>OY982961.1:5647276-8047276 GCA_963890685.1 Plagodis pulveraria | reverse complement strand
TTTCAGTTATACTCAATTAACTGAAAAAAGTGTACCAATATGCCCACACCTAGATTTCTAGATGATCCATATTTACAACTATTGCCGATCTGTAACTGTACTGTAACAGCCGACTCGTCCACTGCTGAACACAGCCTCCCCTATTAAGAGGGTATTAGACATTATCCCCACGCTTGGCAGGCGGCTTGGGGATCAATCTATTGCCGATCACTTGTGATGAAATGCATCTGTTCTAGGCAGAGGTTAGTCCACTTAACATCAGGTGGACCTCGAGCTTGGTCCGTCACAAAAACAAGCAAACAAAGCAAAAAAGAAAATTTTTACTAAAAATATCTATCTCTCTTTTTTGCTTATAACTTCTTTAATTTATAATTTGGGGCAAGAAGTTATACAAAGATATTTGTAGGCAAAATAATTTGCTACAAATTATGTCTTCGCGAATTTTTTGTAAGACGCATAGTTTCCGAGATATCGCGATAAAAGTGTTTTCACCCCTTTTTCCAAGATGGCGGCCGGGGGACAAGGGTGGCGACCTAATGAATAGATTGAAGCGTTACTTCGAGAAACACGATCGTGCGCTCGAATAGTCAAGACCTCTTGAGGATGCTTCGTGTAGAACCGAAACGCATCGAAAATTCTTCCAGTTTGGCTGCGTTGGCTAGCGTTTGTGACGTCACGAAGCGAACAGGAAAATTAGGCGAAATTGTCAATAGATAGGTTTTTCTTATAGTTTTAAGTGTTTTATATAAATATTAATGAAATGCCCCCAAATAACGCGATTTACTAAAAATATTTGTTATTATTTTAAAAAAAACCTTGTTTGAAATACCAAATGGATAAAACTCTCCAATGCAGACTGACTTATTATCACTAATAATTATCTAAACTAATATTATTATATCAAAGAGTTCATATAAGTATATATAGTATTATATAAAGAGGAAAGATTTTATTGTTTGTTTGTTTGCACTGAATAGACTCTGAAACTACTGGACTGATTTGAAAAATTCTTTGACCATGAGAATCCAACATTATCCCTATAACCCATAACTAGGCTATAGAAGATTTTCAAAAATGTTAGGTTGTATGAAAATTTCGATAATGTAACCCAACATGCGAAATAAAAACCAAAAAAAATCGTTATATCGCGTATGCTGCGGAAATTATTGAAAGTAGACTAAAATTATGTGCTACAATTTTTATTTTTTTATTTTACTTGTTTTCGGGGGGCTTACAGCTTTCATTACAAAGTAATATTGAAACAGACAGATAAAAGCCATTTACAAGCCTCCACAATTAGAAAGTTATTACAAAAATATTAGAAAATAAGTATATAACGCTAAAGTTTACTTCTTGAAAATGCTTATGCTAACGACTATCCAGATTAGTGGCATATGGCTGCAATAATATAGTATTTATGCAAGCCACATTACAAGTAAATAGGTCTATGGAGGGGTGCGATTTTATTATTCTGTTAAATGCGTTTGACGAGCGTAATATGAAGGAATTTCTGCGATAGTTGGTGCGTCCGTAGGGAGTATTCAAAAGATTTCTGAGTTGACGTGTTTGGAACCTGGTTGGAACATTTAATGTTATTTGGATACAAGTTTAGGGCAATCGACTTTTGATTGTGCTAATTTAACCAGATAACGCAAATCTGATACGTGTCTCCGAGATTCCATTGGTAGAAGGTGGAAACGGGAGCAGCGCTGCTCATAACTCAAGTATGGTATTTTAAACTTATAGCCTAGGTACCTAGTGAATTTCTTTTGCAGACGCTGTGTGTTATGTGAGTGTACAGCATAATTCGGGTTCCACACCTGACTGGCGTATTCGAGATGACTGCGGACATAGGCACAGTATAGTATTTTTAGGGTCTTCATTTTATTAAGTAATTTTGAATTGCGGATGACGAATCCCAGAGCAGTGAAAACCTTTTTTGCTATGATCTATGTGATGTTCAAAGGATAGTTTGCTATCTATTAGTACACCAAAATCATTTCTTACATCCGCACGTGACAGGGGCTGGTAATTTATTAAATAGCTGAATTTGATTTTATTTAGTTTACGAGTAAAACTGATTATGGTGCCTTTGGGAATATTAAGATGAAGATTGTTGGACTTATATGGACAATAATCTACTACAAATATACGATAGGAAAAATTTAAGTCATGTGCGGGATTAGATCCCGCGTCCATCCACCCCTTGAGCCGGGGTATGCTCTAACCAATTGAGCTAACATGACATGACGTCATAACTCAAATCTTTCCTATCGGTCTTTAACCATCGTATTGGGATGGAGCGACATCTATAGTACCACTTGCGTTGTACTACTCCATCCCAATACGATGGTTAAAGACCGATAGGAAAGATTTGAGTTATGACGTCATGTCATGTTAGCTCAATTGGTTAGAGCATACCCCGGCTCAAAGGGTGGATGGACGCGAGTTCGAATCCCGCACATGACTTAAATTTTTCCTATCGTATAATTGTGATTTTGTAATGTAATCCGCATAGCAGGCGTTATTGCAAACCTAACAATATTAAAAAAAAAATCTACTACTCTCGTAAGATCTTCCTGTAGTAATCTTGCATCGTATAATGTTTTGACGGGTCTAAAGATTTTCATATCATCAGCAAAGAGTAGATAATTATAATGTTTGAAGCACGTGCCAATGTCATTAATAAAAGCTACAAACAGCCAAGGACCCAGCAACGATCCTTGGGGAACACCGGAAGGGATCGTCATCTAGGATGAAGTGAACCCATTAAGTACTACTGCTTGATTTCTATTCATAACATATGCAAGAACGATCTGAATAAGTTGCCACTAATACCCAACGCCTAAAGCTTCTCCAGCAGTATACTATGATCAATTTGGTCGAATGCCTTACTAAAATCTGTATATATAGCGTCTATTTGGGAACCAGTGTCCATATGCTCGGAATTATTAATTTTTGAAGCAGTGATGGCTCAGTGGCATTGGCTATGGACTGCCGCGCAGCAGGTCCATGGTTCGAATCCCGCCCAGAGCTTGAGCTTCACCGCATGGTGGAAGGGCATTTTGCGAATACCCGCCTGGCTAGCGACCACCCTCAAGTAGAAAGCCTGTCGCCAAGCACCGAAAGGTGTGTTCCGGCAGTAGTCCTTGAGAGCCAGTGAAATTACAGGCACAATGAGACTTAACACCTATGTCTCAATGTGACGGGCGCAGTGCAATTCGTGAGTTGTCATGAATTGCAACTGTTATAGGCAGAGGTTAGTCCACTTAACATCAGGTGGGCATCGAGCTAGTTCCGTCACAATAACATAAAAAAAAAAAAAAAAAAAATTGGAATATAGTGCTAGGTTGGAAATCGTTGACCTGGCCTTCAGAAACCCGTGTTTTGGCAGACTAAAGCTAGTGATCATGTCACTGTAATGCTGGTTGTACACAATCCTTTCCAGCACCTTGGCAAGGAGACAGAGCTTACAAATGGGTCTGTAATTATTGACTATGTCTTTCGAACCTTTTTTATGAATGGGTGATATGACAGCTGATTTCCATAATTTGGGTACAATACCTTCCGCCAAGGATCGCAAGGATTTTATAGAAGACATCATTATCTATAAAAAAGTTTGCAATACTATACGTCTAACTATTACAGTTATGTCACAATAACTACTTTTGTGTTTCAATTTATATTAGAAACATTTGTCAAATACCCGTGCGAAGCCGGGCTTGGGAATAAATAATTCGATTAATCTCACCTGTGTACAGTCCCTCCGGCCGCTTCAAGTTGTTCCTTGAGTCTTTCCTTGTGGAAGGGTCGATCACAGAATGTTAGGTCTTCGGTGTCTGTGCCTACCACGGAGGTTGCTTCACTATCCTCTTCTGAAGAGTAATGCCGCGATTCTTGACACTGTGGGGATATGACGAATGGTTTAATGATTTAAATGAGATCAAGAAACAAAATAACTGATTGGTGTGCATCTGAAACCATATGATTTTGGAATCTCAGCCTATATTAAAGTGAAAATCACTTATTCAATTAAAGCATCTATGCCACTCTTATGAAGTTCAAATACACATATTGCATTAAAATATTCTACAATTTGCTGCCACACTCAGCTAAACAAATATCTAGATTCTAGAGCAAGAAAATTGGGGCCATTATTTTTTATATCCGGCTGATAGAGTACAGTACAGTATATAGTATTTATATTTACGCATTTTTTTACGAACGTAAATAGTATTTTTAGTTATTTACAGATTCAGTTAAGTAAAATATCAATTTCAATATAACGAAACATATATCTAAGGTATATAAGAATGAAAATAAAAAAAGTAACGAAAATACGCATTTGAATCTATTCAGTACTAGATTCAAATGCGTATTTTCGTAATTTTTTTCAAACGGTAAGGAAATCTCTTTGATAATGATATTATAACTACTTGATTGAAAAACTCTCCCAACCCTTACTTTGCCACCTGTACCCTACCCGAATGAGGTGAGGTATATCTAAACTAATATAATAAAGAGGAAAGATTTGATTGTATGTTTGTTTGCATTGAATGGGCTCTGAAACTACTGGACCGATTCGAAAAATTCTTTCACCATGAGGACCCAACATTATCTGTGATGAACATAGGCCATAGAAGATCTTCAAAAAAGTCAGGGATCCGTATGAAAACTTCGATAATGTAACCCAAAGTTCGAAAAAAATAACAATAAAAAGCGTTAGCTTATCGCGTACACTGCGGAAATATTGAAAATAGAGCAAAGTGATATATGTACTACAATTTTATAGAAGACATTAAATCTTCAAAAATGTCTGCTATACTATAAGTCTAACCATTATGTCACACTATTACCGTTATGTCACAATAACTACTATTTTATGTGTATGAATACATAATTTTTGAAATTTTAGTTGAATACCCGTGCGAAGCCGGGACGGACCGCTAGTATTGAATAATTACCTTATCAGACTTTTCTATATTGTCAGATTCCTCATTTTTCCTCCTCTTGGGCATTTCGGTGCAGGTCAACAAGAAGTGGAGTCCTGCAAAGAACTTGTTCTCGCCCGTGGGTATCGGGCCAACAACGGAAACTGTGTCCTCGTCGTTTTCAAACTTTGTCAGTTTGGAGTTCTTCTTGCCGACATTTTGTTTTGTGAGGCCTTTGAGTTGGAACGGGCCAGCTGGAACAGGTAAAGTTAAATATTTTAATTAGTGCATTTAAATAATCATATAAAATGTGTTCATTTACAAAGTGTTATAAATTAAGTGACTGGATGGATACGGGTTGAAAGCAAAGAAGTACCCAGACAAACATTATAGGTTCCCCTCACGGTAGTTGTGTTATTATGGGTGAACTGGCCGGCCCGTTTTCCATACAAACGTAGAAGGGTGATCACTCCCTTATTTGAGGATTTAAGTCCAAAATAAAGCATAATACCGATTGATATCGTCATTATCTAGGCTTGTATGATGCCGAAATTTTAATAAAATAATTAACTTAAGAATTATGAGCTTCGAAACATTTTCATATAAAGTTTTCGAGGCTCATAACTGACTACTTAATTATCTTTTTTAAATTTTGGCATCGTACAAGCCTAGATAATGACCATAGGCTTAGGATGTACAAGACCAACAGTGACGGATGAATGGTGTAACAAAAAATGAAATGTAAATGTGTGAGTGAGATAGTGTTGTAATAACGCGAGCGTAATACTATCGACAGTTTTACTTGTTGAATCTTAGGATACATTCGTTTGAAATTATGCCCTATATAGTTCATTGAGACTATTGTAATGATCGTAAACAACACTAAAATCACAGAAATGCAATATATGCAATTTCATTAACTTGAACAACTTATTTTTCAAGTTATTATGATTTAAAAACCAAACTACTTAACCGATTATGATGAAATTTCAAAGGGATGAATCTTAAAGTATATCCTTTCAAACAAAACATGATGTTTTCAAATGAAAATCAAACCAAATATCATAACATGAATACAACCTTATTGAGAACCTGCTCCCTTTTTGATCTGTTAAAAATAAAACTCCTTCAAAGTTGAAGTCAAATGCATTTATTGTAGGTCTAAAATGGTACAGCACTTTTGGAAGTAAACTACTATAACTTCATCGTAACAAGATGAAATAAAACTTACCATTACTAAGTATTATGATTACCATTAACTAAATCAGCAAGATGCAAATATACAGGTACTGTAAATTATTAAATTACATTTATCTGAATACCATTTGCGTAAAGCATTCACATGTGGTAAGCAAAGGTCGAATTTGTCCCTTGTGTAAACATAGCTCATTGGGCTGTAGAAATGACGACGTGTACATAATTTCTATGATCTTTACTAACTGGCCTACAAAACATATAATTCTTTAAAGTCTGCTTTTAAGTCTAAAACCGTTTTATCATTATTTTTGTTTCAGCTTTTAAACTTCTTAAGAGCTAATTTTTTTCTGCAATTTTTGTCACAATTTAGAACATTAGTTAATAAGTTTTTTTTTCCTTGGAGACAGTACTTCATTTGAAGGGCAGGTAATGGCTAACGGTGGTAATATATCTCTATTTAAGTAAGGTCAGGGCCGTCTTATTTTCAATTTGATACGAAAGGAAAAATAAAAATTATTTTGTGTCAGGATAGCCATTATCCAGCGCTGCAATGAAACGAGTATTGTAGATTTTATTGCACCAGGAACGCTTAGGGAAGGGTTACTAGATTGACTCAACATATCCTAGTCTTTACATGAAAAAAAATTATTTGACCATGTATTTTACTACAAATTAAACTTTACGTTACTTGTGTCATCATTTCCTAAAGCTATTGACTACCATTTCCACAGCTTTATGCATTCAGGGACATTAAAAGTTGGTATTGAGTCTTTCATTAGTATACATCGATGTTTTCTTTGTATGAAGCATTTTGATTCAAAGTTTACTACAAACTGTAGAGTTTTTATTTAGATTGCGTCAATAATCCGAACCCTTTTATCACATACTGAAAATTTTTTGGTAATCTGTAAGAACACAAACATTATTATACGCGTGCATAAAGTTATTTCAAATTCTGTTAAATAGCCATTTGTATAAAGATACTAATATTTTATGATAGAAGTAAGAGATATTTCCAATTATTTATTGAGAGTTAGGGGAACTTTTCACAGAAAACATCATAATAAATTTTGAATAATATATCTTATGATAATATTTACTCCCTTATTCGTAAATACTCAATAAGCTATATTATGTAATTATATTATTTTTAAACCAATTTATGATTAAACTAACTACCAGTTATTTTTGAGGTTCGAGCATTCACGTCGAAGCTACAGGTCAGACATAAACTAGCGACTTTATCGATACTTGTGACGTCAGGACTTTGTCAAGCCCTATCGTAAACAAAAGTTTTTGTATTTTTCGTAAAATACCAACCAATTCTTCATTTAGCAATGTAATTTGATGCTAAGTATGAAGAGAAACCTATTATCTAATATTTCCATAGTTCATATAACTTATTTTAAAACAAAATGACAAAATAATGATTATCCAAAAAGCAGTACGAATAAACATAAATTACCTGTGAAACGTGTATATATATGGGTTACTGCGTCTTGTAACCTCACATTCACTCACTGAACAAGACACCATGCTTGCAGAATACATATTTTATATTATAATCGTAAGATATTTGAGCAAATACACAAAATTCGCGCCGACTTGGAAGAGGCCGGGACGCTATGGCCTCTTACTCGAGTAAAAAATGACATACCGTCTTCTTGTTTCACTATCTCTTTTTTTCTCGCGACGGTTTGTAGCAGCTTAGGACCTTTCACTCACACACTTCGTAGGTCTATTGAGCGTAGCGAAAAAATCCTAGGTCTGTGATAATGACGATGTCAATCGGTATTAAGCTTAAGTCTGGACCTAAAATCTCAAATAAAGAAGTGATCACCCTACGACGCGACGTTTGTATGGAGATGTGACCGGCCAGTTCAACCTTAAGGGTATATTCCATTTTACGTTAATAACGTTATTTTCGATAATTTTGATCACATTCTGCGTCTATGGTTGTGATCACTGATCGTTTGTAACTGTTCTCCCCTGTTCCATTAGGATAAGAACGCTAAGAATGCCACTAAAATTTGCTACTTCTGTCACATTTGACATTAGATGTAGGTAATTCAAACTGTTCCAGTAGCTTCATAGCGTTTATGGCGAAAATAATGCCAAGACCCATGTGGAACAACTTTTTGGGAGTGTGATCATTTTTACCGTTTTTGGCGTATTTAACTTCAAATGGTACACACCCTATGGGTTTTTCGACATGAACTTTGTTTTTCAATTGGGGCAACACCAACAGGATGACAGTTTTGACATTTAGTTTTTTGTCGTATTCGTAGTACAATGCGATTAAAATAAGAATAGAACGGGCCCTCGGCTAACTTCACTCATATTCACTCTAATAAGTACGATCAGCAGAACAAACTTAAAAATAAAGCAGTGCCATATATTTATAGGTAATTTTAAATGTTTTAGATTTAATTTTAAAACTCGAAATTGTTAATTTTAATAAATTCATATTTTTAAGGTTGACAGCACAGTCGCCATTTTGGTTTGATGTAAACGCGGGCGTCAGGGTCTTATTTCTCCGACAGTGTACTACTACGCGACACGTTTCCGAGTGTTTATTGATCTTCTCGTTTAATTTTTTTTTGACTGTTTAATTTGTTCTTGTTGACTGTTTAATATGTTTTTGGTGATTGTTATATTTGATTTTGTTACCCGTTACGATGATAACGATGAGTCTGACTCAGTGGGCCATCAGGACATGCGGCATCCAAGAGCGATTCAAATTAAGATACCTAAGTACAAAATATTGCTAACAAATAAAATCAGTTCAAATTATTTCTGTATTTGCTGTACCTACAAATTCGTTTACCTACCTATGACTACTTGTTTTTTTACACGATTGCCCACATAAACGTGTGTTAAGTTTACAGGTGTCATGTATGTATGTATGTTTGTGAGTTTTTTTATTTCATAACTTCTAAACGGCTTAACCGATTTTAATGTACGAGATATCGTTAGATTTATCTTGATAGATCAAGTGACACTATGTACTTAAAAAAATAAAAAACAAACTGGTGGATTTTAGACGCCATATATAGGGCGTTCGGATAGCCTATCGGTGCCAAAAATAACACTCACAAACGCTAAAAATGATCACACGGGCCGTTCGTTTTGGGACTTCGTGAGCAAAAATATCGTTTTCGCTCACCGTTCGGATAGCTTTGAAAACGCTACGAATGACAGAGAAAAGTGATATTTTTGACCCATGTCTTACCGTGGGATCGTTGTGATCGTTTTTTGACAACTGCTGGTTTGACAGTTATATTTGGCGCGATTGAAGAGTTTCATAAGTTTTTTATTTATGTAACTATCAGAAGCCATTAACAATGAAATAATAATAATATAAGTACCTACTTTTTTGTTAATTTTAGAGATTGATTCCATGTTTCGTACTGTGCAAAATTGTTAAAACATTGTCGGTTGTCAAAGTACGTTTTAAGCCGTTCGGATAGCATGTAGTAATTGGTGGTCAAAAATAGCAAAAGCTTCTATCCGAACGCTAATACACAAATGCCACTTTTGAAACTGCTACAAACGCAATCGAGCCAAAACGAACGCCCCATATGTGAGGAAATCGATTAATTTTTTCTTCCAAAGCCATCGTGTTGGGTACCAAATTATTGGCCTTAAAAAAAGAATTCCATAAATATACTAACTGGCAGTTTTAATTTCAATTGATCGATAAAACACTTAACGAAAATAAATTATTTGCAGTCGGGTTTATTATTTTCTTTATTTACAGGTTTTATAATTTCTTTTTTTTTGCACACTGTACCAAGTTCTAGTTTTGACGTCACAACATGGCGCTAGGCCGATCCTATTCTTATTTTAATCGCATTTACATGCTTTGGCAGTTGTTACAATGAATTCAATTTCGCTCGAAAATCGCATTAAAATAATTAAAATAACCATGAAAATGGCGGCTTTGTTAAATTTTACGAATTGTTATTATTCGTGATATTTTCGGACGACATAATCGTAATTCAATCTTAGCCTACTATTGATGACGTGGATATCATTGACATGTGTTTTCAACACGACGGTGCCACATGTCACACAGCCAATGGAAACGATCAATTTATTGCAAACGTAATTTCCGAGCGCATAATTTCACGAAATTCAGCGGCCAGCCAGTTTGAAATGGAATGTTTGCAATGGAAAGTTATAACCTCAATACTTAGCGCACTGGACATTATTTAATCCAGGAAATTACAGGTACATTTTTGGACCAAACATCCGGAACAAATTTTTTAAAAAACACTGTCTAAGACAAGCCAATAATTTTATTAATTTATTGCATTATGTACATACATAACATAACGAGACCATACCCAGTTCGGGTGTAACAAATACATAATCCCACCTTTAACGCCGTCAACTTTCCTAGGCGTCTTCTGTACTTCAGGCTCGACACCCGCCACTTCCTCGAGCCGGACCGGCGGGGCGGAGTTACTGCTTTCACTCATGGAACTGCTCTCGCTGGCCAGACGAGGTCGTCCGATCGGACCTTTCGTTTTCGCACCTACAAATATAAACGTGTTCATATCCTGCACGAATATGAGTAATTAAATATAACCTTTACGTTAACTCTACGTAATTTAATGGGAAAGTATTGGTACAGAAAAATATAATTACTAGCCCAGTCCAATTAAGCATTTTAGGCGAAGAAATAAATTTGCAGCAGTGATGGCTCAGTGTCACTGGCTATGGACTGCCGCGCAGCAGGTCCATGGTTCGAATCCCGCCGCGGGCTTGAGCTTCACCGTATGGTAGAAGAACATTTTGCGAATGCCCGCCTGGCTAGCGACCATCCTCAAGTAGAAAATGTGTCGCCAAGTACATGAGCCAGTGTGTTCCGGCAGCAGTTCTTGACAACCAGTAAAATTACAGAGACATGATGAGACCTAATAACTGTACGTCTCAGTGTGACGGGCACAGTGAATTTCGTCGTTGACGAAATGCATTTGTTATATGCAGAGCTTTTAGTCCACTTGACACCAGTGGGCCTCGGGCTTATACCGTCACAATAAAAAAGAAAAAAAATGCTGTTTTTTATCTATGTAGTAAATTATATGGTATTAAAAATATGACGAATCTACGTTTGTATGAAAAGCGCGAAACTACATTACGTATGATACTACGTCGCAATATAAAACGCTAAAAGTTTTTATGTCAGGATATCATATGACATAACATTTTTTGTTTATTAAGCGTCCTTAACTCAATATATCAGTTTTAAAGTGCGCGGAATTTTTGAAAATAATTCAATATAATGGATAAGACTCATTCCATAGAAAAAGTACGGGTCCCTTTGGTCTTATTTATTATGTACACTTTCAGAAAATTCTTCAGCAATTCTATAATTTTTTTTCTTTAAATACAGTTTTCTGTCTCTCATTCCGAAGTTGAATTCTTCTATTCTTCATGACTAAACTATACGTCAAAAAATATATAGACATAGCCGCCGAATTCAAAAATAGCATATTGGTTTAAGTATTTTATAAATGCATTGATATATACAATCAGATTGTAGATTAGATCTGATCATAAATACGATCTACCGCCGTAACGTCATGAGGAAGATAAATAGTTGTTGACAAAGGCGACCTCAGTATTTTTTTGTGAATACAGTAATATTACCTTAAATGATATCATTATGGTAGTTTCCTAGAACCTTTATATTCAATGACATTGTGATATAGCATAGATGTGGCGATTTGGACATCGGCACCCAGACGTAATAAGACAAAGAAAGAAAAAAAATCGTCATCTTTTTTAATATTATTATGTTTTCAATAACGCCTGCTATGCGGAAGCGGATTTAACCTCTGCCTATACCAGATGCATTTCATCACAAGTCATGAATTGCACTGCGCCCGTCACTTAGAGACATATTTGTTAAGTCTCATGTGCCTGTAATTTCACTAGCTCTCAAGGACAGCTGTCGGAATACACCGTTAGGTGCTTGGCGACATATTTTTTACTTGAGGGTTGTCGCTAGCCAGGCGGGCATTCGCAAAATGCCCTTCTACCATGCGGTGAAGCTCAAACCCGCGGCGGGATTCGAAACATGGACCTGCTGCGCGGCAACCCATAGCCAATGCCACTGAGCCATCACGGCTTCATTAATTAAGTTACTTGTTAGAAACACAATGTTACCAACCTGCTTGATGCATGGAGACCTAGTTTTACGTAAACTTTTGTCACCAACATCTGTTGCCAACACAAAAGGCGCCAACTTTTGTTTGGTATAGACCCGGCTTAAGATGTTAGAGAATAAAAAGGAAGTGAATGTATAATCCGTGCTTATTCTTACCATGCGTGCCTGAAGTGGAGGCTTTAGGGCTCTTCGGCGAGGCGACGCGCTTCCTAGCACTCGATGTACCGGACTTGTCGCGGCTTCGAGCGCTCCGAGGGCCCTGAAACATTGGTGTTTACAACTTTTAACGGATATATTAATGTTTTCAATAACCGGCTGTACTCACTCGCATTGGTCGAGATTGTCGACCTAGGTTTCGGGCATGTCCGATGCCCTTCATCAGGTGAGTTCTAATCGGTGAGTTTTAACGGAAAGTTTGTAAATATACCTATCGTACTTTGGATAGAGCGCTCAAGTGTTGCACATTTAATGGACAACGCAGACATAACGCCTGCGCATCATATCACCATATAGCATTAAAGTTTTTTTTTTTTCTTGATGTCTACACGACGACCATATTTAAATTCGTTGAATCGTCACGTCTATTAGTAGTAGTATTCCTCGAAGCGTACTAGTATTCCTCGGAGTGGTAGGCAGAGGTTTCTAAGCCAGCCCTTTTCGCCAGACATTTTTTAGTTGCATGAAATAGTTGGCGAACCTACCTCCATTTACCGGACACAGTTTCAGGCTTAGGACTCATAGTGAATATTTTTTGTCAGAAGAACCCAGGATGTTGATTGTGGTTCCACAGCGGCACTTTAACAAGTTTTACACACAATTCAACGAGTATATAACCATTTAATTTTATTATATATTTAAATTATAAATATTATTTTACAATAGAAATGTTCAGAAAATTGCAATAGTCAGCTGCAGAAGGTGAAAACGCTCTTAGGTCCATTTTGTAATGCTATCTTAGCATCTCATCCAACACGGTCTTCTGGAATGAACTTCTACAGACACATCTCAAGACCGCCGTTGAGAGTCGAGAGATCTCAAATATTAGCTTAACACTAGTTTATTGAATAGTTCACCATATTAATTTGTCTCTTAAGGTTGAACTGGCCGGTAACTTTTCCATACAAACGCCGTAGGATGATCACTCCCTTATTTGAGGTTTTAGGTCCAGAACTAAGCATGATATCGATTTATCTCTTCATTATCTAGGCTTGTCTTGGCACCGATTTGTAAAAAAAATCTTCACATGATAGTTATAAGCCTCGAAACATCCCTGTAATATCACGAATTTTAGCGCATGTTTAGTCGTAAATAAACGACTTATAGAGCATGAAATCCCTAAAATTATTTACATAGAAGCATAGCTCAGTTCATGATCATTTTAGATAACATTTTGGAAAACAAATACATCCAGTAGTATAATCATAAACATCCTAGAGCCAAAGGTCGGCACACATAGTTTTGCGCGCTAGTTTTTCGTTCAAAATATTGGGCATCTCATGTCAATACTTCCATTCCGCGATGAGGGAAGCGGGCGGGCGGGTCTCATGCTCAGCACACTAATATATAATTAACAAAACGCACACTACCAAAAGTCACGTGCATCGCGCCGCGATCTTAGAACATAATATTATATTGAAGGAATGCCCTGTTGCTTTTTGGTGTGCACGCATGTATACACTACCAATATGTAGTGCCTATGCCTACTTACGTACTTATATATATATATATTTACATATGTTGGGAGTTGGGGACCGGATTTTCTTTCGCATTTGATTAGTTTGTTCGTGATAGTAAGTGTCGGACGCCATAATCCATACAGATAGGTAGGTACTTGGGTAATATAAATACGTAACTATGTCTAGGTACTCACCTACTCTCACCTAAGTTAGTACCTAGTAGGTATTAGTCAATACGCAGGTCATGATAGCTATGGTGAGTACCTAATCATTTTAGCAACACTTAGACAATATAAAAAACTGCATTTGGTTAGATATGATATGGACGTAGGTAGTCCGCATTCTTTTTAGAATATAGTCTAAGCAGTAATATAGCTTCGGGAAAGTACCTACCTAACACAAAGTAGTAAAGGGTTAGAATTAGAAGCTCAATGGAAGATACCTACCTATCTACGATATAATTATCATGTATCATATAGGCCTGCCTAGGCACGCAACTGTCAGCGATGTCAAATCGACATTCGCGGGCGCGCATTACATTGCATACCTATCTACATAGCTATAAGATCACAACAAATAATAAAGTTAGTACTATGTATCTACCTGCGTAAATTAGTAGAATAAGTATGTATATTTGTAGTAGGTACTTATACCTAAGGTAGTACGAAAGTTTATATGGTAAACTTAGCGATGATTGTAGGCACTTACCTAATCAAAAATAACCTATGATTAGTTATTGATTTTTATTGGAAATAATTTAAATCAGTTACGGGTAGGTAGAGAATTTTTATTCCAAATGTGTTCTACCAGGATTAGAGAATTTTTATTCCAAATGTGTTACCGCTTAGAGACAGATTTTGAAATCGGTACGACACACTCTCATCTCAAAGCTCGCTAGCCGGGCGAGCATTCGCAAAACAACCTTCCACCATGCGGTGAAGTTCAAGCCCGCGGCGGGATTCGAACCATAGACCTGCTGCGTGGCAGTCCAAACCTAATGCCACTGAGCCATCACTGCTTCCCGTTAGGTGCTTTCTAACAGATTTTCTACTTGAGGGTGGTAGCTATCCAGGCGAGCATTCGCAAAATGCTCTTCTCCAACGCGGGGAAGCTCAATATCGCGGCTGGATTCGAACCATGGACCTGCTGCGCGGCAGTCACTAGCTAATGCCACTGGCCCATCACTGCTTCCCGTTAGGCGCTTACTGACAGATTTTCTGCTTGAGGATGGTGGCTAGCCAGGCGAACATTCGCAAAATGCCCTATGCCCTTCCACCAAGCGGTGAAGCTCGAGCCCGCAGCGGGATTCGAACCATAAACATGCTGCGAGGCAGTCCATAGCTAATGCCACTGAGTTCACGTTAGTTGCATGGTGACAGATTTTCTACTTGGGTAGCTATCCCGGCGAGCATTCGCAAAATGCTCTTTTTTTATGCCTGATAGGTTAGCCTTTGACCACTATCTCACCTGATGGTAAGTGATGATGTGGTCGAAGATGTTGTTCAGGCTAACCTAGAAGTACTGGCTCTCAAGGACAGCTGCCGGAACACACCGTTAGGTGCTTGGCGACAGATTTTCTTCTTGAGGGTGGTAGCTATACAGGCGGGCATTCGCAAAATGCCCTACCACCATGCTATAACGACTGCCATCCTAATACCACAACCGGGACCAACGGCTTAACGTGCCCTCCGAAGCACGGAAGCGCTCAGTAGTATTGTCCTAGCGGTCACCCATCCAACTCATGACCGCGCGCGACGGTGCTAAACTTTGCTGATCGGTTGAGAACAGCTAAGTAAACTTCGCTACGAACTCTCCACCACGCGGTGAAGCTCAATATCGCGGCGGGATTCAAACTATGGACCTGCTGCGCAGCAGTCCATAACCAATGCCACTGAGCCATGATTGCTTCCCTTTAGGTGCTTGGCGACCGATTTTTTACTTGAGGGTAGTAGCTATCCAGGCGGGCATTCGTAAAATGCTCTTCTACCACGCGGTGAAGATTAAGCCCGCGACGGGATTCGAACCATGGACCTGCTGCGCGGAAGTCCATAACCTATGCCACTGAGCCGTCACTGCTTTAAAAAATATGTTGTAGTAAAAGCAGTAACTTGCTAATTATGTAATAAATAATTATTGTAGGTATAAATATTTACTACATCAATATGAAAAGAACAAACTAATACATTTACTAAGTACCTACAAATCATTGTCCCTACAAATCATTGTCCCTACTTACTAAATATTTACCTACTATAGGTGAAATAACATCAGTATGTTATTATAAAACGAACGAAAATTATAACAACAGGTACCTACTGTCCGAACCAAAATGTATTCCTCTGTGAATATATAATATTATTTTATAAGAAATACCTACACACGTCGTGACGTAGCTTGAGACACTATCTCCGTCCGTCGTCAAACATCGTAATTCGTTCGGCATGGTTCGGCTTTCATTGATATATCGCAAACAAGTGTGCGTAATTAGCGTAGATGCAATACGGGTGTGTGATGCGCGATCACTATCTTCGTACTACTCATCACGGAGTCTTACCCTTTCCCACAAAGGTATAGGTGAAATAGCATGCTTTGTAGCCTCGCCCGCTGATAAGTTCGAGCCGTCGGCAAGTGCATCCTTAAGAGCTCAAAGCTGAGATAAGTTTATTTCAATATGGACATTAATATGGAAAGTAATGTCTGTGCTGGGTAATAAGACGTAATGTTAACAGTTTTGCTTGCTTTATAGCTAGATTTATATAGACCACTAAACTTGATCACGATATTCGCGAGTTTAGAACAATATTGAACTTACCCATATATTATATGGATACATCATGATAGTAAAGATATAAAGCAATAAAATATATAGGTACATTAAAAACCTTTTTGTGCTTTATGTAGGGATGGCTTGGGTAGAAGCTGGCGGGGAAAATGCACAAAACACCCCAAGCGGGACGTCAGTGCAGGATATATCGCCTCCAATTAGAATAATAAATTATATATCTTAAAAACACTTCTTTGAATTGTCTGTATTACTTGACTTACATGAACAATAGACAAACTAGCAAGAAAATCAGATAACATTATAATTTTTGAATCCCACCTTAGCATTTACCTGATTTGACTCTGTACCTGTATAATATTATCAAGGTCCAATTCCCTGTGCGCCCGTCGTCTAGGAGTTGAAGGTGACGACGAGTTGTTCTGATGTACTGCTTCCTTTAGAGACCTGGCTTGGTCTTCTGTCAGGTACAGTTCACTAGCAGTCACCATAACAGTGGTGTCTCTGAAAGGACAATGACGAATGCTGTTAGGGGTCTCTAGTGCTATTATGAACAATCATATTATTCAAAACAAGTCGGAATGGAAGAGTTGTTTTGTCAAAGTATCATTAAATATTCAAATTAGACATTTGACTCTGAGTACTGACCAACCAATCACAACTGACCAGTCATAGGTTGATCAGAGACGTAAGGCTTTGGTGGTGTTCGATTACATTGACTTCATTGATAGTGTTCTTAGCTATGATTCAAGAAGAAATCCCAGGTAATCATTAAATTTGAAGTTGGTTGATTGTAATCAATCAAACGTCAAAAATAATTTCGATCTGCTAATCTCTATTAATACTCATCTCTGGATTTGCATTTATAAAATTATATTATTCGTAAAGACAATATTTGAGGTAATTTTATATGTAGTAAGTAACCCAGTTAACAATAATAAAATTAGTTCCCATATGGTTGCTTGAAAAAATTTCATTCAATCATATCCAGCGCTAGTACAGGGGCCAATGTTTCCATTTCAGTTAGGTTTGGTTCCTAAATTGTTAAAATGACGAGTAATTTTAATCAGAAATTGAAACCAATTACATGATAGCCATACTAGCTGTTTGAACATTATCATTTCTTTTTCTTGTTGGTTGATGTGAGCAACTTCAACAGGTCTGATCAATCATAATTATGTATACTGTCACTTAAATGATAAGGCCATTATCAAAATTCTATAAAAGAATACAAAATCTGCAATTGAACACTCACTTGTCACTGCAAGTGACAAGTGAGTATAATAGTATGCTTGTTGAATGCTTTTCAGTTACTTTGTATGTATATAATGCAGTAATTTTTTTATAACTTAAATTATTGTAATAAACCTATTATCAAATTATAAACTTACCCATCAGTGATGCACCTATAGGTAATAGTCCCACTATCGTTTTCCTCTACTCCCATCACCAGCCCAGGCTCATAAGTCTGCTCCTCATCCACCACAGCATACACGGACTGTCCTTCCAACGGCAAAATCTTCATATCACCAAATATTATGAACTCGTCCAACAAAACCTTGCTCTGTCCATCATCAAATTTTATTAAATACTTATTAGGTTCAGTTATTTCAAGAACTTTCCCAGAGTAGTATCGCTTGTCGACCCATTTCGCTAACACAACAGTCTCAGGAGGGTAACCTGGGTATTCTGTCTTGATCACTGCTTTTTCAACAGGTGTCGCCGGTCTAGGCGAGGTCGGACGACGTTTCTGTTTTAATTTATTCACAGATTTAGGAGTAGCAACTAATGTAGACAGTGGTTTTTCATCTTTGGGAGATTTTATAGTAAGTTCTTTCCCATTCTCACCATTAGTTGGTATCATTTCGGGCGAGTTCATTCCGTGCATGTAATCTGGCTCTTCTTGCTGAGTCGGTAATAGCGCGCGTTTTGTTTTTCCAGATAAATGCCTCCGACCACGCACTCTGGTCTTTTTCAAGGAACTTTTTGGGGTAGCTTTGTCACATCTGCTTACTTCTTCAGGACTTGCGTTACCGTTACTAATAGTCCCATCGCTGGAGACAGAAACTTGCACTCCAACTGATATTTTGTCATGGTTCATCGAGCGGTTAGCTTCATCAACTGACGTGTCTCTGATGTATGAAAATATATCTTGCAGCTTCTTTATTAAGGCGTCGTACCCCTTTACAGATGTTGTTGGGTTGGCTACGGATTTACGCGGAGGTTGCGGCACGACAAAGTTTCCATCGCTCGTTCTATTACTGGATGTTGTTGATGTTGAACAAACAGTGGATGCGAAAGATGTCCTATTTGGCAAGTTAATCATTCCACCACTAGTGACACTCGAAGGTGAGTTGCTGACAGAAACGTCAGCTGCGTACGAGTCGATCGTGAACCGTTTCGATATCCTTTGATATTCCTTACACATATCCATTCCGAGATCATTATCGGTCCTGACGACATATAATGACAGAAAATCATTGTCCTCATTGTGACTTATATGAACGTCGAAAACTGGGATTTGAGGTGTATTCATTGCATTCAATGGTAAAGAATGTCCATTTTGTAATGGTGATATGGTAGAAGGAGTAGTTGTGTTGCTAGCTCGGAAAGATTCGTTTTTGCTGCGTTTTCCTTTTCCAGCATTTAGCTGTAACATATCAGGAGTGCAGTCACTATCTTCAGCTGAATTTTTCCCTGACTGCAATTCTGTTGGCGTTGAAGAATTGCCGTTAGATAGTTTCTTAATCATTTTCGAAGCAACACTGGGTATGTGGTCAGGACTGTCCATCTCTATGTTAGAGCAAACACTGTCGGTACTTTCCTGGTCGGTGGTTTTTCCAATCATCTCTTTAGGCAGTGGTTGTGATAAGTCACTTTGATCAGAGTACTTGAATCCTTCGCTTCGACTCTGTGATATCTTCCCTGGTTGTAAAATCTCTTCTCTATCTTTGGGTACGACAGGATCACTGTTGTAATTTACGGTCGGATTAGGTTTTACGTCGTCATCGGGGCTCGGCGATAGCTCTAAATGAAATCCTTGCGAATCGTCGAGCATTTCGGAGTTCTCTTCTTCGATAGTTACCGGGACGTTTGAAGGTGGTATTTCTTGGACGATGTCTGCACTTGGACGGGTAGAGGTTGTGCTGCTTTTCTCAGTCTCTTCGGCCTTCATTTTCTCGAGTTCTTTTCTTGGTGTTTTCTTGGTGATATCCACGCTAAGTGGTCGCGACTTAGGCGTCCTAGATGTTTTTGGTTGAGTGATATCAGCGCTGTTACAGCGTTTCAATCTTCTTGGGCTTGATCGCACGGGAGTGCGTACTCTAGAAGTAGATGGGGTCTCGAATTCATCGATTTTACGTTTCGCTGCAATAGTTGTGATTTCTGATACTTCATCATCCAAGGATTGAGATGTCGTAGCATATTCACCGGCAGTGAGATCTAGTTTTAGAATCTTTGCGCTGGTGTCTACTGAATCGGCTATCAGTTTTCTTTTCGGTTGAGATGTTAGTTGATCATCTGAAAAAGCATACATTTGATTAAAACTTTCGTAAGTAGTACACATATTTAAACAATTTTAAAACCGATTTCACTTACGTTACTGATTTCACTACGAACTACTCGGCTGTTTTAATGTAAGTGAAATCGGTTTTAGAATTTTTTAAATATGAAAAAGCATAATTTATACTTTTACCTTAATCGTTATTTCTTATTCTATTAATTTTATGTATGTATGAAGATAATCCGCGAATTTTGTTTAAGAAATTGTTACCGTCCTAGGAGTTCTTAAAAGTAATGATTAAATTAAGTCAATATTCAATGAACAATGTGATGAACAACGGGAAAAGACGGGAATAATAATCGTATTTTTTTATATCTGATAGGCTAGCCTTTGACCAATATCTCACCTGATGGTACATACCTACATAATACGCAATAAATGATTTGATTTGATAAGTGATGATGTGGTTCAGGCTAACCTAGAATTACTTCTATGTGTCCAAAAAGGATCGAGAGCATAACCTTGTTTTTATGATGTTTTTAGAATCAGAATGTATGTTTTTGCAGTGACTTTAAAAATTGCCAGAAGTGCCTTTACATCGTCATACTCCTACCCTTAGCCCACTTTTTAACTTTGCACGGTCTCCCGTGCGCATGAATATTTCTTATTTCTAAATATGATTAGAAGCACTATCGCGACCAAAGAGAAAATCACATTTACAAATTATTAGACCATAACATTTTTGTCACGGAATCATACCCACTTCCCCCATTTCACGCCAGGTGACTAAAAGCTCGGCCACCAGAATGTATTCGTTTTGAGTTGAAATTGTATTACTTTGACCGTCTGTCCGGCTGTTGACGGTGCGTGGTCAATTCGGACGAACCACTCCTCATTTAAAGACGACCCCCTCCGCAACACATACCCTAGATGCCTTGACGAAGCTTATACGAACCGATTTCACCCTAACTATCGATATATACGCTCGGTACGATTGACCGGAGGGCAACTCTCGCGCAGTAATAAAAATATCACATTAAATAAATCTTGACCAGAGATAACTTAACATGACGGGTATCAAGTCGGGCGAGCTCCATGCGAGGCCGCACTCCGAGCTGCGTTTGTAACTTGCGAGGCCGAAGGCCGATTTCCGTATTTAGATTGTTTTCCACATCTTTGACTGGACTCTATGTTAATAGTTAACTAACTTACTTGTGGGATTCCTAAACCAGTGACTCAGGATCATGACACGATTTTGAACACTTATTTTATGCCATTATAGTGAATTCAGTATATCAGCTCCAAGACTCCACAGCTCTACTGTTCTAAGAGTTTTATGGGACATTGGACTTTCTTTGAGCTTTAGTATGGATATTAATTTTATTTGCTACCAACTGAAAATGTATGCGGGCCGCAATACTAGCAGATGCCATAACATGATCATCGATAGCGCCGATAGTAAAGCATGTGCACCTTGCGCCGCACACCCTGCACACTAGGAAAAGCTGGCACTGAATACATACTTTCTGAGTATTTTCAGACCATAAATTTGTCTTCAGCTTCCCCTAGTGGTTATTCGGGTTATGGGAACCAGGTAGTTGGCAATAGGAAACATTCGGTGTGAGCGGGGTTGTTGTTACCATGTGTCGCCATCTTGCTTTCTTTATAATCAACTTGAGCCGAGATTATATCTCGACCATTATTTTTGTGAATCGTTTGACATTAATTATATGAGAGACTAGCTGTACCTGCGACTTCGTTCGCGATTGCCGTACCTGCACATTAATTATTCACATTTGAGCACTGTTTATCTCATATTTTTAGAAGCACTCGTAGCGAACTTTACTAAGCTGTTCTCAACCGATCAGCAAAGTTAAGCAACGTCGCGCGCGGTCATGAGTTGGATGGGTGACCGCTAGTGACATTACTACTGAGCGTTTCCGTGTTTCGGAGGGCACGTTAAGCCGTCGGTCCCGGTTGTTGTTCTTCGACCACATCATCGTGGTAGTATTAAAGTATTTAGTATTTACTATTAAGGTTGAACTGGCCGGTAACTTTTCCATACAAACGCCGTAGGGTGATCACTCCCTTATTTGAGGTTTTAGGTCCAGAACTAAGCATGATATCGATTTATCTCTTCATTATCTAGGCTTGTCTTGGCACCGATTTGTAAAAAAAAACTTCACATGATAGTTATAAGCCTCGAAACATCGCTGTAATATCACGAATTTTAGCGAATGTTTAGTCGTAAATAAACGACTTATAGAGCATGAAATCCCTAAAATTATTTACATAGAAGCATAGCTCAGTTCATGATCATTTTAGATAACATTGTGGAAAACAAATACATCCAGTAGTATAATCATAAACATCCTAGAGCCAAAGGTCGGCACACATAGTTTTGCGCGCTAGATTTTCGTTCAAAATATTGGGCATCTCATGTCAATACTTCCATTCCGCGGTGAGGGAAGCGGGCGGGCGGGTCTCATGCGCAGCACACTAATATATAATTAACAAAACGCACACTACCAAAAGTCACGTGCACCGCGCCGCGATCTTAGAACATAATATTATATTGTAGGAATGCCATGTTGCTTTTTGGTGTGCACGCATGTATACACTACCAATATATATATATGACGTAATATCAACTCCGGGGTGGAAATATATATATATATATACTTATATATATATTTATATATATGTATATATATAAGTATATATATATATATTTACATATGTTGGGAGTTGGGGACCGGATTTTCTTTCGCATTTGATTAGTTTGTTCGTGATAGTAAGTGTCGGACGCCATAATCCATATAGACAGGTACTAGGGTAATATAAATACGTAACTATGTCTAGGTACTCACCTACTCTCACCTAAGTTAGTACCTAGTAGGTATTAGTCAATACGCAGGTCATGATAGCTATGGTGAGTACCTAATCATTTTAGCAACACTTAGACAATATAAAAAGCTGCATTTGGTTAGATATGGTATGGGCGTAGGTAGTCCGCATTCTTTTTAGAATATAGTCTAAGCAGTAATACAGCTACCTTCGAGAAAGTACCTACCTAACAGATATGGGGCGTTCATATAGCCTATATATCAGTTCCAAAAATAACACTCACAAACGCTAAAAATGATCACACGGGCCGTTCGATTTGGGACTTCGTGAGCAAAAATATCGTTTTCGCTCACCGTTCGGATAGCTTTGAAAACGCTACAAATGACAGAGAATTTTTGACCCATGTCTTACCGTGGGATCGTTGTGATCGTTTTTTGACAACTGCTGGTTTGACAGTTGTATATGGCGCGATTGATAGTTTCACAAGTTTTCCATATAGTATTTATATTTTATGTAGTAGGTACCTACTTGTTTTGTTAATTTTAGAGATTGATTCCATTTTTCGTACTGTGCAAAATTGTTAAAATATTGTCGGTTGTTAAAGTATGTTTGAAGCCGTTCGGATAGCATGCAGTAATTGGTGGTCAAAAATAGCAAAAGCTTCTATCCGAACGCTAATACACAAATGCCACTTTTGAAACTGCTACAAACGCAATCGAGCCAAAACGAACGCACCTAACCTAAAGTAGTAAAGGGTTAGAATTAGAAGCTCAATGGAAGATACCTACCTATCTACGATATAATTATCATGTATCATATAGGCCTGCCTAGGCACGCAACTGTCAGCGATGTCAAATCGACATTCGCGGGCGCGCATTACATTGCATACCTATCTACATAGCTATAAGATCACAACAAATAATAAAGTTAGTACCTACTATGTATCTACCTACGTAAATTAGTAGAATAAGTATGTATATTTGTAGTAGGTACTTATACCTAAGGTAGTACGAAAGTTTATATGGTAAACTTAGCGATGATTGTAGGCACTTACCTAATCAAAAATAACCTATGATTAGTTATTGATTTTTATTGGAAATAATTTAAATCAGTTACGGGTAGGTAGAGAATTTTTAATCCAAATTTGTTCTACCAGGATTGGTAGATCCATGATGCCATCGTACATTACCGCTTAGAGACAGATTTTGAAATCGGTACGACACACTCTCATCTCAAAGCTCGCTAGCCGGGCGAGCATTCGCAAAACAACCTTCCACCATGCGGTGAAGTTCATGCCCGCGGCGGGATTCGACCCATAGACCTGTTGCGCGGCAGTCCATTGCTAAGAGCCATCACTGCTTCCCGTTAAGTGTTTAGTGACAGAATTTCTACTTGAGGGTGGTAGCTAGCCAAGCGAGCATTCGCAAAATGCCCTTCTACCAAGCGGTGAATTTCAAGCCCGCGGCGGGATTCGAACCATCGACCTGCTGCGTGGCAGTCCAAAGCTAATGCCACTGAGCCATTACTGCTTCCCGTTAGGTGCTTTCTGACAGATTTTCTACTTGAAGGTGGTAGCTATCCAGGCGAGTATTCGCAAAATGCTCTTCACCAACGCGGGGAAGCTCAATATCGCGGCCGGATTCGAACCATGGACCTGCTGCGCGGCAGTCACTAGCTAATGCCTCTGGCCCATCACTGCTTCCCGTTAGGCGCTTACTGACAGATTTTCTGCTTGAGGATGGTGGCTAGCCAGGCGAACATTCGCAAAATGCCCTATGCCCTTCCACCAAGCGGTGAAGCTCGAGCCCGCAGCGGGATTCGAACCATAAACATGCTGCGAGGCAGTCCATAGCTAATGCCACTGAGTTCACGTTAGTTGCATGGTGACAGATTTTCTACTTGGGTAGCTATCCCGGCGAGCATTCGCAAAATGCTCTTTTTTTATGCCTGATAGGTTAGCCTTTGACAACTATCTCACCTGATGGTAAGTGATGATGTGGTCGAAGATGTTGTTCAGGCTAACCTAGAAGTACTGGCTCTCAAGGACAGCTGCCAGAACACACCGTTAGGTGCTTGGCGACAGATTTTCTACTTGAGGGTGGTAGCTATACAGGCGGGCATTCGCAAAATGCCCTACCACCATGCTATAACGACTGCCATCCTAAGACCACAACCGGGACCAACGGCTTAACGTGCCCTCCGAAGCACGGAAGCGCTCAGTAGTATTGTCCTAGCGGTCACCCATCCAACTCATGACCGCGCGCGACGGTGCTAAACTTTGCTGATCGGTTGAGAACAGCTAAGTAAACTTCGCTACGAACTCTCCACCACGCGGTGAAGCTCAATATCGCGGCGGGATTCAAACTATGGACCTGCTGCGCAGCAGTCCATAACCAATGCCACTGAGCCATCACTGCTTCCCTTTAGGTGCTTGGCGACCGATTTTTTACTTGAGGGTAGTAGCTATCCAGGCGGGCATTCGTAAAATGCTCTTCTACCACGCGGTGAAGATTAAGCCCGCGATGGGATTCGAACCATGGACCTGCTGCGCGGAAGTCCATAACCTATACCACTGAGCCGTCACTGCTTTACAAAATATGTTGTAGTAAAAGCAGTAACTTGCTAATTATGTAATAAATAATTATTGTAGGTAAATATTTACTACATCAATATGAAAAGAACAAACTAATACATTTAACTTAACATTTACTATGTACCTACAAATCATTGTACCTACTTACTAAATATTTACCTACTATAGGTGAAATAACATCAGTATGTTATTATAAAACGAACGAAAATTATAACAACAGGTACCTACTGTCCGAACCAAAATGTATTCCTCTGTGAGGTATATAATATTATTTTATAAGAAATACCTACACACGTCGTGACGTAGCTTGAGACACTATCTCCGTCCGTCGTCAAACATCGTGATTCGTTCGGCATGGTTCGGCTTTCATTGATATATCGCAAACAAGTGTGCGTAATTAGCGTAGATGCAATACGGGTGTGTGATGCGCGAGCACTATCTTCTTACTACTCATCACGGAGTCTTTCCCTTTCCCACAAAGGTATAGGTGAAATAGCATGCTTTGTTGCCGCGCCCGCTCATAAGTTCGAGCCGTCGGCAAGTGCACCCTTAAAGTACATACTCATGCAGAGCTACTGTTTTAGCAAAAAAATGTTCTGGTAATTGATACCAGATCTGGTAAACGGTAATAATGACCGATCTGCTGGATTATGGATCTATTTCTCAGGATGTCAATGCCTTCATGGTATTTATGAAAATCAAAATTATATTTCATTGAATAGAAGAGCGTGCTTATCCTCACTAAAGTATAAAGTATTAAAAAATATTAAACTTTAATAACAGGCGTTATTGGTTTGCAATAACGCCTGCTATGCGGATTACATTACAAAATCACAAATATACAATAGGAAAAATTTAAGACTTAAATTTTTCCTATCGTATATTTGTGATTTTGTAAAATATTAAACTGCTCATGGCAGAAATGTGTATTAAACTACATAAGAACCACTTTGAGAGTAACAAAGTGACGGAAAATGTATAGTGGAGAAATGAAAAACACATAACTAAGAATGGTGACCATACATAGACATGTATATATAGTAATAGAGGCATAAGAAGGCAGAAGAAGATATAGATGGACAGCTAAAAGAATATGGTTATAAGGCTTGAGTTTTGAGATGAGAAGTACCAAAATGAGCTGAGTGGAAGAAGGTGATATTTTATGCCAACACCACTTAACACTCCGTTACACGCGCGGGGCACAAGTGTGCCCCAGGTATAAATATCTGATTGTTATTTTCAAATATATGGACCCAGTATGTCATCTACTTCAATAGCTATATCCCGACAGCCCTATATCCTGATGTATTTGTAAGTGACTCGGCACGGGAATGTGAGGGGACCATACATTATTGTATTTTTTTATTAGTTTGCGACAAAGAAGTAACTTTATTTGTTACGGTTCTAAGCAAAAACTAATTCTATTTTTATTTATATTCTATTATATAAGTAATCCTCATTTAAAAAAGGGGCACAGTGGTGCCCCGTGCATGATGTGATAAATAAGACTGCATGTAACGGAGTGTTAATGTGACATAATGTCAGATAGAAAACAAAAGTTATTTGCTTACCTATAGATTCTGAGGATATTTGGATCACATCATTGTCAGCAGTTCCTGTGGTACTGGATACAATCTGAAAATATAACAAATGCAAAAATAGACAGTAATATTTTTAGGGCCTTTGTAACTTACTGACCATTCTTGAGCCGAACAGTACCATGATGCTAGTCATGATGGCAAGAGATCTGATGAAATGACATGGAGACGTGAAATAGCCACTAATTTGGGATGTCACTTGTGGTGACACGCTTGCGGCTTCAATTATCCTCCACCTCCAAGGCAGCAGGAGCGGCAGAAGAGAGCTTCAAAAAGTGGATATATGTGTGTTTCAGGGATGATAACATATTTCAGCCTTTTGGAGGAGAAACATTAAGTCAGTGGAGTTCAAGCAAATACTTCTTTACATACATTTTGTCGACACGGCTAATAGAAAAAACAAACAAGGGCTAGGCGCTTAACTTGATAAGAGAATTAGTATTGCCCTACACAAGTTCAATGTAGCCGACCTTCTGGATACTCTATACCCTGCATGTGGACAGTGACCTGAGTTCTGCTTTCTACCTATGATTGCATTCTGGTAGGAAACATAATTTTAGCAACATTTAAAATTTCTCTAAAATATAGATTTACTTATTTTTGTGTTGGTTTTTTAAAAACAACCCCTTTTTAAAAAAAAAATGTATTATAACTCGTTTGTCAACTCCAAAAAAATAACATATTTTGTTTTTATGACAACTATATTACTCTAACAACTTCTTCCCCTTAAAATAAAATGTAGTGCTTCGGGAACTAGATAAAAAAATCAGGATACAATGTATTCTGTTTGTTATTCCAGTACCTAAATAATTTGAATCCACCCAAATCTGTTCCACCCCCTCTCTTGCAGAGGACAAACACAAGAACGTTCGCATATTATATTATTAGTGTGATTGCATCATAAAGGGGCCCCTTCACCCTACTTCTGGGTTGCAAGTCCCAGGCCCATCTGGCCTCTTCCTCTGTAACGCTCTGGACCCGGCACCCGCACGGTGAATCCATTGAATGCTAAGAAATTTGTCTCTCTCTTGTGATGACAGGGTGATGTGTAAAAGAATATTTTAATTAAACAGCCAGCCTCGATATAGCAAAGCTGAAGGGAATATTAGTTATACCAGGCAATGCATTAAAATAATATTTGTTGTATGGAGGTTAGGTTGGACTATCATTAATTTTAACAATTAAGAAAACTTACACTATTATCGTGTCTGAAACCGTCGAGACATGAATTGTTGTGTAATTATTGGAATAATTGATCGGACACATTATGTAAAGGTTTTAGGTTGTAAAAATTGGTTCAATAGAGGGAAATAATCAATTCATAAATATTAGTAATGTAAAGATATATTTTGCATTAGCTAATATGGGCAGTACTAGCAGGTTTGAAAAAAATAATTATATTGAGGCTGATTATATTTAACCTCTAAAATTCAAGCTTGCAAGTTAGATCCGTAATTAGATGTATGTGCAATAGGTGTGCTAATTCGCACGCTTGATATTAACCACTGTGTATCATGCTGAGTCAATATCGTCGAGTTAGTTAGTCCAGTAGAAATTATATTATATATTTTTAATATTGTTAGGTTTGCCATAACGCCTGCTATGCGGATTACATTGCAAAATCACAAATATATGATAGAAAAATTTAATCCGCACATGACTTAAATTTTTCCTATCATATATTTGTGATTTTGTAATATTATATATTGTTATTATTATCTATGATGTGCATGGGTTAAACTGTTAATGTTACACTGTATAAGAAGAATACTAGGAGTATATAAAAATCTGAAAGTTCTTGCATTACACAACACCATGGTAAAATATGTTGATTTTATAAAATATCACACATATTTTAATATTTCACTCTGGTTCACCATAAAAGTGTATACAAGCATTATTTTCAGATGGGATGGGTACCTCATATTTCTTAAGGCTAGTAAACAAATCTCTATGTGCTGGACCCCTGTCCATCTTGGCTATTGGGCCCAGAAGCAAATGCGCGGATTGCGCTCTAAAATAAATCGTACATGTAACGGTGCACCTATTGATCAGACTACTATTTTATTTTTCTTTATGGGATTGTGACAGTACACGCAAATGGTTCACCTGATGTTAAGCATTAACCTCTTTCTATAACAGATTCATTTCATCACAAGTGACAAACTGCACTGCACCCAATACTCTGAGACATAGTTGTTAAGTCTCATGTGTTACAGGTACATAAATCATAATTACTTATTTGATCTCAAGGATTACTGCTGGAAAACACTGTTCAGTGCTGAGCGAAAGATTTTCTACTTGAGCAATAAAATAGTAAAATATATTTTTTATTGTTCCTGTGAAACGTTACTACTAACCTCCTGTACATCCTCATCTGGTTCATAAACTGGGCTTTCAGGAAACAATGTCTCAGAGTGATCACCAAGTTTCACATCTTCCAATTCACCAGGCTGGATAAGTGACTCTGAAAATCATTTAGTTATCCAACCTTAGTTGTTGTTGGCAATCAATATTGCAACACAGTATTATGACTAGAACATAAATGTTTATTATGAGACCATGTAATTTCTGAGAAACAGACAGACAGAAGGTGAAAGTGTTATGATTACATACTTGACGGGAACTCATAGTTTTTTTTTTTTTTTTTTTTTTTTATTATTCGTTATAGGTTCGCGTTTGACCACACCCTGCCTGATGTTAAGCATTGATGTGGTCTAGGATGGAGCACGCTTACCTAGAAGAAACCTATTTACTCTCGATTTGAAGACACCCATATTGTATTCATCGGGAAAGACTGACCACGGTAAGGAATTCCACTCTTTCGCAGTACGCACGAGAAAAGTGGAAGCAAAGCGCTTCGTACGAGTCTTCGGAATATCAACCATGTACGGATGGCGCCTCCCCGTTTGTCTGGACGTCCGATGGAAAAAGGGTGAGGGCGGAACCAAGTCGTGCAGTTCTTGTGCACATTCACCGAAATGTATCCGGTAAAAGACCGATAGACAAGCGACTTTACGGCGGTGCTCAAGGCTTTGCAGCCGAGACTCCTTCAGAAAGTCGCTGCCTATTAACCTCCTGGCGCGTCTCTCAATCGACTCCAGTGCCTCAAGTTGGTATTTGGCAGAGCCGAGATGCAGCTGTACACTCACCTAATGATGAGTATCATCTGATATATGATTAAAAACTGGGTTGATGTGTTCAATTCCCTAGTGTGAGTGTTTTGGCCGTTAATCTAATATGAGTTTATATATGTACATGAGTATACATATTTTTATATTTAAGACATGAAATAGGAAATAATATACGATTATTTTTATATTGTTATGATTGCAATAATGCCTGCTAAGCAGATTACATTACAAAATTACAAATATACGATAGGAAAAATTTTTTTTTTTTTTTTTTACCCGCTCATGACTTAAATTTTTCCTATCGTATATTTGTAATTTTGTAATATAAGATTATGTTAGCAAGGTAGGTATGTGAATCATGTCCCAGAAAAAACTAGAGCTTCCAGGAAAATATAGTGCATATATATCAAGCAATAAGTTGACAGTTTACTACATATAGCGAGAAAAAACTTGCTACTTTATTATTCCTATTTGAAGTTGTGAGTTTCATTGCATTATTTACAAAGCCAATCATAACCTACAAATTATAAGAACTTGAAAGTGTATTGGACGTATGAATATTGATAAAGCGATTTTATAGGATTTTCTTATTGATAAATAATGTACATCATTCAAAGACGAATAATATGGAGCAGGTAGCTTCAGCGATATGCTGATGTGATGACCCGAAGGTATTGATGTTTAGAATATAACCCAACTAAATACAAATGTATAATGCTATATACCGAAAATTATTCATGAAGTAAAATTCCACTGCTTCACGTAATGTAACTACATTTCAATCTTATTTCATAATTTTAAACCCCAAACGATATATCTTTTTTCGAGTTCCGTAATGCACGGTTTCAACACCGAGCAACGAATTCGTATACATATTTTATTTGGCTGGGTTATCAAGAGAATGACAATCTGGAATATCATACAATCAATGAATGATTACTACAGAAATACAAATACTAACCTGGATTTTGAGGATCAATTTCCATCTGGGTAGGTGGTTGATTGGATTTATCCATGATTTAGTCAGAAATAATATGTATATTTCACAAAAACGCGCGGTTTGCGCACAGTTATCTGTCACTTACAATCTACCAAAATGTAACATTTCCAAAGTAAAATTAAAAGTATTATACGAATTAAATGTCGGGAAAAGCCTAAACATACGTTTACTAACGCTACAACACTTTAAAAGCACAAGCAATATAAATTTTTGACGAATTAGCGGAAAAAAATTGTCAAGCGGACCCGCTTGTTGATCAGGTTGGTGTTGCTAGTTTCTAAAGCAAAAAAACACACAAAAATCCATAATAGTTTCATTTTGAATATTGTATTTAAGTAAGTTTTATTTTTCATTGTCAAGTTTACTAGCTCGTTACACTAAAAAGACCAGACAACCTACTTACCTACAAAGACATTGACTGGTCAAATAACTACACAGTACTTATACACATCAATCATAAACCAAGTACTTAGTACGGTTCCTAAAATTAAATTATCAGCCAATATTATAACCTAGTCACAAATCATAATAGATACCAAAAATCGTTACTTTTTCATAAAGATCAATATCCTTAGAGTGCCCTTACCGCTTTTTAGTATTTTTTGTTATGCGTTATCTTCTGGCATATAATCGAACCAACTTTGAAGATTGTATGTATTTTCATTCGTCTCTTGTATGGGGACTCCCTTTTATTTTATTATTTTGTTATTATTATTATCCATATATTTGTTGGGTAATTTGCCATACTAACCTTTATTCGGAAAAATTTCGTCGACATAAGTTTTAATTATACCATATCTCTTAATCAAATAAAATACATACATTATTATCAGTTTGTGTGCATGCATACTGAAGAGTTCATAAACAGATGAAAAGATTGATAACGGTTATAAGTTTACCATCTCAATGTTCTAAAATATTTAGGTAGGTATATTATATCTGTTATCCCGATTTACCAAATACAAAAGTGTACCTAAGTATAATATATCAAAATCTCTCGTAGGCAAACCGGCTCGCAAAAGCTAGTAGACAAAAAGCGCACTATGATACATAAATACATAGATGCACACAAACATTGGTACAAGTCCAAGTTTTATGCGATATGAAAAGTAATTGATTATGCTACATGAGATAAATTGCTATACCATTATGATACCAAATTGCAACACTTAAATCGCACTTTATAAAATAACACCCATCACGAACTTCATTATTATTCCAGAATATTGTTGAAAGAATATATTGTATGTTGATCAGATATTTGTTATGGAGTTCTTGAAATAGAATATTTTAATGCACGATTAACAAAGTATTTTTATTTTAAACCATGTCTTTTACAAAAAGAGGCATACGTTTAGTCAAAGCTCTAGAAAAATATTCAGTGGACAAGTCTGTTTATTTTGATGCATCAAATGTTTTGAAGAAGGTAAGTGTCATAAACTCATTCTCAATTGAATGATTTACAGTACCATATTATTTATTATGACCGTATATCATAGGTATATATATATATATATATATATTTTAATATTGTTAGGTTTGCAATAACGCCTGCTATGCGGATTACATTACAAAATCACAGATATACGAAAGGATTTTTTTTTTAATTTTTCCTATCCTATATTTGTGATTTTGTAATATATTATTTTTGTTCATAATTTTAATTAATTGATATGTGTTTACTGAATGTTTTATCATATAAAATTATTTATTATGATAACTTTTCACATTTTATGTGTTAGATATTCTATATGCCGATGTCATCTTTGCGTAAATGAGCGTACATGCTAACAGACTAGGTGGAAACGAGATTTAATTCTTATTATAATTGTATTTAAACTTCCTGTCAAGCACACAATAAAATAGAAATTATTTCGGATGGAAAAAGATTCTAGCAAACTTCTAGCAGGGCTTGATCTCGTAACCCCAGAATATCGTCTGATGCATTTCCAATTATGATATGGAAGCAGGTGCTGGACAGTCGATTTTCTCCATCCGTTTGAGTGCACGTATTTTTGAAATATTTTCATAGTTTTCGCTTAGCGTGCGTCAATTCTGTTCTAAATAATACTATTCGATACTATACTATTATGAAAAATAATTCTACCTCTATTAACAAGTGACTTTAACTATGGCTATCCTATATTTAATTCGATATTGTTTAAAAATAATATTATAAGTTCAATTCTAAATAAAGTGCATGATCTTTTGTAGATTGAATTCCTTGACGCTAACGAGGACTGCCTAAGAGCTAAAATAATTGTGGACACTTCCATGTGCAATGGATACGATATATTGCATGGAGGGTATATAGCGTCGGTTATAGATGTTATGTGCTTATACGCTCGCGTTGGTAAAACTCTAGGAAAGATGGGTTTGACTTCAAATATGTATATTAAGTAAGTATCGTCAGTCTATAATAATTTATTCATAACAGTTATATAAGAGCTCTTTCTAATATCACAGTTTACTCGCTCGCAAATTCTGTAATTTTTATGAATAAAAATGATATATGTACGTTATGCAAAACAAGTTTTTGGCATCTCAAATACACACATCAAAAGTGCCTAGGGATCAAGTACGTTTTCAAGTATTGTCGAAATAACAGAAAAGAGAAAGAAAATATTTCTTTATGGTCGCAACGCAATAGAGGATTTTATTCGCGTGCTTTTCTGACGAGTCTTGTTTCGGTATGCGGCTGATACAAGGCGTACTTGAGTTTAAAGGAGCTCTGGATGTCAAGAACGTTTAAAATTATGTCAAGAAGTTCACCCAAATGGGAACAATAATGGTTTGGGCTAGTATTTGGATCGGTGGAAGAACAGATCTCATTTGGATCAGGGGCAACCTCAATGCTCAGATTTATGCGATGAGTACTGTTAGAGAAGTGATCATCCCTTTGCGAAGCCGTTTGGATAATTCGTTTCGGCTAATGCACGATAATGCACGTCCACACACGGCTAGAGTCGTAACTCACACTCTTGCCGATGCTCGCTTCAAAGTTCTGCCGTGACCTGCTCAATCGACAGACCTCAAACCCATTGAACATGCATGGGGTATGCAAATGGATGTCGGCCATTCCTCAAAGTGATTTTGATGAATTGCTTTTAAGCATGCCAAATCGCTCTGCTTGTGTGATTACTGAAAATGGTAGAAACACTGATTATTAATTAATGTAATTTTACAATAAACATAACAAAAATCCTATAATTTTTCGTTTTTCTGCTCTTTGATTGATGACGTTAACCTAGGTTACATTTCTTCATATTACAAAAAAAAAAAAATTTCATACGTAATATATAAATTCGTTGTTAACTTAAAAATAGGATTGAAATGAAAAAAAAATTGTTTGCATAATTAGATTCGGTATTTATTATTTGAATATGTTTTTAGGGTTCAAAATATACATGATCTCTAGACACTTTTGATGTGTGTATACTACTAATTGTTATAAACATTTTTAATCGACTACGATATAGAAGGGGGTTTTCAATTCAACTGTATTTTTTTTTTAAATCTTTACTACGGTATTGCTTTGCCAATTATGAATTGATTTTGGTGATTTTTTGTAAGTCATATACATTATGGGTGACCCGTTTAAATTTCATCAATTTCGACTAAGTTATTAACATGTTTCTTATCATGCCATGTTCACAAGGATGAGACTGAACTTCACGACACAGGTCATCCTAGTGTGAGGTTCAGGGAACTATGCTATAATTTATTATATTCTTATACCTACAAACTTATAACTGTAACCATTAACTCATGTTTTGGAGACAAATTAAGATTCTTATTACTATATGTTACATACTCGAGAAAAGTATTTGACAATTAGTTTTTGGTGACCAGTATTGTATATTGTGGGTGAACGAAAATGGATTCTGTAAGCAGTGTGGATCACTAAAATATTAGATTTTTTTTCATAAAATCTGAACTGATTTCTAACACTGAAAGTATGGAATACTTTCAGTGTTACTTATGCTTGTGGATGTCGGACCATGAAAATGGGAACTCAGAGTAAATAGCTTTAACAAGTTATTTCATACGTTTCAGAAGTAGAAGTCGGTTCCGTTTTTTTAACAATACAATTTTGTTTCGTATTCTATTTGAATTCTCATATTCTAGCCTTTGACTACCGTAAATGCGTACAACATGAGACTCGAAGGTAAACTGAGACTAAACAAACTTCCATGGCATATATTATTACATGTATGATGTAGTATCATGTATCCATGTTGTAGACTATTTGTTAAATGTTGCCAGAATAAATTTAAAATTTCCTCAAACTGGACGCATTTTATTTTTATGATGGAAAATTGAGACCTCTAGTTATAACTGATTTATTATTGTTTTAATTTGCGCAAATTCAATATTTTGTTATTTTTTAACGTCTCAATTAACAAACATTGAAATTCTACTTGGGAAACCATGACTTTTATAAGGTGTCTTATGTTTACCGCATGTTGCAGGTAAATTGAGACAAGACGAAATAAATATATATAAAAAAAACTACATTGATTGGCTCAATATTGCAATATGCTCCTATTACCTTAGATAGAGACTCATGTTCTAGTAAAATTTCAAACCATAATTATTATGATTTACACCTTATACTGTGAATTGAAATTTAAACCTGTCTCATGTTGTATGCATTTACGGTACTATCTAACCTATAGCTATTCAAGGAGTTGATAGTTTTCTACTTTGAGGTTATTTAGCTATCCAGGCAATAATATATTTCTAGCCAACACAAAGTAACTTATTTAATATTTTATCAGGAAATATATAAAACACTCAAGGCCATTTTGCCAAGAAGTGATTCAAAACTTTGGTGAAAGAATCGACATCTGTCAGCGTGCTCGTGGTGAACATTTGCCATATATAATTTTTCATTCATAATTGCCAAACTTTTCTCTTCATAATACAAAAAAAAAAATTGAATCATATTAATCTAAATTCTTTGTTTTATTTTGTTTTGGGAAACAAAGTTCTTGTGGAAGACATATTGATACATATTCTGATGAAATATTAATAAGAAAAAATTACGTGCAAATGCACGTTATCAATTTATCCCTTATTAAGTCAATAACGCGTTTAAAAATCTAATTCCAGTTTCCTGAATGTTGCTACTGTTGGTGATGGTATTATAGCGGAAGCAAAAGTTGTATACCGCAGCAAAAGTTCTATAGCAGAAACGATTCTTTATAAAGACAATGGTATTCTTGTTGCAAAAGGTACAGCTTGCTTCAAAAGTGGAACTGAAAAGCAACAGATGGACGCCACGAACAAAATTGGATTTGATGTATTAAAAGCTGATGATTAATTCCTTGTCCTCGATAATTGAAAATATATTAGATATTATATTAAATTTACAAGGCAATCTATATTTCAACGTAGTATGTAATAAACAATACGTACACATTTGTCATTTTATGAATACAATATTATTATTTACATGTAAGTTGTTGTTTTTTTCAAATCATGGTACTTTTACTCGCAAAATTGATGAAAATAATCAAATTAAAATGATTTTATGATCTTGTTCAAATTAAAGAGAACGCTACTTCCTGGAATTATAAATGAATGTTCGTTTTTAACCACTATATCCACTGAGTGAGTGACAACGTGATCGAAAGTGGTAAACAGACTTATCCTACCTATTACGGCCCTCAAAGGCCACTGCCGGAACTAATTTTTGCTACAGCATCTATCTCACAAACTTGATAAATTAGTCTGGAAATTCTGTTTATTATTTACTATCTACGAGTATATAAGCATTCATTTAAAACAACTGTTGATCCTTGTGTAGACGTGACCAAATCAATTACAATTTTTCATTCATGTGTTGCCTGATCTCTAAATAATATGTATCAAACTGACTGAAACAGAGCTACAGCTCGTGTTAGAACTATCTATCTGAATGTGACTGTAACCCGTGTTATGCGTATGGAAACATACTCGTAGACATACAGCCAGCGGCAGAGTGACATTCATACGGCCCAGTTTGTTAGTGTTTAGTTTAGTTTTAGAACTCTAAAATATCTTTGAGACTTATTAATACTTATAGATAGATGATCCATGCAACTAGAGTTGCTAGTTCACTCTAATGCTACTGCCATAGAGACCCTCACGGTTTACTTAGACAGCGATTTAATATCTAGTACCCTCTTCTTAGGAGTATAACAAACACATGAGAGAGAGCCGCGATCACACCGCCGACTGGTGAACGAGTCCATACTTGTTCGACGCTTGGTCTGACGTTCGCTCACATATGCAGCATGAATACTTTTAGAGATATTTACAGTGTTACTATTGCAACGTGGTACTATTGCCCCCGGTCTACCCTACCCTCTTCTTAGGAGTATAACAAACATATGTAAAGTCACATGTGCCTAGTAATTTCGCTGGCTCTCCAGGATTGCTGTCGGAACACACAGTTAAGTGCTTGGCGACAGAATTTCTACTTGAGGATGGTAGCAAGCTAGGCTAGCATTCGATAAACGCCCTTTCACCTTGCAGTGAAGCTCAAGCCAGCGATAGGAGGCCATGCAAGCATCCAGCTTAGTTGGTGTGCAAGGAAAGACGAAACGGCGTATACTTTATAAGCCCAAGTTCAACCTTACATGGAATACCTACTGTTCTCATTCCTGGTCGGGGACTCCCTAGTACCAGCTCCTTCCGTATGTTCGCATACAAGGCAAAGTGGGTCAAATCGTCAATGATCAATCTCTCTGATCAGTTCGACCCTCAGCATCTGCATAGAGACGTTTGATGACTCTGCGTCTTTTATCGAATCTATCACGCGGAGTATTCCTTTGAACTTTTCAGCTTTATACCGGCATGGTAGTTGAATTTCACCATCAGACCCCATGTCAGGGCATGATGTTTCACTAATTTCATGATGATAATATAATCCTGTTCACGGCAACACGTGTTGGGTCTGCTGCCGAGGGAACACGCAGCTTAATTTTACATTATTTCCAAACCTATGAAGATGGTTCTTCATTAAACTAAATATCGTCCTAAAACGTCAAAAAAATAAACCTGTGAAATTTCTACCATACAATGATGCAGTAAGATGCCATAATATTGCTGCACTAGAGGCCTTGAATAGCCCAATGGTAAAAATTGTATTGAAAAATAAAAATCTACGGTAGCAAAAGCAGACACGGAAGTTGCACAAGGACTCGAAAAAGTACTGCAATTATCTTTAGGCAGCAGGGTGACCGCATGACATGCCGCTAGTGACCTTGTGAAATTTGATCGCTATACTGGAGCAACCATCAATGGATCCTTTCGTGGTAGTCAGGACAAACACAAATCCCAAGCATTGACATTGGAAAATGTCATTGTCGATATCCGTGACAAAGAGCTTGCAGCAAGGTGCACCATGGATCTATAAAATATAGTATAGAAGACATATAATATATATATCCATGGGGTGCCCGTATGTTTCCCTTTCAAGATCAAAACGTCTAGAGTATCCTATGTTCGATAAGAGTTTAAATTTTGAAAGGCTTAATAATAAAAATAAAATGAGAGCTTTGCAAAATGGATGAAGAAATAAAATTAAGACTATATTTTAAGGTTGGACCTATCCTAGGGGTCAGATGATTACATATGCACGTTATTAACATCCTTATGTAGATGATAATATTAAGGTGGACATTGCACTAAGATGCGCAAAAAACTTATCAAAAAAAGTATATATATTATTATGAAAATTACAAAAGTGATTATAATTATAATAATTAATCGTTATTAATTTTAAGTGTTTTTATGTCCAATGATCTAATGCTAAGTAATCATAATCATAATCACAGTCTGTCCAATCTTCACAAAATTTTACATGCAAATGTTGCTTATTGTGATATCGCGAGGTCCAGTTCGGGGCAAACTGTGTAAGTGTAAGTTTGTATGTAATGAAGAAACTTAAAAACTTCTGGACTGATTTGAATAATTCTCGCACCATGAGGTTCCTAAATTTTTTTTTTTTTTTTTTTTTTTTTTATTCCTGATAGGTTAGCCTTTGACCACTATCTCACCTGATGGTAAGTGATGATGTGGTCGAAGATGGTGTTCAGGCTAACCTAGAAGTACTGGCTCTCAAGGACAGCTGCCGGAACACACCGTTAGGTGCTTGGCGACAGATTTTCTACTTGAGGGTGGTAGCTAGCCAGACGGGCATTCGCAAAATGCCCTACCACCATGCTATAACGACTGCCATCATAAGACAACAACCGGGACCGACGGCTTAACGTGCCCTCCGAAGCACGGAAACGCTCAGTAGTAATGTCACTAGCGGTCACCCATCCAACTCATGACCGCGCGCGACGTTGCTTAACTTTGCTGATCGGTTAAGAACAGCTAAGTAAACTTCGCGCTTCAAAATTTTTCCTGATGAACATAGAATATATTATTATTATTATTCCTGTGCTAATCTGGCGGGCTGCTAGTTATTCATAATTTGATATTATGAATAATTTCATGTCGTATCTGACGCCGCTAAAACATAATTCAACGGTTACTTCCAAAGTAATAGCAAATTAACATGTATATATTTGATCCTGGCAACAATTTTACATCATTGTTGTTGGTAGCACAAGAGCCATCTTGTGAGCTATCTATAAACTATGTTTACTTACAACATCTCGTCATTCTGTTTTTCCTTGAAACGTTTGGCCCTATCATCATAGATGGTGCGGTGCGCAAACGATAAAATTTGAAACTATTTTTAATTTGATTCGTACGGTTTGGACATAGTTGCATTCACAGAGCGGACGCATACTACTACCATATCTACTCGAGGTTCTCCGTCACAAAAACATGATATATATATATATATATATATCATATATATATATATATATATATATCATATAGATTAAGAAGAAGAATTACTTCTAAGTTCTAACCTTTTATCACAGACGAAAGGACTTCATCAGGTTCGTTAAGGCATGGGGATATGGCATTAATAATGTAATAACGAGTGCATTATTCGAAATCTGTTCGCTCTCTCTCGGATATACGCTCAGTTTATCAGTCCGAAAAGGGGTAAAATGACCCTATGACATAGAACATATAATATGAATCCATGAAAAAATCGTTTCGTTACTGTTTTTATTCATACCAGTTATTTTCGCCAGTTACTGCAGCCTACGAGGGAATCCTACCTGCGTGGTTCGATCCCTGGGTGTGAATGGGCGGTCGCTGGGGTCTGCGCATGTGAATGTAATGGGTTCTTCACTATTATCGTTCAATTGGCTGTCCGTCTTGAGATATTGGGGCAGATAGCTTACACGACCCATATTCAACTGTTGAAAGAACATTTGGTCACTGGAATTTAGGTTTTCGCACATTTTTAAGGCGTCACTAGACATCTGAATAGCCTAGCATGGCAGCTTTTGGTTTCTCCGATATGTTTTCTCCAAACAAAAGTTTGTCTAATGGCTAGTTTCCAGGTAGACAGCATCCGTAAAGTAACATAAGTGCCTCGCTATCTACAAGTAGTTCTTGTTCATCCTGTTAATGCTGTGATGAAGCCGCATGTCATCATCATGTATCATCGGTTGAAATAAAATGCGGCGAGGGCTGATTCAGTGAGGGTGATTGAAAATGATTTGGTGGGTCTGGTTTTATCGCTGACAGTTATTAGCATTTGTTTGGTTATTTTATTCAACATTTAAGTATACATTTTTGGTAATAATAATTTAATTTAAAAAAAACTGTGATTTCTCGCTTCAATACACGCGGGCCGTGATTCCTGATTGTTTCTCGTTTGTTCGTGCGCAAACGGTGCACTGGTTTCTAAAATATAAGCAAATTACTGGAGTTTTCTTGTAAAATTCACCTTATGTCTTAGGTGTACCACTCCTTAGACATTACGAAAATAACAAAGTTAAATCTAGTTCGTACCATAGCGCGTGATACGTTGCGTCTTCGGCAGCGCACCACAACGAAACAAAATAACACTCGCTATTAAAATTTTACACCCGACGACGGCAAAAACTGTTTTTGCTTCAAAATTACACGAGATTTGCTTTCCTTGTAGAATGTTCTTTCTAGAACTCTGTTTTATTTTTTTCTACACTCGTAAGTTACTTTGTTTCTAATTTTTTAGGTTTGTTGATATACATATTACCATCCTACTAGATAGATGGCTAGATCGTCTAACTATTAAATGTATTAATGAAGCGAGATTAGTAGAAGAGTTTTTACAAAATCTATACAGTACGTACTTAGTTTTTTTATACATATTGAATATATTTTGTAGAACGTACGTATTCCTTTTATAGGTATTCTGTGTCGTAAACATATATTTTTATACCTCCATATTATGATTACAAGCTGTCGTGTGCTAAGTGCAAATAACTTTTACAAATGATTGAAGCACGAATATTTTTGTTCTTGACGGGAATCGACACCGCGGTCTCCCATTTCGCACCAGATGCCTATTCCTCAAAATCGAGTAAGTTTCCGGTAGTCAAGAGGAATCCAGCGTGATATCGGAGGTCGGGGTTCGATTCCCGTCCGGAACAAAAAAAAATGCTCCATTAATTTGTAAATGTGATATACTTTTACACATTTACAATTTAATATAATATAAAATTATGTGATACGCATTTACAAAATTTGTAAATGATATACTTTCATATTTTTACCGGTTTTAAAATCGTGTGCATTGGATTCATTGTCGAATAACTGTTCTAGATTCAAATTCAACTCAACTCAACTTGCAAATTCCATGATCTCGTACATTATTGTATTATAACTACAATCTTGAAAACACTATTTTAATTTTAAATTTCCCGCCGCCACTGACGTGACTTACTCAAACTTTAGCAAAAAGGCAGCAACTGTAAATACCTACCATAAAATGACACATTATTCTACTACCGCCTTCTTATATGAAGCACGGCCACACAATAAAAAGAATTAAAAAAAATACCTACTTAAGATTGATAGGTAACCTACGTAGCTTCCTACCTTCTTTTGAAATTATAACAGTAATGTACAGCAAAGGAATATTCGTGTTTGGCTCTAAAATATTTGACAACGTAACGAAGCGAGATGCCATATCTTCTTTGCCTTTGGAACTGTCTTGGAAAATATTCTCGTAAGTATTTCTTGCTACATAAATTTTAGGTATATACTTATACTCTGTCTACGGTATATATACCTACCTTATTTAAGGTTATGATAGGAATGTTATGATATAAATTGGTAAAGAAGTAGGCTAAAACCTACCTACTTAATTTATGGAGATAATTTGACATTTAAGCAAAGGTTATGTATTCTTTATCTATTAATTAGATTAAAGGTAGGTATGTATAGGTACCTACGGTTTTTGTTGTTCTCATGAAGCATGCGATGATGAATTATAGGTAGGTACACTACCTACCTACATTAGGGGCGTTCGTTTTGGCTCGATTGCGTTTGTAGCAGTTTCAAAAGTGGCATTTGTGTTTTAGCGTTCGGATAGAAGCTTTTGCTATTTTTGACCACCAATTACTGCATGCTATCCGAACGGCTTAAAACATACTTTGACAACCGCCAATTTTGCACAGTACGAAACATGGAATCAATCTCTAAAATTAACAAAAAGTAGGTACCTATATTATTATTATTTCTTTGTTAATGGCTTCTGATAGTTACATAAATAAAAAACTTGTGAAACTCTTCAATCGCGCCAAATACAACTGTCAAAACAGCAGTTGTCAAAAAACGATCACAACGATCCCACGGCAAGACATGGGTCAAAAATATCACTTTTCTCTGTCATTTGTAGCGTTTTCAAAGCTATCCGAACGGTGAGCGAAAACGATATTTTTGCTCACGAAGTCCCAAAACGAACGGCCCGTGTGATCGTTTTTAGCGTTTGTGAGTGTTATTTTTGGCACCGATAGCCTATCCGAACGCCCTAATAGTAGGTCTGGAAAGATAATCTTGTGGTGTAGAAAGTTACATTTTCGGGCAAGTAACTTAGGCTGAGTTTCCGTGGTAGTTTTTTTTATGCCTGATAGGTTCGCCTTTTACCACTATCTCACCTGATGGTAAGTGATGATGTGGTCGAAGATGTTGTTCAGGTTAACCTTGAAATACTGGCTCTCAAGGACGGTGTATTCCGTTCTGATCCCACGAAGAGATACCACATGGTATCAGTTTTATTTTCTATTAAGTTTTTATTCCGTTCTGATCCCACTTATAATTTAGAGTGGGATCCGTTTATTTTTAATTATTTTACTATTCCGTTCTGATCCCACCTACTTTTTAATATATTTAGGCACTTAATCAAGTACGGTTTGCAAGATAAATTTACAATTTCACAACATATAATATTTTGTAACTAATTTTCAAAGTACCAGGAGGGCAGAAGTTTTAAGAAGTCATATATACTACTGTGTATATATGCTAGAAACCAATTTATAATAAAGCTTGTTCTCATGGTTCTTAACTAGTTACTTAGCTAACAAACCTATAAAAAAATTCAAATGCTCAAAGCAAATATTCCAGAATGGCAGCCAGAAAATTATATAATCAGACTTTGAAATAGCAGCTAGGAATGCTATATCCAAGGTTTTACATCAGTTCGAGTAAAAGGATGTCACTTCAATTTCTCTCAGAGTGTGTGGAAGAAAGAAATGTCACTAAATTGAACAAAAGAAAAAGACACACGGAGGCATGTTGTACTATCAGCTTTATTGCCATTACTACTGCTCATTATTTAGAAGAGATGCAAACTTAAACTTATTGCGTAATAACCAATGTAACCTATCCCACAATTACTGAATCGTAAGGTTTCAAAATCAATTTTCAGAAATAAGCGGATTTGCCATGTTACACATCAACTGAAAATTGGTGAAATCACAGTAGGTTACTTTTTGGAAATGTTAAGATAGTTTAAATTTTATTGTTAAGTTTTGTATATTATAATGATATTCATTACTTTTTGTTAAACTTAATAGACGTTTGATTTGTAAATTTTAATTATTTTTTTACTTATTGTTTACTTTTGTATTTTTTTATGGATATACTATGTTTTTATTTATATATATAATATTTATGTATTTGATTCCAAATGTTATTATAAATGTTTATTAACTTAAACGTTATCGCGTAAGCCTTTAAAATTTTTAAATAATCATTAGTTGTGTAACATGATGTATAACTGACTTCTAATTCGACTACATTTTATAAAACTTTATGACTTGTGATCATGAATTTTATACAATAATGCTTACATATTTGATTCTGAAAGAAGAAAATATAATTGGTTACTAGTAAGACACCAACCCGCAACTATAGGTACCTGTAGTAGTGAGTTCGTATCCCACTCCTAGCAACTATTTCCCATCTAAGATATATTTTATATTCATGTTAAACATGCATAAATGTGCTCAAAGTGTTTTTCTATACTTAATTTCTTTAATTATTACTTCCAATACCTTAGTTTAATGTGTAAAATAAAGAGTGACTTGGTTTTGAAGTAGATTATTTTATTTTTAGGTTAAATATTTAAAAAAAAATAGCAGAAAAGGTTGGTTTGCTTAATTAAGCTCAATGGAAAACTTAAGGTTTGTGCATTTTTTCGGTTTAATTTTAGGCAATATGTATAATTCATTTTGTAAATGTAGTTTTTCTATTACGAGATCTACAATATAATACTACTATGAACGTCTGTTTTTCTGGTACTTTGAGTTTATTAAATAAATAAATCAAACAACATTCGATATTCTCATTCAAAGATAGCTGAAGTATGAAACTCCCATGAACTTTTGCTATCGTTGTAGTTTGAGAATTCATACATTGGTATTTATGCCATTGTGTGTTGTAGCGTTACGAAAACTTAAAATAAATGTCTTCCTTTTTTGCTGACGTACTTAAGGACGTTAACTATTATTAAATCAGGGCCATAAAACAATGTGTGGGATCAGAACGGAACGAAAAATAAGGATGGGATCAGAACGGAATTTTATTTTACAAATAAATCGTGTGGGATCCGTTTGTGGGATCAGAAAGGAATACACCTCAAGGGGTGACAGCTGCCGGAACATTTACACCGTATACGTCGTTTCGCACACACCGTTAGGTGCTTGGCGACAGATTTTCTACTTGAGGGTGGTAGCTAGGCTAGCATTCGCAAAATGTCCTACCACCATGCGAAAGTATAAGTAAATAGTCATTTTATTACAATATTGGCTGCTTTAAAAAAATATTTGGTGAATTATTCAGAACTCAAAAAAATCTTATGGGTAAGTAGGTGCCTATATATAAGGTGCGCTAGTTTATCGTCAGTCTGCTTGATGAAACTTTTGCAAGAGTAGACCACAATATCCCAAAAACTCTTCTGTAGTAGGTACGTACTCGTACTTACCTATATATTTTTACTTTACCGCACTAGTGTTTTAAATAGAAAAAAAATCAACGTTTCACCAAGTCTGAACAGTCACATCTGAAGCAGTGATGGCTCAGTGGCATTGGCTATGGACTTCCGCGCAGCAGGTCCATGGTTCGAATCCCGCCCAGAGCATGAGCTTCACCGCATGGTGGAAGGGCATTTTGCGAATGCCCGCCTGGCTAGCGACCACCCTCAAGTAGAAAGTCTGTCGCCAAGCACCGAAAGGTGTGTTCCGGCAGTAGTCCTTGAGAGCCAGTGAAATTACAGGCACAATGAGACTTAACAACTAGGTCAATGTGACGGGCGCAGTGCAATTCGTGAGTTATCATGAATTGCAACTGTTATAGGCAGAGGTTAGTCCACTTAACATCAGGTGGGCCTCGAGCTTGTTCCGTCACAATAACATTAAAAAAAAAAGTAGACTGTAGTTTGTTTCCTTCGTTTTCATATAAAAACAAACCAAAGAGTTTTTTATCTACTGAAGTAGAACTTTAGAAGATTTAATTATAAACCTTCAAGGGTGCGCGATAACCTGTAGCTGTAGCATGGAGACACATGGGATATTTTTATCCCGAAAACACTTTTAGTACTTAGTACCCGTAGGCATTACATTACATCTAATCCACTTTTACGAAGATGAAGACACGGGCATATTTTTTTTTTGCCTGATAGGTTAGCCTTTGAGCAATATCTCACCTGATGGTATGTGATGATGTGGTCGAAGATGTTGTTCAGGCTAACCTAGAAGTACTGGCTCTCAAGGACAGCTGCCGGAACACATCGTTAGGTGCTTGGCGACAGATTTTCTACTTGAGGGTGGTAGCTAGCCAGGCGGGCATTCGCAAAATGCCCTACCACCATGCTATAACGACTGCCATCCTAAGACAACAACCCGCGCGATTGCTGATCGGTTGAGAACAGCTAAGTAAACTTCGCTACGAGCGCTTTGGATTACTAGTGGCTCTCGGGGGTGTAATGTAAACCTCGCGAGTCTGCCCTGCATAGATTACAATTGAATAAAGGTTCACTGAGCACGCTGATGGAGGAGTGGGTCTCAAAATCATAGTTATATTCTGAAAACTGATGATATTAATTTGATGTGACACTGGTAATTTGCGTTTCTTCATTGATATGAGTGCGTGTCGCGGCCCTCCGTCGCACCTACCTACAGCTACAACCTAATCATAATAAATAATTATAAAGTACCTACCTAAAGCTTTAAAGAGAAAAAAGTAGCACACAAAAGTTATATGGGTAGTGGTAATACATAGCAGATATAGCCAATAATATTGGTTATTGGTTTACGTCTTCTATGGTATGGGTCAACAAAAACCATCAGTATTTATTACAAAATCTGATGAAATTCACTTGTGATTTGATATGACATATGACACAGGAAATCAGCGTATTTTTCATTCTTTTCCACATCGGCCCCTTTAAGTTTATCGGATGAATAAGTGGTTCTGACAAAAAAGTTGCTTCTTGATAAGGGTAAACAAGAAAGCTATGTAACTTTTTTTATTATTATTATTGGGTTATTGGTATCATGCTAAAAACCTCTTAGGGATGACTTCTGCTAGTCCTAAAAAACATTTTGTAAGTTTTTTTTATGTTGTTTTTTTCGTTATTTTTTGTATTTTCTTATTGTGTATTTGGCGGAATAAGCACGAGGATCACCTGATTTTAAAAGTATTTTGCTTGTAATGTGATATTTAAAATTTAATTACCTAGGTCGATGTAAATATTCAAAACTCTATTCAAAGGCAGCGCGGCGCGGTCCAATGTTGCTACGGCGCGGGCGCTATTGGCTCGGAGAGACGCAAAACTTAAAATAATATGTTTTTCTTGTACTGTCTGACACTTTTAAGTTCTGTGTCTCGTGGTAAAAGACAATGCCTACTCCGAGCTAAGAGCACCCGCCGCTGCCCACTGGACCGAGCTGCATTCCCTTTTAATAGAAATTTGAATATTTACATCGAGCTAAGTAATTAAAAATATGAAATATTAAAATACAGACACAAGAGACTTCTAACATCATGTGGCCCTCGTGCTTATTCCGTCAAATACACATGAACAAACACAAAAAAAAGAAATAACATCTCAAAATGTTTGTTAGGATAGCAGAAGACAACACAAAGAGTTTACTTACACTTTTAAAGTTTTTAAACTCCATTATCTTCTTCATTTTGAAAAATTTCCAAAACTGAATCGATACATTTTTTTAATATTGTTAGTTTTGCAATAACGCCTGCTATGCGGATTACATTACAAAATCACAAATATACGTTAGGAAAAATCCCGAACATGACTTAAATTTTTCCTAACGTAGGTATATTTGTGATTTTGCGATAAAAAATTCGATGGAATTATTAAACTCCTCACAAAATTTCACGAGAACCGGTTGAGTAATGCTCTTATAAATATAAAATCTGTGTATAGGTATATACAGTAAGTATTTACATAAATAAGTTAGATAACAATCTATCACATCAAAAGCGATTTCATCTTTAGAGTTGTTTACTCACCGTTTACGTTTTTCAACCAAAAGGTCGTTTTGTGTCATTTTTTTTTGTGGCACTTATATTCAGTTGAAATCAAAAACTCTGTACCTACCAATCTACCTTACAATTTAATGTATTTTTTATTCAAATTTATCTATCACATCAAAAGCGTTTAGAGTTGTTTACTCACCGTTTACGTTTTTCCACCAAAAGGTCGTTTTATGTCATTATTAGGTATTTTTGTCGTGGCACTTATTACTTATTCGGTTGGTATCAAAAACTCTGTACCTACCAATCTACCTTACAATTTAATGTATTTTTTATTCAAATTTATCTATCACATCAAAAGCGTTTAGAGTTGTTTACTCACCGTTTACGTTTTTCAACCAAAAGGTCGTTTTATGTCATTATTAGGTATTTTTGTCGTGGCACTTATTACTTATTCGGTTGGTATCAAAAACTCTGTACTTACCAATCTACCTTACAATTTAAAATATTTTTTATTAAAATTTTTAGTTATCTTGATGATTCGTCGCTGCGATGTGCTTATCATTTACACAAGATTTGGGCTCGGATCATATCCGCTAACAAAAAACTTTATAAACGCCTCAATAACTTTGAATTGGCGATTAAACTGGGCTCAAAGTCCTTGGCAAAGTTCCACAGGAGGAATATGAAGAACATGAAGAAAGAGAAGAAGAAGCAAAAGAAGAAGGAAGAGAAGAACAAACATTATTTGAAAATAGGTGGAATTACAAGTGAGACGATATTGAATTAAAAAATATATAATATAAATTTCGTCCGTGGTATTCCGGGATAGAAAGTCACCCTCCCCCCCTCCATTTCTTCCCGTGGGTGACTAAGGGGTACCAGAAGGTGGGAAGCAACCCCTTTTGAAGAACTGACCACTTATATTGCGATCCACAAGACTGCCTGCCAAGCGTGGGGTTTATGACAAAGCCTCCCATTGAGAGACCTTGTTCAACGGTGGACGTACCGCTTGATGTGATGTTGATGACTATAAATGGTTTACCGACACGGGACAAGACACCCCCGGGACTATCCCGGATTCCCCGGACGTCTGGCAATCCTAATTGAGACTGTAAAGCCGGAATCATCATAGTAAAAAGCAGAATTTAAGCAATTATAGCCGAACAGTTATAACTATGGACTGCGTTGCCGCATGGTTTGAATCCCACCGCCCCCGCCGGCTTAAGCTTCACCGCATGGTGGAAGGGTATTTTGGAAATGCTCGCCTAGCTACCACCCTCAAGTAGAAAATCTGTCGCCAAGCACCTAACAATGTGCACCAGCAGCAGTCCTTGAGAGCCAGTAAAATTACAGGCACATGAGACTAAACAACTGTATGTCTCAGGGAGACTGATGCAGTGCAGATCGTCACTTATGCTGAAATGCATCTGTTCGATCGCAAAATGCCCTTCCACCATGCGGTAAAAAAGTTTTTAGTTGATTTTGTTCTTGCGTCACAGATATAGTTTACCTACCGATATATTAGTTAGTACTTACAGGTAGGTTAGTTTGGGTACGAAAGAATAAGATCACGGTTAGTACAATATGTAGTTTATTGACTGTAAAGAACAATGTTCCCTATGCTAGCTGGTCGTTGCAAGGTTCTCAAGTCACTTTCCTAATACAAGTATATGAACTACTGGCATTCTTGCTTTAAGGTTGAACTGCCCGGACAGTCCTCCATACAAACGCCGTAGGGTGATAACTCCCTTATTTGAGATTTTAGGTCCAGACTTAAGCATACTACCGATTGATATCGTCATTATCTAGGCTTGTATGATGCCAAAATTTTAAAAAGATAATTAGGTTGTAAGTTATGAGCCGCGAAAACTTTATATGAAAATGTTTCGAGGCTTATAATTCTCAAGTTAATTATTTTATTAAAATTTCGGCATCATACAAGCCTAGATAATGACGAGATCAATCGGTATTATGCTTTATTTTGGACCTAAATCCTCAAATAAGGGAGTGATCTTCCTACGACGTTTGTATGGAGAACGGGCCGGCCAGTTCACCCTTAAGGGCGTCAAGTCTACTAATCAATATGAATCTATAATGGACTCGGCCTGATCAATTTTGTCAGTTTTGGTAGTCTACTAACTTCATATCGTTCATATTGAGTCAATATTGATTCAATCTCGGTTTCATATGAAAACGAAACTAAATAATAAAATACTTAAATAATAACGAAATTGTTTTCTGAATTACCTTACTCTTCTATTTTTATTTTTTGTTGGAAATATCGTCAAACCAGCCTAGATTCATCATAGATTCATATATTCGTAAGGGATCAGCAGACTACCGATTCTGTCTTGTATGAATCTTGAATGAATCTATGCTGAATATGAACATGTAATTAGCAGACTGGGCCCCCTAGTAGAAGTCCAGTTCCTAGCCCCGTCTTCGAGGGAAGTGGTTGAGAGATTCTGGCTCGGTAGTTAGTTGCTCAGCAGCAGTATTCGATTCCCAGAGGCCGGATTAGACATGGTAGTACCTATTAGAAATAACTTAGATGAGAAGAAAAGAAATAGGCAGAAAAGAAATAGACATAAGGCAGAACATTTTGTTGATTAGTTTTTCTTTCTATATACTGTATCAGCCGGATCCACTCTGAGTCCACTGCTGAACACAGCCTCCCCAAATTAAGGGGGTATTTACCATAATCCCCACGCTTGGCAAGCGTCTCGGGGATCGCAGTATAAGATGGCAGTTCTTTAGAAAGCGCTGCTACCCACCTTCCAGTATTTTTCCTTTAGTCGCCTCTTACGACACCCACAGGATGATATGGGGAGGTGCAATTCTAACCCGGCACCACACGGGGGTATTCTAATATATAGAATACCCCCGTGTGGTGCCGGGTCATACATTTCTATATACATAACTATTATAATATAAATGGGAGCAATATAATTAAATAAAAGAATCTATTCCTTTCTAATACTTATATTTATGTATGTTTCTTACAGATCACTCCACTAAGAAAGAAGTTTTTAAATTAAAAAGACAAGGTGAAGAAATGGTCATTTATACCAAGCGATTTAAATTGTGTTAAACAATTTTACTTATGAAATGGATGGTTTTAATAAAAATAAAGGAAAAGGAAATTTAGACTTTATCTCACTACCGCGATAGCTAAGAAGGTTACAGCATGCACCAGCCTAAGTGGCCTGATAATTGACACAGAATAAAAAGAACCAGAAGGATCACTCCACAAAGCTATTCCAATAAATAAGCGACTCTAAGTACGATGCCATAAAGTGCACTCTCGCAAAGCTATTATTTATGAAGTATGCTTAGCTGTTCTTAACCGATCAGCAAAGTTAAGCAACGTCCGCCGCGGACTTGAGTTGGCTGGGTGACCGCTAGTGACATTACTACTGAGCGCTTCCGTGCTTCGGAGGGCACGTTAAGCCGGAGGCGGTACCGTTTTTAATTTTTTTTTCATGCTTAATACGTTAGCCTTTGACCACTATCTCAGCTGATGGTAAGTGAAGTTGTGGTCGAAGATGTTGTTCATCTAACCTAGAATTACTGACTCTCAAGGACAGCTGCCAGAACACACCGTTGGGTGCTTGGCGACAGATTTTCTACTTGAGGGTGGTAGCTAGCCGGTTGTTGTCAAATGCTAACCTATCAGGCATCAAAACATTCACCTATTATGGTGTCTCTCTTTCTATCACATAGCCACGCATAGCTCTGTTTCATGAAGTATGGCCATATATGCTCTGATCTCATGTGATGCGACATGCACTGTAGAATAATCCCATCCGGACGGAGGTGTACAAAGTGGTACAAAGTAACAGAGAGGTACAAAGAGGTGTACCTATCGGATACGCCGATATACCTCTTTGTACCTAAGGTGCGGATTGAACCAGGCCTGGCTCTACAAAAAACAAAATTGCAGGGTTGTAACTCATTGCCCTTACGAGTCAGATATACGGACGGTCAGACAGCAGATCGGTCTTGCCCTTTAGAAACGGAACCCAAAAAACGAAGAGGTTAATTATCTAATGAGGCGCTTCAAAATAAAAAAAAACTTCTCTATTTTAAAATGCGGTTTTAAGTCACCACTATCTCGGTCCCAGTTGTCGTCTTAGGATGGCAGTCGTTATAGCATGGTGGTAGGGCATTTTGCGAATTCCCGCCTGGCTAGCTACCACCCTCAAGTAGAAAATCTGTCGCCAAGCACCTAACGGTGTGTTCCGGCAGCCGTCCTTGAGCGCAGTACTTCTAGGTTAGCCTGAACAACATCTTCGACCACATCATCACTTACCATCAGGTGAGATAGTGGTGAAAGGCTAACATATCATGCAGAAAAAAAAAAAAAAAAAAAACTATCTATGTGCACTTTTTCGTGCGAAATTGTATGTTTTCTACTTCAACAGTACGATACAATAAGCATGTAGGTCACACTAAAAAGGCCTCGCATCTCAAGTCTTCCTCGAGCACGCGAAATTGCCGCTTCCGGCCTCTTTGATGGCATCCTCAGCGGAAGTACACTACTCATGATACCCTCTCGGATACTCATCCGGTGCGACTTTTACTTGGTGCTTCTAAATCTGAAGCCCTTTTGTCATGTAAGTGAACCATATTATGTAACGTTGCAAGGATTGTATATTTTTCAACACCCTTGCTCGTAAAGTGAGCATTATTATATCGTTTTTAGGGCCATAAACCGAACTATAACACCCTCGTGCATAATAATATTATACACTAGTGCGTAATAGAATTATCCCTACAAAGTTAAGTTAGTCGCTAACTGCAAATTATATGCGAGTAAACAGAGCATTTAAAATTTAACCGGGTAATACAGATTTGTAACATCAAGGAGGGTTAAGTAATCATCCATAATACATTTGCCGCGCGCATTAAAAAACAACTTGCGCGCTATTTTCCATAATTTTCGTATGTTTGGATCGCATTTGTGCAATATATTTTTTTTTTCCTCGCAAGGGTGTTGAAAAAGTGCGCGTTGTTTATTACAATCTCTACTCCATTTAGGCCGTCTCGTTTGTGATAAACAACTTTGCGCACTTGTTGCATAATGTACTATTTCAACACACTAGCTCGTAACGGGCCTTAAAATGCACACATTTTAGCCTCATAATATAGGCTATTACGCACTTGTGCTTTTTTTTCTACGTTACCGCAGTTGTATTTTAAAGAAAAAAAAAACAACGTTTCCACACTTTTCACCAAGAAGATTCTAGTTTGTTTCGTTCGTTTTTCATACTCGTATAAAAACAATTCAAAGAGTTTTTTAACTACTGAAGTAGAACTTTAGCAGATTTAATTGTAAACTTTTTCTTTATTATATTTTCGTATCGAAATTTTCGCATTTGTTCCACGCAATTGTGTTGAAAAACGTCGTATGACATAAATGCGCGCTTTGATAATTACAACCTCTGCTTTCTTGTAGCAATATCGCCTCGGTTGTAATTTTCACTTACCGCACTTATATCATAATGTAGGTACTATTATTTCACATTTTTTGCTATTGTTTCTTTTTTTTATGTTATTGTGATGGAACAAGTTCGACGCCCACCTGATGTTAAGCAGTAACCTCTGCCAATAACAGATGCAGTTCGTCACAAGTGACGAATTCAACAGTGACGCTGCCGGAACACACAGGTGCATGGGGGCAGATTTTCTATTTGAAGGTAGTAGCTAGCCAGGCGAGCATTCGCAAAATGCCCTCCCACCATGCGGTGAAGCTCAAACCCGCGGTGGGGATCTATAAAGGATTTTTCAACAAAAACTTTATTTTCTAAAACAAAATAAAACAAATAATTTAGATGAAGATGATTCAAGTTTTTATTATGTTTCGATGAGAAATGTTTCGCAATTATGAATGAAAAATTATATCTAGCAAATGTCCACCACGAGCACGCTGACAGAGGTGGATTCTTTCATCAAAGTTTTTAATCACTTTTTGGTAAAATGGCGGGTCGTTAACTAAAGGTAGTTGAAAATAGTATTTGCTATTGTATACAATAGGTGACCTAATAATCAAAAATATTACCAACGGTGACCATTTAATGAAAAGAAATATTAAGAGCACGGGGCCGTAGCCAAAATTATATAAAAACCTTTTTATTAACTTGCTAATCAAAGCAGCAAATAAAATATAACAAAAAAAAAATTTATATACATGAGGACGTACCTAAGTAAATTTAATTTCTTTCGTAATTATTCGGGTTTCGGGCGATTTATAGACCAGAAAGTTCCTTGTCTAGCTGTCTAATGTGTTATGAAGGGTTATCCTACTTAACAAGATATTTCAAACTCTTTCGCGACCAACAGCAATTTATTATTCCAGGTTTACCTATTTCGACATGAAATGCGGTATGTTTCCACACCATAGAGTTTAATACGCGTGGAAACGCAGACGTGGCGTCCATATATCACGTCTGCAGTTTACACATGACATGTTTTACAATTTACTCTCGCACGGAAAAGTACGAACGAGAGTAAATCTACCTTAACTTAGTTACTCTATAAAACACGGCTTGGATTCGCGCGATATTGAACGACTTAGCATAATATTATAATATGTACCATTTCTTAGATATTATGTGGGGTATACATAACGTTTTGCGTAGGTAACTCATAATAATATAAAACAATTTTCATGTAAATTAATATATTTACTGTTTGTACATGTATGTAGATGTTTAAATACATTTTCATGCGTTCATAACATTTTTTAAACATGAGGACCATTGGCCTGAAGTGTACGTTTTTCACCTGCGTGTTCCAAGCTCTCACACTTGTGGCCCCGTAAATGTAAAACCTCTCATCAAATCTTAGATTTTTGGGAAAATTGCACGGTGCTACGTTTTGCGCGTTGGGTACCCATCACGATCTACAACTTTTCAGAAGCCATAAATGAATTTTTTGACTGGTTCACGGTGTGCGCCAAAATATTATTATGATGCTACAAGATACGACTTCTCAGTCGGTTTTGCCTAAAATTTTAAAAGCAACTGAGCAAATAAAGGCTGTTGTACCATGGCTTTAACTGTCTTTTGTTCTTCATTGTTGATTGTGCAGACAGTACGCGCCCGGGAGAAATAAACGAAATATTTTTGTCTACGCTTCTCATCTGTTTCAATTTCGTTGGTTCGCTGTCGCCTTCGAGCACCGTTATAGAAGACTCAGTGTGCGTCCACACTGCGAGCCTAGCGCGGTTGCGACGACGGGCGCGAAGTATCAAACATATGAAACTCACCTTTGCGTCCATATTGTACTGACTAAGGCGGAAGCCTAGTGCGACGGGACTGAGCGAGACAGCGCGCGTAAGTTTCAAACGCTTCTGTCTTTGCGTTCTGGCCCCACTACGGGCCTAGTCATCGAGCGACCCAATGCGCGGGCGGCGGGGGTAACAAACCAGTTCGGTCTTGTCGCTCGGGGTGTGTGTCTGTATTTGTTTGTCTTAAAATGGCGTTAAATACTGAATCGTTCATAAGTGCAATTAAATCTATCTTCTTTGGTGATTTTGGGTGATATTTTACTTAGTATGTAGTCAAAAGTTTACACGGGCATACGAGTATACTCAAAGAATTTTGTAGGGTATAATCTCAATTCTTCGTATAAGTTAAAAAATTCACCAGTTATTGCTCTGTTTTTATTTATTTCGTGTACACCATCTCTAGTGTTCAACACCTCCCATCTCAGGATCGGACTGTCTAGTTAAAATAGCAAATCCTCGTCCATAGTTACGTCCACGTACATCAGGTGTTGCACACCTGATGTACGTCAAACCGCTACAAGAGCTCGCGCCTCACTGTGGCCACCGCACGCCCCCGCTCGCCGCGCCCGCCTCAGGCTCCAGTCACCGCGCTTTCAGTGTGGACGCACACTCAGAGAAGAAGCTCAAGCGGTCAGAGCATACCCCGGCTATAAGGGTGGATGGACGCGGGTTCAAATCCCGCACATGAATATAATTTATTCTCTCGTAAATTTGTAATTTTGTAATGTAATCCGCCCAGGAGGCGTTATTGCAAACATAACAATATCAATATTATGTAAATGTTTTGCTCTGAGATGTTTCACTTTGTCAATGTAATATACGTACATAGCATTTGAATTTTGATCGTTCGTGATTACTTTAAGAACATTTTCTACCGACTTCAAAAAAGGAGGAGGTACTCAATTCGTCTGTATTTTTTTTTTTTTATTTTTTTTTATGTTTGTTACCTCATATCTTCTGACTGGGTAAACTGATTTTAATAATTCTTTTTTTATTTGATAGCTGATGCTTGCCGTGTGGTCCCATTTAAATTTCATCAAAATCGATTTAGCCGTTTTTGAGTTACACTCCAAAAACTGAAAAAGTGTTTTCCTGTCCTGATATTATAACAATGTTTGTTACCTTACAACTTTTGACTGGGTGAACCGATTTTGATAACCTTGTTTTTATTTAAAAGCTGATGCTTGCCGTGTAGTCCCATTTAAATTTCATCAAAATCGGACAAGCCGTTTTTGAGTTACACCCCAATAACTGAAAAGTATTTTCCTATCATGATGAATTCTCATCGAAGCTCAAATTTGGTGGTAACACAGTAATATTTCCTCAACGGTATAAGATAGAAATAAAATTTTGGATAGGAAGATAAAACGTGTATTATGCTGCAAGCAAGTCTTATTTTGATAATTTAAGTCTGTTATATGTTACTATATCTGGTGGTAAGTTAAACATAAGCCCATAAGTAGCAAGGGTCACTAAAAAGGGCGAAATAAAAATTTTTACCAAAAAAAAAAAAAAATAGAACCGACTTCAACACTCAAATGTGTGAAATAACTTGTTGAAGTCGGTACCATGACGGTTCAAAAGTACCTATCATCACAATATTGTGCGCTTAAAAGCGACTTCAAAAAAGGAGGAGGTACTCAATTCGTCTGTATGATTTTTTTTTTTTTTTTTTTTTTTTTTTTTTTTTATGTTTGTTACCTCATATCGTCTGACTGGGTAAACTGATTTTAATAATTCTTTTTTTTATTTGATAGCTGATGCTTGCCGTGTGGTCCCATTTAAATTTCATCAAAATCGATTTAGCCGTTTTTGAGTTACACTCCAAAAACTGAAAAAGTGTTTTCCTGTCCTGATATTATAACAATGTTTGTTACCTTAGAACTTTTGACTGGGTGAACCGATTTTGATAACCTTGTTTTTATTTAAAAGCTGATGCTTGCCGTGTAGTCCCATTTAAATTTCATCAAAATCGGACAAGCCGTTTTTGAGTTACACCCCAATAACTGAAAAGTATTTTCCTATCATGATGAATTCTCATCGAAGCTCAAATTTGGTGGTAACACAGTAATATTTCCTCAACGGTATAAGATAGAAATAAAATTTTGGATAGGAAGATAAAACGTGTATTATGCTGCAAGCAAGTCTTATTTTGATAATTTAAGTCTGTTATATGTTACTATATCTGGTGGTAAGTTAAACATAAGCCCATAAGTAGCAAGGGTCACTAAAAAGGGCGAAATAAAAATTTTTACCAAAAAAATAGAACCGACTTCAACACTCAAATTTGTGAAATAACTTGTCGAAGTCGGTACCATGCGCACAATATTGTGATGATAGGTACTTTTGAACCGTCATGGTACCGACTTCAACAAGTTATTTCACACATTTGAGTGTTAAAGTCGGTTCTATTTTTTTGGTAAATTTTTTTATTACTGTTTGATTAACTCGAGTCCGTTTTTATTCTGGGGTAAGCTTATGTGGAATCAAGCGGCATAAACTTTTCCACCTTTGAAATGTTGATGAAGGATTTTTTTTTTTTTTATTTGGCTCAAGACAATCCTTAAATGTCCTCGAATCTCCTCATAGGTGATATGTGGTTTTTCTTCAATTCGCCTGGATGTAGCCAAATTTTCCTTTGTGATCTCAGTTGAGGGCTAACCCTCACGAATTTCATCATGTACAGAAAATATACATATACGCGTCAAGCCCACAATGAAATTCTGCGTACCAACGCCTTAGCATGCTCAAATGGGGTTCTTCTCTCCCAAAAGCATTTGGAAGAAGATCAGTGCGCAGTCTTCAGTTCTTAAAAAAAACTGCCCCATAATATTATACCCCATGTTTAACCTCCGATGCAGATAGAGGGGTGTTAGATACAAGATGTCTTTATTACCATAAGTATTACCAAAATTATACAGAAAAAGTATACCTACATTGTTTGAAGTGGATTACAGAGTATAACAGATTTTCAGTGATCTCCAAACTAAGCACGAGGCCTGTGTCTTGGAGCTCGAGGGCGATTTTATCTATACAGCAAATTTAGTAAATGTGCAGGACGACGCCTTCAAGAATAGTTCATAAGTTATAGATAGTTGTAATATAGTTAAAATTGTATCGTACCATATTTGTAAGTGTAAATAAATAAAAATAGAATAGGTGCTCTCCATAGGGTAAGGCTCCAACCAACGGAGTAGCGATAGGTGCGAGCGAAAGGGAGCATGCGCCTGAGCGAGAGGCAACATACGCCTCTCCCATTGGCCGAGCGCGCCTCGCGCACTCTCGCTGCACACGACTAGACTGTAGAGAATAGGCGGCTTATAAACAGGCCCATTTTGGTGTGAAATTCAGGAAAGTCTCGCTTGCGATAAGCACTTCTAACCGCGCACGGATTCACCACCAAAACTCTACAGAACTCGGGGGTGTTTTATTGAAAACACCCTCCGATTTCTACCCCTCCAAGGAGGGCGAAGACTGCCGCTCAAATTGATAGCCTGAACCACGGCTGGCCCGGAACAGCAATCGCTGATGCCGCAGCCGTTGGTTCAGTGAATCGCGCGGATCGCAACGACAAAAACCGACGCCATGAGTTCGCCGAGCGATCATAACGCTCCGGCAGAACCTGGCCTCCACTGCCCTGACGCCCCACGGAAGCCCCGCGGGCAACTGAGGACCCCCGCACGGGACAGACCCCTGTCCACCCGGCGGGTCCCAGTTGACGACGCCGAAGCTGAAGAAGATGCACGGCGGTACCGCGAGTTCCGGCGCTCTATTGATGAGACGCTTGAAGCCGCCCGCCGTGAACGCGCAAGCTGGGAAGCGGAGGCGCAGAGTGACGACTCCTCCTCTGCCCCCACCGCCGTCCCCGCTACTACCATACCAGTGGTGGTAATTCCGGATTCCCCGGAATCGCCTCCACCCGAGAAGACTGTGCCCGCCGCCCCTCCGGTCCCCAGAGCGCGCAGGAAGCGCAGCGATGAGGCCGAGGAAGACGGCAAACGCGCCTGTGCCCGCGCCCCAGCCCGCATGGACTGGGCCGCGATCACTGCCCAAGAAGCCCCGACGACCTCAGCGGCAACGCAGCCTGCGGTGTCCTATGCCGCCGTAACCACGGCAGCGCATGGACAACCGAGGCCCGCCCCGCCAACAACCACCACAGCAAGGAGGAGCACTGCACCGCGTCCCCCTCCCACCTCACACAGAGGTGCGAAAGGGACAGCCGATACCGCCGCTGCGCGACCGGAGGTTATGGCATCAACCTCCCGGTCGCCCACACAGAAGAAGACCGCCACCACTACTACACCACCACCCACAGCAGTACAGCCGCCGCCCCCGCAGCCCACCAAGGAACGGTACCCGCCGATTGTACTGGAGAGCTTCCCCAATAGCACGAAACACTTCCGCGTGCTAAAGGAGAAGCTCGGACGAGTGCCATCAGTGCGCCCCTTTAACAAAGGGGTGCGCTTCACCCCCACTGACGGAGAGGAGTACCGGGTTATCCAGGCCTATCTCACAAGCCTGGACGAGACGGAGCGAGTAACCTGGTTCTCCTACTCCCTCCCCAAGGAGCGCAGCCTCAAACTGGCGATCCGAGGTCTCCCGGCCGACACCAGGCCGGAAGACATTGTCGAAGAACTGCAAGTGCTCGGTTATGAACCCGAGCACGTTAAGAAAATCACCGCAAGGATGGGCAGGCCAGCCTGCATATTCTTCGCGGCGATGAAGAGGACGGCCAACCTGGCCCCCGGCATATACGAAACGGACGAGCTTTTGTGCATGCCGGGGGTGAAGTTCGAGCAATGGCGTGGGAGGAGAGGGCCGGCACAATGCCACCGATGCCAGGCATTCCGGCACTCCTCTCACAATTGTTTCCGGCGGCAGGCGTGCGTGCGGTGCGGGGGTGAGCACTACGCGCGCGACTGCCCCCGCCCACTGGACGAGCCCGCGACGTGCGCCAACTGTGGCGGTGCGCACACCGCGAACAATCCCCGCTGCGCTGTGTTCCGTGAGGAGGCACGGAACAAGCGCGCGGGCACCACGGCGCTTACCATCAAAGCCCCGACACGACCGCCGCTCCCCGCTGCCTTGCAACCCAAGGCGGCGCCGACCACCACCGAGCAGACGTCCCCAACCTCCCTCATGGCCGCCGCCAACAACCCGCCACCACGCGGCGCCAGCCATGCGGGAAAGAAGAAAAAGAAGAAGAAGACGAAGGGACCGCGGAAGGGCTCACCCCAGCCTTCCGCACCCTCCCCGACGCAAACTGTCTCCGCGACCCCTGCACCACGTGCACAGGTTGCGAGACCAAGAAGGAACAACATCCCTGTCCCGCTCCCACGTGCGAGCGAGACAGGCAAGAAGAAGATTTCACGTACTCCGGCGGAACTCGAAGTACTCGAGACCGCCCTCAGCACCCTCCAAGACGTGCTCCAGGCGCTCAGGGAGGGAGTGGACCCCATCCCGCTAGTACTAGCGGGGGTGGGCAAACTCCTCTCCTGCCGCTAGGAGCCCAACACGGACACAGACATGACGCCGCGCGCCCTTGGCTACAAGGGCCGGCCAGAGCGCGCTCACATCTCGTCTCCCGAACGACTCGCCCGCTGGATCACTCCGGCGGGTTGATGTTGATTAGGGAGACAGAAGATACCGGACATGACCTATTACCCCAACCAAGGAGATGGCGCCATCAAAGATGACGCACACCCCGCGACCCGACTGTGAGTCACAGCCGGCGGAGGACTACCGCGTAAAGGGGCCACCCGTGCCCGAAGACGCGTCCGTGCGGAACACGCCGTTCCGCGCGAAGAAGAAGGCAAGGTGAAATTCATTCAGTGCTCACCTCTCCTCAAGAAAACAACTCCGAAGAATAAAAACAAGAAGCTCTCAATACTTGTTTCTCTCAAGCAACACCCTCCTCGGCACACCAGCATAGTAAGGTGTATCCAGTACATCTTTTGGTCACATCGAGTCGGATCGTCGAGGAACGCCGTTCAAAACAAGAAGAAACTGGTCGGTCGATATGCCGGTCACACGCTCTACAGGAAAGGGGCGCCTCGCCGCCGAAGACCCCCTTTCGTCCTCGTCCGGTACTACCGCGACGAATCAAAGCGCGTGGACGGAGACCACGGCTCATACCGTCATGAGCCTCGAGACGTCACACACCACGACAACAGAAGCTTCATCGGAGTCGCAGGCGGACGCATCCGCTGCGGCACAAGCCTCCGTTGCGCACCCTTCTAGCGCGACGGAGGTCACCGTCACCACAGTGAGGCCAGACAAGAGGTCGAAAACCGAATCAGTTGCCCCGCCAGCCGCCGGGCAGGGCGACCCTCCGACAGAAGAATGGCAAGCTCGTCTCAGAGCCGTAGACAAGCTGCCGCCCGTTCGCCCAACAATGAAGACTACTGGGTCCGTCAAATCGAAGTCACGGGCCAAAGCACAGAAGCTCGCTCAAGCGAAGGCAGAACTCGCGCGCTACCAAGTAATGCTTATGGAAGCGCGCGTAGCCGCAATAGATATTGAAGATTCGGATGACGACGATGATGTCTCCGTATACTCCAAGGAAGACGTCGAATCACGTGTGGACACGTGGTTAACACAGCAAGAACCTGCAACGCCCGCAGCACAGCAACAACCTGCGGATCGACAGATGCCCGCAGCACAGCGAGAACCTGCGCATCAACAGATACCCACAGTACAGCAAGTTCCTGCAACAGCACAGCAAGTACCTGCGCCGCGTCATCAAGACCCGCGTCAAGTACCATCGACATCGGCGGGAGCGTTTCATAGTCAAGAGCTCGCCCAACTGTCTTCAGCGATCACCATGGCAGTCAAGGCCGCCAGTCATCCAAGATACATCGAACTACCTGTCTTCAGTGGGAATCATCAAGAATGGCTGATGTTCCGCTCCGCCTACAATGAGACGGCAACATTATTTACGAAGTTCGAGAACATCAACAGATTACGAAGAAACCTGAAAGGAAAAGCCAGCGAAGCCGTTGAAGGGCTACTCATCAGCAACAGCGATCCTGCAGACGTCATGCGCACACTCGAATCCAGATTCGGAAAGCCGGAAGCCATCGCCATAGCGGAACTTAATACGCTGAAGGCGCTGCCACGACTCACAGAAAACCCGCAAGACACATGCACAGTTTCAAGCAAGATCACCAACGCTGTGTGCATACTTCAAGCTCTGGGCTGCGCACATTTCCTGTTTAATCCAGAGACAAGCAAGATACTGCTGGATAAGCTCACGCCTACCCTTCGTCACAAGTTCTACGAATTCGCCGCCAAACAACCAAGAGAAAATCCAGACCTACTGAAGATGGAGAAGTTTATGAAGACAGAAGCCGACCTGTGCGCACCTTACGCACAACCCGAACCAGTGGGCACTCAAGCACAGCCCACCTCACAGAACAAGCGCACATACAAAGTGCACACAGTCACAGAAGAACAACAAACCACAGCGAAGTGCGCGGTATGTGACAATACCGGACACACTACAACAGACTGCGAAAAGTTCAAAAACGCAGACAGCAACACAAGATGGGACATCGCCAAGAACAAGCATCTTTGTTTTCGATGCCTACGCTACAGAGCAAGAAACCACAGCTGCAAGCGACGTACCTGCGACACCAACGGCTGCAAGTACTACCACCACAAATTGCTACACTTCGTTAAGAAAACAGAACCTGCTAAAGAAAAGGAAACAACAGAGGCCGTCACCACTACTTGGACCGCCACACAGAAGCAATCTTACCTCAAGATTATACCAATCCAAGTGAAAGGGCCTACAGCAACAATCGACACTTACGCGCTGCTTGACGACGGATCCACAGTCACGCTCATCGACAGCAACATCAGCGACAAGATCGGGGCAACTGGGCCCATAGACCCGCTACGCATTGAAGCAATCAACAAGATGAAGACAGCAGAGACTCAATCTAGAAGAGTGAGCTTCGTGATTAAGGGTCTCAATAACCATGAGGAACCGATTCAAGCGAGAACAGTTATGAATCTACAAGTCTCAACGCAGGAAATTCCGAAAGAACAAATAGAGAAATGCGAACACCTGCGAGACCTCAGCCGCTTCCTCACTTATGAAAATGCGAAGCCACGCGTCCTGATAGGCCAAGATAACTGGCACCTGCTCCTGACATCGAAGATAAGAAGAGGCGACAAAAACCAACCAGTGGCATCACTCACGCCACTGGGTTGGGTACTGCACGGGAACCACACACGTTCTCTCGGCCGCAGCATAGACTTCGTCTCACACATCACAGAAGCCCGAGAAGAAGATAACTTGGAGGAAATGATGAAGCAATACTTCGCTACAGACGCACTCTGCCTCAACGCGAAGAAACCTTCGACAGATCCAGAAGAGACAGCCCGGCGTATCCTTATACAGAATACAGTCCACACAGAAGAAGGAAGATACGAAACTTCTCTGCTCTGGAAGAAAGAAGACTTCACATTTCCCGACAATTACGAGAACACGCTGAAACGACTCTATGGCATAGAGAAGAAGCTCGACCGTGACCCGAAACTTAAAGAGAAATACACAGAACAGATGGAAGCGCTCATCACCAAGAAGTACGCAGAACCTGCACCGAAAGAGAAGACTCCAGGCAAAACCTGGTACCTCCCACACTTTGCGGTAATAAACCCAATGAAGCCTGACAAGCTACGAGTTGTGCACGACGCCGCAGCCAAGACAAAGGGAGTGGCCCTCAACGATGCATTACTTAAAGGCCCTGATCTCCTACAGTCACTGCCAGGCGTCATGATGCGATTCAGACAGCACAAGATTGCAGTGACAGCCGATATTGGGGAAATGTTCATGCAGGTGAAACTTCGGAAAGAAGACAGAGACGCGCTCAGATATCTATGGCGTCGGGATCGACGGGACGACAGACCACCAGAAGAGTACAGGATGACGTCGCTCATTTTCGGAGCCTCCAGTTCTCCATCGACGGCCATCTTCGTGAAGAATTTAAACGCCGAAGCAAACCAACAGACGCATCCCGAAGCAGCAATCGCCATAAAAGAAAAGCACTATGTTGACGATTACCTCGACAGCTTCAGAACCATAGAAGATGCGATTCGAATATCTAAGGGAGTACGAGACGTACACCAGAAGGCCCACTTCATCCTCAAGCAGTGGAAGTCTAACTCAACAAGACTTCTTGAAGCCCTCGGTGAACAGAACGCTTCAGAAGATGCAGAACTCTACGAAACCGAACAGAAGACAGAAAGAGTTCTGGGGCTAGTATGGAAACCGGAAGAAGATAAACTCACGTTCAATCTCAACCTGAACAGAGTACCACCACAGATCATAGAAGGGAAAAGGCCCACTAAGAGAGAGGCTTTAAAGGTTGTGATGTCTCTCTTCGACCCGCTTGGATACGCTTCTCCAGTAACAGCCAGAGCGAAACAGATCCTGCAAGAGATATGGCGCAGAGGCACAGCCTGGGATGACGAAATAGATGAAGATCTGTCTTTCGATTGGCAGACATGGATCATCCACCTGAAGAACCTCCGCGACGTGGCCATCCCGAGGTGCTACCTCGGTTACAGCGACGCCACCAACCTTCAACTTCATATCTTCACAGACGCCAGTGAGGTGGCCTACTCAACAGCCCTCTTCTGGCGAACAGAAGCTCCAAACGGCGAAGTCAACGTGTCACTCGTCATAGCGAAGGCAAGAGTCGCGCCTCTCAAGCTCACATCGATACCGAGACTAGAACTGCAAGCCGCAGTAATGGGCGCGCGCATCGCCGAAGCCGTCATGAAGGAGCATGAGAGAAAACCAGACTCTAAGGTTTTCTGGACTGACAGCAAGACAGTTTTAGCCTGGATCAAGACGGGCTCGCGATCCTACAAACCGTATGTGGCTCACCGTCTCGCAGCTATAGAGGAAAGCTCCACAGTCAATGAATGGCGTTGGGTACCAACAAAACTCAACGTAGCAGACGACGCTACCAGAGATGCTCCACCATCCTTTGACGCAAACCACAGATGGTTCAGTCATCATTGTGGTTCGTCAACCCTTGGGTTGGTGGAGGTTTCGAGCTTCAGCTCACGACCTCTGCTGAATCTCGAAGGGCAACTACCCTTCGGTAACTTGTTTACTGCGCAGGCTTCACAATATTATGGCCGCTCTGCGCAGTATTCGTATGCACTTATTAAAGTGCTCTTCGTGCTGTTGAGTCTTATGCTGTTGATTCTTATTGTCGTAGTTAGTTGATGGGCTCCTCTTCACCCAGGGCTAGTAGTTCCCTGGGTAGGGAGCGCCATCTGGCCTTAGTCTCTGGCGGCCTCGCGTGTAGCGGCGCTATGCCGTGGAGATGCTGGTGATGTCCGTTGTCCGCCGCGTCAAACATCTTTCTCGCAAGACGGACAACGAACTGGGTTATTGTTTCGATCTTGTAACCTTGGGCTATCGTAGTGTTCTTAACATAGCGCCCGGCGTTAGCAATCACCCGGAGGGCGACGTTTTGCTGGGCCTGTATTCTCTTTATATTTGTCGTTGAGCATTGGTTGTACCAAGCTGGGGCGGCGTAGGTCAGTCTGGACCTTACGTACGTCTTGTACACTCCCAGCTTGGTTCTGACTGGTAGTTTTGAATTTAATACAGGCCTCAGCATGGCTCTGGCCGCCCTCGCGGTCTTCACTACGTGGTCGGCCTGTTTGGTCATGGTGAGTCCCTTGTCGATGTGCACTCCAAGGTACTTAATGGTCTTCTGCCATTCAATGCAGGTACCTTGGAGGTGCAGTTGGGTGCGGGGATTTGCTTTTCGGCTTATGCAGATTGCTGTTGTTTTGCCCGCATTGACTGAGATTCGCCATCTTCCCAGCCAATCGGGCAAAAGGTTGAGTTGCCTCTGCATCTTCCTAATGGCGACCTTAGGCTTGATGGAGGAAGTGAGGAAGGCACTGTCATCGGCGAATAGCGCTAACATGACGTGCTCCTTCTCATGTTGGGTTTGTAGCAGTGGAATGTCGTTAGTGTACAAGCCGTATAGCCCAGGCGATAGGCAGCTGCCTTGGGGTACACCGGCTTGCACATTCTTGAGGCTCGACTCTCTGTTTTCCACTGCTACATAGAACTTCCTGTCTCTCAGGTAGTCGGCGATGATGTGGATGTATTTGGTCGGTAGCGTCGTCTGAGTCAATTTGTAGAGAAGACCTTCGTGCCACACTCTATCGAAGGCCTTCTCCACATCCAGGAAAACTCCGACCGTGCATCTTCTCTGGTTGAGGTTCGCAGCCATCTCATTGATCACTCTTGCCAGCTGTAGTGTGGTAGAGTGACGGCTGCGGAACCCAAACTGCTCTGGCCTTGGTTCAATATGGTGTCTTATCCGGTTTAGCATCAGCCTCTCAAACAGCTTGGCCAGGTGTGGGAGCAGCGAGATTGGCCTGTAGGACTGGGCCAGTCTTCTGTCCTTTCCCGGTTTGGGGATCATGATGACCTTCGCTAGCTTCCAGGTCTCGGGGAAATGACCAGTTCTTAAGATCCCATTGAAGAGCTTGGTGATGGATACCAAGCCCTTCTTTGGGAGTTGGTGGATAGCTGCGATCGGTAGGCCATCATGACCCGGCGCCTTCTTCCTCGGGAGTCGTCTCACTGCTCTCCACGTCTCGGCTGGGGAGATGTAGTCATCTCCACCCAGCGGGGGTGGCTGGCTGCTGAGAAGCTTCCTGACTTCATTCTGCACTTCGGTGTGGTGCAGTTCAACTAATATGTTGACGTCTGGACCTACAGGGTGGAGCGTGAACTGGGTCTCCAAATGTTCAGCCATGATTTCGGCTCTCACCCTGGGGTCGTATTTCCTCTCGCCGTTTAATAACAGCGGGTAGATAGGCTGTGGGGCTCTGGTTAGGGCCCTGTTGAGGTGGTGGAGGTTGGTCGTGTGCTCCGTCGCCTGGTCGATCACTCTGTCCCAGGAGTCACCACGCCAACCTTCCACGGCCAGAGATATTTCGGCTGATAGCTTGTTCAACTCAGTTTTCAGTTTAGGGCATCGTGTAACTGCCCACATTTTTCTGAGTTCCCTCTTTTTAGCTATCTCCTTCTGGAGGGACGTAGGCAGATCGTTCTTCTTCTTGGGTGGTGGGCATTCAGTGGTGGCCTGGTCTTTGGCCTGGCTCATTCTATTGGTTAGCAGGGCGACCGCATTTTCCACTTCTTCCGCGGTATCTACCGGGCCAATGGTGAGGTCGCCCAGCAGTTGAGCATAGGCTAACCAATTGGTGCGTTGTGTGGGTGGTCGGTTGAAAGGGCTGGCTTCGAGCCCCACGGTGACTAGGATGGGGAGGTGCTGCTCGTCCATGTCGTACAGCACCTCCACATTGATGCTGCCTCTTAGACCCTTGTAGGCCGCGATGTCAAGGACGTCTGGCTGGAATGATGGCGTGGCCGGCACATGGGTGGGTTCGTCCGGACCTATCAGCTCGAAGTCGTGCCTCTCAGCCGCATCAAAGAGGGCTTTGCCCACTCTGTTGGTCAGTCTGGATCCCCACGCTGTATGTTTGGCATTTAGATCGCCTACTAGCAGCGTGGGTGTTGTATCTTGGAAGACCGCCGCAAAGTCCCTGGTGTTGATAGTAGGTTTGGGCGGTCTATATGCTGCGTATATGTTCAGCTCCCCCTGGCTGGTGTTAATGGAGATTCCATTTGCAATAAGCTCTTGGAGTTGAGGGAGCGGCAGCTCGTCGTGTATAATTCCACGTCTGACGAGTACTGCTGTCCCTCTGTAGGCATGTCCTTTGTCTGTTTGACAGTCTCTGCGGTAGGTATAATAATTTTGAATTTTGAAGTCGACGGCTGGCTTCAACTTGGTCTCGCCCAGCAGAATTATGTGTACATTCTGCATCTGGGCGAGAGTTCTGAGCTGTTTCTTCTTGTCCCTGATGCCGCCGGGGTTCCAGTATAGTATGCGTAGCGACCTATCCATACTGGATGCGTGCCAGGATAGTGAGACCTCTCCTGGCCGCCTCTTGGAGGTCACCTCCGGCGGCTATGGACACAAGTATTTCCGTAAGGACCCCCAATATTATTGTTATGGGGTTCCCTCCGCCACTTGCTGGTGGGTGATGTAAGTATTGGCCGGGCGTTGGGCCGCCCTCTCTTTGCATTTGTGGGTGCTGCTGATGTCCTCTGGGGTCATCCCATTGCGGAGGCGCGGGGCCCCTCCATCTTGGGTTGTAAGGTCCCATCTGTGGGCCCCCTCTGGGGTCCATGTAGAAGGGGACTTGTGGCTGTTGAGGCACCTGGTCCATCCGCGGCCCTTGTGAGTTAGGGCGCGGTTGGTACGCGTTGGGTCCCCTCGACTGGGGGCGCGGTTGGTGCATGACTGGCCCTCTGGATGTCGGGCGCTGTTGATGTTGTTGTTGCTGTTGTTGTTGTTGTTGTTGTTGATTTGGCCCGCGTGTTTGCGGGCGTGGTTGATGAATATTGGGCCCACAAGGCTGTGGGCGCGGTTGGGGCCCACGGGATTGGGGCCTTGATGGAGTGCCCTCCGATTTCTTAGATTGAGATCGGGGGGGGCGGGCGGGGCGCGGCTGGGCGTCCGCGGCGCCCGCGTTGGCGGGCCTTGTTTCACCTGGTCGTGCTGCCTTCCTTTGCACTTGAAGCGGTACAAAGGCCGGCATGCCGGATGGTGCTACTGTGGCAGCAGTTTCTTGCCTGGGGGGGGGGGGCTGTTCCGCTGCTCTTTTTTGGCCGGCATGTAGTGGTGTTGAGGCTGCCGCCGGCGGTTGCATTTGGGCGGCTGTTTCTTGTTGCTGTTGTTGAGCTGGCTTCCTGTTGCGCCTATTACTCTTTCTTCTCCGCGGGAGCTTAGCCCCCCTCTCTGTGGGGGGGTTAGCTTCTACCGGTTGGTATAGATCTTGGTGGGCGATAGGCCAACCATCGCCTTGGGGTACTTGTTGTGTACCCCACTCTTGCGGTACTTGTTGTTGTGGTGGTTGCTTCTTGGGGTAAGGGGGTGGTATGGTCACCCCCCTTTTCCGTGCCTCGCGTAAAAATAGCGGGCATCTTCTATTGCACGCTACGTGGGGGCCTTTGCAATTTACGCATTTGATTTGGGCGTTATCGCAATCCGCCGCCAAGTGCTCCCCCGCGCACTTAACACAGCGTGGCGGCCTGTGGCATCCGCCCGACGCGTGCCCAAATGCTTGGCAGCGGTGGCACTGTGGTACCGTCCCTTTTTTGGGGGCCCACCCTTCCACGCAGATGTTTGGAATGTTAAGTATTTCTGTGATAGCATATAACCTTTTGAGTTCTTCTTCCGGTTGCCTATCGAGGACGGTGTAGTACGTAGGACCTCCCCGTGACCCTTTTTTGGGTAATATTTCTTTTATGTATTTGGCGGTGAAGTGCTTGGCGGCAAGTTCTTGAATTATGTCCGCCGGGTTGATGCTGAACGGTAGCCCTTTAATGGCTACCTTTGTAGGGAGTTCCTCTTGAGTGGCGTAGCAATGCCACGACACCCGCGGATCCTTCTCGGCTGCTTCTGTTAGTGTCTTTTGCACTAATCTAAATTCGTCCGTAGACGTGCAGTTGAACCGGAAGCCTTTGTTGAACGGCTTAACATTCAACGGTTTGCCCAGCTTGTTGCGCATCTGCGCAAACAAGGGAACCCAGTCCGGTAGTGTTTCGACTACAATCGGTGGATAGCCTTTTGGTGCGCTAGCAGTACTCGCTAGTTGCCGTATGTTGTCTGAGGTGACTATGTTTGCATTTATATTAATATTTGCACTCGAGCTAGTACCTGGCTTATCATTGCTGTGGCGTCTTGTAATTGGCGGTGGTGATTCCAGCGTTCTGGCATACGAACGTGCTGCCGCTGCTGGTGGTGATGGTGGTGATGGCATCGGTGCCGCCTCCATCGGCACTGATTCCAGCGCGGCGTAGGACGTGGAATCTGTGTGCCCTTGCATATAGGCTACCTCACCTGCGCCCTCGATGTCGGATGCTGGTGATGATGAGGATGATGATGAGGATGAAGTTGAGTACTGAGATGATGAGGATGAGGAGCTGCGGCTGGCACGTTTGCTTGCCGTGGCTTTTTTCTTGTGTGTTGTCTTCTTGGGCGGGGTGATGGAAACCTTCGCTTTATAGCGTTTCTCATCACCTCCGTCGTCCTCCTCGGAGGAAGACCGCCTCGGTTGTTTGGGCGGCCTGTCTAGGCGTGTCCGTGCGGGTTCGGGAGCGATACAACATTCAGGTTGTACCTTCTCGATCCCTTGGTCGGATCCTACCTTGCGACTTGTACTTCCGGTCGGCTTGACCGGAAGTGATGTTGTTTCTTTCGTAATGGTGCGGGTCGATGCAGCTGCTGGTGTGGAATCACCTGACGAGGGATCATCCCTTGGCAGGGTGAGTTCCCCTGCTGCCCTGCTCGACACTGTCTCCTTGGCTTTGCGTGGTTTCGGCGCCTTACGCAGTCCGAGTACGCTAGCCGGAACTATAACAGATTGTTCCGGGTTGAAGAGATTTCGACAGACGATCCCTTCCTCAACTGGAGCTAGTTGCTTGGGTGGGTCTGGGCCCTTCCTAGGCGGTGGGTCCTCATCAGCCATGATTTACGAATGATGATGAGATGTTGTGATGATGATGGTGGTGAGATGATAAATGATGACGATACAAGTGTACTCTAATTCTGCTACTGCTTGAGGCCACAAAGCGGCGCTTCCCCTACCGAGTGAAAACCCGTTCGGGAGAGCTCAGCAAGGTAGCCGCACCAGGTGACCGCCAAGCAGCAAACAGACGATGAGGATGGAGCTGTATCTCGGCGTTACTACGTCTGGAGTTTTGTAACAAAATTCCTGGTAGTAACTGCACGGAAAACCACCAAGCGGAGTGCACGGGCCGACTTCAACGCAAGGTAGCTTCCGGATGTTTTTCAGTGTTTTAGGGGATGGTGAAGGGTGCGGTGGGAGCCTCAACGCTAAGCGGCGACTCAACCACCACACAACCGAACCGAATCGCGCTAAAAGCTGAAAAACAAATTGAGGGCTGGCATAAGCATACGTTCCGGGAACAATACACGAACGAACCTCTAATGGTTCAGAGGACCGGAATTCTTGTACGAGATCGAGGAAAACTGGCCCAAGGACACGTCACCTCCGACCCCACCATCAACGGAAGATGAAAGAGTCAACCACATAGCCAACAGCAAGACACAGAGGCTCGCAGAAGGGCTACCCGATGTCTCTCGCTTCTCTAACTGGGAGAGACTTCGCTACAGCACCGCGAGAGTCCTGCAGTTCATACAACTCTGCAGGACGAAGATAGAAAAGGTCAACTACAGGCGAACGAAAAGGAACCAAGAGAAAGATCCCGCGTGGAACAAAGTCAACAAGAAAACCACAGATCAGAAGAATAAACAGCCACTACAGAAAATAAGGACAGAAAAAATAAACTTCCATCCCGTCACTGCAGAACAGCTGATAAGGGCAGAAGAACTCCTCATGCGCTCTTCGCAACAAGAGTCCTTCACGGAAGACATAGAGAACATTGCAAAAGAGAAGCCCATCGACAAAGAAAGCCGTCTACGTCAATTAAGTGTCGTATACAACGATGGAAGATTGACGCTTAGAAGCCGCATAGACGCCACCACGCAAATCACAGAAAGCGTCAAAAGCCCGATGATCATAGACGGAGATCATCCTACAGTCAAGCTATGGATCAAGAGTGTACACGTCCAGCTGCATCACGCTGGCGTCGAAGCGACAGTGAACGAATGTCGCCAACAATATTGGGTTCTGCGCCTTCGACCTACAGCTCGAACCATAGTAAGAAGATGCCTCCACTGCAGAATGAAAACTCAAACACCGCCGTACCCGAGAACAGGAAACTTGCCGTCATGTCGCCTGGCACACCACAGAAGACCCTTCACCTTCACAGGAATCGACTACTTCGGCCCACTGACAGTTACCGTGGGGCGCACGCATCAGAAGCGATACGTCGCCATCTTCACTTGCCTAACGAGCCGCGCTATTCACCTAGAACTGGCGAACTCACTCAGTACATCTTCAGCAGTCATGGCACTTAGAAGAATGGTCGCCCGACGAGGTTGCCCAACAGAGATCTGGTCGGACAATGGGACGAACCTGACGGGAGCCAACAAAGAACTACGGCAAGCCATCGATACCGCGACAGCAGAAGAGGCAGCAAAACGCACGATCTCCTGGCGTTTCATACCTCCCGGAGCTCCGTTCATGGGAGGGGCATGGGAACGCATGGTGCGATCTGTGAAGACAGCACTCACAGCAACACTCCACGAGAGAAGACCAACAGAAGAAGTCCTCTCCACCCTTCTGGCAGAAGCCGAATACACGGTGAACAGTCGCCCGCTGACCCACGTATCCGTCAGCGCGGACGACCCGGAAGCCTTAACACCGAATCACCTATTGCTGGGAGGACCCGGACGAGTACCGACACCTGGAACCTTCAACGAACGAGATACCCTGACGAAGGACAGCTGGCGCACAGCACAGAGACTGGCCGACATGTTCTGGGGCAGATGGCTACGAGAGTATCTCCCAGAACTTCAAAACCGGCGGGAGCCACACGGAAGAGGACCCACAGTACAGATCGGGGATCTAGTCCAGATCACCGACCCCAATCTGCCACGCAACGTATGGGTTCGTGGAAAAGTCATCGCCACGTATCCAGGGCCTGACGCAGTCGTGCGCACCGTCGACGTGAAGACTAAAGGAGGCATCCTGCGGCGGCCAGTAAGGAAGATGGTGATCCTGCCTATTGAAGACGTGTCTCCAGCACCGGCAGCAGATGCGACGAGGTCACACGGCGGGAGAGATGTGCAGGACGACGCCTTCAAGAATAGTTCATAAGTTATAGATAGTTGTAATATAGTTAAAATTGTATCGTACCATATTTGTAAGTGTAAATAAATAAAAATAGAATAGGTGCTCTCCATAGGGTAAGGCTCCAACCAACGGAGTAGCGATAGGTGCGAGCGAAAGGGAGCATGCGCCTGAGCGAGAGGCAACATACGCCTCTCCCATTGGCCGAGCGCGCCTCGCGCACTCTCGCTGCACACGACTAGACTGTAGAGAATAGGCGGCTTATAAACAGGCCCATTTTGGTGTGAAATTCATTCAGTGCTCACCTCTCCTCAAGAAAACAACTCCGAAGAATAAAAACAAGAAGCTCTCAATACTTGTTTCTCTCAAGCAACACCCTCCTCGGCACACCAGCATAGTAAGGTGTATCCAGTACAGTAAAGAATTGCCTTATTTGGGTAAACTAGCAAATTTCTTATAAAAGGTAATATAATACTAGAAGACTTACAAAGTAGACTAAGAGTGAGATATGAAATGAGTAAAATGAAATGAAATTGTTTCTATTCCAGATTTGCATCCATAAAAATACTCGTATATAAATTAATACAAATTATTAACAGTAAAATTACATTCAACTATTAAAACCATTAAATTGAAATTTAAAATATAAAATGATAATAATTAAACAAAATAAACAATAAATTAGGTGATGGAAGTGTGATACGCTTGCCACGTTTTATGTAATGGGCTAGCATACCACTCTCGTACAGCAGCCACCTGGGTGTTTTCTGTGCGATGCAGTGCGGTACGTGCGGCGGCCGACCGGCTCCGGAGCAGCGCCTGGCAACCTGGCGCGCGCCCCTACGCAAACATCGCGCTCGCGCGGCACTAGCACCGGGGCAAGCGGAACATAGCAAGCCACGCGTCGTTGTATTGCATTTTCATCTGTCTCATGGCCGCTTTCGTGTGGTTCGTCCACAGTTCCACAGTGTATACGGTGGTACAGTAGCTGATAAATAGCTGTGTTTTTACGGGTTCGCTACAGCGGGCGAAGCGTCTGGCCACCATATTTCCACGTACAGCAATGGCACGCCTCTGCCTTTCGATATCTGCATGATCCGATAAGTCTGAGGTAATCATATGCCCGAGGTACTTTACTTCCTCGACTTTCGTTAATTATATTAGTTTAGAAGTTTAGATAAAAAATAATTAAATCAACATATTTCTGCCGGAAGGTTGCATCCTTCTTTATACGGCGTTCCATCGACAACAACCGCTTCTCCGCTAACATCTTTGAAGATCTCAATTGGGGTCTCTGGGCGAGGAAGGGTAATAGACCGGAGCGCAAGCGACCAATATTATTCTGGTAGAATAGTTCACATTCTTCCAGCGCTGGGTCCTTTCGTGAGGCAACAGGGGGCTCCTCAATTTCCCAGAAGCGCTGCATGGCTTCAGAAAGAGCCGTACTTACCAAACAGCTCTCTTCAAGTGGGGGCGCGGCAAGTGGCAGCATTGGGTCTAAAACCGAATGCCCAAACACAGTGTCCAAAGCCACGAGGCCCCCAGGCTGTAGGACCCTTTTACTAGACGACAACAACCTCCCTAGGACGTCCGCATGCACCGAGCAGTACGTCAACTGGGCCAGGGAGGTCGAAGTAATCGTCTGCCAAGGTCAAACCCTTCTTCAAACCCCGCACTTGCGGAGCCAACCTCAAAGAAGGGAGGCATCCTACCACTTCCACCATAACCAATGCTGTAGTTGAAAACTTCGTAGGGGAAGTGGGGCTCTTACCAAACGTAAATTTCACTTGCCCCAACAAATTTATAACCTTAGTGTTGTCAAAGTCAAAGTCAACATTATTTATTCAATTTAGGCGTCTATGGCGCTTTTATGAAGGCGAATTACAAATTTTAGTATTGAAATATTCTACATTGTACTGCCACGTGCAGCAAATAAATTGTATAGAGCCACTGTGAGAAGTTGTGGGCAAGAGCACGGTCTCTGGCTGTGGGGTGGCTGGTGAATGGGCAGCATACCTTTAGCGAGGGGGGGGGGATACCGCTGAGCGTCCCTCTCCGTGGTTTGTGGGCGCTCCTCCCGGTTGAGCGGATCCCACTTCTGCTGGTACGCTCGGCGTCCCATGTATGCCGCATTCGGCGCTTGGTAGGTCGTCGATCGGCCGTACGACGGGTTTCGTGACCTCAGGCGGGGACTCTCCGTCAACGAGGGCGAACAATGGAGTCCCGCAGGCGATGTTGTCCAGTTTTGGACCATCGGTAGCGCTATCGTAATAAATGCACCACTACCACGTTACTATCTATCAGTAGTTACCTTCTGGTAACAATAATACTGTCGTAAGAGGCGACTAAGGGTACAAACCCTTAGTCGCCTCTTGCGACAGTCACAGTTAGAGATGGTGGGGTTTGACATTACAGCCCGGCACTCCACAGGTCATACCTATATCTTTTCAAAATGAGTTTTGTTTATGATTTACTCGCCTTAGTAGCTAAGGTTTATCGTCTGTCTAAAGAGGCTAAACGTTTAATTGTTGTTTTGAGTCAGTTGAAAGCATAAGTAGGTAGTAGCACAGCCTGGACACTCGACTCATTCTCTATACAAAAGCCGTGTTCTAACTTCCTATTACACAGACACTACACAAAAGAAGTTTTTGTACACTCATAAATGTGCGCGTGAAGTCTAAGGTTGTCATCGTATGAATAATTGTTGTACTTACCTCCCTGACAATCTTTTGATGCTGTTATTATGACTTATTAGATTTCGTAGGTTATGCGTACCTTACCTACCTTCAGAAACATTTACAAGCACAACAATCCAACTCCATGTACGACGTAGGAATATGCAACACACAGAGTAGGTAACATTACTTCACATTTCACTCCATTATTTATACAATAATAGATACCTACACTATACAAAAAGTACCCTTCCAAGTTCACGTTTTGTACAAGTAATGATAATAATTACAATCACAATAATAATGTATGTTCTTCTCGTATAATAAACAAACATGAAGTGTGCCGCGTGTCAACCGTTGCGAAGGTCGGCATGTGTATTGCTTTTCTCTATGGTAGGTATAGGTTACAAAGACAATAAACTTGTTTCGCTGCAAACGAAGTCGATATCCACGGATATATTTTGCAAACGAAAATCTTCTAAAATAATCATTATTTGAATAGCAGTTTGAATAAAATACAAAGATAAAGTATTATGTTTGTATTTTTGTAAATTACCAGTTTTTATAAATTACCTACTGTATAACTGAAGAACGACAAATAGGAAGGTACCTACTTAGTGTAGGTTACCAAGAATGACTTACCTCGTTTTATCCTTGGGGAATGTACAAAAACTCCTGTCCTTTTCTCGTTTAGTTGATAAGCAACCGTAAACAGCACAAGAGGCCCCATTCTCAACTTTTAAAATACTAGTAGGTAGTCAAGTTTACGGGAGCGCGAAAGAGCTTTTTAAAAACACTATTTTTAATAAAACATTTTATTTTGCTCTTAATACTAATAAAATATGCGTCCGAACAAAGTCGTATGTTCTTAAAGACTGACTTAATCTATCCTTACAGCTACCCACGCGTTATACAGAAATCCGGTGTCGCTGTTGATAATGCATCGGCAGTTTCTCGAGAAACTGCTGATCCAGTTGTTATGACGAGACCGGGTGGCCGCATAACTCCTCCCTCATCAAGTGCGAAATTATCGGGTTCCACTGAGATTTCGATCGGGTTCCGATGATTTCGCAAGAACTTATTTCTAAAACGATACACTATATAACTAATACAGCTTACAGGTAGAAACACATATAATATAACAGTAGCTAAACTAATACTTTTAGTGTTAATACCACTAAAATTGACGTTTTCACTGTCACCATAGAGACTTTCACTAAACACATCACTTCCTGTCAGCTTCAGAATACGCGAAAACTGCCTCATTTCCTCTAAGTTAATATCCTTTATGTTAATGGAAGGTAAATATGTCGAATTCAGTATTTTCAGTTCAGTTAAGTTAATAACTGGCGTTATTTGATACTGAAGGTTTTCAGCAACTGTGCGTTGGTATGTTAACTTTAATTCGTTCAGGTGAAGAAAGCAATTTTGCGTCGTTGTTATTATATATGTACCTTGGAGTGATTCTTTGACATCGTCACTCTCACATTTTTCTGTTAATATTGTCGGTTTCCGCGCAAATACAATCCAGCTTTCTAAACTGACTCGCTGGACCTTGATGTCCTCTACTTCGACGCTATACGCTATGCAAGAAGTCAGATCTGCTCGAAACTCCAGGAGTTGCTCTACACAGGTTGGCTTCTGGAACTGTACGATGCTCTCGTCGCTGCATAGGAACGTATCAGTATGGATATTCTCACAGGGCTTTCTAACAGGCAAGTACATAGAATTTTTCACCAAAAGGTAGGGAAATTCAGGAAAAACTACTATAGTCTTATTAACAGTAGATTTGTAAATTGGAATAGAATACATTTTATAATAGTTATATATTTTCTTATCTGTTAAGGGTACCTCTAGAATATAAATTATCTGGTTTGCCTTTACAAATGCCTTTACCTTGATTACTCGTTCGAATTTCAATAAATTGTTTTCAGTAACTTCATACATTAGGGGGTGACTTAGTTCTATTGCCTTAAGAAGGGTTAACAATTCTGTTGCGTTAATAACCGACTGGTGTAATACAGATACTTTGGTGAATGCTAATGCCGTTTCTATCTCACTCAGCATGATATATGATGTTCTAAAAGAAATCGTAAACATGTGAAACATATTTAGAGCATGAGTGAGGTACAAACCATTGTTTTCTTTATTATTCCCCGCTTTTATAAACTCTTCCAATCGTCTTAATCGATTATCTAAAATTATTGAATTTTCATTTAAAGTGCCTGTATTATTTATCAAATTATCTAACATTTTGGTAACCACGGTCATTCTTTTATTTAGAATGAACTGTTTCGACTCAATTTTTGAAATCTCTTTATCGTAGCGGACCGCGTCTTCATAGTCTAGATTTCCCGAAATTTGTTTGATTATTGAACCCAGGGGGTTGATTAGACCTCTCTTTACTTTTCTGGATGGAATCAACTGTCGTAGTTTTATATAAGTAATATTTTTTAAATATTCAATCTGAGTTCTGATACCGGAAAATTCTGTAATATAAGTTTTATGTAAATCAACTAATTTTGTAAACTTTTCGTATTTCTGTGTGTTAAATTCCAAATCGTTTTCGAAACCGTTCAAATCAAGTTTTTTCTCTATAATCCATTTATCTTCCTGTCTGTAAGCTTGTCCTTCTTTTACGGGTAACAATCCGGGGTTTCCGTCAAGTTTTTGCAGATGAAGGCCCCGGCTGCAATGGAGAAGGGCCATCATGACCACGCACCACCTGTGGAGGACGTTTAATATTCTTAATTGCTACTTTCGTTTCCCTACTTCCTATTTCTATCGGTACTATATTCTTTTCTATCTGACCTTTAACCTTTGCCTTTCGGTATCTAGCTTTGTCCTTGCTTTTTCTAGTATTAATATCCTTGACAAAAGCTACGTCACCTGTGTAGAACTACACATTCTCCTGTTCGTTTTTCCCTAATCTTTTCCTTTTTCTGTAACATTTTATCCGATAAATACTGATAAAGATGTTTAGTTCGCTTTGCATGATCTTTTAGTAATTGTTGTACGTAGCATTTTTCGAATTCGCCATCAAACATTTTATTGGCGTCCGTGTGGCCAAAGACAATTTCAAAAGGAGTTAATTCGGTAACAGAATGTATAGAGTTATTGTAAGCCATTATAGCGTAGGTCATTACTGATGCTGCATCGGTACATTTTTGCTCATATTTAGCTAAGCGGTAGATTTCTATTAATGTAGAGTGGAAACGTTCAACAATGCCTGTAGAGTTTGGATTATGTGGTGTACAAATGTGCAATTCGATTTTATACATAGCTGCTAACTCTCTTATGAGTTCATTATTGAACTCGGTTCCTGGATCGCTACTTATTTTCTTGGGCACGCCGTACGTGGAAAAGTATTTAATTAATGCGCGAACCACCTCTGCTGTTGATTTATTATTTATTTCTATTGCTTGCGCTAGCTTGCTGAAGGCGTCAACTACAGTCAGATATGAACGGTTTTCTATGCTAAATATGTCTATGAAAATCTCCTGAAAGGGTGCATCTTGAGTTTAAGTTAGTTGAATGGGAGGTTTGAGTGGCTTTCTATCATATTTTGTCTTTCTACATGCTTCGCATCCATTTATAACGGATGATATTGTCTCTTGCATGTTAGTCCAGAAGTAATTTCTTTTTATTCTAAGCATAGTTTCTTTAATGCCCCGGTGGCAAGTTTTGCCTTCGTGATGTTGCAGGACTATAGCCTTTTGTTCGTTCTCGTCTTCTACATACACAACTCTTTCAGTACACTCGTAAAACTCAACGGTACCTTCCTTAAATAATCTTATAATAACTCTATTAAAATCTTTCCTGTGTTCTTCGCTTTCGAAGTATATGAAATATTTGCGTTTAGGTTGTATATATTGCTTTAGAACATCCGTAATTAGTTGTTCATCGTTTACAGGTAGAAATACTTCAAGGATCTTTTGTTTGCTGTTTGAAATGTCTTTCACTTGTATACTTTTATTGAACCATGTGTATACCAAAATTTGATTTGGCTTGGTATCAATTGCCTCGTGAAGAATAGGAATACCTTTATTTTCTAGTTCTACGGCTGAATGTGCCGTTTCCGTAGAGCTACTATTAGAAAGTGGAGGAAGAGGGTAACTTTTTTCTAATTCGGATGTGTCGCTGGCAGTTAATGTTTCTGAGGTATCTGATACCGACGCAGTTTCTTCGCTATCTTTTCTACTCGCTAGAGCCTCTACTCTATCGTCAATTTCTCTATATACTTCAATATCTCTTAGTAGGTCATTAATTTTTTCTGTCTCGTCTAAATTTGCTTTCATTGACACGTCGTCAGAGTCACCTATGGCATTCAGTTTTATTCGGGATAAGGCGTCTGCATTAGTATTTTGTTTCCCGTTTTTATAAATTATTTTGAAATCGTATTCTTGTAAACGCAGTCTCCAGCGCGTTAACTTGCTATTGGGCTCTTTAAGAGAGTACAACCATGCTAAAGGTCGATGGTCGGTGAAGATTGTGAAAGGTTTACCATAAAGATATGGTCGGAAATGTTTGACTGCCCAAATAATAGCTAGGAGTTCGCGTTCGATGGTACTATATCGCATTTCAGTTTCACTAAGGGTTCGGCTAGCGTAGGCAATGGGCTTATCGCTGCCTATGGTTCCCTGAGACAGTACGGCACCTAAGGCTACATTTGAGGCATCAGTCGTAAGTATAAAAGGTTTACTATGGTCTGGAAATTGTAAGATCGGTGCGTTTGTAAGGAGCTCTTTGCATCTTTCAAAAGCGTCTATATATTTTTGGTCAATTACTATCTTGTTTCGTTTCTTTAAGCAAGATGTTAGTGGTTGGGTTATTTTGGCGAAGTCTCTAATAAAGCGCCTATAGTAACCAATGAGTCCTAAGAAACTTTTTATTTCTGTTGTAGTTTTTGGAAGTGGATAGTCTAGTACAGCTTTAATTTTGTCATTGTTAGGTCTCAGTCCTTCGTCAGTGATGGTATGGCCTAAATAAAGAACTTCCTTTCTCAAGAATTCCGATTTATCGAGTTGTACCTTTAAATTAGTCGCTCTAAGTCGGTTGAAAACTGTTCGTAAGTCTTTTAGATGTTCTTGCAAGCTAGTACTATACACAATGACGTCATCCATGTAAACTAGGCAGTGTAGCCCTTGTAACCCTCTCAAAACGTTATCCATCATCCTCTGAAAGGTCGCCGGCCCGGTTTTGAGACCAAAAGGCATCCTAAGATAGTGATAATGACCTGCTTCGGTACTAAATGCGGTCTTCTGTCTGTCATCTTTATCTAGTTCTATTTGGTGAAAGCCATTTGCAAGGTCAAGTGTCGTAAAGTACTTGCTTTTTCCTAGCTTGTCGAAAAGGTCAGTAATGTTGGGTAAGGGGTATTTGTCGTCTATAGTGATGTCGTTTAAACGTCGGTAGTCAATTACCATCCTGTATTTTACTTCACCAGAAGCATCAAGTTTTTTGGGGACAAGATGCACAGGTGCATTCCAAGGTGAATATGATTCTTCGATGATGTTGTTTCTAAGTAAGTTCTCGACTTGAGATTTTATTTCTGCCGTTTGTACCGGTGGTTGCCTATAAGGCTTAACATAGATTGGGTCTTCGTTTTTAGTTCTAATACAGTGCTTAATTTGGTTCGTAAATGTCATAGGTAGCTGATCGCTATGGAATATATCTTTATATTCCTTGCATAAGTCACTAATATATTTTTGTTCTTCTTCGTTCATATGGTCAAGTCTCAGTCGTGTCAAATTGTCATCTAAAATTTTGTCTACTTCCATGTCTTTCATTTCCACGTCTGTACAGTTCAAACTATTGGTCCGTTCGCAGTACTGAATAACCTTAAAAGGTTTTGTTATAGTCAAAGTCATGGGTGTATCTAGCGTATTTTGTATGATAGTGGTAGCATAACCATTTTTACACTTCACGATAGCTGATGGCATCCTAACTCCTTCACAGAATTTTGTATAATTTAAAATTGCTTCCCCGGAGAATTGATCCGTAGGTAACTTCACAAGTTGTTCTGTTCGCGAGTCTAACTCAATATCATAATTATTGCTTTCATTAATTATAGGTAGCGTGGTTGTCTTAGTGATGAGTTTCGAATCTCTGAGGTCAATGACAGCCTCGAGTTGCCTCAAAAGATCGTTACCTATCAACCCGTCGTACTTGGTGTCCACATCATAAACATAAAACTTATGACATTCAGCACTATGAAAAGATGGCATCAAAGGAATATGGATCACCTCATTATGGCTGCTCGACGCATGTGTGCTTATAACCGTGAAAGGTTCACAGACCGTGTGCGACTTAAAGAATTCATGAGCCTTGTGGGGACTTATGAATGATCTGGTACTCCCAGTATCAATCATAAACTTAGCGTCTATTTCGGGTATGTACACGTATGGTAATTTAAGTTTAATGTCACAGTTCAATTGTACTATTTCTGAGGTTTCTTTGAGGCCTGAATGTAAAAATTTTGAACTTCCTCATGCATACTATCACTCTTCATTATTTCATTTTCTGCTTCCTGCTCACTCATTTCCGGCTGTTGGTAGTCTGCGTAGTAGTTTAATTCATTTTGTTGCCAATCTTCCTGATTATCATATTCGTAAACGTTATCATAATAGTTATACTCATAAGAAGTGGCTTCACCTAAATCTAGTTCGTTAAGACGAAACCCTTGTGGTTGCGTCTGCCCTTGAGACTTAGCTGGTGCTGCAGTACGCATAGACACGTCAGTGTTGCCTGGCTTATTCATCATTTGAGGGGGTTTGTATCCGAATTGTCCTTGATTAAATTGGGGCGATACCCAAATTGTTGTTGTTGTGGTCTTAAATTAAACTGAGATGGTGGCATATACCTCTGTTGCATATTGAATTGTTGGGGGCTAAACTGTGGTCTGTACCCAAACTGTGGCTGAATGCCAAAAGGTTTTTGGTTAACTTGAGGGAATCTCCCTTGATTATTTGGGATACCGAAATTAAATCGAGGCGGCGGCGGCGCCGATGTCTGTAGTTTAAACCCACTAGGTTGAATGGGTATGCTAGGTATGCGGGATATGTTAGGCATTTTGGCCATGTTAGCCATGTTAGGCGTGTTGGACATATTAGCCATGTTAGCTATGTTCGAGTTGCCAAATTTAAATGGTGGTTGTGTGAACGGTTGTTTATTAAACCTGTTTCTCATGCTGTATTGTTCGTAAAAATTAACTTCTTCTAATACATATTCTAAGGCCTTTTCTAAAGTCGCTGGTGATTTAAGTCTTACAATGCGTATTAAATTTTCTGGCAAATTATACAGAAAAACGTTGAGCGCTGTATTATTATATATTATAATTTTAGCCTTTTTAATATCCGCATTAGTCAGTTGATTTACTTTCGATATCAGAACTGCTCTAGTAGATTGGATGCGATTGCAAAATTCGAGGTAGTTTTCACCCTGTTTTATTTTCAAACTTTCCAATTCAATTGCTATACATTCTTCATTTCTCGGATCACCAAAATGTTGGATGAACAAGGCCCTAAAGTCAGTCCATGAAAGTATATCTTCCCTCTCACTCATTAAAGCCGCAGCTTCACCTGTTAGTCTACTGGTTATCGTATGCATAACATAAGTGTTCTGATCATTATTTCCATGAAAATTATTAATGACATATTCACATTTCCCTAAAAATAAATTTAAATGACGCTTATCACCATCAAAAAGTGGGATAAGCTTAAGCATCTCGGTTGGTATTACTTTAATGGTCGTCATTTTAAGGTATTTATTTAACTACCTTATCTGTAGACACAGTTATCTTAAGTTATATAACAAGGTTGCCTTAAGTAAGATTTCGAACCCTATATTATTTCATTACCCGTAGGTGTAAATTAAATAGTCAGATAATATCTAAATACTTACAACTAACAGTAACCTATTTTTAGGTAACCCAGATAATTTATAATGGAAGAAGTTCGATTCCAAGTATAATAAAGTGGATAGGGAGAGGATGGCGAAAAATTCACTCACCAGCCAGACTCCAACATGCTCCTTTATTTTTCTCGACGTATTTCTTTGGTTCGAGGATCGCACACACGCCAATCGATCGCGAATCGCGAACACGCACTTTTAGGATTGCGTATATCACTGTTCACATAAAACAACACTTTTTAGGTGTTTTCGCGAAAGGCGGCGCAGCTAATTATGCGATCCTACCGGCTGCGCCAGTCAAGTTTACGGGAGCGCGAAAGAGCTTTTTAAAAACACTATTTTTAATAAAAGATTTTATTTTGCTCTTAATACTAATAAAATATGCGTCCGAACAAAGTCGTATGTTCTTAAAGACTGACTTAATCTATCCTTACAGCTACCCACGCGTTATACAGAAATCCGGTGTCGCTGTTGATAACGCATCGGCAGTTTCTCGAGAAACTGCTGATCCAGTTGTTATGACGAGACCGGGTGGCCGCATAACTAGGTACAATCGGAACGTCATCGTGCTCGTTTTGGTGGGGGGAGAGGAGTGTCCATTCTATACGTAGTATTATTATATGTTCTATGGTAGTAGGTAACAACTATTTTCGATATGAAAATTACATAATTGAGCCACTGATTAGCTGTACCACTATTATTTTCGATGACATTATATCTTAGCAACGGCTGAGATAGTGTACAGTGGTCAAAGGCTAACCTATCAGCGAAACAAAAAATATGACCTAAAACCTAGGTAATTGAGATAGGATGATGTTGATTGCAGCAACATATTTCGATGAACATACACGCTATTCAAGGATTATGTAAGGGCAGCTGATATTTTAAAAGAACAGCTCTTACATTTTTCAGTATTCAATGTGAATGCATGTTCGCGTACGAGTGTTTCATTTCCCAAATATATTACAATCCTTAACTGACAAGGAAGTGGGTATTAAGGTGAAACAAGTTGGGGTTGATTGTGATAAAGTAATACTAATATATCATCTTCTTCTTCTTAGTCGGCATCTTCATTACTGAAGGTCGTGTCTAGTCTGATTTGACAGATCGATGCACTATGCTCTTCCACGTGGCTCTGTCCTCGGCGGTCTTAATGGCTCTGTTAATCTATCATAGTCTGTATAATGTAATATATCATAGTTATTTTTTTATTGTAAATTGGTCTTTTGTCTATGCTAATAATATAACACATTTTACTTATTAGTAAGTATAATGAATTCCGGCGCCTATTTGTTTCCATCTGAGACACACAGTTCCCGGCGTGAAATAGGGGTGTTACATATTATTTCTTCCAATATTTATAAAAACTGCATATACGAGTACATACTCTTATATAGCGAGCGTAAATAAATATAGGGGTGTCACATAACAGCTCACATCTGATATTTCGGGGCATTAAGTATTTAAAATGTTAGAGGTGTTAAATAATGATTTGTTATAATATGTACTTCACACAAGATATCCAAACGACATGATAAGATTGAATTAAAGATAGATTATATTATAGTCATATCATATTCCTCAGATTTTAAGGATTTTTTTTGTTGAGCTAAGGTAATGCCTGGTTTGAAGTTTGAAGTTTTTATTTTAATTAAAGTAGATTGACTACCTTAGTGTGTGTGACGTAAATCGTAATAGATGTTAAAATGGTAAAAACAGCCAAACGTCTTATGGTTGACTTACTGTTTTTAAGGACCCCTTTGCATTATTCTGGTTACGTCCGTGTCCCGAATCTACGGAAAATGTTGCTTTCAACTTCAATATTAGTTTTGTTTAAAACACCTGTGACTCTGGCAAGTGATTTTCGTGTGAAGTTTGCCTTTGCGTCTTGACATTTCTAAGAACATACATGTTTCTACTCTAGTTTTGTTTGCGCCTGTTCGTATTGTACTAGCAAACTGTGACTGTGTGTTAGATTTTGTACAGGCGAAAACACTAATGTATTGGTGAGAAAGTATTATTTATCTATGGTTGTGTTGTTGACGATGGAGCGTAGGTGGTGTCTGTGGTAGGTGGTAATCGAAGATAGCGCGGCAAATCATTACATTAGGTATACCAGAGTGAAGGACAAAACTCTCGAAAAATGTGTCCTTTGAGGTAGTAAATGTGGTAAGGCTGTATATTTGGAACGGTGATGTAGCTGGTGGGTAGCTGGTTTATATTGTTTGCTTCACATAATATAAAGTTAAAATAAATTTTTATTTTATTAACCATAAAAATAACCATACAAAAAAAATGTATTTTAAACATTTTTTCTTTTTGCTCCGTCGTAAAAAAATCAATAATATATACATGCATCAAACTTGGTATGATAGTAGCCAAATACCTACCGAGCAACTAAAATGCGGCCGAAATATAGTACTAAAAAATGGTTCTATCCTGGTACGGGACCGCCTCGATGTGGACGTCCAACTCCTCGCACTGGGCAGGATTTATTTAAATTGGTTTTAGTATCAAAACCACTGCCACAGCTGTTTTTTTGTCATTTCTCTGTATAGATCCTTCAGGTGTCGAATAATGGCAACACCACAGGAAGGGTACGGTGTTGCCATAATTCGACCCCGCAAAAGAAAAATTACAACCTTTTTTTGTTAGATAAAGGACAAACACAGGCTAGTGACATATTTTATTAAAATAAAATAATAACATATCTCCTTATAGGTGAAGAAGTGTTAATTGGTAGATGAACTCAATGCATTATACGTAAAAAGCAGGTAATCCTTCCCCAAATTATGGTAAGAAAACCATTTATGTTATACGAAACGGGAGAAATGACACCCTTGCCTCGAACATGGCAATGTCAAATCAGGCGACGACGTCTCCTGATTGAGTCTCAGTAGTGTGTGTATGTGCGTCTACTGCATGCTTGTCTTCCTGTATTTGTCATCATATAGAATGAATGTGTAGCACACATGCTCGTTAGGCATATGTTTGTGTTAAATTTTCTCCAATAGTAGATTATGATACAAGTGAGCTAAGTTGCTCACGAGTTTCATACGCACTTTTTCAACACCCTTGCGAGGAAAAAAATATATGTTGCACAAATGCGATACAAACAACATACAAAAATTATGGAACATAGCGCGCAAGTTTTCTTTTTTGCGCGCGGCTAATGTATGATGGTTGATTACTTAAAAACCTCTTTGATGTTACTAATCTGTATTACCCGGTTAAATTGAAAATGCTCTGTTTACTCGCATATAATTTGCAGTTAGGTACTAACTTAACTTTGTAGGGATAATTCTATTACGCACTAGTGTATAATATTGTTATGCACGAGGGTGTTATAGTTCGGTTTATGGCCCTAAGAACGATATAAGATAATGCTCACTTTACGAGCAAGGGTGTTGAAAATTATATTATGGTGATATTAGAGAGTACCTATTCGCTGAAAATAAATATTATGCGTATACGTAGATGTCAAAGTTGAGTTCTTTTCCACGGTCGCTCTTCATCCTCAGGTTAACGAAGTTAAACCCGATGCCTCCTTGAGTGACGTTCGCGGTTGCGCCGGAGTGGGTCATATCGTAGGCGAGGATACCCTGAAACATTATTTCTTATTAGTTTACGATCTTGAGTTGACAAACATATCATCCATTCCCAATGCTTTTAAACTGAATGTAAACGGGCGTGATGTGTGGCGGCTGAAGATATTTTCATGTCTATTTACTACCGAATATATTTTTATGTCGCCTTGCCTTGTTATCACGAAAAGCTGACAAAGTTCAAGTTCAACAGCGTCACCTCTGGCCATGACAGTTGCAGTGTTAACATACTTATGTGTAATAAAAAGGATTATTTATTAGACAAGTAGAAAATCTGTCGCCAAGCCCCTAACGGTATGTTCCGGCAGCAGTCCTTAATAGCCAGTGAAATTACAGGCACATGAGACTTCAGAAATATGTGTCAAGGTGACAGGCGCAGTGCAATTCGAGACTTGTGACGAAATGCATCTGTTATAGGCAGAGGTCATAGTCCGCTTAACATCAGGTGGGCCTCGAGCTTGTTCTATCATAATAACGTAAAAAAAACATGTTTGACCTGAAAATATCAACGTAAATTGCGCTGCGCTCTCTATGAGACATTACTAATAATTATATCTGGATCATTGAGTAGTTTTAATCTTCCTAAGGGTCTTCGGTGCCCTTCTAAGCCAGTGTTTGTTATTCGTAACGATTGGTGTTCTATAGCATATGGCATGCTGAATTATCCCTTACCTGAATAGTCCTTCCAACGTTGGTTGCAATGTTTGGCATTATAAAGTACATATTTTCCACTCTTTTACGGAACACCTTCGAACTGTACTGGGAATTATGATGATACATCAAAGGTCTTAGTACATTGGTGCCTAAGAACGTATGACTGGATTCAACAGCCGCAAAAGCAGCCACTAAGGAAACTACCAAAACTAACTTCATTTTTGGATCAGCGGCCGAATAATCAGAACAATTCGGGCCCAAGATTATGTTTGTTTTTAATACCGTATCTTAGATAATGGACTTCACGCTATGGCTTCAAGCAATCAACTGTGCAGAACAACCGAAATGTTTTGCTGGGTTTAACTTTAAAACGTAGTTTATTCTGTTCGAGATAGCTTCTGTCATCAAAAACAGTTTCATTTTTATCATGTGCCGTGACCGCTTGTTGATTAACCGGTGTATTAAAATAGCTGATAAGTACCGAAATAATATGAGAATGATAAGTTTTTTCATATTAGATACCTATCTATACAGACAGTAGGTATTCTTATTCGCGAATTTCGACAACTATGTTCTTGTGTTGTTCTTTGTGTAAAGAAGAAATATTTTACCGACCCCATATGCGCGGAGTAAGGACAGGAAGATGATACAGAAGTAGCATGAGTTATTCCCCAGTATTGGAACAGAGAGTACGTATTCCCTACGGCTTGGATTGGCAATAAACAAAAAGCAAAAAAACCAACCTTACCTGATAGCGTGTGACATGCCGATAGACACGTCGGAATGCTCGTGTATTTACACCGTAATGTTCCAATTACTTAAATTGTATTGAATAAATTATAGCAGGAAACTGAATATGCAAATATTTTTAATCACTAAAGAGGCAATATATTCTATTTGAGAGCCAGTAATCCTATGTTTAGCCTGTTTACATCTTTAACCATGTCATCACTTACCGTCAGGTGAGACTGTTTTTTGTCAAAGGCCACAAAAAAGATTCTATATGGAGCTTTAGAAACTGAATAAGGGTTGGAATTTGCAGTTATAAATTTTTGCTTTAGCGCCTCCAAAGCTTCCAAAATACAATAAAATGAAAAATATTTACCTCATGCGGGATTCGAGGCCACGATCATCCATCCCTGGGGTTGGGACTTGCATTTCCAGATTGAGCTACTATAGCGAGGGATCAGATGGAACGTCCGTCCGGGACATATCACCCCCAAATAGAACTATAGTACCACCAACTTAACTGTGCAGTTTTCGAGGGCGCTACTGGTCATGGAAATCAACTACAGACTGTCACAGTTTGAGGGAAAGTTTTAGTTCTTTTTTCTGCTACCTGAACAGATAAGTTGGTGGGTCTGTAGTGGCTCTCAGAGCTGTATACCTAGCAAGTCTGTCATTCCATAGATTACAATTGAATAAATGCTCACTGCGCACATCTACGCATGAAGGACGGGTTAAAAAAAAACAGAAATCATAGTTTTATTCCGAATACTGATGAAATTAATTTGATGTGATACAGGTCATTTGCAATTCTCTATTATCCCAAACCCCCACCACATCGGATGAAATGGTTATTGGGCTTAAGGGTTACAAAAAAAAGATTTGACATTTTTGTTTTTTTTTCGGGATTACTATTACATTTTATTTAAGTTTTTAAATCCGACAACTCCGTCATTTTGAAAAATTTCCAAAAGATGAATCGTAAAAAAATTATATGGAAGTATCAAATCTACTCACAAAATAACACGGTAATGCGACCGGTAGAGGAGAACAACCGCACATACGAAAGCATTTTTGTGTAAGCTGAATCAGACACGCTTCACTCGCACTTATACTCTTGTTTTTATTGGACGAGCGAGCACATATCGCTTGGTCAATAAAAACAAGATAACAACAATTGACAATCAACCAATTTCAAAATTTTACGTTTAAAATATTCTACTGCCGCGTTCAACCAAAATGGTATAGAGCCACTTCGAGAAGAATGTGCCAAAAACTATGAGCCAGTCTTTCTCTACTAAAATTTGTAAGACTACTCTTACAATTTGTAAGTGTATTATAACTTATTACAATATTTATTAAATAGGTGATTGTAGATGTTTGGCACTAACGAGCATCGTAGCCGCCTAATCTTAATAAATAAATTTGACTTTGACTTTTAACAGTAATAAGTAGTCTCACATAAAAACTATCATCTTAATCCTTAAAGTTTCTGATTTATTGACTGTACTTTAATCGACTTAGAAGTGACGGGAATAAAGTTGTATGCCTAATTAGCGCTGTGGAAATGGAGGAAATAAAAATGTGGAAGTCTTGGAATAAGCCGACTTATTGGACGCTGCGTGACTGCAAAAAAGCTTCAGATATGTAGAAAGTTTGAAAGTTCTTAGATACAGTACTTTCATCATGTACGTTCATGTACTTATCAAGAACCTAGTATAGAAAAATCAACATGATCGCTGAGTTTGCCTTAACAAATACCTACTATAGAAATATCGAAGTGATCGCTGAGTTTGCCTAAACAAGCACCTGCTATAGAAAAATCAAGGTGGTTGCTCAGTTTCCCTTACTGTATCGACCCCAACGTGTGTGGGACAACGGTAAGTAAATGATAATTGTTGCGTATAGGCCTCCGTGATGTAACGCCCGAAACAAGTAGGTATACTCAAATTTTAACTCAATGGTACTTAAAGTACGTTTTGATACATTTCTGTGTAAGCTCTGGTCAGGTCACAAAAATTTTACCAGACAAAATTTTGGGTGCACTCACACTACATATACCGCGAGAGATTTGAAACAGTATTTTGTCAGGAATAGTTTGCCCGTGGATACAGCGACATTGTGAATATTTTAATTGGGTCTTTTTTAAAACGTGACTACTAAAATTGGTAAATTGATAAAAATCAAAATAAAGAAATCTTAAAAAATGATGCTTCTAACATCGAGATATTATTAATATATACGTCAATGGCTTCTAATAGTATATTACCATTATACGATATATCTACCTACATCTTCTTTCTAATATATAAAATTCTCGTGTCACAGTTTTCGTTGCCATACTCCTCCAAAACGGCTTGACCGATTTTGATGAAATTTTTTGTGCTTATCCGGTATCTATGAGAATCGGCCAACATCTATTTTTCATCCCCCTAAATGTTAGGGGTAGTCCACCCCTAACTTTTTTATTTACTTTTTAGACAAAATTTTTAATTTCTATTTTTTATGATAAAAACTTGCGCGCTATTTTCCATAATTTTTGTATGGTGTTTGTATCGAATTTGTGCAATATATATTTATTTTCCTCGCAAGGGTGTTGAAAAAGTGATTATGAAACTCGTGAGCAACTTACTCATTGTACACTCGGCTGATTTACGCCCTCGCCTACGGCTCAGGCTGCAACACAGCCTCGTGTATAATGAGCAACTTAGCTCACTTGTATAATAATCTACTATTTAAAACGATTGCGTTTATGTCTTGGAAATTTTTCAGTGTCAAGCTTGAGCTCGTTGGAATTTGCCTTAACAAGTGCGTTAGGTTCAAAGGTTAGGTGATAGAGCTAGGTGGGCAATAAGGCTATATCTCAAAACTATTTTGCGAATGCCCGCCTGGCGAGCGACCACCCTCAAGTACATAATCTGTAGCCAAGCACCTAACGGTGTGTTCCGGCAGCTGTCCTTGAGAGCCAGTAATTCTAGATTAAGCCTGTCTGTAAAACCTTCGATCACGACTTACCATCAGGTGAGATTGTAGTCAAAGGCTAACTTATCAGATATATATAAAAAAAACTATTCATTTAGGGCCTGTTTCAGAATATTTTAGTAAGTTCCGGTTATACTACCCAGAACATAAAATAACCGAATGATAAAAATGACAGTTAATATGCAGCGCGTTTCAAGCTTTAACCGATGGATAGGCTAAATCGATGACTGTGAAACGCAGAGACAATGTTTTATTTATTAAATATGTTCTGGGTAGTATAACCGGAACTTACTCGACAATCTGAAACAGGCCCTTTAACTAATTAGTCTCTGCTTCATTTGGATGACAAATAACATCTATCAAACTTTAATAGCTGTACCTGGGAAAGTATTGATCCAACAGCTGCTACACCTCCTCATCTGATAGGCTAAGGCTCCAATCTCACCTGATGTTAAGTGATGATGTGGTCGAGTTTGGTGTACAGTCACAATCTAGAACGGGAAATTGATCTCAACGTCAGCTGCCGGAACACACCGTTATTATTGCTTAGCGAATTATTTTCTACATGTAGGAATAACATATGAACAGAATACCCTACCACCAAGCAAAAGGAAACTGTAGATCTACATTAAATAATTAATTTGTACCAGAATTAAGAAGATTTTATACCAGAGATCGAAAAAACGTGTAATAAAAAGAGGCTTCCTAAGTGAATTATTTTCATATAAGAGGATACAATGTACAGCCCCGACCGCAAGTCTCGAACAGGCATCGAGCAACTTGTGCAAATTAACTTGGGAACTTAAATTGACTCCGCTATCATTTGAGGTTAGGGAACAATACTGTAACCACAGGGAATATAATGCTATACATAAAATATAACGCAATAGAAGACAATGTATCACATTTTGTGAAGTCGAGAAGCGATTTTATTTCCTTGGGCCATAGTAGAAGGAGTGGGGTCTTTCTACTATGCTTGGGCGGGATAAGTTATTTTTTTTGCCTGATAGTAGCTTTTGACCACAATCTCACCTGATTAGTGATGATGTGGTCGAAGATGTCGTTCAGGCTAACCTAGAATATAATTACTGGCACTTAAGGACAGCTGCTGGAACACAACGACAGATTTTCTAATGGTGTTTTTTTGTGTGATTGTGACGGAACAAGCCTGAGCTGATGTTAAGTGGACTAACCTCTGCCTATAACAGATGCATTTCGTCAACGAAGAATTGCACTGCGCCCATCACACGGAGACGTACAGTTGTTAAGTCTCATGTGTCTGTAATTTTACTGGCTCTCAAGGACAGCTACCGGAACACACCGTTAAGTGGTTGGCGACTGATTTTCATTCCGTGGCGTTGCGATCAGACCGTGCCAGATTTGTTTCCTTCAGCGCAGGCTAGAACTTCACATAGGCTGATTCTGCGAAAGCTAATATGTATGTGTATTTATATTTATTTTTTTACCTTAACGATCTAGATTCTAGAAAATGCGCTGTATCTAACTGATGGACAGATAGACACGCGGGTTATTATTTTATCCCAAGTAACGAAACGTTATAAAAATGGACTACGTGGATTATTGCCAATTTGTATTAAACAAGTAGGGACGCAATAGGGAATAGGGTATTGTGTGCAGGCGTATCTGTGTTGGACAAATTGTTCCTTATTATTTTCTTGCTAAGCAGTGAACCACCGACTGATACAGTATATTGTTTCCTTTATCTTTTGCTTCATAATTTTTAGCCAAGGGGCTTCGGGTACACTTAATGTTGAACTGGCCGGTCAATTCTCCATACAAATGCCGTAGGGTGATCACTCCCTTATTTGAGATTTTAGGCCCAGAATTAAACATAATATCGATTGATCTCGTCATTATCTAGGTTTGTATCGTAACGAAATTTTAATTTTTTATTTAGTAAGTTATGAGCCTTGAAAACCTTATATGAAAATGTTTCGAGGCTCATAACTCTCAAGTTAATTATTATTTTTAAATTTCGTTACGATACAAACCTATAGGTTTGTTTATCTATAGATAATGATGAGGTCAACAGATATTATGCTTAATTCTGGGCCTAAAATCTCAAATAAGAGAGTGATCACCCTACGACGTTTGTGTGGAGAACTGACCGGCCAGTTCAGCCGGCTAATCTTACAAGGTAGGTACACGTACTTCAATAAATCCACGGAGAAACTACAATATGTTCCAATGTTTCATAGAGAAACTACAATACCTATGTTGCAATGCAATATTACTTTGTGAATTGTGTGCTCTGGACAATATATATGTTGGTAAAGTTGCATTGTGTATTAATTACGAATATTTGGGTATCGGAGTCGATACTAATAATGAACTGTCTAAATATGAAATTCAAATTTAGAGATCGATTTTTATGTAAAAATTATAGCGGTTATGGAAAGATCAAATTTTACTCGATGACCTTTTACTTTACGTACTCTTTTTGGCAATTGACGAAAATGATAGCTATAAAGTGCATGCAATGAGCTTGGAAATGCAAAGTGAAAGCTAACCATAGGTGAATTTTGTATCAGTGGCGCACCTTGATATACGATTGGTCACCTGCCTTATTAAAATTCTATCTTAACGCCTTTTAGATGACCCTCCCAGACCAAAGTAATTTAGTAAGATGGGGGAAAGCCACCGAAAAGTCTTGCGGTATTTGTCGGGAGGCCATAGGTACAGCACGGCACTTATTGGTAGGATGCAAGGTGCTCCTTGATAGGGGTCATTATTCCCGTCGCCGCGATAGAGTCCTCGAAATCATACGTGAAGCGGCGAGTCTCTCGGTAGCTAGAGCAAAAAAAGTTTTGACCACGAACAAACGACACGTCGCTTTTGTAAAAGAAGGGTCATCTACAAAATCTAAATCCAAGCCTTACTCCATATTAGGCGCAGCTCCCGATTGGACTCTTTTGGTGGACACGTATGAAAAACATTACAAAATCCCTGAGGATGTTGGTGTTTCGTCATCCAGACCAGATATATTTCTATACTCAAAGAATCTAAAACGCATAGTACTTATAGAACTTACTGTGCCGTGGGAAACAAACATACCTAAAGACCACACAATAAAAACTAACAAATATTATGACCTAACAAATGAATTAATCAAAAACGGTTATGTGGTTAATTTATATGCTGTAGAAGTCGGAGCAAGGGGTATACCAGCAAAATATCTATACAACCTACTAAAAGACCTTGGCCTGTTAAGAACAACCGTAACTTCCATCCTAGAACGTGTATCCAAGGCGGCATTAGTAGGATCTTACCAAATTTGGTTAGGCAGGGGAGGAGGCTCGAGCGGTGAAAGGGAGCATTGATGCATCATAAAGGGGCCCCTTAACCTTACTCACTGGGTTGCAAGTCCCAGGCACCTTGACTGGAGCCTCTTCCTCTGCAACGCTATGGACCCGGCACCCGCACGGTGAATCCATGGAATGCTAAGTAAACTTTTTTGCCAGAGTCACGTTATAAGGGAAATCTTGAACGGAATTTTGAATTTGGTGTCATAAGTACATATCTAAAACAATAAAAAAATATCTTGAACTCACATAAAACAAAATCCAACAACAGCTATCCCGCTACCGACTTGTAGTGGGCTGGAGCACTTGGACTGTATGCGAGTCTGCAATGACTTATAGTTTGTCTAAATGCTTTTATTGTAGTAGCTGTAGTGTTGTATAATAGTTCGTAGTATTATGTTAATAAAGGCATACCGCCGGTAAAAAAATAAAAATATTGCATAGTTTCCGAGATAGCGTGGTCAGATTTTCAAAGCCGTTTATCTCAACGGGGCAGTAATTTCGGCCTTAATGTCCCAAAATATGAGTGTAATCACTAACCCTATGGATTGGTACAAGGTACATTCGTGTTCACGAAAAAATTTTTTTTTTGGTGTGGGAAAGTACCACGCTCCGTACAGTACACCCCGTTACTTGGATTTGTTGTACTTAGTCATTTTCTTAAAATCGATGTTTGAGGTATTCATCACTTGTCTGTTTCATCGTATTTAAAAACTACGAAGTCAGTATCTATATTTTGGACATATCACGCTCAATGGAATGCAGAGGAAAAAGTAAATAGATTTTCATACTTTTTTTATTTTTTTTATTTTAAGATTAAATGCTTGTTATTTATAAGATACCAAACACAAAAGTTAATTTTATGTAAAGACATACAAGTTACATAGTGAATGAACAACATGACGGTGTAAATCTTTTGCTTATATGATTAAAAAAATTGAGCCAATACCACAATATGCAAAATATTAATAAGACAGATCCGTATCAGAACCTATCTCTGAATCCGTGTCTTCTGGACCAATGTTACCTACATCATACATTTCTGTTTCAAGGTATTCTACGAGTACACAGATAAAAGATCTAAAGATTCGGAACTTAATTCTATTCAAAAGTTGTCAGATGTAAAAATGAACTTCTTCTATCATCTATATCTATTACTTATAATAAAACTGTAACAGATCCAATTCTGAAAATCTAAAATTCTGGCATATAATATAAAAAAAAATTAAAAAAATTTAGAGCACTCTGTAACTGTAACTGCTGTCCTCTAAAAAATACAACCCGGGAGTTTTCAAACCTAAAGCAAAAAGCTCCTTTTTTTATTTTTTTTTATTTTTTAACGTGTAAAATATGCATTTACGCATTCCCGTCCACCCTGGGGAAGGTGGTCGGGCTCGACACCAACTACTCCCACAGCAGCAAGTGACAGCAGTACCGACTAAATAACACACGGTGTTCCATCTCTACCGCTTCTCGGCGGGATCGCAGGGACGCTTTAGCATTCAACCACGAACCCGCCACGGTTGTCCGTTGCCGGACCCCTCCTGGGGTACTACCCCTCACGACGCACCAGAACACATATCACGTCGCTACCACCCGGGGACCAAGCCTGCAAATGGGCGTCAGACGACCCCGCTTCCGACGCCCAAGGTCCCCCTGCGACGGGTCAGATGAGTAGCCCCGTCGCTTGCTACTTCGGCCGCAGAGGATAGGGAGAGCGGCGCCTCGCTATACCAACACTCCTCCTCCCCTGCGGCCCCTCCGCGTCCGCCATCCAACGGTGGCGGCCCCGCCGTGGCCACGGAAGGTAGGGAGAGCGGCACACCGTGATACCGGCACTCCTCTCCCACCGTGGTCCCTCACCGCCTCAGATGCGGTGCTGCCCATACAGCACCGCATCTGAGCACAGCAAAAAAAATACATTATAAGAATAAAATGAAAAAATCGAATAATAAAGTTAAGACTATGTGGCATATAGTTAACGACCGGACTAACAAGACAACCAAAAATAATAAACGTAATTTAAAATTACAAATAAATAACATATTAATTACTGAAAAAAAACAAATAGCAGACTTTTTTAGTAACTATTTCGCAGGTATCGGTGAAGATGTCGGAGAGGCGGAAAGCGTCCTCTTATCACCGCTATCCACGTCACCCGTTCCCGCTATAGTACCGCGAACCGCCGCCGTCACTGGCGCTCGCCCCGCCCGCGCGTGCGGACGGCCCGTGATCCAGCCTACAGAAAACACTATGTTTCTTAGGCCTGTGACACAAAGTGAAACTCATAAACTATTAAAAAATCTTAAAAATAAAAATACCCATGGAATAGACGAACTCCCGCCTGCATTATTCAGACAGTGTGCTTGTGAACTAAGCCTACCATTTTATATATTAATTAACCAATCTTTTTGTGAAGGCACTTTTCCAGACTTACTTAAAATAGCTCTTATTAAACCAATACATAAGAGAAATTCTCAAACAGATCCCAACAATTACCGTCCCATTGCTATTTTGCCAACAGCATCAAAGATATTTGAGAAAGCTATGTGCGATCGCGTTAACGGCTTTTGTGAAAAATACAATGTTTTCGATGAGAGTCAAAACGGCTTTCGGAAAAAACGGTCTACTATCTTGGCAGTGTATAAATTTATTCAGGAAACTCTTAATATAATAGATGACAAGAAGTACGCGATAGGAATTATGTTAGATATGAAAAAGGCATATGACAAAGTGCAATATAATATATTATTAAACAAATTATACGGAATAGGTATTCGCGGAATAGTTCATAAATGGTTTGCTTCATATCTGAGAAACAGAGAACAAACTGTAGAAATTGAACATTATGATTACCAAAGGAGTTTTATAAGCAAGATACGTTCAGACAATAAAACCATAAATGCCTCTATTCCACAAGGAAGCGTCATCGGATGTCTCCTTTTTCTGATTTACGTCAACGACCTTCCCAAAATTTTCACAGAGCGATGTGTGATGTTTGCGGATGACGTGTCACTATTAATTCCAAGCCAGAATGAAACCAATCTTCACCATAAGCTAACATCAATATTGGATTAAGCCAATAATTGGATGCATGACCACAACCTCGACATAAATTTAAACAAAACAAAAATTATGATTTTCCACCCAATTCAAAAAAAAACACTTAATTTTAATTTTACTTTTCACAATTCAAGAATAGAGATTGTTAATGATTTTACTTTGCTTGGATTAGTCTTAGACTCACATTTAAATTGGGAAGCACATTGTAATAAAATAAAAGCTAAAATTTCAAAATTTTCATATGCACTTCGCGAGATTAAAAAAACTACGGACTTAAAAACCGCACTTGTGACTTACTATGCATTTGCTTTTTCATGGTTCAGCTACGGTATTATTCTATGGGGTAACAGTACATCTGCAACTTCTCTTCTCATCCAACAAAAAAAACTAATACGTATAATGTTTAATATTCAACAGATGGAAAGTTGTAAGCCATATTTTAAAAACCACAATATACTTACCCTACCGTGCATGTACATTTTTGAAATCTGTAAATTCGTACGTAATTATCAAGTTTTTTTCACAAGACGAGTAGACATTCCTGCAAATCGCCCGATACGGAACCCAAACCGGTTGATGCAACCATTTTCTCACCTAAAGTTATACAAGTCAGGTCCCTTGGTAATGTCAATAAGAATATACAATAAGCTGCCACCACAAATAAAAAACCTAAATAATGACAAACATTTCATACAAAACTTAAAACAATTATTAATTAGGAAGGCTTATTACACGGTAGAGGAATATTTCAATGATAATAATGTTTAAATAATTAATATGTATATAAATGCTTTTAACTATTTAAATTGTAATTTTTGACAAAACATAAAATTATAAATTTGTATCTAATTACTAAATGTTGCATATCTTTTATTGTATTGTTATTAATTTTGATTAGAAAAGTGATGGAATATGCACCTATAAAATAAATGAAATAATATTTCTTCATGTAATGACTTTTATAAATGACAATTTAACTATTATTATATTTGAACCAATAAGAGTGTTAGTAATCCTCCTCTCTCCTAATTATTGTGTGCCCGACAGGGTCTGTAATGAACTTTTACTTATTTTTAACATCTTTGTCTAAACTACAGAAAACAATAAAGAATTGAGTATTGAGTATTGATGAATGATGCTATCAAAACTATTACATAGCTGTAATAGTACAATATTCCTTTGCAGGCTCAATTGTCCAAAATAATAAGCTTAGTGAACAGACATAATTTATTAGCAGACCTTAGATATTAATATTTAATAATTATCATAATCACAATGACCCAAGTGGTTATAAAATAAATTCTTCAGCTCATAAAATTCGATCAAATTACCTACCTTAAAAATTGGCTCCGCACCAATTCCCTCAGAGCAAAACTAAACTAAATTAAAGTAGCGGTATTTCTACATAAATGGCCAGAAAATGTACCGTGAGACAGCCACAAAAGGTCATTTAGACCGGCAACTGATCTTATCGTACTAAACACGTGCCAAATTTGTGCGAACCTTAAACTTAATTTCCTGGGACGATGTTGGCAACATTACTAAATATGGTAGACTGTAAATGTTTACATTTCAGTCCTTTTTCGCAATAAATTGTATGAGATTTTCTTCGAATAACCGTTGGGTTGTATACAATAATTGTATTATGATAAGGTGCTAACATGTGAGAAGGTCTACTAAGTCTGATCCCAGACGAATGCAGAGACGAAGGCTGAGCCAACAAATGGTCTGTGATATTTTCCATTACTATTTTTACGAAGGCTTTTCTTCGAGTGGAATAATTTTATGCTTATTGGGAAATTGAATATAGTCCTTCCTAGAAATTATTGGTTCTTTTAGATAATATAGATAGTCTTCTAAACAATTTATTGGTAATGTATCTTCTCTTTCCAATTCCATGTTTTCCAACAAAATAGATCATACGAGACGAAATAAATCCATTTTCATTGCATTTCACAATTATTATGTGCTTGTAATAGAAAAAATCATCACACTTACTTTACTAATTTCCTACTAATGCCCATCTGCATTGTAACTTAATTACTGTATCAGCCGGATAGTCCACTGCTGAACACAGCCTCCCTATGGGGGGTTTTGCCATAATTCTCACGCTTGGCAGTCGGCTTGGGGATCGCAGTGTGAGATATCACTTCCTCAGAAAGTGCTGCTGCCCACCGTTTGGTGTGTTACCCTTAGTCGCCTTTTACGACACCCACGGGTAGAGATGGGGGGGGGGGGGAGACATTCTAGCCCGGCACCCCATGGGCAGCCCGGCTCCCCACGGGTTTACTTAATTATACATAAAATATTGCTGACAAACATGAAATGGATGTAGGTATTTTGATTTAAATTAAAAAGTAAATCGTCGTTAACATCTGCTGAGCTATGTCTTACCCATTATTGTGTCTACTGATTTCTAAAGAACAGTCATTCTACAGTTACTTTTACCAATGATACCAATGTGATCGAAATCAACTTAGTAAAACTGTAACCAGTATTGTTGCTAATATGTAAAGCATCAGGTAATGTTACTACATAGGACATACGCTTTATTGAAGAAAGAAAATATATCTTAATCGGTTCGTACGTTACATTTATATTTATATATAAGGTAACATACTTTTTTTTGCCAAGTGCGAGTTGGACTCGCGCACTGAGGGTTCCGTACAAAGTAAAAGTTATAGTATTTTTATTGCCAAATGAAATCCATGACTTTTAATAGTAATAAAAATATTTTTATTATATGATGTAACTTAAAATGTATGTTTTTCGCAATTTTTCCGTTATCTGTGCTTTTTGAGTTCACGGGAAAGTACCCTGTAGGTTTTGAATCCCTAGGGAGTATCTTTTGATTGCGTTGGCTTAGACATTTGATTTTTCACAGCTCCAGGGGACAGTAAACCTGAGTAGAGCGCTGAAATACGAATTTCAGCTATACCCTGAAGCATTCCTGAGAAAAAGGGTCTTGACAGACAGACTGACAACAATGTTATCCTATACCTTAGAGTTCCGTTTTTTTCCTTTTCAGGCACGGAACCCTAAAAACTTCAAATTGAAGTAAACATACAGCAGCAAAACAAACGAGGTTTTCAACACAATAATTATAACGAAGTTCATTGTTCTTCTCCTACCTATGTTCATAGCATAGACAATATAAAAAGGTCTTATACAAAACTAGACGTAGATACAGTACACACTGCAGGGGGGCAATTCTCAAAATTGGGATAAATTTATCGATTCTCGATATTTATCCCGTGTCACCTATAGACTATTAATATCCCAAAAATATCGACTTTTCACAAAAATGCTATTCTCGCGAGTGGTATATATAAAAATATGTCCACAGATAAACTTGTGTTCATGTGTATAGAAAGTATAATGTAATCCTGATATCGCAATGTTGCGTGTCGATCGCTAGGGTTTGATATTTATCGATAGTGATATTGCGAGAATAACACAAAACTACACGACTCGATATTCGCCATGTTTTCTCGATATTTATCTACTATGATATTCATATCACTGCACGAGAATCGCCGTCCAGACTGTTTGCTTTGTTTCCTACAATCTCGACCGTACATTTGTCAGTTTAATTTATGTTGAACCCAGGCTAGACTGAACATGAGCATGAGTCAGTTTAATGGTTGGTTTACACTACGCGAGTTACATGCAGTACTTACAATGTCTTCAAATTTATCTTTGTGCTGTTTCCAGAGCGTCTAGTGTGCATAGAGTTTTGCCAAAGTCAAAGTCAATATAATTTATTCAATTTAGGTTCTCTTCGTTCTCTTATGAAGGTCAATTACAAATTTTAGTATTGCAATATTCTACATTGTACTGCCATGTTCAGCAAATAAATTGTATAGAGCCACTGCGAGAAAAACGGGCACGAAACTCGGGGCCATTCTTTTAAACATCTTTTATAACAATGTGTTACATACTTACTATATAATAGAGTTATTACAATATTTGTTTAAATTATGTAGGTGACAGGCAATAGCTTGGCAGAGGCGGAATTGTCCAGGCATTTTCGTCGTTTAAGTAAACAAAAACTGTGTAGTAGCATTGTTTAATCAATATTTGTGTTTCACGTGCAACTTGAATTTATATTCCATAACCTCAAAGTATCTTATAAATTATAATACAAGTATAATGTATCTTATTAATCGCCACGATTATGCGCGCATCTTCTTAGGCATCATAGTAAAAGCGGACTGTTTTTTCTAATGACAAAATTGTTGATCAGACAACTACACATTTAATTTTAAATCACACAAGTGGTTCACAATCTCACGATCTACAACTTATTTAAGAAAGACGATCGCGATCGGAAGCAATTGCAAGTTGAATGTGTTAGATTAATTTTTCTCATATATTTAATCTGTGCCATGAAACATTCATCGGTTAATGATTTTTTTTATGTGATTGTGGCGAAACAAGCCTGAGGCCCCCGTCACACTGAGACGTACAGTTGTTAGGTCTCATGTGCCTGTAATTTTAGTGGCTCTCAAGGACTGCTGCCGGAACACACCATTAGGTGCTTGGCGACAGATTTTCTACTTGAGGGTAGTCGCTAGCCAGGCGGGCATTCACAAAATACCCTTCCACCATTCGGTAATGTATTGGTATATTTTTACTGCAATATCAGATTGATATTAACTTTAAATTATAAATGTATATGTTAAATAGTTATGACTCAACGTTTGAGAATTAATAAGTGTATAACACGGTTTAATATCATAAGAATCACGCTTTTATTTCTGAGATAGGGATTTGATCTCTCAGATGCCTCAAATATTCGTTATCACTTTGCTTCTAAATCTTATTCACTGCCTCAAATATTTTTTTATTCGATCACACTTGAATATTTACTATCGTTGTGTAAACCAAATCAATGTGGCGCCGATTTTACTTTCTTACATTATAAAATGTTGGCTGGTTTTTGAAGAAACAAACGTTTTGTTGAAAAGGTGATTCATAGGAGAATGTTTCTGTTGGTACATGGTAGTAGGTACCTCTTTTCCTATATCGAGTGACGAAAATATTTGAGAGAAGTAAATTTAAATTGAATCCGCTGACAACTTCCTCGTAAAAATATCTACTTATACCCATGAGGAGGCTCATAATAGGTAACTTACGGAAAAAAATCCCAAATAAGTTGCATGAAAACGATCATCATCCTCCAAACATCAAGAGTAAAATTATTATAATTCCGAAGGCATTATTAAATTTGTGAGGAAGTCTCATCTATGAGTTTAAGAGTCAAGTGAGGTAATTTTAATGTATAAGGATTTCAATATATCTGTTACAGCCAAAGTAATAAATCTGGATATTATATATACTGTCTAGTCATTATATATAACGTCTACTCAATTTAGATAAAGTGATAATTGACACAAAATTTTGATATTATTCATGAGACTCATATTTCTATTGGTCACGGAGGGCGCACCAGAATGGTTAAAGAGCTTAAAAATAAATATAAGAATAGTAGTAATTTATGTGGCGCATCGCCGGCCGCTGCCGCGGCACGCTCGCTTTGCTCGCTCGGCTCGCGCGTTGTTGTAGTCACAAGTAACCTAACGCTCCTCCTCGCTTCGCTCGTCGTCGCACCTAAATATGACTTTTCCCTAGACTAAATGATATTTAACGCCTTTTTATAACTTTTACCAATATGTGTCGTGAATTATTATTAATTACTACTAAAAGTAATACATTTCGATCGTTTATTTGTGTAAAATTTTGTGTCAATTATCACTTTATCTAAATTGAGTAGACATTATATATAATGGCTAGACAGTATATATAATATCCAGATTTATTACTTTGGCTGTGACATATCTATTGCTGCTTCATAACCGGTATACTACAATACCGCAATCAGATTTACGATTTTATTCATTAATTTTTAACTAAATTTCATGATCATAAGATATTTATAATAATTGTAGATAAGCAATTTGTAACATCGCACATGTAACGTGTCGCATTGTGAACCTCTTTTTAAACCTTATGGAAGTGGCTCTGTTTGACCCTTAACCCTTAAAAAACTTTTTGTCATTCATGCTGGTTCAATTCCCAACTTAGAACACTGAGTATTTTCATTATTCTTTTTATGTACATGAATGCTTATAATAATACTCAGGACATTTTCGTTTTTCCACATAAAAGCATTCCATTTTAACATAACCGTAACTGGATATGGAGACCCACCGTCGAGTTCCTTCCGGTATCGTTAGTTCTACTCATTTTCTACCTAATTAAAACTATAATGGCTTTGGGACCTCCTTTTTCTATAAGAACTTGTTAGATAATACAACGTTGGCAATGTGCTGCGATGCGGTTGAAAAAACTTATATTGTTTGCAAAGAAAGAGATCGAGTTAAAACGCGTTTATACCCGCATTGTTAATGAGAATAAGTTTTTATTAAAAACACTACGAAAGAAGTTTTTATTTGTTATTAGAGTTTTTCTTCTTCGTTTAAAAAATAACAGTTTAGTCTCTGTGTGTAAAGAGTTTTTGAACGTTAGACGTACAACTAAAAGAAATAGCTCTATCTTATTATTGTGCTGTAAATAAAAGAAGCAGGTGATAGTTTCACAATGTTAATAGGTAGGTATAACCCGACTGAGTAAAGAAAGTAATTGAATCAAAAATGACACCGCTAAACTTCTCACACGCACACTATTGCTGTCTATAGTGTGCGACCAAGGAGCATTGACAATTGCACTGTGAAGCCACCGAACAAATAAGAATTACAACTTAACTATAAGAGTCTTTCTCATCGACGACATCCTCACCAGCATCACACACATTACTGAAATAGCTATGCCAGCGACCCAAGTCCTTCTCCGCTTCATCAGGGAGTTGGGATGTCTTGGGTAGAAGCTGAGGGAAATACACAAAACACCCTAAGCGGGACGTCAGTGCAAGACATATCGCCCCCAAACAGAATAAGAAGTGTTCGTTTAGAAGGGAGTAAGATGTTCATAATTAATTACGTCTCTAGTCTTTAATTTAAAATTCTTTAAAAACGACAATACAAAAATTTTGCAATTTTATATGACACCATGCCAAACCAACCATTACCGATTAAAAAATATATCAAACGGCTGGGTTTACAAACCGCAGCGTTATCGGAGTACTTACCTTTTGTCCCATTTACGGTACATTTAAGCCCCCGTTCATAATGAGTGAAGTAGTGGTTGAAATACATTGACCTATATACAGGTCAATGTTGAAATATGATATTTAGAATTATATTCTATAATGCTTTAAAAGTACCTGTATCATTTCTAATAAAGATAGAATTTATGTAATTATATAGTTTCAGCCATATGTTTGTTAGAACTTTGAATATTTCAACTTTAAATGAGACCACACTGATAATACTTAAATCTCTCGAATTAATAAAACCAGCCCAGTTCGAGTTTCACTCACAAACCAAGGGTTCCGTACCAACTCAGAATGTAGCATAAATCGTTATTTTCTACCGACTTCAAAAAAAGGAGGAAGCACTCAATTCGCCTGTATTTTTTTTTATGTTTGTTACCTAGTAACTTTGATAAAACGATTTTGCCTGGGTGAACTGATAATGAGTTTTTTTAATTGACAGCTGGTGCTTGCCGTTTGGACCTATTTAAATTTCACCAAAATCGGTCAAGCCGTGTTTGAGTTACACTCCAATATCTGAAAAGTATTTTCCAATCATGATGATATAGTCTTTGGCAGTGACTGACAATCGATCCCATAAGTAGCAAGGGTCACTTAAATGGGTGTTTTGTTTTTACCAATCAATGGAACCGACTTCAACACTCTAATGTGTGAAATAACTTGTCGAAGTCGGTACCATGCGCACAATATTGTGATATTAGGTACTTTAGAACCATCATGGCACCGACTTCAAATAGTCATTTTACACATTTGCGTGTTGAAGTCGTTCCATGTTTTGGTAAAAAAATATAACATACAGTTCCAGATCCTTAGCATGAGTCCGATTGTTATACAGAACGTTATACTATAATCATAACAAGTTTGACGCCTATGGGTATGTTCTATTAGTCGCTAAGAACGTTATTTTCGATAATTTTGATCACATTGCGTCTATGGTTGTGATCACGTGATCGTATGTAACTATCATCCCCGTTCCATTTTTGGATAAGAACGCTAAGAATGCCACTAAAATTTGCCACTTCTGTCACTTTTGACATTAGATGTAGCGTTTAAGGCGAAAATAACGCCAAGACCCATTTGGAAAACTTTTTGGGAGTGTGATCGTTTTTAGCGTTTTTAGCGAATCTCACTCAAATGGTACGCGCCCTATTTGTTTACTGTATCTACGACAGAGAAAAACAAAAACCGTTATACCAACACGTTTCTTGCACCTATAGCCCGCTTATTTTTTAATTATTTGTTAGGTATTCCCCCATACATACTAAAACATATTCAATTAAATTTCGACCAAAAAGCGAAAACGGTTCCAAAGATGACGTACGTACTGATGGAAGGGTCTTTCCCGACAGCTGTAGCATAAGTATAGGTCCTAGTTTCTAATACGAAGACCAAAAAACCTTTACCAAAATACACATATTATATGCTGAATTCACAAGAGACTTCCTTTTTGAAACGAATATGTACAAATCAGGTTCATAACACCATAGCATTTGTTATGAAGCCACAATATACGTGTGTTGGCTTTAGCCGTAACGGCTTCATATCGAAAGGTTGAACAGAATTTTGGTGTTAAATTATATAATGCCCAGCGCACATTTGCCACATTCAGGCAACTACGTTATCGGCAATGTTGGAAGTTACACAGTTTACAATTCTGTTTCAAAAATAAATATATTTGAACTTTTTAACATTTCGACTGGATGATAAAATAGCGTTGCATAAAATTATACCTAACGTTTATTGAATTATCTAAAATAATTATATTCTTTAAAAATTACTCACATGTGTGTAGAGAAATATTTAAAATACCTAGTGTTTAAAAGTTCTATTTATCTGTTTTCATTCTCAGGGTTCTAGTAATCACTTGAATAACAGACAAAAAGACATAATTATAAAACTTCTGGTACAAAATTGGTGAGGCACACAATATGGTGTAATAAATAATCATGGGAAAATCTCTCATTCGCCGCGGGCTGGTGCCAATCGCCTTCTCTTTCGCTCTCTTTCCGCACGCTGACGAAGGGAAAAGAAAACAGATCGTTCTCGTGTTCAGGTCCAAATACAACCTAAAATGTATGGTGGAGTTGCACTAGACTTGTGGGTTAGCACAGCTGAGACCTGATCGTATCTACCAAGTTTTCCAACAACCCCTGAATGACTTCATCAAAAAAAGATATGACAGCTTAATAAACTGTAACTACTTATTTCTAAATTATGGTTCCAAGTACTATCGAATTTCTAAATAAATATAACTGCTAGATGTTTGTTTTATAGCGCTTTCTATGAAACTAACGTCTTACACTGCGATCACCAGCTGCCTGCCAAACGTAGGGATTATGGCAAAACCCTCCATAATGGGGGATGTGTTTAGTAGTGGAGAATGCGTCTGATACAGATTGTAATTTATTGTAATTTTGGATTAACTAGCGAACTTAGCGAATAAGCCTACAAAATGATGAAGAAATATAAATTGTAACTGCGAACTATAACTGAATTGAATTATCTATTAAATATAAATTATTGAAACTGTATGGATTCAAACCTACATACGATCGAGACTTGGATTAGTGTCTAACTAATTTGAGCTATCGCAAATAAGACATGCCTGTTGTTATTATTTTAAAAACTATGACTACCTATTAGACATGTTCAGTCAAAATCGCATAAACTATTAGATGTTTGTTGAAGAGATTTTTTGTCTAACTCTTCTATAAAATAATTATATTCATATATTTTTGTCTATAATGGAAAAGGATCTCGGGGCTTTTCTTTGAACGACTGAGCCCAGAGCGAGAGCGAGGCGTATCCATTTCAGTTTTGGTAATCCGGCATACTAACTCATATTCTGGAACGGAACCCTAAAATGTTCTCAAAAAGGGAATCGATGTTTGTATTTTAGAAGGCACGTAGATCGAGAGAACCAGTTTAAGTACTGTTGCTTCGATAAAATATAGTGGCTAAAACTGTACATAAAAAGTTGCGAGCGCGCGGCGGCCGCTTATCCCGAAAGGTCGATCCGAATTCGGCGTTAAAAATTATTTATTTGCCCCGACCGACCCTTAATTCCGATCGTCGTGTAACGTTGTATTATTGCTAACAGGAGCAATAACGTTTGTTTTATCGTGGCAATATCGCGACGTTTTATTTCAGCGCAGGAAATGTAGCGTTCCCAAATTTAGCGTTTCACTGATCGAAGTGCTTTATAGTGTAACGGTAGAGCAGTTATTTTTGTATTTTACGTGAGATGATGATTGCACACTAGTTTAACAAAATCACAAAACATTATTATTATATATACGATTTTAATATTGTTATGTTTGCAATAACACATGCTCTGCAGATTACATTACAAAATTACAAATTTACGAGAGAAAAATATTAGTCATTTGCGAGATCCAGCAACGACACATAAAATTAAAGTCATGTGCGGGATCCAATTTAAATTTTGTAACCTATACGATTGTTTAGCATATAATAATTTTGTTCAACTTAGGCCCGGTTTTCCAGATAGTAACTATTCATAAGTATACACAAACAATATAAAAAAAACTCTACTTATATAGTAGTTAAAAAAAAACGATTTGTTTTTAATATTGTCGGTTAAGATTTTATCAGTCCGGTAATTTTGCAATCTGATTAAAAAACGGAGGCGTATTATGCGTAATAATGGATACCTACTGCTGTAGATATTCCTGATCTGGCAGTGTAGCTGATGCTTATCAGGTAGGTAGGTACGTGTACGTGGCTACTAAATAAATCACCAATGTTTAAAACATCTTTATTAAGGTTATATGCAATTATACATAATATAATTAATGGGGGAATTTTTAACTGCACCTCTATTTAGAAATTTAAGCAAACAAAATATCTCCACTAATAACCTACTGCATATCAAATAAATTACTGTACTACAAATTAACTACTTGATTACCTAAACATGTTGTACTAAAAAATGTTTAAAATTCATCGAAATCTGATGGCTTTTTTATCTAATTTACAGCAAAAATCTCACAATATTACTCACCGTAAAACAAAAATACTGATTTGCACACAAATTTTCACGACACATATTGGTAAAAGTTATAAAAAGGGGTTAAATATCATTTAGTCTAGGGCAAAGTCATATTTAGGTGCGACGACGAGCGAAGCGAGGAGGAGCGTTAGGTTACTTGTGACTACAACAACGCGCGAGCCGAGCGAGCGAAGCGAGCGTGCCGCGGCAGCGGCCGGCGATGCGCCACATAAATTACTACAATTCTTATATTTATTTTTAAGCTCTTTAACCATTCTGGTGCGCCCTCCGTGACCAATAGAAATATGAGTCTCATGAATAATATCAAAATTTTGTGTCAATTATGACTTTAGATTTACTTTTAGTTAACAGATAGTCATTCAGTAAAACAGTTAAGCTTTAAAGATCTAACAGTAAAGTATAATTTATTCATTTGATGAGCAAATTTAGTGTGCGATTCAGTATTTTTGGTGGTAATTTCGAATATTTTGATTGAAAAAAGGGAATTTACAGTTAAAGTATTAAATACCACCCTAATTAATGTATGTTCAAAGTTGAAGATTGACCTCATGAGGTGCTGGGTTAGAATCGCACCCACCTTTACTTCCTATGGGAGTCGTAAGAAGCGACGAAAATATAAATACCAGATATTGTGCAGCAGTTGCATCTGAAGAACTGCCATCATACAGTGTGATCCCCAAGACACTTGCTAAGCATAGGGGTTTTGGTAAAATTTCAGTGAATTTGAATACTTTGTTTAAAAACTAGTTAGTGGCTCTCGGAGCTGTAAACCTAGCGAATCTGCCCTTGCATAGAAACACTGCGCACGCTGATGGGAGAATAGGTCACAAATTCCAAAAAGCATAGTTATATTCCGAAAACTGATGAAATTAATGTGATGTGACACAGGTAATTTGCGTTTCTTCATTATATTATGATAATGATTATTTTAATTATATAATATTGTAAATACTATTATATTATTATTGTCTTGAAAACATTCAAAAAGAAACTAACCAAATTCAGTTTATTTATTGCAGAATTGTTTAAAGAAATAAGGTCGTGATTTTCTCATTATGCCACGAAATCACTAGCACTTGTCACTTGAAACTTATCAAATAAGTATAGATCTAGGTTAGCACTGTGGAAGAATTGTTAAAGTAAATAGCAGAAGCATTTCCGTCTGTTACAGCATTGATTGAAGAAAACTCTAGACATGTGAAAAGATTAGAAGAAGAACACAAAATATAAGATACATTACTGGATAATTACCCTACTTCGTTTGTATAAAGTTCCAGGAATCTGAGAGAAATTATTTGATAGAATTAGTGATGGACCCTTTGAATTAAACGACATATAATTGAAAGATCTAGTACCTATATTCTATCAGTGAATTGTCAAGAAAGGGTGCTTAATAACATTTTACATTATCATAGTAGTACTGCCACTTGCCACGTAAAACTTAACGAATTAGTATGGAGCCAAGTAAAAGAAAAAATGCCAATAATAATTTAAAAGGTCCTGTGAAATATATGTTCAAAACAATTGAAGAATCATTTGCGTCAGTTACAACAGATGATAGTACAAAATCTGTTGGGAATGTGAAAAGGTGAGAAGAACACAACGTAAAAGACGAAGAATTTATGAGATACTAATAGAATATACTTAATAAATCAGCTAACTCTGGTTCCATGGAAGTAAGGACGACCCTTAGTGTGGGAAGCTACATGCGTAGACACTTTAGCGCCGTCACATCTTTCTGAAACCAACGTGAGGGCTGGCGCCGCGGCTACTTCGGCAGAGCAACTCAAGCGGCGCAAGTATGCTAAACTCGGTATGGGTTACATATTTGAGCCGTTTGGTGTAGAGACGTTGGGGCTGTGGGGACCGGGAGCTCATCGTATTTTACAAAACTTATCAGAGCGCTTGGTCGATGCGACGCATGATCAAAATGCTGGCACCTATTTGGCTCAAGAAATAAGTATTGCAATTCAACGGGGCAATGCTACCAGCATGCTGGGCACGCTGCCAACTGGTAGTGGGCTAGAGTATTTGGACTGCATATGAGTCTGCAATGGCTTATAAGGATCTAAATGCTTTTATTGTAGTAGCTGTAGTGTTGTATGTAGTTTATAAATAAGCGTGTATGGTTAAAAAGAGATAGAAAACATCCGTCTTTCTATCAAACAATAATACAACTCAAAATGTCTGAAGAACAAAACTAACAGAACAATGATTTAAACTTTAGAGGTGTAATAAAACTTCATCAAACACTTAAAAGGGCATTCAAAGACGAGAGACGGGACAGTTACGTATTTAATTGCCAAGTAAAGAGCTATAAACTTTGCTCCCAGATAGGCAATTAACCTACGTGAAAAGTTACTTAGGCGTCGCGTCGCCGCCCCGCCCTGCTCATGATGCGACTAAATGCCTAATGTAATACCTAAATGAGAATATGTACAATCATAGACTTGACTAGTGTCCATTTGTGATTCAACAGGAACAATATTTCATGCTGGTAAGTGACATACAAAAGCTATAGTGCGCGCGGAACTAGTTGGCCGCGCCTTAGGTATGTGAGCGGTGGAGAGGCGGGGGCGCTTGCTTTGGTCATCACTGTCTAATGTGCGTGTGTGCGTTGCGAGCAGTAGGCAACCCGCCCCCTCGCCGCCCCCGAGCCACCTAAGGCGCAAACAACTAGTTCCGCGCGCACTATAGTGTATAAGTCAATGAACTAACAATTGTACTTTTATAACTTCATAAGTACTAAAAACTATTAAAAAAGACTATTATATACCTGCATAATATTATGTGAAAACTTTACGTCAATGTAACTTATACTAAGAGTTTTAAGTACCTAAGTCTTACTTAAAACTTATCTCGTCTTTATTCCTGATTCCGATTAGAATTTATATTAACTCTTGAGTAATTTAAGGTTTTAATTTCAAACTTCATTTACTTATTTAATTAAAGTTTCCTTGAAGTTGTAAGTAGAACAAAAAGATACTGTGTTCGATACTATGTAGGTACCTATATTATGATGAAATACAAATGGATTATATAGGATTAACTTATAGGATTTAATTAAAATTTAAGGCCACGCAGGTCTTCAAACTTCGGGCTAGGCTTTATGTATCTTTTCTTATGCTTACCTGGCCAACTACTACCTAGAAGTAGAAAATCAAGTAAAAATCTGTCGCCAAGCTCATAACTGTGTGTTCTGGCAGCTGTCTGTTTACTACCTTCAACCTCATCATCATTTACTTTTTGAAAATTTAATTTAATTTAATTTGTTTCCTTGTATATATGTATAATATTTTTTCCATGTATTCCGAATAAAAAGTAGAGTATTTAACATGAGTGCAAGTCATTAACTCCTACTTCCACCTGGACTATAGCCACATTATTTTTAAATAGGTATTAATCATTATACTACCCGTATTTTAGAAAAGCTCCTATTTTTTACTTTCCTTATATTCTAAATGAAAAGTAGAGTGTTCATCACCGTTGAACGTCATCAATTCCTACTCGGAAACTATAGCCGTATAAAAGCCTAAATACCTCGTATGGGAATTGATTACTTTCGAGTCTTGTGTAACAACTAGAACTATTCACATTTACGCATTTATGCATAATGTATATAGATTTTTTTTCCAGGTAGGAATCGAACCCTCGTCCCTCGATTTGTTATGTTGTTAAACTTATTGATGAAAAAACAATTAAACTATTATTATTCAACATTTGTATTATGATAAATACGAGTAAAACCCGAATTCTGCTTGTTCATCAGAATTCCTTTCAAATTAGCATTTTGTCGGCAAAAATAATCCCATCCAATCAGAGGAAAAAGTAAATTTGTACGGATGCAGATTAATACAATATCCGGTGTTGGAAAACAATTTGTTTCATCTGTTTCGGGCAAAACGGTTTTATCATAAATTTTGAACAAAAATATTTAAAATTTCTCGCAGGAGTCATAGGGAATTAGAAATTAACTTATGTGGCGAGTTTGGTGGGACGATCAGATCAGTAATGTTAATGTTTGGCAACGTTCGGTTTCCATAATGGATAAAATATCACCAGTCTGTAATCTAATCAGGCCTTTTTGAAACCCTCGTAGCAAAGTTTGCTTAGCTGTTCTTGACCGATGAGCAAAGTCCGTCCACCGCGCCGTCCGCCGCGGTCATGAGGTGGATGGGTGACCGCTAGTGACATTACTACTGAACGCTTCCGTGCTTGCGTTAATCCGTTGTTCCCGGTTGTCGTCTTAGGATGGCAGTCATTATAGCACGGTGTTAGGAAATTTTGCGAATGCCCGCCTGGCTAGCTACCACACTCAAGTAGAAAATCTGTCGCCAAGCACCTAACGGTGTGTTCCGGCAGCTGTCCTCGAGAGCCAGTATTTCTAGGTTAGCCTGAACAACATCTTCGATCACATCATCACTTATCATTAGGTGAGATAGTGGACAAAGGCTAACCTATCAGGAATAAAAAAAAGATGTGCAAAAAGTAACCTTTAAGCTCTCAAAGAAAAAAGGTCTTGAAATTAATGTTACATTATCTACAAACCGATCCACCAACTAACATAATAAACAAAGATGCTGCGAGTTTATTTATTGGTACACAATTTTATTGCTTCTATTTCCCGAACAGCTACCGAATAATACTGATAGTATCGAAATTATTGTATTGTGCCGCAAACGACACAATACCGTGACGTCATACACAGAATTGATTGGTTGTCGATACAACAGGGCTGCTATTGTTGGTAGTGTTCGTTATGATCGAGCTCTGAGACTATTCAGAAAAAAATAGTTATTATACGTTCCAAAGTATGATTGTCAAGTTAAATATAGACAGATAGAAAATTATTTATTCGCATACCTTAAATTACATCATCACTACATAGTTTGAAAAAACAAAGTCACTTCTCGCTGTCTATGTCTGTCCCTATTAGAGTAACGTTCGCATTACTGTGTGCCGGTTTGAAGGGTTTGGGTGCTGATGTAATTACAGACACATATATCTCAGGGTGATGGGCGCAGTGCAGTTCGCCACTTGTTACGAACTGCATCTGTTATAGACAGAGGGTACCGCTCAACACCAGATGGGCCTCGTTGCTCCATCACGATTGCATAAACAAGCTTATTCGATACATAAGAATATAAAAAACCGGCCAAGTGCTAGTGGGACTCGCGAACGAACGGTTTCGTAACTAAATATTCTGTGAATAGTTAAAGCGTCTACAGATCGCGCGGCGAGAGTTTGGCTTTGACCGTTATTGCGCAGAAATCAGAAATTGGGTATCAACGGGCAATTAGCGGGGTGCGGGGGGGATGTGTAGGCGCATGCGGTGCTCTGATTGGCGCTCCAATCGTTCCCTGCCTCTCGCATCGATACGACGTACCGCGCACTCCTGTTGTACAATCACGTTCACAAGTGAATTGCTTTTTTCGTTAATTGTACCTGTCACCGTTATTAGTATCGAGCAAGAAACGGTAAAAAAATCAAATTTGTTGTATGGGAGCCCCCTTAAATATTTATTTTTAGTATTTGTTGTTATAGCGGCAATAGAAATACATCTTCTGTGAAAATTTCAACTGTCTAGCTATATACACCGTTCTTCAGATACGGCCTGGTGACCGACGGACGGACGGACAACAAAGTCTCAGTAATAGGGTCCCGTTTTTACCCTTTGGGTACGAACCCTAAAAATTACGTCTATTTTATTGAAGACGGTACAAATATTACACCCCACAATAAGCAGGCAGCTTACAAATCAGTTGCTTCGCAAAAGGTCACGATATTTATATTAAACCCTGCCTAAAACATGTGACATCCCTGTAATGTTATGATGTATTAAAGCAAAGAAAGCAAATAACAATGCCGTATAATAAAAGAAGGAAAACAGCTCAGCTCATAATATAATTTAGGTAAGCAATAAGAAATATCAACCTTTGTGACAGAACTTCCGCTCATACAAAAGTATATTGATCATTGGAATCATACTAGTATATTTACAAGTAACTTATAGTCTATGAAAAATCTGTTAATAGATCATCCATATATAAACAGATAATTTAATGGCCATGCCATGCACCGCCGACCAGTGAAAAAGAAAAGTTTTTAAATCACAGCTAAAAATACATTACGAATTGTCATTTTCAGTTTTTGTTGTTTGAAGTAGGTACCTATATAAAAATCTAGGCACTATATTGCCTACACAAAGATTTCTACTAATTTGTTTTAGAGATAAACACCACTGCAAAAATAGTCTTCTACTTCACTAACAACTGTAGTAGGTACGAACTTATTTGAATGTGTTAGAAGTAACATATTACATATATGTTACTTCTAACACAAAGGTTTTCAACAAGAACTCTGTTTTCTAAAACAAAAAGAAACAAATAATTTAGATGAAGACATGTGGCACGGCACCGTCCTGTTAAAACCATAAATATGTCAGTGATATCCACGTCCTCAATAATAGGTCAAAATTGAGTTGTTAACATCTCGCGAAAAGACCTGTCTTTTTGCCTAAACGTGATTAAAAACTTTGGTGAAAGAATCGACATCTGTCAGCGTGCTCGTGGTGGACATGTGCCAGATATAATTTTTCATTCATAATTGCAAACTTTCCTCTTCGAAATACAATAAAAATTTGAATCATCTTCCTCTAATTTCTTTGTTTTATTTTGTTTTTGAAAACAAAGTTCTTGTTGAAAAACCCTTTACTATCTACCTAAAGTTCTTGTTGAAAAACCCTATAAGTATAATTAATTAATATAACTATATCAATAAATTATAGATAGACGGTAAAAAAATATAATTCCGCTACATACATTTTAATACATTGGAATATTCGGGAAGAGTAATTGTATCGGATATTTGGTTTTGGGTCAACATTAAGCCAAAAAAAATATCGAAATTCAGGTTTGTCACTCCCTCTAGCTCGGGATGTTAGTAGATATCTTAAGATTATCCCAAGTTGTTGATAAAAATGCTCGAAATGGGCACTTATGACTGATATTATGTTAAGTAAAGTAAAACAATGTTAAGATCTCTGTAATGATTTATATAAGTAAAATTACAAACATAATTAATAATAATTAAGTCAAACTTAAAACTAGCCTAATCAAACAACCCACCCCTGATCGCTCCCGATGCAAAGGTGCCCATAACACTTGCAGCGTTTCCACGTTGAATGGCAATGGCCATCCTCTGCACCAGGAACGAACTGGAGCGGGAGTCACCAGTTTTTTCCTTTAACCTGCGCCCAATTTCACGAAATAACTGTTTGGCCTCAGTTCCCCCCGAACCCATGGTCTCCACTGCAAAATGATTTATATTAATAAATAATTACCTACGTTTTCTTTTGTTTGATTGCATCGTTTTAATCCATATGATAAGTCAGTTTATAAACCAATTGACACCATGAAACCATGGGGTAGGTACCTAATTATTGTTTAAGTTCATTTTTAATTTTGGTCAAGGTCATCTACAACCCTTGTTTTACTCAAACTGTTGAATCATTAGTCTGAAATCTATAAAATAATTAAAACGTAATCAAGAAAATCAAATTGATATTTCGTTATTTTTCTTCAAACAAGTCGTCCAGCTTTACGCGTTTCAAAGAATTTAATTATGCCCTCTAGTGACAATTTGCCAAGAACTAAGCTTCAAAGAAAACCGTTGTTTCTTTTTCATTTTGTTTACGAGTCTGTCACAAAGACTCCATTTGTCTTGTGATAACTTATTTCACAGTCACCTACTAACCTACTTAGTTTACGGAATTATTAATTTTGTCGCCTCTTAGGTTTTTTAGAAGACGATGCAAAGTGAATGCCATAGATAAGTATATTTTTTTTATTTCTAGGATCTCAAACTTAATAAAACAATTTTTTTTTTTGGTTAAAGTATACAGGTGTATTGAGTTTGGTATGAAAAACCCGTAGTGCGATTGCGTACTTGTAGTGTCAGTCACCATAGGTTGGATGTACCTAGTTGTTACCTAACTTATTAGAAAAAAACTCGCCTATAGTGCGTAGGGAACTAGTTGGCCGCGCCTTAGGTATGTGAGCGGTGGAGAGGCGGGGGCGCTTGCTTTGGTCATCACTGTCTAATGTGCGTGTGTGCGTTGCGAGCAGTAGGCAACCCGCCCCCTCACCGCCCCTGTCGCCTTAGGTATGTGTCATCATATTGGTCATCACTGTCTAATGTGCGTGTGTGCGTTGAGAGCAGTAGGCAACCCGCCCCCTCGCCACCTAAGGCGCGGCCAACTAGTTCCGCGGGCACTTTAGTCCGAGTTGGGCTTCACTCTTCAAAGTTTCCGCATTGCAACAGCCCATAAAAGATATCAAAATGTTTATTGGTTTTGATCACAGATTTAAAACTAGGTACCTTATAAATCGACTTAAATATAACGAGTCATGGCTGAACGGTACTTTTGAAATCCCTGTTGTTATCACTTCAGAAAAACAGTCAGGTCGACCATCTAAATCGTTTGAAGAGGCAAGCGAGCGGAGCAAACGGCGAAAAACTGAAGAACTTCGCTCTGCTTATGAAAAAGATATCATTATACATGCTGCGCAAGTAGAGCTGGGAAAATCTGGTAAAAGAGATGCATCAAATGTCCTTAAAGATATCACCAGTACGCCGACACGAGCAACTAGATATAAAAAGGCATTTCGTCTTACAAAATCAAGGCAAGAGCGACCCCCTTTGACACCGATGCAAGCGTTGCAAATGTTTGTGGATGCCGATTTGACACAAGGTCAGTACGAAATTATAAGAAAAACCAATAAGAAGTTTTTTCCGTGCTACAGTGTCTTACAAAAGGCCAAGAAGAATTGTTACCCATCACCAGACTCATGTACGGTAACGAGTACTAGTGCCCAAGCTGAGTTACAGCCTCTAATTGATGTTACCGTTAGGCGGTTATCGGAGTACCTAGAAGATGTATTGACAACTTTAAAGGATCAAGAGCGTGAACAATTAACAATAATAAGTAAATGGGGCTGTGATGGGTCCCAACAATCACAGTTTAAACAAAAACTTGAAAGCGATACCGATTCCGACGCAAATATATTTCAAATATATTTCGTGCCCCTTCAATTAGTTTGTGGAGATAATAATGAAAAAGTTTTGTGGAAAAATCCAATGCCCCCTTCTCCGCGGTTTTGTCGACCAATAAGATTCTGTTTTATAAAGGAAAGTAATGACGTCACTGAAGAAGAAATAAGACATGTTAAAAGCGCTATTAGCTCTTTAGTCCCAACAGAGGTCGACATAAGAGGGAAAAAAATCATTGTTAAGCACACATTTATAATGACAATGGTAGATGGAAAGGTGTGCAATGCAGCCACAGGCACGAAGTCTACAAGTAAGTGCTATATTTGTGGAGCAACATCCAAGGATTTTAATAAACTGGAAAATACAAGAGAAGTGAGTCTTGCAGCCCTTGAATTCGGTATATCGGTATTACATGCCAGAATTCGTATATTTGAAAGTGATTTACATTTAGAATACAAACTAAAAGTACAAAAATACCGGGAGAAAAAACGCAATAGGAAAAATACCTAGAAGCACAAACAAAGAGACAGATACAGGCAAGGTTTTGCACTCAAACAGGTCTAATAGTAGATATGCCTAAATCTAATTTCGGGAATACAAACGATGGAAATACTAGCAGAAGGTTTTTTGAGAACCCCAGATTATCATCAGACATAACAGGCATCAGTTATGAGCTAATTTATAGGTTAAAAGTCTTATTAGAAGCAATTTCAAGTGGGTACCAAATTGATCCTGTAAAATATGAAGAATATGCTTCTGAATCTGCACGAATATATGTTAACTTATATAATTGGCATCCTATGACGCCAACAATGCACAAGGTTTTAGTCCATGGTGCAGTCATCATCGAAAAGGCATTATTACCAATTGGGCAGCTTTCTGAGGAGGCAGCTGAGGCTCGCAACAAACATTTCAGATCTTACCGCCAAGATATTGCGCGAAAATTTTCCAGATAAAATTGCAATCAAGATATTTTTAACCGCCTTCTACTCAGTTCAGACCCTTTGCTAAGTAGCATGCGGACAGTAAAAAAAGGATAGCAAACACATTCTTGCCTGAAACATTGGCCATGTTCGTTTCTGCGGAACCAAATATAATTGAAAATTCATCAGAAAGTGATGAAGAAAGTTATATAGAAACATAACATTTTTGTACATCAAATCCACATATATTCCCAAAGTTTTCTAAATATATATATTTTTGTATGAATAAATGTTTTTTTCATATTAGCATTGTTTTTGTACCAAATAAGCAAAAAAATAATTTTGGCCGCGTAGATCCTGCATATACCAGTATGTGCGGTGTTCGAGCAGTAAAAAAAAAACACCGGTCGGAGATTACGACCAAAACACCGTGAGTACTAGCCGGTATATTCAGTAAATTTCCAATCAATTTATTAATAAACTGCACATGTATAAACAAACTTAATAATAATATGTTTTAAAAGTGTACATAATAGTTTAAGCAACCTTAATAAAAATAGTAATATCTATGTTTTAAAAGTGTAAATAATATAATAGTGTGCTCAATCAATGTAAAAGTTATAAAATAAGCCTATCCATTGATACCATATCGCTGTCAAGAACCTAATTATGGCGCCAAAATGTGACAGTTCGTTAAGTTCCTGCGAGTGTTAGCGGGAAAATGGAATTCTGGCCCTGGGCAGGAATAATTTTAGGTAAGAAATACAATTTGTGCTTCATCCCGGATAACGTTATTATTCTGTGTACCTAACTAGCTGGTCGGAGATATTACGAGATGTTATCTTGTGTCTCGCAATACTGTAATGTTGTAGCGAATATTAACCGAAAATATTAGCAAAAGAAAATTTATCTGCCAGCCATTTTATATACATATTGTGGGCTGATAAACATTTTCGTAATTTTGTGTTATCTCTTGCTGCATGATATTAGGTATTATCATGAATTCTGATGAGTATTACATATATATGTTGCAGAAAGTAAGAAATTATACGGAAAACTAACGAGGCCCTCCTGGGGGCTTGGCGACAGATTTAGAATATTTGTTAACATTTTATAATTTATTACGGGGTATTTCATTATTTGTAATGAAGAAAAATATGGAAAACACTTTTTGCTGTTTGGTACAGTAACATATAATTCATGACAATTTCTTAGTTAATATTATGTTAAAAAATAATACTAAGTATATCATTTTGTGGAAAAAAAATATTTCTGGCTTTACAATTTCTACATTTGACATGTGATCTGCCATTACGCCTTACCTTATACTTTGGCACCTTATGTCGCTGTCTAGTAGTGCAGATTTTGCACATGGTAGGGCATTTTGGGAATGACCGCCTGGCTAGCTACCACCTTCAAGTAGAATATCTGTCACCAAGCACCTAATGGTGTGTTCAGGCAGCAATCCTTGAGAGCCAGTAATTCTAGGTTAGCCTGAACAACATCTTCGACCACATCATCACTTACCTCAGGTGAGATAGTGGTCAAAGGTTAACATACCAGGCATAAAAAAAATATGAGCAGATGATCCGTTTGATCTAGCTGAAAATCCATGGATAGCATAATAGCAATGGCCTTCTCAATCTTTTCGCTTCGATTGTATTCTACAATTCAAAAGAATCAGTACGCTATGAGAGTAAGAGTGGCGACCACGTTTGCCTCATTATATTTCTACATTGTCATGGACCATCAGTTACTGCGCACATGAAATCTGCTAAGTGCAATGATGGTTGCGAATCTTCCAAACTTCGTCTGAACAGGAACCACGCATTGATTATTATATCAATCACGTGGCAAAGTACGCATATTATTTGGAACTTTTTGGACCTGACCTGAATCCTGCCTGCCCAAAAAAGCGCCAAAATTATTAGTAATTTGCAAGTTTGTCGTGATCAAAATGTAGCATGACAATTAACCAAGAATTTATGCATAGCCGAAACTAAAAAATTAAGACGAGCATGACAAAAAAGTATTATTTTCTACGCAACTAATGTATTCTATATAATATATATAGGTAAGAATCTGACTCACTTACTGACAGACAACGCACAGCCTAAACCGCTAGTTGCAGAAACATGAAATGTTGAGGGTGTATTCGTCGTGATGCGTAGGGGTGTACTAAGAAAGGGTTTTTGAAATTCTACCTCTAAGGGGGTAAAAATGGGTGAAAACGTTTGTATGAAAGTCCTGTTTTTTTTTTAACTTACAGTTCTGATTTACGTGCAAATTGTAATTAAATACTCTTGTCCGTTTTTATTGGGAATAAGGATATTTATTTCGAAATTCCTTTAAAATTTACAGTAATCATGAAACTCATTTTCTCCGTGAATATCGCCCAGAAATGCCAGCAGCTTCCTGCGACGCCGTCATCACAGGCTTCTTTGATAGTCATTCTACACGTATTACGCCTTATATAAATAATAAATAGTAATTATATTATTTAAGGACTGTTTTATTTGTAAGCTAATTCTTAGATTAAAGGTTCGGGGTGAGGGCCAGGATTTCAATATCACAGGATCTACCTATTTTGGAATCCTGTTCCTTCCCATCGCTGCATGTTCTTAAGATTAGAAACTGTTTTATGTATTATTATTAGTTTAGCAAGTAAGAACTATTGGTTAGGGAAAATAAAATTTATATTATAGGTAGGTAAGTAAATATGTACTTTTGAATCATTGCTTCCCTTACTATATTTTAGCAAGATATTTATAATGTTGTCTTAGGTTTTCGAGTTATTCATGCTCAGAGTGTGAGGACAGTCTCACTATATACCACAAACTGATCTATTATCTCAAAAATAAGTGTCACCAGTAATCTGATCACGCGAGTATAAAACAAAATTTTCCTCAATATAACCTGTCAACATCAAAAACCGAGCACAAAACCGATATACCTACCTTAATGCGAGATCTATTCCCCTTTATGTTGATGTTGGATCACGGACGGATTCGGTAAAAAAGAGAGATTTACCCCCCAGCTTTGCCTGAAGACGCATACAGTTGATTGATGACATGTGCGTTCTGGGAGGCAATATTCTGAAACCTATTCTTATTACTTCTCCAAAGCTAAACTATTAAGGAATCTGAAATTTCTTTTTAGACCATATTTTCTATTTAACCAACAAAAACTATATATACTTACTCATATGGTGTGCGTGTGCATTGAGTGAGTACCCTCAGAAAAAAAAAAAACAATAAAATAGGATAATTTAGTAAAAGCTCTAAAACAATTGTAAAACCAATATCACTTTTTGTAAAAAGGTAAAACAAGATAAATCGTTTGTAATGCGCTCACTCAGTTCTCACAGAAAACCGTAAATATATTCAAATCTATAGGGGTTACAAAAATAAATTGTATACTTACTAGGTTTTAGTAAAACTTGTGAAGAGTATAAATATCTATTGGGAGATTGCCTAGTGCCGTATTTAAAAATAGTTAATTGTGCTCACTCAATCCTCCATTTTCGCAAGTGCCGATTGCTCTCTAATAAACTATACCTATAATTAAACTTCGTTATATTACTCGTGTTTAGTTCATGTTCAATAGGGTTTCGTAACATACTAAATGAAACTCTATTGTGATACATATATAAGTAATCAATTATTTTATGTGCTCACTCCACCGACACATTTATGAAAACCAAAAAACATTAATATCATCAGATTTGTTACCATAACAAAAAGCCCAGATAGCTCATGTTTTAGTAAAAAAAAATTATAAATATCTGCCATTTCACTTCTAATTTTTTTTTTTTTTTTTTTTTTTTTTAATTTATTACCATATAAACAATACATAATTAGATTTAAGTAATAAGCATTCGAAAACCACTAAGGTTTGTGATGAATGCTACACAGGAGTCTACAGCTACGAAGCACAATCTACTACACTACTTAATAAAACAAATAAGATCAGAATTTAGCTTAGCAAGATAAATTAACATAGGTAGTTCGTAGATAGTATTAATTGTCAGTAAATTAATACATAACCGAAACCGCGGAAGGTGAGTACATATTTAGCTTGAAACGTTACTATTATGCTGCAGAAAATGACACTTTAATTTATATTTAATATTACTTGGTGAAATACTATTCCGTAAATTAGGGGGTAAGTCATTTATTAAACGCGGAACTAAGTATGAAGCAGTCCGCTCACCGTAGGTATTGTTTGCACGGGTCGTACAAAGCCGGTTTCGAGCAACTGAACGTGTGTATACAGAGTGATCAACCTCTTTCTTTAACGGCTCATTAAAAAATTGTTCCTTTAGCAGTATATATTTAAATTGCGTATAAATGGGCAGGATTTTACAATGACTGAAGATACCATCGTCATCAAGTTGATTCTTTATTTTAGAAGATACAATATTTTTTAATATCTTTAGTTGGAGTTTATATATTTGATTAAGATATGATTTATAAGTGCGGCCGTAACTGCTAAGGCCGTATACTATATAGGATTCCGCCAGCGAGTTATATAACATTAACTTAACCTTGAATGGTATGCGATTTTTAAGAATTATTATGTTAGCTAAGAACTGACGTAACTTATTACAAACATGCTCAACATGCACGCCCCAGTTAAATTTGCTATCTATTACCAATCCAAGGTACTTTTGGGAATCTACTACTTCAATAAAAGGACAACTACACTTCGTAGTTAATACAGCATGCAAACAGTTGTGATTATGAGCTACTATATGATTTGTAGGCAAGCATTTTAAGTATGGTGATTTTATGACTAGAAGTTTGGTTTTATTCGAGTTAAGCACCAAGCCCGCATCGTGACACCATCTCAATAATGAGTTAAAATCAGACTGTAACTGGTCATAGGCTTTTTGAGTGTCCTTATCAGCCACTACTAGGCACGTGTCATCTGCAAATTGGTAACATGTACAGTGGTTGATACATTCATACATATCATTAACATATGACAAAAAGTGGAGGGGGCCAATTACAGACCCTTGAGCCGTTCCCTCTGTCACATCAATTTGCTCACTTGACGTTCTATCGATCTCAACAGTATATTTCCGATTTTTGAGATAGTTTTTACACCATTCAAGGAGCGGGCCACGTATTCCACAGTGGTCTAGTTTATCGATTAGTTGGTTATGGTCCAGGGTGTCGAATGCGCGTGAAAAATCAATGAAAAGGGTATAAACCACCTTTCTCTCATTCAGGTGCTCATTGACCTCGTCAGTGAATTTTGACAGGAGGTCAGATGTACCCTTTCCCGTTTGAAAACCGAATTGATTTGAATAAATTACATCATGAGACCTATAAAATGTATGTATTTGATCACATATATATTTTTCTACTATTTTGTCAATTGAGGAAAGCAGGGTTATTGGGCGATAATTGGAATAGTCATCTCGTTTGCCTTTTTTGTGAACTGGCCTTACACAACCCGTTTTTAGTTCTTCAGGGTACAGACCAGATTTAATACTGCAGTTGATTAAGTTGGCTACGGCCGTTGATAGCTCAGAGCCTATCATTTTAATATCGGAAACTTTGATATTGTCAGGCCCTGGTGCCTTATTTGATTTAAGTTTACTTATAATTTTATAAACTTTATCACCTGAAGCTTTCTGGAAAAATAAGCTACAGTCGATTGGCTTACAATGGGTGCTTGTTTGGAATAATTTAATGTTACAGTTTGGAACTATATCTTTAATTGATTTGTCAAAACTAAATGCAAAGTTATCAGCAATCTCCTTATTGGTAAGTCCTTGTGACTCAAATGCTTTAAGAATCGCTGCATCGATTGATAAACTCATCCTACCCAGCATTTGATTAACAATTTGATACACTTTCCTAGTATTTTTAAAATTATCATTGATGTGGTTAATGTAATATGCGTTTCTTCTACTCTCCAGAATTTTATGAACCTTGTTACGAGTCCTATTGTATTCTAGTCTTAATTTGGGATCATTAGAACTTATTTTCCAAGTGTGAAATAATTTATCACGTTTATCGCAAAGATGAGTGACGTTTTCATCTATCCATGGTAAATTAAATTTGTTTCATCTATCCATGGTAAAGTAAATTTGTGGTAATTAATTAAACTTGTTTACTTTATGAGATATACTTATTTTATTGTTTGTATAAAATTCCGTACTATAGATAGGGTAATTTAGACCATATTTTCTATTTAACCAACAAAAACTATATATACTTACTCATATGGTGTGCGTGTGCATTGAGTGAGTACCCTCAGAAAAAAAAAAAACAATAAAATAGGATAATTTAGTAAAAGCTCTAAAACAATTGTAAAACCAATATCACTTTTTGTAAAAAGGTAAAACAAGATAAATCGTTTGTAATGCGCTCACTCAGTTCTCACAGAAAACCGTAAATATATTCAAATCTATAGGGGTTACAAAAATAAATTGTATACTTACTAGGTTTTAGTAAAACTTGTGAAGAGTATAAATATCTATTGGGAGATTGCCTAGTGCCGTATTTAAAAATAGTTAATTGTGCTCACTCAATCCTCCATTTTCGCAAGTGCCGATTGCTCTCTAATAAACTATACCTATAATTAAACTTCGTTATATTACTCGTGTTTAGTTCATGTTCAATAGGGTTTCGTAACATACTAAATGAAACTCTATTGTGATACATATATAAGTAATCAATTATTTTATGTGCTCACTCCACCGACACATTTATGAAAACCAAAAAACATTAATATCATCAGATTTGTTACCATAACAAAAAGCCCAGATAGCTCATGTTTTAGTAAAAAAAAATTATAAATATCTGCCATTTCACTTCTAATTAAACTTGTTTACTTTATGAGATATACTTATTTTATTGTTTGTATAAAATTCCGTACTATAGATAGGGTAACCATCTTTTATGTATAAGTTTGTTCCAATGTTTTTTCTTTTATATATGGCTTCACATATTAGTGTATTTACCCATTGTAAAGTTTTAGAAAAACTAACAGTGTGATATTTTCAAGTTAATTCTATAATCTATCCTACTAATATATTAAATTCGAAAGTTAGTATGTGTGTTAGTTTGTTACTACTCCCCTCCAAAACGGCTTATTGGATTGCGATAATATTTGATACATAATTAGGACGAAGGAAGAACACACAGGCTTCTTTTTGACCCAGAGAATGTGACTTCATGAATTTCGACAAAAAATTAGCTTATAGTAATAGAATTTGCAAGTCCGTATATGAGCTAAGTTGGTTAGGAGGTTGTTGATATATAGAATATTTACTGCGAGCACAAATTTCAAAGTTGCAGGTACCTAATGGTTGGAATAATTTGAATCACGAAAAGCCGTGTGTCACTTGCATACACTCGTACACTAATGAACACTTAATGGTTGATTATCCACCATAATTACATATAAAATATCAGTCACTATTTTCGGAAAATAATACAAAATTCACAATATTAACACTTTCCCGCCTCAATTCCTAAAAAAACATAGGTAGGTACTTAGTTTGGTTACTGCGACAGTTCTACGAAAGTAGTGCTGAAGTGATATTAGATAATAACTGTCGATAGTAAACATTGACAGTACTGAAATAAAAATGTAACATAATTCGTGAAAATATGTTTTACAGTGGCAATACCAGATTTTTCCATATTAAAAAGAAAACAGCAGATAGTAAAGGATATAGCATGTATTATCAACTGAACAGTAATAAATTAATATGTTACATAAATAAAATATGTGGTTAGAATATACATTTTTATAAATAGCCTTATTACTAATTTATCTATGCGAAACAATAAGTCAAAGGTAAAATCATTTATTCAATTTAGGCATCTACGACGTCGTTTACAAATTTTTATATTAAATATTGAACTATCACATTCAGCAAAAAGAATTGTATTATATAGTATTGTATTTATATTGTAGCCACTGCGAGCAAAACGGGCAAAAAACTGGGGGCCATTCTTTGAAACATCTGTTAACAATGTGTTATATACTTACTATATCATAAAACTATTACAATATTTGTTTAAATTACATAGGTGACAGGCGATAGCTTGGCAGAGGCGGAATTGTCCAGGCATTTTTGTTGTTTAAGTAATCACAAACTGTGTAGTAGGATTTCTTAATCAAAATGTTTTTCAGGCGCAACTTGAATTTCGCTACTGTGAGCGTTGTAGGCAATATGTTAAGGAACTTTATTATAAAACCGTACACAATTCTCTAAGAAGGACCTTTTATTTGTCTTTGTTAATCTAAAACATTTTTTTTTTTGTTGCTTTTTTATCTCCAATCAGTGGTTTTCACTTTCAGAAGATTATCTGTGGGTATATTTGTTATGCAGAGTGAGTCTTCCACCGAAAACTTCTCCTCATTTGATTTCTGTCTGCTCCCTAGTCAGAGGGAAGCACTTGCTTTCTTCGCAGACGGGGTGTATAATTTAGATTGATTAGTTGGGTAGCCAGCTTATTCGGATGATTTCTCAAACGTTGTTGGTAGATTGTGTTTGACCTGCTGATTTCCTCCTTAACAGTCTGCATCTGCAAAAGAAATGTTTTGATAAATTTAGAGAATATTTTGATAAGAGAAGTCAGGAAAAAGGTATATGGTATAGAACCATACAAAGCCAGCCTCCTCCAATACCTTGGTGTGTTAAATATAAGTTGAGTAAACAATTTGTTGTCATAGCTCACAGAATACGTTCTGTGGATATGCCATCAAAGAAATTTGGATATTTGATGAACAAGGAAATATCACCTAACTGTGAGTCATGTGGAGTGGTAGATGACATATATCATGTCCTTATGGAGTGTGTCCAGAATGCAAGTCTAAGGCATGCGCTAATAACATCCTTAAATTTAAATATTTTAGACATAGGAGTATACATAAATGCTTTGGTAGAACCTGCATCGGAGAATGCATTAAAAATATATAAGATGTGTATGAGATAAGGTAAATATTAAGGTTATGATGGGACTGACATGTCAAGAGACAAAAGTCCTTAAATTAAATAAAGATAAAAAAAAAAACTCCAATCAGTGGTTTTCACTTTTAGAAGATTATCTGTGGGTATATTTGTTATGCAGAGTGAGTCTTCCACCGAAAACATCTCCTCATTTGATTTCTGTCTGCTCCCTAGTCAGAGGGAAGCACTTGCTTTCTTCGCAGACGGGTGTATAATTTAGATTGATTAGTTGGGTAGCCAGCTTATTCGGATGATTTCTCAAACGTTGTTGGTAGATTGTGTTTGACCTGCTGATTTCCTCCTTAACAGTCTGCATCTGCAGGTTTTCGTGTATTTCAGAATTAGTTATGTACCAGGGTCCATTATTAATTGTTCTTAAAATAATGTTCTGCATTCTTTGCAGCATTGATATGTTGGAGTTGCTAGCAGTGCTCCACAGTTGGATTCCATAAGTCCAGAACGGCTTGAGGATGCTTTTGTAAATTAATAATTTATTGTCAATTGACAATTTAATATTTCGTCAAGTAACCAGTACAGCCCTTTATACCGCAGGTTGAGCTCATCTCTTTTAGTCTAATCTAAAACATGGCACTACCATTTTATCTTTATTGCTAGTGTCGTAATCGTGACTGTCACTGTTTAATATAAATTTACTCAATTTTTAACATGCAAAATATTTACAAATATATACAGACTTGGTAAAGTCATATTTATTTCTTTAAAAAGATCCCTCAGAGATTTTCTAGGATCCATTTCATATATGGGTCGAATTGCACGCTTTTGTAGGATAAAGATTGTCTCTATCTCTGCAGCAGCATCCCACAGCAATTGACCATATGACATAATACTGTGTAAGTACGCGAAATAAACTAGGTGAGCAGTAGATTAACAATCTTGTAAGTAGACCATTGTCTTGTCAGCATAACATCTGGTTTTCGATTGTACGTCAAAGTTTACAATATTGATGATCTGTTGTCAGTCAAGTAAAATTGGCAAGTCTAGATATTACTCAAACATAATAGTTTAGACATCAGTGTACATTTGCTCTATGCGGCATTCTGTTGTCTTCTTACATTGCCAGGAATTTCACAACATGTTTATATATAAAAAGAATAGGTATGTTTACTTTTATAAATCGAGCTTGCAAGGTAGATGCGGTATTTGACTAATCAATAAAATCTTTGTAGGCTGATTTCACAGCCATATAGGATTTTAATTTTTGTTCTTGCAAGAAGTTGTCCAAATTCCGTGTAAAGTGGCAATTTGTTGGAGCAAGGTCCGGGGAGTATGGTGGGTATCAGAGATATTCCAATTATTTATATATTTCCACAAAATTTGTTTGCATTGAATGCAATTATTCAATACCTTGTGGTGTTTTATCATAAAAGCACAAACATAAGCACAAGCTTGTATCACTACATTATGTTCTGACACTATTTCTTCAAAATTATCAAAGTCAAAGTTATATTTATTGATGACTGTTAATGCCCCCACAAAGGAACACCTTCTTCAGAAGTGTGTGCTGATGGGCTCAAAATAGTTTTATAATTTTCTATCATAGCAAGATTATTGTGTGATCTCACAGTTTCCAGATGAATGTGTGCCAAGTTTGAAATAATGTTGGTTTTCAGTTACCCTATGGATCCACTAGATTGTTGCTTAAGCCATAATTTGCGTAAATGGCACTAAACACAAGTTTACTAGCGGTTCTGGCTGGAGACTTCGCTTTGCTAAGTTTTTGACATCTCAATATATTGTTAATTTTTGTCCACATCAATTCTATGCATATCCAACCTTCTCAGTAAATGCCTATTCAAGTCTAGGAACAGAAGCAGTATTTGTATCATGGCTTGTATGAGTTACATCCATTAAAACCGTACGTGAAGAACTGGAGGCACTGATGATGTCCATCTGCGAAATGAAATGATAGCCTATAAATATAACATCTAATACTTAAGGTATAGTAAAGAATACTGTAGTTGTAGAAAACCTTAATATAATATAAGTACCTCATCAGGCAGAGCAGCATGTAACTTCTTTTGATCAAAATCAATAAATGTTAGTTTCTTAGTGTTGATGACACATCATCTGGTGCTCTGAATATAATTTTGGTACCCTGGTGAAGCCCACGGCTTAATAGGAAGCATGTATTACGCCCACATACTGGATGTACATAATTCACATCTAAAACAATAAAAATCATAATTAACTAAGTATACCTGCTAACAATCACGGTTTCTTCATTCAAAATGTCCGACTGGTGAACAGGCAGTCAAGATGATCAACTTCATGCAGCTCATGGTCCAGCTGCAAGTCCTACAGTTGGGAACTGCGGGTGGCAGCTTAAAACATCTGTGAAGCCCAGGATGTGGAAAATGTTGATGAACGCGCAGGTATAATAGGGGTCCATCAGTGGCATCCCTGTTATTGCACCAAGATTAAGTATAGAGCCTTGGCACATTATTGCAACTGATTCCAACTCGCATATGAATGGAGGAAAACATATTTCAAGCATTTATACCAATGTTTAATGCCCGAATGTCAATTGACTGTTGCAACTGAACAAAGCATTTAAGTACTTTTGAATACATACAGCTAACTAGTATGAAAAAATAAAATAACACAGGAGTAAAAAAAGCACCAGGTAATCAAATTTTTTTATGCTAGGTTGACAATAATGATATGTTACTTACCAAAACTTTATAAGGAAATTTCTTGAGGCAGAAACTATTGTGGGGTATCGTAACGCATAGGTAACATCAGGCGTATGCCCTTCGTAGATAATGGGATAAATAAAACTGCTTGCGAATCTCAGCGAAATCTTCTATTTTGTCAGAGTTGCGAATATACGATTCACTCACCGTAGCATGTTTGTTACTCCAGTTTTTGAAATCAGTATTGGACTACATACATTGCTTACATCTGAAGAAGCTCCACACTTCTATATTCTACAAAACTGTAGTTTATGATGCCAGATAATATCAAAAAACTCACTTGGGTTGGGTTTTATTATTCAAAATAAAACGGAAAAGCAACATATTTCTTGTAAGGGTATATTCCATTTGACGCTAAGAACGTTATTTTCGATAATTTTGATCACATTTGCGTCTATGGTTGTGATTGTGATCACTGTGATCGTTTGTAACTGTTCTCCCCTGGAGTGCGTTCAGAGGCTCAGAGTGTAGTTGTTTCGTTGTTTGGTTGTTTTGCAACTTACCCTGAGGTATGGAACGACCGGTTGTTTTATAACCTCAAACAAATTGTGACATTGACAGACTTACATCATTATCGTAATAATAATTGCTATTTAACACTATCACAAATTCGTTTCCATTATTATTTAAGTTTTATATTTTGAGAAATTATATTAGTATTTATATTTTTTGAGTTAAATGGGTGAGCGCATCAGATAGAATACGATATAAACGTCAAAGTCATTTCATGTCACGCGTTTTATGGTTAAAAAGTTGCAACCTTCAAAGGTTTGGAACGGTCCAGTTGTGACAACCGAACGCTCTACTCGAAGGTTATGAACGACGTTAGAGTGAAAAGTTGCACTCCGAGTGCGCTCTAACCAAGGTTCGGAACGCACCCCTGTTCCATTTAGGATAAAAACGTTAAGAATGCCACAAAACTTTGCCACATTTGACATTAGATGTAGGGAATTCAAACTGTTCCAGTAGCCTCATAGCGTGTATGGCGAAAAAAACGCCAAGACCCATGTGGAACAACTTTTTGGAAGTGTGATAGTTTTTAGCGTTTTTAGCGAATTTAACTTCAAATGGTAAGCACCCTATATGGCTTGTAAATTTTGACAAATTGAGGCTGCGCTCGGAAGGAAACGAAAAAACACGATGAACATATTCACAGATCAGAGAGAAACAAAGGAGATTTGCCTTCGGTCCGTGTTTGTTCATGGTTTGTTCACATAAAAGAGTCGCCACGTCTCTCCTACCATTTCACTCTCAAATCAATAAAAACAGTAGGGCGCACATACGCACATTTTGCCACGCACACCAAGATTTCCGCTGCGAACTAATACACGAACTAATCAACCTCCCCATTTATTGTGTTTGATCACTACACTATACATTGTCTTCTTCACATCCGTGTTCTTTTTGTTGTGGGATTGAAACAATATATTTACACGTTTTTTCTTGAAATATTATAATAATAGGTTAAGTGCCTTAAATTTTAATTAACCAACAAAAACTGAAAGTTATTCGTTTACTTACGTCTATTAGTTATGTAGTAAGTGGTATTAAGTCAGATCAAATTCAAGAATATTTGTTGCAATGTGGAACCCTAAAACAGCGAGATCGGAATCGCACTTGGCCAGTTGTTTTCTATTACACTGGTCTTAGACAGTGGTTTTGTTGCCCTAGATATGAAAATGATGGTGGGTCCAATTATAAAAATGCACACAATTCATGAAACTATCAATGATTTTGTTAGATTTGCTCTGTTTTTTTTTAAAATCTTTATTTTCATTTTACTCCTAATATTAACAAAATAAATCACTAGAATATTAACACTTTCTTCGTGATGAACTCATCTTTTAGTAGACAAGACAAATATATTAGAATGGACATTCAGTAATTGAAACAAAATTGATATTAATATTTAATTAATATATTGATCCATGACAACTTATCCAGATTCACGTGTACGTACTTCAATATTGTCAAATAATTGAGATATCAGCTGTCCTGTGGGGCAAGGGGTCTGAGAGTGGGGATCACGTGATGAATGTATGCGCGAAAAAGTTGCGCAGAAGCCTAATCATGACTGGAAAATTAAATTTTATTTTTAACAAACCGATAATTGTTCAAAATATAAGATATGCAAATATCTTGAAAATACGAGCACATTGAGAACTTTCATGATATTCGTAATCTGGGCACTAGAAAACGTAAAAATTTGCGATAATATCCAGGGCCCCAAAATAAAACTTTTTTTTTGTAGAGCTGTGTTAGGTTTCACCTAGAACACCAACCTAGTGAATAGATACCTTCTGGGTAAGCGCGCTCCATCATCGATCGCATCATCACTTACCATCAGGTGAGATAGTGGTCAAGAGCTACCCAGTTATGTATAAAAAAAAAACCTTGAGGAGTTAATGTACAAACCATACGAATTTAATAATTAAAAAAAAGATGGTACAAAAAATAATGGATAGATGGCGGTGGTAACTTTCGAACTAAATTCTGAATCGCGGTATCGTTTATATCGCATACCAAAGAGGACAAGTAGCGGAAATTCGTATTTGTCCCTTTAACCTTACTCCTACTGGGAGTAGTCTTTTTGATAAGGTTTGATTATAGTTAGTCAACCTATTATAAGTGTAACTTGCTTTTATTGCTTGAAGTACATTTCAATACACGTAATGTTCACGTGTATTGCAATGAAGAGAAATTGAGAATCCAATTGAGAAATATTTTTCTCTTCAGAAAACACAATGCACAAGATCACAAGACTTGTACATGTGGTGCAATGTGCAAGTGTTTATGTTTTGTGTGAGTAATTCATTAATAAAACAATTTACATGTAAACCAGGTAAGGTAATGTGCGTAAGGTTATATACTGCTTTTTAAATTATTCTTCAGTTTTTAAAACTTTTTCGTTGGTTCAAACCTTTTTCGAAAACATGAAGACCATTGGTTTGAGTGCATGTTTTTCACGTGCTGATTGAAAGCTATACAACACGGCTTTTTCTGGACCCGTAAATGTCAAACCTCTAATTAAATCTTTCGGAGAATAAAGTAATGGCATGGTGCTAGATCTGGCGTAGGTGCGGAATGGGTCACGAGCTCTGCCTTTTCAGAAGTCAAATATGACCTTGATGTTGATAAATAACATTACAATTTAGAACCACTCGTTAGAAACGATTTTTGCTAGTACTAATCGTATTTTTGATAAACCATTAAAAATGCATGATGGTAGGGCATTTTGCTTGTTCCTGCCTGGCTAGCTACCACCCTCAAGCAGAAACTCTGTCGCCAAAAACCTAACTGTGTGTTCCGGCAGCTGTCATCTAGCGCCAGTAATTGAAGATTAGCCTGAACAACATCTTCGACCACATTATCACCTACTATCAGCTGCTATAGTGGTTGTAAGCTAGCCTATCCGGTATTAGAAGGAAAAACATAATAATATGTTTTAATATTGTTAGGTTTGCAATAACGCCTGCTATGCGGATTTCATTACAAAATCACAAATATATTAAGTATAGGAAAAATTTAAGTCAAGTGCGGGATTCGAACCCGCGTCCATCCACCCCTTGAGCCTATGCTCTAACAAATTGAGCTAACATGACATGACGTCATAACTCAAATCTATCCTATCGTTCTTTAACCATCGTATTGGGATGGAGCGACATCTATAGTACCACTTGCGTTGTACTACAAACAAGACCAATTTTGCAATTGGTTTTATGCTCCATCCCAATACGATGGTTAAAGAACGATAGGAAAGATTTGAGTTATGACGTCATGTCATATTAGTTCAATTGGTTAGAGCATACCCCGGCTCAAGGGGTGGATGGACGCGGGTTCGAATCCCGCACATGACTGAAATTTTTCCTATCGTATATTTGTGATTTTGTAATAATAATATATTTTGAAGCAATAATGGCCGAGCGGTAATAGCTATAGACTGCCGTGCCGCAGGTTCATGGTTCGATCCACAACACGTGGAAGAGCCTTTTTGGAATGCTCGCCTGGCTCGATCTAATGCTTTCTACCAGTCTCAAGTAGATAATCTGTCGCCAAACATCTAAGAGTGTGTTCCGGCAGCAGTCCTTGAGAGCCAGTAAAATTATAGGCACATATGAGACTTTTACAATTGTATTTCTCAGAGTGACGGGCGCAGTGCAGTTCGGCATAATACGATATTATATTTTTAATAAAATTTCATTGAATGACTTTATTAAATTATAAAACAAAATAAACTTGATTTATAATTATATAAACTTGTACGATTAGAAGTCAAATTATTAATTTGTATAATGAAATATGACTTTATGTTTCGTACCGAAACAGTTTTTTTTACTTTATTGTACTTGTTCTAAATTTGAATATCGCGCGCAACTTTGCTTATTGATCTTCACGTGACCACACATAGAACTGCAGTGTTTTTTTTGAGGTTGGTAATGCACTTTGGCACCAGCCACCTTGTCTTTGCCGAATACTTCGGTTGGCAATAGTGCTACCCGACACGCGAACCAGCGCGCACGCGTTTTTACGAGACCGTCGTGCCGTCCATCTACCTTCGGACCCTTCGCATCATCAGCTCTTCCACCTCGGGAATCGAGCTCGTCAAGAGACCAGTGTCCGTGGGTCTTCGCGCGTGTCGTTTGAGATAGTTGAAATACTGGAACTTTGTTTGTGAACCTATGCCTATGGATTTTCCTTCACCTGACTACAGCCAGAAAACGATTCCTAGAGCCCCTTCTGATGTCCACCGCACTCCCATCAGACAGGTACGGAGCCAAGTGCTCACCATATAGAATTTGATCCCTTCGAACCGGATTTTTGTTGCTTTTCTGCGTTGTGGTCATGTATTTTTTCCTCATTAAGTAATCGCGTTGTGTTGCGTAGCGGTTAGGTTTAAATACATTTGTTTCGTTGTAATCTTGCACAATTTTTGTTGTTATTGTGCATAATTTGTTGATTGTCGTAGCGACGTTACGCATCCCGACAATATTTTCGTGCTAAATCGTGTTTCTAACTTGTTTTTTTGCCCATATTTGTACTGCGCCGTTCCACGACCTACAATATGGCGAAACAAGATATTTTCGAGCGAGACATAATACTTGATGAACTCAAACGTATTTTGGAATATTTTGAAATTAATGAAAACCAATTTCGAACTAGAGCCAAAGACATTCAATCGATTCATAGAAATTTTCTTAAGTTGCAAACTAAAATTGAAAAGTCATTATTAAAACTACAAACTTTTGATCGCGAAGAACAACTACGCATTAGAAAACAGTTTAATGACACTTATTATGCCATTCAAACTCACGTCGATGACTTGAAGCGGAAGGATGATGAGAGTAGGCGCATGAGCAGAGTTTTAAATAATTCCATGCAATCTAATCATGGACATTATCACATAAACAAATTGCCGGTTTTACCGTTACCATAATTCTCCGGCGAACCTACCGAGTGGACGTCGTATCATGACTTATTTCGTTCAGTTGTACACAACAATGACAATTACACGGAAGCTGAGAAGTTCAGGTATCTTCTTCTAACGTTGAAGGACGAGCCTTTTAACCTTATAAAGTCGATACCTATAACTGACGAGAATTATTCTACCGCATTAGAGATTTTAATATCTCGCTACGAAAACAAACGAGCCATCGCTTCCAAACACTTAGATCGCATTTTTGAAATTGAGTCATGTTCTGATAAAAATAGCACACAAGGTCTACGTAGCTTGTTAAACATTTATCAAGAAAACATAAAAGCATTAGAAGTAATGCATTTTCCCGTTCAACATTGGAGTTTTTTGTTGCTGCATATTTTATTTCGTTAAATCCCTGCCAGTATTCGAAAACGATTTGAATTGTCTTTGAAAAAACCATCCGATATTCCAAGCGTTGAGGTGTTGATTCAATTCTTAGAAAAAGATATGATAGCGAGCGAAATTGTGAAATGTGGGTAGTTTGACGAAACCACCGGCCCGCGGTGGCAACTCGGCCGTACCGACATTTGGCCGTACGGTAACTGCTCACGTTTCCAGTTCCGAATATTCCCATTCGAAATCAAGCGATTCTCGACTTTCATGTTCTGAGAATAGAGATAACAAATGTGTGTGTTGTGATGGTCAACATCCTTTGACAAAATGTAACAAATTCCTGAACTTATCGCCAAACGATCGCTATTCATTCATTAAAAGAAAAGATGTTTGTTTTAATTGTTTAAGTAAATCGCATAACGTTTCCCAGTGCAAAAGCACATTTTCGTGTCGTTCTTGTGGGAAAAGACACCACACGTGTCTTCACTTTCCAAACCAAAATATTGTTGCTAAATCAAAGGAGAAAAATATAGCTATGGTTATCGATCATTTAGCAGAATCCCCGCATTGCGATCAACCTACGACTTCGAGTCACTCGACTCAAATACATTGCGCGTCATCGAATGCTCCTTTTGTTCAAACAAAAACAGTGTTGCTTTCCACTGCACTCGTCGATGTATTTGTAGGCGGTGAGAGACGGTCGACTGTGCGCTGTATGATCAAGCGACATTCATTACTGAAAGTTGCGTAACGCGTCTAGGCTTATCTCGTCGGCAGGTGGATATCCCTGTGTTCGGGATCGGTGATAACAAACCGGTCCGTCCGAAAGGAATTTCGTCATTCTGTGTGTGCCCTAGGAATGCGTTGCAGCCTTCAATTCCTATTGATGCGTTGATTTTGCCTAAACTTATTCATAACATGCCTAGTGTGAGTTTGCCAGTGACCGAATGGTCACACCTTCACAATTTAAAGCTAGCGGATCCCTCTTATCACTTGCCGCAGCCTGTTGAAATAATATTAGGCGCGGATGTTTTGCCTTTTATAATGCTGGGTGGTATTATTTCTGGTCAGCCGGGTACCCCGATTGCTTTAAATAGTATTTTTGGATATTTGCTACTGGGAAAAATAGCTTTTGATTCTCCAACTACAACTAGTGTTAGTGCTTGTTTTAGTTCACTTCCGGATAACGATCTGCGGAAGTTTTGGGAACTTGAATCGCTTCCGAGTGAAGTAAAATTACTCACCCCACAGGAAAAATTGTGTGAAACCCTTTTCGAGAGTTCACATTATCGTGACGTCACAGGGCGGTATACAGTAGCTTTGCCCCGCAAACCTGATGCCCAGCCTCTTGGTGAGTCACGGGACATCGCCTTAGCTCGGTTCCACAAACTTGAACATCGTTTGGAGCGCAACCCAGGTCTTAAGGTTGAGTACCACAAATGCTTACAGGAGTATTTAGACTGGAAGTACATGGAGCCGGTCTCCGACCCTCCGACTATTGGTAGTACTTACTACATTCCCCATCATTGCGTGATCAAAGAGTCGTCTACGACTACACGTACTAGTGTCGTGTTTGATGCAGGTTGTTCCAGCTCGAGTGGAACTTCCTTGAATGACATACTTTTGACTGGCCCAAAGCTTCATCAGGACATTGTTGACGTCCTTTTGAAGTTTCGTGTTCATAGTGTCGCGCTGGTGGCCGACATTAAACAAATGTATCTGAACATTAATGTTCGAAAATCTGATAGAGACTTGCAACGTATTCTGTGGCGTACCACGCCCTGTGATCCTATCCGTGACTATCGTTTGTGTACGGTGACTTTTGGAGTTAGTTCGTCGCCGTACTTAGCGCTTCGTACGATCAGGCAATTGGCCTACGACGAAGCTAAAGCTTTTCCACTTGCGTCCAAGGTGTTGTTGGACCAAATGTTTGTTGACGACGTATGTTGTACAGAAGTTGACGATGAAAAGGCACTCTTATTACAGCAGGAGTTGATAGGTATTTGCAAATCAGCCGGTTTCGAGTTACATAAGTGGCACAGCAACTCGCCAGCATTGCTCGCTGCGGTTCAGGCGCCAGTTGTTCATGGTGAGCGGCAGGAGGTGTCCTTTGCTCCCATGGAGAACGATAACCAAACTAAGGTCCTGGGGCTTCAATGGAATCCTCAGTCCGACCACTTTACATTTAGTGTGCAGAGTACATCGAATGTCGTAACTAAACGAACCATTCTTTCGCAGATTGCCAAAATCTATGATCCAATGGGTTGGTTATCACCAGTTACTATTTTTGCTAAGCACCTAATGCAGTTGTTGTGGATGTCAGGGGTCTCGTGGGACGAAAGACCACCAATTGACATTATAAACGCGTGGACAGCTTTCGTCCAAGGGTTGCCTCTTCTATCCAGAGTGACTATCCCTCGACAGATATTCTTTCCCTCGTGTAGCATACAGCTGCACGGGTACTCAGACGCGAGTGAGCACGCCATGTCAGCGTGTGTTTACGTGCGTCTGTCCGATGACGTCAACAAGGAAGTAGGTACGTACATTTCTTGTTCTCGCTAAAACGCGAGTCGCACCTCTCTCTCCTTGTCTCTCCATTCCTCGTCTGGAGCTGATGGGAGTTGTAATGGTGTCTAAGCTTCTTGAGAGAGCCTTGAGCATCTATTCAAATCGCATCAAAATTGATAAAGTATTTGCGTGGTCAGACTCGTCAGTAGTGTTGGCGTGGCTTCGATCACCACCTTACGAGTGGAAAACATTTGTTTCGAATCGCACGAGTGAAATTCTTACCAGACTTCCGACTTGTCGTTTTGGGTACGTTCCTGGTGCCCTTAACCCGAGTGACGCGCCCTCTAGGGGTCAATTGCCTTCGACATTCTTACAGAATGACATGTGGTTCCACGGTCCACAGTGGCTTCGCAAGGAACCCACTGAGTGGCCCACACCTCAACATATACCTGATACGACCGAGGAGAAACGTAGCCCTCCAGTTGCGTCATTACCGGTTACGCAGAAGGAGAATATTGATATCGATATAATAAACAAATTTTCGACGTTAGGTAAATTGTTACGAGTTACATCTTACGTGTTACGTTTTTACAACATTTTGAAATCGCGAGTTATAAAAGATAAAATTGTCCATCCAAATTACATTACAGTCCACGAGTATAATTCCACACTAAATCGATTAATTTATTTAGTGCAGCATCAAATCTTTTCCGAAGATTTTAAAAACATTTCACAAGGTAAACAACCTTCGAATGAACTGAAACGCCTCAATCCATTCATTGATGACTTAAACTTCTTGCGAGTCGGAGGTCGTTTACACAAGTCATTGTTACCGCACGAGTCAAAACATCAATTGATTTTGCCTAAAAAACATCCATTCACGAGTTTGATAATTGACGACGCCCATATCGCACATCTTCACGCGGGTACCCAGTCCGTGCAATACTTGCTTTTACAGAAGTATTGGATCTTATCGAGTAGAGATATCATACGTAAACAAATCTATCATTGTGTGAGGTGCTTCCGAACACGGCCCGCGCACTCGCGGCCTGCGATGGCGCCGCTCCCCGCAGTGCGCATCCGACCGACCGGAAAGTCCTTTCTTGAAATCATCTGTTGATTACGCGGGTCCCTTTTATGTGAGAGCTAATAAGGTTCGAAATGCAAAAATCATCAAGTGTTATGTGGCGGTGTTCGTATGTACGAGTTTAAAATGTTGTCATTTAGAAATTGTCTCGGAACTTACTGGCCAGGGGATGCTAGCAGCTCTGCGGCGGTTCACATCCCGCAGGGGCTTAATTACTGACCTTTATTCAGACGGCGGCAAAAATTTCGTTGGATGTAACAATTATTTAAAAGAGTTGTATGATTTTTTGAAAAATGACTCAGTTCAAGCAGCTTTGAACTCTCAGACCTTGCAACAGGGCATTACATGGCATTTTCAACCGGCTTACGCGCCTCATTTCGGTGGCCTACACGAAGCATGGGTAGGCGGTTTCAAAAGACATCTCCATCGTGTTGTAGGTAATCGTGTACAAACTTACGATGAGATGCATACCTTACTGTGTCAAATCGAAGCCGTGATTAACTCGCGGCCGTTGTGTGTTCTGAGTGCGGACGCCTCCGACCCGCTCCCACTCACCCCCGCGCACTTTCTTGTAGGTGGCCCATTGACGGCCATTCCAGACGTTTCTTTTACAGAGTTGAACCCAGGGAGACTAACTAGATGGCAATGGGTACAACAGTGTGTCCAACATTTTTGGAAGCGATGGAGTCGTGAATATTTACACGAAATTCAGCAACGTAGCAAATGGTATAGTGACCGCGGTTCTCCTATCAGTGTAGGTGACATTGTTGTTGTGAGCGATGACAATCTCCCTCCACTCCGGTGGAAGCTAGCTCGTGTACATGCTCTCCATCCAAGTCCGATAGATACTAAAGTGAGAGTAGTTACTTTGCAATCGGGCAAGAACTATTTCAAACGCGCAGTTGTTAAGCTTTGTAAACTTCCCATAGAATAGTTAACGTGCAGATGGTTAGGTTCCTTATTACATAAGTGCCTACATCTTCTCCTTAGGTTAGTGAATTAGAGTTAGCCATGCTCATTAGTAAGTAGTTTTGTATACTTAGCAAATAGTTTTTTTTGTTAAAAGAATTACGTTCTTTTAAGGTGAGCGGCATGTTTCGTACCGAAACAGTTTTTTTTCCTTTATTGTACTTGTTCTAAATTTGAATATCGTGCGCAACTTTGCTTATTGATCTTCACGTGACCACACATAGAACTGCAGTGTTTTTTTTTGAGGTTGGTAATGCACTTTGGCACCAGCCACCTTGTCTTTGCCGAATACTTCGGTTGGCAATAGTGCTACCCGACACGCGAACCAGCGCGCACGCGTTTTTACGAGACCGTCGTGCCGTCCATCTACCTTCGGACCCTTCGCATCATCAGCTCTTCCACTTCGGGAATCGAGCTCGTCAAGAGACCAGTGTCCGTGGGTCTTCGCGCGTGTCGTTTGAGATAGTTGAAATACTGGAACTTTGTTTGTGAACCTATGCCTATGGATTTTCCTTCACCTGACTACAGCCAGAAAAGGATTCCTAGAGCCCCTTCTGATGTCCACCGCACTCCCATCAGACAGGTACGGAGCCAAGTGCTCACCACTTTATATTATATTTATTATAAGTACTACGATTGCTAAAATGTGTGAAAACTACGTTAGTGTTTTCAATAAAATATTATTACAGAATTATTATTATTAATATCACATACTGTATTTTGTTATTACGCGACCGAATCATGGTTTTGACAGGAAATGAAAGGGTTAGGTGCCTAAAACGCAATCAATCTATGCTTGTCACTCGATGGACCCTTTTTGTCAATAACTTATATTAATTTCCTTTGATGTATGGTTCGATTTGTGTTTGGAAATATGTCGGTATACTTCCGGTTTATATTCCTTTTTGTTGATTACCTATATTTGAAAATAATGATCTCACAATATTCGCGGTGTTTTTATTTTGATAACTTAATAGATCTACATTTTTTTATCAGTAGGTTCCGATATAGGTACTATTTAATAATATATAAAGCTCGATTACCACTCACTGACTGACTGACTGACTCATTGACATAAATGTTCTCTTAGAAGGAGTAGAGTAGGGCCGAACTTTCGGTCCGCGAGGCCGAAGGCCGAGCGTTTAGATCGTGAGCCCGAAGGGCGAGCGCTTGGCGAGGCCGCAGGCCGAGCCGTGTCAGTAACTTGCGAGGCCGAAGGCCGAGCTCCGACTTGAGAGTTTTTTCCACGTCTCCGACTGGTCTCCATGGCAACTGCCCGCGATAACCAAAGCACCTACGAGTGGGGTTCCTTAACAAAAGTGACTCAGAACCTTGGTACCATTCTGCCCGTACCACCTTTTTATGGCAGTAGGGTGAATCTGCTTTAGTAGCTACAGTATGGTTCTCTACTGTATTACAAGTTTATTTGGGATTTCATATTTCTATTGGAGTTTTGAACATTTTTTTTTATGTATGGTGTAGGTGTTTTGATATAGCTTAAAATTGCATAACGATAAATGCGGGCCGCATGCGGCCCGCACACTGCCCGAAAAACTAGTTTTTTTATATACCTGGTAGGCTAGCCTTTGACCACTATCTCACCTGAGGCCCCATTCTCTTAGCTATTGAACGGCGTTAACGCAACTTAATTGCATGAAAATTGTAGTTTTTGACAGTATCCGTAGTCTGCCCGGTTCGATCGCAAGTCAGTGGCTTGCTATCAATAGTTTTTGACATATTTGGTATGCTGTAAGTTATTTTGTTGCGATTGCGTTGCTACAGTGGCATAGATAGCAAAGCATAGATTTTAGATTAAAAAATAGCTAAATGATTTATATATATTTATTTAATGTATTGTTTGCTAGAAAACCACTGTATATATGTTTTGACTGATGCTTGATTGATAGAAGTTTTCATTATTATTTCAGTGTCAACATTTGCAGGCCATTTCACAGCCATACGATAGCGACGCGATTGCTATACAACTGCTACTAGGAGCTAGAATTAGCAGACTACCGAATTTGACATTAACATGCAGTTCGATCGCAGAAGCATCGCAGTAGTGTGGGTTTGGTCAATAGCTAAGAGAATTGGGGCCCTGATGGTAAGTGATGATGTGGTCGAAGATGTTGTCCAGGCTAACCTTTTTTTACTGGCTCTCAAGGACAGCTGCCGGAACACACTTTAAGGTGCTTGGCGACAGATTTTCTACTTGAGGGTGGTCGCTAGCCAGATGGGCATTCGCAAAATGCCCTTCCACCATGCGGTGAAGCACAGGGCAGCAGGTCCATGGTTCGAATCCCGCGGCGGGATTCGAACCATGGACCTGCTGCGCAGCAGTCCATAGCCAATGCCACTGAGCTATCACTGCTTCAAAATCTAAAACGACGTCATCGAGTGTTGATTTCCGAGAAAATAATTTTCGATAGTGTTGATCGAGTGAGAACCTACCAGCCTAAGTAGTTTCATGGTATTTAGATAGATGTAGCTAAAGTCAAAAAGTGTGCATTCCAAAGGATGGAAAAACAATCGTCTGTCCAGCATCCGTTCCCACAGCAAAATTGTAAATCACCAGTATTCTTGGGTTGCAGGGTCTGGAACTTTATCAACGCTGGAAATTATATTGGTCATCCGAAATAATTTTTGGATAGGTATACAATATTTTCTATGTGAGATAATGGGCAAAGGCTAACCCTATCAGGCATAAAAAAAATATTCAAGGAGGGTTGATGTTATATAGGTAGCCGGGCATAAACCTAAAGCCACAGAGTAAATAAACAACTTTAAACGGTCTAAATCGCGTATATTTATTATTATTTTTATCAGTCACCCCGTGACCACGATCACTGCAAAGTGTTTGTAACGTCGGGATAAAAATAATGATAAATATACGCGATTTAAACCGTTTAAAGTTTCACTTTGGAAACTATCGCGAGTTTTATCCATATTAACTTATTAGGAACCGGCTAGGACCCGCGTTATATATACGTTTAAAGTTGTTTAATTACTATGTGTGATAATCACGAAAATCTAAGACAACACTAAAGCCACAGCTTTTATTTAAAGTTCTCTTGTTATTGACCGACTTCAAAAAAAGGAGTTTCAAATCTGTTTTCACTCAATTCGACTGCTTTTTTATGTTTGTTACCCCAGAACTTTTGACTGGGTAAACCGATTTTGATGTTTCTTTTTTTATGTGAAAGCTTCCCGTGTGGTCCCTTTAAAATCTCATCAAATCGGTCCAGCCGTTTTTGAGTCACACTCCAATAACTGAAAAGTGTTTTCCTATATTGATGATATAGTCATTGATAGTGAATGATAATCGATCCCGTAAGTAGCAGGGGTCACTAAAAAGGGAGAAAAAAATAGTTTACCTGAAAATGGGACTGACTTCAACACTTAAAAGTGTGAAATAATTTGTGGAAGTCGGTACCATGCGCACAATATTGTGATAATAGTCTAATCATGGTACCGACTTCAACAAGTTATTTCACACTTTTGAGTTCAACACTGTTCAGTCAGTTCCATTTTTAGGTTAAAAAAGTTTCTGTGTGTTATTGGTGAAGCTATAGCGAGATTAGCAGTAAGGGTAGATTTATATTAGACCGGGCCGTGCCCGTGGCGTGCCGTGTACGTGGCCCGGACGGGGCACGGATTTGAAACGTTACATACATTTTGTATGAAGCAATTTATATTAAACAGTGCCTGATCCGTGTCCCGTCCGGGCCCGCCTACTATCGTACGGACGGGCTCCGCCCCGGGCCCGCCCCGTCCACGGCCCGGCCCGGACACGGCCCGGTCTAATATAAATCATCCCTAATACGTTTTAAATTACTTTCTATAGTGTTGTTAAAGATTTATTATACTGACCTTAGGATAAAGTCAGGAAACAGATGATTAACAAGAAAACCTTCCTACTTCATACCGATAAGCACGAAACATACTCGTAAGCACGAAAATCGGTGATAGTTTTTATTTGGTACCATTAGGCAAGTATGATCTGAAAATACATAACTTAACCTGACGGTAAGTGATGATGTGGTCGAAGATGTTGTTAAGGCTATCCTAGAATTAGCCGCCGGAACACACCGTTAGGTAATGTATTAGCCGGATTGTCCACTGCTGAACACAGCCTCCCTCATTATGGGGGGATTTGCCATAATCGCCATGCTTGGCAGGCGGCTTGGGGATCACAGTGTGAGATATCAGTTCCTCAGAAAGCGCTGCTGCCCACCTTCTGGTGTGTTACTCTTAGTCGCCTCTTACGACACCCACGGGTTCAGACGAGGGGGTGACATTCTAGCCCGGCACCACACGAGACGGTAGAGGTGGGGGTTTGACACACCGTAGGTGCTTGGCGATAAATTTTCTACTTGAAAGTGGTAGGTAGCCAGGCGGGCAATAGCACAATACCCTACCAGCTTGCTGTAACGATTATAAGACAACAACTGGGAACGACGTCTTATATGCCATTTGGAGCACAAGAGCGCTCAGTCGTATGCCATTAGCGGTCACCCATCTAAATCATAACCGATTCACCGTACCGGATGCGAGGTAGGTACGCGTGCTTCAAAAGCTTAGAAAAACGGCTAATTTAAAGAGCATCGACGCATGCTACTTAAAAACAGAACTGTTCACATAGTAAACCAGTAATGTATAAGACTACAGTTTCAATTCTTCGAGATCGTAGCGTCTGACACATTTGCATTTCAACAAGTTCCTGTTTCCAAATCTCGCTACTTCAGCGTTTCTCAGTAAGCGATCACGTAAATGTATTCTACGTGGAACAGTAACCACGCAAGGAAGACATAAGGCGGCTTACATACAGTACTCCGTGCGTCTTTGTATACAGCTCGAGTGGAGAGCGGTTGGCGTAATTGAAAAAGGGACTGTTTGTAAAGGAACCAGTATTTTACAAAATTACAATTATACGATAGAAAAAATTAAGTCATGTGCGGGAAGCGGAAAAAAATATGTATCTTATATTTGTAATTTTGTAATGTAATCCGCATTGCAGGCGTAAACAAACAAACCTAACAATATTAAAATTATAAGGTTGCGTCATCATTTACAAGTATAAAACCAATTACAGTAGTACAACGCAAGTGGTACTATAGATGTCGCTCCATCCCAATACGATGGTTAAAGAACGATAGGAAAGATTTGAGTTAAGACGTCATGTCATGTTAGCTCAATTGGTTAGAGCATACCCCGGCTCAAGGGGTGGACGCGGGTTCGAATCCCGCACATACCTTAAATTTTTCCTATCGTATATTTGTGATTTTGTAATATTTATAATCAATTTAAAAAAATAAAGCAGAAGAGTTTCAAATTAGGTTTACTAAAAAAAGGAAACAGAGGTTGAACTAGTGTTATTTTTAATGTTTGTTTACTTCAGAGGTCCGTCTTAAAAATATATTAAAAATAGTTAGTTTTGTTTAATTTAAAATCAAAACAACTATAAACTAAAAATACATAAGTCATCAAGGTAAACTATTCTTTGAAAGGGTAGGCAGAGGTGTCTAAGCATCCAGGTGTCAGACATGTTATTGGTCTCATGCAATAGGGTGCGAGCCTGTTGTCATCTATCAGATACAGTTCTAGACTCGGGACTGTTACTTAAAACCTTAACTTATCCGACTCGGAGATCAAACTCGGTACCTTGAAATTCAAAAGCAGCTTGTGATTATGCTATCACACAATGCTGAAAAGTGTTGATGGTGGTGATAAAAAATTTCATACTTAACAAGTATGAAATTTATGATTAACAATCCAGGACCTAAACTTAATGTATTTCAAGTTTCGTGCAAATTAGTTCAGCTGTTTCTGCTTCAAGGATCTCACTCACTCACAAAGTTGCGCATTTATAATAATAGTGTGATGTAATATTATTCTTTAGTAAGATTACATTTGATAGGTACCACGACAATACCAGACAATTGTATGGAAAATTAGGCAATAAGGAGTCGATGCAGGTCAATTAGAAGATTGTAACGGAAAATAAAACATAACATAAAAGTAAACAAAGTTCAATCTCAATGCATGCTGCGCGTGGCGGTTACGACCTTTGTGGCGGTTACGACCTTTCCTTGTCCATAAAGCGCTAAAATAATATAATATTTTTCACAAGTATTCGGTGGCCCGATATTTTAATTTTTAGCATGCATTTGTTATGGATATAATTGGTCACATTTAAAAAAATATAATAATTGTCCGGGGGGTGCCGGGCTAGAATATAAACGCCCTATCTCTACCCGCGGGTATCATAAGAGACGACTAAGGGTAACACACCAGAATGTGGGAAGCACTTTCTGAGGAACTGATCTCTCACAGTGCAATCCCCAAGCGGCCTGCTAAGCGTGGGGACTATGGCTAACCCCCCATAATGGGGGAGGCTGTGTTAAGCAATGGATTATCCGACTGACACAGTTATAGTTACAAAAAAATATATATGACGAGGAATTTAAAAAATATATTGAAAACATTTCGAAAATATTTAGAAAAATATTACTTTTTACTCAAACAGTTTTAAAAAATATTTGAGCTCGGATTTATTGCTAAAATTAATCACATTGTTTGCAAGATAGGCTAAGACAGTTGCCAAAGGCACGTTAATTTGAAGAGCGCAGTGCAATACCATGCCGAATGGTTATTTGCACTTCAGTGGTAAAAAACCTGTTACCATCAGGCCAGTGACTTGTCCGTCTTGTCACTATATCACTATAACAGCAAGACTTGTGTTTGTCCCATGTAATAGGGGGCGAGCAGATTGCCATCTACAAGACAACTGAACATTTTTCAGTTAGTGATACCCAGTATACATGTACTAGGTACACTATATCAAACCAAAAACAGACGTTACCGGTGACTTGTCCGTTTTCTATTATAACTTTTACGACAGGTTTGTGTTTGTCCCATGTAATAGGGGGCGAGCCGATTGCCATATACAAGATTACTGAACAGTGTTTAGTCAGTGATACCCAGTAAGCTTTCACTGGTCGGGGATCAAACCCAACACCTCTAGATGCCATAGCGGCGCTTAGAGACACCAACAAGGCAGTCTATTATCTATTCCAATGAATATTCAGAAGTTTGCTGCCAACTGCAGCTTCCGGTGCATAAAATTGGGGAACGTGATTTCGAATCCCTCATTCGTAAATATGATGTTGGTTAAGCACTTTAAGAAATATAGGTATAAGGCTGGCAACATCATCAACTGTTTAAAAAAGCACTTCTTTCGGTCTGATGAAGTCTAGTTGCTCCGTCCCATGTGCCATTTAAAATAATCATTTTTTTTTATGTCATACTGACGGATCAAGCTCGAGTTTCACCTGATGTTAAGTGGAATAACCTTTGCCTATAACAGATGCATTGCATCACAAGTCGTGAATTGCACTGTGCCCGTCACTTTGAGACATAGTTGTTAAGTCTCATGTGCCTGTAATTTCACTGGCTCTCAAGGACAGCTGCCGGAACACACCATTAGGCGCTTGGCGAAAGATTTTCTACTTAAGGGTGGTATCTAGCCAGCAGGCATTCGCAAAATGCCCTTCCACCATGCATCTGTGAAGCTCAAGCCGCAGTGGGATTCAAAACATGGACCTACTGCGCGGTAGTCCATAGCCAATGCCACTGAGCCATCACTACTTCAAAATTTTCTGTAGCGCAAAATTCGCATCCGTTTAATCAGTCTCGATGGCCTAGCAGTTAAGCCACCTGGTGCAAAAACCGTGGGACACGGATTGTGGGACGAGATGAAAATTTCGTGCTCAAAAATTTGGTAGTGTGGATGTTTGCTTAGCTAACGATAGTGGATGAAATTTTTTTTTTCAATTCTTCAGTTGTCGAATTAATTACCGTTGAACACTGTTCTGAGGGCTAAAACAAATACTGTACTCGTCTTGCCATTCGTTGCTCCGTTTACTTAAATGTAACTATATACAAACTACTAAACGTAACTATATACAAACCTTAACTGGTAAAAAACAAAGAGTAAAACACGGGACGCCGTTTATCGAACGTTTTCGACATTAAAATTCGTCGGCTCGTCACAAATTGTTATCGTCGCCCTAATGACGTATTTGCATTGAAAAAGAGATCTTCCCCTAACAGAGCTTGTTACCAAAACAACAAGGTCATCACTCACTGTGCCAGCATCCTACCACTACAATCGAACATTTAATTAAATATAAATTGTATTATATTTTACTTTATTTACAACTTACCCGTTAAAAAGTTATTAGTTGTATTTTTATTTCATGTATTTTAATATATTTTTTTGCCCGTGAAGTGCAGGGCTATGACGCCACTCCCCCAGTGGGTGTTGTAAGAGGTGACTGAGAGGAACACCGGAAGGTGGGCAGCAGTTCGTTCTAAGGAACTGCGATCCCCAAGATGCCTGCCAAGCATGTGGTCATGGTAAAAAAAATATTTTTTATTTTAGATAGGTTAGCCTTTGACCACTATCTCACCTGATGATAAGAAATAATGTGGTCGAAGATGTTGTTCAGGCTAACCTAGAATTAACCTAGAAATTGCCTAACCTTTATTATGTTGTCTTAGGTTTTGGCGATTATTACACATATTAATGTGACCACGTGACCCCGTGACTACGATCACTGCAAAGGGAAACGTCAAACGTCGAGACAAAAATAATGTTAAATATACGCGATTTAAACCGTTTAAAGTTGTTTAAAACCTTTATTAACAAAATACTACGAACTACATAGGTACAACACTACAGCTATTATAATGAAAGCATAGACAACCTAAGCCATTGTAGACTCACTGGCAGTCCAAATGTCACCTACCAGTTGGCAGCGTGCACAGTATGCTGGCAGCATTGCCCTCTTGAATTGGAATAAATTATAAATGAGTACTGTAACAGCCGACTCGTCCACTGCTGAACACAGCCTCCCCCCATCAGGGGGCACTTGCCATAATCCCCACGCTTGGCAGGCGGCTTGGGGATCGCAGTATAAGATGGCAGTTATTTAGAAGGTGCTGCTGCCCACCTTCCAGTATTTTTTCCTTAGTCGCCTCTTACGACACCCACGGGATGATATGGGGAGGTGCAATTCTAACTCGGCACCCCACGGGTGACATATAAATGAGTACTTGTGTTGTTTTATACAACGAGTGAGATAAGGCTAGAGAAAGATAATGATAAACTTGGTGTGTTTTGACCCTGCAAAGGGCGTTTCCGGAATATCTGAAGGAATGTTTGTCTCGTGTCGAATGTGGGGTGTTTGAGGGGTCTACAAATATTTTGGGGATAAAATACGAGTATTTGCTTTTTCGTGCTTTTTATTCTTACATCGCAAATTATGGAAATAAAGTATGATGTAAATGTCATAAACCCAAAACTGACACAAATAATTAAATGTAATTTGTTACGAAATTAAGGTCACAACATTTTCTAAACTTATTCGATACACGAAAGAATAACACATATGATAGACAATTTGTATATTATTCCTTTAAATAGTAACCGCATATAAAGTATTTGGAATATTTCATTATTATAATTCCAAGATTCGAGAGACACTTTAAAAAACATAAATCAGTGATCGTTCTGCCATTACTCTTTCTGTACCGAAAAATCTAGAAGAGTCACGACCACCCGAAGATGCTTCGTGTAAAAGCATAAAGAACGCGCTCAAAAACGCTTCAGCTGAGCTACGTAGCGTATCTGACATATACTCGTATAACTTATCAGGATTTTTTGGCGGAATATTCACTAAAGTAATATTTTTCTAATATTTGTTATATTGTTTTTTTGTAACTGCAAAGCAACAGAGACAAAATAACGGTTTTTAGTTAGTATTTAATTAGAATGCCATAATTGTATGATTTTTTATGTATATGATTACTAGGTACATAAAATTCACTATCATTATTAATATACGAGCTATTATAATATATGTTTGTGCTATAATTATTGTTACTTTAATTTTTACTACATTATAATACTTTTCTACTATAATATTTGTAATAATAATTATAGTGACCGTGACAGTTTAAAAACTCATATAATATGTTTGGGTATATGTTGCCAATTTACTTTTTATTCCAATATACTTTTATATTTCTTGCGAGACCGAGATGTAATCGATTTTCCAAGAATATTTGCTGAAGGTATTCTATAGCTTCTTTCCGTGTAGCCGCGGATATAAGCTAAAATTTTATTTTCAGTAGCTATTAATCTTAAAGTTCTTGAATCAGACTCAGATGAGTTAGCCCAACGTGATTATAATTACGGAACCTTCATTTTATATCTACACTCGTCCGCAAAAATAAAAGGTCACCTTTGAAAACAGCAATATCTTCAAGAAATGATCAAGATAATTTATTTTGCTTTAAAATTAAACCGAAAGGGGACAGCAACCCTTAATTTAAACATTTTTGTGTAATGGAGCCAGAAATTTTTTATAAGTAAAATATTTGCGATCCAACACCATCTTCTAAACACCAGGATAGTTTTTTTTTATGCATGATTGGTGAGCCTTTGACCACTATCTCACCTGATGTCAAGTGATGATGTGGTCGAAGTCAAAGTCAAAGTCAAAGTCAAAATCATTTATTCAATTTAGGCGTCTACGACGCTCTTATGAAGATCAATTACAAATTTTAGTATTGAAATATTCTACATTGTACTGCCACGTTCAGCAAATAAATTGTATAGAGCCACTGCGAGAAGAACGGGCAAGAAACTCGGAGCCATTCTTTTAAACATGTTTTAACAATGTGTTACATACTTACTATATAATAGAGTTATTAGAAGATGTTCTTCAGGCTTACCTAGAATAACTGGTTCTCTAGGACAGCTGCCGAAATACACCGTTAGGTGCTTGGCGACAGATTTTCTACTTAAGGGTGGTAGCTATCCAAGTGGGCATTCGCAAAATGATCTACCACCATGTTATAACGACTGCTATCCTAAGACGACAACCGGACTGACAGCTTAACGTGCCCTCCGAAGCACGAAAGCGCTCAGTTGTAATGTCATTAGCGGTCACCCATCCAACTCATGACCGCGGTGATGAAGTATGAGGTGGCAACGTCTTTTCATACTAAACTGACAAAAAGTTAATTATATTATTTTGACGATGTTTGTCAATTTACGTTTTCTTTTCATTTTAAATTATTAAATGGTTACTTTGAATCATACTGTAGTTTATTTTACGCGTAATAAAAATTTTATTCAGATACATTTTAATTTAAAGAGCTAGCTTGTGTGGTTTCAAAGTTATTGGGAGATAACTAGGTGACACTTTAGTTATGCGGGCAAGTTTATTTTCTAGCATTATAAAAATAATATTTTCAAGTCCGGTATTAGATTTTTATTATTAAGTTCTTCCATATTCTATAGTATCAATTAGTATTTGTATTTACTTTTCTGTATGTTTGTATTTCCGGTAGGTTAAGCCTTTGACCACAATCGCGCATGGTTAGTGATGATGTGATCGAAGGTGTAACATTCTTAACATATAATGGGAACTAAAAGGATAGCTTCTGGAACACATGGTGGAATGCTTGCGGTGTCAGATTTCCCTTGCACCGAGTGGGCATTTGTAAAACGTCAAATCTTCCAAACTTCTGATTACTAGCTGCATCAAAATGAGGAACCTATATGTAAAATGGCCTAAAATCTCATGATTTCAAACTTACAGTCACAAAATGTTCAATAACAACGAAATCAAATAATAAGATAAATTCTCAGCGAGATTTCGCGAAGTTTTAACGAGACAGCGAAGGGAAAGTTGGAGTAATTAGTGCATGAACCAAACCACGGTAACGAGCGCTAACGACTTCTTACCGTGTGTGAAAGCACTTTAACTTTTTGTTTGACGTGTGCTGATCTTGAGGAACGATTTGAGCTGAATGAGCTGTTAATCGAATGGCTTAATCTTATGCTGTACTTTTCTTCCTTTTAGAAAATCTTCAGGAAATTATGTTTTAATTTTTTAGTATTTTTATTTTTGGAATAACGCAGTCTCTGCTGATTACATTACAAAATTTACGAGAGGAAAAATTACCGTCCCCATACGATGGTTAAAGAACGAGACTCTAATGTTCCCACATTAGAGTTATGAGTCATTGTCATGTTAGCTCAATCGATCAAAGCATATAGGCTATAGGACGACGCGAGTTCGTGTCCCACACATGACTATAATTTTTCCTCTCGTAAATTTGCTAATTAACGGGCTATAAGAAGGCCTTCTCTCGCCCAAAATCCGACGGAGCTGAACGATCGACAGCATCTATGTCCATCATCTAAACTTTGTAATGATTTTTGCAGTTGAGGTGGCTCTTTGAACACCATCTCACCTGTCGGTAAGTGAAAATATAGAATGGTACAGACCTTTTAATTCCATGCTCCTCCATATTTTTAGTGTAGTTGTAACCAATATTGCCTATCTAAGTGATTTAATTTTAAATTTTACTGTTGTACTACATATATCAATAGAATTGACACTTATATTGAGTATACCAACGAGGCCAGCCTGAAGGCGCCGTCGTGTATGAAGGTCTTTGGTGGCGAAAATAAGGTAAACTTTGAAGTTGAACCTTGCTCTCAAGGACATCTATCGGAACAAGCTGTTATTTGGCAGCTATTTTCTACTTGAGGGTAGGCAAGCAAACGCAATGTACTACAACTACAACCATGTAGTGGTAGGTGTGTGGATTCGAATCAAGAATCCTCTGTGCGGTAGTGGATTTAAAGTTTTTCAAGGAATCACAAGTTCATGTCATTAAATGCCGCAAGCTTCTCAACATGTTGGTAGGGTATGTTACGTACGTGCCTCGCCAGCTTGACTTGATACTCTGCTACTGACCTATGGGTGTGTTCTATCACCAGTCTTTGAGAACCATTTGCCATTGTAGTTTAGCCTGTTTGACATCAGATCTATAGCTACTAAGTAATTTATGATATTTAATTTAAAGCACCTATTTGGCTGAACGAATAAGCATTGCAATTCAACGGGGCAATGCTGCCAGCATGCTGGGCACGCTGCCAACTGCTACTGGGCTGGAGTGATTGGACTACCTGTGAGTCTGCAATGACTTGTAGGTATTCTAAATGCTTTCATTGTAGTTGCTCTAGTGTTGTAGTATAATAGGGGTCAAAGGCTAACCTGCTAAACCTAAGTTTTTCAAAATATCAGGCTGATAAAATGTTAACCGATCAATATTTTATTTACTTCTTTTTATATTGGTTGTGTATTAATTTTCTTTACTTCTCTAACCTGAACCGACTTTTGGTACAAAATAAAAATAATGATGAAATGTATTTATTGTAACATCTGAGCTTGGTATGCCTTTTATATAATTATTTCCACTCGAGGCTACGTCGTATCGTAATTACGTAGCCATACGCAAGAGTACAAACAAGAGTTCACCTCGTCCAAAAATGTTGCGGCTGCTGTCTTTAAAAGCTATCTCCCATACTTAGTATATACCAAAAAACTAGTGTGAATGTTAAAATCTTGGGTATCAATCTACATCTACACTAATATTATAAATAGGAAAGATTTGTATTTTTGTATGTAACGAACAAACTTAAAAACTACAGAACGATTTGCAAAATTCTTTCACCATTAGAATCTTACAGTATCCCTGATGAACATAGGCTATTAAATATTTAAAAAGAAAATATGTTTTTTAAATTTTTTGTTAATACCCGTGTGAAGCCGATGCGGTCCGCTAGTAGTAAATAAAAATGATTAAGACAAAATGAAAATAAATCGTAGGTATGCCTATTAATACTACATTTACTATAATTATTTGGAGGCGCAACGCATGAGCATTCCAGTACTTAGAAGAGGCTCCATCGAATGTGTTACATTTCGTTATTTTTGAATCTCTAACTCATTTGTGAAGTAAGAATAAAACGTCAAATCAAATCAGCTATAAAAACATGCAGTTGCTAGTTTGTACCGCAGTGTCAGTTAAAACGGCGGTCGGAAGTTTGACTACGATTTCCCACGTTTTGTCGCTTCCTTTGTTAACATTTGGAAAGTCAGAGTTCACAGTTGCTGCTTTTGTACGCTTTCCCGCAAATGTCATATGATTAGATATATTTTAGTAATAAATTTTGTCATAGAAGATTGTCTATGTACAGCTCTTGTTTTGTGCATATTATCAACCCTTAACACAGAATTTAATTTAAATATTTTTTTCCGTTCCTTAATTTTCGTCTTTTGCCGCATCTAGCTGTAGGTACCTTTATCACCACCTTAAGGTGGGTGGGAGGATCGAAAATCTACTTTCAGATGAAAAGAAGGTATTTTACAAAGATTTAATAATATTGAGAAAACTATAGCTCCGATCGCGCACAAACCAACGGAAAACGATCTGGGATCGCGGCCCGCGTGTAGTGCTGCGTGGAACTATAGAAAAATTTGGAAAATGGGAATTATATAAGGAAAATACACGAAATTTTGAACTTATCTATCTGAAACTAACGTGGAACGAACCGCTACCAGCGGCCGCTAATTACATAACCCAAAAACAACATACAAAATGAAAAACAAACAAAGACAACACAAAAATCGAAAATTCTATGATACCTTTTACGACGTTAGTTTATTTTATTTGAGTATATGTAGCACTATTTTTATACTAAGATTTGCTTTATTTACTGTCGATTGATCGTATATAGAACAGCCTAACAAAAACCGTATCGCTTAAAAGGACTTCATTGCATAGCCGTTGAAATAAACATTGACAAGAAATTGTCTTGTTTTATTTTCTAACTTAGGTCTGGCTGATATGAATTTTGATAGCAAAGCGGGCATGCGATGAGTGGAGATATACTGTGATATTCCCCAGATATGTTTTGAATCAAACTGAATGGCTCAAACCGTTATATTCTTGTAAACAGAATTCTACTCATCTCTTCGTTTTATGGTGATACCAGTCCTTACATAACAAAAATGGTAAGTAACTAAATCACTCATATAAATGAAAAACAGAAACGTTCCACATAATTTATGAATAAACTATGATCAACATTTCAAAGTTTTTATTTAATTATGTATAGCTGAGGAGGGCTAGCCTTTGACCACTACCTCACTGATGGGAAGTAATGATGTGGTCGAAGATGTTGTTCAGGCTAACCTAGAGTTACCTATTGGCTCTTAAGGACAGTTGTCGGAACACACCGTTAGGTGCTTGGTGACAGATTTTCTACTTGAGGGTGGTAGCTAGCCATGGCATTCGCAAAATGTCTCACCACCATGCTATGACGACTGCCATCCTAAGACAACAACCTGGACCGACGGCTTAACGTGCTCTCCGATGCACGGACGTGCTCGGTAGTAATGCTACTAGCAGTCACCCATCCAAGTCATGACCGCAGCCTTAGCTGATCGGTTAAGATCACCTAAGCAAACGACGCAAAACATTTTGATTAAGAAATCCTACTACATAGTTTGTGATTACTTAAATAACAAAATGCTTGGACTGTTTCGCCTCTGCCATGCAAGCAATCGCCTGTCACCTACATAATTCAAACAAATATTGTAATAACTCTATTATATAGTAAGTATATGTTACACATTGTAAAAAGACGTTTAAAAGAATGGCCCCGAGTTTCATGCCCGTTCTTCTTGCATTGACTCTATAAATTTTTTTTGCTGATTGTGGCAGTACAATGTAGAATATTTCAAAATTAAAACTTGTGATTGGCCTTCATTAAAACGTCGTAGACGCCTTAATTGTACAAATGATTTTGACCATGACTTTGAAGAATAGTGATTCCCCCAGTAAAAGCTAATCATAGCCAAGTTTGAGAATAATCAAAATATCTGAAGGTGTCAAATACAGTGCAATAAACTGCAATGCTCGCGTTAAGCAGACTACAGTGTAGAAATTGTTTGTAGCAAAGTTAACGAATGCCGCATTTTGATGAGCGCACACTGCGAGTAATTTTTGTTATTAAAACTTTAATGATAACTTTGAGGTTTAATTGTCTTAGAAACAAAACACTGTAACTAGTCTTCTGAATCTTATCCCACTCATGTAGGGTTAGTGCCATATGTTTTCTTTTTTTTCGGAGTTGCTAAGCAAAATTTCCATTAACGCCCCCTATAAAACCACTCGATGTAACCCTACTATTTGTACTCCCGCTGTAGGAACTAACTACAGACAAAATTCATTCCTATGGCGATCTAGCAACAAATTTAATAAACTCTGCAGGCATAATGATCTAGATCTATTTTGTACGAGCGTAAACTCAGCCAGACAACGGTTGAGTACTAATTTCTTCAGAGGTGATATTTAAACTCAATTGTAAGTGAATTTTGATATTATTAGCTATTTTATTATCATTTTGTTTCAAGGTTTTTCCCAAGGTATTTAGGATATTTTACTTTTTCATATAAATGTGTTTCATAAGCGATATTGTTATTGCACACTTTGTAATTATGTTGTCACTATACGTGAAAACCTATAATTAGCTCTCTGTTACTATAAGTGTTATATATAAGTTACTTCAGCTGTTGGTTTTCCCTTTAATAAATAAATAAATGTCATCTTTGATGAAACATGAATATCAAAGTATAATATAAAAAAGCGAAACTTTGTGCAATGTATGTAACTGATTCACGCTGAAACGGCTGAAACGGTTTGAATGAAATTTGGAATATAAATAGTTCAGATCCTGGATTAAGATTCTTTCCTTTGCTACTGCTGTCTGGCTGATGTCAAATTTCATAAAAATCAATACCATAGCAAATTTAATATACTGCAACGTCATTGAATGTCTATGGTGACAAAGGTCTATCATAATTTGTTGGTTACAGAGACTACAGTTACCCTCGAATGATTTTATCCTACTTTGCTAAAATTGGCCCTTAGTATATTTTAATATTAATAATTTAATTATGCCATGATGTATATATTTAAAAAGTTTAAAAAAAATGGTAATAAAACAAATAATGCTCTAAAAAGTAAATAAACCAAATTGTATTGTGTTTTTGTTAATTTTACATTACTAAGTATAATCTACAATGTAGTCGAAGCCAATCAATTACGTATTATTAGGGATAACTCAAATAATACTCGTCAAATCTCACCGAAATTTAAATGGGACGACATGAAAAACACCAGCTTTCGGATAAAAAAAACAACATCAAAACCGGTACAGCCTGAAAAAGTCATGAGGTAACACTCACACAAATACGGTCAAGTCAAATTCAAAGTCAAAATAATTTATTCAATTTAGGCGTCTACGACGCTCTTTTGATGGTCAATTACAAATTTTAGTATGGAAATATTCTACATTGTACTGCCACGTTCAGCAGATAAATTGAGTCGTATTGAGTCTCTTTTTTTGAAGTCAGTTAAAATATAAAGTAACAATTAATGTTTTTAATATTGTTATGTTTGCTATAACGCCTGCTTGGCGACTTACATTATTTTCTCTCTCGTAAATTTGTAATTTTGTAAATACCTAGGCTAATTACCAGAGCCGAAAGAGTTTTTTTGTTTAAAAATTTAATTCAAATTAATTTAAAAAAATAGACATACTTTAGTGTTAAGATTATAGCAAGCTAACACCCTTCCCTTCAGGAAGACTGATGTAATGGACAAGACACCTACTTTGTAAACTGTATTAAACTGATAAGAAAAATAAAGATCTAAAAAGAGTACGGACCGAGAGTCGGTAGTGTAAAAGTACTAATATTAAAAAAAGAAAAGACTCGTTTTTCAGGCTACGGCCCGAAGCCAGTACATGAACAATTATATGTGTGTGTTATCATCACTAGAGAAATTATGCCGATTCCACAAGTGTGACAAGGGTAGACGTTGAACATTCCTTCCATAAATTCTTTTCCACTCCAACCGAATCAATACCGCTTTTCATACATTAATATTTCCTATTGGGATTCATGGTGCGATAAACCAAGGATCAGTGGAAAGAGAGAGGGGTCACTCGCATAATCGATGTTTTATGCTCCCCGGGTGTTAACAGGGGTGTTATTTATTGGAAGCTGTATATTTGCCTTCGGGTGGAATAGGTTTTGTTTATCTAACGTTATTTTATGTTTTAATGTATTTGAAGCAGTGATGGCTCAGTGGCATTGGCTATGGACTGCCGTGCAGCAGGTCCATGGTTCGAATCCCGCCCCCAGAGCTTGAGCTTCACCGCATGGTGGAAGGGCATTTTGTGAATGCCCGCCTGGCTAGCGACCACCCTCAAGTAGAAAATCTGTCGCCAAGCACCTAACAGCGTGTTCCGGCAGCAGTCCTTGAGAGCCAGAAAAATTACAGGCTAATGAGATCTAATAACTGGACGTCTCAGTGTGACAGGCACAGTGCAATTCGTCGCTGACGAAATGCGACTGTTATAGGCAGAGGTTAGTCCACTTAACATCAGGTGGGCCTCGGCCTTGTTCCGTCAGAATAACATAAAAAAAAAAAAAAAAAAAAAAACGATCTGATTACAATAACCTATATAATACAAAATAACATTATTGACATGATGAAAAATGTATGTTTGTATATCTGTCAGTATGTAAACGCATCACGTGAAAACTACCTCCGAATTTCGTAAAAACACAGAATGTAGTCCAAGGAACATAACAAAACATTTATTATTAGGGTTCTGCAACAAGAATCGGAACCCTTTTACTAAACCCGTGTCTACCTATCATATTTATTAATAGATACCTAAATGTTTTAACCATAATGGCCAGCCAGTTATAATACTAATAATAATCCGAACAAGGTTTTTTTATTGCTCATAGGTAAGCCTTTGACCATAACTTCCCTTGATGGTAAGTGATGATGTGGTCGAAGGTGTTAACAGGTTTAACCTATAATTACTGGTTCTCAAGGAAAACTGGCGGAACACACATTTAGGTGCTTGGTGACAGATTTTGTACTTGAGGGTGGTCGCTAGCCAGGCGGGCATTCGCAAAACGCCTGTCCACCAAGCGTGAAGCTCAAGCCCGCGGCGGGTTTCAAACCATGTACCTGCTGAGCGGCAGTCCATAGCCAATGCAACTCAAAGGCTTACATATCACCAATAAAAAGAACATTTATTCGTAGATTCGTGGTTTGCGGTAGGTACATTCGTTGTCAGTACGGAAACAGTAGTTGTAGTGTGTTATTCCAACTCACACTTGCCCGGTTTTATTAGATACAAAAAGGTCATATACATAATACTACTTATATATCTCCACGTATCGAACGAAACAAACACCACCATCTCCAAAGAAGTGTCACATAGAAACCAACCTCACGTTAGATACCGCACGCATTTTTCTCACTACATTTGCCCCTCGAGTGAACTGGAAAGACATTGGAATGCGGGGGCTCTGTCCCATTGCGTGCTTTATTGCCTAGTGGTTCAAGTCATAAAACGTAAATAATTGCATATATTTACAAATACAAAGGTAGATAATGGTTTTTTCACTCGTGATCAGGAGTTATTGACTTCAGAGTATGATTTGTCAATTGTTTATATTTTCATGTAAATAGAAAGTTGTCTCCCAGTTTCTGAACGTTTATTAAAGTCTTGATTTGTTGGTATACTAAGTACTGTGCGCTGATTGGTCAATGGTGTTCTATGATGCGATAGATTTTTGTTTGACAATGTTTTAGATAATTTAATATTTTTAAAATCAAACGTTGCACATAGGTAAAGTTCATTTCTGAACTCCCCCCGCTCATCTCTGAACTCCCCCCGCACACCCCAGTATCTTACGCTGAGGTGACGAGACTGATCAAGGACCTCAAACCACGCAAAGCCCCCGGTGCCGACGGCATCTCCACCAAGGTACTTAAACACCTTTCTCCCCCCCTGATTCATCTCCTAGTCAGCATCTTCAATGCGGCCATGAGCCACTGTTTATTTCCCGACGTCTGGAAATGTGCAAATGTCATTGGCATTCACAAACCAGGCAAAAACTCCGCTGACCCCACCAGCTACCGTCCCATCAGCCTTCTCAGTGCCCTAGGCAAGCTATACGAACGGCTCCTTTCGAACCGTCTCTTCTCATGCGCAGGAACACCACCTTATTCCCGATGAGCAGTTTGGCTTTAGGCCCAAGCACTCATGCGTCCAACATGTGCACCGCCTCACGGAGCACATCCTTGACGGTTTCAATAAGAAACCCAAACCCCAAACGACGGTAGCAGTCTTCCTCGACGTAGCGAAAGCTTTTGATAAAGTCTGGCACAATGGCTTGATTTACAAGTTATACCACTTTGGCGTGCCAGTACGTCTTGTGCTCACCTGACAAGACTTCCTAAGGGACAGAAGCTTTCGCTACCACGTGGAAGGCACCCTCTCCACCCCCCACCCAGTCAGTGCCGGAGTCCCTCAGGGCTCCGTACTATCACCCATTCTCTTTGCGCTGTATACCAGCGACATCCCACGCTCACAGCCCAAGGTTTTCATAGCCCAATATGCGGACGATACCGCCATTTATTCCACTGGCTGGCATGTTAATAGACAGACCTATTTTCTCCTTCAACGGGCCATCACCGAGATCGGTGACTGGTTCCGTAAATGGCGCATTGCAGTCAACCCAACTAAAAGTGCAGCTATATACTTCAATGAGAGTACTCACTCGAACCCCCGCTATCCTAAACCTTTAACTCTGTTCGGCGAACCCATTCCCTGGGTTGGCAAAACAAAATATCTTGGAGTCACCCTTGATCGGCATCTCACCTTTGACGCTCACATCACTGATGTTCGCAACAGGGCGGCCTTTGTTATGGGTCGCCTAGGTCCCTTAATCCGTACAGAGAGTAAAATGTCTCTTAAAAATAAGAAGACACTTTACACAACTTGCATCCGCCCCATCATGACATACGCTTCAGTAGTGTTTAGTCATGCTAGCGAGGCCCACCTACGTAAACTTCAAGTCATTCAAAACAGGTTCCTCCGCCAGGCAACCGGTGCTCCGTGGTATGTACGGAACGCCGAGTTGCACTGCGACCTAAACCTTCCCTCTTTAGCGCAGTTCAATAAGGACTGCGCCCGCCGATACTTTGATCGAGCGCCCCACCACTCGAACCCTCTAGTTGTCCAGGCATCGAACTACTCGACTGCCTCATCCGACCCATGGTTTAAACCCCCCCGTCGCCGACCACGGCAGGTATTGGACGACCCGGATGACCCCATTGCAGCCATTACGTTGGCAGCTTTAGCGTTGTCCGCAAGTCGTCCCGGTAACATCCCCAGGTGTGCGGTAATCAGAGGTGACACTATCAAACACCGAGCTCGCCGGCGAGCTCGAGGCAAAAATAAAATCCCGATTAGTGTCTCTCCAAATAGTCACAGAGTAATATTCAATAGGGCCCATTCTCAACGGTACAACACTGCAGTTGTACCGGAGCATTTAGTTCCGATTCCCCCAATGTCTCTCGGCAGCGAGACAAGCCGAGGTCCGAACCACAGTGGTGCCCTTGAGCTCGCTGTCACCCCTCCCGATAATAGCGTAGCGTTTTCGGCGCTCGCAGGAGACGGAGGTATAAGGCGCTTTTCGCCTTATGCGCCCGTCTCAGGAGATGTGCCTTCGGCACTTCTCCCTCCCGGGCTATAAGAGGGCCTCCCCTCGCCCAAAACCCGGTGGAGCTGGACGTCCGCTTAGCGGTAGTCAGCATCTATGTCCTCCCTAAAAAAAAAAAACATAGGTAAATTTTTAAAAGTAACTGTGAAAACTGAGGAAATAAATTACTCTATAGATTCAATAGACAATGGATCTACTGAGATGATACGATGATACCTTGCTTACGTACTGGAGAATAATGCTTTCAAGGAAACGTAATATTTGAGTAAGTTGTACTGTACTGGATGTGGTTTTGCATGTGTGTAGGGCATTTTGCGAATGCTCGTTTGATTAGTTACCACCCTCAAGTAAAAAAAATAACTAAAAATACCTAACTGAGTAATTCTAAGTTAGTCTGAGCAACATCTTCGACCACTTCATCACTTACTTAGGTTAGATAGTAATCAAAGGCTAGCGTATCAGCCATAAAATGTTTTTTTTTATATTATTATTATTTGTTACCTATTATTATATATTTGTATCGACGTTTTTAGTGCTTTTTCTGCATTACTACATTTTATTATTAATTTGGTATGGTATAAATACTAGGCGTAGAAAGAAAAACTAAAATTTAATGCTCTTGTATAACACAAAATCTTTTTTATATATGCCTATGGCCTCGTGCACGTTTATGTGTAGGCCACAGAAAAGAGAAAGCAGTTATATTTATTTATGGTATATAGGTACCTTTATATTACAGGTAGGCAAATAGCGCACTTTTAATAACAGTGTATTATTATTGCACTATTTGCCTACAGTCAAGAGTGTAGCAATATAGTGCAATATCTACAATTATTACATGACGCACTTTGAAAAAAAGACCACATCTCTAATTTTAATACATGGTATGTTTTTACAGCAAGAGGTGTAGGTACCATCGCAGTATCAGATATTCAGCCTCAAAGCGGTAGCCAAATGTTTAGGCGTGAAGGGCACTGCAACTAGCGACATTACTGGGTAAACAAAGTCTTGGAGTGACGAGTGCACTGCAGTGTCAAGCAGAACGGCTGTTACTTGCTACTCTAATGGACAGACGTGACGCTTACCATCAGCATGGGACGTATCCGTTTTATCACTTCCTACAATGATTTCTTTTTTGTAAGATCGCTTCCTCTTCTAACTTACACCAATAAAAAAAAAGCTCGCATGACCCACTAACAAGGAAAAACATCCAAACTATTCCAAGTCCTTACAAAACAGTTTATTGCCAAAATTATAACTATTTTACGATGATTGTAGGCACTTGAAATTTTTTCCCAAGTTTTCACGTCGGTAATCAATTCGAATTTATTGTAGCGATGTTCTGAGTTTCACGGTTTGTACGTAAAAATAACTTTTGTTATATATTAGGGGTTCGTTGCAGTTTGAAAACTTTGTCAAGCGGAGATTACGCCTTCGGCATATAAATATGTTTTAGACACGATATTTCAGTCAAAAACGTGTCGACAATGGATGATTTGGTTAAGGTTATTATTATTATTGAATAATAGGCGAGCAGCCTTTTGAAGCAGTGATGGCTCAGAGGCATTGGCTATGGACTGCCGTGCAGCAGGTCCATGGTTCGAATCCCGCCCAGAGCTTGAGCTTCACCGCATGGTGGAAGGGCATTTTGTGAATGCCCGCCTGGCTAACGACCACCCTCAAGTGGAAAATCTGTCGCCAAGCACAGTGTGTTCCGGCAGCAGTCCTTGAGAGCCAGAAAAATTACAGGCTGATGAGCCCTAACAACTGGACGTCTCAATGTGACGGGCACAGTGCAATTTGTCGCTGACGAAATGCGTCTGTTATAGGCAGAGGTTAGTCCACTTAACATCAGGTGGGCCTCGGACTTGTTCCGTCACAATAACATAAAAAAAAAACCACAGGCTGATGTGCCTATATCGTGGGTTAGTGTGTGTTTGTCCATAACTGTTTATAATAACTATTAAATTACTATTGTTTCACTTTCACTATTCAATTTATTTTCACAAAACCACTTGTCAAGTCTACTCTTAAAACTGTCGGTAGATGGAGCATCAATCACTTCCTGCGGTAACTTGTTCCACAACATCATCACTCAGTTGTTGAGGGAGTGATGTCCAACATTTGTCTTTGACTTCCAGCGAGCTGGTTCCAATTTTTTAATATATTTTTTTGTTGTTGATTGGCTCAACTGTTTTTCATTTCAGCGTGGGTTTTGAGTTACATCTGTTATTTAGATTCAATACAGTTTTTAGTTATTTCATATCTAGTGTATATAACGAATTTCATAATGGACAAAAACATCGAACAATAATTTTGTCTTTGTTTAAACCATTTTTGGTACGAGTTCTTAATTTAACTGTCTTAATTAGACAAAAATCTGGAATTTTAACCAACACATACTGATCAAGTCTATAAATAATTAAAGGTTTTACGCTGTGAATAAAATCAACAAACAGTTTTACTTTAACTCTCTGTTGTACCTAATGCCGAATCCTAAAACAGAGAAGCCCGACTCTCACTTGGCCAGATTTTTGTGATGGTCAGGCTGTTGTTCTCCACTTACCTGTCATGGCAGGTCATTAGCGAAGGTTTGCGAGAAAGTTTGAAGCAGTGATGGCTCGGTCGCATTGGCTATGGACTGCCGCGCAGCAGGTCCATGGTTCGAATCCCGCCACGGGTTTGAGCTTCACCGCATGGTGGAAGGGCATTTTAAGAAGTTCCGGAAGCAGTCCTTGAAAGCCACTAAAATTTCAGGCACATGAGACCTAACAACTGTACGTTTTAGTGTGACGGGCACAGTGCAAATCGTCGTTGACGAAATGCATCTGTTATAGGCAGAGGTTAGTCCACTTAACGTCCTCGGCCTCGTGCTTGTTCCGTCACAATAACATAAAAAGACACCTTATAACCCTAGAAGTATACCATATTTTATATTCATATGCGTCATGAATTTAATCAGTTGCAAATGACGTCGTATTCACGATCTTTTCATTTGATATGATTAATTTAAACAAACATATTAAATAACATTCTGAGGGTTTATTAACAATAAAGTGACAATACAAGTTTGACCGATAAAATCTAAACTACAACCATTCTCTAAATTAATCCTTTTTACAAAAGAAACGTTTTCATAAACAAAATGGTGGATACAACAAGATGGCTGCCGAAATGCGTAGACAAAAGAATAAAGGTTCTCTTCGAGTCCCTTTAACGAGGGTTTCGGTCATTTCATGCTCATTTCGATGCAAATTTTAAGGGTTGATGATGTTCACAGGGCTACGGTAATACGGCCAAAAGATTTTGATTAAAATTTATCAAGACTTAAGTGGTTACGCTTTCGTAGCTAACGGTTCACTAAATATAGATCACCGAGCTCTAAAGGATTCAGAAATTGGGCAAACAGGTAGTTGATTAATTCAACGGTGATTTGAATAATTTGTCAAGATTTACAAGACATACTATGCATATATTAAATTGATCAAATACTTATTAGTTATTCTCTTTTGAAGAGTAATACTTCAACCTGGTGCTTAGATAGCGTTAGTTTTATTTTGTGGCTACATAAAGCTAGCCTCAAGTTGTCAATCTCCTACATATTACTACTATAAACTATTTTTAGATGTTTTTGTGTAGGAAAAAATTGACTTCCATTGAGGCTTGAACACGCGTTTTAAGGTTGAACTGGCCGATCACTTCTCCATACAAACGTCGCAGGGTGATCACTCCCTTATTTGAGATGTTAGGTCCAGATTTAAGCATAACACCGATTGATATCGTCATTATCTAGGCTTGTATGATGCCAAAATTATAAATAGATAATTAAATTGTAATTTATAAGACTCAAAAACATTATATCAAAATGTTTCGAGACTCATAATTCTCAGGTTAATTATTTTAACAAATTTCGGCATCATACAAACCTAGATAATGACGAGATCAATCGGTATTATGCTTTATTTTGGACCTACATCCTCAAATAAGGGAGTGATCACCTTACCACGTTTGTATGGAAAACGGGCCGGCCAGTTGACCCTTAAGAAATATACTCGTCCTGCTGAATTACTAAAAACGCTTTGGAAGTCGATGCTATGTATGTTGCCCTTAATAACTTATTTGGAACCGGCCAGGACTCGCGTTATATTTACCGGAAAGATTCCGACCAGTTCCCAATTAGTTAATATGGATAAAACTCGGGAGAGTTTTGAAAGTGATGTTATGCCCTTTAAGTTTGAATGCACATCTTTGTGACTGTGGCGGCATCTAATCAATTAGTATGAAGCCTACTTAGGTTGATATTTTGATATCCGATCAACTCTTTATGCTTCCCTATATCAATTTCCTCCTAAATCAATTCAATATAAATTTCATTATTAATTATGAATCAATGAAGGCCGTGAGAGAATCTGTCGCCAAACACGTAACAATGTGTTCCGGCAGCAGTCCTTGAGAGCCACTATAATTACAGGAACATGAGACTTAACAACTGTATATTTCAGGGTGACGGGTGCAGCGTAATTCGTCACTTGTGACGATTTGCATCAGGTGGGCCTCGTACTTATTCCGTCCGTACACTTAAAAAAATGTAATTCACGTACCACTGAATATCATATATGTTTTGATAAGGAAAAATAATAGCTTTTAAAGGGCATTACCCACCAAAATATCATTTATCCTGTGGCTGATTTATTGGGGTTTTCTATAAATAGTTCAGTCTGTAAATATACCCCGTAGATGGCAATAGACTCGTTCTTTATTACAAGGGACCAAAACTTAATACAAAACTCTATCTGTTATAATATCTGTCTATCCCAGCAGGAATAAAGAGTCGTGATCATTTGTTAATGTGACTAGGAATTTAAATTATAATTACAATGTTTTTCATTTTGAATTGACTTGAAGTGAATTTTATAGGCAAAAAATACATAATGGGCATTAAAAATCATAACTTTTAGCTGTTATGAACGAAATACTTAGACCAAAACCGTGTAAAATAATGTCCACAATAATGGAGGTCCATTTTATGAGCGTATATTTGTATAACTTGTTTGCGAAGTTGAGGCATTTGAGAGTGTCGAAGGGCTGCGTAGTGAGATAAATTTGCAGTTACTTTTGATGACATAATTTTATTTATTTTATTATTTTACCTTTTATTTATTATGTTGTTAAAACTTTATAAAATATCTGTATTGAACAAATTTGTTTAATTTTCCGTACGCAGATTAGTTCGCGTTGTCGTTCAATTTCGATTTAATCCACTACTATAATATATTTTTTTAATGTATGGTTAATGCTGACTTTTATTACGGACAATTTTAACACTGTTTTTTTGTTGCTTGGTTTATTTTTATTTTTATTTCTGATAGGTAAGCCTTTGACCACAATCTCTCCTGATGGTAAGTGATGATGTGGTCGAAGGTGTTAACAGGCTTAACCTAGAATTTCTGGCTCTCAAGGACAGCTGCCGAAACACACCGTTAGGTGCTTGTAAATAGATTTTCTACTTGAGGGTGGTCGCTAGCCAGGCGGGCATTCGCAAAATGCCCTTCCACAATGCAAAAAATAATTTATCTATTGTACTTTATCACGTCATACGCGAGATTCAGAGGAGATTTATAACAACATCTAAAATATTCTTATTACGTACTAATATTGATTAAATTTGCTACGCATCAGCGGATTTTTTATTTGTGCGCGGTTACTGCACACCGAAGCAGGGAATGGAAGCGCTCAGTAGTACCTTAATGCCACTAGTGATCACCCAACCAAGTAATGACCGCAGTAACATAGTTTATCGGTTAAGAAGAAATCTCTGCTACGAGCTTAACAAGGTAAGCCTCGCTATGAACGCGATCAAATTCGAGAATTAATAATGGGAAAATACGAAGATATATTAAAAGTAAGTTATTATTATTTATTTGTTTTGAAAACTAAGACGTTCTTATTTTATAAAAAAAAACCTTTTTAGGGTTCCGTACCCAAATTACTGAGTATTACTGAGTCTTCTCTGTCCGTCCGTCCGTCCGTCAGTCTGTCACCAGGCGGTATCTCAAGAACGGTGATAGCTAGACAGTTGAAATTTTCACAGATGATGTATTTCTATTGCCGCTATAACAAAACATACTGAAAATGAAATAATGTAAATATTTAAGGGGGGCTCCCATACAACAAACTTGTTTTTTTTTACCGTTTCGTGCTTGATACTAATAATAGTGACAGGTAGACGCTTCAAGTATTTACAGAATATTTAGTTTTTAATTTCTCTTTAAATATAATTAATGAAAATCAAATAAAATAAATAATTAAGGGTGCTCCCATAGGTTACAGGTAACGGTACGGAACCCTTCGAGCGCGATTCACACTCGCACTTGGCTGTTTTTTTTAAGTATTGAACTATTGAACATCAATACACATGGTACCGCATGTAACAACTAAAACCAGCAATATGTAGTTATTACAAAAAAGTAAAAAACCCGACTGCAAATAATTTATTTTGTGCAGCGTTTTATATTTCCATTGTGATTGAAATTGCAAGTTATATATTAATAGTCTCTATTTTAAAGCCCTTCATTTCGATAAACCACACAGAAAAAAATTACACTACGTATATTTTTAAGCCAAGAGAGCTGTTATTCTTAATAATATAGTTTAAATATAAGACAATGTTATCTTAACTTTAAACATTTGTATCAATCAAAGAAATTCACTTCTCTTGCATTAAGAATAATTTATTCTTATTTTTTATTCTGAAACTGAGAATTCCATGCTTAATTCAATACTTCATATTATTCTTCCAAGACATTGACCTACTATTAATCCGAGAATAGAGTTCGCTTTTCATTTAAGAATATATATTTTCCATACAAGAACATCCCATTTCTGAAATTAAATTATTTATTTTTTCTTGGTCGAAAACAATATTATTCTTAATGATAAAATATTATATAAGATTATACTTGAATCAAGAATGATTTTCTTAAAGTGAATAATAATGTTAATACACTTCGATGAAGATCATTTTTCTTAATATAAGAATAAACAGATATTGGCTTTAAGCATCATATACTTATTTTAAAAACTTTATTACTTTTTCAGATAAGAACATTAAATGTATCACAGGAAGATGCAGTATACCTGGAATAATAAGTTCATAGTTTAACAATACAACTACAATTTTTACAAATATATTTTTTTAAATAAAATTCTCTTAATTGAAAGACAGCAAATATTTCTCAATTAAAGAATATACAAATATTTGCTTTAAGTATGATATTATTGAAATAAAATGTACTAGAATTTTCAAGTTGAGTAGGTATATTAAAATTCTTCCAAGATTTTTCACACATATTTTCAAACAAATATTCACATCAAAATTTCTATATTTTTATGAGGTGACATATATATTCTGGATCCAAAACAATTATTTACTCGGCTGAACAGAGACAATCTTTAAACAAAAATCATTTTATTTATTTTATGAATATTTCCCTTGTTGAAACAAAATAAAACGCTTTTCAATCAAATAATATACAAATGTTTACTCTAAGCATAATATTTGGAAATAATAAAAATAACAATTGACAATATAAGTATATATACTTATATTGTCAATTGTAATATTTATTATAAAATCTTCTTATAATATTATATATTTTTCTAATTTAGTGAATTATTCTTAGTTCCAGAATAAATATTTATAAATCAAATACACATCAAAAATGTCATAAATGTCATAGTCTTGTAAGAAGGCATGTTATCTGGAATCAAAACAATTATTTACACGGCTTAACAGAGAAATTCTTTAAGCAAAACATATATATTTAGTTTAAGATTATTTCCCAAATTGAAACGAAGCATTTGCTTTGTTTCGCGTTACAACAAATGTTTACTCAAAGCATAATGATCCTGAAATAAATATTGAAAAAAGTACTAGAAGAATTGTCAAGTTAATATGTTCCATAATAAATTTATATTTTTGTCAAACAAAAACTATTATTTTTAATACCGTTAGGTTTGCAATAACGCCTGCTATGCGGATTACATTACAAAAACATCCCGCACATGACTTAAAATTTTTCCTATAGTATATTTGTGTTTCTTTTTAACTTTTATTCACTGAAACGATAAGAACATTGTGGAAATAAGTAAATTTATTTTTATCTGAGAAATGTATATTGAAGATTTACATTAACTATAATATAGGTAGTCCGGAACTTGGAACCTAACATTAATACTTAAATGTAGTTTTTTTATATGCTTGATTAGCCTTTGACCACTATCTCACCTTTCGCTTAGCTTTAAACTTTCAATTGACAAAGCAACAGTCCTTTTTTTATGTTATTGTGACGGAACAAGCCCGAAGCCCACCTGATGTTAAGTAGACTAGCCTCTGCCTATAACAGACGCATTTCGTCAACGACGAATTGCACTGTGCCTATCACACTGAGACGTCCAGTTGTTTGCCGGAACACACTGTTAGGTGCTTGGTGACAGATTTTCTACTTGAGGGTGGTCGCTAGCCAGGCGGGCATTCACAAAATGCCCTTCCACCATGCGGTGAAGCTCAAGCCCGCGGCGGGATTCGAACCATGGACCTGCTGCACGGCAGTCCATAGCCAAAGCCACTAAGCCATCACTGCTTCAATTCATTCAAATCACTGCGTTCCTTCTAGGGACACAGATTCAACATTGCAATGGGGTCCCTATATTAGAACTCTGTCAGGAAGACTTAGTTATGCAGCATATGCGGTTCGTAAAATTAGACAATTGACTGATGTAGCTACGGCGCACTTTGCGTACTTCCACAACTGTCATATTATGGCATATTGCTTTGGGCTTCAGCAGCTAATATAGAAAATATTTTTATTTTACAAAAACGCGCAGCTCGTGCATAATATAAGAGATCAAAACTCACAAAAATTTAACCTTATCATCATTGTATATTTTTGAAAATATAATACATATCCGTTAAAATATATCGATATTTATGTTAAATAGTGACCATCATCAGTACAACACTAGAAATAAAGACAAAATAGTCGTTTCTAGTTTTAGATTAGTGAAAACAAACAAAATCCCAAAATACATAACTGAGATCACAGAAAGGAAATTCAAGTCTCACGAAAATGCGTACGATGATGTTTGTGATTATTTAGAAGACAATGTATATCTATATCAATGTATAAAAACATCATTATAGTTATATAAGTACCTATATACTATCTGACCCGGCAAACGTCAATCTGCCATATATATGTACATATAAATACAAAAAAACATTAGAACCTCGAAGTCAGAAGGAAATTGGATTTAGCATGTGACAAAATGTTGTTCATTTTTCTTTTATTGATTAGGTACATTCATTAATGCACGGCGGCATATATATAGCGTCGCTAAAACAAATATTTTTCATGCAAGAAAAACTCAAGTAATTATTCTAATTCCAAGAATTCCATTCTACGATAAACCACGCAATGTTGCCACGTTATAATATGTCAATACTATAGTAGTATTCCAACAAACAAGCAAATTTTATCTTTTACTCTGTATCGTTCGCAACTTCTGAAGCAGTGATAGCTCAGTGGCATTGGCTATGGACTGCCGCGGAGCAGGTCCATGATTTGAATCCCACCGCGGGCTTGAGCTTCATCGCATGGTGGAAGGATATTTTGCGAATGCCCGCCTGGCTAGCGACCACCCTCAAGTAGAAAATCTGTCGCCAAGCACCTAACGGTGTATTCCGGCAGCTGTCCTTGAGAGCTAGTGAAATTTCAGGCACATGATACTTAACAGTTATGTCTCAAGGTGACGGGCGCAGTGCAATTCGTGACTTGTGACGAAATGCATCTGTCATAGGCAGAGATTAGTCCACTCAACATCAGGTGGGCATCCAGCTTGTTCCGCCACAATAACATAAAAAAAAAGATATTCGTCCACGTCAGTTCTTATATTATTAAATCTAAATAACCCTGTTTTATGATAGTTACGTAGCTTAGATTCTAAGATTAATCTTTAGTTTGCAAGCGCTGACGAATTTTTTTTAAAGAAACTATATGATAATGTTTTCTTAGGTTTTCGCGATTATAAATGTTGATGATGTTGTGTATTAATACTACTTTTTTATTATTAATAAACAACATCATCAAACTGACAATATTTCTATACTTCAGACCCAGAAAATCATGTCATATCACCAATTCATAATTGCCATTGCGATAATTATTTTGTCCTTGTTTCTCCATTTTATATATTAACCTCTGTCTTTATTACCATACAACAATCTTTTTTTGTTTAAAATAGTATATAAGATGATATATAATTTGAGTATACTATTGAAGTGGTCCCATTATTTTCATTTAACCCACTTCGAAAATAAGGAGGTTATATGTCCTGTTGCCCACGATTTTTTCGCGTGGGAACCACCCATTGGATCCCTAAACTAACACCATACAAAAATGATTTCGATCACTAGCTCTGTGCAATACAGTCACAAACCTATCCCAAGAGAACTATACATGTTTTGAGATAAAAATCCATCCAAAATTTCTCATCAATAATATTATAATAAGATTAATAAGAAATAAAATTGTCTTGATATCTTTTTCATAAAAAGTTTTTGTGTTCACTATATTTGTTTATTATTTCATAGATTTTGTTATAAAACCACACACCGTTCCCTAAAAAATGGCTTAATTTGGTTTTTAATAATTTAAAACTATAATTATGAACAACTTATGTATACAGGCGTTCCTATAGTTTAAATCAGTACTTATATTGAATATTTTTTGTACTACCATTTTATTTTCAAAACATACAAGGTTAACATAAATTACTAATTCTAGTCAAGGATTCGTGAGTTTTTTACTCACATAGAGTATGAACTCTACGTTTTCGTGAAAAAAACAATTTATCGTAATAGTTAATTGTGTTTATGGAATGTAGTAATTTATACTATGACCTGGCAACACTGGTGGTAGCGCGTCCCCACGCTCCGACTCTTAGTCTGTATTGACTCCCTACTACCAAACGTATTTCACATTTCACAATCTAACTCTTTGTAGTGAATTCGCAGTTATAGTGATATTGTTCATACTTTAGATGCTGAGTAATCTTAAAGACGCCACTACGTATACTATTAGAAAAAAACTCAAAAGAACTCAGAAGATGGAAGAGTTACTGGACCAATAAAAGTGATAAACAATTTTACAGGTATGTATGTATATTAAACGGTTACTTCAATTTTGTTTATTTGTATAGAGTGTAGATAATATAATATCGTGTATATTAAGCTGCTAACAACCCTTATTTAGTTAATTTCGAAACGCCGTTGATGAAAATTACTTGATCCAAGAATGTGTTTGTTGGTTTCAGATAATAATATAAATCCAGAGCAGTTAAGATATGTATTGGATACCTATTAAATGAACTGTGCCCATCTATTGGTATACGCAAAAAATCAAGAACTTCGAGAATTCCTCATTTCAATGGTAGGTATGTTATATACTCGTAGGTTTACCACACATGATTTTCCATACACACATGATTTAATATCTTAGATATAATTGTGTTTTATATTTCAGATGAATATTGATTTGGATAAAAAATTATCCGAACAGCAATGGAAACTTTATTCAAAATGGAATAGGTATCTCGATGAAATAATAACAAGGAGTCTTCAATTACAGACGAAGCTATATTAATTGAATTGGAGGATGTAAAGGAAGTCACTGAACTTGGTATGTAACACTTTTTTGAAAAATTGATATATTATATATAACTACCAAACAAGTATATACATAAGTAATATAAATAGTATGCTGTTCAGCTAACCTCTGTTGAAACATGTGTTTTACAACGCGAAAACCTAAGACAACATTATGTGTTTTACAAATTATATCTTGATATAAATTAAAATTATGTATGTTTCAGACAAGAAAGCCATCAGACAAATAAAGCTGCTCTGCCGGATTATACCGCCGTTGGGGAGATTAAATGGAAAATTGAAATTTTCTACATTTGAATGCATAGGGCATAGTTGTGAATGTTGTGATAAGTTTTTAATAGTTTATCTATGAGTAAGTAATTTTAATTTAGTCTACAATGCCTTCAAAAAAGTAAAGCTACATTTTACTTATATTTTTTATTTTGAACGAACTCAGAATTAGTTTCTTACATTTGTTAGGAGCTTAGATGTTAAGACTAAAAATGTTTGTTAAATTTTTCGATCATCAGTTTCTTCATACGTCATATTTTTTGTTTAAAAGTATATTTATAAAGTAGTTCGCTAGATTGCCTATCAGTATGATTATGTTGTGTTAAAAATGTAACGCCAATGACAATAATGAGAAAATAATAATCAATATTAATATTTTGGTTTTTGTTAACTTACAATATGATTACGTTGTAGTGAATATTACTATATTAGTTTTATTACTAATGTCATCAGATTATTTATTACAAATGTTATTGTTTAGTTACTCCTGTTTGATTGCTTTAAGTGTGGTTAACCTTGTTTAATTTTAAAAAGTTGTTTATTTTATTATTATGTGTAAATATCAAAGGAAAGGTTATCCCGGTAAAATATGTACTCTATAAGTGCGTTAGCTTATCTGATATCTATATTGTAATAAATTTGTAACTACACTTTTTATGAAATTTTATGTAGCGAAAATTATCTGGCCTAACGAGAATGTAATTTCTTGATTTGTTATGTGTTGATATTATTTTTACATTAAGAAAATTTAATTTTACATTGATCATTTGATACTTTATTAAACTAAGACACCACAATCTTCCTCACAAGAAATTATATTCTCGAAATGAAATTCATAATCTAATACTTTAAAAATAAGCTATTATTCAAATGAGAGGATAATATGATTAAAATGAAACTTAAATTTATTGAATCAAGATAATATTATTGTCCATACATTAATTGTTTTTCTCAAAATAAAACGCATAATTACTTAAATCCAGAATGAATTATTATTCACCCAAATATATTATCACTTGAAACAAAACCCTATTTTTATTTCTTCAAGATAGCGTGATCATTATTATAAGAAATTGGAGTCTTAAAATGTTAAATAATTTCTCTTGCATCAAGTATAGATTGTTTTCATTGAAAAATAATATCGATTTACATTGAAACTAAGATTTATCCAATCAAAATATCATTGATTCTCACGAAAAGAAGTAAGCTTCTTAAATTAAACAAATTAAATGATTAATTTAAGAAAAAATCTAATTTGCCTTAAGAATATGATATAGTTGGAATAAAACTAAATTTTATTGAACGAAGAAAGAATTATCCATACGACAAGAAACTGCAGACTCACAACGAAAATTATTTCTCTTTCATCAAGAATAGCTGTTTTGAAACAATAATAGATTATCATTTAATTGAAAATAGGTTTAGTTAAATTAAAAATAATAAAGTGCTTGTTTTAAAACAGCGACTGCCTGAAACGAATATATCATATCTTGCTGTAATTATTATTTTTTTTAAGTTAAAACACTATTATACTTAATATAACGATTTGGTGTTTCAAGCGGACTAAATTATTCTTGTTTTAAACGAAAAATTTGTCATTTGCTAGTAATTTTTTTGTTGACTTAATGAAATTAGTCTTCTTGACAAGAATGCGATGTCTTATTCAAACAATATCATATACTTAAACACAAACTATGTAATTCTTCATTTAAGATATCATGCTTATTTGACACGAAGAATCCGGATATTCTTGCCATGCGAGACATTAAATATACTTGAACGTAGTATTTAGGACAACAAAATATTATTCTAGAACTAAATAACATATTTTTTGTTTAAAAAAGCCAATTTGAAACAATCTTATGCTGATGTCAAGTTTTAGCCATATACAAATCATTATTATTCTTGACCAATAGAATAATTCTTGCACAAAGAATACTTTTTTTTCTGTGCACTCGATGGGATTCACAGAAAAAAAAACTCTCACAATATGGCGTCTAAAATCCACCAGCTATTTATTTTTATTAAGTCATTTGCATAATATCACTTGCGCTATAAAGACAAATCTAATGATATCTCAAACGTTAAAATCGGTTAAGCCATTTAGAAGTTATGGTGGAATAAAGAAACTCACAAATATACGTAACATGAACCCTATGTTTATATATATAAACCTTATATTTTATTATTTTAAACTTGAGAATACCATCTTTATGTAGTAAGGTTACCAAACCTAGCTACAACCTGCTACATGGTGCACATTCCATATTTACCCGAACGAAGCGATTTGCTTCTTCGTTCATCTACGAACCGTCAAGGAATATAACACCCTGTCTAGGTATGCGCGCTCCATCATCGATCGCATCAATACTTCACATCAGGTGAGATAGTGGTCAAGTGTTTCCCATTTCACCATAAAAAAAACAAGCCCGATAAACCTGTTAACATTTTTAATTTATCCGCCACAAACGTGAGTTTTCTTTCACCTTTATGAATCATACTGGGATGACGAAAGACTTGATGACAAGAAAGAACATGGCCAGTTTGAATATTTTCCCATATGTTATTACAAATGATGACAATTAACCTACTACATATATTGAGATAGTAGAAAAAACACATGGACAAACATTGAAAATTGCGGAGTTATACCAACGTCCACTAAATTAAAAAACAAAAGAATGTCGCGAACAAGAAAAAAAATCTTAACTCTCTCTTGGCAGCCAAATAAAAAGAAAATTTCAAAAGAAATACATCTAGCACAGTAGATTTATTTGAAAACATTTTTGAACTTGTCATATTATAAATGCACAGCAAGTTCACCCTTTCTACCTTCAAGTCTGATTCGTGAATTAAAATAAAGAAATAATGTATTACAGAAATAAAAACTTCTTGCAGTAATAATGAGAAAACTTGAAAGCAATTTCCACAATCAAAACATCTAAACTACAGAGTAGGTACCTATTATTAGTAGCCTTATTATTTTCGTTCGGTAGGTGTAATGTTTATTCGAAACAAAATTATAGTGAATATTATGCCTACACTCGTAGATATTTTGTCTTGCTGTGTTCTCTTATCTTGTTTCATTATTTAAATCAAGTGAATATTATCAAATACAGTTGTAAGTTTTGAGAATTTCTTCACAGATAATGTTAGATATAAAACGAATGACCTCCGAAGACTTTACTGAAAATTGCTACGTAATTCTGTACATTTACTTGGTAGGTATATCGCCCCGGGCGCCGCTAAAATGTGTTCATGCTTGTGGCGTTTTATGCGTATGTCTGATTAGTGTCATTGAAATACATTTTTAAGTGACAGAGGAAAGCGTAGGTGCAGAATTCATAGAGAAGGTAGTTTTTATAGACTTGCAACGGATGTTTTGAAACTATCAAAAAGTTTGTTATTATTCAGAAGAGTAGTGAAGCACGCAATCATTTATGAATAAAACTACTTGTGCCCTCTTCCCCCGGGCCGCTCATGGCATTGAGGGGGCGTTTACCTGATTTTGGTTGCTTTGAAGGTGAACTCCTCTTCAGGACATCATTGTTTGGATTCAGAAATATAACTATAGACGGACATTTAGGAAACAATCCCATACTGAAGGTGTTTTCGTTACTGTTTGACTTCCTACTTCGATAAAAATTTCGAAGTGCTCGTAGCGTAGTTTGCTGAACCGTTCAGTGAAAGTAGGCATAATCAGCCAATTTTTACTACTTGCTAGATCCAATGTAATAAATATCGGGCATATTGCCATCATTGATGTCAATAATAGCAATAGGCTTGCTTTTTTATGTCCACGGGGTACAGTTCCATACTCTGGACTACTTACTACTACGTTACTGAGAATCATTTAAAAACTTGAGTAAATAAAATTAAATGTAATTAATATAAAATAATCACTAACACAAAATCAATAACAACATCAAATATTTATACTATTTATTGGTAATATGCTAACAACCTGTTAGGGTTGACATCTGCAAGTCCTAAGAAACATTTTGAGTTTTTTTTTTTTTTTTTGTTTTGAAAATAAAAAATAATTTTTTTCTATGTAATTTTTAATTATTTTTTTGTGTGCGTGACCACGGCGCGGTACAGTGTTGCCGCGGTGCGGCGCTCTTCGCTCGAAGTAGGCATTAAAACACAAAAAAATATGAAAAAAAAAAAAAAAAATTTTAAAAACAAAAAAAAAACATCTCAAAATATTTCTTAGAGCTAGCAGAAGTCAACCCTAAGAGGTTGTTAGCATTTTACCAATAACCCTGTATACAAATGATCACGAACTCAATTTATTGTACGAAAATCTGCAATTTGAAGCAATGATCGGGAATAGTTATGGACTGCCATGCTGCAGGTCCATGGTTCGATTCCCACTGCTGACTTGAACTTCACTGCATGTTGGAATGGTATTTTGCGAATGCTCGCCTGGCCATCTACTACCCTCTGTAGAAAGTCTGTCACCAGGCACCTAATAGTGTGTTCCGGCAGAAGTCCTTGAGAGACAGTTATTCTAGGCCTGTTTACCATTCTCGACCACATCATCACTTACCATCTGGTGAGATAGTGGTCATGGCCTAGCCTATCAGCTGTAAAAATAACTAAAGAAAATAACATAACGATATCTTAGCGCTCCCAGACTAATAATCATGGGGCAAGATCCTACCCCTTTTCACCCCGGATTTATATTAAATTCCTTAATCCAAATTTGGCGAAACAATGCCCATAGGGCTACCTAACCGCGATTTTATTATTTCTTACCCCCACATAGACGCAGTCCAGTCAACATTCCAAAATGAAATATAGAGGCTGTTTCATGGAGAGATTTTAGTTTTTCTTCTTCGAGGAAAACTTATATTTTATTTGATATTGGTAAACTAGTAATTCGTACACTTGTACTGAGTTGAAGTCCTGCTAAGTATTTGCTAAGAACTTGAGATCTATGTGGACTAAATAAAGTGAAAGCAGTTTAGGATTGTTTACCGATTTCCAAAAAAGGAGGAGGTACTCTTTAAGTCTGTTTTTAAATGTTTGTTACTTCAGAACTTTTGATTGGATGAACCGATTAAGATGTTTTTTTTATTTGCCGTGTGGTCCCATTTAAATTTCATAACAAATTTTGATTTACACTCCAACAACTGAAAAGTATTTTCCTATCTTGATGATATAATCATTTACTGTGAATGACAATCGAACCCATAATAGTAAACGATCACTGAAAAGGGCAAAAATTTTTTTTTACCAAAAAATGGAACCGACTTCAACACTCAAATGTGTGAAATAAATTGTCGAAATCGGTACCATGCGCACAATATTGTGATAATAGGTACTTTTGAACCATCATGGTACCGACTTCAACAAATTATTTCCACACATTTGAGTGTTGAAGACATTTTTTGGTAAAAAATGTTTATATCCTCCACTCGAGAACCTTTCAGCCCCACGACCATCTGTTTTGCGTGCTGTGTGCCCTGCCCATTGCCACTTCAACTCGCTAATCCACCGGGCTATGTCGGTACCTTTCGTTCGTCTACGGATCTCCCCATTCCTGCATGATTTAATCTGGTAGAGAAACACCGAGCATAGCCCTCTCAATAGCTCGTTGTGCGACTTTGAGCTTACTTATAAGGCCCACAGTTAGAAGCCACGTTTCGGTTCCATATGTCATCACTGGTAACACACACTGGTTGAATACTTTCGTCTTTAGGCTCTGAGACTCCGTGAAGTTTCTCGAACGCTGCCCGGCCGAGTTGGATACGACGATTGACCTCTTTCACAAAAATGGACTTGCCTAGCTGGACTGTTTGTCCTAAGTAAATTATAACATATGACAAATATGATTTACTTACAAAGTTAATCAATATGATTTACTTACAAAGTAAATCATATTTGTCAACAACTTCGAGTACCGAGTTTCCCACTGATACCGGGACAGGCACAACATGGACGTTTGACGTTACCTTTGTCTTGTCCATGTTCATCTTAAGACCTACCCGTTGAGAAACTCGATTGAGGCTTTCGAGCATTGTGCTCAAGTCTTCCATCGATTCTGCCATGACCACAATATCGTCGACAAATCGGAGGTGAGTGATGTATTCGCCGTATATATTTATGCCGAGTCCTTTCCACTCCAGAAGTTTGAAGGCACCTTCCAATACGCTAGTGGACAGTTTCGGAGATATGACATCTCCCTGTCTCACGCCTCTTTGTAATGGAATTGCCTTCGAACTCTGCTCCTGTACTCGGACCGACATGGTGGCGTTATTGTACAAGCACTTTAGCACCTCGATGTACCGATACTCTATGCGGCATCGTTGGATAGACTCAAGCACCGCCCACGTTTCGATCGAATCAAGGGTTTCTCATAGTCCACAAACGCTAAGCATAGTGGCAAGTTATACTCCTCAAGCTTCTGTATAACTTGCCGTAGCGTATGGATGTGGTATATAACCTTTTCGGAAACCGGCTTGTTCGGGAGGCTGGAATTCATCAAACCTGTGACTGAAAAGGTTCGTGTTGACTCTTGAAAACAGCTTATAAACATGACTCAGAAGCGTTATAGGTCTGTAATTCTTCAACAAGGTATTATCACCTTTTTTAAAGAACAGCACCACCACGCCTCTGTTCCATGCTACTGGCGTTGTACCTCCAATAAGAACGGCATTAAAGAGCTTCTGGAGGACTTTAATTATCTTTAAGCTCAGATGTGACTCCGTCATCACCAGGCACCTTGTTGTCCTTCAGCTGTTTTAAGGCCATCCTAATCTCGTACAGGCTGATGTCCGGGATATCTTCGGCATATTAAATGAGTGATAAATATCGTTTTCACCTCACAAGCTCGGAAAGGTGTTGCTTATAATTCGGAATCTGCGTGCAAAAGTGTTTTATATTCGCTAGCACCCACGAGGTTTCGTCGTCTTGAACTAAGTACAATTGTAATTTTAATTAAATAAATAATTTTATTTTTATTTTTAATTGATATTTATATTTTAATTACATTGATTCGATAATTGTGGTTGTATCCTACAATTATATATTGTAACTCCATTGAATTATGTTAAAATAAAATTAGCCAAGAATGCTCGCCGCAGCAACACTGGACCGCGCCGCGCTCCCTTTGAATGCAGTTTTGAATAATAACATCGAGCTAAGTAATAAAAATATGAAATATTAAATTACAGGCACAAGAGACTTTTAACATCGGGTGGTCCTCGTGCTTATTCCGTCAAATAAATAAGTCAAACAAACACAAAAAATATATATAATAAAATTTGTAAGAAAACTTTTAAATTTCAAAAAACATAACCACAAAATACGGACTAGCAGAAGTCAACCCTAAGAGGTTGTTACTTGTAGCATTTTACAAATAACCCTGTATGTTGGACTGTAACAAGTTTGATGCTTTGTAAGAATCGGACGGATCGACGGATAGACATACAGCCGACGCTTAGTTATAGAGTCCGTGTGAAATAAAGCGATTAAGGGTCTATTTTTCAATCCTCAGATAGTTACTATACCTAAGAATAAATGTATACACAACCAACGCGAAGAAAATAATGTTGGTTATAGTAATTAAACAACGGGGTGACTGTGACCACGATCAATGCAAAGTGTTTGAAACGTCGGGATAAAAATATTGATAAATATACGCGATATAAACCGTTTAAAGTTGTTTAATTACTATGTGTAATAATCGCGAAAACCTGACAACGTTAAGAATGTTGGTTGATAAAAAAATTATATATTTTTATAATAGGTTAATTAACATTTTATCAGTCTGATATTTTTATCTGATGAATTTTAAAAACATGTCAATGTATTTTATATTACGTTTCTGGTACGGGGACTCCCTTATATTTTCACCTCTTTGTTAATACTATTATTTAGCAATTCAATATCGGCATCAGGAAAGACGTTCATTGTTGAACAAATGCCTCCCCGATAAATTCACTATACAAACACATATTCTGTAAAAAACGTAAACAGCTACCTATATTGGTTCCAAACATACAGAACTTAAAAAGTCAGATGAACAGACGGTCCTTCGGGTACAGTTCGAGGATTAGCTAGGGTTCTGTTTTCTAGTACGGAACCCTTCAAATTACAGAATCAAGGCTAATAAAATGTATATGGCGCAAGCTACCTAGCTACCCGTCAATCAAGAAATAAATCACCTTACTACCAAACCTCAAAGCAATCTGAGCACATACATAGCTACGTAATATTTTTATTCTGAATATTTGAACAATTTTACCTTGAAACGTTATTATACCCTTTGATTTTTTATTTTTAGTCGTTTATTTCATTGCTTACGACTGTGCTTATATACGAGTATAATAAGAAACACTAACATAATTTGCAGCAACGATAGTGGAGCGGTAACAGCTATGTACTGCCGTGCCACAGGTTCGATCCCCACCGCCGGCTTGAGCTGCACCGCATGGTGAAAGCGCATTTTGCGAATGCTCACCTGGCTAGCTACCACCCTCAAGTAGAAAATCTGTCGCCAAGAACCTTGCGGTGTGTACCGGCAGCAGTCCTTGAGACCAAATAAAATTGACAACTATATGTTTCAACATGAGACTTAACAACTATATGTTTCAGAGTGACGGGCGCAGTGCAGTTCGGAACTTCTGACGAAATGCATATGTTATAGGCAGAGGATACTGCTTAACATCAGGTGGGCCTCGTGCTTGTTCCGTCACAATCATATTACAAAATAACTGCAACAAAAAAAAACTAAATCAGTTAAACACTTTCGTGTTTTCGGTTTATATAGTTCACAACTTAGCCGCCAAGCACAATATATGTATCACCTCGCATCTAAAAGTATGTTCCAGCTGACTGCCAGTCAGACTCAAGGACAGTTGTCCTTGAGAGCCAGTTCCCATTCTAGGTGAAGCCTATTTACCATCTTCCCTCACCACATCATGGTGAGTGCACCATCATGTGAGGTTGTGGCCACGTATAAGTAAACTTCCCACAATACTACGCTTTTATTGATAAGCTTTTCTTTTGATCTAAGTACGCCGTTGTTCGTATTACTACCCTTTCCTAAATACCCATTTTATCGTTTGCTGTGTTATCAACCGATTTTAAAAAAAAGGACGAGGTTTTCAGTTCTTCTATGCCTTTTTTTGTATATAGTTACGCGATTGTTCCACCCGTTATGAATTAACTTTATATGTAAACTTTTATTGTTTGGTAGGTCATATACTTATAGACGTATTTCAGAGGTATTCAGTATATTTTTTATCAAAATCGGTTAGCTATTTGGGTTTCAAATCCAAACAACTGCAAATAATACCTATATAGTTATATATATAGTTTGATTTTATTCAAAAAAAATTATTGAATAAAATCAAACTGCATTTCATACATTTCAGTTGAGCAAATCGGATTTTTTGAGAAATTATTAGCACTTAAATTCTCATGAAAGTGACGTGCTTTAAAGGTTGTTCAGAAATGAATTTTTAAAACCGTAGTCATCTGCAAACGAGGAATAAAAATGTACAATAGATCATGTTCGTAATGAAGTTAATAAGTTAATTAGAATAAAGAAGTTTTGAAGCGATGTTTAAATCAAATTAAATCAAATTACTTATTGCGTGAAATACATGTACAGAAGATGTTATAATTATTATAAATATAGGTTCAATGTATTCTGCCTCCATAAAGCGTGCAATGTTAATATTGTTACAAATTTCATTAAATTAATGAGACTAATTTTATATCTAAATACACCAAATTAATTGTCAAAATAGTTCTCAAAATATAGCATTTTAATTATTATCATTAGTCAAAAAAAAATATACGTAAATATGTCATGTTAAATCAAATATATGAAATTAAATTACATAATTAATAATAATCATAAAATAAACTAACACAAATAGATAAATAGTCATCCGAATAAAAAAAAATTACTGTTTTTAAAATGTCATTTTCTTGTCATTCAAGAATTCTTTAGATGTATTTAATAAAATTGTTTTCAATTTTCTTTGAAATACTCTAACAGGTAATTTTCTTATGGATATTGGTAACTTATTATATACAGTGACAGACATACGGAAGATACTCTTGCGTAACAATTTTGTTCTAGAGCCTTGAACGCACATTTTATGGTTGTCACGTCTTTTTCTAATCACTAGGTCTGATTGCCGATGGAATATATGTGGATTATTTTTAACGAACATCGAAGTTTCATAAATGTATAATGACGGCATTGGCTGTTTGCTTAGCTGTTTTTTACCGATCAGCAAAGATAAGCAACGTCCACCGCGGTCATGACTTGGATGGGTGACGGCTAGTGTCATTACTACTGAGCGCTTCTGTGCTTCGGAGGGCACGTTAAGCCGTCGGTCCCGGTTGTCGTCTTAGGATGGCAGTCAGCCAGATGGTAGGGCATTTTGCGAATGCCCGCCTGGCCAGCTACCACCCTCAACTGGCAAATCTTTGTGTGTTCTGGCAGCTGTCCTTGAGAGCCAGTAATTCTAGTTAGCCTGAACAACATCTTCGACCACATCATCACTTACCATCAGGTGAGATAGTGCTCAAAGGCTAACCTATCAATATATAATATATTATATCATTAAAAAAAACATGATATAGTAAGTTTTTATTCTTTTCCATGTTTGTATGCCAACTTACTAATTATCGTCATCATAAAAATCCTCCCATAATCCACATTAAGCAAACTTACCCACAGATAAATCAAAGTGAGCAACGGTCGAACTCGAACTGCAAATGGCGTAAGTTTCCACTGCAACTGCTTCAACTGCTGGCTTTTTGCCGGCTTGAGTTACAGGTCCCTAATTCATTATACGTTTTTACCTCCGCGACGTAAAAAAATAAATGTGATGTGTGGATTAGCTTCAGATTTGGAGAAAAATAATTAAGTAATGCAGATTAATGATAGCCCATTGGCAATAATTCTGATTTACTATGCAGAGGGTTTTTATTTCAAATGCAATTGAATCCATTGGGATTAAATTATCCATAGGAATTAATTAAATTGTATTTGAACTAAATAATAATAAAGAACTTCTGCATAGTAAATTAGAATTATTGCTACTGGGCTATCATTAATTTGAATATATATTTTTTCTTCCTTCGAAAGAACAGCATTTAATTTGAAGATAGCTTTTGACGCTGAAAAACGTACAGGATTATCAACTTGTAGATGTAGATGTATCATTCTGATTATTGTATGTTCTATGATTCTGTAGAAACGCAAGCCGCCTTCCCTTAGTAACACGGTAGTTTTATGATCCTCCATACAATTATATTCACTTATTTTATTCCTGGATAGTTTTGCTCATTATAATATATATATATATATATATATATATAACAAGCAAAGCTATCCATATATATTCCTCCATAGTTTATTACAGCATTCAATTAAATCAATGCTATTGCATAAAATCTTAGCCCGCTATCGACACGTCCCTGCCATTTTCAGCAACGAATTATTACTAAAAAAGTATGTTTTTGAAAATCACTATAGAAGTCCATTTCTATAGTTATGATCACAGGACCACCGGACAATTTTTTATTTATTTAGTTTTGCAATGGCGCATGCTCCGCGGATCACATTCAAGAATAAGCAGCGGAAAAGTTATCCATTCTCATATCGTTAGTACGAGAGGACAAAAAAAAGTCATATGTCATGATGGCGTAACAGTTCGAGCATTCCCTGGCTATAGGGGTGGATGGCGTGGGCTCGTATGATATTCAGTTCCGGGATTCGTATCCCGCACATGACTAGAACTTTTCCTTATTGTAATTTTGTAAAATTTGAAAAGTTTTTCAGAAAATAAAGGAATATAAGACTAGATATATCCTTTTTTAAAATTTTAATGCCAAAATATTATGGAATTGCTCAGTTTCGGAGGAGAAAACAGTGTAATACGAAACGACATATTTTAGAATTTTCTTCCTATATCTCGCAAACCTCAGATCTGTATAACTATAAGGCAAACCGACGATCTAAAAATTAGTATGAAACTGACGAGATAATGAAATTGGTGAATTAGGTAGAGTCAACGTCTACAAGGCAGCCAAAATCATTCATCAAATATTAACGTCTATACGATGCTCTTATGTCTTAGGTCTGTTAAAACATTATACACTTCTCTAAAAAGATTCTACTGCCATGTTCAGTTAAAATGTGACACTCCTAAAAGAATGTGCAAGAAACTCACTCTTAACTGTTTTACATTTTTAAACATAATCTGTCTACGTTAAATTATAACTACGTAACTATGTATTTACATAACTTAAGTGTCTGACGGTGGCTCGGCAGAGGTGAATTGTTCCAAGAATTTATTTCATACCAGTTGTATTACAAAGCATATTTAGTTTAAGTTTTTTTTTATACACCTCAAATTTTCGATTTGAGTGACACCTGATCATTCAACTTCTCGAACTTGATAAGTCATAAAACTATGATGTTGTATTTTCTTGTTTTGATACCAACTAAGCGGCTTGCTTACAAAATAAGAATGAAAGGAAACATTTAATCCAAAGTCTCGATACGAACCTAACGTTAGTCCTTCGGGACTCTATAATATTTTTGATTTAATATATTGACAATTAATTCAATTTTGAATAATTCATATTAAAGGAATCTACTCAAAGTAACGCGGAATACAAAATTTAAACATCTTCATCGCCGTTTTAGCTAAGTTTGTTTCCAATTCTACATGATCATAGAATTTGTGAGCTGAAAATAATATTGCTCTCATTATCATATAAAAATAAAATGATTTTATAAGTTTTTTTTAATATTTGATAGGCTCCGCTATTATTTAATGGTAAGTGATGATTTGGTCGAAGATGTTATTTAGGCTAATCCAGCATTACTGGTTCTCAAGTTTCCGGAAAACACCGTTAGGTGCTTGGCGATCGATGTCCTACTTAAATGTAGTAGTTAACCAAGCGGGCATTCGCGAAATGCCCTACCACCAGTCACCCCTAAAACCGCCAAAAGTTTACGAGTAACAAATGTAATCAATGAAAACTTTTAAAAGGAAACAAAACTTACTATAAGGTATCAGGAATATTCTGCGAATCGTGTATATTGTGTGATCAAGTAGAAAAAGACGAGCTAGCAATCAAACCAAAATAATGTTTAAATTCAGGGTTTCCCGCTATAGACGTACATCATTTTACTCCATTATGTAAATTGATGTTAATTTCCAGTAGAACATAATTATTTAAACAAAGCGACTAAAGAACAAATCTATTTTGTCGTTGAGTCGAATTACGTCAAATCAGGACTGAACACTAAAAAATCTCTATGTAATTGATGTAAAGTAAGCGACACTTTTGAGTTTAAAACCTTTAACTAAGTTCTTTTACGAGAAGCCGATAAAAGCGCCAGTTAGAGTTTTCCGAGGGTAAACTGAAAACTGAGCGAAATAGCACTAACGCTTCTAATGTAATGGACTAACAAAGTTTTAATATACACCTCTCTAATAGAACACGAGGGAACTCTTGAACAAGCTTGCCCGGTACACATACTGCTTCAAAGTTTAACGTATAACCAGCAAAATAGTAACAAGAATTTCTTCTTTTCTTTATTCTACAAGTATTCGACGGAACTTACTCGTTATAAAGACTTTCTTATTATGATTACGTAACGTCCATTTCGATATTATGTGCACCTTTTTTATGTCATTGTGACGGAACTAGTTCGACGCCCACCTGATGTTAAGCGGACTAACCTCTGCCTAGAACAGATGCATTTCATCACAAGTGACAAATTGCACTGCGCCTGTCACCTTGAGACATAATTGTTAAGTCTCATGTGCCTGTAATTTAATGAAGTGTGCGTATAATCGGAAATGGGTTTTTTATATTAAATATTTATAGTTTTGAAATAACGCATGGGTTTGTATCCCAGATGACTTAATTTTTCCTCTCGTAAATTTGTATTTTTTTATATTATGTTCATAATTTGAAATGTTACTTTTATTTTGAAGTTATGATGGCTGAGCGGTAATAGTTTTGGACTGCCACACATATATTCCAAAATTACAACGAGAGGATAATTATAGTTATGTGCGGGATTCGAACCCGCATTAATTTCGTATGGGCCATCAGAATTCTGCGGAGCATGGATCATAGCAAAAATATATTAAAATTATGGGGTTGAGTCAGCGTTAACAAATTTAAAGCTAATTGCAAATAACAAGCTTAGAATCAATGTATAATATTAAATTAAAATAATTATTTTCTAATTGTGGTGTACATAAATAATTTGTAATAAAATCTTATTACTCACAATAATATCAACACAATTATAATAAGCTTAAATTTATATGACTAAGGAAAATTGCTAAATGTAGAACAATATTCGAAACATACATTTTTTTAGGAATAATTAACAGAATAGTACATATTTACATTTTTCTTTTATTGCATAATCAAATATACAAAAGGAAACATAACTTTAATGTGATTTTCTTTTCTTGATCACTGCTTTAGTAAACATTTAAAATTACACATATTACTTCACGAATCTTGCATAGAACACTGCTCACGAACTAACGTTATGTAATTAGAACCCTAGAAGTGAACTACCTCACAAACTCAAGGTATCCTACAGTGAGGACTAGGGATTACCTCTAATCACTAATAATAATTGTCGCGAGCGCGAAGAGAAATATACCTTAGTAGGTCCGTACGAAGGTATAGCTTGCAATAGTCGCGCTAGACATCACGCGACTGCGGGGCAAGCGAGCGAGAGAGCGCGCGCGCCGCCTGCGCGGTATTGCTTGACTAGACGTCGCCGCAGTTGCATCGGTGAGTGAGCTTGTGTTATTCTCAGTGCATACAGGACTAGCCCTGACTAGAAGGTACCACGTATTGAGTACCGATCAGAAACCGATGCGTTCGGACTGTTTGCGAACAGTGTGCTCAGAATCAGATTCAGTTTAGCAAGCGAGGCTTGGGGTGGCTATAGGGGAGGTTGGAGGCCACTGGGGGGAAACCCCCAAATATCCTTTATGAGGATAACTGAAATCCTGGAATACCGCATGACTAGGCGGATCAGTAAACAGATGTGTTTAATTGTTGCATGACTATCAGTATCTTTCAGTGTTTGCAGCATTGCATTTTATTCAGTGACGTATGTATCAGTTCAGATATTCGTTATGTACCTAGTTCTAAGGTACTTGGCGACATGGTGGAGATGCTGGGATCTCACGAACGGCTTATCAGAATATAAATAATTACGTAGAAAATTTTCCTCACGGCGACAGTAGTTACGGCAGATATACGCCGATAGGTACGGTACCGACGGTATCTTGAAATTTAGTTTCTAGTATTTCGTCATGTTTTCGTTTGAAAATCACTAAGTGGCTCGCTAGCCAAAGACAGACAAATAGATAAGTTACAATAATGCTGTGTGTCGTAGTTCGATTATTAAAACAAGTTTTAACGTAAAAATTATGTGAGTAAAATATACCGAATGTTTGATAATTATCTTCTAAAGCGAAGGATTAGCTGTTTAAACTGTCGATCATGTTTTATGTTCATATAATTTATAGTGTGATCCAGAGAGTGAACGATATAAAGTGCACCTATAGTTGATGGTAACACGTAAAAAATAGATTTCGACGCATTGAGAGTTGAGAGTTGAAATCATGTGTACATTCATTTTTTCCTTGGCCATCGGTGGCAAGTGCCTACATTTAGTGAATAAAATAAGGTGTTTTTTAACCGATGGAAATGAGGTTTCTTAAACAGAAATGAATTAATTTGTTATTATTCTTTGTCGTTGCTGTCCAGTATAGTAAAAAAAAAATACTGGGTGTTCAGTAGTAACCAAGCGAAACGAAGTCTCTAAAACAAATGTTTTTTCTTTTGGTGTGTTTCTTATTTGCGGTCATCTATCGGAGCGGTTAATAATAGTTCACAGCTTTGGTTACAATGGGTACATTCAGCTATATACAGTAGCAGTATAATTTAGCGGATTTTAGCTGCTCTATTTATTTGTTATAAAGTTGTACCGGATCACAACTAAGACATGATATTTTACGATAGCGTTTAGAAATTTGTGACTATACGACAAGTTTAGCCTTGCCCGTAGACGTTTTCACTTTATTTTTGATTATACGAAGAAAACGGTTCACATTCTTGCTTATGGTACTGTACTCAGAATGCAGGACGTTATCCGAACTCGTTTAAAGATGTATGCATGAATCAGTTCAGTCTTATATAAACTCAGCCCAGTGTGCCCCCGTTAAAATAACAGACAGTGATGCCAACTTTAATGAGTGAGAGTTGGTCGGATGCAAACTGAAAGGTGCTAATCAGCGATTTGTTTCGGAGATTCACAACTATTACCAGTTAACTACCACACCTAGCGTAGAGGAAATCGATCAATACACGGCGATTCAAATTAAAGCCGAAGATTTATTCTCAGAAATAGATGTAAGTGTCAGGCGACATGAGCGGCGCCAAGATTCAGTTTCTACGGCGTGTAGTGAGAATACTAAAATCAGTCAGTATCAGTTTTCGTCAAACGAGGACAACAGAAATATCAGTGCCGTTGATAAATTATTATACCTTCAGTCGGTTCTTGAAGGTGATGCAAAGCAGGCTATTGACGGGTTAGATATGACTAATAAAAACTACTGTATAGCTGTCAATACGCTAAAAGAAAGATACGGCAAACCAAGAGCGATCATTGATGCCCATTGTGTAGCGCTATACAGAATTAAAACAGTATCGACAAATCTAGTGAAAGATCCTCAACGAAATCGAAAGATATCTCAGGGTTTTGAGCTGGTTATGGTGATGTCAATCATAACCACCGCAGTCATGATAATGGAAAAATTTCCAGAAGATTTGATTGCTGAGATTATGAGTTAAGAATGAAGTTGACTGGTGAAAATGAAACTATTGATATCATTCGAAAGTATTTAGAGTAGGTATATCATATCGGCTATATAAACATCAAATAGGTTGAAAATGTTGACTGAAGATACAATAATTGAAGACGCGACCATTAACTATAAGAAACATGTAGCAGATAATTTTACGTTATGCTCGTAACATGTCAGGTCGGAGGAAGTTAGATACAACAAACAACGCATATTTACGAATTTTAGAAAAGATAATTCTAGATTTGACAATAGAAAATTTAACAACAGGTCAAAATTGCCCTCGCGTAAAAGGCTACATGAACACACTGATAAAACGATGAGCCACCTTAAAACAAATTTAACTGTTGTGTTTTTTTGTAGACAGAACCACTTTAACGATGATTGTACGACTTATGATACTATGCAAGAAAGAAAAACGCAATTAGAAGGCCGGTGTCACAACTGTTTTTTGAAGGACATAAAACTAATTGTAGTTGTGCTAAGCGAACATTTAGGCAATGTAATAAATTTGAGGAGCATAATCGAGTTTTGTGTTCTAAAAAACTTGTTTAGTCAGTGAAATTGATCTAAACCTATAGTTTATACGTATAGACGTATATCAGTGCTACGTTGTTTCAGACTGCTCTTAACGTTAGCAATTCTAAACCCGGAACGAAACCATCACAATTCAGAGTTTAACTTGATTGCAGTAGCCAGCGTTCTTACATTACAGAGTCTACTGCCAAGACTTTGAACCTAGCCACTACAGATAAAGTTGATTTACCAATATTTACATTTGGTGCGAGATTACCGCATTAGATAGAGAGTCCCGTGGTTCATATTAAAATCGTAACTCGAACTGGCGTGACGCGGCTTATACACGCTAATTTTGTCCCTCATATTACGAATGGCATAAGAACACCAGTCTTCCAAGACCCAGCCAAAATATGGAACAATATTAGATTGAAAGATCTAATGTTTGCAGTTGATGGTTCTTATGGTGATAAAGTAGATAAGGTATTTTGATCGGGAAAGATTATTATTACTCATTAATGTCATTAATGTCTCATGAAAAGATTGTGATTACTGAACAACTTTTCTTAGTCAAGTCCGATTTTGGTGCGGTGCTGTCGGGAAGGATCAATGAAAGATTGGATGATTCAGATCCATTAACCGTATTGACTTACTTCCAATCAAACGCAGAATTTGTTAACAAACGTTCAAATATGATGATGTTAAGCGATTAAGGTTATCTGTATTACAGATTCTCCGAAATCCACTCGCGATGAACAGGCAGTAAGAGATTTTATTGAAACTATTCAATTTAAAGAAAATAGATTTCACGTACAGTGGCCTTGGATTGAATTTCCTACGAATCTTCCTTACTATTTAGGATTAGCTTGGGGTCGTTTGAATAGTTTGATAAAACGTTTAGATAGCTCTAAAATTGAGGTCTATGATAAAGTTATTTAGAACCAGTTACAAAACTGGATCATAGAAAAAAGTACCGGGTCCAAACTTTCCGCAAACACATCCAGTGCATTACCTCTCTCACCACTGCGTCCACAGTCAAGATAAGTCCAAGTTTGTGTATGACGCGTCATCTAAAACAACAGAATATCGCAGCCTCAACGAATGCTTGTATCGTGGTCCATTAATGTTGGAAGACTTCACTGGGCTGCTAATTAAATTTAATGAACATACTGTAGGCATTGTTGCGGATGTTGAGAGGGCGTTTTTACAATTAGGCCTTCAAGATTTAGACAAAGAGGTGACACGATTTCTCTGGCTTGAGGACAAAAATCGTAGACCAGACAATATTGTGCACTTCCGGTTTTGTCGTGTTCCGTTCGGCGTAATGTCTAGTCCGTTTCTGCTCAACTCGATAATCAGGTACCATTTCATGCGATCAAATAGCGGTCTGATGAGACAGATCGCGGAAGATATAAATGTCGATAACATAGTTACGGGGCACAGACAACGAAAAACGCTCTTAGATTATACCAAGTATCCAAACAAACATTCGATTGTTTGTTGATGAACTTACGTGAGTGGAACTCTCACTCGAGAGATAGGATTATAGAGGAGGAGGATAGTAGACACGAGAAAGTTTTAGGATTGTTATTGAACGTAAATCATGACATTCTTAGACTTAACACCAACGTCAAGAACATATGTTCTGTTCGGTTCAGACAAAACGAGACGTTTTAATAACTATTGCATCGGTATACGATCCATGTGGTCTCGCTGTTCCAGTGATACTTCCAGCAAAGCTATTCAATGTTATATTAAATCAGCTATTATAATCTACTAAGCGAATAGCAACAAACAGTACCAAAATTTTCATGCCTGCAATGTATAGATTATTCAATATTATGCGCAATATTTAGAAACAGATCGAATTAGTGACATTCATTATGAGCTCCATTGTTTTACTGACTTTTCAATGAATGCATATGCAGCTATTATTTATTTGCACGGTTCTTTGGACTCTAATAATATTGTCAATTTTGTTGAGTATAGATTGGTGCCTTTATAGGACCAAAATAACCTACAAATTCCGAGATTAGAATTGCTGGGAGTATTAATCAAATGCAGACTGATAAAATACGTAATGAAGTTCTCGCGTTTAAAAATCAGATCACTGTTTTTATGGACTTATACCAGAATCGTTTTGAGTTGTTACAAATCAGAAAAGTTACTTCCACCTTTTGTCTCACAAAGGATCAGTGAGATCAAAGAAAACAAAGCGTTACAGATCAGATATGTGCAAACTAAACTAAATCCGGCATAAATGTATTAAATCAGAGCGAGTAGATTCGTTCGAAAGATGGCTTAAAATTCCAAATTTTTTGACGATTGATTCTAAGCAGTGGCCTAAAATAAATAATTGCTCAGACAAAACTAATGCTCAAACTTCTTTAGCCGGGGAGGGTCTTCCGAATTCAGATACAGATAATGTAGATATACCTGATATAAATAGGCCGCAAACAATGATTGTTGATAAGAATGACCAACACTCAGATGATGACGAAATCAAGCGGATATTAGAAATTCTGGCAGAGTATTTTCCTAAAGAAGTTGAAGGGGTCATTACTGACTTATCTAGAACGCTTAACTATATAAAGACAAACACGGATTTGACGCATAATCAGAAAGAGCCGATACTACTGCCAAAGTATTCAGAGTTCACACACAAAACTATAACTGAATTACACCAGAAAAACTACCATGTGGGAGTCTCTCACACGTTAGCTTTACTCAGACAGGAGTTTTGGGTCCCACATGTCAGATCAACGGTTCAGAGAGTCATCCGAAAGGGTCCACCGTGTGTCAAATATGGCGGTGGTCCTTTCAAGCTACCTGCGATGGCTGTTTTACCTAAAGAAAGGGTTAAACTCAGTCTGCCTTTCGCTTTTACGGACTAAGATTATGTTGGCCCTCTTTTTGTAGATAAGGCCACGAAAGAGAAACCGAAGAAAGTTTACTAGCTGAAGATAGCCATACGGAGATTCATCGCAGTAAGAAGCTTATCTAAGTTGATCATCGCAGATAACGCATCCCAATTTAAACTTAAGGCTGATATGCTAACTTCCCAGTATTGTGTTCAGAACAACGTTCGTTGAAAGTTCATTTCAGAATTAGTTAATCCATGGTACGGTGGCTTTTACGAACGTTTGATAGGCTTAGTCAAATATAGTATGAAAAGTACACTAGACAAGCATCTAATAAGCCACAATCAGTTGTGTTCGAAAGAAGCTTGAGGCTGTCGTAAATACCAGACCATTGGCTACACTTTATGGCAAGTTGGAGCATGTATTGATTCCGAATGATTTCCTACGCGTTGGTGGTTCAGTAACAACTCAGGTTTCAGATTGTGACTATTTAGAATCGGGTATGGTAACCAAATCAAACCTGATTAATGGCTGGAAGCGCGGCCAGATTATATTACTATGCGAAGATGTTCACAAACCAGTCTCCGTGAACGAAGTGGCGAACATCGGCAACCGCGGGTTGTTAACAGAGCACCTAGAGTATCAGAAACAGTTCAGTTAAAATCAGACAGTAATAGGGCACACTGGAATGTAGGCAAATTAGTAAAAGTTAATGGGTTCGGTTGAATAAATAAGAGTAGCCAGAGTAAAGTTACCAACTGGCGAAGTTTAGACGCGTTCAATAGCTCACTTTTATCGTCTTGAAGTTTATGACGATCACAGTACAGTACCCTTGCTAGCAACAAACGATCATACGCTCAGAACCAGTCACGATTCTGAGGAATCTCAGATCGACCAGTCAGTACCAGTCCAGACATCTAGTTCTCGTTAAGATTCCGTGAAATTCCGTGCTTGTGAACCTGCAGCCACCGATGACATGGAGATCCCAGCACAAACAGCTACAGATATCGCAATCAAGCTGAACAGGGCATTAGCAATCAAAGCCCGGCAAAAAGTTACAGAGTGTACATCACAGTTGATGATTAGATTATTTCAGTAGATTATCAGTACAGAATCTATCGGTGGTTTATTAATCAGATTGAACATTTGCAAATAATTATGATCATTCAGTAAATGCATATCAGAATTAGATTCTTGTTCTTTTTCTTCCTCTGTCGGGAATGTCGCGAGCGCGAAGAGAAATATACCTTAGTAGGTCCGTACGAAGGTATAGCTTGCAATAGTCGCGCTAGACATCACGCGACTGCGGGGCAAGCGAGCGAGAGAGCGCGCGCGCCGCCTGCGCGGTATTGCTTGACTAGACGTCGCCGCAGTTGCATCGGTGAGTGAGCTTGTGTTATTCTCAGTGCATACAGGACTAGCCCTGACTAGAAGGTACCACGTATTGAGTACCGATCAGAAACCGATGCGTTCGGACTGTTTGCGAACAGTGTGCTCAGAATCAGATTCAGTTTAGCAAGCGAGGCTTGGGGTGGCTATAGGGGAGGTTGGAGGCCACTGGGGGGAAACCCCCAAATATCCTTTATGAGGATAACTGAAATCCTGGAATACCGCATGACTAGGCGGATCAGTAAACAGATGTGTTTAATTGTTGCATGACTATCAGTATCTTTCAGTGTTTGCAGCATTGCATTTTATTCAGTGACGTATGTATCAGTTCAGATATTCGTTATGTACCTAGTTCTAAGGTACTTGGCGACAATAATGTACAGATGTACATACCCGCCTCGAGTGGAACTTTCTAAGAAGACGGACTCAATGGTATGTACATTTTCCAACTAATAGTAATACATGTATTTTGTAGTGCAAATATTTGAGCAAATAAATATAATAATAATTATTATTCGAAGCAATGATGGCCGAGCGGTAATAGCTATGGACTGCCGCAACGCAGTAACCTGGTTCGATCTCCACCACCGACTTGAGCTTCACCGCATGGTGGAAGGGCATTTTGCGATTGCCCGCCTGGCTAGCTACCACCTTCAAGTAGAAAATCTGTCGCCAAGCACCTAACGGTGTGTTCCGGCAGTAATCCTTGAGAGCCAGTGAAATTACAGGCACATGAGGCTTAACAACTATGTCTCAAGGTGACGGGCGCAGTGCAATTCGTGACTTGTGATGAAATGTTATAGGCAGAGGTTAGTCCGCTTAACATCAGATGGGCCTCGAGCTTGTAACGTCACAATAAAAAAAAATATATTATTATTTATTCACCTTGCTCGCCAACTAAAGCAACCATAATGCCCCTCAGGAAAGTACCTTAACCTCACCACGTGTTCACTCGTTCGGAAATTAAAAACATGGCTTTTGAAGTTTTAAAGAGTAAAGTTTGCAAACGCAATGCCTACTCTCCTTACTTACATTTTATAGCAAAAGGGTTCAGGGAGAGCTGAGAAATACGGAATCGCTCTTTTAGACTTAACCAGGTTTATGTCTGGAATTATTTGACGTTTGTTAGAATTACTTGGGATTCGGGGATGGTGATATATTGGGGAAGGGAACGTTGAATAAGTTTTACTAGATTTGGGAAGCGGGCTTATAATTTGAGGCAGGTTTCGATGAGTTAACTGTCTCTATAATTGAAATGAGAATGACTACACTGAATATCGCTACATAGTAAGCGATAAGATACAAAACCTCGTCGATTAACTTACGTAAAGCACTCGTAGATAGGTAACTAGGTTCAGCAATGTTCTATGTATCGCTACTAATTGGGTGGGTAACCGCTATTTGCATTTACTACTGAGCGCTTCCGTGCTTCGGAAAGTACGGTTTTTTAATGTGATTGTGCCACAAGGAACAATGTGAACAAGCACAAGGCCCACCTGATATTAAGCGGTAACTATAACAGATACATTTCGTCAAGAGTGACAAACTGCACTGCGCCCGTCACCCTATAAGCATTAAATGGTTGAGTCTTATGTGCCTGTAATTTTACTGGCTCTCAAGGACTGCTGCAAAATATCACAAATATATTTATTTCCTCCTCACAAAAGATTGCTTACGTAAAAATACATCAATGGACAGACAAGAGTGCCAAAATTAAACCTAACTTTGTGAGGGGCTCGTGCCTGAGGTAGGTTTCTAAGAACCTGTATCACAGGTCACCAGGACTCCTCCCGCGGATAGAAATAAACTTTGACATTCCTACCTTGTTATACAATTATTAAAATAAAATACAGTTTAACGCTACTACGAACTACTTGTAGGCAAGAAGATATAACAATATTTCTATGGAACCTTAAATAACGTGGTAATAGGATGCTGAGTGCTAATGTTAAAAATGGATACAAAATCAATTGGTGAAATTAAATATAAAAAAAGAATTATATATATAAAAATATATATATATATATATATATATATATATATATGTATATATATAATAATAGGGATTAAATATAAAAAATAAATATTGAATGGAATTTTATTGTTTTGACAGTGTATTTAATAGTAACAATACTCCAAACAACACATTAACATAATAACAAAGAGTATAACTTCGGTTTTATGGCCGGCCGCCTTTCTGATGCCAAGTTTCTTGAAGAATGCTTTGGTAATTAGGGGATTAACATTGTAAAATACCGCACTTACTACAACGTAAATGGTATGTGAATGAAAATACATGCTGTACATTCGTTTTTTTTCTGCCTGAATGAAGAAGTATTATGTTCTAATTTACATTTACATATAGGTATGCTTCGGAGGGCACGTTAAGCCGCCGCCGGTCCCGGTTGTTGTCTTAGGATGGCAGTCGTTATAGCATGGTGGTAAGGCATTTTGCAAATGCCCACCTGGCTAGCCACCACCCTCGAGTAGAAAATCTGTCGCCAAGCACCCAACGTTGTGTTCCGGCAGCTATCCTTAAGAGAGTAGGTTAGCCTGAAAAACGCCTTCGACCACATCATCACTTAGCATCATGTGAGATAGTGGTCAAAGGCTAACCTACCAGGCATAAAAAAAATATGCTATGGATTTATATGTTTATATTTTACTCAATCTAACAATTTTTATGATGTTATTTTGTATTATTGTAATTTTGATAAGACTAAATTTACGTAAAACAACACATTAATATTAATAATGAAAATAGTTAAATTGCAAAAATATTTATAGAAAATATTTTTTTATTAACACTATACTACGAATTGTATACAACACTACAGCTACTACAATAAAAGCATTTAGATCCCTATAAGTCATTGCAGACTTAATTTTTTTTCTTAATTCAAACTCATCATAAGAGTCAGAAAATATTAGATTGATATTTTAGAAAAACATTAAAAAAAAATCTACATATATTTAGTGACAATTTCGCTTAATTTTCCTGTTAAGCCGGTTTGACGTTATAAACGCCACGTAGCCAGACCGGAAGAATTTTCGAATCGTTTCAATTCTACGCGAAGCATCCTTAGGAGGTCTTTATATACTCATCGAGCGCTAGATCGAGAAAAGCAAGAACATTAGAATAATACTAAAAATAATAATTAAGGTATAACGCATTTATATTATAATATAGTAATGTAAAGAAAGACGGTGGTGGCGTACTTATAGCTGTTTCACGTAAATATGTATCCACGCGTTTACACGCCTGGGAATCTAGCTGTGAAGATATTTGGGTGCTAGTAGAAATGCGTACAGGCAAGACCACAAAAAAAATTGCTGTTCGTACTGTTTACTTGCCCCCTCCTGTAAAATTGGACACGTTAAATGTTTTTTTGGATAATGCCAATAATTTCATCGGTCAGGTAGACGAAGTTGTGATGCTTGGAGATTTTAATCTACCATTCATAAAATGGACCAAATGCCATAATTTCACAACTCCATCAAATTATGGAAACTCGTTAGGAAATGCCTTAGTTGACTTTATTTCATTATCCAACATACAGCAGTTTAATAGCATATGTAACGAAGATGACAGAATATTGGATCTTGCTCTAAGTACGATATCTGACATTTCTCTAACGGCGCCCCCCGACTACTTAAGCAAACTTGATGTTAAACATCCCCCGATTTTACTTACTATTCCGAACAAAGAATTTAATTTTTTGCGTCCTAAGCCGACTATTGAATTTAATTTTTACAAAGCTGATTTCGACAGCATCTCGTTATACCTGAGAGGCATAGATTGGTTTGAGGCTTTTAATGACTGTACTACAGTAAATGAAATGATTTCTACTTTTTACACGATAATTAGAAAAAGTATTGAAGATTTTGTACCCAAACACAAGTTTAATAGAAAGTCATTCCCTCCTTGGTTCAATATATCATTGATCAAATTAATCGCAGAAAAAGAAAAGATTCGGACTAAATATCGTAAATATAATAACCCTCGTGACCTTATGGAATTTAATATTTTAAGGGAGCGTTGTCATAAGTTGTTTGATGCATTATACAAAAATTATATCCAAAACACAGAAAATAGCATTGCGAAAAATCCGAAAGTATTTTGGCGGTATGTTAAGGACAGGCGGAGGACTAGGTCGTCACTTCCTGCAGAAATGCACTTGGGAGACGACGTAGCTAGGACAGGGAAAGATATAGCAAATTTATTGGCAAAGAATTTTTCTAACGCATTTACTTCAAACACGGTTGTGGGATCTAGTGTCAGTGCATTTGAGTATAGTCTACAACACAACTGCATAAGCAGAGTAAGCTTCACTGAACGCGAAATATTGAAAAAAATCAAACAATTAGATGCTAATAAAGGACCGGGTCCGGATGATATCCCACCGCTTCTAGTCAAGCGTTGCGGCGCTGCACTAGCACTTCCTCTTTCCCTAATATTTAACCGTTCTTTGTCTTTGGGAGAATTTCCCGATGAATGGAAAAAGGCGAAAATTATACCCACAAAAAAGGCAACATTGACGACGTACAAAATTATAGACCTATTTCAATCTTATCTTGTTTTTCTAAATTGTTTGAAGCACTCCTGTGTCCGATAGTATCTCAATATTCTTCGCGCTTCCTATCGCAACATCAGCACGGTTTTAAAAAAGGTCGGTCTGTAGAAACAAATCTTGTTGGGTTTATTACTGATCTTACTGAAGATGTAGACAAGGGTGGTCAAATAGACGCAGTTTATACAGACTTTAGCAGTGCATTTGATAAAGTTAGTCATGTTTTACTTGTTAAAAAGTTGGAGCGTATGGGATTTTATGGGTCATTTTTAAAGTGGTTTTGGTCATATCTTACAAAAAGAGAACTAGTTGTTATGGCTAATGGATTCAAATCAGGGACATATTTAGCGGAGTCTGGAGTTCCCCAGGGTTCCCACCTAGGTCCAATCCTTTTTTCAATCTTTATAAATGATATTACCATTTGTATAAAACATTGCAAATATAAATTATTCGCGGATGACCTAAAAATATATAAAACAGTAAACAGCGACAGGGATATTAATCTTATACAAAGTGACATAAATAATATTAGTGAATGGTGTGATATTAACCAAATGCATCTTAATGTTAAAAAATGTTTCTACATAAAATATACACGCAAAAAAAGGCCCATAAATTCAACCTATGCGCTTAATGATGAGTTGCTACAGGAGGTGCAAGAAATCCGTGATTTGGGAGTGTTGATAGACAGCCAATTATCATTCAGATCGCATATTGACTCGATAATAAAAAAAGCAGCACAGCAACTAGGTTTCATAAGGCGTAATTCTAAGAAATTCAAGTTGCACACTAAAATATTACTGTACAGCTCTATGGTTCGTAGTTGTCTAGAGTTTTCGAGCGTCGTGTGGAGCCCCTTCTACTCTGTACACTCACAGCGCATTGAGAGCATCCAGAGAGCCTTTACTAGATCCTTGGCTTTTTCGAGCCAAGGTATTTCGCACAGAAGTCCATATTCTAACCGCTTGTCCTTTTTCAAAATAGTTAAATTACGCGACCGAAGAAAAATTAGAGATCTCTCATTTCTGTATAAACAAATTCACAACCTAACCGACTGTCCCATGATCTTGAAAAATATTTCATTGAAAATTCCTGGCAATTACCCACGTGGTAGAATCGCTAAAATCTTTCACATTCCTCATGCCAAAACGAACTTAGCTCGTAACTCCCCAATACCTAGAATGTGCCGCACTTATAATGAAATAAATGCCTCCGTGAAAGATCTTGATATCTTTCACGACTCTTTAAACATCTTTAAGAACAAACTAGTTAAGTATTTAGATAGATGATGTTCTGCCATTTTCGATCTTATAAGCATTATAAGTATATTCTAAAGTACTTATAATCATTAAGTTATGGATACCATTATTTTTTTATTTTCTTTGTATACAAATAAAATGTAAGATAACAAAAAAAAAAAAAAAAAAAGTTTGTTGACAAAATTTGTCGTTCAACAAGAATAATGTTCTACGTGTTTTAATTGAATGTTGTAAACACCCATAAGGGGTATATATATCAGAATCAATATTGGTTATCATGTATTTTAAAATTTTATAATATATATACTGTTGGTGTTTCGTTGTAAATAAATAAAATAAATAAAATAAAAAATATAGCTAGTTATGAGAAATTCTGACAATGTTCACAACCTACGAATAAATCTGCAGAAATTTATTAAAAAAACATTATATGACATCTCATATTTTAAACCTTCATTCTCCCAATCTCTATAATATTATCAGTCTTGTAAAACAGGATAAAATCCTTCAAATGGTTAATGTTCTAGCTAATAAAAACACTCACTGAAAACACAACTTTCTAAGTGTCAAAACACCAGCAAGAAAGGGACAACGATCAAAAGACGTCGCACAGTGACAACTGTGGATGGATACGTATATGACGCATAGCAGTTCTCTTATGAAAACACTCCGTATTTTATGCCCTCCAGCAAGACATGTGCAAAGCGTCCATTTTATGAAGATCCCTCGAGACGAACACTACACTCTACACCAACAGAAATGGCCCTCGGAAAGGAGGTCCGAAAAACCTGGCGCTCAAATAAAGCATGTTACTCAAGACATGTCACAGTGCCAGCAGCAAACCTCCTTTGTCCGCGACCGCCTCTGAAAAGAAACAAAAACATTGAGCGATTGTTTCGCGCGCTTTTTGGTGTTCCATTTCGAATTCAGCGGTTTATTTTTTATCTTACTGTGTCCCGGAAAAACGGAGAAGTATTTTTAGAAGTTATCTGATAAAACGCAAGTATTGGATAAGCTGAGAAGGGTTTAAGGAGATAGAATTACGCTTTGAAACTTTTTTTCGAGGGAAATCTTTTAATTATTTGAAATAACGGATCAGTGGAAAGAAAAATAAACAATGTACCGCTTTTGTATCAGTATTCTATTAGTAAAAGTAATGGCGTATAATAAGTAACGTCCATTACTGTTTATGTACCGTAGGAAACATATGGCGTGGAGCACTAATGGGTTATTGTGTGTGAACCATAAATACCAATTACTGGCCGTTGTCGAGAAAAAAAGAGAAAATTCGGCTCTAACGACGTATTGTAATGTTGTCTACGGAAAGCTTTATAACTCGTTTTCTTGTGTGTAACTGCCCTTATCGAGTTAATGTCTTTTGTAGATTAAGAGATATCCGTATACTATGATGATTTAAAACAAGTAAACGTATCTTTTATTTACTCTTCAATGTTAAATAAGGAAATTGTACATTTGGATCATGTTGATTACTTGGTCTGATGATCAATGGGGTCTGATACATGGTAATAGGCCCTTGTTACATTGGTTCAAAACGTACCTCATTTCGTTACCGTTCGAGGGTATAAAAGCATGATTTGAAGCACTCGTAGCGAAGTTTGCTTGGCTGTTCTTAACCGATCAGCTAAGTTAAGCAACGTCCGCCGCGGTTATGACTTGGATGGGTGACCGCTAATGACATTACTACTGAGCGTTTCCATGCTTCGGAGGGCACGTTAAGCCGTCGTTTTCGGTTTGTTGTCTTTGGATGGCATGGCACTCGTTATAGCATGGTGGTAGGGCATTTTGCGAATGCCCGCCTGTCTAGTTACCACCCTCAAGTAGAAAATCGGTCACCAAGCACCTAACGGTGTGTTCCGACAGCTGTCGTTGAGAGCCAGTAATTCTAGGTAAGCCTGAATAACATCTTCGACTATATAATCACCATCCGGTGAGATAGTGATTAAAAGCTAACTTATCAGACATAAAAAATATGATATGATGATGACGAGACGAGAAGTAAATGAAAAGTAGGTATTTTTTTAACTGAATTCCATGTAAGTTCAATTGGTCTGTATCTTTTTTTGTATGTTTGCTACGCGATTATTGTAAATATTGGATTGTATTGTATTGTATGTACCTCTGACGGGGTCCTATATAAAGTTAATCAAAATTAGTTTAGTAGTTATACAGTTTTATAACTAAACATTTTTTTTACTTACTTTTACTTATTAATTGTATTTGTTTTTGTCGATTATGGACAGTATTTTAGGCAAGTGAATAATCTTGTAAGCAGACAGCATCACTTAACAGAGTGATTTTTTTTTATAAAATAATAAAAAAAATGGAACGCTCAAATATAAAAAATAACTTGTTAAAGTCGGTACCATGATGGTTCAAAAGTCCCTGTTATCACAATATTGTGCGCATGGTACTGACTTCGACAAGTTATTTCACACATTCGAGTGTTGTAATCGGTTCCATTTTTGCTTTAAATATTATTTTTTCGTCATCCTTTATTTGAAGTCGGTAAAATAACGGAACCGACTTCCAATACTAAAAATTACGATTGCGATGCTATATCTTCACTATCACCATCATCAAACTCTTACTATTATCCTCATAATGTGGAGTTGGTAAAAAACGTTTGTGAGTGAGTATTCTGAGTGGTGATGTGAGTAGGTATATATGTTACTCGTTCACGATGAAACGGCTGAACCGATTTGTATGAAACTTGGAACATATATAATTTAAGTGTTGCATTAACACATTGAATAGGTACTTTTAATCATCATCACTATTAGTTTTTGTCTATGTAGACAATGATGTAGGTGAAACCGCAGGGCGCAGCAATGATGGCCGAGCGGTAATAGCTACGGACTGCCGTGCCGCAGGTCCCTGGTTTGATTCCTCCCGACGGCTTGAGCTTCGCCGCACATGTAAGGATATGTTGCGATTGCCCGCCTGGCTAGTTACCACCCACAAGCAGATAATCTGTCGCCAAGTACCTAACGGTGTGTTCCGGCAGCAGGCCTTAAGAGCCACTAAAATTACAGGCAAATGAGACTTAATCAGGTAGTCCTCGACATTGAACGCACAAAATAAAATAAAAAAATATAATAAAAATAATAATATACAATACTACTTTAACAGCACAAAGTACAATACAAATAATTAAATATGAACAATATATTTTTTTAATTTCTGACATGCTAGCCATATACCACAACCTCAGCTGATGCTCAGTGCTTATGTGGTCAAAGGTACAACAGGCATAACCTAGAACCGAAACTGGCTATCAAAGAAATCTGCCAGAATACACCATTCAGTGTGTGGTTACAGATTTTCTACTTATAGTTAGCAATAGCAAGCCAGGCAGCAAAATATCCTACCAGTATGCTAAAGCGCCTACCACTCTAAGACAACTACCATGACTCATGGCTTAACGTACGAAGTACGCCTTCGAAGCACGGAAGCGCACAGTAGTAATGGCACAAGCGGTCACCCATCTAACTCATGATCGCGCTGAGATCACAATGGGGGGCCAAATTTTCGGGCCGTCTGGCTACGCATTCGATGTTACATAGGCATTTTAGAGATAAAAATCAACGGAAATTAAGTTATTTAAAAGTTAATTTTGTACACTATAATGTCGTATTCTGTTTGACACATCTAAATGTAATTTAAAAAATATAAAATTTAGAGGGTGTACGCTTGAGTCGGCTTTAATAATTTCGAATCCTTTTTCTAAATCTGAACTGAATCTTTAATGTGCTCTTTTTAAGCTGTCTGCGTTTTTAGTTTCAGGAATAAATTAAATAATTAGCTGTATTTTGAAGAGTGAAGCTTGGTTAGTAGTTCTAATCGATGAGCTTGGTTAAGCAATGTTATTTGCGGTCACTAATTGGATGGGTGGTCCCTAGTGGCATTTAATACTGAGGGTTTTCGTGCTTCGGAAGGCACGCTAAACCTTCGGTACCGCCTGTTGTTTTAGGATGGCAGTCCCTAGGCTGTTTTCGAATATGTTCGCGTCTGACCACACCCTGCCTGATGTGAGGCATATATGTGAACTAAGATGGAGCACGCTTACCTAGAAGACACCTATTTACTCTCGATTTGAAGACACTTTTTTGAAACAATAATAGCCGAACGGTAATAGCTATGGACTGTCGTGTCGCAGGTCCCTGGTTCGATCCCCACCGCCGGCTTGAGATTCAACGCATGGTGGAAGGGTATTTTGTGATTGCCCGCCTGTCTAGCTACCACCTCAAGTAGAAAATCTGTTGCCAAGCACCAATCGGATGTGATAGGTGAGTCACATCCGATAGGTGCTTGGCAGATTGCAGCTACAGTCATCGGGACGGCAACGCCGCGCTCATAAATGTTTTGGCCAAATATTTAAATATTTTGGCGGGAAGAAATGTTTTTGCTTATTACACAAAAACTATGAGGCCCATTGTTTTGAAAATGTTGGTGCCAATGGCACAAATTCTACCCAACATTTTAAGATACTAAATAGTAATCTAGCCTTTCCCGTTTGAGATGTCCAGCATGTGCTACCTGGGGACATGTGTCTCCAGCTTACAAGTTTGTTTGAGCTTGTAGCTCCAAAACCTTAATAGCCAGAGACTTGAAAACTTTAGTGCCTATGGCACAAATTATGCTCTAAATTTTGACATATTAAACAAAGTCGTAGGTCCATTCGTTCATAAGATACAGATGAGTAGCTGTAGACACATGGTCTCCAGCTTACACGTTATAATCAATAACCACTACAGCTTTCAAGTACGACGTTCCATTTTTTTTGTGCCACTGTCACAAATTATGCTCTAAATCCCTGGATATAGTATATAACCACATCTTCAGCCGTTTTGTATATACAGCATGTGTCAGCTGGAGACCAAAACGTCAGCTAACACACTAATAATCACGCGTAGCATCTAAGTTTATTTGGCACCTAAATTTTGAGTTGGTATTCATAATTGCACAAATTATGCTCTAAATATTGGCATATTTCAAAATTTCAATTGAGTAAGCTGGAGACATTCACATCCTATCGGTGTGTTCCGACTTAACAACTATGTCTCATAGTGACGGACGCAGTGCAATTCGTGACTTGTGATGCAATGGCAGAGGTTAGTCCGCTTAACATAAAGTGGGCCTCGAGCTTGTTCCGTCACAATAACATAAAAAAACAACCATGTGTATCTATCGGGAAACACTCATCACGGCAAGAAGTTCCTCTCTTTTGCAGTACACACTAGAAAAATGGAAGCAAAGCGCTTCGTACGGGACTATCAATCGTGTAAGATGGCGCCTAGTCTCCGTATGTCTGGATGTCCGATCGCAGAAGGTGGAGGGCGCAACTAAATCATGCAACTCTTGTGCACATTCACCGAAATTTATCCGGTTAAAGACCGATAGACAAGCTAATTTACGGCGGTGTTTGAGGTTTTGCAGCCGAGACTCCCCCAGAAAGTCGTTGCTTATTAACCTCTTGGCATGTCACTCAATCGACTCAAATGCTTCAAGCTGACGTTTGGCATACACAGGACCTGCGTTTTGTACAATGTTAGCGTCTGTTCCGGTGTGAAGTACCGTCTCACCTTTGAGAGAATGTCAAGTTTTTTCTGCTTTCTCTTGAGCGGTGTGAGGCAGCGCTCCATCAAGTATCTGCGATGGAAGCAGTGAGCAGCGGCAGATGTTCGATTCAATCGATTTAGTTATAGTGGTTAGCTACTACCCATGATTAGGAACTCTGTTGCCTCTAATGCTGTGTTCCTAAATCTGTCTATTGGAGCCTTTAACTACCTACATCAACACTTAGTGATGTATCAGGTGAGATTGTGGTTAAGTTGTAGCATAAAAAAAAAGTTAGCCTATACTAAAATACAAGATGGGTAAACAAATTAACAATAAACAATTTTACACGAAACGATTTGACTTTACTTCAGCTTAATCTTGTGGTGCCGGGTTAGAACTGCACCTCCCCATATCATCCCGTGGGAGTCGTAAGAGGCGACTAAGGGAAAAATATTGGAAGGTGGGTAGCAGCGCCTTCTAAAGAACTGCCATCTTACACTGCGATCCCCAAGACACCTGCTAAGCGTGGGGATTATGGCAAATACCCTCTAAGTAGAAGAGGCTGTGTTCCGCAGTAGATTATGCGGCTGATACAGTACAGTAATCTTGTGGATATCATTTGTTAAGAATACTTTCCAGGAAAACAGAAAAAAAGTCCCTCTAGAAAATGTGCTATTAGTTTCAGGGCTATTTTTTGCTTTAAAATATAATGAAGATATACTTGAAACTCGAGTAATTCGCATGAATTTTCAATAGGGACTTAGAAGAGCCGAGTTCGAGAAATTTTCAGCTCTGCCTATAAATTTGGGGCAGGTACCTACGGTTTTTCTACGAGTTATTTATGCGACACTCGGCCGACCGTTTAGTTTTAAATTAAGGTAAGAACGTAAAGAATTACCCATAGGGATGAAAACAGTTTATTGTCAATACAAAAATTGTTTTATTTTTTGCATCCGAATAATTTTTAACGTTGACTTACCGGTTCTTTTATTCTCTGTAAATATGGTGAGCTTTCTTATCAAAACATCAGTGTTGTCAATCCACAGGGCTACGGAGTAATAGCCTAGATATTCTTCTGTCTTAAGAGGCCTTTTACATTATGCAGCCCTCTCACTCGCACTTTTAAAGATAATTTCAAATAGCAACAATATGGTTTAACTTTTTTAAAATGTGGTCAATCATTATTTCGCTGCATGCAACTATAGATGTTCTCTACTAATTTTCATTTTGATATCTGTAATGGGAGATCCAAAACGCGTAATTTAGTTATTTTAAATTTTGGGCCTCTAATTCTAATTGGACTCAACATGTAACACAGTAAAATATGTTGAGAACATCTATAGTTGCATGCAGGGAAATAATGATTGACCACATTTAAAAAAATATAAACCATATTGTTGCTATTTGAAATTATCTTTAAAAGTGCGAGTGAGAGGGCTGCATAATGTAAAAGGCCTCTTCATAATGTCTGGTTTAAATTATCTCAGTGACTGTGACCAAGCTCGCTTGCTATAGCTTCCACGGAGTTTGAACCTTGATCTTATTAGTGGGTTTATTATATTACTCTAAAAAACATAAAAATATCTTTAAGATGCATAAACGAAGGTCGAACTCCTGATTATAATGTAGAGAATCTCTCAGTGACTACTGCCGGGTATCAGAGCACGCATGGTTACTTTATAATTAAAGTGTTTATCGGATTGCTCGATGCAGTTTACCTGTAGCCCAAGCACAAACATTTCGATAGTCCGTAACGTTATCGTATCGAGTTCACCGCCCGTTTACGCAGGAGGCAATGGTTGACAGTACGCCGCATCGTTTGCTGGCTAACGTGAACTCGATAGGATTACAAAAGTGACGTCATCCAGCTTAAATCACAACAATCATACATTTTTTCTAAGACCTAACAACTCATTCGAAAAGAGGTTTTAAATCTTATTTTGCCTATAAAAGTTCCTCTCACTGAGCAAGTAATATTAAGAGTTGGCACGGACCTTGTTGCTTTGAAACTCAGATTTGAAGTTATTTTATACCAACCATTACAAATGAAAACTATATTTCCAACACAATAATAGTGACATTTGTGAGTGTTGTACTACTGATTCCCTAAAATCGATTAGTTACAATGAAATCGATTCCATTATAATAGATATAGGAAAAAATGGTAAGAAGGTTAGGTTTATAAAATATATGTTAAGGAAATATAAAATAAAACAAATATTTCACACAGATTTATTAATTTATTCAAAATCATCAAAATATTTTATCGTGCGATATATCTTCGCTAGTATCGAAAACCGTATTATTGGGGTATGTATACATAGTTCCAAAGTAATTTGTGTACTAGAACATCTTTACAATACATATTTTTCATTGTACATAACAGTTTTCAATATATAATACTTATTTTCTAACTGTCGTATATGTAAAAGTAAAAAATACTGCACGTAAGTTGCACTAGTAAACTTGTCATCAACTGTTAACAATTATTATTATTTGTAGTTCAATCATAAAATGTAGTATTTCTGACGCACTTTTTTTAATTATATATAGACTGTTGACTTTTAAGAACTTTTTTGGTGTAGTTAGTTGAATTATTTAGATATTTAATTTAATCTTGCAGCTGATCTATTTCATTTGTATTGCAAGAAGCTTCTTCTGCACTGATTTGTTTTATTTATTGATTCAATTAATATTTTTCTGCGTAACATATGCATATCTGAAATTACAAAAATAGTTTATTTAACTGCACTCGAAGGTTGGTTAATTTTAAAATCAAACAATGTAGAGTATAGTATTATAAGTATTTAAATAATTGGGATTGTATGTTGATACACATGTTGATTTTTATATAGTATTGAGGTGACATAGTACCTTAAATTCCATGCCGTAGCTCTATCGATTCAGCATTTACTTTGAAGGTATATATGCGACGGAGTTTTGTTTAAATGAACTGAAAAAAAAACAACTCAGATTATTATCACAAGCATAGATATGACGTTATTTACGCTATTTATTATTAATTGTATAATATTTAGGTCGATTTACATATGTTAGATAATAAATATTGCTCTAGCCGTTCAGTTAGCAAGTACTGTGCCAGTTATGTAGAGAGAAATTTATAATACCTGGTGTTTCAAAATGCTTTTGAGCTAAAGATGTAAATAACAGTCCCTAAAATACACATGTTAAGTTTCGTGGCATAATAAAACATTCCGCGTGATGGTTTATGATCACCAGCATCGAATATGATATTTCCTAACTTATTGACACTATGAAAAAGTATATGTACCCATACCACTGACATTATAAAAAATCGATACTACAAAGGTATTGATACTTTCCTTGAGCAACACTAAACTTACTTTACGTTACGTAAATATTTGTAATTTATATACAAATATATGTAAGTACAGCAATTCGCATGATAACACATACCTACTTAAATTACAATAAAAACCAAGCGATCATTAGCTCTGAAATCTCTGTCAAGGTGACAATGACTCGTATCGTATTTGGTAATTTTGGACAGAAATCGGTGCACCTGCAATACTTTACCTTATTTTAATGTTGGTGACGCTGGACTGGTTCCTCTATGATTGATATTCGTCAAATTTAGCTTTTTATTTGGTGAAAACCAAACATATTTTTTTCCGGTATGTTACTTTTCTCTATGCGTTACTTGCTCAGTGAACCAAATTTGATTGTAACATCATTAGAGGTATTAAAATAAAACATTATATATAAATTCTCAAGCCAAGAATCTACGCCACTGATAATTTACTATATGAATTATACAAACAGCTACTATTACACTTTTAAACAGAGGGAGGAGTTTCAAGAAACTTTAGGAAAAGAAAGAAAGAAATTTTAGGATAATTAAAGCGTTTATTTTGTATTAGTCAGCTTATGGTTGTTTTTTTTTTTTTGATTATGATTGTGTCTGTTATTACATTACCAAAAATAAAGAAATTACTTAACTGTTGGTGTAGTTTTGTCTTTTTATTCATCTACTGTCCTTTATTTTTAAGGAATAGTGTGGCAAACGAGCATGATATCGAACTTACCTAGCCTATAAGATCAGAGGGGGAAGAAAAATGCTTCTCACGGCCCTGCTATGAGTTCGCCACCCAATAGTCTTTTATGCGCCACCAATAGAAGCACACACTGATCCATCTCATCATCACTGTTGTATGCTCAATGCGTGGCAATATCCCACTCACACCGACCTTAGTAGTGGCATGCTGCCACGAATTTTGTCTTAGTCGCGTTTCACAACATCCAACGAGATATCCTATTATCCCTAACCCACGAACTGTTCGGTATATAGGTACCAATAAATGAATAGCACAATTGCACTTCGTTTATTTTTATTAAGAACCAAAAGTCCAATAACACAGCTTCTACGTTTCACATTAAAATCTTCTTCTTCGTAGTGGTTAGAATGTTGGCGTGAGCATGGTCATCACCTCAGAATTCGTAGGTAGTTAGTCTGACAATCCGTTGGTATTCCTTTCGTGTCGCTGCCTGTGTTCTTCTGGTGCATTTGTTGACAGCTTTGGTTGATCTTGAAATCTTGAATGGATAGGTGATCTTCTTTGAGCCTTATTGTTTTCAATTTGACCATGCACAATGAAGAATTTCATAGCAACATTATTGCGCCGCAAGACATATCCAACGAGCGAAATTGGTGTAAATGTGGGCTGGAACTGTGGAATATGGACGCTGTTTGATGCAGAGTTTTGGAAAATGTCCTGAATTAGGTTCATCGTATATTAGCATCACTTCCCCCCAGTGCCAAAAATTAATAAATACCTACTTTGCGCCTGGTAAACGACATGGTACAATACTACTTCTAATCTTGCTGCCATGTTTGTAACTCTTTTCATAGGTAAATTATGAATGAACAAACACAATAATAACATGAATTTTCGAAGTTTTACCACAATTGAATACGTTATGTCAGCCATCTGACTGAAAATTTCTCAGTGACATGACATTCGTAGATTTTTGACAGATCCTCGATAGCCAGCCTTCGAGCTTACGTTAGAATTAGGTTCGTGCTCGCGATTTCATACAAAACTTTTTACGTGACAAAACATTCACGTTAAAATCTCGACACGTTAGTTGTCAAAACCTTTTTTTCTGTCAAAATTTAGTTCCTTTTACGCACTGTAGAGGCGCTGATCAAATCCTATACAAAATGGTGACATTTCGATACGTTTACGAAACGGTTACGATTTCGCAAGTTATTCGTGCTTGGGCTACTGTTTGTTCTTAAGCGATCCAATAGGTTCAGCAATGTTCTCTGCACTCATGACTTGGACTGCTGGCTGCTTGTTGCTGCTAGGATCTTTCGTGCTTCGCTTCCTATATCTGTATCTTATCCTACTTTCTGAACACGACTTCTGCTTCAAATGTAAGCACTTGTAAACGAAAGATTGCTAAGTGATACATAAACATGCATGGGGACAAAGAATTATTAAATTTTTCAGGCAGCAGCGCTTTCTGAAAAATTATTCTTTCACTGCGATCCCCAAGTCGCCAGCAGAGCAAGAAAAATATGGCGAAAAATAATATGAAAAAAAATATTTAGTAAATATTAAATCCTAACTGGAATAAAACCTTTCTTTTAACACTGTTTCCCCTTAAAATATAGCATGTCTCACATTATTTGCTTTAAATAAACAATTGTCTTAGTTGAAAAAAGTTACGGACCCTGGAGCCTATGGAGTGTTTACTAGCTTTCCGGCCGCGGCTCCGCCCGCGCGTATGTCAGTTATCGAAAATCCATTATCCTCTTTTTGCGCATTTGGATATAAACTATGTTGTCCTTCGCCGGGTCTCAAACTATTTCCATACCAAATTTCATCCAAATCGGTCCAGTAGTTTTTAAGTTTATTGATATGTGACACATAGACATGCATGGTGATAATAATTATATTATATAATTTTCAGTAAAAAAGTGAGGGGTATGTTCAATCCCTGCATGTGCAAAAAAAAAAGGGGTAGATGGAAATAACTTCGCCAGTTTGACATCTACTCGTTGTCGAACGGTGGAGACAGACCAGTGGTGAAAAAAGCGCCGTGCGCAGCAGTCAACTCGTCGTTACCTCTAAAAACAGTGTGTGAATTCTACTGCAAACCTGCTATCCTCCGAGACACGGTCGCGCTGGAACTCCTGGGACGTTAAAGCCTGTAAGCAGCGCGTGGATGACAGGTTGGTGGAGTGTTTTCGTTTCCTCTTTTTGAAAACGTGCAGGAATAGTCGTACTTCGCATCTGTTTTCTACACCTCATACAGTCCACTACCTCAAAAGGAATTAAGAGCCTGTACGCGGATCGTACACATATATATTCAGCATTGGCCAAGGCAGAATAGATAATGGTTACTCACGTGTGGGCAAGGCGGCTCCGAAGTTCCAGGTTCCACCAACAACTAATTATATTAACAAATTTATTCTGCCACGAGTTAGCAATCTTTTTACAAAACTTTTTACAAAACCCTTTTTCCAAATTGTTGAGAGTATTCAAAGTAAAAAAAAACCAAACAACAAAGCGACAAAACCAATTTAAGAATAGAGAATTATTTGGCAAATTTTCCAAGTTAATTTCACGTACAAAAATCCCATAGATCACAAATAGACGACAGCAAAGGGGTGCGTTCCATTTGCCCGAGAAGTTGATCGGTCCGAACATCTACCTCCAACGGACCGGGATACGGGTCCGCTAATCTATTGGCAATCGTGCCAAGGTTGCCACCGCTCTCTTCAGCACCGAACCGTCCACCAAGACCTCAGCAAATCGGGGGACACCATCACTACCGGATACAAGATTGAGGATGCGCCCCCTGCGCCACATGAGTGACGGAAGGTTAGGATCCTTAATCAAAACGAAGTCTCCAATTTTGGGTGGATCGGTTTTGTCAGTTCCAAAAGCTCTGAGTCAATTGGCGAACCAATTCAAACCGCGAGAGACGATTAGGTCTCACATCAACATATAGTCTAAGATCCCGCTGCAGATTGGTGTGCTCATCGACTTTTTGTTTAAAACCAAATTTTTATGTTTATTTATAGTTAAGAGTATATATATTTACTAGGGTGCCTATCAAAATTTGGCCGCCATTATTTTTAATTAAATTATTTTTAATTGATTTTTGGTAAAAAATTTCGTTTATTTATTTTTTAAATAAAATAACGTCTACATCACGGTAATTAATATGAAGATTCTAAAAAATCACGGTTGCCGTTGCGCACCTGGCCGCACCTCTTTGCAGCCAGGTGTAAACAGGTATGATTTCGATGAATTTATACGTTTATAACCTATTTTTATTAATTATATGTCAAATTGAAGCTAATTTTTTTCTATTAATTATCATATAAAGTTGCTTAATTAAATCTGGCCGCAAATAAGGGTTGCTGGCTGTTAAAGATAATTAATATTTAAGGTAGAGTGAAAGAGAGTTAGCGCGTAACATCATTTGTCAGACGAGGACAGCGATTGCCGGCTGTGCGGCGCTTGCCGGTTAGCGGTCAATAGTCGTGTTTACATATTCACCATAAAATCTGCGTAAGTTCGATTTTCATAATTCAAACGGTTTTCGTGAGGATGGATCCTTGGCTATGCGAGAAAAAATCCATAGTATTCTGATATAACAGAAAGTATGTTTAAAATTGATATGAAATCTGAAACCAGCTCAAATTACATTTTGGCGCCAAAATTTTGTATAGATTTATGTCATTTAAAAATAATCTCGTAACTACTTCTAAAGTAATTAACCTAGAAAGCTGTAATTTTGCATTTGTATAGGCAATAAGTCAATAACGATGTTAAAAGAAATAAAAAGGATAAGGATTGATAACTTTTTTTTTTATAGATTTTTTTATTTGACCCCTGTTTTTGATACGGCTGGAATTCCGGTGGTCTAAAAAAAAGGTTTAGTGTGAAGCTTGTATTTATCCGATTGTTATTATTTAAACGTTGTTAGTAAGCTACTATCATTGGCTATACAACAAAAAAAACCGCATTACTCTATGGTAACGAGAAGTTACTCAAATCATGAAATGAAAAAAAATAACTTTCACTCGATGCATTTTGCCGCGCAAACACTCACCGATCGAAATTTACGTAATAAATAATCTCGTAACTACTTTTAAACCTGTAAACCTAAACATCTGAAACAATTCAGGTGTATAGATTACATCTGAATAATCATATCAAAAGAAAAACCAAATTCGTAGGTGGTATAGTTTTTGAGAAAAAAAAAAAAAACCGCTTATGTACAGTTTTCCCGCCAAAATTCTTAAAAAAAATCGCGTTGTTTTAATCTCGTTACTACTTATAAAATATTTATCCTTACAATCTGGTATTATTCATGGGTAAAGAACCATAATAAATACACACATTAAAAAAAAAAACAAAGTTGTAGGTGGAATAGTTTCGGAAAAAAAAATAGAAAAAATATATAAAAAATGCCGTTTCCCGCCATTTTCATCGTCTGTTCAAACCCATTTTCCTGTAAAATTTTCCATGAAAAGGTCTATTTTCATTTCTTTTCCCGTAAAGAGAATATGATGAGGATTGCATTGGTACCAAGAAGTTTATATGTTGATTGGAGACTGCCACAAATAAACTCGATTAAAAAACAAAATACCTTTAAAATCTGGAAATATATATATTTTTATTCGCTGTTTGATCCACTCAAACTAAATGTATGAAAATGTTATTTTTTGTATGGTATAGGTAATATATTGGGGTATGGGGATGTTAGGGTGACATGTTTAGGTAATGGAAAACTACTTAGTACTACAAAAAAACGTTACGGGGCGTCGCGGGATAAAAAAACGTGAGCAGTTTGGACGATTGTGTCATAGGAGGTGGACAGATTGTACTCACGAGGGGAAAACGTTGTTTATTACGAACTCCAAAACAGCGTGGTTTTTATGTTAGAATAAAAATGCTGCATCTGTTCAGTTGAGAACACTAACATTCGACGCATGCGCAATGGCTTAAAAGCGTCGCACAGCCGGCAATCGCTGTCCTCGTCTGACAAATGATGTTACGCGCTAACTCTCTTTCACTCTACCTTAAATATTAATTATCTTTAACAGCCAGCAACCCTTATTTGCGGCCAGATTTAATTAAGCAACTTTATATGATAATTAATAGAAAAAAATTAGCTTCAATTTGACATATAATTAATAAAAATAGGTTATAAACGTATAAATTCATCGAAATCATACCTGTTTACACCTGGCTGCAAAGAGGTGCGGCCAGGTGCGCAACGGCAACCGTGATTTTTTAGAATCTTCATATTAATTACCGTGATGTAGACGTTATTTTATTTAAAAAATAAATAAACGAAATTTTTTACCAAAAATCAATTAAAAATAATTTAATTAAAAATAATGGCGGCCAAATTTTGATAGGCACCCTAGTAAATATATATACTCTTAACTATAAATAAACATAAAAATTTGGTTTTAAACAAAAAGTCGATGAGCACACCAATCTGCAGCGGGATCTCGTACTAATAAGGGTACTCAGGCAAGGCTACAAGTGGCTGACCAATCAAAAAATGGCCCGGCGTAAGGGCTTAAAGGTCATTAAGGTCTAAAGAGATCGGGCACAACGGTCCAGAGTTTAACATAGCTTCAATCTTACAAAACAAAGTCGCTAGCTCTTCAAACGTGAGAATAGTATTTCCAATAACTCGTCACAAGTGTGATTTGGCAGATTTTACAGCAGCTTCAAATATACCACCCCAATGGGGACAAATTGGGGGAGAAAACAACCAAGTTATGCCCCTTTGTGAGAGTTTACATCCAATTTCAATATGCTTATCAGCTAGGAAGGCGTTAATATCGTTCAAATAGTGGTTCGTACCCTTGAAATTAGTGCCGCAATCTGACCAAATTATAGAAGGCAGTCCGCGTCGTGAAACAAATCTATCTAGTGTGGCAACAAAAGCCTCCGTTGTGAGCGAGGATACAACCTCCAGATGGACTGCCTTGGTCGCGAGGCAAACCAGGACGCACAAGTATGCTTTGACGGTTTTACTGTTGCGAAGAGTTGACGTTTTGACCAAAAAGGGAACCGCAAAGTCCGTGCCAACTCCTGCAAACGCCCTGGTCTCGGTGACACAATCCGCAGGTAGGTCTCCCATCAAGGGCTGCATTGGAGCGGCCTTGAGCCGATAACAAGGCATGCAGCGGAAGACTATACTGCGAATCGTTCTTCGGGCCGACAAAATCCAAAATTCTCGCTGCAAAATTCAGGGCATTACAGCCGGCGTGCGAGTTTTTGATGTGACGATCTGTCACCAATAATTTAACCAAATGGCCTTCCTTAGGCAACAAGAGGGGGTGGCGAGCCCCGTAGGGGAGGTTGGCGTTGCGAAGACGCCCTCCAACACGCAAAAGGCCCGAACTGTCCAAAAAGGGGCTCAGTTTGCTTATAGCTCCCGTCAATTTAGATTTCGCCCGTTTCAAAATGTCAATTTATCTTTCAAAGTGCACCGATTGCACAGTATGAACCCAAACAAGTAAGGCTTCCTGCCTCTCATCAGGTGAGAGAATCGGTGACAAACGTTTCTGAGTTGGGTGCCTACAATTATAATAATAATAATAATAATAAAACTCTTTATTTGTTGTAAAAGGCAGATACAATGTAGATATAAAACATAAGTGGTGGAGTACCTGGAACCTAAACTAGGCTCTAGACCCGTGAGATAGGTCCCAGGTCTCTTTCGTCGGGGAACAAAAATAATTGCCTGTAATTTGATACTTAAATACTTAACTATAACATAACAAAAGTGTGTGTACTCGTGATTAAGTGTAAGAGAGTTATTGTATGTGTAGGTAAGGGTGTGTTAGTGGTTGAAAAATTAATTAATATTTTATGAAGTTATACTATAGTTATTGTTTACCAAATTTAAATTTCATGATATAATAGGTTTTCCGTTTCATTATAGTTAAGATTGTGTAATTTGTTAAATAATATTTTCCTCACTTCAAAGTGGTTTAGAGAGTAAATTTTTTTATCCTTATTTATATTATTATAGAGGTAGGGGCCAGTAAAATTAAGAAATTTTCGAGCAAAACCAGTGTTTACTATTGGCTGTTTACACACATTGTGTGAATGACGTTTTTTAAGAATTTCAGGATCCAAAACAGTTTCTGTATGATGATGAAGAATGACATGTTGAATATAAAGTTGCCGTACTGAGAGAACTTGGCATTCTTTACACTCAATGCCTGCCAAGCCTGTTTATCAGACATATAATGACTTACCATGAGGTGAAACTGTAGTCAAAGGCTAACAAAAAAAAAGATGCAAAGAAAAAAAATACCAGCAATACTTATTTAGATTTTTTCTCTTTATAAACACGTATTGGAGGTAATGAACTCGTTTTGGAAAAGAAAAATACCATCGATATAAATATAGTTTGTTTAAAACATCCCTAGTTACAAATAAAACTGGGTGACAAAGGGGTGCAAATACTATTGTAATTGGTAGATATCGCATTTAATCCGATAAAAGGTAGAATAAAGACGATTAAAGCGAGGTTTTGTTTCAAAGGGTGTTAGGTAAAAGCGATTACTTTACATTTAAGAGCAGGGTGAACCTTTTAGTTACTGGATCTCTTTTAGTAGATCTGTAAAGCTGAAAAAAAAAATAACATCCAGCAAGCGTTACGTTAAGAACTATCAAATTGGTTTAAAGTCTGTTTGCGTGTGTCCTAAATCACTTTTAGAGTTTGACTCTTGTCCGAGCAGCTGATCCAAACTCCTCCATTTTGATGTATTTAAGGGGACCTTTATTACCTCTTTGTACGACATGATATTTACTTGTTGTTTTATTTGACTCATGTAGCTTATCCGTGGCCTACCCTTTCATCGCTTTCCTTCTTTTCCCCCTAAATATAAGTTATTTCAAATCACTTTTTATTAGAGATAATATTCCTAAGTCTAAAAATGAAATAAGAAACATTTGCTGACCATAAATTCTGACTGGTAAAAATAAACCTAAAGATTCTTGCCTTGCGGCATAAACGGCTGTATCTTTTGATTGCGTCGGCTTAAAAGTTTGATTTTTTCACAGCTCCAAGGGACAGTAGACTTGAGTATTTAATATGAATTTCAGCTTAATAACTCCACGCGTTCCTGAGAAAAAGTGACAGACGGACATATTGACAATAATTAAATCTCATACCCAAAACAAGTTCCGTTACTATGATTTTTTTTCAACCTACCATTTCAAGTCACGTTTTTTTTAATAGCTGGTAGGCTAAACTTTGACCTCTATCTCACCTGATGGTAAGTGATAATGCGGTCGAAGATGTTGTTCAGGCTAATCTAGAAGTACTGGCTCTCAAGGACAGCTGTCGGAACACACCGCTAGGTGCTTGGTGACAGATTTTCTACTTGAGGGTGGTAGCTAGCCAGGCGGTCATTCGCAAAATTCCCTATCACCGTGCAAATTCATTCTTGTCCCACCCTGCAGAAGCTCTGTCGAATCTTATTTTATTTAGTACTTTATAATGACCTTTTCTTAATTTTATTAATATGCTCAAATATTTCAGCGATATTGTTTTATTCGCAGATGAAATTTCTCTGATTGGTAATACCAATAGAAAAGATAACGAACTAATTCAAGTAATTGACGTGATAGTAATGATAAATATAAATGATTAACTCCAAAATATCTCCTCTTAAATAAAAAAAAAAACTATTTGTAATGTTAAGTTTTCTTAAGAAAATGTTACTTATGAATAACATTAAGTTATATTCAACCAAGCTTGGCCTAGATAAAATCTCGATTGTCAATGCCACATTTTATGAAAAAGTTCCTAAATATTAATTACCAAGCTCACATAAGGAAAATTTAAGTTGCAGGTGAAAAAGACAACCGACAGAAATGCGTGGACAATTGCGCCAAGTTATCATCACCAGTAACGTACGTAATATAAACAAATAATGTAATAACTTTATGATCTATTTTCTAATAAAAAGAATGGCCGCGAGTTTCTAATTAGTTCTTGTCACAGTGGGTCTATAACACTGTTTTGCTGAACGTGGCACTAGATGTTGGAATAATTTTATTTTAAAATTTGTAATTGTCCTGCAAATGACCGCTGTACACACTTAAAAAAACAATGGGTCCTTAACGGAAACCACTTTAAATCCCTAAAATATATTATTTTAATTGATGATGAATAGATTTAGGCATCACCTTGCGGAAATCCATATTTAATAATAACAAATATTTTTAAAATATTTTAATAACACACTTTAAAAACATAAAAATATACATATATATATATATATATAATACATATATATAATATACATAAAGATATTTCTCGATCGTGCGCTCGTAGAGTCAAGACCTCCTGAGGATGCTTCGTGTAGAAGCGAACGCGTCGAAAATTCTTCCGGTTTGGCTGCGTGGCGTTTGTGACGTCACATCGGCTTAACAGGAAAATTAGGCGGAATTGTCACTAGATATTTTTATATTTTTTAAGTGTTTTATTAAAATATTAATTTGATGTTTTCTTAAAATAATTTGAAAATATTTGTTTTGATTATTTTATTTGAATAAATCATTCCTTTATTTTAAAATATAAATTATATTACATTTAGAGATTACTCGAAAATATTTGGTTAACGAAAGGTATATTCTACCTAACCTACCACATTGTTTTCTGTTATGAAGAGTTGAGATGGCCAGGTTGCCCACCTGGTGGTAGGCGGCACGCCTGTCCTTTTTAGTTCTGCTTGAAACTGCACTGCACTGCACTTGTCACTCCACGACGAGTTCTTATGTCTCGATCGACGAGAAATTTCACTCGTTACAGTGCCCTTCACGCTTGAACACAGTTATAGTGCTTGCATATCTACTATTGTTTCGAGGTAGCATATGAAGCGTTCGTAGCGAAGTTTGCTTAGCTGTTCTTAACCGATCAGCAAATTTAAGCAATGTCCGCCGCGGTCATGAGTTGGATGGGTGACCGCTAGTAACAATACTACTGAGCGCTTCTGTGCTTCGGAGGGCACGTTAAGCCGTCGGTCCCGGTTGTTGTCTTAGGACGCATGTGCGTGGTAAAGCATGGTGGTATACAGGGCATTTTGGGAATGCCCGCCTAGTTAGCTACCATCCCCGAGTAGAAAATCTGTCGCCAAGCACCTCACGGTGTGTTCCGACAGCTGTCCTTGGGAGCCAGTAATTCTAGGTTAGCCTGAACAACATCTTCGACCACATAATCACTTAACATTAGGTGAGTTAGTGGTCAATGGCTAACCAATCAGGCATAAAAAAAATATAATAATAATATCTGACAATGCGGTGAAACCGAACAAGACAGATTCTAGCTAAAGAGATCTACCACTTGATATGAATGTGGGATAATGTAATGAAGATGGTGATGAAGAAGTACTTAAGCTATGCACGTAGATAATATAAAAGGAAAATAAAATATTCGAAGCTACTCTCTGTACTGCAATGGTTTGGCGCAGTCACGCGTTTCTACGTGAATAGATTTTAAATGGCGCTCAAATTGACTCAATATTGGGAATTTAAAAAAGTCAAACTAAAATATTATCTGTCCTCTGTGGAAGGTACTGAACAGAGTATGACACATATACATATACACATATACATGACTGCCCAAAAAAAATAAGAGTCGTGTTACAGGGCGTCGTGTCTGCTAATCAATATGAATCTCTAATGGACTCGGCCTGGTCAGTTTTCAATCTCGGTTTCATATGAAAACGAAACTAAATAATAAAATATAATAACCATATGGTTTTCTGAATTACCTTACTCTTCTCTTTTTATTTTTTGTTGGCAATATCGTCAAACCAGCCTAGATACATCATAGATTCATATATTCATATGGGATCAGCAGACTACCTATTCTGTCTTGTATGAATCTTGAATGAATATGAACATGTAATTAGCAGACTTGGCCCCCAGGGTTCATGTATGCGTGAACCCTGTAACAGATGCGCTCGTAGCGAAGTAGATGCTACCACCTTCAAGTAGGAAATCTGTCGCCAAGCACCTAACGGTGTGTTCGGGTAGCTGTCCTTGAGAGACAGTAATTCTGGGTTAGCCTGAACAACATCTTCGATCACATCATCACATACAATCAGGTGAGATTGTGGTCAAAAGCTTACCTAACAGCAACATAAAAAAATTTACGTTTCTTTATTCTACCATAACTTCAAAACGGCTATACCGATTTTAAAATTTTAATGTAAGAGATATTCCAGGGACCGCGGGTGGGGTATCGAGATTAAGGGATACTTTACCACGGATGAGAGTGACTCAGCCCCCAAAAGTGAAAGAAAACTTTCTCCCCATAGATTTTGCCATCAAAAAATCACCGGCAGAAAATTATTAGTTATCTAATAACTATTAAAGCACTAATTAACTTACACATTTGATACTTTCCTTTTGTGGGCCTACATGACATGAAAATAATGCTATATGAAAAGAAAAGTCTAAGTTGTGGTTGAAATAGTTTTTACAAAGAAAAAGACATGACTGGCTCGACATATACCTTGTCGTCTAATTTCTTTGGGCAGGAAATACCGTATGTGATAAGTTTCTTGTAACTACTTTTAAGCTTACCTAGAAAGCTCATAATTTTTATGTGTACAATAATGTAATTAAAATAATGATCATAGTTGTAAGTGATATAGTTTAGGAATTTAAAGAAAATAATTATATTCCGGCGTTTCCGTCATATTTTCAGTCTTATTTCATATAAAAAAATATATTTCAGTAAGTTTTTTTTTAACATTTTCGTATAGTTCATATGCTCAAAATTATAGCTTACAAAGGAAAAAAAGTATAGCAAAAATAATGCAATTTTTAAAAAAGATGTCAATATCGTAAACATTCGGACAATTTTAATTTTTCTCTTCTGTTTACTGGAAATAAGTAAAAGCAAATACTACACACGTACATGCCTTCACCACCCAAATACTATTTACTATATACAACACTTTTTTTGAATTGAAATTCTCGTGAGTTTCACACATATTTAAATATTATAAATTAAACCGGCAAAAAACACTCACGTTGAGGATCGAATACGTCGACCCGGGTTTCGAGCATATCAGATGCTCATCATCAGGGCGAGTGCGCAGCTGCGTCTGCGAGCTCCCGGCGGGCACTGCGGAGCGCCGCTCGCGCGGCTCGGCTCGATACCGGCGCCGGCGGCGGCAGCGGGGAGCTGGGTGGGGGTGGAGCGAGTCCCGCGCTGCTGGTGCTAGGTGATGAAGTCCTAGCTTGCCCGGCTGAAGACGGTGGGCCTTTTTTTTTTTTTTTTTTTTGACCCGGGAAAATCCTTTATGGATACCACCCGGCTCCGGGGGGAGCAGAGTGGTTATGTGGGAGTCCTCGCCTGAGGGGCCTTACTACCCCCACGGGGGGGTAGTAAGTGAGGTTACCCACTAAAAACCCGGGATGAGCAGTCTGCCGCCTAGTCGGGGCGAGATGGGGTAGCGTTAGCAATCACCATCTCGCCCCGGCGGTTGGCCCGTCAGCGGTGACGGGCCCCGGCCAATGGAGGGATGACCCAGCTCATTAGGGCCATCCCCCAGACGTGTGGGATCGTGCAAGCCAGTGGAGAATCCCCCGACTCTCCACCGATGATCCGCACAGCACTAGGTAAGAGCGAGAAGGCGCCCGAATCGCCTTCTCCTTCCCCCAGTTCGTCTACGCCGGAGCGGGTCTGCGAGGACGTCGTCCTCCCTCGCCCGCTCCGCGGCCTCTTTCTGCGCCATCACCTCTTCGCAGAAAGAGACCACCGCCTGCCACGATCCGTCGCTGCCGAGCATAGCGTTAACCACGCTCGGCAGCGACAGATCTGCGCCTATGACCGCTGTGAGGGCGTGCCGCATGGGACTCCACGCGGCACACTCCTCCAGCGTGTGGAGCGCCGTGTCTTCTGGCGCTCCACACTCGTGACAGGCGGGGGTCGCCTCACGTCTTGCGATGTGATGCAGGTACTTTCCGAAGCATCCATGCCCGGAAAGCACCTGCACCAATCGGAAGGTGAGCGACCCGAATCGCCGCCCTACCCACCTCCGAAGGACCGGGCGAATGGCATCCACCGTCCTCTGTCCAGGGACCGGTGGAGCCAGGTCCTCCGTCCACCGCCGCAACAGGGCAGCCCGCGCCTGCCGTCGCATGCGCGTGACCTCCTCCCACGCTGGAGGCTCCCCGCGGGATCTCCTCGCCGCCACGAAGTGGTACACTTCGGCGAGGATCTCCGCTTGGAGCTCCCAGGGGGGATCACTGGCCAACACGCATCCCGCCGTCCAGGACACCGTCCGGTACCCGCGTATCGCCCTCGTCGCGATGACCCGCTGCGGACGACGCAGCAGGGCCTTATTGGCGCGACCGAGGGCGTCCACCCAGACAGGTGCCCCGTACAAGGCCATACTCCGGATCACTCCGGAGTACAGGCGACGACATGTGGCGCTCGGGCCGCCCACGTTGGGCAGCAGCCTCCCAAGGGCGGCTGCGGCGCCTATGACTCTTGGGGCCAGTTGAGAGAAGTGGGCCCCAAAAGTCCACCGCCCGTCCAGGATGAGACCCAGGTACCTCATCTGGGTCCCAACCCGGACCAGGACCCCGTCCAGGTCTATCCTCGTTCCTGGAGGGGGTCCCCCCCGAGGCCCATGGAACATTAGGGCCTCGGTCTTGGAGAGGGCGACCTCCAGTCCCAGGGCACGTATGCGGCCGACCACGAGTGTTGTTGCCACCGTGGCCCGCCGCACCGTCTCCCCGAGGTCCCTCCCCTTGACTACGACTAGGGTGTCATCCGCGTAGCACGCAACCCGCACACTTGCGGGAAACGTGCCGCGGAGCACCCAGTCGTAGCCAATGTTCCACAGGAGCGGTCCCAACACCGACCCCTGTGGAACCCCGCAGGACACGCGACGTCGCCTCAGACCGTCGCGTCCCTCCACCAGGACCTCGCGGTCCTGGAGGTAGTCGGCCAACAGCCTACGCAGATACAGGGGCACTCCGTGATAGCGGAGCGCCTCCCGTATCGTTCCGTGCGGTAGGCTGTTGAAGGCGTTGGCAATGTCCAGCGAGACAGCCAACGCCTTTTCTCCCCCGCCGACCGCGTCCTGCGTCCACCCCTTGATCCAGAGCAGGGCGTCTATCGTCGACCGCCCTGCTCTGAATCCGAACTGGGCCTCTGAAAGGCCAGGCCCAGTTCCCCCCAGGTGCCGGATGACACGGAAAGCTACAATTCTCTCCAGCAGCTTCGCCGTGTCATCCAGCAGCACGATTGGCCTGTATGCGGCGGGCGAGTCTGCGTCTCGCCCTTCCTTCCGCAACAGGCACAATCGCCCGTCCTTCCAGAGCTTCGGGAACTGACCCGACGTGAGGCACGCGTCGAACAGTTCCCGAAGCTGACCGCCCATCTCCCTAAGGGCGATCCTGAGGACCCGCCCGGGAATCCCGTCTGGTCCCGGGGCAGTCTTCTTGCCTCTCAGGCGAGAGACTGCTACCTCCATCTCCACCTCTGAAATAGGCGGAATGGAGGCCGGGTCCTCCTCCTCCTGGAAGGACGGGGTGGCCATCGGTGGAGGGGTGTAGTGGGGGTCGCTGTCGGGGAATAGACCCCCCAGTACCCTCTCCAGGAGCTCTGGCTCCAGGGACTCCGTGATAGGGGGCGCTCTGCCCCGGAACTTATTCCGGGCAGACTTATACGGGCGCCCCCATGGGTCCCTGTCGAGGCCCTCCAACTGCTCGCTCCAGCCTTGGGCCTTAGCCCGGCCGATGGCCAACTTCAGCTCCTGTTTGGCTGTCTTTACGTTACCGTACAGGAGCTGCTCGGCCGCCAGCTGCTCCGGTGGCAGCTGGTCGTCCCTCCGGCCGTGGCGGCGCCTCCTGCAGTGGTAATAGAGGCGCCGCGTCTCCGAGCATCGCGCTCGGAGATCCTCAATCTCCGAGCACCACCAGTAAACCTGGTGGCGCTCGGGGTGGGGTCGGGACCGCGGCATGGCAGCGTCACAGACGGCCGTCACCGCCTCCCGGAACCGGCTCGCCGCGACGGCCACCTCCGGGTGCGTGGGGGCGGCAAGCCACGACTGGACGATAGCCGCCTCTTCAGCCAGCTCGGCATCGAGGCGACCAATCGCCCAGCGCGGGAAGAAGGCCCTCTCCACGCGCCGAGTCCCTCCTTGGTGGGAGGTGGCGATCTCGAACCGGATGTAGTTGTGGTCCGAGAGAGTCGCCACATCCCCCACCACTCTCCAGGCCTGGACACGTGCTGCGACTTCCGGGGTGGCGAACGAAACGTCCACCACGGACCCCCCGTTGTGTCGCACGCACGTGTGGACCGACCCTCTGTTGAGCAGGGTCAGCCCTGCGGCAACCGCCCACTCCCTGACAGTCTCCCCGCGAGTGTCAGTGGAGGGGTTGCCCCAGGCCTGGGCCTTGGCGTTCAGGTCCCCCATGAGGAGGACCTGACGTGGCGCCTGTCTTCTCACCGCCGCGGCCACGAGGTCTAGATAGACCTCCAGCTCCGCGACGGTTCTATTGGGGGAGAAGTATGCGCCAACTACCGCATACCTCTCCCACTTGGCCACCACGTACCCCGAACCCCTCTCTGACACCGAGAGGGGGGGGCCGCCACCGGCACGTCCAATTATGGCTACGGAGCCGTCCAGATCCCCAGCCCAGTAGGGATGGGACTGGGGAATGTAATACGGCTCCGCAGCAACCGCCAAATCGATCCGCCACTGCGCCAGGGACTGCATTAGCAAATCCTGAGCCCTGACGCAGTGGTTTAAATTCGTCTGGAGGAGGTTGTGTTGTCCGACTTGATCCATATCAATCGGACGTTACAACCTCCATGCTCGCCGCGCGGCGAACAACCTCAGGAGCGGCTCTGGCTGCCGGTCGGGGGATGGCCGGGGTCCTGGCGGCCTGTCCCTTCGTCTTTGGGGGGACACAGTTTTGTCCCCCCATCCTGTGCTCGGCTGATCGCCCCGACTCTGCGCATATCGCGCAGTGCGGGGCCCTCCTCTGGCAGCTCGCCGCCTTGTGGCCTGCGCCTCCACAACGGAAGCACAGGTCCCCCCTGTCTGCCGACGAGGGACACTGGGGACGCGTATGCCCGAGTCCCATGCACTTAAAGCAGCGCATGGGAAGCGCCGCCAGTGCCACCACTCGCACCGAGCTCCATCCCACTAAGATCCTGCCCTGTGCCAGTACCACTTTAGCTACCGGAATCGGACACGATACAAGGGAGGATCCGGTCCCGCCGTAGCTGCGACGTATCTCCCCGGCTTTGACGTGGAGTACGTCACAGCCACCCACCTTGGCGACCGCCGCCGCCACTTTCTCCTTTGTGGCGGCGTCGTCCAGGCCCGTCACGTGCAATTGCACGGACTTTACGGGCCTCGCGACGTTGGCCACCTCGGACAGGACACCACGGAGCTTCTCCGCGAGCCTGTCCGCTTTGTCGCTGCTTTGGGAGCCAGGAATTTCAAGCATCCTGGCTCCGGTGGCCGTCTGGCGGAAATTGATCCGGTCGATCCCCAATCCTTGGAGATCGACCTTCTCCTGCGCCGTCTGAATGATGGCGCTGTATGTAACGCCCTTTTCCGCGGCTTCGGGCTGCAGCGTCAGCACAACAGCCGCGGATTTGGAAGTTTTCAACGCCTTCGCCTTCTTGGGTCCGGCGGCAGGGGTAGCCTTTTTCGCTTTCGGCTTCACGGCGGAGGGGGGGGCACGAGCTGCTGGGACAGGAGCGGGAGTGGGCGTTGCCGAGGAGGACGCTTTGCCCTTCCCCTTGCCTTTCCCCTTTCCAACTACCGTTGCCCAGGTTTCCGCCTTGGCAACAGCAGTTTGAAGCGTTCTTGGGGGGGCGATGGGAGCCGCAGTCGAGGGGGGGGCGATGGGAGCCGAAGTCGAGGGCGTAGCAGCAGCTTGCGAGACCCGGCCAACCCGCTTTCGAGGGGTCGGTTTCGGGGGTGGGGGGGCAACCGCTGCTGCAGCCTTCTTGGCGTCCGCTCGGAGAGGCGGGCGAAGGACTGGCGCTGGCAGGAGGCGATCCTCGATACCAGCGAGTCGGGCATTGAGCATTTGCCCGAACGTGGTGGTCAAGGACCGCGTCATCTCCTCCACTATATCTGCCCCCACTACAACAGCAGGGGGGGCAGGCGTCTCGGCGGCAGCGGCTGCTGCAGCAGCAGACGTAGCGGCAGCCGCCTCGGTCTTGGCCTCGGTGAAGCCGCGACGTAGCGCCTTCACCTCTGCCTTGGAGGCCTCCATCTCGAGGCGCAGGCGACTATTCTCGGCTCTTAGCCGCCGCGTCTCTTCCGCCTCACTCCTGCTTGCCAGGGCGTCGACAACCTCCCTCAGGGTCGACGCGGACCTCTTCAGGCGAGCAACGAACTCGCCTTTTAGGTTGCCAGATTTCTTGGCAACCTCTAGAATGCAGGCGAGCATACCTCCTGCGTGAGCCCTCAGCTCTTGGGCGTTTAGTGTGCTGATGTCACCAAACCCGGCAAGGACATCAGAATCGCTTCCGGTGTCGAGCAGACTTCCGGCGGCCACAGCGGCCGACCCCTTTTTGTATTTCCTGCTCTGCAGGACCTCCGCCAGTTGCTCCACCAGTGGCTTTGGCGGTGGCTTCAAAAACTCCTCTCGCGTGGGGCCATTTTTGGTGCCCTTTGCTCTACCTCTCCGCGCCGTATTGACCTTAGCGGCCGCGGTCCCCTCGGTCTCAGATTCCGACTCCAAATATCCGGGTGCGTAGAACGAGGAGTAAGGCCGCTTCCTCCGGCTGTCACCCTCGTCACAAGACTCCTCACACATGGACTCCACGTCCGACCTCCTTTCGTCCCCCATGGACACCTCCGACAGATCCCGCGAAGGACCCGGTGGAGTTTGGCCCTGAGAAGGGCCGTTGTTTCGGCTCTCAATAATAATGCCGCTCGAGCGATCCTCAGGCATAACTTTGGTGAATTTTCCTTTCGCGTCTCTATTTGCTTTCGTCATTTTCACAGATTTCGACATTTAGTATAATAATAGGGAATAATTATAGTTGTGATCATAAGCAAAGAATTTTTGGGAATGGACAGGCTTCAATCTTTCTACTCAAGCCTCCGGAAGTTTAGAGTTCAGAAGACTGACAATACCTTGGAGGTATTTTCCCGAAGTCTAAGGATACACTTATCATCGGGGTTTTGGAACTAGTCCAGCCAGTTTGTCCCCGCCTCCAATAACGTGAGTTATCGGAACAGGGGTCACTACCAAATAAAAGACAGCGGTTATTTTCGATTATGTAACAATATGTTTGACGGTAGTAGGCGCTGGTGTTTGCCAGTTAGAGGGGTCCCTATTTTAACACACACACCGCCAAACTGTTTTTCATCTACTCATAAACATGACAAATTATCTGTAGCCTTGCCTTAAAACTACAATTTATACACCGTAAGTCTATTTGTCATCTGTCTTACAGAGGTACTAAGCACCTTAGCACGTATAATACAGATGACAAACAGTTAAATACGGCCCCGGTCTGTACCGAGCATTTTACAATTTTGTTACTAATAAGGGGTTAAATAGCCCTGTGAACTAAATAATATACACATATAATACCAATATATACAGAGACGATATATACATATACATACACATATAGATAACAATACACGCGGCGCCTGACGGTGTTCTGTTGCGTTTATTTCGGAAGGAAATAAACCAATAACAGGCAGCACCACGGGAAGGTAACCGTCAGACTTGCCTTGGGGATCATCACGACCTGCGCTCTCCCCCAAGACCGTTGCCTCCTTACCCATCCGGGATGAGTAAGGAAGGCCTGAGTTTATCCAAAACAAGCAGCGCGAGGCATGCAAGCTAGGCAAAGCAACTATTAATGAATAAACCCAGACCCGTGAAGACGGTGGGCCTACTTCGTCGTCTGTGATCTCATCAGCATCATCAGCACACGTACCGTGACATACAAAACTGACTGTGTCGCTCTCTATACTGCCCGACAACTTTTGCGTCGAGGTGACATTAAGGGTAGGAATCCAGGCTGGTGGTAGCGTCCAACCCCCATCTCTGTTAAAATTGGGATGTCGGTTGATTTCTATAGCCTCACGTATTTTGCGAGGCACATAAAACTTTTCTCTAGCTAATACGGAGGCTTTATCAAAACGAATATAATGATTGGAGTCCAAGAGATGAGCATGTTCCGCAAGGGCCGATTTAGTAATGTCCATGTTCTTAATGCTCCTAATGTGTTCGGTCAGTCTAGTAGCAATGTTGCGTCTAGTCTCTCCCACGTAACTCTTGCCACAGTCGCATGGTACTTTATATACGCCCGGTACGTTAAGGCGGTCTTTGTCCTTCGGTGAACGTAGCATCTGTCTTATTTGACCGGGTGGACGGAAGAACGTTCTGATATCATATTTCCGTCGCAAGAGATATCCGATTTTGTCCGTTATTCCTCTTACAAACGGAAGATAAGCAGGAGAACGCTCCACTCTTGTTGGTCGCTTACGTTCACTTGTCTTTGCCCAGCGGCAACATTGTCGCCAACTGTATCCGTTGTCCTCCAGTACCCCTTTCACGTGCTGGAGCTCTTTTTCTATGTATGGAGGGTCACATAGCCTAAGTGCTCGGTCCATCAATGCTCTTGGTACGGAGGACAAATGTGCAGGATGATGATGTGAGCTAGCATGAAGATATCGATCCGTGTGTGTCGGTTTTCGATGAATCGTGTGCGTCAGACTGTTGTCTGGCATCCGGATAACACGCACATCTAAGAACGGCAATACCCCTTCCTTTTCTTCTTCTACGGTGATGCTGATCTTATGATGTAAGTTATTGAGGTGATCCGTAAAACCAGATAATCCTTCTTTGTCTATAATTGCGAAGATGTCATCTACATACCTCCACCAATAGCGCGGTTTTACGTGTGCAGTGCTGAGGGCCAGGGATTCGTACCACTCCATAAATATGTTGGCTACCACTGGAGCTATAGGTGAGCCCATCGCTACTCCATCCACCTGCAGGTAGAATTCTCCTCTCCACACGAAGTATCCACTCTTCAGACATAACGATATCCACTCAATGTACTCAGTAGGTAAGGGTGAGTTCTGTATCTTACGGCTTATCATTTCTATAGTTTCGTCTACTGGTACACTAGTGAACAGAGAAGTTACGTCGAAACTCACCATGACTTCTGTGGGTTGGATTCGCACATCTTCTAGCAGTTGAACGAAATGCGTTGAATCTTTCACAAAGCTATTGCTCTGACCTGTGAACCTTAGCAGGACAGAAGCTAGGTATTTTGATAGCTTGTAGGTCGGCGAATCTATTTGGCTAACTATAGGGCGTAATGGCCAGTCTGGCTTATGTATTTTAGGTAGGCCGTAGATTTTTGGTGGTGTTGGGTTGTGTGGACGCAGACGTGCCAACACATCTATATCTGCATTATTGCGTAACAAGTTCACTACTTTTGTGGTAACTCTGGCTGTAGGATTATAGTTCACCTTCTTGTATGTAGTGTTGTCACTCACCATTTGCGAGATCTTGTGTTCGTACGCCTCCGTATCGACAACTACTGTTGCGTTCCCTTTGTCGGCAGGTAGCACTAAAATTTCGGTATTATTACGCAGATCGTGTAATGCTGCAAACTCACCTTTCGTAACATTACTTTTAGGTGGTTTAGATCTACGTAATAACGACGAGATATCTTGCCTCATACATTCCGCGTCATTGTATGGAATTTTATTACGTACGATAGTGTCCTCAATACTAGAAATAATGTTCTCCACAGGAATCTTCTTAGGTGCTGGTGCGTAGTTAAGTCCTCGGGAAAGAACATTGCGTGCATTATCATCTAAGCGGCATGATGACAAATTAACAACGGTCTCATTCTTCGCGTACGACCCATCATCATTTTTATTTATATTTCGAGGGTAGGCGCACGAACCGTCGCCCCTCTGTTGCCGCTCCTCAACGTGAGTGTTTTTTGCCGGTTTAATTTATAATATTTAAATATATACAACACTATAGCTACTACAATGAAAGCATTTAGACAAACCTACAAACCATTGCAGACCAGTTGGCAGCGTGCCCAGCATGCTAGCAGCATTGCCCTGTTGAATTGCATTGCTTTTTCGTTGAGCCAAATTGGTGCCAGGATTTTGATCACGCGTATCGTCGACCAAGTTCTCTGATAAGTTTTAGAAAATACAATGATCTCCCAGCCCCTATGGACCTGATTTCTCCAAACGGCTCAAATATTAGGTCCTTACATATGAAATTGGCGTTTTGTATGGGAGGAACAAAAAGTCGAATATTTTTTAATATAATATATTTAATTAATAAAAGTATGAACCATTATTTTCTATGCACTTTTGCCATCTCATAGGTAGTTCATTGATCCCTTTACTAAAAAAACCAGTCGGACGGGAATCAATAAAATCTTTGAAGGCGATTTGGACTGCCCCATCGGAGTTGAATTTTTTCCCTTGCAAGAAGTTATCCAAATTTCGAAAAAAATGGTAATCTGTTGGAGCAAGGTCCGGGGAGTACGGAGGATGTCTTAGACTTTCCAATTGAAGCTCTTCTAATTTAGTAGGCGTCTGTAGCGCAGTGTGTGGTCTAGCGTTGTCGTGAAGCAGCAGTGGCGTGGAGCGGTTGACCAGCCTAGGTTGTTTAGCCGCTAGCTTTTCCATCATGGTTTGCAATTCCTGACAATAGACATCAGCCGTAATAGTCTGGCCAGATTTGATAAAACTGTAATGAACAATACCGGCACTAGTCCACCAAACGCTTACAAGTAACTTTTTTGGGGTTAATTTTCGCTTGGGGCAGGATTTGGCTGGCTGGCCAGGATCTAACCATTGCGCTGAGCGCTTCCGATTATCGTAAAGAACCCATTTTTCATCACAGGTAATGATTCGGTTTAAAATACCTTCATTATTGTGCCGGTTTAGTAATGTAACGCAGCAGTCGACGCGCGTTTGCCGGTTTGTTTCAGTCAATTCGTGAGGTACCCACCTTTCAAGCTTTTTAATCTTCCCAATTTGCTTCAAGTGAATTAAAACAGTTTTATCACTAACATTGCAGCCTGCAGCTAACTCGGACGTGGTTTGCGATGGATCCGCTTCCACAATAGCCTTCAACTCTTCATTATCAACTTGAGTCTCAGGCCGTCTACGGGGCTTGTTCTGCAGGTCGAAATTTCCAGAACGAAAACGTTGGAACCAAAAACGAACTGTGTTTTCTTTTGCAACACGACCGCCATACACATCATTCACCCTTCGAGTTGTTTCCGCAGCACTAGTGCCACGGCGGAACTCGTACTCGTAAATAATGCGATATTTAAGGTTTTCCATTTTGTAAAATGAGTGACGCAAACAGAAAAAAACAGAAGAAAAAAAACAAATGAATGACGATCATCGAAGCACAAATACATGAGTCTATAGCTGTACAAATTTGAATTTGGAATTCCTTACCAAAGAGGAGAAATTCGTGATTAAAGTGGCCACTACGAAAAACGCCAATTTCATATGTAAGGACCTAATATAATATGTAACCACTATCGAGGTTAGCATATTTGGGTTTCTTGAGTTACTCTCATTTGTTTAAGCATTTTTATCTAGTTCTTCGATATGTAGGTAACATTTTTATGTAATTGAAAACAGCTGAGCAGAACAGGTAAACATCTTTAAGATAATGAATATATTCTGGCGCTACTTTGCTGCAAATTTGCTGTTTGCTGGAAGTTTGAATGTTGAATATAACATGGACAAATTGCTGACAAACCATGTCACATAAGGTAAATTAAATCAGGCCGCGCCGCAGGTACCACAGAACGAGCCCACAGGCCGGTAATTTAAAAGCGTGAACGGAGTCCCTATTAAAATATGAAATTTATATACCTGTTATGGACACTTCAGGCCTCTGTTAATTTTTTTTTCTATTATGCAATGGATGCAAGTTTTTCTTTTTTCTACCAACTTCAAAAAAAAAAGGAGGAGGTACTCATCTGTTTTTTTTGTGTTTTTTTAATGTTTGTTACCTCAGCGCTTTTGACTGTATGAACTTTTATTTGAAAGCTGATGCTTGTCGTGTGGTCCCATTCAAATTTCAACTAAATCAGTCAAGCTTTTTTTTAGTTACACTCCAATAACTGAAAGTAATTTCCTATCTTGATAATAATTATAGTCATTGACAGTGAATGACAATCGATCCCATAAGAAGCAAGGGTCACTAAATGGGATGAATATTTTTTTTACCTAAAAATGGAACCGATTTCAACACTCAAAAGTGTGAAATAACTTGTCGATGTCGGCATGCGCACAATATTGTGATAATAGATGCATTTTTTTTGATAAGCTCATCTACTAGCGCTTCAAAATCAGGCACACAAAAAGGCTAAGTATACCACCGTAACGCCTTCAAACCAAAAGGTATATATAGATTACCATTAAGAGAAATCTGAAAGAGGGCTGGTGAAAGAAAGACAAACAATTATATAAAAGCAGAATCTATGGCGGATGTATCTTCGCGCTTCTCTTCTTAAATGGGGATGGTGGGGCGGGGGAACTTTATAACCCACTGTAACCAACCCTTGTGAACAGTCCTCCGATGAAATGAGGAAAGATGGGGTCGAGTTAGTATTCACCATCTCGCCATGGATCAGTCTAACCTAACCCTAATAAATTAATCAATTAAAATTGATTAATTTATTTATCCTCAATATAACCTAAATCGTTCATAACCGATTAACTTGGCAATACGATATTTCTGCGGAGATGACCACTTATGACTTTTACTGTTGGCGCGCCCTTCCATTTCAAGCTGTCAGACCCGTTTGTTGTCTTAGTATGGCAGTTGTAAGGCTTTGGGTGTCCTGAAAACATCGACACTGAATGGTAAAATGGCATTTTGAGAATGCTCCATTTTTTTTTATACTTGATAGGTTAGCCTTTGACCACTATCTCACCTGATGTTAAGTGATGATGTGGTCGAAGATGTTGTTCAGGCTAACCTAGAAGCACTGGCTCTCAAGGACAGCTGCCGGAATAAACCGTTAGGTGCTTGGCGACAGATTTTCTACCTGAGGGCGGTAGCTAGCCAAGCGGGCATTCGCAAAATGCCCTACCACCATGCTATAACGACTGCCATCCTAAGACAATAACCGGAACCGACGGCTTAACGTGCCCTCCGAAGCACGGAAACGCTCAGTAGTAATGTCACTAGCGGTCACCCATCAAACTCATGACCGCGGGCGACGTTGCTAGCTACCACCCTCAAGTAGAAAATCTGTCGCCAAGCACCTAACGGTGTGTTCCAGCAGCTGTCCTTGAGAGCCTGAACAACATCTTTGACCACATCATCACATACCATCAGGTGAGATAGTGGTCAAAGGCTATATCAGGAACAAAAAAAAACCTTACTTTCTCATTTTTATATTAGATTACACTAAATTTAAAACGTTGTAGACTGAAATTGTGTATTGTTTAATTTGTTGGGTCAACTAACGACATTCACGTTTCATGACCCTCTGTCTGCCTCTAGTATCCCCTTGCATTACTTAAACCCCTGAGAAAAATTAAGGCTCGTTAAAATTTTGTAAATAAGCATTGAAGCGTTTTTGGCCGTTAATACAATTTGATTGACAAACAACTTTAATATAGCTAAGTGTACTATTAACCTTTAATTTCTTGACATTTTGTAGTCTGATCTTTTGACCTCCACTAGACTAATGGAAGGTTACAAAGTCTAATATCCTTTGCTCTGCTATTTTAATTGTATGGAATAGTACATTGTACACCGATGGGAAAGAATGATCTATTTCTGTTTGAGAATATGTTTAAGACCTCTGCTCCGCGTTAAAGGAAACTTGAGAACAGCTACTTTCTCCCGAGTGATACAAAGTGCTTTATACTACACTGCGAGAAAAATAAAATTATTATAAGTTTTTTCTTATTTGTCCCGAGACTTCTCAGAAAGTAACATCTTTATAACTTCTTCAGCTGATTTTTATTTCTGGTGGCGTCATCATTATAAAATTTCACTTTAACTGTCAGACGTCGTTTAAAAAAAAAATGAATTATTAAAAGTTTACTGTTACATGATCAATTTATTAAATAAACACAAATTAACCAATCAAAATAAATTGCCGCGCTTTTTTTGGTAGTGCAGAAATTTTCCCGCCGCACATGTATATGGGAGAAATTACGAACTTTTTTGAACGAGCAATGAGACACTTTCTGAGTGGGTGTGGTATACATAACAATTTCAACTTCGTCGGTTAGGTTAAAGCTGCGTGTCCGAATGTACCAGGCAGATGAGCGGTGTAAGAGGGAAAGTTCCACGAGTAGGATTGCTTTATTTCCTTTGCCTCGACGAGTGCAGCTGTTGTTTTTTTCTTCTTACACCGCTCATATTACTAGCACATATCTGGTGTATGCGCAGCCTAACGGTCAAACATTAATGTTATTTCGCACGATGTGTGGGACTTGTACCTACTAAATTGCCCCCGTGAGCAATCCTCCGCCGAGACAGGGCAAGATGGGGTTGCGTTAGCATTCACGATCTCACCCCAGCCGTAGTCTGAACCCGACCCGGCCTCCGTCCTGTGTAGGGGCAACCTTGCTCACCAAGGCCACCCCGTAGACAATACCATCCTAAGACAACAACAGTGACCTTGCCATCCGATCTAAAGCACGGAAACGCTCAGCAGTGCCACTAGCGGCTTCCCGTCCAACTCAAGACTGTAGCGGACGATGCTTAACTTAGCTGATCGGTTGAGAACGGTTAAGCAAACAAGGCTACGAGCGCTTAAAGCTAGTTATCAATTGTTTTTTTTTCTTATTTTTTATGCCTGATAACCTTTGACCACTATCTCACTTGATGGTATGTGATGATGTGGACGTAGATGTTGTTCAGGCTAACCTAGAATACTGGCTCACAAGGACAGCTGCCGTTTCTTAATTTGTTGACGACACATAATGTTGCAAACAAAGATGTTTTTTTTTTTTTTTTTTATGTTATTGTGACGGAACAAGCCCGAGGCCCACCTGATGTTAAGTGGACTAACCTCTGCCTATAACAGACGCATTTCGTCAGCGACGAATTGCACTGTGCCCGTCACACTGAGACGTCCAGTTGTTAGGTCTCATTAGCCTGTAATTTTTCTGGCTCTCAAGGACTGCTGCCGGAGCACACTGTTAGGTGCTTGGCGACAGATTTTCTACTTGAGGGTGGTCGCTAGCCAGGCGGGCATTCACAAAATGCCCTTCCACCATGCGATGAAGCTCAAGCTCTAGGCGGGATTCGAACCATGGACCTGCAGCACGGCAGTCCATAGCCAATGCCACTGAGCTATCACTGCTTCAATATTATTAGATGATTCAGAGAGACATTCCTTAGTTGTCCCAATTTGGCCTTTGAATGTAAGCGTCTAGGTAATATCAAAACTATATAATTAAAAATAAAAGCCGTTGCATAAGAAATAAGCGTAATGTTAAAAAATTTAACGCATATAAAATACTTTATTTACAAGTCTACATTGTATCTTTTAACCACATTTAACCACAACAAATGCGGTAGAACAAATACGACACTCATATACTACAATAGCAAGCGCCGTATCTCTTTATCACCATAGTTTATCCCATACAGCGGTTGTGCCGTACACATATGGCTAGTGATATTCTATCAAAGGATGTGGGTCCTAAGCGCTCCTTTTATTCTCTGGTCGTGACGATGTGGCTGAGAACCGGTGATAGTAGTGAAAACAATACATTAATGAGGCAATCTTTAGGAAATAAGAAGATTTCTCATTGAATAAATTATAAAAAATATTATAACGAGCCTCATATCATAAGATCACATTCTGTGGGAATCTTTCTACAACATCCACGTCGACAAAAAGATTTTAAATTACTGTAATATCTTTAAAAACAATTTAAATACAAAGATAATAAAAACCGTGATACAAAAAAATAATTAAAAAAGTAAAATCCGACTGCAAATTATTTATTTAAGTTAAGCGTTTTATCGTTTCATTGAATTTAAAACTGCACGTTATATATATTTATGGAATCGTTTTTGAATGAACTTCATTATAATATCACAATCGAAGGGTTTGAAAGAAAAAAAACTCTCACAGTAGGCTTTTAACATCCGCCAGACATTTAGTATTATTTTTTCATGTTTGTGGAATAAATAAACTCACAAACACATACATGAACCCTGAAATATAACACACGTCTTTTTTTGGACAGTCGTGTAAAGAAGACCTAGTTTTTGTACAAATTGTTAAATGAAAACTGAGCATGTGACTAAATCAGGTTAGTACCAAATCCAATATTATAGGAACCAAAAATATGGATATTTTAAAAACATTTACAACATATCCAGAGTATGTTATATCTGTACGGAGGTATCAGTATACCATAAACAATTTTATTCCGTATATTTACGCGATACAAAAAGTAAATCATAAAGGCCGGTTATTGGACGTTATTATTGCCTCAGCCGATGTTATTAGCCTGGCGTTGCTGAGAGATGGTGAAAGTAGACGTTTGGTAAATTAACTAGATTATCACATGATTATATAGAAAAAATAAGTACATTTGAAAATACATACGTCTTATTCGTCTGCACTAACATTTGATGTTTTTATATTTTAATGGTGTTCGTTTCAATTGATGACGGTATATTCTCTACTACTTTTTATTGCTGTTCGAAAAATAACCCACCTAAAATGCAAATACCAATAAAAACGAATACAAGCAAGATGACCATTTTGGGAGCATATAATGTTGACATAGCTGACAACGTAGTCAAGTATTGATATTGTCATCTACACAGACAAATCACTGTATTCTATTCTCACACTTATAAATGCGATGGTTTGTGATTGAGTACACTACACGCGGGATTGGCTGAACCGATTTGGATGAAACTTGGAATATAGATAGATCCTGGAGTAACAGAAATTATAGTATTAATTAAGATCATTCAATTTTCATCATTTTCTACACAGGTGAACCAATGCACGAAGTTAATCCAAAATCGAATATGAAAATACTCAACTAAATTAAATTTAATTAATATGGAATTAACTCCGATATACTTTATTCAATAAAATCTTATAAAATGTATTGTTATTTTTATTTTACTTTAAAAACGATAAAACATAGAAACGTCAATTTTGGTGCAATTTAGCAAAATTTGTATAAGTGCAGGTTATACAGGATCTCGAACTGTATGAAAAAATAACGATTCTAGTTACAAGTTTGTGGGTTTACCGCTACATTATCCCCCTTTGAATCACACCGTTTTGACACTTCCATTACCCCATCAACTAGCATCGGAATACTTGGCGTCGACATATAGAGCGTCGTTGAATTTCGCTTTCATTTGAAAGATAAGGCTAAATTAGCCTCTAAAAACTCGGGAAGACGAGGTGGTACTTCACGTCGCCTGCAACTTTATAAGGCTCAGATTCGGCCTCACATAGAATACTGCTCTCACTTCTGAGCGGGAGCCCCCCAGTACCAGCTTCTTCCTTTTCCGCATTCAACGCAGAGCGACTAGAATCGTTGACGATCAAGTTCTCTCCGACTGGCTCGATCTTTTGGCACTACGAGAGGTGTTGGACCACTCTGCATCTTTTACCGTATCTATCACGGGGAGTGTTTTGAGGAACTGTTCGATTTACTACCTGCAGCTCAATTTTGCCATCGGACGTCCCGACAAAGCATGATGATTTATAAAATTTTATGTCGACGTCTGGAAGTTCACAACCTTGCGATCGGCATTTTCTATCTCTCACTGCCACAATATGGAACCAACTGCCAGGTGAAGTATTTCCGAACAGATACGACTTAGGGGCCTTCAAGAAAAGAGCATATTCACTTCTCAAAGGCCGGCAACGCATCCTCAAGACGTCTGGTGTTGCGGATGTTCGTGGGCGACGGTATTCACTTATCACCAGGTGGGCCTCAGAGTCCTACTTCCCATAAAAAGAATTGTGTGATGGTGTGAAAGTGCAAATCGCACTTGGCCAATATTTTTATGCTTGTCAAGGCCCTGATAAGAAATAAAACATAAGTAACTTGATGCAATGTCTTTCTTCTAATATTTATTTGAGGTACTTATACGCTGTAGGTTTTGTATTCTTGGTCAGATTAAAACTACTGAGGGCCCGTCTTATTACTTTTTGTACACATCGAAATCGAGACTTATATTGAAATGGGCACATCAGATATTTCTCAAATAGTCTGAATTCCAAACATAACCACAACCCACGCATTTGTACTCATTTAGACATTATTCCAGAATAAATACGTTTGCTATTGTGAGCGTTACTGTTATTATTTTGTCCGTAATTTGTTGTACTGACCGTGTATTTTCTAATTATTTGTTATAGGGATGGTTACGAACGGTTATCGCTATATTATATTTGTAACAATAATTGGTTAGAAATGTCGCAAGGGTCAGGAATTCCAGAGATTTGTGATTTTAATTGGGTCTATGTTTAGGGTGTTATTTTTGAACGTTTTACGGAGTGACTAGATGTACCTATAGCATAGATCTATGAAATCTATAGATAGAAACTATTGTTCTATACATAAGCTAGATTATACATATAAACACATTATCGACGCCACAGTATCAAATAACATTTTACCTTTTTTAACTCAGTAGTAATGTCTTAGGTAGAAAGAGATAGGGAAACGTTTGTCACTACATCATCCGGAAACATTTTGTGATTACGACACAATCTAGACGGCATAATATGCCACATTTCGCCGTGTATTTGCAAGGTTTCATATATTAGGGATATGGATTCGAAATAATACATCGATGATGACATGGACGTTTTCAATACATCGAACACTTTTAAGATGTCGTCGGAGTTCCTACCGACGTGATGATTTCTTTTAATGCATTGGAGCTACATTTTCTTATACAATTTTGAGTTGGCTTGCTACTAACTCTCAAGTATTCTATGAGTACCAGTTCTCGTTCTAGGCTTAGCATGAACAACATCATTATCAACAGCACTTATAGTACCAAGAGGTGATATAGGTGCATCATGCTAGCCAATCTGTAATTGAAGAAGTATTCAAAGTAAATTATATTTTAAAAAAATACTATTTTGTATCGACATTTTATTCGACTTTGTTTTTATTTATTTTGTCAGTGAAGTACAAGAAATCTTCAAACCGATTAAAAAACGTATACATGACAAAGCTTATACTCCTTGTAGTTATTTCAAAAGTTTGATATTTTACCTATATATTCACCTCAGTAACGACTACAGGGATTTTGTTAAAATTAGGAAGCTAGGACTCTCATACGACTTTACTATATAAAAATCAAAATTACATAAGTAAACTGTTTCTGTAACATACCTCTGCAAAATTACGTTTTAATTGGAAATTAGCTATTTTTATGCATTTTGTGTTATCTTACAGTACAGAATTTTGCACCAGAACTCCTATTTTGTTTCTCGGTTGAGGTGTAGCATAATTTTACCGCGCAAATAATCACATATTTTTTTATTTTTTTATTCTTGATAGGTTAGCCTTTGACCACTATCTCACCTGATGGTAAGTGATGATGTGGTCGAAGATGTTGTTCAGGCTAACCTAGAAGTACTGGCTCTCTTATTTTTACATACATTGCGTTTCACGTGAGTGCAAGCACTTATCACGTATCATCACTAATACGCGGCTCATTTCTCACGCGTTCAGTAAGTTTCTGTAGGTAGATATTCTGTGGCATCAGAATAAATTCTTTCGTAAGAAATATTACATACATTTATAGGAGTATGTAGATAGGTATTTTTGTTTGCCCGGGATGCCCTGTTTTGTATAACGGTGTGTGCTACGAATAAATATGCTCAAATACAATGCTCAAAAACGGTAGAATGCAGACCTCAACGCGGCGGGCGTGGTTTAAAAAGTGTACCGTGCGGCGCAACAACAGCAACTTGAGGCGACCAATCGGATGCGATCATTACTAAGCGCCAAATCAATTAATCAATCGATTGAATTTGGAAGATTGTGTGTATTGTTAATTGTTAACTCGATGAGTCCGAAATCAAAGCGGTCACTGTATGAGAGTTACACTTCTTTACATATTTATTCGTAGGGTGTGCGTTTATTCTCTACATGAATCCATGTAAACAATTGCATCAGTTTTATATACCATAATCTCATAATTCATTGATATCGATAAAATCGTTATAATTTGAAGAGAGCACCTCTTAAGATCGCAGCCATTTTACTTAATTTCATGTTTTAGGTATTTCCAGTCCATAGATCATGGACATAGGTCCATGATCTATAGCAAGAAAATAATGTATATGATCTATGTACGTGTATCTATGTGATCTATTTTCGTACTTTTGAGTTGTAGAAGTAAATTTTTTAAAAGTAATTATTTAGTTCTATATTCATCGAATTAGTATAATTATTGTATTGTCCAAGAACTGTTCCCGTAGGAATTTTTTTAAATTATTATTTAGTTATATATTCCCCGTGGGGTGCCGGGTTAGAATTGCACCTCCCCATGTCATCCCGTGGTTGTCGTAAGAGGCAACTAAGGGAAAAATACTGGAAGGTGGGCAGCAGCGCCTTCTAAAGAACTACTATCTTACACTGCGATCCCCAAGCCGCCTGCCCAGCATGGGGATTATGGCAAATACCCCCTTAATAGGGGAGGCTGTGTTCAGCAGTGGACGATCCGGCTGATACAGTATATATTCAGATACAGTTTGTCACAAGTCTCTAATAGCAATGAAACATACTTGTTAAGTTTCATTTGCCTGTAATTTTACTGGCTCTCAAGAACTGCTGCCGGAACACAAACTGACTCGCTTACAAGAGGCATGTTTTTTTGGATCACGTAATGGTAAAATCGAAATTTAGATCCTTAGCTTGCATTCTTTAAACTATGGTAACTGATCATGAAGCTGTACTATTTTGCTTAATCACTAATAAGCATTCCCGACAAAGCCCTCGGGTTTATATACTAAAATAGATTTTGATAAATTATGAAACGCATATAAGTAGTACTGATTCTTCATATAGCTATTAGAAAACAGAAATGTATTTTTATAATGAATAGATTCAGGCGTTACTTTGCGGAAATCCATTTTTAATTATAACAAATACTCTAAAATATTTTAAGAAAAAATAAAATTTATATTTTAATAAAACACTTAAAAAATATAAAAATATATCTAGTGACAATTCGGCTTAATTTTCCTGCTAAGCCGAGGTGACGTCACAAACGCCACGCATCCAAACCGGAAGACTTTACGGCATTACATGCAAACATTGCTCTCAAAAATTCGATTAAAACTAAAATATCTATAAACAAAGGAACTTTAAAACCATAGATAACAGTAGGTCTTCTAAGATGCATTCGAAACAGAGATAAAATGCACATTAAATTGAAACTAGACAGTAACAATGAAATCTTACAGATAACTTACAAACGTTACGGAAACTACTTTGATAAATATTTTAAAAATATAATATATATATATATATATATATATATATATATATATATATATATATATATATATATATAGTTATAGTTATAGGTATATATATATATAGAGTGATGGGGCAACATTGCCATTGATAACATTAGTCCTGCTACATTTTTCTATTTTTGTAAGAAAAATATCAGTTACTTGGTGCCAGTAGTGATACCTATACAAAGTTTACAGCCGTGGGAACATCATACTTTGTTATGAAGCCATAAAACCAGGACGGGATCCCTAAAATTATAAAAGATAAGCAATAATTAAATACCCACATAAACGGTTATTTATGTGCTACCCACATACTCGATGTATGTCCGAGTGTCAAATTCAATTGACAGCATGGAACTCGACTTTGACAATTCGTTGACGTAACAGTGTTACCATTACTGTAAAATATCCCGAGACTGCTGTAGTACGCTAATGTGGGTGATTGCTGCGGAATAGTAAGAAATTACGACGTCGACCTTGAATGCGAAACTGAAGATTCCGGGGTAACCTAAGGAGCAAGTATCAAACCAAAGAAAATGGCTAGATTGTTCAATTTTAGTAATAAGTAATATTTAGTTTGACAATTTATAACGTTTTTTCTAACTGATTACTTTACCTACTTGTTAGCACCAAGGATCGTTTTTCTTTTATTTATATTATTGAATGATATCATTTTAGTACTCATAATATTTTTTTTTAATTTATTTCAGGTTTACTTTATATTTAATAATTGAAATTATTAATTTATAATTGTATTGTATTTTGATAGTTTTATCTTCTTTGTATAATGTTCGATTTCTAATTATTTCTGGCAGTTTGTTTGATAAGTTCTCATTGTAATGATGCCAACCTCCGCGCGTATCCCTTGCCCTCATTGCCCTGGTTCCGTGAAACTATACTCTGCCCTACACGGTCTTCGAGTGCATATTGGCCGTAAACACAGAGACCTTATTTCTATAAATACTACACCTGTCATCACCAACACTTCGTCTCTTTCAAGGGGTCACAATCTTACTCTCCATGATTTGCCTAATCTCAAATCAAAAATTCGAGTGCTTAGGCATGTGCCAAAAGGAGCAAGATGTTTGGCGTCTGGCAAATTAGTGTCATTAATTGAACAGTGCCTTCAATCGAATAGCGCTGAGGATTGGTTCGCTTTGTTATCATTCTCCTTCACATCCTTGAGAATACCCGATCAAAGTGAAAATAAATCTTTGACAGCTAAAGTAAAGGAAAATATTGAAAACACTGGACTAGACCTACAAGCCGATTCCACCCCACGTAGGCCACCCTCCCTTTATAAGTTAGTGGAAGCAAAAGTATACGAAGGAGATCTTAGGGGAGCAGCTCGCCTGTTGACATCAGACTGCAGCCTCGCTCCAAACAATAACGGTACTCTGAAGGCTCTAAAAGAGAAGCACCCAACTTCTTCTCGACCTTCAGATACTTCTCTAACTCTTGACCCATCAACTCCTTGTCTCACTGTGAACACTGAGGACGTCATGAGCGCACTTTCCTCATTTCATAGTGGCTCCGCGTCGGGTTTAGATGGTTTGCGCCCAGAACATCTTAAAGAACTTACCTCTAACTCAGCTGGGGATAACGGTCCGCGACTGCTTGAATCGTTGACCCGTCTTTGTAACTTTCTTTTGAAAGGCCAACTAAATTCCGAGGTATGCCCTTACATGTACGGTGGTTCCTTATGCGCATTTTCAAAAAAAGATGGAGGTGTAAGGCCAATTGCGGTAGGTAATACGTTTCGACGTCTAGTAGCTAATCTTTGTTGTCGTGCTGTAAAAAATGGCATTTCGACATACCTGCAGCCTCACCAGGTAGGTTTTGGTACAGCTCTTGGGTGTGAAGCAGCTATACATGCTACTCGGACTTTTGCTATGCGGGAAAACAGCAATGATGTCATTATCAAACTTGACATACGGAACGCTTTCAATAGTATTGAGAGAAATGCAACGCTGTCTGAAGTAAAAGACCTGGCACCATCCATTTTCCCTTTTCTGCATCAATGTTACTCCATACCGAGTAATCTATCTTATAATGATTCAAACATAATATCCCAGATGGGTGCACAGCAGGGCGACCCCTTAGGTCCACTAATATTTAGTATAGGTATCCACAAGACCATCTCATCACTCAAGGTACCGTTAAATGTGTGGTATCTGGATGATGGTACACTTGGAGGAAGCCTAGATATAGTTGAGAGAGACATTCATTCCCTTTTCCCAGCTTTGAAAGAGCTCGAGTTGGAGGTCAACACCTCGAAATGTGAACTTTTTGCTTGTAACTCAGCGGGGCGGCAACATTTCCAAAACTCATGTCCCTCATTCCCGGTTTAAAAGTTATGAACAAAGACTCCTTTGATCTTTTGGGTGCACCTATTTTCGTAGAGGGTGTCAACAAGAGCATACAGACAAAAACCCAGATCTTAGCATCTCTTGCTGACCATCTTAAATACTTACCGGCACATGTTTCTTTGACTCTTTTGAGAAATTGTTATGCGATGCCCAAGATGGCGTATTTGGTCAGAACTGCTCCCACTTGGAAGTTTCCGGAAGAGGTACTACAATTCGACGAAACTCTTCGACGAACACTCGAGGAAACACTTAATGTTCACTTGAGTGAAACGCAATGGTGTCAGGCCAGCTTACCTGTTCGACACGGTGGGCTGGGTGTGCGTCGGCTACAAGAATCAGGACCTATCGCTTTTCTCGCTTCCTCTTATGGGGTTGCGCAGCTTGTCACTAAAATTCTTTCTATTCAAGGTGAAATGCTGCGGATCCCATTTGTTCCAGGAGCCTTAAGTGCGTGGTCTGCTCTGTGCCCTGATAGCGACCAGCCTGCAAAATTAGATAAACAGAGGGACTGGGAAAAGACTACCTCGAGACAACTCTTTTTAAATCTTCTGGATGAATGTTCGGGCGCTGAGTTAGCCAGACTTAAAGCTGCTGCTAAACCAGAATCTGGTGCTTGGCTCCATGCCTTACCATCTCCACATATGGGCACGTTGTTAGACAATGATTCCTTAAGAGTGGCCACGGCACTTCGTTTGGGCAGTACAGTTTGTGAACCTCACACATGTATATGCGGTACAGAAGTTGATGCAAACGGGCATCACGGGCTAAGTTGCATGCGCAGTGCTGGGCGAATGTCCCGCCACCATGCCATGAATGATGTCATCAGACGAGCCCTGGTCTCAGCGGAAATACCTTGTCTGTTGGAACCTCCAGGGTTATCTCGTTCAGATGGCAAGCGGCCGGACGGGTTAACGCTGATCCCATGGCAGAGAGGTCGATGCCTTATTTGGGATGCGATATGTGTCTGCAGGTTTGCATCCTGCCACCTTCCTGGCACGCAACAGAGTGCAGGTGCGGGTGCAGAGACTGCTGCAAGAGGCAAACACGTCAAATACTCATGCCTGAAATCAGTATATGACTTTGTGCCGTTTGCCGTCGAGACAGCCGGACCGTGGAGCAGTGATGCCAAAAAACTCGTTCATGCCATAGGGTGTCGTCTGAAGGAAAAGGGTCGTGACCCTCGGTCTGGCTTTTTCTTAAGCCAGCACATATCTCTTGCCATACAAAGAGGCAATGCGGCGAGTATAATGGGTACCTTTGGCCAAAGGCCATTGCGCGGGGGTTTATTTGACTGAGTTACATTGAGTAACTATATTTTATTTTTAGGTATTGTAATTATATTTGACTTTGTATTGACTAATAATAATGTATTAACATAATTTTTGTAACTGTATTTGTTAATAAATATATATATATATATATATATATATTTATATATATATATATATATTGGGGTTTGGGTTTTGAGATTTTGGGTCGAAAAACAAAATTGAGGATAAAGACGTTGTAAAATCTTTTCTACAACAAGACGAAAATGATAGCTGTAAAGTGCATGCAATGAGCTTAGAAATGCAAAGCGAATGGCTAACCATAGGTGAATTTTGTATCCCTCTGGCGTTAAAGTGGCGCACCTTGATATACGATTGGTCACCTGCCTTGTTAAAATTCTATCTAAACCTTTCAGATGACCCTCCCAGATCAAAGTAACTTAGTAAGATGGGGAAAATTAAATTTTAATTTTCATTAAATAAATTATTTTTTTTAATTTTTCCTCTCGTCTATTTGTAATTTATGTTTACTTTCTGTATTGCATTCCCGCCGTCAACAAAAAGTAAATAAATACTTTAACGAATTCCAACTCTAACCTAAGATTCTCAAACGGCAACGCACCATCAAACTGAAAGTTTCAGCGATACTCAAACTGTAGGACAAAAACATGCTATAAAAACTCCGACATCGTTTCCTGGTGTAGCCGAGAGGAACTATCGTAGCAATGTAAAGTTCTCGTCATTCATTCCCGGAGTCAAAAGTTTGACAAACAGACAGCATTCTCGTCTTGAGAGTTCATTATACGGAACATTGGGTCGGAGCGACAACGGTTCTTTCGTAGCGAACTTTGGGAAACTTTGGGCAGGGCTGGATTTAATAGCTAGTTCATACGACTCGGTTTTAGTCTATTAAAGGTTAAATTAAGCATGAAATTAAAATGTTTACAATGAAATCGAACTCATATATGTAATCCTTGAAGCATTTATTTTATTCAACAATCAAATTTAATGGACTAAAATTGATTTGTTTGTGTATTATAGACCTGTACGGGTATCGTGTAATTTTGTTGGTATCAATTTCTGATAACTGTTTTATGCGGCGGGAATGCAATACAATAAGTTAACAAATTATTAAACATAAATTATTATCATTATTAATAATTTATATTTGAGTAAAACTAAAATATCAATCCTTTATTTATGTCTCATTTAATATGTGATTAAAAAAATAACTTTCTAGCCACAATTGACGTTAATGAATGGAAGTTGATAAAACGTAGATATATTTTATTTAATATAATTTCTATCCACCAAAAATTACAACAAATTGAATAAGTGGTAGGCCTCTAATGCCGTACGCATTAGAGCCCTAAAACTTCGATAAACCCATCGCACTATAATTTTTATATAACTTCGCGGGATCAAATCGGTTCAACCATTTCATTATACATGGAGGAGATATGTGAATGTGAAGATATAAGATATTCCTTTTATTCTTAAGCCGCAAACTATTCAATATCCAGCTAAAGAAATGCACCTTACTTAAGCCTCCCCTGTTCCCAATAACTTCAGCAAGTCAGTAAAGTTTGTCGAATTTGGCAATACGCCGCCCCTAACGAACGCGGCAAAAATAGTTCGTCGTTACCCTTCGTGCATACTAAACTGAGCTTTAATAATACATTAAGATAATACGTGCGGTAAGTTGAAAATTACAGCCGAGGCGATATTGCTACAAGAAAGCCAAGGCTATAATTATCAAAGCGCACGTATTTCATACGTTTTTCAACTCACTTGCGAGGAACAAATACGAAAATTTCGATACGAAAATATTTGCGTTATCTTTTTGATGGTAATAATAATGTGATTAAAAAAGTTTATAATTAAATCTTCTAAAGTTCTATTTCAGTAGGTAAAAAACTCTTTGGTTTGTTTTTATATGAAAAACTAATTAAACTAGCTATCTCCTTGGTGAGAAGATTGGAAACGTTTTTTTTTTCAATTTAAAACACAATTGCTGTAGTGTAAAAAAAAGGGCGAGTGCGTGATAGACTAAATTATGACACTAAAATTGGTTCATATAAAGGCCCATTAGGAGCTAGTGAATTGAAGTAGATTATGATACAAGTGAGCTAAGTTGCTAATTATACACGAGGCTGTGTGTTGCAGCAGTCAGCCGAGTGTATAATGAGCAAGTTGCTCACGAGTTTCATACGCACGTTTCAACAACCTTGCGAGGAAAAAAAAATATAGATATAGATACAAACTACATACGAAAATTATGGAAAATACCATGCAAGTTTTTTTTTTGCGCGCTGCACATGTATGATGGTTGATTACATATAAACCTCTTTGATGTTACAAATCCGTATTACCCGGTTAAACTGAAAAGTGTCTGTTTACTCGCATATAATTTGCAGTTAGGTAATAACTTAACTTTGTAGGGATAATTATTTTACCCACTAGTGTATAATATTATTATGCACTAGGGTATTATAGTTCGGTTTATGGCCCTAAGAACGATATAATAAAGGTAACTTTACGAGCAAGGGTGTCGAAAAATAATATAAGTCAACAGTATTTTTTTTGTAAATTCAGATAATCATGCATTTGGCCGCTGTCTCACCTGATGGAAAGTGACGACGCGGTCGACGGTGGAGCATGCTTGCCTAGCAAATACCTATTAACTCTATACTTGAATACTTCCTGATTATAGTTATCGGGAAATAGTGACGCTGGTAGGGTGTTCCATACTTCAGCCGTACGCATTATAAAGCTGGACTGGCTGGAGTTTTAACACTATATACAAAAAAAACTATCAAAAGTATATAAAAACTGGCTTTCGTTCTGACTTCGTAACTGAAGTTCGAGTTCATGTAAATAACTGTTTAAGGAACCGTATTAAAACAGTCTGTAAAAGAAAAAAAAATGTTCTGATCACAATTTTAAAATATCAGTATTAGTTATTTAGTATTTTTTGGTTAACTAAAGGACAAATTTCAAATTTTTTTATTTCATACTGACGTTTCAGAATCGTAACTAAGAAAACTAATCCTAAGACTTCCTGTCTCAGCTGGATTGGCCACTGCTGAACACAGCCTGCCTCATTAATGTGAGGTTTGCCATAATCCCCACGTTTGGCAAGCGTCTTGGGGATCGCAGTGTAAGATATCAGTTCCTCAGAAGCTGCTACCCACCTTCTGGTTTGTATTTAGTCGCCCCCTCTTACGATAGCCACGGGTAGAGATGGGGAGGGGGTGACATTCTAGCCAGGCACCCCGTGGGCGAGAATGTCTTAATCCTAATTATACTACGAAACTTTTAAATTTTAAACATTAATTTATGTTTATGGATTTAAAAATATACCTACAAACAATTTTGTCGTAACAACATCAATGATATAAAAAAAATAAGAAAACATTAGATTAATATTATATAAAAATATTAAAAGAAACAAAAAGTATATCTAGTGCTAATTCCATCTTATATGTAAAATGTGTAATTATTAGGTTAAAGTTAAACATAAATATACATATGAACATTTTCAATGTATTAAATTTGAAATTGTATTCGATATTAGCAGATACACGCATCGAGCGACGCAAACACTCATATATAAAAATTATAAAAGCAACAATAAAACTTAACACTTTTTTTAAACATTCAATATAAAAATTCATAATCTCTCAAACTTTTTTTTTAACGGCGGTATTCATTATTATTTATTTATTAACAAAATACTACGAACTATATACAACATTACAGCTACTACAGTAAAAGAATTTAGATCCCTATAAGCCATTCCAGACTCATAGGCAGTCCAAATGCTCTAGCCCACCACCAGTTGGCAGCGTGCCCAGCATGCTGGCAGCATTGCTCCGTTGAATTGCAATGCTTATTCTTTTAGCCAAATAGGTGCCAGCATTATGATCACGCGTCCAAGCGCTCTGATAAGTTTTGGAAAATTCGATGAGCTCCCGGTCTCCATGGACCCAACGTCTTCACAGCAAACTGCTCAGATAAGTAATCAGTACCGAGGTTAGCATATTTGCGCCGCTTGAGTTGCTCCGCCGAAGTAGCCGCGGCGCCAGCCCTCACGTTGGTTTCAGAAAAATGTGACGGCGCTAAAGTGTCTACGCATGTAGCGTCCCACACTAAGGACCGTCCTAACTTCCATGGAACCAGAGTCATGCCGTCAGGTCTTTTACCATCGTACGACGTTCGGTTCGAGAACAGCTGCAACATTGGCGCTGGTAAAAGCCCGGCGAATGGTATCGGTAAGGTTGAAAATACATTAAATCTCTCAAACTATTTATGAGTTCTTAGAATTCGGAATATTTGATAAAACCTTTGGATCCAGAAAATGTTATTTTAAACCATAATATTTTTTGTTTGGTCTAAAAAAGGGCCAACATTTTTGAGAGATATATTATGTTTTATTCTATCTTTGAACTGTTATCCCTTTTTGTAGATAAAAATATTAAGATATGAGTACACAAGCAAAGCATCCGATTCTTTGAAAGTAAACGTTGCTTAGCTAATTATAACTGAAAGACAACAAGTAGCTAAGTATATCCTAACGTAAGAAATATTTATTTCCAACTCAAATCCAACGGGTATCTCTATTTAAGTCTCTATTCTGCGTATATAATAAAAAAATAAATCTCAATGATTTTAGTTTTTTTTTTATTCTTTCGGGAGCATCACCTTGTCTCGGCCCGAGAGGTAACCTACCCTTATTTAATATAGGGTTCCCTTATAACTATACTTTATTAATAAAACTGTGTATTTATCTTTATTTGCAAATCTTACAATAACTTGTGCTTACTTATCCTAACATGCAAGCAAGACCTTCAGCTCTTGCTTAAAACTACATTATCCGTTTAAGAACAACAATTTTTCCGGCTAAACAAGAATTACTGGTTCTCAAAGACAACGGTGGGAGCACACCGTTAGGTGCTTGGCGGCAGATTTGCTACTTAAGGGTAGCAAGCCCGGCGGGTGTGAGATTTGTCAAGATAGAGAGCTATACCACCTGCTATAATGACTGCTGAGACCGACAGCTTAACCTGCCATTAGAAGCACGGAAGCTCTTAGTACTAAATGCCACTAGCGGTTGTGTGGCTGCTTTTGCCAATTACCGCTAGTAACACAAGTAATAATCGCAGCGGACGTTGCTTAACCTAGACTAGGCAAGCAACGATACGACCGCTTCTCTTAAATTTAATAAATGACAGCTGAGTCTTTTAAATTACCTTACTTACATTTGTATTATGACTTTAAACATTATTGCATTGTTGTTTGAGTAAAGTACGAGTAAGTTGCCGCATGGGGTGCCGGTCTAGAATGTCACCCCTTGTCTCTTCCCGTGGGTGTCGTAAGAGGCGACTTAAGGTAAAATATCGGAAGGTGAGCAGCAGTGCCGTCTGAGGAGCTGCTGTCATATACTGCGATCCCCAAGACGCCTGCCAAGCGTGGGGATTATGGCAAACCCCCCTTTATGGGGGAGGCTGTGTTCAGCAGTGGACAAACTATAAGTAGTAGTATAGTGTGACTAACGTACGTTACTTTGGAATTTTGAGGGGATTTTGTTGGGTTCAATACTCGGGTCGGGAAGTTATTTGGATAGAGGCATATTGTAACAAAAAAACACACCTGTATATATCTAAATCAATGTATCATTTCGGAATCTAGAACTGAACGTTATACATGGTCATTGGCTTGTTTGTGGCTTTTTTTTTTATGCCTGATAGGTTTACCTTTGACCACTATCTCATCTGATGGAAAGTGATGATGTGGTCGAAGATGTTGTTCAGGCTAACCTAGAAGTACTGGCTCTCAAGGAGAGCTGCCGGAACACACCGTTAGGTGCTTGGCGACAGGTTTTCTACTTGAGGGTGGTAGCTAGCCAGGCGGGTATTCGCAAAATGCCCTACCACCATGCTATAACGACTGCCATCCTAAGACAACAACCGGGACCGACGGCTTAACGTGCCCTCCGAAGCACGGAAACACTCAGTAGTAATGTCACTAGCGGTCACCCATCCAACTCATGACCGCGGGCGACGTTGCTTAACTTTGCTGATCGGTTGAGAACAGCTAAGTAAACTTCGCTATGAGCGCTTCGCTTGCCCCTTATCATCTGAGACCATAACATATCTGGAGGCACGTGGACTCTTTGATACCTCTGCATGCCCCTTTTGAATGAAGAAGTTAATGTTAGCTAGCTTTTAAAGCTAAAAACATTCCAAAAGTTGCTGTTTATTCTTGCAATTACGAAAAAGCATTATTTATATATTTGTATTATTATATATATTTATATTTGAAATCGGTCAAAAAAGGAATAAGCACATTTGAGGGTTTGCCATAAGCTTCACGCTTGGCAGGCGTCTTGGGGATCGCAGTGACAGTTCTTGAAGAGTCGGCTCTTACGACTCCGGTAGGGAGTTTGGGAGGTCCAATTCTAGATCGGTACTCCAAGAGGTCGACCTCTAAATTTCACTTATTTAAAATGATTTTAATAGTCTAAACCATTGAATAGGTCATAAAAACTTTTCGTCTTCATCGTCACCCGAAAGAAGGCCACATCGTCATCCGAAAGACGACCACGGTTGAAGAAATTCAACTGTTAAAAAAAAAAAAACATATAAATTGAGATAGCCTAGAGATCACGGCAAACAGTGAGGTTCCGGAGACATGGGTTCGAATTTAGTGCTATAATAATTTGTAAATGTGTAAATCAAATAAGTGAATGAACCTGTTAAAAAAATAATACCATAACGAAGATTGGACTTCATGTAGCTATGAGACGCTGTTTTCCTGGCTTCTAACGATGAAATATTTACAATTATCCGCAAAACATAAATATATCTATTTAATTTAACTGTACAAAATTACAAATATACAAAATAACAAATATGCGAGAAGAAAAATTTAAGTCATGTGCGGGATTTAACTGTTAATTTTTCACAATTTTCTTTCCAATTCATATGCTGATCAACTGATATTCCTAGTAATGATATTGTATTAACCTGTTTAATATACCTACTTCCCTTTATAAAGCAAATTGAGAAAAGTCACGTGTGTTTGGTGACAAAAGAATTGCATGTATTTCGTTTTTTCAACATCCAACACTACATTATTCTGCTGCATCCATTTTCCAAGATGTTTGCCGGGACAGCTAGTTAACTATATATAACTAGCTGTCCCGGCAAACATTGTTCATAAATTAATAATTGCCATATAAATTAATGCTATTACATTGTAGCTTATATGAAGCGTTTATATATTTAACATAGCGCCATCTATTGAGTACTTACTCAATCCAGTCAACAGATATCGCCATTTGATAGAATCGTTTGCAGCTAACAGATAATTGTGACTGTAAATTAATAGACAAATAATTTGCAATAAAAAATATTGCGACTATAAATTGAGATGTAAGCTATCCTATCTTTCAATTTAGATCAAATTGCACACGGTGTGCAAATCATTTGTAAAAGGTTCAGTAGTTTAGGAGTCCATCGCGGACAAACAACGTTAAACTAATAAACATCCTTCCATTTGAAGATGACTCTTCAATAAATATTATCCTTTCATGGCTTTATTCAGTAAGCAGAATTGGAGAATGGTTCGAACTTTTACATTGTTGCAACGTATTCTATGAGTTTTGCGCTTTTGATTTTCATACAATGTTGCACCAATGGATAGTATTGTATTTGAAATTTGCTTTAGAGATAGAAAATATTGAAAAAATTCATAATTTTTAGCAAATAAAGCAATCATGGTAATATTAAACTAATTTTATACATTGATCTAATTTATATATTAAGTATAATATGCAAATCTAAGCAAAAAATTGTGAAACATTTGACTTTGATCCTTTTTGTCTGAAATAAGTATATTGCTCTTCACACCGGTGTGAATTATTGCTGAATATTGAAAAATAAATTTAATTTAAAGAAAATACAAGGAATTGTGTGGGCCGTGCTTGGTAGATGGCTATAGGCTCGCTTTCTGTTACATGAGCCCCAAATAGATATCTCAAAATTTAAGTGCAAAGACACTTGTATTTTGAGTAAAGAATTTTGTATTTTCTAAAGTAGGAAACGCTACTATATAATTAACTTCAGCTGGAACACTTTGCAAGATACACGTAAAGCAAAATAAAACACGCACCTATGATACTGCACCCTTCACTCTTCACAGGATTGCCATACTGTTGAAAAGGACAGCACGATAGGAGTATGTTTCCCATTGGATACATCTTGTATCGTGTCCTGTTCTCAATCTTACATACGAGTAGATATATATCTGAGGTAAAAAAATAAACTGTATAAATTCAATGTAAAATTCAATTTAGTTTCTTCTCCTGGTTCCAATTCACAAAAATTACGTTTTTATAATTGAATGAAAAGCTCTTTGAATGTTAAAACCGACAAGAAAAACCCAGTAATATGTTCTCGCTTATGAACGGATCCGAAGTACTACCCTATCCCTATTGAAGGCGAAATTTCATTCGTTCCAATCTCACGTGCCAGACGCCAACGCGGCATTCCAAATGTACCCTCTGTCGCCCACTAAAAATAAAAATTTCAATTCAACACCGAAATCAAGTATTTCTCTCCTCTTTTCGCCATTAGGAAGCAAAGAGCTTTTATATAGGTTTGGAAGGAAGTCGCAAAACGAATAAAAATGTTTCCGAGTCATTACGCCTTCCGAGTCATCGTTGTGACTTTGATTAAATCGGCGGCCCTCTATTGTGTGATTCCAATCGAATATCGCGTCTTTCTTAATACTGGTTGTACGAGTAACAAGCGAACTAAACCTATGCAAAATATTCAATTTCAGATGTTTCAATGATTTTTATAATACATTTGCTTGTAAAGGGTATCTTATTTCATCAATTTCAATATCATATTGTATCTCATTACGCACTTGTGCGTTATTGTAATGTAAAACGCACTGTTTCTTTTTAATAAGCTAAAACGCACGGTTTATTAAGATGCTCCGTCTAAAACGAACGATACTTTTTTAAATCTTAGCATAGAGTTTTTATGTCAGATAAGTGGTCTACATTTTATGAATAAAATGAACTTTGGGAGATAAAATATAACAAATAAACATTTAATTCTTTAATTTAATTAATTTTTACCATGAATTACAACCATTTATCTGTAACAAAACACAAAAATATTAATTTACTTTATTAGTAATACTGGCTGTTACTGGCTCTCAAGGACAGCTGCCGGAACACACCGTCAGGTGTTTGGTGACAGATTTTCTATTAGAGGGTGGTAGATAGCCAGGGGCGCATTCGCTAGATGCTATACCACCACGCTATTATCGACTGCCATCATAAGACAACACCCGGGACCAACGACGTGTCCTCCGAATCACGGAAGCGCTCAGTAGTAATGTTACTCGCGGTCACCCATCAAAGTCATGATCGCAGCGGACGTTGCTTAACTTTGCTGATCGGTACTATACACTACAGCTACAACAATGAAAGCATTTAGACAATCTATAAGTCATTGCAGACTCCTGTCTGTAATGTATTGTGAGTCTGCAATGACTTATAGATTGTCTAAATGCTTTCATTGTTGTAGCTGTAGTGTATAGTTCGTAGTATTTTTTTTAATAAAAGCATAAAGACTTGTATGTACACTATATCATTATGTTCCAATATATATTTTTTTTATACCGCCGCCGGTATATATATATATTGGAACATAATAATATAGTGTACATGCAAATCTTTAAATACATGTTAACAAAGTTATATATTATTTAGTACCTATACTTTTTGAAGCTCTCGTAGCGTAGTTTGCTTAGCCTAACCGATCAGCAAAGTTAAGCAACGTCCGCTGCGATCATGACTTTGATGGGTGACCGCGAGTAACATTACTACTGAGCGCTTCCGTGATTCGGAGGACACGTCGTTGGTCCCGGGTGTTGTCTTATGATGGCAGTCGATAATAGCGTGGTGGTATAGCATCTAGCGAATGCGCCCCTGGCTATCTACCACCCTCTAATAGAAAATCTGTCACCAAACACCTGACGGTGTGTTCCGGCAGCTGTCCTTGAGAGCCAGTAACAGCCAGTATTACTAATAAAGTAAATTAATATTTTTGTGTTTTGTTACAGATAAATGGTTGTAATTCATGGTAAAAATTAATTAAATTAAAGAATTAAATGTTTATTTGTTATATTTTATCTCCCAAAGTTCATTTTATTCATAAAATGTAGACCACTTATCTGACATAAAAACTCTATGCTAAGATTTAAAAAAGTATCGTTCGTTTTAGACGGAGCATCTTAATAAACCGTGCGTTTTAGCTTATTAAAAAGAAACAGTGCGTTTTACATTACAATAACGCACAAGTGCGTAATGAGATACAATATGATATTGAAATTGATGAAATAAGATACCCTTTACAAGCAAATGTATTATAAAAATCATTGAAACATCTGAAATTGAATATTTTGCATAGGTTTAGTTCGCTTGTTACTCGTACAACCAGTATTAAGAAAGACGCGATATTCGATTGGAATCACACAATAGAGGGCCGCCGATTTAATCAAAGTCACAACGATGACTCGGAAGGCGTAATGACTCGGAAACATTTTTATTCGTTTTGCGACTTCCTTCCAAACCTATATAAAAGCTCTTTGCTTCCTAATGGCGAAAAGAGGAGAGAAATACTTGATTTCGGTGTTGAATTGAAATTTTTATTTTTAGTGGGCGACAGAGGGTACATTTGGAATGCCGCGTTGGCGTCTGGCACGTGAGATTGGAACGAATGAAATTTCGCCTTCAATAGGGATAGGGTAGTACTTCGGATCCGTTCATAAGCGAGAACATATTACTGGGTTTTTCTTGTCGGTTTTAACATTCAAAGAGCTTTTCATTCAATTATAAAAACGTAATTTTTGTGAATTGGAACCAGGAGAAGAAACTAAATTGAATTTTACATTGAATTTATACAGTTTATTTTTTTACCTCAGATATATATCTACTCGTATGTAAGATTGAGAACAGGACACGATACAAGATGTATCCAATGGGAAACATACTCCTATCGTGCTGTCCTTTTCAACAGTATGGCAATCCTGTGAAGAGTGAAGGGTGCAGTATCATAGGTGCGTGTTTTATTTTGCTTTACGTGTATCTTGCAAAGTGTTCCAGCTGAAGTTAATTATATAGTAGCGTTTCCTACTTTAGAAAATACAAAATTCTTTACTCAAAATACAAGTGTCTTTGCACTTAAATTTTGAGATATCTATTTGGGGCTCATGTAACAGAAAGCGAGCCTATAGCCATCTACCAAGCACGGCCCACACAATTCCTTGTATTTTCTTTAAATTAAATTTATTTTTCAATATTCAGCAATAATTCACACCGGTGTGAAGAGCAATATACTTATTTCAGACAAAAAGGATCAAAGTCAAATGTTTCACAATTTTTTGCTTAGATTTGCATATTATACTTAATATATAAATGAGATCAATGTATAAAATTAGTTTAATATTACCATGATTGCTTTATTTGCTTAAAATTATGAATTTTTTCAATATTTTCTATCTCTAAAGCAAATTTCAAATACAATACTATCCATTGGTGCAACATTGTATGAAAATCAAAAGCGCAAAACTCATAGAATACGTTGCAACAATGTAAAAGTTCGAACCATTCTCCAATTCTGCTTACTGAATAAAGCCATGAAAGGATAATATTTATTGAAGAGTCATCTTCAAATGGAAGGATGTTTATTAGTTTAACGTTGTTTGTCCGCGATGGACTCCTAAACTACTGAACCTTTTACAAATGATTTGCACACCGTGTGCAATTTGATCTAAATTGAAAGATAGGATAGCTTACATCTCAATTTATAGTCGCAATATTTTTTATTGCAAATTATTTGTCTATTAATTTACAGTCACAATTATCTGTTAGCTGCAAACGATTCTATCAAATGGCGATATCTGTTGACTGGATTGAGTAAGTACTCAATAGATGGCGCTATGTTAAATATATAAACGCTTCATATAAGCTACAATGTAATAGCATTAATTTATATGGCAATTATTAATTTATGAACAATGTTTGCCGGGACAGCTAGTTATATATAGTTAACTAGCTGTCCCGGCAAACATCTTGGAAAATGGATGCAGCAGAATAATGTAGTGTTGGATGTTGAAAAAACGAAATACATGCAATTCTTTTGTCACCAAACACACGTGACTTTTCTCAATTTGCTTTATAAAGGGAAGTAGGTATATTAAACAGGTTAATACAATATCATTACTAGGAATATCAGTTGATCAGCATATGAATTGGAAAGAAAATTGTGAAAAATTAACAGTTAAATCCCGCACATGACTTAAATTTTTCTTCTCGCATATTTGTTATTTTGTATATTTGTAATTTTGTACAGTTAAATTAAATAGATATATTTATGTTTTGCGGATAATTGTAAATATTTCATCGTTAGAAGCCAGGAAAACAGCGTCTCATAGCTACATGAAGTCCAATCTTCGTTATGGTATTATTTTTTTAACAGGTTCATTCACTTATTTGATTTACACATTTACAAATTATTATAGCACTAAATTCGAACCCATGTCTCCGGAACCTCACTGTTTGCCGTGATCTCTAGGCTATCTCAATTTATATGTTTTTTTTTTTAACAGTTGAATTTCTTCAACCGTGGTCGTCTTTCGGATGACGATGTGGCCTTCTTTCGGGTGACGATGAAGACTAATTATTTTACTGAGCGCTTCCGTGCTTCAGAAGGCACATTAAGCCATCGTCAGTCCTGGTCGTCGTCAGAGTATCATTTGAGCGGCCTGAAACTGTGACACATTTCATGGTGCTAAAGTATTTTCTGAAAGCCCATCTGGCAGCCTACACTCTTTATCACTAATATTCATCATGATATGTTTAATAATGGATTCTAAATGGAAAGGCAAAACGTGCCCTGTTAATTATAGGCTAGGATTGAAAATTTGAAGTAGAGGATGCACTCAAAATACAAACTTATAGGATCTATAACAGAATTCAAAATTGCAGTTCAAATGTTTCAAAATTGTGTATAAGTACCCGCAATCAGAATTTTAGTTTGCGGTCTTGACCACGCATCGCATTGGGACTAACGATTAATCAATTAACTCATAAAACCGCCATTAAATCGTTCCTCAATTATGGAAAATTTTGGATGTTTTATTAAGATTACGTTTATTCCGAAACGCTCGTAGCGAATAGCTTGCTTGGTCGTTCTAACTTATCAATTAAATTGACATTTCAACCGTGAACAAACAGCAATGTCCACGTCATGACTTAGATGGGTGACCGCTAGTGGCACTATTGAACGCTTCCGTGCTTCAGAGGGCACGTTAAGCCGTTGGTCCCGGTTGTTGCTACTTGTTAGAAGTGCTTGTTGTTAGTAAAGTATTGACATAACAGCATGGCGACAGGTTATCAACTTGTGGATAGTTAACCAGGCAGCATTCGCAAGATGCCCTTCCACGATTTGGTGAAACTCAAGCCGGCGGTGGGGTTCGAACCACGGACCTGCGGCACGGCAGTCCATAGCTAATACCACTGAGCCATCACTGCTTCATTGTTCAAGTTTGCTTCAAGCAGGAAGGTTTTCTCAAGCTACCAACTTCAAGTTGAACAAAGGCCTTAGGCCTGTTGTGGGGCAGATCCCCACACAATGCAGGCATCTTTGGGATACCGTGATTATGACAGTGTGAGATGGCAGTTCTTCCAAAAGGCGTTCTGCCCACCTTCTGGTGTTTTCCTTATGTCGCCTCTTACGACACAGGTTGGTACCTAGATATGGGGGCGAAAGGTTTAGGGGGGCACTCTACGGCGAAATTACATATATGGACAGAGTAATGTTTGCTGAAATGTGAGATAAAAGCGAACTACATACGTACATAAAAATAGATATTGATTTCATGAAAGGTGCCGAATAGTCTTTTCAGTCAAGTTTTAACCCACCTTATGTTAAGCGGTATCCTCTGCCTATAACAGATGCATTTCCTCACAAGTGACGAACTGCACTGCGCCCATCACCTTGAGACATACCTGTTAAGTCTCATTTTGCCTGTTATTTCACTGGCTCTCAAGGACTGCTGCCGGAACACACCGTTAGGTGCTTGGCTACAGATTTTCTCCTTGAGGGTGGTCGCTAGCCAGGCGGGCATTCGCAAAATGCCCTTCCACCATGCATCCTATAGGGTGATCATCGTTATGAAATTTGCTATCTAATTCACAATAACTTACACATACATATACCTAAGGTAAGGTACTATGTACTATTTCATGTAAATTGAATACATAATTTATTAGAGCCACTTTTTAAACAAAAATATAGGTTATGGTCATACATCTTGAGTCCAATTTTGTTAAAATAGTGTTAGCAATGCTCAATAATATGTTGTAATTATATTTAATAGAAGTGTATTGTAAGAAAAACAAGTATAATAAGTTGTATTTTGACTCACGCAGTACTAGCTGCCTGCGAGTTTGGCTCACCGACCAATCAGAGACTTTGGCGGTAAAACTCGCCGACTTATCGTGATTTCGGAGGGAGTAGAGAGGTGGGGGATGTTACCTGCACGGTGAGCCAGCGCTTCGCAGGCATTTCGTTCCCTGCGTTCAAATTGTGAAGTACTATTATACGAATATAGTTGACTGTGGTGTAACTGAAAATAGGTTTGTTTGAAGTGATAATAAACCGGTAAAATGTAAGTAGCCGTTATTCTCATTTTTTAATCCCAATTTGATAGGAACCTTATTCTGCTTAAATATTATCAAGTGACAAAAAGTATCGAAATATCTCAAGTTTGCTTTATGTTATGTCGCACGCTAACATTTCAGAAGTGGGATACGAACCAATGAATATGTTCGATATAGTCAATATGTATTTATAATTCTGTCGTGGTTCCAGCAATTTTTGTTTTTTCCTCTTCTCCCTTTTCTTTTAAAACTATAACGTGTGGAATCAAGTATGCAGGAAGTTTAAATTTTGGATTTGGTTGGTGAAGGTAGAACGTGCGACAGAAATTAAGTGACAGTGTTAAGCAGTGTACGACTTAGCTAAACTATGAGTGTTCTAACTATGTGGGTTCTATTAGTCCATATGTTTTTATTTTTATTTTGTTCTTCAATACATTGAATTGGGTGTGCTGATAATTATTTTAACGACACCAGTCAATAGAGAGGCAAGGAACAGAGCTTTTAATGTTGTTACTTTAACTTTTATTTTGTTCATGTCAATCCTCATATGGTAGATAAAATTTGGAAAACAGTGATGAACAAATACTCTCGTTAATATTTCAAATTTCAGGGACGATATAGAAGAAACTCGGGAGCGTGTACTGTACACCCCCACGTGTCCTATGACGTCATGGTCTGGGGACAGGCCCTCATGCGACCGTACCACTCGCGCAGCCATGGCAGCCATGCAGCTCGAGCAACAGGACCAGCTGCAGATTCTTCAGCCAATTCGACAGCAACCCTCTGAGCCGAGTAAATCGCAGCCCTCTCAATCGGGTCAGCCGCAGCCTACTCAGTCAGGCCGGCCACAGCCCATGGAGCCGGCCCAGCCACAACTCGCGCAGTTGAGCCAGCTGCGCCACTCGCGCAGCCGGTCCAGACGCCGCCACCACCCACGCAGCCGAGTCAGCCGCAGCCCGTCCAACCGGGCCAGTCGCCGACCGCGCAGCCGGACCAGCCGTCGACCGCGCAGCCGTGCCAGCCACCGCTCGTGCAGCCGGGCCAGCCACCGCCCTCGCAGCCGATCCAACCACAGCCCGCGCAGCCAGGCCAGTCGCAGTCCCCACAGCCGGACCAACCGCAGCCCGCGCAGGAAGGGTAGCTGCAGCCCGCGTAGCTACGTCAACCGCAGTCCACCCAGCCGGACCAGGCGCCGCCCGGACAGTCGCGCCTGCCACCGCCCGAGCCAACGGGTCAGCCGCAGCCCACACAGCAGGTCCAGCCACGCCGTCGGTGCAGCTGTGCAAGCCCAGCCAGCAGCGCCGCTCACAAAACTGCTCGTCATGCATCCTAGCCAGCCACTACGCTCGCCCAGCCCAACCAGCCAACGCTCACGATACCATGCCAGTCACCGCTCGCGCAGCCATGCCAAACACCTCTCACGCAGCCTGGTCAACCGTAACTCTTCTCCAAGAAACTGCGGTGAGCAGATATCTCAATCTCAATGTCTCTCTGAACTTGTAGCGGTTTTAAAACGTATGTCGGGCAATAATGTAGACAAGCTAGGTTCCATGAATAACACCATTCCAGAGTTCGATCCAAGCAGACGTGATCAGACCATGAGTATGTGGATCCACAAGGTTAACGAGTGTGCCACAATTTATGGCTGGACCGAGAAACAAATAGTACATTTTGCATTACCCAAATTGAAAGGCGTTGCCCAGCGATGGTACGAAGGCCTACCGTCCGTATTATTCTCATGGAATGAATGGCAAGAAAAACTTATAGCCACATTTCCGTCTGAAGAAAACTATGGTCAGATGCTAAGCGATATGCTGGCAAAAAGAGCTAGGTTTTCAGACTCACTAGAGGAATACTATTACGAAAAACTTACTCTAATAAATAGGTGTGACATAACGGGTAGGCGTGCTGTTGAATGCATTCTCCATGGCATCGAGGATCGATCAGTCAGGTTAGGTGCGGAAGCAGCACAATTCGATGATCCTAACAAGTTACTGTCCTTTTTGCGTAACACAAGAAACGTCAGACCAAACTCTGATCGTAAAGCTGTGAAAGAATTGCCCCTTAAACAGTTTAGCTCTAGTTCAGACCCTAAGTCTGCTCGTTGTGGGAACTGCAGGCAGGATGGTCACTTTACTTCCCAATGCACGCAACCTATAAGGAAATGTACGCGATGTGGAAGGGTTGGTCATACGACCGAACAATGTTATGCAAAAGTTCAAAATAATGAAAAGACAGTATTACGTGTCGAGAGCGGGAACACTATCGTTGGAATCCCCTAAACATGCAAATAAAACATCCTCGCAGCTAAGCCAAGTGTATTGCAAATTAGCCTATGTTAATGACTATCCAATTAGTGTTTTTTTTTAACTTGCTCAATGATTAAATTGTAAGAATCCAAAAATCTAAACTGGACGTATGATTTTGATAACCTTCCTATATTGCGAGATTTTGTCAATTCTTTGGTGCGCTGCATTGGAAGGAAAAGAGAGATTGAAAGCATATTATGATTGATAGTGTTGAGGCAGAGTTAGACCTACTCATTGTCTCCGATGATGTAATGTATGTTCCGTTGTTGATAGGACAGACCTTTACGGAGCAACCACATATTAAGATTAGGAAAACAAACACGTGCTGAGAGGTATCTTAACCTCCCCAATTAGACGTAGATGTTAAGGTACAAACATCGTTGAAGTTTACTCCGATTCATCGTATAGAAGCTATATTTTTATCAAAAGATGTTTTAGGAGATTTAATGGAATACAGTATTATACCCCGACAGGCAATTTTAAATTAGATGAAGAGGGCAAATGTTTCGTGGTAGTGAACAATCTTGCAACTACACCTGTGACCTTGCCAACACAGTTTCTTATACCTCATGGCATACTTGCTGAAAATGAACCAGAAAAGTCCATTATGAATATCGTTATCATCTGTTTGTTTAGCATCAAAATCTCTGATTTTGATGATAACTAAACTATTTCCCCGTACCGAAAGACGTGCACAATGTAAGGAAATTCCTTGGCCTGGCAAGTTTTTTAGATTTGTTCCGCGTTTCTCCTTTCTAGCAAAACCCATGACAAAGCTTTTGAAAAAGGACGTTAAATGCTCAACACCATAACAAGAGAATTCATTTCGCTAACTACAAAGAGTCCTCTCTCGGAGACCAACACTAGCCTTATATAACCCGCGGGCACATACAGAATGTCACACTGATGCCTGTAAACTTGGTGTCGCAGGTATTATATTACAAAAGAACGATATGGGTCACTTAAAGCCAGTCGCCTATTACAGTAGGCAAACTTCCCCAGAGAAGCAAAATTATTGTTCATAATTATGACTTGGAAACATTGGTAGCAATTCTGTTGTACACTCACTAACTATACCAAGTAAAAAGTTCTAATTTTAGTTTTAGGATTTCTAAAAGTCTTTCTGCTGTTACCTCGAACTAAATTGAATACAGCAAATTATCAATACTAAATATAATTGGCGTTGCCGCTACTCTACGCTAGATGGCGCACAAGTCGTTGTTTTATAAAATAAAAAACTGACCTTATTCCATTTGAGTTATTTTCGATGGTTTTGATTGCATTTTGCATCTATGGATCCACATTTAATATGAACCATAGACATAGTGTGATCGGAATTATCGAAAATAACGAATTTAGTGTCAAATGGTATACGCCCTATTTACCTATGGAACTTTGTTTATATTCGAAACTATCGAAACCTGTGATAAAGCCCAAAAATAATGATTTTGCCACGGTGCTTGGCAGAGCAGCTTCAACTGGTCGCTTCGCAATCTCGAAAGCCTAGGTTCAGTAACAGAATCTACTGGTGATTACATAAAAAAAAAAATAACAAAGCACATAGCTGTCCGAAGTCTATCTAATAAAAGTGGGTATTTAAACACATCTGCCACCCCTCTGGGTATTACAGGTGTGCAAAGAATTTATCAATCCAAGTTTGCCTACAAGCTTTTTTCACTAGTTATTCTTTTGAATTACCGAAAATTACAATCCTTTCTAATAATTATTCCTCTTCTAATAGATTAATTAGTAAGAGTATTAAATTAATGCTTCATGAATGATCTTTTTCAATATAAACATAAAGTGAAGTAACACTAATATATGTTGATAATTATTTTTATTTAATGTTTTCAGGCTATATAAAATAATCACTAAATGTTTATTTCAGCTATATATTGATGCCCTGCCTGTGAACCAAAGGTTCGCCGTTGGTATCAACAAAAATAATTAATTTTTTATACCCTGTGGACCAAATGGTCCGCCGTTGGTATCTTTACCCATAATACCCTGTGGACCGCATTGTCTGCCGTTGGTATATTTAACTACTAATACCCTGTGGACCGCGATGTCTGCCGTTGGTATATTTAACTACTAATACCCTGTGGACCGCGTTGTCTGCCGTTGGTATATTTAACTACTAATACCCTGTGGACCGCATTGTCTGCCGTTGGTATATTTAACTACTAATACCCTGTGGACCGTATTGTCTGCCGTTGGTATATTTAACTACTAATACCCTGTGCACCGTATTGTCTGCCGTTGGTTTATTAAACGATAAATAAATTATGATGCATACTATTTATGTACTGATGGCCAATAAATAAAAGTTAATCTTGGCTTTAATGAGACCATATTGAGTTGTATAGTTGTGATTTTTCCAATGTTGTATTATCTTAAATCTAAATTTTTCAATCAAGCCTTTGTTATTTTTTGTCAAAACAGTAATATCGCATAATCAGCGCTATTTACACATTTATGAGGACAACTGAAACTAAAAAGTATACTTGTCATTTCATAATGCCGTACGAGGTCGTACTTAATACTTGGATGGCCGACTGTTAGCAATGCTCAATAATATGTTGTAATAATATTTAATAGAAGTGTATTGTAAGAAAAACAAGTATAATAAGTTGTATTTTGACTCACGCAGTACTAGCTGCCTGCGAGTTTGGCTCACCGACCAATCAGGGACTTTGGCGGTAAAACTCGCCGACTTATCGTGATTTCGGAGGGAGTAGAGAGGTGGGGGATGTTACCTGCACGGTGAGCCAGCGCTTCGCAGGCAGTTCGTTCCCTGCGTTCAAATTGTGAAGTACTATTATACGAATATAGTTGACTGTGGTGTAACTGAAAATAGGTTTGTTTGAAGTGATAATAAACCGGTAAAATGTAAGTAGCCGTTATTCTCATTTTTTAATCCCAATTTGATAGGAACCTTATTCTGCTTAAATATTATCAAGTGACAAAAAGTATCGAAATCTCTCAAGTTTGCTTTATGTTATGTCGCACGCTAACAATAGTATATTCAGTTTACTTTGGAGTATTAATTATAATATTACAATGAATATATGATTTGTAGTACTATGTCGCTATGTCGAACTTACAAATTTTGCGCTATACAATTTTGTATGTTATAGTAACTACCTATTCAGTAGCTTTCAATTGTTTTGAAAAACTATTAGCTGGAAGAAAAAAAGAAGTTTAAGGCTAAAGAGAACGTAGCGCTTTCCATACAAACGTAGTTTCGTCATATTTTGAATACCAAGTGTCAAAATTTGTAATATTTTGCATATCCCACATCCCGCCCAAAAACAATGCTTCTGGTTTGCCAGTTTTTAGATTTATGATTTATTTTTGCTCCTAAATGTGAATAAGAATTCCCATACAAACGGCTTTTCGAAGATTTTTAAAAATATGTAAACTAACGGAAAATTGACGACCAGAAGCAAAGATATTAGGTTAAAGAACAAGCGTGCAACAGTTCATTCAGTTTAAATAATTGATATTATAAATATAGCAAAACTACTATGGGAAGCGCTTTGAAGATACTAGCCATATAAGTATAATCAGAACAAACTTTTTTCTTATCATATTAAAAACAAAGATACATCATTCACGCGGAATTTATATATAAATTTTAATTCATTTATTTTAGGACAAAAGTATAATGTAAACTAAATTTGAATCTGCCAATACATCCATTCCGCGGATTGGATGGCAGGCGAAATTTATCTCCGGAATTCATTCAGAGGGTAACTCATTAAGAATTAAACTCAAGCTATTCAGACGTAACTTGGTTTGACTCACAAAATTGTTTGGAAAACATTCATTACTCTGATGCATAGGAAGCACAACATGGGTAATTCTTTACGTTAGAACATTTGTGACATATCACTACTAGTGAATTCTTACCCTACGGTTCAAATCACGCAAATATACACAATTTGCACTGTTTGAACGCAAATGTTTGGTTCATATATATATTTTTTTAATGTTATTGTGACGGAACAAGCTCGAGGCCCACCTGATAATAGCCTCTGCCTATAACAGATGCATTTCACCACAATTCACGAATTGCACTGCGCCCGTCACCTTGAGAGAGTTGTTAAGTCTCATGTGCCAGTAAATTCACTGGCTCTGAAGGACTGCTGCTGGAACACACCATTAGGTGCTTGGCGACAGATTTTCTACTTGAGGGTGGTCGCTAGCCAGGCGGGCATTCGCAAAATGCCCTTCCACCATGCGGTGAAGCTCAAGCCCGCGGCGGGATTCGAACCATGGACCAGCTGCGCGGCAGTCCATAGCCAATGCCACTGAGCCATCACAGCTTCATAATGTGCTAAGCCTACAGCACGATAGCAATATGATGTCATCTATGACGTCACCTCTGACTGCATATAATGCTTATAGAAAAAAGGTAGTGCAGCGTGTGCACAAGCGTCAAACTCAAATTTTGACAGATAGATGAGGAGATTTTTCTTGTGCGGTTAGAATTTCATACGTAAAATCATCTTGTCCACAAAAGAATGCCTTGAAAGTAGGGAGGATGTGCAGATATAATGGGAAATATACCCATTAATACTGTTTTAGTACTAAATGACCCTTTATCTTTAATTTTTATTTTTTTATTATGACGGAACAAGCTCGAAGCCCACCTGATTTTAAGCGGACTAGCCTCTGCCTATAACAGATGCATTTCGTCACAATTCACGAATTGCACTGCGCCCGTCACCTTGAGATAGTTGTTAAGTCTCATGTACCAGTAAATTCACTGGCTCTGAAGGACTGCTGCCGGAACACACCGTTCGGTGCTTGGCGACAGGCTTTCTACTTGAGGGTGGAGCTAGCCAGGCGGGCAATCGCAAAATGCCCTTCCACCATGCGGTGAAGCTCAAGCCGGCGGTGGGGATCGAACCAGGGTACCGCGGCACGGCAGTCCATAGCTATTGCAGCTCGGCCATCATTGCTTCTAGTGCACAAACGCCAAACTCAAATTTTGACAGATGGATGAAGAGATTTTGTTGTGCGGTTAGAATTTCATAAGTAAAACCATCATGTTCACAAAATAATGCCTTGAAATTAGGCAGGATGTGCAGATATAATGTGAAATATACCCATTAATACTATTTTAGTACTAAGTGACCCTTATGATTCTAAAATGATCGATTATTTACAAGTTTAATGCGTATTTTATGAAAACAATTAGCTTTTTACTGCTAGTAATCGCCATCAATAGACTGCAGTTGTAATTCATTTTTAACCACAATATTAAGTCTTCTCACCTATTCTTTTGGTTAAATATTAAACATTTAAGGTGTCAGAGGAAAATATATTACCTGGAACTTCTAGCATGTATTTTTGTCTTTAAATTATTAAAAGAAAAAAATATAAGTTTCTATATACAAGACTAATTTTTTGATAAAAGCAATTTGATTAATTTAGTAAAAAGAAACGCAGCACGTAGAAATAGGTTTCCTAGAGCATGGTAGGAACAAATTAAGATTTGGTTAAATAAAACGAGCAGGAACATTACAGTTTTGAACTGGATTACTAGGATTTTAAATGCAAGGCAGGGCAGCGTAAATTAATATCAAATTTCCGAAAAAGAAAAAATTGATATTAGCATAGGCAAAACCTCAAAACGAGGCGAACCACGTCCTCACGTCGTTATTATTTCTCCTTTATACGGAATGTTGGTCGATGGCAGTAAAATTATGTTTCAAAAGTTGGTTAAGGCAAACCAAGTTTTATGACAAAACATTCGTTCGAGAACAATTTGACACTTGCTCAAAGTTAGGCAGTTACTTATTAACATTTGGCTAATTAATTTTGATTTGGATGCGTAGACGTAAAATTCCTATTCCAATTGGTTTGTAAAGTTTTTGTCGTATTTACAATTGTTTCTTCGGTTTATAAAGTTTTTGTCTTATTTATAAAGCAATATAACTTTTTCATTGTTATAAAGGAATCGAAAAAAAAAGTTAATGCAATATATAACTATTTTTTCGCTTATAGACTAGCCTACCTCTTGCTACCTTTATCTGACCTGAAAATAAATAAGTAACAATGCGGTTGGAGATGTTATTCAGGCTAATCTATATATATATAGATTAGCTTGAATAACATCTCCAAATATATATATATCTATATATATATCTATATATATATATATATATATAGGTATAAACTCATTATATTCACCCATATTTTAAATCAATCATTAAGAAGATGCCTTAATCTGATGTTGCAACATCATATCCTACCGATATTATAAAAGCGATAGTTTTTGTTACATTTAATAATTTTAAAACTATGAGTTCATTCTCCAAACTTTTCAATATTATGAGTTTTTAATATGAGTTTTTAAACTGTCACGGTCATTAACACTATACTTATTATAACTAACGGGATATTTACCGTTTTTTTGATTGTTTATGAGCTCTCGATATTTCGGCACTGTTGCAAGCGCCATGATCACGAGTAAACTGAAGTCTATGCGAGTGGATGGTAGGCACTAAGAGCAGACGAACCGGTCCTCCTGATGGGAAGTTAGCCTAGTGTTAGTTAAAATATTCCATACTTATATATATCTAGACTTTTTTTTTCTTCTCCTTATATCTAGTTGGTTAGTGTATTACGCTGTGCATTTACCGGTTTAGTTTGTCGTTGAAGGGCCGGCCACAGATCCCGGGGATGTCCTTGTTGTTTTAGCGCTAGTTTGCGAGTGTCTTTGTTACTTCTTCACGCTCAAACGGCTAGATTAATTAGTAGAGGGCGTATGGAGGTAGATAACACCTTGTAATTACAGATAGGCTACTTTTCATTCCGAAAAAATATAGTTCTTCCGATGGATGAGCAAGGAATCGTCATATACTTATTAGTAAACTAAGCAAGGCACGGATTCATTTTTAATTTTATTAGGCAATAAATGAAAATTGAAATAGAGGTAGCTAACACTATGTACAGTTTTGTAAGTTCTGTACATGTGAAGTTAGAGTTGAGTAGTTGCGGAGTGCTGGTGGTGGACTTGAAGACTTGAGGTATATAGAGTCAAAACACTGCGTTCACCGTTGTTTTTAATTATTAGTTAGTAAGTAGTTAAATTACATTAAAAGTTTAGGCAATTCACATTCGGTGCGCGTGTGTATAGTTAGGCGTTCGATTGAGCACTCTCTCTAATATTTTACTGACTGAAGTATAAATGCAATGTGCGCTGTATATAAATGCAACGCAGATTGCATCACAGTTACTATGCTGGTAAGGAATGTACGTTGGATCGTATAACTATGTTTTAACACATAAGCTATAAATAAAAATAAGGTTTATGTTGTTTCGTTAGTTGGTGTGTTAATAAAAATGGCTACGAGCTTAAATGTTCTTATTGGTATATTATTAAGGTGACTGGCATAAGCCAGTCACCTTTGATATAACTTATATTAAACAGCGCTTTTTTTTTGTAGGGAGGACATAGATTCTGTCTATCGCTATACGGACGTACAGCTCCACCAGATTTAGGGCGAGGGATGGCCCTCTTATAGCCCGGAGTAGGCCTTCTTATAGCCCGGGGTAACACCGTGGAGCGCACGTAGTATATATATAATAACTAACCTAACCTAACACACTTGTGAACATTTTTTAATTAAAATTGTGTTTGTGACGCTCTTACACATTTCATAAACATGTTCTCATATACCATTGGTTCACTCCGGGAAGAACTCACCACCATGGTTTCTTTTTTTTATTTATTTTTTATGCCAGATTGGTTAGCCTTTGACCACTATCTCACCTGATGGTAAGTGATGATGTGGTCAAAGATGTTGTTCAGACTAACCTAGAATTACTGGCTCTCAAGGACAGCTGCCGGAACACACCGTTAGGTGTTTGGCGACAGATTTTCTACTTGAGGGTGGTAGCTAGCCAGGCGGGCATTCACATATTGCCCTACCACCATGCTGTAACGACTGTCATCCTAAGACAACAACCGGGACCGACGGCTTAACGTGCCCTCCGAAGCACGAAAGCGCTCAGTAGTAATGTCACTAGCGGTCACCCATCCAACTCATGACCGCGGGCGACGTTGCTTTACTTTGCTGATCGGTTATGAACAGCTAAGTAAACTTCGCTACGAGCGCTTCAAACCACCATGATATGATAAAAACAGAGCAAGTACCTTTATTCTCCATAATAAGTAAACACTATCCTGGTGTTTACTTTGATGTGATTTTTAAATCCAAATCCGTCCCGATTCCTGTAACCAGTGCGATCCAGTTGTCCCGATTTCATCATCCCGTATTCGCACAAAGGGGCATAGCCAATCACGTTGTTTGTAAATCCTTCACGTAGACACGTAAACGAGGACGTACTCAGGCTACTGTTATTAAATAGTGTCATTACATTTGATGAATCCTTCCATTGAGGAACAGGGATTTCATGATGAAATCAAAATTTAACCATTCTAAAGTATTTTTTATTTTGGTATATGAACAAATTGTTTTATTTTATTTCTAGCTGATAGCCTAGCATTTGACCACTATCACCTGATAGTAAGTAATAATTCCGTCGAAGATGTTGTTCAAACTAATCTAGAATTACTGGCTCTCAAGGAGTGCCACCGGAAAACACCGTTAGGTGGTTGGCGACAGATTTTCGACTTGAGTACGGTAACTAGCTAGGTGGACATTCGCAAATGGCCCTACCACCATGCTATAACAATTGCATTCCTTAAAAAAACAACTGGATTCGATAGCCCTCCAAAGCACGCAAGTGCTCAGTAGTAATGTCACTAGCGGTCACCCATTCAAGCCATGACTGCAGTGGACGGTGTTTAACTTAGCTGATCGGTTAAGAACGGTTAAGCAAACTATGCTTCGAGCGCTTCAAAAATAATAGTACCTAACCATGGACATAAACTACCGCACAAGAGTCCATCGTTCGAATCCTACCAATGGCCTGAGCTTTACCTCATGTTGGTAGAGCAGTATGCAATGACTCTCGTGGGTAACTATTAGTCAAGTAGAAAAGCTATCGCTAATCATTTTATAATTTCGGACGGTTTCTTTGAACACATATTTATAAGTATTTAATGGGACTTAATCGCGATAAAAACATTTACTAGAGCAGAACATCTGCTAGAGTCAGGACCTGACCACTGGATTGAGCTCCACGACCCGAAAGTCCTCTCAACGGAACGTCACTACCACTCCAAACTAGTACGAGAAGCTATTGAGATAAGAAAATATCGTAATTTCAATAGAGAGGATGGTTTCAAATTATCTGAATCCTGCAATCCAGTGATAAGGAAATGCACGAAACGTGTTTTACCTTCCTTAAGACCTGTGGATGTTGTCAATGTTGTGTGTCGAGACGATACATTTCTAAGTCAAATGCGGGCAGTTGGAAAAAATACCCGCCTTTCAAGACGTTGACACCCGCCTCTTCAGTCCGCCCGTGACCACGACCAATGCAACTTAGTCGAAACATCGAAGTAAATAAATCTACTAATGTTTTTATCGCGATTAAGTCCCGTTAAATACTTATAAATAGGTTTCTTTGAGTGTCAGTTCCGAATGTAGGTTAAATCTGTTTCTGACAGGATCCTTGATCGAAGCCATAAAGATTAGCTCAAATAACACTTTCAACCACAACATAACTTACCAAAGATAACATTTTGAAGCGTTCGTAGAATGTCTTTATTACCGCAGCTGTCTTTTTTTCGGTTAACACCCATTTTAGGTTAAACATATTTACCACACAGACAAATCATTATGGCCTAGTGAAATCACAAACAAAACAAATTGTAGCTATAGTCAAAAATATAAATTTTATATTCCATATTTGTGGTAATTAAACAACTTTAAACGGTTTAAATCGCGTACATTTATCATTATTTTTGTCCCGACGTTTCAAACACTTTGCAGTGATCGTGGTACCTCAGTCACGTTTTAAGTTGTTAAACTACTATATGTAATTATCGCGAAAACCTAAGACAACATTTCGTATATATAGAATATTGATTTTACAAACATTTCCCTCAATATATTTCCACCAGGTCCAACAGCGTCACCTGTCATCTTTAAAAATTTCAAAAATATTATATGAAAGTCTGTTTTCTGACCTGTAGATTCGTAGATTCGAAAGGTGTGTAGCAATTTTCTTTTTAATTACGGTTTTGGAAAACTAAATAAACTAGCTTTCATAAAACTGTCCATATATATCCCTCACACCATTTTGGCTGCCCCAAAAGCTGCACCCTTACTACGTCCACGCACGTGAATACAACATTGTACTTCCAGCGAATACTAAACGCAGAGTCTAAATAATACTGCGAAATTGCGCGCGTAATATTATGTTTGGAATCGGCAGACGTTGAATCTTAACATCATAATGGTAGGTGCTAAGTAAATAAGACAAAGAGGTTTGCGAGCACGGAATGTGATAAAACGTGAACAAAAAGAATATGTGAGTTTTATTTAATATTCAGTAATGTTTTTTGAAGCAAAGTTTGCTTAGCCGTTCTGAACTGATCAGCAAGCAACGTTCGCCGCGGTCATGAGTTGGATGGGTGACCGCTGGAGACAAATACTGAGCACTTCTGTGCTTCGGAGGGCAAGTTAAGCCGTCGGTCCCGGTTGTCTTAGGATGGTAATCGTTATAGTATGGTGGTATGGCATTTTGCTAGCTTCCACCCTCAAGTAGAAAATCTGTCGCCAAGCACCTAATGGTGTGTTCCAGGCAGCTGTCCTTGATAGCCAATAATTCTAGGTTAGCCTGAACAACATCTTCGACCATCACATATCATCAGGTGAGATAGTGGTCAAAGGCTAAACAATAAGGAATAAAAATAAAATAAAAATAGTATGAGTTTTGTTAGGTCTTTATAACTGACTTAAAAAAGGAGTAGGTGCTATATGTTCCACTGTAAGTTTTTAATGTATGATTCGCCGATTTCTCCCCCATTTGTGGACCAATTCTCAAATATTTTTTATTTGTAAGGATATATCTCCGATATGGTACCTTACAAATTTCATCATAACAGGTTGAGTAGTTTTTCCGTTAGTTAAGTAGCAATATTCACTTAAGTGACTGTTAAATTAACTGAATAATCTATTCGTATATCTGTATGATTCAATGGATTTGCTGTTGTCGACGATGAACACTTTTTTAGGCAATGAATGATCTTGTAAGCAGTTTTTATCACTAAAAAGAGTAAAAATATATAAATAAAAAAACAGAACTGACTTCTTACACTGGAAACTATAAATTTCGACCATGTGTACCATGCTAATGTGAGGTCGGTGTTTTAAATCAGCATGGTCCACAAGTCATTTCATACTTTTCAATGATTTAAGTCGGTCATTTTTCTTTGTAAAAAATATATTTTTTACTCTAGTTTCAAGAAATAATAACTGCTCAAATCTGACTAGAAACAGAATAGTCCAATATTGAATAATGAATGTTCAAGACATTTTTTGTGAAAGTTGTAACTGGGGTAAAGGCACGTAAGATAATTGATTTCTGATTACAAACCACGAAAGTTTCTTCGTGGTATACACTGAAACTAATATAGATATATATTTTATGTTATTGTGACGGAACAAGCACGAAGCCCACCTGATGCTAAGCGTACTAACCTCGGCCTATCATAGATGCATTTCATCACGTCACGAATTGCACTGCGCCCGTCACTTCGAGACATACCTAGTTGTTAAGTCTCATGTGCCTCTAATTTCACTAGCTCTCAAGGATAACTGCCGGAACACGGAGGTGCTTGGCGACAGATTTTCTACTTGAGGGTGTTCGTTAGCCAGGTGGGCATCCGTGATACATATTTCATTCGTTCATTAAGTAGGATCAAACCAATATTGCTTGTCACGATTGTGGGTCGGTGATTCGTGAGTACGAATGATTATTTTAAGCATGAAACAAAACACTCCTTTTTATGATGGATTCGTAAAGGAGTTGGTCCCCTGTTCCTACCTCCAAGCGGTAAAGTTCACATTCCTGTGTTGCGGTTTGATATGGATGCCGGTGAAATTACGAAGTTATGGGTCTAGACGCAACTTTTTGTCTCAGAGTAACAGACGCAGTGCAGTTTACAACTAGAGACGAACTGCTAAGGCAGAATTTAGTGCAAAATACCACTGAGTATGCTATATTAAACCGAATATGGATAATTTATATTTAGAAAAGATAAAAGATTAACCCATTGACATCGGCAATAATGATAACAATAGAATTTTCACAAGGAACTTACTCGAACATTCTGAAACAGGTTGATAGAATAAAATTTGATGGTTTAACTAGGTACATGAATCCGTCTAGATAGGTGAACGTGAGCTGTTCCTCATAACATCTTCATCTCAGATTTTAAAATTGCAATGGAAACATTTTTGTAGTTTTACAAAGAATATTGAAATAGTTTCTGAACGCAATCACCTCAAGGAAAATCTAGTTCCCTTTTCAACAGAGACTGATGTCGAATAGATGTCCGAGCGAGCGGCAGTCGAGTGCTCTCAACCAATCACGTGCCGATTTAAGTGAGTCTAGGACGTGCCGCGGTCGAACTCATCTCGACACTCGATAATGCGCTCTCGAGCGAGCAGTTTGGTGTATTAGATGTAAGTTCGTATATTACCTATGTCCAGGGAAAAATAAGCGAAGAAAACGCGCGTGTTTCGAGTCAAATTTTAAGAAAAGAAACGGACTGTTTATTTTCTTACGCATAAATAAGTTGATTTCTCATGTGAAGTTATTTTTCACCTGGGTGAAAGCTTTTTAATATTGTTATGATTAGATAATATTGTTAAGAAGAAGTTTTTGATCTTTAAACTATTCACGCTTTTACAATGTATTGTTTAATTTAGCAATCTGTGATCCTTCAAGCAATTGATTTTGTTTCTATAGTTAATATGCGCTTTCATTAGTTCAAGTTTGAATTTTTTATTATTTAGTTTTAATATATTTTTCTTTAATGTTCTCTGTGAGTAAATTAATTGTAAGAGCCTTTTTTAAGACGCAGATACAATATCTAAAACAAAAATGAAATATATTATATGTAGAGATATTATGTAAGAGGTTATAGATATTAGTTATGCATTTTTTTAATATTTGTGGTTCCATATATACAGGACGAGTCTATTGCTATCTACTGGGCACAGTTCACACATTACTTATGAGTGATGCATATTAACTATCTAGAACCAAACTCTATGCAGATACATATTCCTTTTACAGAAGTTTGCGATAAGTACGATTTAAATATATGAATTATATTCACATAATCGCGAAGTTTAAGTGATCGTTGTTCAATGTTGACATATAAACAGCAGAATGGGCATTATTTTTGAAGGAATTGTGTAAGAATTTTATGGTAATTAATGGGCTTAGAGAACAAGCAATGATTAAAAGCTTAAGCCAATGAGATATACTTATGTACTACTTCATAGAAAACTTCTCTTACAAACAAAAAAAAAACGCAACTTGATGACAGCAGGGGCCTGCACGAGGCGAGTACGTAGACACGTATTTGCTGCATGCTTAATGTCGTCTAACCATACTATTGAAACATGCAGCGCTAGACCACTTTTTAGTCTATGATTGTAGTATAGATTGCCTATTAATTCAAAAAACAAATAATTTTATAGAGTGGAATACTGTATTGCTATTTACGTTCGAATTCACATTTTGATTTGATTTTTAGTTTCCTTAGCGCCGCGCCGCTTCATACGCGTCCACACTGCATCAATGTCAAAGCCATAATTAAATAAGGTGTTTAGATATCAGTACTGTTCAAGTAAATAGAGTGAGCGTTCACATCGTGTGATCCAGTTCGTAGTACAAATATATCTATGGTTAAAGGAGATTGAGAAGAAAAGTTGAGTTGCTGAGCGTTTCCGTGCTTCGGAGGGCACGTTAAGCCGTCGGTCCCGGTTGTCGTCTTAGGATGGCAGTCGTTATAGCTTGGTGGTAGGGTATTTTGCGAATGCCCGCCTGGCTAGCTACCACCCTCAAGTAGAAAGTCTGTCGCCAAGCACCTAACGGTGTGTTCCGGCAGCTGTCCTTGAGAGCCAGTACTTCTAGGTTAGCCTGAACAACATCTTCGACCACAACATCACTTACCATCAGGTGAGATAGTGGTCAAAGGCTAACCAATCAGGCATAAAAAAAAAAAAAAGTTAAAGTGTCAAAATAACAGGGTTGCTGAAAGATTTTTTCTAATGTGTTTGTTTCGGAACACGCACGAGGCCCACCTTTCCCAAGCGGATTAACCTTTGCCTATAACAGATGCATTTCGTCATGTGACGATTTGAACTGAGCCCGTCACAGTGAGACATACAGTTGTTAAAGTCTCATGTCACCGTAATGTTTCTAGTTCTCAAGGACTGCTGCCGGAACACACTGTTAGGTGCTTGGCGACAGATTTTCTACTTGTGGGTGGTCGCTAGCCAGACGGGCATTCGCAAAATGCCCTTCCACCATGCGGTGAAGCTCAAGCCTGCGGCGGGATTCGAACCATGGACCTGCTGCACGGCAGTCCATAGCCAATGCCACTGAGCCATCACTGATCGGCAATATAAGATTTTAAATTGCTCTCCCTTATGAGCTATGAGTTACCGTTTCGATACCATGAATACATTTTCACAAATCACGTTCCCATAAAGTGCAGATATAACAGGAACAGGCTAGCTGAGTCACCCGCAACTTTGTCTGCGGTTTGGTTATATCGAACTCTCTCGGGAGCTACATTTGAAATAACGTGTAAGATACAAAGTAAATCTTTGTTCTTTTTCGGATTTCAAACTGTGTGTATTTCAATCAAAATTGAGTATAACAGCGCAAGTGTAGCATAGAGATACCTACTATTCAAATCTAGTATCGTATTTACATCAAGTTTAGCCGTCAGTAAACGGCTATTAATACTATAGCTCTTTTTCGGGAACTGTGTTGCAGTCTCCCGTGGGGTGCCGGGCTCTCCCGTGGGGTGCCGGGCTCTCCCGTGGGGTGCCGGGCTGCTGCGGCTGACAAGATTGCTATAAGCAAATCCTATCTTTCCTAGAGCTCCCAAGCAGCGCCACCTTACACAGAGATCCTCAAGACGACTGCTAAGCGTGGAGAATGGATGAAGTCCTCCCTTAACGGCTGATACATTATAGTACAGTGCTTGACACCAAGATTACCCATACTATGTCTCTCGGGTACGTTGAAGTATATTATTATTATTATTTACTATTTATTTACCCCGTGGGGTGCCGGTTTAGAATTGCACCTCCCCATTTCATCCCGTGGGTGTCGTAAAAGGCGACTAAGGGCAACTATTATACTGGAAGGTGGGCAGCAGCGCCTTCTAAAGAACTACTATCTTACACTGCGATCCCCAAGCCGCCTGCCAAGCGTGAGGATTATGGCAAATACCCCCTTAATAAGGGAGGCTGTGTTCAGCAGTGGACGATCCGGCTGGTACAGTACTATTTATTTATTATTGATAGGTAAGAATTTAACCACAATCTCACCTGATGTTAAGTGATGATGTGGTCGAAGGTGTTAATAGGTAATTAAATTAATATTTTTATATATTTTATATATACCTATTTAATTTCAACGTTTTAATGAGTATAAACTAAAAAGTTTAAACTTAGAGACATCAAAAACAATTATTATTAAATTACCAACTAAAATTAAAAAGTATCAACCAAGTAAGTTGAAAGTGAGCGACGCCGGTGGCCCTTAGAATTACTTAAACTTTTAATCTGACTTAGTAAAGTCTTTAAGTCGTCTCTAATCTCCCATAATCTTATTTTCTATAGCAATTAGATTGCGTTAAGCTCTTAAATGGATTGGCTTAGCCCGGAGTGTTGGCTAGTTTATATTGATTTAGTGATAAAAATAACCTTCAGAATAATGTGCTATTACTTTTTCAGTGCCATTATTCAGCATTAAAATTTTGTCAGTTACTCAGTCATCAGCAGACTGACAGAAATATAGGGGAATAATTAGAAAGAAACTTTTTATACGTAACCTTTTTGACATCGAGTTAATGGCTTGGGAATGTTAGTTAAGATTTAAATTATCCCTATTACTCGCTCCTAGCCCATCATAGATAATAATAACAATGGAATTTAATTTGTAAATGCCAAAATCGGATGCGTGTGATGCTGACGAGTTTTGTTTTTGAACTGAAATTAAGGTGCATATTTTATAAATTTCAATATATTGTAATGATTTCTAAACTAAGAGGTACTCAGATGCATAGATACTGTGAGATTTTGCCTTTTTTGGACACTAAGAACTTATCAATCGGATCGGGCGCAACGGGCGCTGCGGCACCGACCAGTGCGGTAAGGAAGCGCGTGACGGATACACATGACTATAGTGGCGACCTTGACTAGCGCACTCTGGAAAGCTAGTTATTAGTCAAAGTATGCATTCTGTAAGAGACGACTATGGGTATCACACCACAAGGTGGGCAGCAGCTTTTCTGAGGAACTGATTGTCACACTGCGATCTTCGAACCACCTGCCAAGCGTGGGGATTATTGCAAACCCCTCCCCCCCTTAATAGGGAAGGCTGTGGTCAGCAGTGGTTTATCCGGCTGATACAGTACAGTATGCATTCTGTAGCACGTGTATGCTGTTTAACGTGATTAAGGGCGCACACATATATGCAAGCCGCGTTTATACCTAACTATGGAGTCACACTACTTGACGATATTGACGAGGTTGCATGTATTACGTCTATACACTATTTTGCATGTGGGGGTAAAGACATTGGAGGGACGTGCATTATTATTAAATATTACTAGAATGAAAGAACCACCTACTCTTTTGTTTCTATCTTTGTACACAAACACACCAGAACATAAGATCTATAACCGTTCGTGGCTCGATCCGTTCAAACGAAGCATACCCTAGACGTAATTCTCACTCAACGTCGTCCATACTACATGTCGAGTCATTTCGAACGATGTCGAGTCGCTTCCACGTGACATCGCCGATAGACGTTTTGGGAATGACTTGAATTGGAACGATGACATCCTATTGATGAGACTTTGCAGGCGTAATTGGCTGGAGGTTGAAGTGATTTTAACTGCAGAGAGGTTAACATTGATTTTGTGCACAGATAAGTTAAATCTCTTGCATTAGTTCTCACTTCTGACTTACATACAAACGTGAGAATTTATAATATTAGAGGTTAATGTATGACATTGCCGATTAGTACTGAAAAATTAAATTTAGTTTTATTTTTAATTTAACATATTTATTTAATCAAAATAATTATCATTCAAAGTCAAAGTCAAAATCATTTATTCAATTTAGGCGCTCTTATGAAGATCAATTACAAATTTTAGTATTGAAATATTCTACAGACATACATTGCTGTCATCTAATAGGAAGGTCATTTATGCCTTTGCGATAGAACTCTGGTGATCTCGATTCGACTAACTGTGTGAAAGCATTTTGTACTGCCTCCAGGGAAGAAAACTTTTTATCACGTGGAAAATTGTCCATATCATGAAAAAAGTGGCAGTTCGTTAGAGCATGGTCTGGCGAATAGGAGAGTGACGAATGGTTTCTAAGTGCAGTTTCTATGTACATTTAAAACGGTTTCTCGCGCTGTATGCGGTCTCGCGTTATCATGGATGTTTCACAGCTAGTTTTGCTATCATTGTTCGGAGTTCGGCACCGTAGACATATGCCGTTATTGCTTGACCAGATCGGAGAAAGCTATAGAGTGAATATCACCATGCTGAGATCACCAAACAGTTACCATTACCTTTTTATTGGTAAGCTTTGCTTTAGGACACTGTTGCGGCGTTTGATCTGTCAGCCATTGCATTGTCGCTTACGGTTATCGTAAAGAATCTACTTTTCATCACATGTCGCAATTCCACCCAATATTCCGCTTGTGGTTTGTTCTTCAAATCTAAGTTTCCATAACGAAAGCGTTTCAACGAAAATTGCACGGTGCGTTTATTAACAATCCCCTCTCCAAACGCAACCTTGATATTGCGAGCTGTTTCTGCCGCGTTAGTTCCGCGTCAGAATCGGATTCAAAGATCACGAGTTTTCAAAAACTTCAAAAATCGAATTTTTGAAGTTTTTGAAAACTCCATTAAATTACGTAAAATCCAGACTGTAGGTACGTGGAATGTACGCGGATTGCTACAACCCGGTAAATTGAGTATCGTAGAGAGAGAACTGAACCGATGTGGTCTTAATATTTGTGGACTTAGCGAAACTCATTGGAAGAACAATGGACATTTCATTACCGACACTCATGCTGTTTACTTTTCTGGAAACGATGACACCAGCGAACATGGAGTTGCAGTTCTTGTGCGTAAGCATCTAAACAACTGTATGATGGGATAAGAGCCAATTAACGACCGCATTATCCCCATTAAACTGAAAGCATCACCTGTAAATCTGAATATTATACAGGTTTATGCTCCCACTAGCACCGCTAAGACCCATGTCACTGAGAGTTTTTACGCTGACTTACAAGGTACAATAGAAAAAGTCTGTAACAGAGTGCTTTTGATGATTATCGGTGACTTTAACTCGAAGATCGGAGCAAACTCCAGTATTGTCAGTAAATCAGTCGGGAATTTTGGGCTTGGTACGCGCAATCTACATGGAGACCGATGAATGCAGTATGCAGATGAGAATGGTTTAGATATAGCCAACAGTCTTTTCCAGCATCATCCTTGAAGACTTTTTACCTGGACCTCGCCAGGAGGCACAACCCGTAATCAAGTGGATTTTTCTCAAAAACAAAACTAAATATGTATTATTTATTACTAAAATAGATATATTCCAGATTTGTTATATTGTGAATCACGTTTAACCAACAAAAATACTTAAAGAGACAATTTTAAAATGTTTTGAAACTCAAATCAAAACTAACAAAAATAATTTAGTTTATGGACTGTCTGTGCGTGTCTACGACTGTGCCGTATAACGGCACCTGAAAGAGAGAGAATAAAATATAGAATTTTGATTTAAGAAATTGAGAAATTTGACCAAGTGCGAGCCCAACTCACTATTGGTACAATTTCTTTATTTATTTTAATATTGTTATGTTTGCAACAACGGTTGCTCGGCGAATTACATTACAAAATATTCTTTATTTATTGTTTAAATATGGAGTTAGTTCTTAAATTACATCAAGTTTGACACTTTTACAAATTTAATTTTTAACGACGATACTACGAATAAAGCGACCATACTACGAATAAAGCGACGATACGATTCTTGTTAAGGATGTGTTCTACGAGATGTGTTACATATACCGCCATGACAGCGCATATTCACTAAAATTCCAAACGGAAAACTGTAAAAGGCACCAACCTTGTTTGGTAAGACGTACAAAAACTGTAAATTTAGTCTTGTAGTTTTATTTTTCCCGTGGGGTGCTAGAATGTCATCCCCCCATCTCTATCCGTGGCGTAGTAAGAGGCGACTAAGGGTTACCCTTAAGATAATAAATAGATTCAGGCGTTACTTTGCAGAAATCCATACTTTATAATAACAAATATTTTTAAAATATTTCTCGATCGTGCGCTCGTAGAGTCAAGACCTCCTGAGGATGCTTCGTGTAGAAACGAAACGCGTCGAAAATTCTTCCGGTTTGGCTGCGTGGCGTTTGTGACGTCACGTCGGCTTAACAGGAAAATTAGACGAAAATGTCACCAGATATTTTTGTTTGTATTTTTTTAAGTGTTTTATTAACATATTAATTAGATGTTTTCATAAAATATATTTTAAATATTTGTTATGATGTTGTTACCCTTACCTGCTGGTGGGCAGCAGCACTTTCTGAGGAACTGATATCTCACACTGTGATCCCCAAGCCAAGCATGGGGATTATGGCAAACCCCCCATAATGTGGGAGACTGTGTCAGTAGTGGAGAATCCAGCTGATACAGTACAGTGTAGCTGTCTCGTTTTATTATACAGACCTCTAAGAAATCTCAGCAAAAACAAGTTTTTCTACTTCTCAACACTTTTGAGTGATCAAATTTCCGTGTTCCATTTTTCCTAGATAACCTCACTCACACTAATGCAATCGTCAAAACCCTTGATGAAACGAGCGCAGGTGAGATGGAATCGGGCTCCAATATAATTTGTCAAGTGCAGACGCAATAACGAGTGCCCTCGTCATGCGCGACGTTATTAAATATTTCATGATTACGCCAAGTTAGGAGAAGGTGGATATGGTATTCTGGATTTATCTTATTTTTAATTGTGCTTACTGGCTCTCAGGCAGTACAGCTGTCGAGATACACTGTTATGTGGTTGGTGACGAATTTTCTTGATCGCGAGGCAGGAGAGTATTTCCAAACGCTGATGTGATGAAGCTCAAGCCCACGGTGGCTTTTGTACCATAAGCCATCTGCACTGCACCTATTGTTATAGTCACTGAATCAAAATTTTTCTTATCATTAAAGCATAAATTAGATGGTAGTACTGACTTCAGCAACCCTCGTGGGGTGCCGGGATAGAATGTTACTACCCCATCTCTTACTGTGGATATCGAGTGGACTAAGGGAAAAATACCGGAAGGTGGGCAGCAGCTCCCTGTGAGAAACTGTTATCTGATACTGCGATCCCAAAGACGACTGCGTGGGGATTATGGCAAACTCTCGCTTAATGGGGGAGGCTGTGGTCAGCAGTGGACAATCCAGCTGATACAGTACAGTACTGTTTTGTCCTCAGATCGTCAACAACTTTGTCCACTGCTGAACACAAACTCCCCCATACAAGACTTGTATTCATGTTTATGTGCAGTAATGTTAGCCTGAGGACTGGTGAACCTTCATTCTTCCTTTCTCATCTGTATCCTTCGGGCAAGCAGTAGATGCTCCAGGTGATACAGAATATAGCATCTCGGGATTTGAATCTGCATCATAAAATGCTAACCACGGTACAAAGGTAAGGGTCGTTGTAGTACGAGTATAATTGACGTATCTCATATGACGACGTTTAAAAAGTCGGGTTATTTCTTTGTTAGTTCAAAGAAATCTGAAGTAACTCGTTCAATCATTATTTTATAATATAATACATTATATATTATCTACCGATGCAATTCTTGTTTCCATACTGACTTAACTTACAGGAGTTTTTTTTTTATTCTGATTTCATCTCGAAAAGCATATTTTGTATACTGTTTTCTCAATATGTTTACTTTACTAATTCGTAATAGTAGAATATTATACAAGTGAGCTAAGTTGCTCATTATACACGAGGCTGTGTTTTGCAGCCCGAGCCGTAGGCGAGGGCGTAAATCAGCCGAGTCAGAGAAACAACATACGAACATTATGGCAAATAGCGCGCAAGTTTTTTTTTTTTGCGCGCGGGAAATGTATTATCGTTGATTACATATAAACCTCTTTGATGTTACAAATCTGTATTACCCGGTTAAATTGAAGATGCTCTGTTTACTCGCATATAATTTGCAGTTAGGTACTAACTTAACTTTGTAGGGATAATTCTATTACGCACTAGTGTATAATATTATGCACGAGGGTGTTATAGTTCGGTTTATGGCCCTAAGAACGATATAATAAAGCTTACTTTACGAGCAAGGGTGTTCAAAATTAAATAATATTATGCTCTGTCCACTTTTCAAGATTCACAATCAGTATTTACATGTGGATCCGTGGATACTTTTTTCACTTCTTAGATCCTTTCATGGAGGGATTAATATATAACAAAACATTATAGCCGGGCCTGACTAAGATTTCTTTTCATTCATGTTATCTGGATTTAACGATCAGATTTTCAAGTATTTAATAATATAAAAATAAAATTTTGACTAACATCGACGTATCAGCCAAACTTCAAGAGTCTTCTCGTTAACCAGTCAATGCAACGTTCCTAAAACTGGCTGAAAACTGTTATTTAAATATGTTTTTTTTTTAACGGAACTACCTCGAGGCCCACCTGAGGTTAAGCGGACTAACCTCTGCCTATAACAGATGCATTTCATCACAAGTCACAAATTGCACTGCGCCCGTCACTTTGAGACATAGTTGTTAAGTCTCATGTGCCTGTAATTTCACTGGCTCTAAAGGACAGCTACCGGAACACACCATTAGGTGCTTGGCGACAGATTTTCTACTTGAGGGTGGTAGCTAGCCAGGCGGGCATTCGCAAAATGCCCTACTATTATGCTAAAACGACTGCCATCCTTAGACAACAACCGGGACCGACGGCTTAACTTGCCCTCCGAAGCACGGAATCGCTCAGTAGTTATGTCACTAGCGTCACCCATCCAACTCATGACTGCGTGTGACGTTAAGAACAGCTAAGTAAACTTCGCTAGGAGCGCTGCAAAATACCTGTACCTTATTATTCAACCTAATTATAACTAGTGTTTCACTTCTAATGAACTTCATAACAGGCTCATAGCGAAGTCAAGTGAAGCAATAACAGCTTCCTTGAGCGAACATCCATATTGCCAACTTAAGGGTGAACTGGCCGGACGGTTCTCCATACAAACGCTGTTGGGTGATCACTCCCTTATTTGAGGATTTAGGTCCAAAATAAAACTTAACACCGATTAATTTCGTCATTATCTAGGCTTGTATGATGCCAAAATTTTAAAAAGATGATTAAGTTCTAAGTTATGAGCCTCGAAAACTTTATATGAAAATGTTTCGAGGCTCATAATTCTCAGGATAATTATTTTATTAAAATTTCGGCATCATACAAGCCTAGATAATGACGAGATCAATCGGTATTATGCTTTATTTTGGACCTACATCCTCATATAAGGGAGTGATTACCCAACGGCGTTTGTATGGAGAACCGTCCGGCCAGTTCACCCTTAATCAAATAAACTAACTTGGAAATGTTCCAAGAGTGGTTGCTAAACTATTATTATGCCTGGGTATTTGAGCCACTTGGCATCGAATACCGTTTTCTTATATCGTATTCACTATCAAGGTAATAAGTATTGATACATGGTAATGCATTTATTGATACGAAATCGTCAGTGGTATTTTTAAGTTAGTTTTTTTAGTAAATCTCAATATAGAATTAAATAAATTGTCAGTTAAATAAATGTCGCCAAGCACCTAACGGTGTGTTCCGGCAGCTATCCTTGAAAGCCAGTACTTCTAGGTTAGCCTGAACAACACCTTCGACCATCACTTACCATCAGTGAGATAGTGGTCAAACGCTAACCTATCAGGCATAAAAAATAAAAAAAACAGCAATCTTTTAATTTATGTATCCGAGATGCTATAGAAAGGCAAGTTATACAATGAAATTACAGGCATATGAGATATTGGAAAGAAGTTAGTAATAACATGGGTGACGTAGCAATGTAGGTATTGAAGAATGGTAATATCGAGAAGTTTCACTTGAGGGTGGTAGCTAGAAAATGCCCTACCACCATGCTGTAACGACTGCCATCCTAAGATAACAACCGGGACCGACGACTCAACGTGCCCTATGAAGCACGGAAACGCTCAGTAGTAACGTCACTAGCGGTCACCCATCCAACTCATGACCGCGGGTGACGTTGCTTTACTTTGCAGATCGGTTGAGAACAGCTAAGTAAACTTCGCTACGAGCGCTTCGATACAAGGCAATGATGTCTATCTTGATGTATTCACTGTCAGGAATCTTACCATATCCATTATTCGCAGCTCAAATCTACAGGTCTGTATCTGCCCAGGGGAAATCAGGGATCGCGTGGCACCGGGCGTTAAGCCTCATGATGGCCCGGCCTTATCCCGGACTGTTTCGACAGGATTCCGGGACGGACTTGAGTATCCCTGATTATGTGCAATTCTATCATAATACAGATGAGGTATAAGCTTTCGCTGATGCTGTTTGTAGGTCATGGGTTAATGAGATAGAAGTATACAGAGATTTAAGTATTCTATTTTAAGTAATTAATTATAATGAAGTGAGTCAATATCCCGTGGGGCGCCGAGTTAAAATTGCACCTCTCCATATCGATGATACGTGGTCGTCGTAAGAGGCGACAAAGGGAAAATTACTGGAAGGTGGGCAGCATAACCTTCTAAAGAACTGCATTCTTACACTACGATTGCCAAGCCATCTGCTAAGTGTGGGGATTATGGCAAATACCCCCAAAGTAGGGGATGCTGTGTTCAGCAGTGGACGCTCCGGCTGATACAGTACAGTATAATAAATGAGTCAATCCTATATGACGGTTTTACGATAAGAGATGATAAATTCGAACTATTACTAAACTTAACTTTATATATATGTCTATCTCTGATAAGTAAATCATTTTCTGGCCCTGGGGCTCATGCTCTAAGTCATGGGTTCGAATCCCATTCGTGGCTCACTCTCTGATTGAGATTTTGTTTGTTTTGTAAGAATAAAATGAGTTACTTAAGCTATAATAATTTTTGTTGGCATATAGATGTATGGTAGAAGGGCATTTTGCGATTGCCCGCCTGGTTAGCTACCATCCTCGAGTAGTCTGTCACCAAGCACCTAACTGTGTGTTCCGGCAGCAGTCCTTGAGAGCCAGTGAAATTACAGGCACATGAGACTTAACAACTATGTGTCAAGGCACAGTGTTATGCAATTCGTGACTTGTGTAAATCCCTAATCAAGGCATAAATATTTCTTAGTTATAAACGTTAAGAAGGACCAGTTTTGTTAATCAGTCGCTAATGAGAGACACTGTGATCGAACGCCGTAGGTGTTATTTTCCGCTTTGCAAAGATCTCAGTTGCATTACCTGTCTTCCTAGTGCTGTAAGATTTTTTAATGCAAAGTCCAACTGTAACCAAGCGCGTCCGACTACTGTAATTGGGTTGAAGAAAAAAAAGGTAATTTAATAAAGGCAACCACTTAATATTACTTAGCCAGTTTCGTAGGATATCAGGGTGAACTGGCCGGTCAGTTCTCCATACAAACTTCGTAGGGTGATCACTCCCTTATGTAAGGATTTAGGTCCAAAACAAAGCATGATATCGATTGAACTCGTCATTATCTAGGTTTTTATCGTAATAAAGTTTTAAAAAGAAGAGAGAACAAACATTTTCATATAAAGATTTCAGGGCTCATAACTATCAACTTAATAATCTTTTTATAATTTTGTTACGATACAAACCTAGATAATGACGAGTTCAATCTATATTATGCATATAACTAAAATCTCAAATAAGGCAGGGATCACTCTACGGCGTTTGTATGGAGAACTGTACGGCCAGTTCAACCTTAAGGTTCAGTTGCCATCCACAACTTGATAATGGTACAAAACCACGTTCAAAAACGAATTGCGCGCACACAAACTAAGAACGTCACACAAATACAACCACATCCCGGGCATCTGGCTGGATCAGCTGTTTAACATCCGCCATCTTGTTAAATAAATCGCTTCTTAGTGTTTAAAACACAAGAGGAACAATGATTAACTTTACAGCTACTTTATGCAATTGATAGTGACTGATTAAAGTTATTTATCGGTTATAGGTAAAGTTTTTCTTATTAAATTACTATTCAATAAATAATATTTTAACAAGCGTTTACTTATAAGTACACCCTTAAAATTTGAGTGCACAGGGAGCTTTCCGTATACACGTAGTTTCGACATATTTTAAACACTCAAACTCGGTGAAACTTTGCATGTACCTATGTCCTTGAGCCGAATATTTATGCTTCTAGTTTGGTAGGCTCAGCAATATGCATACAAAAATGTGCTCCTTGCACTCTACGACTTTTAAGAACTTACCAAGCTCTGATCACCATTGACTTATTTTCTATAGGGTTTTAACCTGTCGAGCATAATAGAAATACACTAAACACTTTTGAGAGGGAAAATAAAAGTAAGAGAAAATATATTTCAAATGCAACATTGACCATTTCCGTTATCCGGATGTCAAATATAGATTGAAAAAAGATATAAAAATACACCTAGAATTGTAGATCCAGTATGGCTGAATTTATTTGGATTTATTTGCACGTATGCGTGTTTTATTTTTATGACGTGTCTGTTATAGTTTTGATTCGTTCAAACGTGCGATTGAACACGATGTGTTTCGAATATTCTGGAAGGTGTATCTATGTGAATTTTGAATCAGTTTCCGTGTGGAATTTGGTAACATCGAGCTTTCTCGGAAACTTGAGCAAGGGTAAAAATATTTTGAAAAATAATTATCTTTCAACACTGAAAAGTATTAATAAAGTACGTGGTAGGGCATTTTGCCCGTGTGGCTAGATATCACCCTCAAATAGAAATCTGTCGCTGAGCACCTATCGGTGTGTTCCGGCAACTGTCCTTGAGAGCGAATAACCCTGGGTTAGCCTGTACAACATCTTCGGCCACATCATCACTAGGATCAGGTGAGATAGAGATCAAAGGCTAGCCTTTCAGCTATAAATAAAAAAATAAAAGTATGAAATAACTTATTGAAGTCGGTAGTACAATGCTGATTCAAAGCGCTGATCTCACACCATCATGCTTCAACTTCCACATAGTTATTTTACACTTTCCGGTGTCGAAAGTGGTGTTAACGCCAGAAAACATAAATAAAGTTACGGCTTAATATGAATAGTACATCCCTTTTCCCAATACATCCTCAACATTTTAAATGCAAGCAAAACTGCCGCCATCCGCCTTTTAGTATAGTGCACTAATGCCGTCTAGCGTGAAGAAATAAAACTAGTATTGAACTCACCAACCGCTATCAAGGCGGACAAAATATATCGCTCCGCAATTAATATTAAAAACTTTATACGTAGTTTTTAATATTAACCCACAGCATTGTGATCTTTGTAATTTTCTAGTGATAGCGTGTGCTAGCCCATCAGTGATAAGAGGTGATCAGAAGGATTGCAGTGTCTACTGAAGAAGACCGCGTGGCGGGCCCACCGGCGTGTGTAATATCGCGCTGTTTTACTACCTGGCTGCTCCTGGATTGTCTGGTAGGCTTGCATTCCCTCGTCTTTCTTTATTTCAGCCCCTTAACGACTGCGACGCGGCATATATGGGCTCACAAAATGTTTTATACTACAAAAACAAAAGAGAAAATTATTCTGTACCCCAAATCTTGTGATAAAGGCTCACACTTCTCCACTAACAAAGTTCAGTCCTTGAATTTAGCGAGAAATGTATTAAACATCATTCTATTTTAAATATATTTATTTTTCATTAGCAATGGCCAAGTTAAACATTACGTGGCTACGTATTTGCTACAGTAAATACGTTAACAACTACGATAAATAATTCCTCAGAATGGCCAAACGGTCTGTGGCAGGTTTAGCAATTCTAGGCTGGCCTGAACAACATCTTCGACCACATCATCACGTCAGGTGAGATAGTGGTCAAAGGCTAACCTAACAGGTATTTAAAAAAATATTAAAATCTGTTGTCTTAGATTTTCGCGATTAATACACATAGTAATTAAACAACTTTAAACGGTTTAATTCGCGTATATTTATCATTATATTTGTTCCGTGACCACGATCACTGCAAAGTGTTTGAAACGCCGGGACAAAAACAAATTATAAATATAAGCGATTTAAACCGTTTAAAGAGAAGACAGGGCGCGCGGTACACTTTTTAAGCCACGCCCGCTGCGGTATAGTTTGAGTTTTTGAGCTTGAATTACATTTCTTTTCATATTTATTCGTAGCATATACTGAAAAGATGGATCTGACATACAAACGTATTTAAAATTTTACATCTAACGGGACTGAAAGTACTAGGTAGATACATATTTAAAACTTTACATTATCTATTTTCTCTCATAGTAGTAGTATTTAGTTAGTAGTCATAGTAGTAGTGAAATAAAAAATTAAAAGCAGAGCCAAACAAAAGAAACCTAAAACCAGCATCAAACGAAGTCTACCTGCACTAACGCTCATCAATTCACCCTCGTATAGAGAGACACGTAATGAATTAGTCAACTCAGTAATTACCGTACCGCAATGCGGCCAGAACTAACTGGTTTACACCGGTTTTATAGGAATATAGCTGATTTCCACCGTCTTTGCTTAGCTAGGTACCTTATTTCAGACAAAAAATAGTTTTCATTCCACCAATTTGAATTTTTTGGGCGTACATAAGTTCGATTAACGTAGATGTTTTCTCCACGTGACTTTCATGGGCAGTAATGAGTTTTGATGTAATTCTATTATATTATATTGAAGCAATGATGGCCGAGCGGTAATAGCTATGGACTGCCGTGGCGCAGGTCCATGGTTCGATCCCCACCGCCGTCCTGAACTTCATTGCATGGGCATTTTGCGAATGTTCGCCTGGCTTACTACCACCCTTAAGTAGAAAATCTGTAGCCAAGCACCTAACAGTGTGTTCGGGCAGCAGTCCTCGAGAGCTAGAAAAGTACATGCATGTGAGATTTAACAACTGTATGTGTCGGTGTGACGGTCACAGTGTAATTCGTTTCATCGGCAGAGATTAGTCCGCTTAACATCAGGTGCGCCTCGAGCTAGTTCCGTCACAGTCAATAAAAAAAAATTGAATTATTTTCCTTGGTATTTTGTGACCTAAGAGATAAAACAAAGATATATGATGATGTATGAATAAAAAATTAAAAACGCGCGAACTAAGTGAAACGAAAGTTGACCTCGTGTATTGAATCCCTCGTTGCGCTTAGGATTGGACTCTACTTTAGAATCTCTAACTACAAGAATCCTTCATTCCGCTCTGGATTCAAAATACTTAGCGCACTCACTGTAAAAATATTGTTTTTTTATGTTTGATAGGTTAGCCTTTGACCGCTATCTCACCTGATGGCAAGTGATGCTGTGGTCAAAGATGTTGTTCAGGCTAACCTAGAATTATTGTCTGTCAAGGACGGCTGCCGGAACACAATGGTAGGTGCTAGTCGACAGATTTTCTACTTGAGGCTGGTAGCTAGCCAGACGGGCACTCGCAAAATGCCCTACCACCATGAAGATCTGGTCCCTTGTAATACTATCCACTATTGACATTACACCTTCAATGAAGCACACGGCATAAACACTCACATTACACTGTGTATTGAGACATGGTAGCTTTTCTTTAAGTATTTCTTGCTATTATTTTTGCTTAAAATCTCTAATAGCTCAGCAGTAGGTAATATAGAAATAAGCTGATTATAACAATCGACATCATAATAACGCGACTAATTACACTTCAGAGTAAATAAATGGACATATTTTATTTTGTTATATGAAATAGTGTGAACATGGTTTGAGTGTAAATAAATAAAAGTAATGAGATGGTGTGAGTGAGGTTTCACAAGCTCGTTACAGCTAAAATCCATGGAATCAGCCCTATTTATCGGGGAACAGTTTTTAGGTTGCCGGGCTAGATTATCACCCCCCCCCCCCATCACCACCTATGCGTGTCGTAACAGGCGACTAAAGGTAAAATACAGAAAGGTATGGACCTTCAGCGCCTTCTGAGGAACTGAATCTTAAAATGCGATTCCAAAGACGCCTGCCAAGCGTAGGGACTATGGCAAACCCCTCTCACTGGAGGAGGCAGTGGACAATCCGGCTGATACAGTACGGTTTTGAATGTTTAACATGGTAAATCTTTAACACGGTAAATCACAAATTTACTAACTATACAAATTTAAGACAAATGATTACACTTCGCTTCACTACATTTCGCTACACTTCACTACACTTATGCACTGCAATGGGCTGCGCCACCACCATACCACACCGCATCACACTACACTTCACCACACCACACTACACCTCACCTCACCTCACCTGACCTCGCTTTACCTCGCCAAGCCTAGTTATTATATATCGTGTATGAACCAGACTGCTTATCTGTTGTATCTGTCATTTGGGTTTCATTAAGTGCAACAACATCTGAATTTTGAAATTCGAGCACAATAATTATGTCCGTTTCAAACGGGCAAAACGCACAATAAGCTTAAATTATCAGTTAAGCGCAATCGTACAAACAAATTTATATCAAACAAAATTCCCTTGGGTCGCGCCTGCATTACAAGTTTCCGGCCGGTTAGCGTTGGCTAGGAGTATATTTGCGGGATTTATCCGGCTTTTGGTTTCCTTTTCTCAGCCGATTCGACGTTTTGTTAGAGATTCTAGGTGATACACCATAGCAACTAATAAGGGTTATTTTATCAGTTGCGGAACAGGGCACATTCTACTTCTTTGATGAACAGTGTTTACTTATCACGACCGTTATGTTTCATGGCTGAATTTCTCTCCATCCAAAGGTTGTCTTGAAGAGATCGTTTTTAGCGATAAGACCGCCGATTGTGCAACATAACTTTAGTTTATGTTATTTTTAAAATGCTTACGTTATTTTGGTTTTTTTCCTTTTTTTTATGTAATTGTGACGGATCAAGCACGAGGCTCACCTGATGTTAAGCGGACTAACCTCTGCCTATAACAGATGCATTTCGTCACAAGTCACGAATTGTACTGCGCTCGTCACCTAGAGACATAGTTGTTAGGACTCATCGTGCCTGTAATTGCACTGGCTCTCAAGGAACAACACAGCCAGAACACACTGTTAGGTGCTTGGCGACAGATTTTCTGCTTGAAGGTGGTCGCCAGGCGGGCATTCGCAAAATGCCCTTCCACCATGCTTTGAAGCTCAAGCCCGCGGCGAGATTCGAACCATGGACATGCGGCACGGCAGTCCATAGCCAATGCCACTAAGCCATCACTGCTTTTGTGTCCAATAAAGAGTTGTCTATCTATCTACTTATAGATTTGGGTAATTAAACTTACTGGACTTGGCATGACTTGAGAATGTCGGTTGCATTATGATCTATACAGCTGATAAGAGATATTTGTTTTGATCAGTTATAATATAAAACAAATACATAATCCATATACCCAATTTTATACACATAATTTAATAAACAATCCTCCGGGGGTTGTGTGGAATCGATAACTAAATGTGCTACAAACATGTTTAATTTTCCCAATACACAAAATTAGTATCAACTTTATCCTAAGCTGTGGTACGTTGACCCTCCATTTACTCACATAAAAATGCTACCCGAAGACAATAAAACTCTATCACTAGGACAAGGAACTGTTTCGCGTACCTGACATTTCTAACGGACGCTTTTGCGATTGCCCGCCTGGCTAGCGACCACCCTCAAGTAGAAAATCTATCACCAAGCACCTAACGGTGTGTTCCGGCAGCAGTCCTTGAGAGCCAGTGAAATTACAGGCACATGAGACTTTGTCTCAACGTAACGAGTGCAGCGCAATTCGTCAATTGTGATGACATGCATCTGTTCTAGGCAGAGGTTAGTACGCTTAACATCAGGTGGGCCTCGAGCTTGTTCCGTAACAATAACATAATAAAATAAAAATTAAAAAACTCGGAGGCAAGGAGGAGATGGTCGGGGCTAGAATGTATCAGGTTACCGGTCAATCTAGCAAGCCTGCCGAATGCCTTGCTTAGTCGCCAATCGATTCTGTACGTACCTCAGAGCAAACAGTACGTATCTACGTACTAAACTACTACTAAATTTGTTTGAACAAGTATAGCTTCACCTTGGCCAGCCCTATTGGCTAGTGAAGTTAAGAAGACCAGTCCGTCGAGTCTCACTAACTGCAATAATATCAGCGTTAAGCTCACTTACCACAAGATGCTTATTGAAGCGCTCGTAGCAAAGTTTATTTAGCCGTTTTTTTTTATGTTAGTATGGTGGAACAAGCTTGAGCCCCACCTGATGTTAAGTGGACTAACTTCTGCCTATAACAGTTGCAATTCACTGGCTCTCAAGGACTACTGCCGGAACACACCTTTCGGTGCTTGGCGACAGACTTTCTACTTGAGGGTGGTAGCTAGCCAGGCGGGCAATCGCAAAATGCCCTTCCACCATGCGGTGAAGCTCAAGCCGGCGGTGGGGATCGAACCAGGGTACTGCGGCACGGCAGTCCATAGCTATTACCGCTCGGCCATCATTGCTTTTTTTCTTAACCGATCAGCTAAGTTAAGCAACGTCCGCCGCGGTCATGACTTGGATGGGTGACCGCTAGTGACATTACTATTTACTACTGAGCGCTTCCATGCTTCGGAGCCGTTAAGCCGTCGGTCACAGTTGTTGTCTTAGGATGGCAGTCGTTACAGCTTGACACTGTCGTTGCTTCATTAGATGATGGGTTAAGAACGGCTAAGCAAAATACGCTACGAGCGCTTTAAATGTTTGTAATGTATATTTGCATGAGATATTGCATTCGATTGGTAGATATTTTTCAGTCTAAAAATGAAAGGTCCTTCAATATAAAATGAACTATCCAACCCCTACATGCAAAATAGTGCATGTATAGACACAATACACGCAATCTCGCCAATATCCTTAGTTTTACAGTCATCGTATCTACGTGAATGTGTCCGAGTTCACAATAAAATCGCTGCACGAACACATTAAATAATCACAATAATAACAAATATTTCTAAACTATTTTACTACGAGCGCACGAAATCGATCGTATAGAGTCAAGACCTGAGGATGCTTCGCGTAGAAGCGAAACGCGTCGAAAATTCTTCCGGTTGGCTGCGTGGCGTTTGTGATGTCACGTCGGCTTAACAGGTAAATTAGGCAGAATTGTCATTAGATATATTTTTTATATTTTTTAAGTGTTTTATTAAAATATTAATTTAATGTTTTCTTAAAAAAAAATTTGTTATTATTAAATATGGATTTCCGCAAAGTGACGCCTGAATCTATTCATCATCTTAAATAATCACGTTTAGTGGAAATGTCGTGCATTTTTAGAAAGAAAGATCTCCATCATAATATAAGTGCACTATTTTCTTTAAAAAAAATAGCACTTCTAACAAAGATGACAAAATCACTTCTTAACAAAGGCAAACAGATGACGACAACGCATTAGATTTCAGTCTTGATCTCAGTAATTGTTTTCGGTTCATATAAATCCAAGATTTTACATAACCTCAAAGAAAGAAATCGCATGTAATTAATCGCATGATATTAGTGGCTAGTTGACATCAAAATTTCTTGAGATGATATCTGGATATTCTTGCTATAATAAATTATTTATTTCATACGCCATTTGGCGTGGGCGACATCTTGCTGAACCACCATGTCGTGAAGTTGTGGCCACAAGAACTCTGTTAACATGTTCTTGTAACAGATTAACGGATTTTAGTAAATAACACGGGATAACTCACGTGAATAATCAGATAGCTCTGAGAGTGTTAAGCGAGACGTCAACGCGGGCGTCCCGAGCTCTCCTTGAAAAAGACCACCGGATGTGGTTGAAACTATAGTCGGAGCTATCTGACTTATTCACGTGAGTTATCCCGTATTATTTGCTAAAAATGAGTGAAAACTACGTTAGTTTTTATGATAAGATTAACGGATGCCGTGTGCAGTTTCTTCACCAAAATATCCGCGAAATTTGAAAGCGTAAATATTTCCGTTTTGTAATGGGTTCACGATGATAACACGTGTGTAGCGCACCATTATTATTAATGTGAACAATAATAGGTGTCAGCTATCAAATTGCAGTATTACCTCTTGAGCAAAAGGAAAACTGCAGAAAATTTTAAGTTAGTAGTTTAGTGCACTTTTATTTTGAGACCTTTTATAAACCCCCCTCTTAATTCCTACTATTTATTAATTGGTATAAAATTCAATATCATGGTCATTTTCTGGCTATTTTGTTGTAGGGAATGTTTGGTCCCGGCTTACATAATGAAATAATTAAAAGAAAATTCCACGTGGAAGTAGGCACGAGCGGATCAGCAGTTATAACCACTACTAACTTATATCGGAGTCGATCCCGTAGGGAGACACTGCAATGCAGGTTTTAGTTTAAGCTTTGGCAAGTTTAGCGTGGATTTGCCGGATTTATTTGGCTTTTGCCTTTACTTCGACAATTCAACGTTGTGTACAGTCGAACTACATTAGAAATATATATAGTAGAAAAGCAAAATGCATACAATATATTTTTATCTACAAGTACGACACTTCGGTACAGTTTTTTTTTATGGTATAGGAGGGCAAACGAGCAGGCGGCTCACCTGGTGGTAAGTGATCACCGTCGCCCACGAACATCCGCAACACCAGAGGTATCGAGGATGCGTTGCCGGCCTTTGAGGAGGGAATATGCTCTCTTCTTGAAGGCCCCTAAGTCGTATCCGTTCGGAAATACTGCACCTGAAAATAGTTGTATTAATAGTCATAGTAGTCATAGTAATTTATTATAATAAACATCAGTTTACAAGTCAAATCATATGATGATTAATAATAATATGTTTATATACAGCTACAACACAATTATGTATACACTTTGTCGGATATAAATCGATTATAAAATAAATCATAAAATACAGATAAAATAATTCTTTAATAAACATACATTTAAAAAGCTTTCTGTTAAGAATAGCCCACAAAGCAGATTAAAGTGCCAATTATTTCGATATATGGGAACAAGTAAGTAATTTTTGTTTTGCCTATAATTTGAATGTTTTAATCCCCGGTACGTCCCTAACCAGGAGGCCGCTGGGTCCCCGGATGCCTAACAAGACGCTTGTAGAAGTCTGCTTCTTATAATTCAAACGGTTCGAACGTAAACGCGTATATTCCTTGCCTTTAAACTGTTAAAATATTATTACTCTACAACAAAGGGAAGTATTTCAAATCAAGAAATTAAAACACAAATTTACGAGCGAAAAAATCATGATCATGTTTTTTATATGTTATTGTGACAGAACAAGCTCGATGCACCACCTGATGTTAAGCGGACTAACCTCTGCATAACAGATGCATTTCGTCACAAGTCACGAATTGCACTGCGCCTGTCACCTGGAGAAATAGTTGTTAAGTCTCATGTGCCTGTAATTTCTCTGGCTCTCAAGGACTGCTGCCGGAACACACACAAAACAGTAAATGCAAAACAACAAACAGGTAATTAGCGTACATTAATACACTCCAATAGGTACACATTATTTTTCTTAATCAGCTTTTATGATTATGGAGGTTTTGTTATTTAGCCGTTAATTGTACTAATACACGTTGTCCTACATTATGTTGATAGAACAAAATGTAGCTTAATATTTGCTAGAGCGTTGGAATAATATTTCACTAATACCAACAACATTATTAAGAAACTAAACAACGGATATACAATGTGAAGCAATGATGGCCGAGCGGTACTATGTACTGCCGTGCCGCAGGTCCATGGTTCGTTAGCGCTGGCTTGTGCTTCACTGCAAGTAGAAAATCTGTTGCCAAGCACCTAACAGTGTGTTTCGGCAGCAGTCCTTGAGAGCCAGTAAAGTTACAGGCACACATGAGACTTAACAACTGTAGGTATGTCTTAATGTGACGGGCTCAGAGCAAAATCGACACTTGTGAAGAGATGTATCCTTGATACCTCTGGTGTTGCGGATGTTCGTGGGCGACGGTGATCTGAGACGGGGACACGCCTTTGATCCGTCAGAATTACATAAAAATGAAACTGATCCATTTACGTTTAATTTCTTTTCAAATTTCGTATATTTTTCGTGGAATTATTACGACGAATATCACCTGTTACAAGGCCCATTTTATTAATCCAATAATCCCTAAAGCGCTTTTTCCTTGAACGTAATAAATCCCTAATGAAAAACTACTACACAATAACGGTCTGTTAAACAAAGACATTGCGAGGCGGCCGCCACTAAAATCATGAAATTTAATATCACGGATGAGAGAAACTCACGGTTATAATTTTTGGTTGAGAAATTCCGTACCCTAATAAAGGTTATTGGTATTTTATTTATTAGCTCTTGTTTCACTTTTCGTTGCGTTCGCCGTTCGTTTTGTGATTAGTTTTAGGGGAGGTTTTGATCGCATGAAAAACACTTAAAATTAATAATGTTATTGTAATTAAATTTTTATAATAGAATTATATATAAGGTGGATATTAATATATCAACAATACTGCGGGGGAATCGATAACTATTATTTGATTTTTAGTATGTACTAACTATTGCCTACTAAGTAGATACTACTAAGCTGTGGCGCGTTGACTTTGAGAATGATAGCGATGACAACCACGGTCTAATAACACGGCATCGTATCTACTTACTCTATTTACACACACACGCACGAATGCTACGAGAAGGCAATGAACGGCTATACTAGGCATTATGAAACAGCTGTTGCGTGTACCTATTCTGCTCTGGTCAGTCTTTGGCGGCTTGCGGAAAAAGAACGCGTGACGCGGTAGCGGCTAAACACTTGGCTTACAAACCTAGATATGTAATGATGTTTAATGATTGAAGTAGGTAAGTTACCTACTGTATTCACAAGGGTACGTAGAGCAAGGCATTGGACAGGTAAGCTAGATTGACCGCTAATACAATCTAGTCCCGCGCCGCGCCACCAAGCTGCCGACTACACGTTCGTAAGAATAGGTACGCTAAACAGCTGTTTTGTCTAAGTGTTTAGTAATTTCAGGTACATGGTTCGAATCCCGCTGCGGGCTTGAGCTTCACCGCATGACGGAAGGGCATTTTGCAAATGCCCGTCTGGCCAGCGACCACCCCCAAGTAGAAAATCTATCGCCAAGCATCTAACGGTGTGTTCCGGCAGCAATCTTTGAGAGCCAGTGAAATTACATGCACACACTGAACAACTATGTCTCAAAGTGACGGGCGCAGTGCAATTCGTGACTTGTGATGAAATGCATCTGTTATAGGCAGAGGTTAGTCCGCTTAACAGGAGGGCCTCGTGCTTGTTCCGTCAGAATAACATAAAGAAAAACTTTTTTAGTACTCTTCCTCGTACCTTTTACAAAACCTCGACGGCTCGTTTGTCCGTCCGTTCGTACGCGTCTTCAAAATATTGCTATCCTACAGGTAATGTAATTATTTTTGGGATAAAAAGCAGCCTAAGTTACTCCCCAGTTTGTAAATTATCTCTATATAAAAAATCACGTGGATATAATGCTCTGTTGTATCTTGTAAGGAGGACAAACTAACAAACTGACAAACATACTTTCGCATTTATGGCCTGAGGATTACCTTAATTTATATCGATTCATGAAAGGTTAAAACAGGTTATTTGATGATTTATATTTAGAACGTTCAAATTTAATATCCGATCCTCTTTCAGTTTGATGAATATTTAAATATCTTTTAGTGCAAATTATATTAAATTTATAAATTGAAAGCTTTTATAATTCGAGTTTTTAGGCACCTACTTGTTTTTATTCTATATAAAGGAATCGGATGGACAAGACTGTCAGTCCATTCAGTAAGTGGTGATAAGGTCGAAGATGTTATCAGACATAAAATGACCCACTCAAAGACTATTGGTAACAAATTGTTTTCTTTGGGGTACCGAGCTGAGCATTTATAAAATGCCCTACCACCATGCTATAAAGCTTAATACTGTGCCATGATTTAAACCGCGAACTCCAGGCCTATTCTATCATCTGTGTCCAGGCTCAACTGTTTACCATCATTGCCACATACCTTTGCTTTAATTGAGCGAAAATAGACCTGAGCGTAGGGATTAAGCCATTACCTAGTGAAAATTCCCTTTCATCCTTCCATCCCATTCATGTGAGGTCGATACACCATAATATCTTCTATACTAACACAAATGACAACATATAGCATCAATAAATTATAACACATAAATTATAACAAGAAATATTTTAAAAGTATGAAAAATGTTATTCAATATTAAAAAAAATACTGTATAGGTATAAAAAATATATCAAATTAAACAAATCCGCTTAATTTTTCTGTTAAGCCTACGAAAGGCATTTGGGCAAAATGGTCACTAGATATATTATTATATATTTTAAATGTTTTTTCTAAAATGTTTAAAAAGCACATTGTAGGATTTATGGGAGAAAAATTTTTGAAGATATAAATTTACAGCAAAATCTGTTCGTAAGAATACTTCGCAATAACATAATATTCATTATATTGCGCGATATTATTATAATATTGCACAATCTTCACGATTATGTTTAATATGTTTCGCAATTTTTTTTAAAGATATTCTACACTTTACGTTCTCTATGACAATAAATAATTGACCAAAGGCGTGTTAGGTTACGTATATGGTATGGTTTTGTGCAGGTGCCGTAGTTAAAAAGAAAACTACTCGCCACGTAGTTGGATGTATGTTACTATATATGTATGTTTGTAATTTTTGCAATACAATTTCTAGTTTCTTCGAAATAGGTGGCTATTTCGAAGAAACTAGAAATTGTATTGCAAAAATTCTTATTTCATTTAATAAAAGACTTACAAGTTAGGAGTTAATGTCATTTTTATCGAAATCGGTTCAGTAGTATTCAAGATATACTGTATCTTTGATACTTGTATGCTTTGACCAGACATGAAGTGGGAAAGTGGTGTTTTGCTGTGGTTTATTTGATGTGTTAGTATATTGTTCTGTGTTTGTTTAAACGCATAATAACCAGGTAGGTTTTTCTATATTTTGTACCAGGTTTTTTTTAATGAAAACTTTATATTATGCAATAGTTTCGCTAATTAATCAGTCAAGTAAATTGTACATATACAGGATTGATACGGGTAGATACATCGACCCGCACTTGCAGCGCAAGCGCGGTGGAACAATAACAATACACAAAATAACAATAACAATAAACCAACAATGCTCTTTAAATGGTTTTCTATTTATCTACGGCATCTGCAACGGGAGCATATAATATCGATGGTCGATTATTGTCTTCGTTAGTCATGTAGGCTTTTGCCCAACTGTGGGACAATTATGTAATAACTTTTAACCTGCAAACTTTTATAAGAAGTATCAAATTTCTTGGTCGAACTATCTAACTACTATAGTTGCTGTGATAACAAAGATATTGCACTACAACTATAATAAATTAAATTTAACCAAAACATGATTAGTTACAAAACTCTTTACTGGTTATTTCCACTATAAGTTAAGATAATCCCTAGTTTTTCCTAATAAACATACGCTTGTTTAGATATAGAGTATATAATGTTACAGCTACACGAACCGACTATTAAAAACTGCACACTTTTGGAAACAACCTAAAATGTATGTCTGGCAACACTTTACGATCGCACTGCTTACATTTTGGTACGAAGTTATAACCTAAATTGTGTAGCATAATATTAAAGAAAGTACATTAAATTCAATACTTACCTGTGAAAAGTAATTCCAGATAATTTTTTCTTCACTGAATATGTTCTGTTTTTGCAGTGTTTTAATACGCAAGTGGGCATTTTTAGTTTATTTATTCAGTTGTGTGACGTGTGTAATGTGCGACGGTCTATCGTGAATGAGGACAAAATTGGCCGAATTTGGATACGTTTGTGTGAGTGAGTTGTGTCTCACATAAAATTGGCTGAATTTGATGCTTCATTTTTGATTTTCATTAGACTCCCCCTTTCGTATTCATTTTTCTGAGGTAACGAGTAAAAGTTTTGTTCACGTTTCTTCACGCTCGCAGCCAAGATGCAAGTTTAGAACCCCAAAACTGTCGTATTCTGTCTAGAGAGCAAACAAAATGTTGATACCTGTCCTTACTTACCGAAAAGGCACCGCCAGCGTAATAATACATAATAACAGTTACCATTTATTCTTATGCCTCCGTTCCGGTTATGAACGAAGTTGTTAATGTTTTCTACGACACCAATGCCGTAATAAGAAATTTTTTAACTTGGAAGAAAACGTAGTTTTTCATTAGTAACTGGCAGCAGAAGGTATAGGTAAGAAAGTATCACATCTTCTTCTTCTTGCTATCATGAAGTTTCAATATCGTTATTTTCAACATCTTACAAAAGCACTTCTAAATGTTAAAATATAAAATTATGCATGGTCGTCTGTCAAGTCAAAATGGATGGCGGAGACGGTCGCGGGTGTTTGAACAAATGTCATAGAGAATCTGGAGTGAAGTCGATGTACTGTACTGTATCAGCCGGATCGTCCACTGCTGAACACAGCCTCCCCTATTAAGGGGGTATATGCCATAATCCCCACGCTTGGCAGGCGGCTTGGAGATCGCAGTGTAAGATGGCACTTATTTAGAAGGCGCTGCTGCCCACCTTCCAGTATTTTTTCCCTTAATCGCCTCTTACGACACCCACGGGATGATATGGGGAGGTGCAATTCCGGCACCCCACGGGGAGCAGTCGATGACATTGGCAGAATATCGTCAAACAACGATAAAAGTCAAAAATAAGAAAACGAAGAATGCCATCTGTCTATATCTAAAATGGCGGAATTAAAGATGGCCGTGGTACTCATTAAATTTATATAATATACATAGTATACTATATAAATTTAATGAGTAATAATATCCAGTGCGGCATATGCGACTGTGGCGCCGCCGCCGCTGAATGGGTCATGTATGTTATTAAAATTATAAAAATAATTGTGTGCTTCAGGAGACACCACAGTTTGATACCAACCGCCGAACATCTAGGTAAGTAAGTAAAGCTGTAATAAAAGTATATATTAAAAAGATTAACCTCGTTAGAGTTTCTTTATCGGTTTCTTCTCAGCGAGAGTAATCGAAACCGAATTATAAATGTTTCATTTTGAAGTCTATCCCCATCTGCAACAATCATATATATATATTATTGTAATGTAACTAAAGTACGTAAATGAAGGATCGATGATCGATGTCGTCACCACGAGTTTGCCACGGCTTGGTCAATTAATCAAGTTTAATGTCAAGCCATATTGTTACCCCGTTGTTGAGTATATCTGCGCTGTTGCTCTTTGTTTCTGTTGTTGAAGAACACAATCATCTATGTTAATCACCTATTCAATTACTAAATTAATATTAAAATTCTTTATGTTTATTGTAATGTTTAGAAAAGTATATTTTAGTTTTCTTTTTGTTGTCGTTTAGTTGATTTATACATTATGTATGTGTATATATGTATGTATATGTGTATATACATATTTATTCTGTACTGTGTGCATGCCGGTACATGGATTCACCAAATTGCTCCAACGGAAGATCAGCGCTGGCGAACAGCTGGTATTATGCTGAGTTGGAGCCAATTTGTGGTAGTTACATATATTATGCTCTTTCTATAGTTTTGATTTGTTTTTTTTACATCTATCATACATTGTGCTGTCGCAAATAAAATATTTTCTATTCTATTCTATTTCTATTCTATTCCACTCAATTCAATTCTAAATTCAACCAGATCAACTTATTGGACCAAAATATTGCAACTAAACGTGAGTCGCTAAATAAAAAAAATACAATCTATTGTTTAACTAGGGATGAAAGTTAGCAACTGCACCTGAGGTATACTAACGTCGTGACGATATAATAACATATTGTTGAACAACATAATCTTATATATAAAATTCTCGTGTCACAGTTTTCGTTGCCATACTCCTCCGAAACGGCTTGACCGATTTTGATGAAATTTTTTGTGCTTATCCGGTATCTACCAACGGAGAATCGGCCAACATCTATTTTTCATCCCCCTAAATATAAGGGGTAGTCCACCCCTATATTCTATTTTTTATTTTTAGACAAAAATTTTAATTTCTATTTTTAAATGATACAACATACTAAAATACATACAATCCTCAATTTTCACCCTTCTACGATCAACCCTTATTTTTAAATTATTTATATGGCAAAACAACGTTTGCCGGGTCAGCTAGTCAACTATAATATTCACCTATTCGACTCAGTTCAATTCTGAATTCAATCAGTTGAACTAATTGGACGAAAATATTGTAAATAAATGTGAGACGCTAACTAAAAAACAAAGTCCATTGTTAAGATTAGAGCTCAGGAAGCGCTTTCCATACAAACGTAGTTTCGTCATATGAGGCCAGCAGTAGGTACATTAAGTATTGGATTCTGGCCTTCAATTACCTGATTCTTAATAAGAATCGACCCGGCCTGAAATGTTTGCGTTGTCACTAAACAATGCTGTATTGGAACTGCCTTAACGTTTTAATCTTAAGAAGGGAGGAGACGGAGGAGTCCCAAGCCTCCTAGTGGCCGATTTTTAGTATTTATTACATTATCTATGAAAATGTCTACTGTCTAGCTATCACGGTTCACGAGATACAGCCTGATGACAGACAGACAAACGGACAGTGAAGTCTTAGTAATTGGGTCCCGTTTTTACCCGTTGGGTATGGTACCCTAAAAATTAGGGGTGCGACGTTTATACGGTGCTGAAGTCGCATGTGTATGATTTATTCTATTTGTGTCTGGTTCTATTTTGTTATTTATAAAGTACATCAAAGGCAATTATACTACAATTATCCTAAAACTTCAATTTAAATCACGATTGTACAAAGTCTCTTCATATGTTTTTCATTGTATATTTGTAGCTGATATGCTAGTCTTTGACCACTATCTCACCTGATGGTAAGCGATGATGATGTACAGGCTATTCTAGAGTTACTGGCTCTCAAGGACAGCTGCCGGAACATACCGTTAGGTTCTTGGCAACAGATTTTCTACATGAGGATGGTAGCTAGCCAGGCGGGCATTTGAAATGCACTACCACCATACGGTAACGACATCCTAAGACAACAACCAAGACCGATGGCTTAACGTGCCTTACGAAGCACGGAAGCTCTCAGTATAGGTCTCTACCGATCACCCATCCAAGTCACGACCGCGGCGGACGTTGTTTCACTTAGCTGATCGGTTAAGAACAGCTAAGCAAACTTCGCTACGAGCGCTTATAATATATATGTTCCTTCGCTAGTGTAATTCTAAAGCATTTTGCCTGAGTAACTCAAGAATTACACGTGTTAGTGAAAGAAGAAAGATGCGGTAGTAAATACATCTCACCCGGAAGCAGGATGCAAGTTACGGTGGCCTGCGGCGGTAACTTGCACCCAGAGCATTAATGGTTCATTACTTCGCGCGACTTTACGGTCGCGGGGCAGGTGAGCCGCTATCTTTATGGGGGGTTTAGTTTGGTTGGAACCCCTACCGTTTGTCTAAGACGGTAGCTCCACGGCCAATATTTTTTATTAGTCCTGTACTTCTGCTATTCCCACTGTTTATGTATGTTTTATTGCGATGTGCTCAGTTTCCTTTTCTATTTGTCTATTCAAAAGAGTCAGTACCTTAGCTTATAACGGTGTGGTTTATAAGCCAAGATAGAGTAAGATTCTAGTATTTTGAATTTGAAAACGTAGTCAAGACGTCGCACTTCATAGCAGGATGCAAGTTTCAATAGTATAATGCATTAGATACATAGTTTTGAAGCGCTCGTAGCGTTGGCTTAGCTGTTCTTAACCGATCAGCAAAGTTAAGCAACGTCCGCCGTGGTTTTGAGTTGGATTTGTGACCGCTAGTACCATTACTATTGAGCGTTTCCGTGCTTCGGAAGGCACGTTAAGCTATCGGTACCGGTTGTTGTTTTAAGATGGCAGTCGTTACAGCAACACTGAGAAAACCGACTTAAAGGCTTAAATCGAATTTGACCTTTTACCGTTGAATTGTAACTACGTAAGATGAATTCACAACTCTTAAGATGATTTTCACCAATCAATAAAAATGTACCATGTTTTATAATAAACACAACCGTCAAAAACGCCTTCCGTAAAGTATTTTCCGAATGGCAACTTGTTATACGATAATAATTGCAGTATTGACCATAAAATATACCTTACTTTTACGGCGGTTTATATACGATGATTATCACTATAACGTACGACTTAATCAGCCTTATCAAAAGTCAATATTTAAGTAAGACCACAAAATACACCTTAAATGAAGACGAAAAGAAACATTCGCCTTTTTTTTTTTTTTTTGACCCGGGAAAATCCTTTATGGATACCAGCCGGCTCCGGGGGGAGCAGAGTGGTTATGTGGGAGTCCTCGCCTGAGGGGCCTTACTACCCCCACGGGGGGGTAGTAAGTGAGGTTACCCACTAAAAACCCGGGATGAGCAGTCTGCCGCCTAGTCGGGGCGAGATGGGGTAGCGTTAGCAATCACCATCTCGCCCCGGCGGTTGGCCCGTCACCGGTGACGGGCCCCGGCCAATGGAGGGATGACCCAGCTCATTAGGGCCATCCCCCAGACGTGTGGGATCGTGCAAGCCAGTGGAGAATCCCCCGACTCTCCACCGATGATCCGCACAGCACTAGGTAAGAGCGAGAAGGCGCCCGAATCGCCTTCTCCTTCCCCCAGTTCGTCTACGCCGGAGCGGGTCTGCGAGGACGTCGTCCTCCCTCGCCCGCTCCGCGGCCTCTTTCTGCGCCATCACCTCTTCGCAGAAAGAGACCACCGCCTGCCACGATCCGTCGCTGCCGAGCATAGCGTTAACCACGCTCGGCAGCGACAGATCTGCGCCTATGACCGCTGTGAGGGCGTGCCGCATGGGACTCCACGCGGCACACTCCTCCAGCGTGTGGAGCGCCGTGTCTTCTGGCGCTCCACACTCGTGACAGGCGGGGGTCGCCTCACGTCTTGCGATGTGATGCAGGTACTTTCCGAAACATCCATGCCCGGAAAGCACCTGCACCAATCGGAAGGTGAGCGACCCGAATCGCCGCCCTACCCACCTCCGAAGGAAAAAGAAACATTCGCCTTCACTGACCTCGTTTAACGCCTTCTAGTTGGAAGGCGTTTTTGTACGTATTTACGTTTGGTCGGTTTTTCGCCTTATACCATATAAATTGGCCGTCATTAGGGCGCTTTTGACTTAAGATTTTTCTCAGTAAAGGTATAGGGAATTTTGCGAATGCTTGCCTGGCTAGCTACCACCCTCAAGTAGAAAATCTGTCGCCAAGAATCTAACGGTGTGTTTAACAGCCAATAATTCTAGGTTACCCTGAACATCTTCGACTACATCATCACCTACCATCAGGTGAGATAGTGGTCAAAGGGTAACCTATCAGGCATAAAAAAATAAAGCTATTAGCTATACTATTTATTCTATGGCCATATCCGCCATATGTATAAACTTATTACTCTGAAAAACTTCCGCAAACTGGTAAACTGATGCGAAGAAATATATACAACAGTGTGTTTCAACAGCTGTCGTTGAAAGGCAGTAAAATTATGACATGACACTTAACAACTGTATGTCATGGGTGATGGGCGCAATACAATTAGTCATTTGTGACGAAATGCATGTGTTATATGCAGGTTACCGATTAATTTCAGGCAGGCACCATGCCACCCGTGGGGTGCCGTGTTAGAATTGCACCTTCCCATATATCATCCCGTGGGTGCCGTAAGAGGCGACTAAGGGAAAAATACTGGAAGATGGGCAGCAGCGCCATCTAAAGATCTGCTATCTAAGGCTGCGATCCCCAAGCCACCTGCCAAAGCTAATTATTCACATTTGAGCTCGGTTTATCTCATATTAAGTAACGCTGTGGTCTGCGGTGAAGCACTCTTAGTAAAGCATAGCTCAGGAAGGAGCTTTTTACTTTGGCTTTGAAAACTCCCGGGTTGTATTTTCCAGAAGACAGTAGTTAAGTAACTCAGAGAGTTCCTTCGTGGTTCGCACAATAAATGTTGAAGCAAAGTATTTTGTGCGTTTCATTGGATTCGCACAAAATACTTCGATTATAAAACGGCATCTTTTTGCCGAGGTTCTCCTTGTTTGGCGGTAGAACGAAAATATATTAGATTGTGCACTTCCATTGCGCAGCCTCCAAAATGTATCCGGCAAAATAAAGATAGTTAAAAAAACTGATTGTGGCGAATGTTCCAGTGGTGAACTGCCCGAGGGGTGCCGGGATGCCCGTGAGATACCGGAATGCCCGTAGGGTGCCGGGCTGCCCGTAGGGTGCCGGACTGCCTGTGGGGTGCCGGGCTGTCCGTGGGGTCACTCGTCACTATTCTAACAAAAAAAGAATATATGAAATAGAACTACGCTTTAATAAATAACAACCAAGTGTACAGCTACAGAGTGCTCTCAACATTTTTTTTTCTAAATATCTGCCATGTACCGATTTGCACCTGCTATAGTTTTTTTATAAGTATATATAGATTTTATTAGAACTTATAATAAATACAATATTTTATAGACCCTTAGGCAAACTCGCTTTGAAAAGCGCTTAATACTGAAACTAGTGTCTGACTGGTTAGTGCTGTTCAGGTAGCAAGGAAGCATTAAGGCTTACATAGCTGGGGTATAACAGTGTGCATAACATGTGCCCTTTGAAAAGTCCTACTAAACTGTCAATAATAAGAAGGTTAATATCAGATTCGTAACTTTAACTCCAATCTCTGTGGTGAAATCTGCTGGCTGAAAAGTTTTGAGTTTAAGTGGTGTATATATATTGTTCATGCTGCGTTGATAACTTTTTGATTATTTTTTTTATGCTTGATGGATTAGCCTTTGACCACTATCTCACCCGATGGTAAGCGATGATGTGGTCGAAGATGTTTTTCAGGCTAACTTAGAGTTACTGGCTCTCAAGGACAGCTGCCGGAACACACCGTTAGGTGTATGGTGACAGATTTTCTACTTGAGGGTGGTAGCTATCCAGGCGGGCATTCGCAAAATGCCCTACCACCATGTAAAATGCAGTGTGGTCATCTTTTTAGCCAATTTACCAAAAAGAAGGTTGATTCTCAAGATGACGTTTATATTGTTTATATACGACTACTGGTATAGCTTCTTACTGGATCATCCAGTCTTCATGAAGTTTTTTGGTAGAGTATATCTCCAAATTGTTTTCATTTCAATTACATTAACATCGGTCGAGTAGTTTTTAAGTTACTGTACTGTAACTGTACTGTAACTATTACTGTAATTTATAGGAAAAATGATGATAAATAAAGAAATAGGAAAACCTATAAACCCAGTTTATTCTGTCAGTTATCAAATAAGACCAACATTTTTAGATTTAATTAATGTTTACTATAGGAGAAAAGTTTTCTCCTAAAACGCAAATTATGCGCAAATTCAAGTCAAGACTTGAAGAAGCTGCAATTGTCCTTATCGCACTATTCTGTTCGGGTGTTTAGCGGCGAGACAACATCACTTTGTTAAAATACCTATTTTTCTGTAGGAGCTTCTCTTCCCGTTCCTCCTAAAGTATGAAATTTCCGTTTCGTAATTAACTGATGCGTTATTTTCTCTAAGAATTTGATTTAATTTCTGTTAGATAGTTGTCCTAATTTTTCAACATACTTATTCCATGGTAGGGACTACCTGCTAGTTCTAAGTCTACACTGACGTACGTTAAAGCTATGTTTTTAATTATAGGGGGATTGTTAAAATATAGTTGTTATTATAGGATAGCGTATAGGTATTAGTAGTAGTATAGTAGGTATTAGGTAGTCTATCTTATTGTAGTCACGTAGACATGATTTCTTTTGTATGTTATTGTGACGGAACAAGCTCGAGGCCCACCTGAATCTAAAGCGGACTAACCTCTGCCTATAACAGATGCATTTCATCACAAGTCACGAATTGCACTGCACATGTCACTTTGAGACATGTGCGCCTGTAATTTCACTGGCTCTCAAGGACTGCTGCCGGAACACAACGTTAGATGCTTGGCACCATATTTTCTATTTGAGGGTGGTAGCTAGCCTGGCGGGTCTCAAATGCCCTTCCACCATGCGGTGAAGCTCAAGCCGGCGGTGGGGGTCGAACAAGAGACCTGCGGCACGGCAGTCCATAGCTATTATCGCTCAGCCATCATTGCTTCAAACGTAGACATGTCTGTTCATACTTTTCAAGCGCACGGCTTGTGTTTTCCCCACTTTGTTAAAAATAATTTTGCCAAACAATGTTATTAGTATTATCTATTACACAAATATCAACTCAAAATTTGATAGAACAAAAGAAAGTTTTTTGAAATCAACATGTCATAATATACAAATAATGAAGTACATACTTTAATCGATTTTTTTTTAATTGCCGGCGCTTATTTTCAAATAAATAGGCGTACTTGGGAAACAAATTTTACCCTGAGTAGTGCGTAGCCCGACTTTTCTATAGATTCATAACTTATTATTCAGTAATTGTATACGCAGCAGAAAACAGGGTTATTTTTTATCGCGCCTATGGCAGAACGTTAATGCATGTGTCATATCAGCATATTTGAATTAAAATAACCAAAATTTATTAAATTTACCAGTTTAATTGGTGGAACATTAACACAATTATGGGTTTTATTTTTGATGCCAGAAATCACTCACGTCATTGTTGTTCTTGAACAAAACTTAGTGATCAAACTCCTTCTCTTCAAGCTTCTACTTTACGCCAATATAGAAAAACTCTAACGCGCTTTCCCGAAAATGATGTTTTTCCATTTGCACCGTTTTTTTTTCTGTTTTTGTGCCTGATTGGTTAGCCTTTGACCACGATCTCGCCTGATGGTAAGTGATGATGTGGTCGAAGATGTTGTTCAGGCTAACCTAGAAGTACTGGCTCTCAAGGACTGCTGCCGGAACACACTGTTAGGTGCTTGGCGACAGATTTTGTACTTGAGGGTGGTAGCTAGCCAGGCGGGCATTTGCAAAATGCCCTACCACCATGCTATAACGACTGCCATCCTAAGAAAACAACGGGGACCGACGGCTTAACGTGCCCTCCGAAGCACGGAGTAGTCAGTAGTAATGTCAGTAGTGGTCACCCATCCAACTCATGACAGCGGGCGACGTTGCTTAACTTTGCTGATCGGTTGAGCACAGCTAAGTAAACTTCGTTCGCAATATGTTATAATAATATCCGCTCATAGTAATCCTTTTCAGCCTAAGGAGAATAGTGTTTGCTCATTACTCCGCTTGGAGGCAGAATATCTTCTTATTTGATACTGCGGTAGTACCCACCAAGGCAAACTCTTGCTCTAGAGACCAGCCACCTGGTGAAACGAAATGGCAATCCATTGACGTCTCAATTTTGCATGGTGCAATGGATAGAAAATGTGAATAAAGCTATATATTTTTACATTAAAGTAAAACCGATATTATACATAATAAACAAAGCATAATGTGCTATCTCCCAAAAAAGGTAGCAGCGAAAAGCTTTTTGTGGTTACTTAAACCACAATTTAGTGGGAGATAAAAATTCTCGCAAAAGTGCCTTTGAGTAAAAAGTTATTGGTTATAAATACAAGCTTAAGTATGATATGAAAGTTAAGGCTGTCGTAAACTTATGGCTTCCTTTAGTGATGGAGTAATATTTTAGTGAAATAAGGAGATCAAAGTTAAATCCACAGGTTGGTTTTGTATGTGTAAGTTGGTGAAGACATTTTTTATATTAAAAGACTTATCTTAAGTGTATTCAGTACATTATGATGAAGTCGTTACTCTAGGCAGTTTAAAGTTTTTGAAGTGATGTCTCTGTGGAATTGGCTATGGACTGCCGCGCAGCAGGTCCATGGTTCGAATCCCACCACGGGCTCGAGCTTCAACGCATGGTGGAAGGGAATTTTGCGAATGTCCGCCTGGCTAGCGACCACCCTCAAGTAGAAAATCTGTCGCCAAGCACCCATGAGTTTGTGGTCAAAGGCCTATCATTAAGACCTATTAGCAATTTAAAAAATTACGCTGCAGCGATGCACTTTGTGGCGAAAAAAATCATTTTGTTACGCTGCTGGGGCGAAAAGTCACTGAAGCGAAATGAATTAGGTTACTGGTGAAAAGAAAAACAAAGCAAAAAAAAATGTCATGGCAGCAGCCAGCTAAACGCCAGATGTTTTGCCAAAAGTGTGTTCTTTGTAGTCATGGATTTTATTTCAATTACTTTTCGTACTAGTGTACCTGAAAATGTTCCATGTACAACACGTACTTCAACAACACGTTCGTCGCTACAGCATTTCAAACAGCGTACGGAGCTCATTTAAATGATATTTTAAAACTTCATGCAGAGTTTCATCATGGCTTTTGAAATTACTATTTAAAATGTATTAAGATAAGGAGACAAACACAAAGACAGGCATATTTACACATACACGATGCTTTACAGGGTGCATGATTAGATAGACAAAATATCATATTTCCGTTTAGATTCTTCAGCAGATACATGATTGTATTATCTGGTCGATTGTTTAGAAAAATTAACAAACTGTATAGAAAGAGTGATTAAGACGTCGTTTTCGTTATTTATTCCCATGTATGAAGGGTTGGTTATATTAAATATATTAACAAGCTAAAACACACAAGAACAAATTATATTATTAGAAAAAAAATAGTACATCGTTCACCGAGCGAAGAAAGTGACCGATTCCCATTGGGGTGTAGTTTGGTTTCATAAAACTCTTTCTACCGGGTTGGGAATCGCAATTTCTACAGAGTGATACAATGCTTTATACGATACCTTTGAGGAATATAACAGACATTTTTGTACAGCAAACAATTTATTAGCATTACAGATATTCATAATAAACTTAGAAAGCATACCATGCGTGCGCGATCTTCACTTGTTTATTCTTTTTTGTTTTGTTTTATTTATTATAAAAAGTCAGTGGCCTGTATCATTTTACGGCCATTTTGTGTTATGACATACCTATATGAAAATAGGTTACATACAAAAAAAAGCAATACCGTAACTATGCACTGAGAAAAACGACTTAAAGGCTTATATCAAATTTGATCTTTTACCGTTGAATTGTAACTACGTAAGATGAATTCACAATTCTTAAGATGATTTTCACCAATCAATAAAAATGTACCATGTTTTATAATAAACTCAACCGTCAAAAACGCCTTCCGTAAAGTATTTTCAGTATTGACCATAAAATATACCTTACTTTTACGGCGGTTTATATACGGTGATTATCACTATAACGTACGACTTAATCAGCCTCATCGAAAATTCAATATTTAAGAAAGACCACAAAATACACCTTAAATGAAGACGAAAAGAAACATTCGCCTTCACTGACCTCGTTTAACGCCTTCTAGTTGGAAGGCGTTTTTGTACGTATTTACGTTTGGTCGGTTTTATGCGTTATACCATATAAATTGGCCGTCATTAGGGCGCTTTTGACTTTAGATTTTTCTCAGTGTGGATTTTTAACACACTTTTTTTACTATGTAACTAGAATGGGATTGCAGTTGAACTAAACTTGACATAATTTTGGCATTTTGCTTTAAAAACAATGGCCATTATGAAGTTCGAATTACAAAATGAAGTTAATTTTCCCGACAATAACATCCCTGAATTTCCATACAACTTTCCCTTCCGCATGTCAAATACTTACAACATACATACATACATCAAAGTACGGAAATGACGTATTTCTAACTAATTAAAAAAATTAACTACTTTCCGAGCACGTAATCGTACGGTAAAAATATTGTTTGGGGTCCCCAAAACCGTAATGCGGGTAGAAAGTGTTGACTTTGTTATGATGGCCGGCCGTCTACTAGCATGGTACCATCCCTTCTATGAAAAGCTTATGTTGTTAATATTTAAGTCAAACTTTGTTTGCATGTCCTTGAGCCTATTGGAAAGATCTTTTAAGGGGGTAACACTGGTACTGTACTGTTCTGTAACAGCCGGATCGTCCACTGCAGAACACAGCCTCCCCTATTAAAGCGTGGGGATTATGGCAAATACCCCCGTATTTGCCATAATCCCCACGCTTGGCAGGCGGCTTGCGGATCGCAGTGTAAGATAGTAAATCTTAAGAAGGCACTGCTGCCCACCTTCCAGTATAATTCCCTTTAGTCGCCTCTTACGACACCCACGGGATGATATGGGGAGGTGCAATTCTAACCCGCCACCCCACGGGGTAACATTGGTGAAATCGTTATTTTTACGTGAGAGTTAGAGATAATACATAAAGAAATTTTTTTTTTACTAAAGATAATATTTCTTACATAAAAAATCATTACGCTTTTGTTTGTTACAAACAAATTGAGTTGTTTGAAATTCTTAAATGTAATACCCATTTTTGTACAAAAAATTTCATAGTAAACGGTATTTTGATCTAAATTTAAAATTTTCTCGAAAACTACTAAATAAAATGAGTTGAAACCTCATAAGATAATAAATTATGTCAGTGTTTAACAATTTGAATTGCTTAATTTGTTTTTATTCACATCGCATCCATATGAAATGTATTGTTTATTCTAATGTTCGCGTTTTGAAAGAGGATGTTATGTTTTCGCCACGTTGCAGTAATATGAATCTTATTATCTAGATATATAATCATATATCATCTTATAATCATAGATAAATGGGGCTAAAGTATGCTTATTGTGCTTCAACTACTTAGCCCAAAACTTGTAAGTTCTGCACAGTTTTGGTCCAAATGAGATGGTAATAAGAATATTTAATGACTACTTAACAACATTATTTCGTGATATTACAAAACCACATACCCCGCTCACGTGGGGTACTGTATCAGCCGGATTGTCCACTGCTGAACACAGTCTCCCCAATTAAGGGGGGTTCGCCATAAACCCCTTAACGCTTGACTGGCGTCTTGGGGATCGCAGTATGAGATATCAGTTTCTCAAAAAGCGCTGCTGCCAACCTTCTGGTGTGTTACCCAAAGTCGCTTCTTACAACACCCACGGGTAGAGATGGCGGGGTGACATTCTAGCCCGGGAAATCACGCGCTCTTATACAATCTACAAGTATCGAACTCACTTGTGTGATTTTTTGAGTGGTGTGATTATCAAATTCATTGACAACGAGCTGCTAATTTTGCCATTGTTACCCCCTTAACTGAGCTATTAATATATTACTTCATAGCAACCGAAGTTTAAATACATTCGTTTTGAATATACCTGTTCGTAAGAACTATATTTCGTAGAGAAATACTTTTATAAAAAGAAATACTTTATCAAAGTGTATTCTTGTATTGTATTTCAAAATTCTTTTTGCAAACATTTTATATTTCAGTTTAGCTGCCAGCATTTTCACCACAGAGATTGGAATTATATTACGAATCGTAAAAACCTCTTAACTAATGACGGTTAAGTAAGATATTACCAAAGGCTATGGCCTTGTTTATATGTATATTCTGCGCATGTATACTCAATTCAAATATTTGGTGAAATATTTAATTACCTATTATTGCTTCAGAAAATATTACTCACAATCCAATCTCAGTCCATTTTTTTATTGAATTGTGGCGGAACTCTCACGTTGCCCCGCCTGACGCTAAGCCTCTGAACATATCAGATGTATTTTGCCACAAGTGACCAACTGCAATGCGCCCATCACCCTGAGACATACAGTTGTTAAGACTTTTTCAACACCCTTGCTCATAAAGTGAGCTTTATTATATCGTTCTTAGAGGAATAAACCGCACTATAACACCCTCGCGCATAATAATATTATATACTAGTGCGTAATAGAATTTAGTAACAGTTTAGTTAACAGTAATACAGATAAAAGAACATCAAAGAGGTTTATATGTAATCAACCAAAAAACATAGGACGCGCGCTAAAAAAAAAAAACTAGCGCGCTATTTCCATAATTTTTGTATGTTGTTTGTATCGCATTTGTATAATATATCTTTTTTTTTCTCGCAAGGGTGTTGAAAAAGTGCGCATGAAACTCATGAGCAACTTGATCACTTGTATCATAATCTACTAATGTGCTTGTCATTTTACTGGGTCTTAAGGAGCGCAGGAACTCACTGTTAGGTTGTTACAAATATTTCTTCGCAACAATTCACCAGTTGGCGGAAGTCCCACAGAGTAATTCACAACCTACGCATTATGTTCTTTAATAAGCTAGAAATAGAGTGCCAACCTCCTGAATTCAAAAAGCTTTTTTTTCTCATTTAAAATCGTCCGTTGAAATCTCCCACCGACGTGAGTAATGAGATGCTGCTCATTTGGTAAGTTCCTTTACGACATCCGACAGTAAGTATCGAACGGTTCTCATGTTCAGGTAACTGTAAGATATGAACATACTTATAATGAATGAATATTTTACTGTTAAATAGTAGTGGGTGACCTATTTTACAAACTGAGCACTGTGTCTCCTTCTTAGGCGGCAAACAGTCCCTGTTTATTGAAAGTAGGGTGTCCGTGTTGTGAAACTATAAGAATTTTGAATGTTAAGTAGTTAATAATTCTAAATAAAATTGCCAGCAGTAATGTTCGCATTACTGTGTTCAAGTTCGAAGGGTATGTGTTCCGGTGAAGACTTAACATTCTCAGTTACTTTAGAAGCAAGTGTAAGCTGTACATTGACCTCTGCGTTGTGCTGCGAGTGCAGTTTATGCACCCGCAGCCCGAATTCAGTAGTTCGCAATCATCCATCATATCAAACACGCGTACTCATCAATTTACCCCTTTCTGTTCGGATATATAATAATAGCATTCAAAACTTATCTTTTAATTATTATCCAAGCTGTACGGCATCAAGAACCCGTATAACGATCACGTAACTTGATTAGTAACAAGTTTTGATTGAAAAACTCAGTCACAGCATTTGTGAGCTTGTGTTCTATTGCAAAGAAATAGCTGAACTTCATCATATTGCCTTTTCTATGTGATTAGTTTACAGAACAAACACGAGGCCTTCCTGGTGCTAAGCCAACCTTTCCCTATAACACATGCATTTCATCAAAAGTGACGAACTGAATCCTGAGACAAAGTTGTTGTCTCATGTAGTAATTTCACCGGCACCAATACCCTTCAAACCTTAACACATACCTAGCAGTTCTAGGTTAGCCTGTACAACATCTTCAACCACATCATCACTTACCATGAAGTGAGATTGTGGTCAAATATATGTGAAAAGACTTGGTAACAAATACTTAATTACAAAATAAAGGTCATAGAAATGAAACAGTTTGTGACATTTACATGAATACAATAAACCAATATCAGATCCATAATCGGCTTGCTGATGGGTTTATCAATTTTTATTAGTTTATCAACGTCAATCGTAATCAAGAAGGTTTCTATGATATGTATTCCAGGGTTTTACAAAATGACAATTCAGCAATAAACCCTTGCTTCTGTTGTGGTATTGTCACTGTATTGAGCGGCCCGCCGCGAGCGAGTTCGCTTTAAATGTCGACGAACTCTTAAATAAATAAGGGCCGACGTTTGTGACAAACACAAACAAAACAGCGGCAAAGGACTACTATGTACTTAAGCGCTACCATATATGACAAAACAGCGGCAAAGGACTACTATGTACTTAAGCGCTACCATCAACGGGATATTGCAGTGGATAAAACTACAAGTAGATACGCGTATAGACACATACTTACCTATGTATAACGGTCGCCCATTAATTGCGGTTACCTTGACAACTCGACTCTAAAATTTAACCAGTTTAGATCTTTGATGTTACTCGACAGGGAAAGGTAAAAAAAAATAATTGTGCGATTACATTATACTAAAAAAAACGGAACTGACTTTCTACATGTACTAAAAAGTGTGAAATAAGTTTCGTTTCCGTCTTTTGTTAACTTTTTCTGCTCTGCGTTCTGCTTACAAGATATATTGTCACTTAATGACGAATAGGACATGAAAAGTTGCAATTAGCATCAAGCCATCCAGGTGTATGAGCATAAACAGAACACACTGAAAGTTCTGCACACCTGGTGGATAAATGTTTGAATTTCGAAAGATATTTTTTAAACATCAGAAACTCATTTATTGATTAAACTATGTTTGGAGGTCGCGTGTCAATTGTTTTGATTACAAGTTGAAGTTCGTCTGTGCAAAAATGGAATAACGAAGAATGAAGAAACGTAACGCGAAAAGATTTTAGAGCGATTAATGTTTACGATATTCATAGTTCACAGACTCCGCAAGACTGCTTAGCTCCACTTCAAAATGCTTTTGGGAGGCGAGCACCTAATTTAGGCACCGTAAGACATTGGTATTGCATCGCAGAATTTAATCGTGTACGCGTTTCTCTCTATGATGAAATTCCTGAAGTTCAGCGCTCAACTCCGATCACTGAAAAAAAATTTAGAGATTTAGATTGGTATGGACCAAATTGAAAAAAGAATATCAAACATTTTAAATTTAGAAAACTTAATTGCCGTGATATTCCTCATGAACTCACCACAAAAAAACGGGCTCGAGATGGTTGGTGTAATTGTTTTTTGTAAATGTAAGAACGGACGTTATAATGCTGTGTATGACTGTGACAAGAGATTAAGCATGGATATGAATGGATCCCGCAGGATAGAAAACAACATTATTCCGTATAAGTGTTCGAAGACGATAGCAAAGCAAGACAATTGGTGCAGGTAAAAAAAAATGCCAAAAAATATAGCGTTCATTTCTATCCCAGCCGGGTCCGGTCTACACAACCTCACTTGATGAACAAAATACAGATGCTTGCCAAGTGTCTTTGAAGAAGTCGCATCCTGTTGTATCATGAAATTCTTCGGCGCACACCACAAACAAGACTTAGTCATTTTTGGATTCTGAAAAAGAAGAGGAAATAGACTGACCTAGAAGACATCTTAGTAGATTCAGACATACACTTACATTAGATAAATACTTTAAAAAAAAAAACTTTTAATCAAAATCTCATTATAATTTTCTAAAATACTCGCATCGCGTTCTAACATGACGATTTAAAGGAGCATTAGACGGACATCTTATTTAATTTGGTTAGTCAGGTGAGCAGTATTAGATACCCATTGTGGAGGGATTTGTAATCACAAGTAAATGAGCTTAACAAGGTGATGGGCGCAGTGCATTTCGTTACTTGCAACGCCCACAATCTGGGTTGCAAGTACCATGAATGACTTCAGCTTCTTACAAGTGCAACGCGAAGAAACCCGGCACGCTGAATCTATGGATTGCTAAGTAACTCATCTCTATAGTTGACGAAATTCTGTATATAAAATATGGCGGTACTCACAGCCCACAAACCCGCGAGTCCGGTGAAGCACTAGAGCGCGAAACTAGTTGGTACGCGTGACGCATCGCGTACGGTTTCTGTATAAATCAACGTTGTGTAAATTGACGGTCCACCAGCCGAAATACACAGCTGCCTCCGTCGGTTTGCGTTCGGATGTTCGAAACTAAGGATATGGTTGTGGCGAAAAGGAAAGATATAAATTGAGCACAGTACTCATTAAGGGGGGATATGCCATAATTGCATGGCAGGCGACTTGGGGATCGCAGTTTAAGATATCAGTTCCTGAGAAGGCGCTGCTCGGAATACTACCATTAGTCGCCTCTTACGACACCCACAGGTAGCAATGGTGGGGGTGACATTCTAGCCCGGCGCCCCACCTCACGAACTAAAAAGTAAATCTTTTTGATGAAAAACCACTTCAAATCTTGATGACTCACGAAATATTTTTACTTAGACGCCAAAGGTTCCGAAAGAATTATGAAGTTATGCAATACTCGTATATGCCCAGTCTTCAAAAGCTTCATGTCCTGAATGAGGCTTTTCTTGGCCACTTTCCAAGACAAGAGGTAAATGGTTCTATGCTGAAATTGGAGATCTCTATGCAGATTAGGAATTTCTACACAAAGCTAGCAGCGAAAATGCCAAAATACGTATCGATCTCTTACTTTACCATACTCGGGTTCGGCCCCGTGCCCATGCTCTACCTAGGTTCTCCACCATCTGTATGTACAGCCTAGGTTCTCTACCTTCAATATGTACAGCCTAGGTTCTCCAACATCAATATGTACAGCCTTGTGAAAAAAAAATGTATGGGGAACTGCCAAAATACGTACCGTTAAGGGGTTGGCGAATGATTTCCTACTTCAGAGTGGTAAACATGCTCGATGTCTTACTTTACCATACTCGGGTTCGGCCCCGTGCCCATGCTCTACCTAGGTTCTCCACCATCAGTATGTACAGCCTAGGTTCTCCACCGTCAATATGTACAGCCTAGGTTCCCCACACCAATATATACAGCCTAGTGAAAAAATTTTTATGAGGAACTGCAATTTTATTGATAAAAATTTCAGGCTATTTCCCGCGCCGCCAGACTGGAAGCCTGTCTTCTATCCGAGCACCTGTCCATTCTGTTTTATTTCGAAGTCTAAAGTAAAAAAATACCATATTTCAGCCATTTCAGCGCTGAGTGGTTACAAAATACCTACATACTGTCATTCGCACATGTCATTTTTGCATAACAGTACAAGTATAACCAAAATGTTATTTCTGTTGTAAGCTTTTGGTTATTATTGGATAAAATATGACATAAGTAATGCTATTTTCTGTCGTAACCAAATTGCAAAATGCAGCTTATAGGGGCTAGGATTATAATCCCCCTAATATCTTTTGTCTGTCTATCCGTTTGTTTCTTACCAGTTTCTATATCGTAAATATGTTGAGTTTTAATACAGATATATTTCGTTTTGAAGTGTAGTTCAAAAACCAAAATTATTGAATTTAAAAATTAATCATTAGATAGAGATACCTTTATTGAAAAGGAATCCAAAATATATTTTATTATAAAAAAAATTGAGGCCGTCAAAAATCTAGTTTTAGACCATTTCTGTTTCAAGATAAACTAAACACGAAGCTCAGGGACTTACATACGAGTCGGTCATCGCCATCAAGACCAAGAGCAGCATGAAGCTGCACGAGAGCGTCCCGCACGCAGTCGTTGCAGTTTCACGTCATACTGGAACCTTCAGATACTACGCAGATGACGAAGAAGACGCCATAGGACGGTTCGTTAGGAAGGCGATGGTTGCGACACCAAAAGCTATCCATGATTACAACCTCAAAATGGCGATCAAAGATCGAAATAGCGTGGTAATGGAGGCCCTGTTAAAATGTGACGTGGGAGAATGACAAAAAAATGTTAATTTCTGTATGTTATTTTCATATATATAATATTATTGTAGTCCCAAATTATAAATATGTGTAATAATTGTAATCGTTGGCACGGGTATCCAGAGCGGTCATGCTCACATAAAGGTGTTGTCTAGCGGCGGTGTTGTGTGTCGGGTCGCCATCTTCCCTCAGAAATGGTTGAGGAAGGCGATGGCTGGCACATGCGTCAACTCGTGAGCGGGTGCTGCTAGAGAACACCGGTCTGTTCTGAATGCTAGTGCCAATGACTTAACCGGAAAAAAAAAGAAATTTCTTTTAGCACTGTTCCCTCTTAGAATGTTGTATGTATATTTTCTAATTCTAGTAATGATTTAAAAAAAAATGTCACTATTAAAAAAAAGGCACGGACCCTGGAGTCTGTGGAGTGTAGATTAATAAATAATAAAAAAAAAAAAAAAAAAGATAAACTAAAAACAATATAATACTTTATAAAAACTTTAAAGTGCCTACTCTGCCGGATTGTTCGCTGCTGAACAGAGCCAAGGGAGGAAGGAGTTTGCCATAATCCACGTTTGGCAGGCGCATTGGGAATTGCATAGTTACATAGCAATCTTAAGAAGGCGTAAAAAAATCTTCATGAGTTGCGTTGCCTAATAATAAAGTCCTAATATAACAAGGACCGATTCGTCCTCAATTTGATTGCTGGTTTGTTTACGTCAAAATATTATTTCGTACTTTTAAAATATTATTTATATGGATATCTATCTATAGTCTCATATTTGGAAAACTTATATTTCATCGGTACGTAGTAATGGTCGGCAACCCAGGTTTATGTTTAATTCTAAAAATCGGATGTGAATCTCACAAAATAACAATTTATTTCTATAGTGTCTATTAACTACCAATATATTGTTGTGTATTATATGTCACTAATGCAATGATTCCATCTCAATTTTGACAGAATCTGATGAGATGTTTCCAAGGTAAAAATTTCTTCACTTTCGCCTCATTTTTTCGAGTACTGCCAAGCTTGTCCCGAGGTGAGGCCAATACAGCGTCGATCACAGCGCGTCGTAGTACAAAGTCCCATACACAGAGTAATATAGCATAACCTGCGCTCAGATTCGAAAGCCGTGTAAAGTCACAATCTAGATGTGAATTCTTCAGATTTTGACTGAAATGTTGGTAAAGCCAAGGAGATTCTGTTGATCAATTTCATCACACACGTTCCTTTGTTTTTCTTAATAGATGAGATAACGAGTCATTGATGCAAGTTTTGACTTTCAAACTGAAGGATGCATAGTGCAATAGACGCTATACTGCATAAAACAAGCCTGCGGGCACAAAATTATTAGTTATGTGTAGCGTAAGAATACGGTTGAAGTGAACTGAAAGTAGGTGAACTGAAAGTAAGTGAACTGAAACAATGTTGGACACTAAATAGATTACAACAAATCAACGTCAAGTTGTATCATCGCCTAGGAGTGCCCATAAGAAGAATTAAGTCGTTTATATAAGTGAGATCATGAGACAGAAATTCAACGCTTCAATTCCTAACACATCCTCCTTTATTCTAAGTTCTCGTTTTATATTATACTAGCTAGGACGAAATACCATTCAATGTTCGCAGTCACTACATTATTCAAGCAGTAAATTGTCTGCCTCTAAATAGAAATTCTCATCGTTAGACACATATGCCCAAAACGGAGCACATATTTATTATTTGGGTATTATATATGGGGAGTTTGTCATAATGTTACTGTACAAATTACTCTATGATGTGATAAGTTACGTGTGTTCGTGCTATTTCTGTTGGTGTCGGCAGCAGGCTTAATCCTACTGAATTTAGGGTATTTTTACCGATGTTGGGACTGTTCCACCGATATACCGCAATCAGACTATTTATTCACATAATAATAATAACAAATATTTTATGAAAACATCAAATTAATATTTTAATAAAACACTTAAAAAGTACAAAACTATATCTAGTGACAATTCCGCCTAATTTTCCTGTTAATAATAATAATAATAATATCTCTTTATTTCAGGTAACATGTTTACAAAAACACTGACCAATAGAAATATATACTTTACAGACTAACATACATAATATATAGAAATAAAAATAAACAAGTTTAAATAGTTTTGGGATTCATTTTCGGCCTCGCCTCCCTATAGCGCCTGTATACTACTCCTTCCGGCCAGAAGTCGGAGACAAGCAACGCATCCTTATTCTTCGCTGGAACCCGGAGCACGTATGATTTAAAAGGTTTCACCCGGCTGGATTCCAGCCGCTGTAACGCCACTTCAAATGGAACTCGACGTCTTTCACATCTCTTTTTGATGTATTGCAGTACATCGTTCCCGGATGTGGTTGGGTCCAAACGAGAGAGATATATAGCGATGGTCGGCTCCACAGCATGAAGTACAGTCTTCTCTGCTGTAGGCGTAGCTGTGCCACGATGGTTGCGCGATGGTCGAACTCTCGATTTCTTCTTCACGAGAGTGAACCCCTCATCATCGCTATTGGTGGCAGGCCTCCCCGTACCCTCATTCTTTCTAACTGGTATCGTACACTTTTTACGATGTGCCACTTGTGCGTATGATTTCTTCTGCTTCCCGGATATTGGTAGTACGTCGGAAGAAATCATAACTTGAGGGGGAGTCTCGATGATCGAGGTCGGTTGCGTGGTTCGGTCAATGCCCCGCGGTGAACCGGTGATATTTGATTCCGCAGGACTGCTGAGTCGAACATTTTGTCGGTTAACGTGTCGCATAGTCACATTTTGCATAGACTCCGGTGATGGCAGTTTTGCCTGCGTAGCGTTATTGCGCAAAGCTATGATTTCAGTTTGCAAACTAGAAACCACAGCATTCGATTTTTCCAATTGTTTCTTCAAATCGGTGACGTCAGACTTCAATCGCGTGATATCCTTTAAAAGGCAGGTCACATCGACTGAAGAAAAATCCACCGGAGGTAACAAATGGAGGTCCCTGGCGACATAGGTCACTGAAATCTCATCAGGATCTGTTTCCTTGAAAACCCTGAAGATGTCTTGCAGGTCTTTCTTGCCGCTTCCATCTTTTTGACGTGTTCCTAGCCGAGTCGACATCTTAGCAGTGTCCGCTAAGACCTTCTTGGCTGCGAGGATGTCTGTCTCCTTGTAGCTAGACAGACATATCTGCTGCAAACTCAGCTCGTCCATGACGTCCAGCTTATTCTGCACGAAGGCCAACAGCTCGTTGACCACGAGGGTGTCCGAGCGGGTAGATTGCGCCATCACGGTTTTGCAGCGCTCACGTAAACGGTGCGCCGCGCGGAAAGTAGGTCGGCATCGGAGAAGCCGTCAATTGATATTTGAAGCGACTTCCCTTGTCGGCGGTATGAATGCGACTGACGTCACAAACGCCACGCAGCCAAACCGGAAGAGTTTTCGACGCGTTCCGCTTCTACAAGAAGCATCCTCAGCAGGTCTTGACTCTACGAGCGCACGACGCGAGACAATTCGGATTCAATGTTCTCCACATTGAAGCCGAATTGTCACTAGCTATATTTTTAAGTGTTTTATTAAAATATTTTCTTAAATGTTTTCTTCAAACATTTTAAAATATTTGGTAATACTACAATAATGCTTCGTTATTTTTTTTCTTTTGCGCTATCAATGTTGAATCCAACACAAAAGTAAAGGCCGTTTTGATGACTACTCAGAAAAATAAGAACACTACAAGGTTTATGACCTATTTCCTCTCCAGAAAAGGCTATTACTCGTATAATCCGGCTCATACCGGTTTGAGCAACATAACGAGCTTCTTTCTACTTGAAGGTGTTATAGTCCTACCGAGTTTATATTTATAACTTCATTGCAGAAATTCCGACAACAATATTGTTTAGTCGTGTACGTTTGAGCCATTGATACTTTTTTAAATTCTAACTTTCTAAAAGATCTGAGGGATCTTTTAAAGAAATTGATATTTTAACCTTACCAAGTCTGTACATATTAGAAAATATTATGTTTGTTCGTAAAAAAATGAGTAACCTTAAATTAAACAGTGATAATCACGAAAACAACACTAGGAATAAAGATAAAATAGCAGTGCCATGTTTTAGATTAGCAAAGATAAATAAAAGGTCCTTAGGTAATTGTGTACGGTTTTATAATAAAGTTCCCAAACATATTACAACGCTCACAGAAGGGAAATTGTAGTTGCACGTGAAAAACATCTTGATTGAGAAATCCTACTAGACAGTTTGTGATTAATTAAACGACAAAAATGCCTGGACAATTAGTCACCAGCGTAATTTTAACAAATACTGTAATATTGTATTATATAATATGTATGTAACACATTGTTAAAAGAATTGTTAAATTGTAAAATATTGTTACAAGACGTTTAAAAGAATGACCCCGAGTTTCTTGCCCGTTCTTCTCGCAGTGGCTTTGTACATTTTTTTTGCTGAATGTGGCAGTACAATGTGGAATATTTCCATACTAAAATTTGTAGTAATTTTGGTATCGAAATAAATTGAATAAATGATTTTGATTTTGACTTTAACGCGATCTTCCTCATATAGCCAGGCCATACAATTTCTAATTCAAATTTCATGCGAAAAGATGATGATCACTATATTGATTTATGACACCAATATGCATGAGTTTGTTATGTATAGTACTGATGTTTTATGCAAATAAATGGTTATCTTATCTTAAAGAGTAAATGGGTTAACTAACTATTGAAAAGATTGGCATCAGGCAGGCATCTGTAGTAGGGGAAAACAAATTATCCTAGTTAGAATTGTGTATTGTTAGCGAAAACAGAAACTGAACAATAATTTACAACTATACATTTTTCAGGAGATCACCGAATGTTACTCATAAGTAATGTTCTGTGATCGACTCTCACGAACTAAGTCTCTGAATTGGGTTGAACACGCAATGGAGTATCGAGTACCTATTCTGGGTGCTATAGCTAATGTTATGAATAAGTGCACCTTATATAATATGTCTCTATCTAACAAAAAAAATAACAGATAGACAGAGAGATATACAAATATTTTAGTCTTTTGTTCGTATAAAAATGACGGTGTTACAGCATCGGTGGCTTTTCTCCTAAACATTTTATTCTAAAGGAGGTCGAGTCCCAGATTAAGGTTACCGCGAAAGTTTTTAATTTGCAAAAAATATACACTTGTATTTTCTCATCTTTTCTAAAACTTTCCGCCTGCTAATGAAAGTTAATTTTGACTTGTGGCATTTAAGACGTTTTTATTTTAGATACAATTTGTTTGACAGATCTGAACGTTAGTAAAAACCTACGAATAAATAATGTATTTGTGAGTCATGACCGTAGTGGACGTAGCTTAACTTGGTTTATCGGTCAAGTAGAAAATCTGTCGCTAAGCACCAAACGGTAATTCTAACAGAACCAATAATTATAGGATTTTACCTAGGTTTTTACATATATATATATATATATATATATATCATATTTATTCGTAGGTGAAAACCTAGAATTACTGGTTCTGTTAGAATTACCGTTAAGGTGCTTAGCGACAGATTTTCTACTTGACCGATAAATCAAGTTAAGCTACGTCCGCTGCTGTCATAACTTGGATGGGTGACCGCTAGTGATATTACTACCTACGGTGATGCTTATGGTAATAAACTTTGTTAGATCAAGAACGAGATAGCAAGCTACTCTACAAGCGTTTTAATTGTATATAATTAGTGCACAAACTGATAATAGCCGCAGTATGCAATGCAACATTAACTCATTTCCGGGTCCTCTCATTAAAGCGTAATAATGGCTTTACCGCAAAACCGGAAATGCTGGGCCAGTTGTGGAAATCACTTCGATTTCATTGTATGCCACTACGGAGTCCCTTCTATTAAATCCATAATGTTGAATTATAGTTAAATTTTAATGCATGAATGCACTGTCCACTTATGAACTTAAAGTACAATACTTGAGAATTTTTCTACTCAATTATGTTGAATGAATACTTTTTTATGTTTTTGTGACGAATCAAATACGAGGTCCACCTGATGTTAACCGGAGTAACCTCTGCCTATAACAGGTGCATTTCGTCACAACTCACGAATTGCACTGCGTCTGTTGTCACCTTGAGACATAGCGAAGCGCTCGTAGCGAAGTTTACTTAGCTGTGCTCAACCGATCAGCAAAGTTTAGCAACGTCGCGCGCAGTCATGAGTTGGATGGGTGACCGCTAGTCACATTACTACTTAGCGTTTCCGTGCTTCGGAGGGCATGTTAAGCCGTCGGTCCCGGTTGTTGTCTTAGGATGGCAGTCGTTATAGCATGGTAGTAGGGCATTTTGCGAATGCCCGCCTGGCTAGCTACCACCCTCAAGTTGAAAGATCTGTCGCCAAGCACCTAACGGTGTATTCCGGCAGCTGTCCTTGAGAGCCAGTACTACTAGGTTAGTCTGAACAACATCTTCGACTTATTCGTCTATGTATAGGCATACTGGCAAATACTATTTATAGTTAAGTTTAGTGTCATACAAACGTAGTTTAGTCAAATACCATACAAATGTAGTTAAGTACCAGGTGGTTTGCCAGTTTTTGGTTTTATTATTTATATGATCTCAAATGTGACGATCAGAATTTCCATAAGATAAGATTAGATAAGATTATTTATTGCCATAAAAGATTTATAAGTAAATACAATTGTTAACTTAGATTCTAGAATAATTAAAATTCTTATTGGGTAATAGTTTGACAGCGAGCCCCAAACTAAGCACTAAGCCTGTATCTTGGGGATCGAGTGCGGTTTTCAAAAAGTTCGTTGTGTTGTTCATGACAAAATAAAAGTAGACACAGTGGCAATATAAAATTAAGTTTACATGAAAGTACAATGCGTTTCAATACCCTTAATATTTTTTTTAATAATTAAACAATATTTTATTTTTTTTAATCATTAAATGCCACTGCAATAATATAATAATGTGCCCGTTATCTTCAAGTAAATGAAAAAAAAAATTCCTTGAAGCGCTTTACACATAATAATTTTAATTTGCTAATGGCTTATAATGTAGATGTAAAGTGTGGATGATGATGTGTGTATGTGTGTATGATGATGTGTGTATGTGTGTAAGAGAGTGTGTTTGAGAGAGTGAGCAGATGTGCGCGTATATGCCTGAAGTGAGTGGACTCATATATACTCGTTCCCTCGTCTACTCGTTGGTTTCATACGTACTTTACGTGTGAAATATATTGAATGAGTGTGCTGGTCAGTAGCGGTTTCACATTAATTCTTCTGTGTCTTTGTGAGAGAGTTTGAGCAACCAATCTTTAACAGTTCTTTTGCAGGCATTGAGTGAGAGATTTTTAACCATACAAAACGATTTTACGAAAAACTGATAAACCATGCTATAATTAATTTAAAAAAAAACTTGGTAAAATTATAATAATTTCACCAAGTTTGAACACCTACTTTTTTTCCAAATCTGTGGACTCAAACCAACAATAAACATTTTACAAAAAAAAAACAACTTCAAACCAAAAAAATACTCATTATTAAGGATAACTCAAACACTACTCGTAAGATCTCACTCAAATTTTAATGGGCTCACATGACTAGCACCAGCTTTCAAATATAAAAAATAATCATTATCACTACACCCTATAAACAGCTATGAGGTAAAGCACAAAAATAATACAGTCGAATTGAGAACCTTCTACTTTTTTAAAGTCGGTAAAAAAGAACCATCACTACCAGATGATCCAAAAATGGACTTAAAAAAAAATTATACTTGTTGTCTTAAGAACTTTCCTCTTGTTTTCGAAGTATGTGAAAACTAGCGAAGTACGGGTCAGGTTCACGCTGGAAACCTGGAGCGATCGGAAAATAAACGATTTTTGGTCTGAGTTGAACTTGCACAGAGTTTCTAAACCGTTATTTTTACCCTCATACATGAGGAACGTAGAATAATACTTCAATATCAAATATGCGCTAATATCCCAGAATAAAAAGGACTTATAAAATATTAAAGTGTAAAGTCTTAGAAACAATTGACTTATACCTACACATTGGGTACTTTGAAAGGACAAGCCGGACGCCATTTTGAAATGTTAAACATTTGTCGGTGTTAAATCAATGGCGTAACACCGACGCGGGTATCAATTGCGACGCAAGTCCGATGTGATCATATGTGTACAAAATATTCTATAGTTTTGCAGCGCTCGTAGCAAAGTTTGCTTAGCTGTTCTTAACTGATCAGCAAACTTAAGCAACGTCCATTGCAGTTATGAGTTGGATGGGTGACCGCTAGTGACATTACTACTGAGCACTATCGTGCTTCGGAGGGCATGTTAAACCGTCGGTCCCGGTTGTTGTCTTAAGATGGCAGTCATTATAGCATGGTGGTAGGGCATTTTGCGAATGCCCGCCTGGCTAGCTACCACGCTCAAGTAGAAGATCTGTCGCCAAGCACCTAACGGTGTGTTCTGGAAGCTGTCTTTGAGAGCCAGTAACTCTAGATTAGCCTGAACAACATCTTCGAACACATCATCTCTTACCATCAGGTGAGATAGTAGTCAAAGGATAACCTATCAGGCAAAAAAAAAAAACGAACTGTGTGGGAAAGTGTTGTACGAGTTACATTTTAAACAGCAGTAAAAAAGGGAGATGTTGCCTAGCATCGCAATTCAACCATTTGAAAATTAAGCTTCAATTATTATTATATTAATACTACATTTTCCTTTATATATCTTACATGTGCGCCGTACCATATATACTTAACGTTACCAGCTAAGGCGCTGACAAGTTCTAAATAGCTTCACTTGAACATATATTCAGCAAAATGTATTTAGTTTGTAACTCTAAGAAAATTATATGTCAATGTTGATTACATTATCTAAAACCAAGAAAAGTTCGAAACAAGTTTCCTTAAATTTTTTTTCGATACAATTAAATTGGAAAGCTGACTCTAAATTACGCTTGTACGTACATATCTTAATTATTTAAGTATGAGTGTATTTATGTATTGATATTATGTGTATTGATAAAAGTGTGTGTGTGATAAAATAGCAAAACCTTATCTAGAGGGACAAGTAAAGTCACAACACATTTTCGATTTACGTTATTAGTTGTGTGTTAGCTTACTTTCGGATTTTACCTTATAGTACCACCAACTTAACTGTGCAGTTCTCGAGGGCGCTAGTGGTCAAGGAAATCAACTACAAACTGTCACAATTTGAGGGAATTTTGTAGTTCTTTTTTCTGCCGCCTGAACAGATAAGTTGGTCGAACTGTAACTGATCGCAATTTCACCATCGCTGCGTGTAATTCTATCCTATGCAGTCCGATAGTGACAAAATTTCAGTATTTGTCAGCCTCATAAGTCATACGATTTCTCGTATCGCTGCGATACTGACGCTGAACATAGTGACCACGAAATCTAAGAGATGGCGCTGACGAAAAGTCAAGGAGTTTTACATGCTATTAGCTTAGGCGTATCCTTACCTATGAAATCATTGGCCGAAGCGAAAATGTGTAATTTTTTAATTCGAACATTCGAGTACATTTATTTTTAATTAACTTTTGTCTTTTTGCAGTCGAAATAAATATTTCTCTGCGTGAATTTTCAATGGAATTATAATGTGTTCAATTATAACAGCATCTGACATTGCATTCAGATTTATTGAAAATTCAGAAGAACAAAAGGCTATTATGTTACAGCATGAAATCAAGCCATTTTTTAACCTAGTTTGTACTATATTGTGTCATGGTTATATACATAAACACTTGTAATAATGAACGATAAAAGATCTGAAAGCGATCGTAGCATAACTTGCCTAGTGTTCTTAACCGTTTGAACTAAATTCAGAAACGGTAGTTGTGATCTGTATTCCATTTGGATGGGTGACCGCTAGTAGCTTACTACTGAGCAGTTCCATGCTTTGAGGGCACGTTAGCCCATAGGTCCCTGTTGGGTACTTTTAGGATAGCAGTCGTTATAGCATGGGGGTAAGGCATTTTGCAAATGTCCAACTAGCTAGCTAGGAACCCTTAACCCATTAGCATCAGCGATAATGATAACAATAGAATTTAATTCATAACTAGGACATAGTGGTCATGACGATGCCAACATATTAAGTAGAAAATGTATCGCCATAACTTAATATAACTGAGAGGTATTCATTCTAAGCTAACCCTTTTAACACCTTCGACCACATCATCACTTACGATCAGGTGAGATGGTTGTTAATAGTACAATAAAACATGTCCTTTAAGCTGGAAGGCAGAACCTATACTACCAACAACAATGCTCTGGAACAGCCGTATCATCATCATCGTCATCAACAATAGCCATAACATCAGCTGTTGAACAAAAGCCTCCACTATTAGGGGGGATTTGCCATTAGCTGAACGCTTGGCCAGCCTTGTGGGTAGCAGTGTAAAGGGACAGTTTTTGAAAAGGCGCTGCTGGTATACCGGTTCGATTCCTGCACATATAATTTTTCCTCTCTTAATGTTGTAATGTAATTCCCAGAGCATGCGTTATTGAAAAAATAATTATATTAAAATCAGATGTAATTTTTAAGTTACTGTACTGTATCAGCCGGATTGTCTACTGCTGAACACAGCCTCCCCCATTTAGGGGGGATTTGCCATAATCCCCATGCTTGGCAGGCGTCTTGAGGAACGCAGTTTAAGATATCAGTTCCTGAGAAGGTGTTGCTGCCCACGTTCTGGTATTTTACCTTGAGTCGCCTCTTACGACACCCACAGGTAGCAATGACATTCTAGCGCGGCACCCCATGGGGGGTTTTCAAGTTATACTCTATATGTGAATAATTTTTTTCCATTATGCCTATACCTTAGGCGAATTGATCAAGTGATATTGAGTTTTGTAAGCAATGTGAATCATTAAAAATAATAAAAATAAAAATTATACCCGATGTCAACCCTGAACCTAAGTATTAACTGAACTATGAAATAAGTTTCGGAAATCGGATCATGCAAATGGGTCCTCAAAGAGATTTGAAATCAGCGTTACCTGACAGACCTCATTAAGTTATTACGTATGATTTTCAGCGTTGAAGGATTCCATTTTTTTTTTAATATTTAAAGACATTTTATGTTTATCTTGGTCCACTTTTCTCTAAAATACCGGAAGACTGATATCTGAAACTGCGATCCCTAAGGCGCACATCCTCCCCCCCCCATTAAAGGGAAGGCTGTGTACAGCAGTGGTCAATCCGGCTGATACAGTTGTCTTAAATCTTTTCTACATTCTAAAATGTTTAACGATTACATATTATTTTATAATTGAAGGCGCTTTAAACTGTTTATGAGAATAGTAAGTAAACAACTTTAAACGGTTTAAATTGCGTATATTTATCATTATTTTTGTCCCGACGTTTCAAACACTTTGCAGTGATCGTGGTCACGGGGTGTCGCGAAAACCTAAGACAACATTATGTTTATGAGAACTTAACAAGACAACCATGAAAATATCAAGATAAAAATCTTTCGAAAGGAAGCTGAGCAAATCCACCAATCACGGCGCAATGTTGAGTTAAGCCGGCACTCGATTGAGCTGTATTCATCCCAGCTGGGATCTATAAGCCGAGAATAGCTTGGCTTTTAGCTCAACTTCAGGTGGTATTTTCTGTTTCATAGAAAAGTGCATTCAAAACTTTTCTCATTTATCACCAAGTTTTTAAGCAATGATGGCCGAGCGGTAATAGCTATGGACTGCCGCGCCGAAGTACCCTGATTCGATCCCCACCGCCGGCTTGAGCTTCACCGCATGGTGGAAGGGTATTTTGCGATTGCTCGCCTGGCTAGCTACCACCCTTAAGTAGAAAATCTGTCATCAAGCACCTAACGGTGTGTTCCGGCAGTAGTCCTTGAGACCCAGTGAAATTGTAGGCACATGAGACTTAACAACTATATATCAAGGTGACGGGCGCAGTGCAATTCATGACTTGTCATGAAATACATCTGTTATAGGCAGAGGTCAGTCCGCTTAACATCAGGTGGGCCTCGAGCTTGTTCCGGAACAATAAATAAAAAAAAAAGTTTTTCATCGTATTAGGGGGCGAGTAAATTGCCATTTCCAATCATAATTGTGGACTTCAGACTACTACTGAACATTTTCTTTTGTCAGTATAACCTGTCTCTATCTGCCGGATTCAGGGATCAATCCCGGAAATTTGAGATTACCAAGCAACTCTCATTTATTTTTCTTATACTTAAATTTAGTTTAGCCGCAATTTCCTTGTTTATTATATAAATACTGTTATATATCACCTTATGTGTCGTAAAAGGATAATTATATAATAGGCGAAAAACGCGCCTGTTGGGCAACGTGCTCACGTCAATATCAGTAGGGTATCATTGCATATTTGGCGCAGAACAGGTCTCATTACCATCTTGACGCCCCGAAAGATGAGGCTATGTTATTAACAAAAGCATTGAAAATTATATCTTTAGTAGGTGAGTTTTCATCAAGCTAAGATTATAGAACAAACCAAGTAGGTGCCCGCCTCGGATTCACCGAGGCCAAACATTTCACAGAACTCGGTTTTCTTCTTTGTATTTTTAAAGAATTCAAGTACCACATTTCGCATGGTGGTAGGGCATTTTGTGAACGCCCGCCTGGCTAGCTACCACCCTCAAGTATTAAATCTGTCGCCAAGCACCTAACGGTGTGTTCCGGCAGCTGTCCTTGAGAGCCAGTACTTCTAGGTTAGCCTGAACAACATCTTCGACCACATCGTCACTTACCATCAGGTGAGATAGTGGTCAAAGGCTAACATATCAGGCATAAAAAAAAAAAAGTGTAGTATCGAAGACGAATCCAACGACGCGTAACTTGCGATGTTATGTTGAAGAAGTATGAAGCCCTTGTAACGGAGTTTGCTTAGCCGTTCTTAACCGATCAGATTAGTTAAGCAAAGTCCGCCGCGGTCATTAGTTAGATGGGTGACCGCTAGTGACATTACTATTTACTACTGCGCTTCCATGCTTCGGAGTCGTTAAGCCGTCGGTCACAGTTGTTATCTTAGGATGGCATTCGTTTTAGCATGGTGGTGCAAATTAGTAAAATCTTCTGTTTAACTTACCACCAGATCTTCATTCGCCGCAGTTTCATTAGATATGATTAAGTTATAATCGCATCTGAAAAAAAAATTCATACCAACCGGAAAATTTGCCCTCATTTTACAATTATTAAAACATCTGGGTTATATCCGGTTATCTAATAAAGATTCATTAAGTAAGAAAATTGAGGAAAAACCATACTTATTCCCTTTAACACTCACTGTTATAAATATTAATCTATTAAGTCGTTATTTCACGAAATTTCTTATTATAAAATAAAATGTAAATCCATTTATTTGAAATATCGGCCATAAGCTCAATTAAAAAGAACTTCGTAATTTCGTCGGCAAAAAAATTGGCGAAAATACGAGGTTTTGTACACAAAGCTTGTAAAATAATTACAATTGGGAAACAATTATGGCAGTAAGACCCATCCCGGTCCTATCAAAATACTATGAATACCTGGTTTTGATTTATGAGTCAATTTTCGTTTATTTATTGCTGACTGGTTCACCGTTAAATTATCTCACCTGATGTTAAGTGACTGTTTAAAGATGTTAATAGACTAAATCTAGAAATTTCATATACTATTTTTTTGCAATAATTCATGCTTCGCGGATAACAAATTACAACAAGAGTAAAAAATTTTGTTTTATTGATATATATATATATATATATATATCAATAAAACTAAAATTTTTATAAATTTTTTATAAATATTATAAATTTACATATTATATATAATATAATATATTTATAAATTTTTATAAAATTTTGAAATTTTAGTTTTATTGATATATATATATATCAATAAAACTAAAATTTTTACTCTATACATATATATTAATATATATTAATATAATTTAGTAATGTTACCCGTGGAGCATGCGTAAAAAAATAAAAAATATAATTATAAGGTTGCGTCATCGTTAAAAGAAAGTTATTGTAAAAATCAGTCTAGTTTGCAAAACGAAGTAAGTTGAACCATAGGTGACCATCCCCATACGATGGTTAAGAACGATAGGAAAAGTTAGACTCATGCGTCATATTTCATGTTGGCTTTGCGGTCAGAGCATACCCCGGCTATAGGGGTGGAGCGCGTGGGTTCATATCCCGCACATAACCAATTTGTAATGAACCTGGAAGAATAACTGGCACTCTAGGACAATTTCCAGAATACCGTTAGATGCTTGGCGACAGATTTTGAGGGAGATGGTAAGAAATTTGCAGAGTGTTGTACTACATAGTCGTTTTTAGCATAATACCAACGCCAATGCAATGCAACGCCAGTCCGAGATTGATATCTATGGAACAAAGTTAAGCTATAATAAGAGCGAGTCTTCACAACCATAACGTAATTACTAGCCAAGGATAAAAAAAGTATTTTAAGTAAATAAGATTGAGTCTTCACAATCATAATGCATTTACTAGGCTAGAAGGTAAAAAGGTTTTTTAAGTTAATAAGATTGAGATTTCACAATCATAACGTAATTACTAGGCATGTAGGTAAAAAAGTTTAACTTACAGTTAATAAGATTGAGTCTTCACAGTCTTAATGAATTTACTAGGCTAGTAGGTATAAAGTTTTGAAAATTAATAAGATCGAGTCTTCACAATCATAACGTAATTACTCACTAAGGGTTCCGTAACTACACATAATGTACTATAAACTCGTTGTTTTATTCTGTTCGGAATTTCTTGGTTACATATCGAGAATGATGGATAAGTCCCAGACCAATCGGCCATCATTGCTTCAGAGAAGATGAATAGATATCAGTAATAGTTATGGACTGCCGTGCTGCAGGTCCTTGGTTCGATTCCCACCGCTTGAGCTTCACCGCATGATGCAAGGGCATTTTGCGAATGTTCACCAGGTTAGCTACCACCATCAGGTAGAACAATCTGTTGCCAAGCACCTAACAGTGCGTTCTGGCAGCAGTCCTTGAGAACCAGTTCTTTTACATTAGTCGCCTCTTACGACAGCCACAGGTAGAAATGGGGGGGGGGGAGGGGGGGGGTCATTCTAACCTGGAACCCCACTTGGTAGAAAAGCATAGTACCTGTTTTAGCACAAACCTTATTATTATTGTTGTTGCTATAATAATAATAATAATAATCTTTAAGAATAATCTTTTATAGGTTTTTATAGAGTTATTTCCTTAAAATGTAAGGGCAGAGACACACGTTTCCATTTTATCCTTTCTTTCTCATAACTCCTGTTTTACAAACCGGCCTGTCCCACTGATCCTGAGACCGCAATAAACAGAATTTACAACAAGCGGTGTTTTTTCGATCGCGAAGATTTGTCGTCAACGGTACATTTGGCGACACCGCCTGATTTCCCCTGGGCATCGTACGTTTAGCAGAGTGTACGCGCACCTTTATTTTCACTCACTCAATTGGCAGTTTCACGATTCCATTTCAATGATTCAGGATTGCAGTGTAGAGTTGAATGCAGAGATTTTTTGCCATTTGTTTATGACGTTTTTAGCACTAGTTATTTTTAGGTTTTTTCCAAAGAGACAACGGTATATAGTATATTATTAAATCAAAGTTAAATGCACGTAGAACTTTTTGTGAACGAGTTCGTCAATTCAAGTACTGCCACCATACCCATTTCTGTTATAAAAACTAACGTGGTGTTTACTCATTTTAGTAAATAATACGGGATAACTCACGTGAATAAGTCAGATAGTTCCGACTATAGTTTCGACCACATTCGGTGGTCTTTTTCAAGAAGAGCTCGGGACGCCCGCGTTGATTTCTCGCAGAGCACTATATTCAGCGAGACGTCAACGCGGGCGTCCCGACACGTAGAAAATCTGTCGCAAAGCACTAACAGTGTCTTCCGGCAGCAGTCCTTTAAAGCCAGTTAATAATAACAGGCATATGAGACTTAACAACTGTATCTCTCAGGGTGATAGGCGCAGTACTGTTCAACACTTGTGATGAAATGAATCTGTTGAAGTTACCGCTTAAGATCAGGTCATCGTGGGTGTTCCGTCACAATTACATTAAAAAGGTCACCTGTTTGTACATATACTGAAAAAAATAAGCTATAATTTCAATGTTTAAACAAAGCTATTAGGTAGATACGGTTTCCGGAACTATTCGTGTTACTGGCGCTGATCAAACTATCTTAATAAGTTTTGAAACAGCGGCATTTAGATTAAACTGATATTTTAGCGTTGAAATCGCATCGAGTTCCTTCATTAACCAAAATTCTGTGCTGAAGAATTATTTGTACGTAAAAATAATATCTACTCTATGTTCGCTTCGATTAATGGGTTTCAAGGTATCCACTTTTTATTAATTAAAAATATTGCACGCCGTACATTTTATTTGGTGATCTCTGATGTACATCTGATATTTTCATAGTAATCATGTAAGTCTTTGCTTGGTATATAATACCAAATCAGATTTATTTCATGAAATGGGAAATTTATTTCAATAATTATTATAAATGTCCAGAAAAATACTTACTTAGTCCTTCAACAAGGATCCTATTACACATATTTATACATTATATTAACCTGTCTGTATCCACGACCCTTAATTAAACATATACATTATTAACATAAACGGTTATTCTTGTTATATTTTTTCATGCACACTACTACCCTAGCTAGGTAGGAAGGTGATAACATAACTCTGGAAATTATGTCACTACCCTTGTAAATTTATAAATATTATTACAACTAACTTTTTAACTATCGCATAATGTAAGTAGTAATGTAAGTCACACGGAAACACTTTTATTATACAAATAGTTAAGGGAACCTTGAAAAAAGTCATAAATTACTGGCTCTCAAGGGCAGCTGCCGGAACACACCGTTACAGGTGCTGGGTGACAGATTACATACTTGGTAACTTTGTAAATGTGATTTTTGCTTAGTACGCGATAGTTAGGTTCCCTGTGGGGTGTCGGGCTAGAATGTCACCCCGCCATTTCTACGTGTGGGTGTCGTAAGAGGTGACTAAAGGTAAAATACCGGTAGGTGGGCAACAGCGCACTCTGATATCTTAAAAAGGAATTGATGTCTTCAACTGCGATCCCCAAGATGCATGCCATACGATTATGGTAAATCCCCCTTAATGGGGAAGGCTGTGTTCAGCAGTGGACAATCCGGCCGATACATTACGCGATATTAAGAAAGTTAGATGTAATAATATTAAGCAATATAGAGGGGTAGTGACATCATTTCCAGAGTTGTGTTGTTCATGGATTACAGATAGGTTAACGTAACGGTAGGCTTCCTTGTTGAAGGACTTATCTCACTGATCCGCGAGATGAGGTGGTGCTCAGTGGCAGATGCCGGAAACGGTCTGGCCGTCTATAGCAAATCACCCTGAAGCTGTGCCCTTAGGTGGACCCAGTTATTAGGCCGTAGAGTCTGGTCAACAGACACCTGATGCGTGGGTACTCCAAGCGCAGAATGGGCCTGGCAAGAATGCCTGGTTCAAGGATGGATTCTGTCCAGCTATGGAACTTAGTCCACTGCTGGAACTTGTCCGTGATGGAACCCTGAAAAGCACGGAGGCTCCGGTTATTTGCGTTCGAGGTTGAAGGTGCTGGTATGTCAAATGGGTCCTTCTGCTACCGTGCAAGGTAGTACCAGGAGAGCCGTTGTGGATGTGACCCGTCGGAAAATACGAGATAGTCATAAGGACTCAAGATTAAGGGGTGTATGTTGTCTGAAGGGCGTAGGTCTCCAAGATGTCGAAAAGAATTGAAGTAAAGTTGATAAGTTACATATTTAACATTACATATATGGTAAATGAAAGACAGTTAAAAAGTGGCTAATAGTCGTTCTTTGTGGCGTTATATGGGGGAGGCTTTTGTTCAATAGTGGACGTCTTCCGGCTGATGATGATGATGCTACATTATACTATTATATTACTGAAGATGTCACAAAGGTATATAAAATACAGTAATATTGAGGTTAGGTTAAGCCATAAAAATTCAGTCACACTTTATTAAAAGATGCACTCAAATTATAACGATGGGTATTTTTAGTATCGTAGATATTTATTCTTGAAAAATCAGGACGAGAATGGACGGTCGCTCATTACTCGCCACCAAGAAGCCTCCCACCAGGCGCAATTTGGGTGGTCACACTTATTTGGTAATGTGCTGATGATTTTTGCCTATCACCAAAAAGGAGATAAAGTGCGTGCCTCTGGACCAATGCGAAGGCCGAGGATCGTAGCTTACTCTTTTTGAAGAAGCCAACGACAAAAACTCTTGATCTCAGGATGATATTTCTTTATGTCAATTCTTTGCAATTATAGTGACACCTAGCGGGTGGTTTGTGCATTGCTAGGACGCTCATCTCATGGCTTGGTACGATGATTTGTTTGAAATCAACTTGTTTTATATTGAACTGTAGCTAGCTGCTAGTACTTTCAATTACGAAGAAAAGAAGATAGCGCTTTATTTATGTTTTACATATTAAAATGAATTATTTGTTTCTAATTATTGAAATACGTTTGTTCAAAGATTTTATGAAGGTTACAGTATTTTAAAAATAATTTCTTTCGATCTGATGAAATACACTAGTCTGGTCGTCTTCTATGAGGGTTAAAATAATAAAATTAAAACACCATAATATTCAGCTCAGTGGATCCGGGGGATGCAGTTCGATTCCCGCTCGGTACAAGAATTTTGTGCTCTAATAATTTGTAAATGTGCTTTCCGCTTAGCACATAATAGTGCATGTATTCATAAAAAATAATATAGAAAATGTGTTGTGAAGCATCTATGTAACTGTTTATTATCAGCCAGCAGCTGTCCTTGAGAGCCAGTAATTGTAGGTAAGCTTGAACAACTTCTTTGATTAATATCAAGTAACATAGTGGTTAAATGCTAGCATATCAATAATAAGGCACTGGCCCCACATCAACTGGTCTAGAACTCTCAGTTCAGAGTTCTTTAGTATGCGACCGCTTTGATGAATGCAAACACAACAGCTGTTAGACTGCCGCGTTCAAATTATACGTTCTGTTGGAGCTCTATTTGAGTCAACTGCTTAGTTGCAATCTTTGCTTTCTGTTTGGGGATCGCTGTGTCAGAAAGCAGTTCTTCAAAAGTGCCTGTTGCCCACCTTCTGGTACTTTTACTTATTCTAGTAGAAAATCTGTAGGTAATAAATCTGCCGCCAAGCACCTAACGGTGTTACAAAATCACAAATATACGATAGGAAAAATTTAAGTCATGTGCGGGATTTGAATCCGCGTCCATCCAGCCCTTGAGCCGGGGTATGCTCTAACCAATTGAGCTAACATGACATGACGTCATAACCTAACGTTGTGTTCCGGCAGCATTCCTTGAGAAACAGTGAAATTACAGGAACATTAGACTTATTAACCATATGTCTCAAGGTGACGGGCACAGTGCAATTCGTGATTTGTGACGAAATGCATCCGCTTAACATCAGGTGGCCCTCGAGCTTGTTCCGTACAATAACATGAAAAAAACCTCTTATGACACCCACAGGTAGAGGTGAGGGTATGACATTCTAGCCCGGCAACGCACGGGTTAAGTGATAAGAGCTTAGTATTTTTGTCTAGTAGGTAGTTGTGTCTATTAGCGTGTACCTACTATTTTTTACGAGTGGTCATGTCCCGCCTTCACTTTCGGTGTGCCCGACGTGGCGCCCGACATTTGGACAGGAGTTTGTTTCCTGTTTGAGACTTGTAGCATATCTTATAGGTAGTATGCAGTGAATACCTGTTACGTTTTTAAATCATGGCGAAGTGGAGCAAAGATCAAACATATAGTAATTAAACAACTTTATGAGTTTTTAAACTGTCACGGTCATTAACACTATACTTATTATAACTACCGGGATATTTACCGTGTTTTTGATTGTTTATGAGCTCTCGATATTTCGGCACTGTTGCAAGCGCCATGATCACGAGTAAACTGAAGTCTATGCGATCATGGCGCTTGCAACAGTGCCGAAATATCGAGAGCTCATAAACAATCAAAAACACGGTAAATATCCCGGTAGTTATAATAAACAACTTTAAACGGTTTAAATCGCGTATATTTATCATTATTTTTGTCCCGACGTTTCAAACACTTTGCAGTGATCGTGGTCACGGGGTGACTTTGACCACGATCATTGCAAAGTACGAAAACCTAAGACAAAGATTAAACATATCAATTTGTGCAACAAAATACATATTATATAATATAAAATAAAAATATCTACAATTGTAAATATACGATATGTTTTTATGATATCTACTAATGCATTTTATATCACTTTCAAGATTGTAAACGCGTCTGTTTGTCGATTTAAAATTATTGGTGTTTTTCAATATTGAATACAAGAATCACAAAAACTAAATAGTTATTGTACACTACTCATACTGAACACATCCACTAAACACTAATCATTAAACAGCTGTTCTACACACAAAGTGCTAAAAGTCCAGAATTTTGTGGCCAGGTGCAGTATTGCCGTTCCTGGTCGTACCTAGTAGAAATACTGGCCAAAGTAATTCAACGAGAAACGATGTTAGTGTTGCAGGATCATTTGTGATACGAGATGGGTCATTTATTTGATATTACTTTTTTCATTGCTGATAGTTAAGCTTTTGACCACAATCTCACCTGAACGTAAATGATGATGCACTGAGAAAAACGACTTGAAGGCTTAAATCGAATTTGACCTTTTACCGTTGAATTGTAAATACGTAAGATGAATTCACAACTCGTAAGATGATTTTCACCAATCAATAAAAATTTACCATGTTTTATAATAAACACAACCGTCAAAAACGCCTTCCGTAAAGTATTTTCAGAATTGAACTTGTTATACGATAATAATTGCAGTATTGACCATAAAATATACCTTACTTTTACGGCGGTTTATATACGGTGATTATCACTATAACGTACGACTTAATCAGCCTTATCGAAAGTCAATATTTAAGAAAGACCACAAAATACACCTTAAATGAAGACGAAAAGAAACATTCGCCTTCACTGACCTCGTTTAACGCCTTCTAGTTGGAAGGCGTTTTGTACGTATTTACGTTTGGTCGGTTTTTCGCCTTATACCATATAAATTGGCCGTCATTAGGGCGCTTTTGACTTTAGATTTTTCTCAGTGTGTGGATGAAAGTGTTAACAGGCTTAACCTAGAAGTACTAGCTCTGTTATATGTTATTGTAACATGATTTTGAATATATTAATATGTTCTATGGTATTTATATTAGGTAATTTTTTAATATAACAGTTTTGGAAAATATGGTTGTTTACAGATTTAATGCATTATCAACAAAATTACTTAATTAAGCAAATAAAGTGTCCATAAACTCGCCAAAATAAAATGTTTGAACAATTTATGTATATGGAAATAAAGGTCAGCACACCAAGAAGTTATTCTCGATTCCAATATTTGCATCTCCAAGAAGTGCTACGAAAATTTTGGGTTCTGTGTCTGTAATTTATGGGCACCATTTGCACGCATCGTAAGCTTTATTCAACGAGACATGTCCGAAACAAACTCGTACAGATTTCAATACAATTTGCCTACATCCGATACGTGTCAGCACGACATAGTTAACTGTGAACTAGAGCCAAATTTATGGTGAAACTAAAAAATTGGGGAACCCACTGTCAGATTAGTTCCACCCAGATGGCGCTCAGTGTTTGTTACAAAGAGGGGTAGAAGGAAATATTTCATGTACCAAAGTGTTATTGTCGGAACTGGTGTGGTTATTTGTACGCAATTTCATAAATCGACATTTAGTAGATTGAGTGCTTAGGAATATAAATTGCATTGCATTTATAACTTGTCTAGAGGTGCAGCACTCACTTCTAGATGTTTGTCCCACAACCGATGATGAAGGATATGCGTAGTTCTGTCGCTAGGTAATACGCGAGTGTGCGAGTGATTAGTAGCACTTAGAGCGGCTCACTGGTAAGCGCATCTAACAAGCGAGAGTCACTCGGCGACTAAATAACTTTCGCCGAATGTTCTCTTACCGTTGCAACCAACCAGTAGAGAGTTTTCGCCGGCATGACTGATGTGTTAAAATTCCGCCTACTACTATCAATTTAAGACATTTGGTGGTTGGGAATTTTGCAAAACCTATCCCAACGATTTTCAAGTTAAAACCACACATATTAACCGTATAATAAATGTATTTGCTTTAGTTATCGAAAGTTAGGGAAATAATAAAGCTATGATGTGGATCAGAGGATGAGTTAATCAGTGAAATTTCTAGTTTTTCAGAATATAATATTTGTATTTGATATAATAACTCAATAGTTATGAGAAGACCACTAGCAATGTTTGAGTACTTTGTAACATTCTGGTATAATGCAGCAAATAAGTCCTATATGTTCTTACTACTAAAATGAGCTTTACAAAATTTATTACACCATAAATATATGAGAGTAAGTCCAACGTCTTCGCAGTCGGATCCTTTTTGTCTATGCGTGCGTCCCTCAATCTCACGTGAATCGTCCGCGACAATCCACATCGTTCTCCGTAAATCCGAAGCCGGACCGGATCGGACCGGATCATATAACCCTTGATCAGCACTTTCGTTCCACTGAATCCGTTTATTTCAGTTCGGTATTTTCTTTATCTCATTGCTTATTTACGGATGGTAAGCTTCTATATGACAAAAGTAAAATGTTTTCTTAAGTAATCAAGATATGAGAATATCTTAAATGAGATAAGCAGTTTTTTTTATGTTATTGTGACGGAACAAACTCGAGGCCCATCTGATGTTAAGCAGACTAATCTCTGCCTATAACAGATGCATTTCGTCACAAGTCACGAATTGCACTGCGCCCGTCACCTTGAGAGATACTTATTAAGTCTCATGTGCCTGTAATTTCACTGGCTCTCAAAGCCTGCTGTCGGAACACACCGTTAGGTGCTTGGCGATAGATTTTCTACTTGAGGCCACCCGCCACGCTAGCCAGGCGGGCATTCGCAAAATGCCCTTCCACCATGCGGTGAAGCTCAAGCCCGTGGCGGGATTCAAACCATGGACCTGCTGCGCGGCAGTCCATAGCCAATGCCACTGAGCCATCACTGCATCAAAACAATACTAAGCATCAACAAAACATCCTACAAAGTGGAAAACATTGTGTCCTTGCTAAAAGAGACATGTGTCATAGACACCCGACACCGGATCTTCCGGCCGGACGCGATGATTTCGGCCAGCATTGCTTCAGCTGTTGTTTAAAATTCAATTTATGCAACGAAATTTACGTCATCATGACTTACATCCCGTTTAATATCAAATCGAATATCGCGATATAAAATCGAAGTACCGATATATTAAAAATTATTTTGTAACAACAGTAAGGAACTCAACTTAGATAGGAAGGTAGCTCCTTAAATCCACCCATAAAGCGAATAATGTGTCCTAGGTCCCATTAAGAGTTCATATGTATTCTTCGAAACCGGAACCTTCGACCGGACGCAGTGATTTCGGCCTATTGTCGGTCTCGCAGACCTCTCAGCAGACTGGAATCTGTTACGCCGACCGGAATAGCCCCGACTAATGACTGTTTATAATGAATGTTTATTTCTTTTGTCGACATTTATTACAACAGGTTTTTCTTACTGAAGTTTGACGAAAAGCTTCAAAGGTAATAATACTTATTTGTTCGCAATTTCTGAGTAGTAACATTAATTAATGTAAACGCAGGTAAAAAGATTTTAAAAGATTGATATCTAAATAAAACGAATTTAACTCAAGAATAAGCATTACAATTCAACGGGGCAACGCTGCCAACTGTCTGGGGGCTAGAGCATTTGGACTGTCTATGAGTCTGCAATGAGTTATAGGTTGTCTAAATGCTTTTATTGTAGTAAGTGTAGTGTTGTATTTTGTTAATACTTACCGCCGATAAAAAAAAACCCATGAATATATAATAACTAGTAGCACCCCGCGGTTTCACCCGCGTAGACTGTAATGAAAAATGATGATGATTAAATATCTTCGTTTAAATCCAGGACCAAAACTATCTAAATTCCAAGTACATCCAAATCAGTTGAGCCATTCAGCGTGAAGGAACAAAGTACACTTTGTATATACACTTTCTATCAACCGCCGGCTCTAGGCTAGAGATTCACAGCCTTACTTATAAACGCTACTTAAATTTTAAACATTACTTAGCCGCTGATTAGCAAAATTTCTTACTCATAAACGCTACATAACTTTATCCAGTACCTAAGTACTGCTTAAATCAGCTGTCAATTTAAACACCGTCCCACCCTTGTTTAAATTTTAAGTAACAAGATGGCGCCCATATTTCTGATCAGCTGATTTAGTTACAGACCCACCAACTTATCTGTTCAGGTGGCAGAAAAAAGAACTACAACATTCCTTCAAATTGTGACAGTTCGTAGTTGATTTCCTTGACCAGTAGCGCCCTCGAAAACTGCACAGTTAAGTTGGTGGTACTATACAAAGAAAAGTATTATAATTACTTTTTAATTTCAAGATATTTAGCACTAGATACATGCTATTTGGCCATTCAAGTCATTCACAGTTTTCGTTGCCATACTCCTCCGAAACGGCTTGACCGATTTTGATGAAATTTTTTGTGCTTATTCGGTATCTATGAGAATCGGCCAACATCTATTTTTCATCCCGCTAAATGTTAGGGGTAGTCCACCCCTAAATTTATTTTTTTATTTTTTAGACAAAATTTTTAATTTCTATTTTTTTATGATACACATACAAAAATACATACAATCCTCAATTTTCACCCTTCTACGATAAACCTTTATTTTTTAAATTATTTATATGGCAAAACAACGTTTGCCGGGTCAGCTAGTAGTAAATAAAGATTTCAATAAATGTATTGGTAATAATAATGTATATAACATATGCAACGTGGGCGAAATTTGCTGATATTCCAAAAGTCGCCTCATGCGCTCATTCCTCACCGCATTTGTACCGTCCCTACTTCAGCCTACCTCATTATAGTAACCTTTTTTGTACTATATGTAAATTATAAACCTTAATACCGTGCGCCACAATAGCACATCACATTCCTAGAAGTTCAAAAATTAACTAACAAACTAGTATACGGCACTAACAAACGGCTCTCGTAACCCATTCCATGGATTCACCGTGCGGGTGCCGGGTCCATAGCGTTGCAGAGGAAGAAGCTCCAGTCAAGGTGCCTGGGACTTGCAACCCAGTGAGTAAGGTTAAGGGGCCCCTTTATGATGCATCAATGCTCCCTTTCACCGCTCGAGCCTCCTTCCCTGCTTACCAAATTTGGCAAGACCCTACTAATGCCGCCTTGGATACACGTTCTAGGATGGAAGTTACGGTTCTTCTTGACAGGCCAAGGTCTTTTAGTAGGTTGTATAGGGATTTTGCTGGTATACCCCTTGCTCCGACTTCTACAGCATATAAAGTAACCACATAACCGTTTTTGATTAATTCATTGGTTAGGTCATAATATTTGTTAGTTTCTATTGTGTGGTCTTTAGGTATGTTTGTTTCCCACGGCACAGTAAGTTCTATAAGTACTAAGCGTTTTAGATGCTTTGAGTATAGAAATATATCTGGTCTGGATGACGAAACACCAACATCAAGGGATTTTGTAATGTTTTTCACGTATGAAAAACATTACAAAATCCTTGAGGAACATATAATAATACTACGTATATATATATACGCTATAAGTCAAAAACGTAAAACAAATAATGTAATACGAAAAAAGCTTAACTAAGATACTGAGCATCAATAAAACGTCCTATAAAGTGGAAAATATTGTGTCCTTGCAAAAAGAGACATGTGTTCCCGACACCGGATCTTCCGACCGGACGCGATGATTTCGGCCTATTGTCGGTCTTTGCAGACCGCCGCACAGGCTGGGGTCTATTACATCAACCGGAATGACCCCGTCTAATGACCGTGATAATAATAGTTGTTTGTTCTTAGACGGTTTTTATTACACTAGACTTAAGATGAAAACGATCGCAGCGTAACGATGATGCAAAATTAATATTAATTTTGGATATTTTGTGCCTAGATTCTTGGTATGTACCCACCTACCTGCTTTATAATAAAATCTACATTAGGGTATACATGGGACAAGTGAACGGAAGTGTTGGAAGGGGAAGACCTAGGCGAACGTTCCGAAATCAGATTGAAGACGTTCTTAAAAAAGGCCAGGTCAAGAGTACCCTAAACCGACGCTTATGTATGAAAGGATTGATGAGTGTAGATGAAGCGAAAGAGATATGTAAGGATCGTAGTAAGTGGAAATCCGTGGTCTCTGCCTACCCCTGCGGGAAAGAGGCGTGATTTTATGTATGTAAGTATGTATTCGTTATGGATGTCTTTCTGTTTTTATTAGTTTTAAATGATATTGTTTTGGTTGAATTAATCAGTGCATGTTGTTATAATATATAAGTTAGGTAACCTTCTTTTTTCTATTATTGCCAAATTAAGTAGTAAACCTACCAATCAACCACAGTTTATTCCAGACTATAAACTGCAACAAATAATTATGTGCTAGGAAGAGACTAGTCCACCCACAACACAGGGTATCCTAGTGAAGGCTAGAGTGACATGTAGACAACTTTGTCAAAAAATCTTATAGGTTTCTAGTAAGTAAGTAGTATTAGTATTTAGTAGTTATTATGCTTTTCTTTGAGTATCATTTTAGGCAATATTCTCATATTGATACTTATATTTCTTAGATAGTTGTTCAATTGTCTATTATAGATGCTTAGTTTTAAAGATACTTAAATAATAGTGTAAGTATGTTTAATATTCACTTTTTTGATCAATAATAATATTTGTATTTGTTTGTAAATAAACTTTAATTCAATGAAAAGATATAAGCTTTAAGCAAATTGAGAATGTATATTAATTGAAGGATTACCTTTGGGCAATGATATTATAATTACAAGGTTAAGGATTCCAGATTTACTAGAAAACTGTGTGTTTATTTCAACTAAATATTATGACATAAGTATAAAGCATACGTTCTTGCAAAAATAAAATATTAAAATTACCTACAGGATTAATCGTTAACAAGTTTAAAGCTAATTGCAAAAAAATAGTCTTGTGTGTAGTCCAAGCATAGAACATATAATAATATTAACGTAAGTTGAGCTATAGATGTTGCTTCATCTCCATACGATGGGTAAGAACGAGAGGAAAAAATAGAGTTATGAGTCATATGTCATATTAGCTTAGCGGTCAGAGCATACCCCGGCTATAGGGGTGGATAGCACACCCGCCATTTGAACCCCGCACATGATAGTCATTTTTACTCTCGTAATTTTGTTTTGTGATGACATAAAGTTAAAAAACTGTATATAAATTAAGACAGAGGGAAGGTAAGAAGATTATACTGTCATAAGAATGTCTAAAAAAAACGGAACCGGATGTACGGAACTGGAATAGTCCAGCATTAAAAATATGATATAACTGAATATAATAAATAGATTCAGGCGCGATATAACTTGTTGAATTCGATACCATGCTGATTCAACATAATCGGAGCTAACATTTTCAGGCTCCGACTTTCAGAAGATATTGTTTTTTATTGAAATCAGTTCCGTTTTATTAAATGAATATGTTCAGTGATTCATACTCCTCGCCTTGTAATCGACTGGGTACTGCTGAATGGTATCTATATGCCAATATTATAGGCCTACAATATTGGCATATATACCGTTCACTATCGGCAAGATCATCCAATTATAGGCATACTAGCTGCGCCCTGCGGTTACACCCACGTGGTGATGGTTGATGATGATAAAAAGTATCATATGTGATAATCCAGCGTTTCATCTAATTCCATACCAAATTTCTTCAAAATTAGTCCAACCGTTTGAGCGTGAAGGAGTAGCAATTATACAAACACCCTCACAAACGTTCGCCCTTGTAATATTAGGGTCACACTAAAAGTTTTGCTATGTAACTTTAAAAAACAACATTTTATAAAGAAAACATTATGTTTATTGCGTTTCAAAATACTCTCCTTCACATTTTAAACATTTTTACATGCGATCGAACCATTTTTTTAAACAGGAGGACCACAGATCTTATGGCATGTTTTCTACGTGCTGAGCGTTCAGCTATCACTGCCTCTTCGGAGTTGGAAAAAGTGAAACATCTGATCAAATCTTTGATTTTGGAGAATATACAGAAAAAACAGGGTGCTAGGTCAGGGCTGTGTGCAGGATGGGTGATGAGTTGTACTTTTTCTGAAGCTAAAAATGACTTTGTTTTGTTGGTCGTGTGTGAAGAAGCGTTGTCATGATGTAGGAGAACGCGGCTTTTTGGTCGTCATTCGCGAAATTCCCTGGGTAAACAAATGGTAGAATACCACTCGGAATTAACACTCTTTTGATTTTCAAGTGGAATTGTGCAGATGGGGAGCCCCGTAGTTGAGAAAATTGCCTTCCTCACTTTTGTTGGCCTGTTCTCATTTTCAAACACCCATTCACAAGATTGCTGTTTTTTTTCGGGTTCAAAACAATAAATACACGTTTCGTCTCCTGTGACAATATAATAAACAGCATTAGAATGTCAATAGTCGTACTTCAATAGCATCTGTGAGCACCATTCTACGCGAGCCCGCTTCTGCTACGCTGTCAGTTCATAAGGCATCCAACGACAACAAAGTACCCGAACTTTTAATTTCTCGTGTAAAATTTTCTGAATTTCGCTCTTACCAATCCTCAATAGTCCTTGATTTGTTTTATAGGTAATCCACGGGTTTTCTTTAATTAGCCGCTTAACAGTAGTCACATTATTTATGTTGACGGCAGTTAAAGGCCTCTTTTCACGAAATGTCGTCATGTAAAGAAACCCGACCAATCAAATTCAGCAAACCTTCGCCTCACGGTGCTCAAACAAGGTGATTTTCTCCCAAAACCATTTTGAAGACGAGCGGCACAGTCTTGCTGAGAGAGAGAACTTTTAAAATCATAAAAAAATATCGCTCTAAAATTTTTCGACATAATTACATTTTCGTTGTGTACGTAGAACTTTGATGTGTAAAAAAAAACAATTGACAAATGATTTTATTACTAAACAGGTTGCAAACTGTTTAAAAAAATATAACATTCGAAATTCAAATAATTCCGATTAGCTATAAAACCATAAAAAATCATCGCTCTAAAATCTTTTCGACATAACGCGTACGTAGTGCAAAGCTTTTAGAGTACCCCATGTAGTTTATAATAAGGATCAATTTATTACTACCAAATATGCATTAGAAATAAATGATCAATTGCCATTCTTGGTGAAGCCTGACTACGAATGAGACAAAATCATTAATCATTACTGTTCCCACCATATGAGATAAATGCTATATTTATCAGTTTACTCTCGCTACAAAAAGAAAGTAAATCTAAGATAGTTTTTATTTTATTTGTAATATATAGGTGATAGGTATCATTCAAACTTTAACCACTGGCTCGCCTGAAGGTAAGTCATGACGTGGTCAAATATGCTGTTCAGGCTTACCTAGAATTACCGGATGGCTGCCGAAACACCCGAGGTAGGTGCTTGGTGACAATATTTCTACTTAGAAGGACGGTAGCTAGCCAAAACAGTCCCAATGCTATGCTATGCAAGCTATAACATCTGCCATTCCATGCCACTCAATAGTAATACCACTTTCATCAGCCATTCAACTCATGAACGCGACGGACGTTACTTAAGTTAGTTATTCGGTTAAGAAAGAATAAGCGCGCTACGCTACGAGCACTTCACTTAAAAAGTTACACCTAGTTATAGGAACGTTTTTCAAAGCCTACATCAGTTAACAGACTCAGTACTGAACGCTCATTGGTCACCGATCACGTCATAGAATACTATTGACCAATCAGCGTACAGTATATCGACTGTCAATCAAACAAGGTTTTGATAAACGTTTCAGAAACTGGGGGTAGGAATGGTAAAATTTAAGACACTTATTTAAATCTGACTACACTTTGATTCATCTCGAAAACAGTTATAAAAAAAATAGTACTTACCTCTTAAAACAAACAAAAGCGTAAACATCTCCACCCTTATTTAACTAACTGATAAGTAGGCTCCATCTCGTTTATTCGACTAATAAACTTTTAAACGGACAGATGTCGAAAAAACTCACTGAACTTTCACAGCGCTGTAAAAAAAATGTCTCTGAGAGACAAACTTAGTAATTTATCTTGGTTGTTTAAGCTTGCAGTACTTTTTGTTTTGGCCTCGCGTTTTTAATTAGTTTTGTTGCCAGAGTCCGCTCCGTGAGATTTATAAGTAATAAAATTATTGCGTTCATCCGTTTTTGAACGAATTTTCATTTTGTTGCTGCTTTTTTCGCTGTTACGTTGTAAGACTGGGACTCAGCTGAAAAAATAAATATAAATGTAGGCGTTGTTTGTAGACAGAGGCTTAGCGCTATTTTGTGGACAAACATGGCAATAACAGATTGGTTCTAGAAAAAAAAATATCTGAAAGCTATATTTTAACCATAAGTTTTTTGTGTTTGTGAAATAATAATAGCAATTATCAAGTGATCAAAACTGTTTTTATAGTACGAGTGCCGACTTTTAATACGAAACTAGCAAAATAAACTAAAATTATTTATATACACTACTAAGTCCTTTGAGAAATTTAAGGCAAGAGAACTAAATCCGTGATCTCGTGTGAAACTTACAACTTTTAACCACTGCCGGCGAGTAAACATTATCTAATACACAAAGCTATATCTAACAATACATTAATTTAATTATAATACAAACATGAAACACTAGATACTAATTATGAGTTAAAAGTAAAATTTCTGCAATTGTGCACGTATAATGTTATCATTTTGTTCGTTTATCACTTTGCTTGCATGCATTTTGTCAGGCAGCAAAAAAACAGTTTTGCTGCGAGGGTTTGAACACCAAAACCGCTTTATCTTGCTGGGAACGTGAACGGTACATTATCACCACATTGCATGATATTTTCAAGTCTTTCTTCCAACGAAAAACTTTCTTATATTTTCTATATCAAGCTTATTATTAGCATCAAGAGTAGTTAATGTTAAAAGTCTCATTATGAATTCCAGTGGATATCACACGAATGCATAATTTTCTCATTCTCGCCCCCGAAATGGAAGTTTAAAAAAGATTAATTTCACAGATCGTCGCTTCTACTTTCGCACCGCTGTTCTTTGGACCAAAGGAGAATAAAAAACAGGCGTACACTATAAGAGAGTGTTAATCATTATTTCTTTTGTATTTCTACTTAAATTTGAATATAAACTGAGTATTTTACACTACGAAAACCTTTTAGTGTTTTTTTTACCTTAAAGAGACTTGCGGCTAAAGCTTTTCTACGTATTCGACCACAGTCGTACTTGGTAAATGAGTAATGCGGTAGATGCTAGGGCATGCTTGCCCAGTTGATAGCACTTTAAACTGTATAGGCACTGGTAGTGTTCCATGAGTCAGCGTTAGTATAATGAATGTGGAATGAAAACGCTGCGTGCGTATTTTGGGGTTAATTGTGGTGCGTAAAAATTAAATAGAATGGTCGCCTGCATGATGGTAAGCATCTGGCCTATACATTACAGATATAGTGTTACCGTTCTGAGGAACACTGCTCTGCGTTCGTCAATCCAAGAGATGTTCTTAAGTCACGTAAGCCATGTGATAAATTACAGCCATTTACATGCTACAGTTTCCTGCAAACTAAAACACTGTATTTTTTTCACAAATATACTTGGAGCCAGAATATCTGATATGGCGGTTTTAGCCACCAAGCCACACTCTTGTTCAAGCGGCATACCTACTAGGTACATGAAAATGTAGTAGGTTGTTGTTTTAGGATGGTAGTCGTCATGGTGGTAGGGAATTTTACGAATGCCAGCCTTAGCCAGGCGCTACGCAGGGCCACCACCCTCAAAAGTAGAAAATCTGTCGCCAAGCACCTAACGGTGTGTTCCTCCAGCAGCTGTCCTTAAGAGCCAGTAATTCTACCACATCATAACTTACCATCAGGCGAGATAGTGGTCAAAGGCTAACCAAAAAAAAATTATAATACAATACAAATACAACCCCACGGAACCATAATGTATTTTGAGTGACTTGTTTTTGGAAAAGCAGTGCTAAAATTTACAAAAGCTAGACTGGGTCGGGTGGACCCGATCCGCTACATTTTACTACAAAAAGAAAGTCACAGATTCGGAAAGTGTGTCGCAGGTAATTTTAAAAGGTAGGTATTAGAATAAGAAGAAAAAAATGTATTATGCTTAACATTTCTCTACGTTTCACAGCCGCAAACTGGCAAAAAGTTCTTTGCAGCTTCGTTTAATGAGCGCCGACGTGAATGTATGCAGAGTGAAATGGTTCCACAACGAACATCGCGAACTTGCGACAAACATATTCTTCTCGTATTAAAAAATATCTTCTTATTGGAAACAGTAAGTAGGTACGCAGCGCAGGGAAAAGTTTCATAAGTCTGGTTTGTCTGGGTAAAATTAAATATAGATGTCGTTACACCTCCATAGGATGACGAAATTGCTGTATGACTGAATAAGTAAAACGCCCATTTAAGAGGAACGGGAAGAGAAGCTCCTACAAAAAAGTAGGTATTTTAACAAAGTGATGCTGTCTCGCCGCTAAACCCCCGAACAGAATAGTGCGATAAAGCAGCTTCTTTAAGTTTTGACTTATAATTTCGCATAATTTGTGTTCTAGGAGAAAACTTTTCTCCTACAGTAAACATTAATCAAATCAAAAAATGTTGGTGTTTTTTTATAACTAACAGAATAAACTAGGTTTATAGGTTTCCTTTTTTAGGGTTCCGTAGTACCTACAAGGAACCCTTATAGTTTCGTCATGTCCGTCTGTCTGTCCGTCTGTCCGAGGTTTTGCTAAGAGACCGTTTGTACTAGAAAGCTGAAATTTTGTGAGGTTATGTAAACTTACTACGCCGACAAAGTGGTAAAATAAAATTTAAAAATATATTTTTTTTGGGGTAGTTCCCATACAAGTGGCTTGGTTATGAATTTATTTTTCGTCGTCTATCCCATCGTGCGTGGTATTATTGAATAGGTCTTTTAAAATGATTGAAGGGTTGCTAAAACTATTTTTCGATTTAATGCTCCATTTACGAAATATTCAACTTTAAAGTGCAAATTATTGTTCCAGTAGGGCGTTCCCCCCCTCTAAAACCTAAACTGCTGACTTGAAAAGTCTGAAAAAATTCATGATGATAGTACAATTCATGAACTTTCAAGGAAAATTATAGCGGTTAAGATAACTTTATTACTTTAGCAGTAATAGTCGTTGAACTTGGGTATTAGATAATTTTGCACCAAATACAAAATCCTTAGAATAAATCCTTTAAAGTTACTAAGATGAAGTACTAGAATCGGTATAGATAGTTATGTACTATAGGAAGGGGTGGAGGAGGGAGAGAGGGGGTTGTAGCATGCCCCCAGAGGGGTGGGGAATTACGTAACCTATTAATTTTGTTTTAACTTTTGGTATGGTATATATGTATATATTTTGTGCAATTGGGAGGGGGAGAGAGGACGGAATATTTCCCATTGACGGGAAGGGGTTACAGAAACCTACAGTTTTTTTAATACTAATGAAATTTCTCAAAATTAGCTTCTTCTTCATGAAAATAATTAATCATAAGTCACAAGCACGAAAACGTCAACAAAAAATGGTTAGGCTTAGAGACAAATGTCTTATTAGAAGTGAAGTAATTTTATGACAGCTCCGGCGCTGTGGGTACGCACCTTTAGTTTTCTCGCCACCTTATCGCAGCTTACTCGCTACACCTTCGCAGTTTTTTTTTATGTTATTGTAAAGGAACAAGCGCGAGGCCCACCTGATGTTAAGCGGTATCCTCTGCCTATAACAGATGCATTTCATCACAAGTGACGAATTGCACTGCGCCCATTACCTTGAGACATACCTGTTAAGTCTCATTTTGCCTGTTATTTCACTGGCTCTTAAGGACTGCTGCCGGAACACACCGTTAGGTGATTGGCGACAGATTTTCTACTTGACGGTGGTCGCTAGCCAGGCGGGCACTCGCAAAAAGCCCTTCCACCATGCGGTGAAGCAGCAAGCTCTGGGCGGGATTCGAACTATGGACCTGCTGCGCGGCAGTCCATAGCCAATCCCACTGAGCCATCACTGCTTGAAAAGTGTACTTGCGCCGCTCCTTCTCCGCGTTTCTGGCTTATAAAAAACACTCTAGGGGTAGGGCAAACAAGACTGCTTGGAAGATGGGTGCTCCAAAATCAGCAAGTGACCCAGTAGATATTAGTAACATTTACTCGAATCACTTCCAATAAGTATTTGAACTCTCAACTGTTACCGACGGTTATAAGGCAGATAATAAATTTTATATTTCTGAAGAAGATAACCACACGTCATATTTAATTATCAGTGATGTGTGTTTTACTATAATCAAATGTATATCTAATCGGAACTACGATGGCTCGATCGAACTAAGGGCGCTGGAGTTAATAATGTTTCACCATAACATCTTAAATACACCGCTGACACCATTTGTATATATTCAACCTAAGGATTATCTAAAGTTGTAGCAAACTATCGCCCAATCTCAATTTTGCTCACCTTATCAAAGCTTTACTGAAATATTAATAACGTAGACAATAACAAACAAACAAACAGTGTGTTTACTGATTTTTAAAAGTGGTTTATGGAATGGATCACAGGATTTCACTAGACAAAAGAGCTTATAACGCAATTCGAGGTAATTTATGGCGCTGGTTCAAATCATATATCATGAAACATTGCCAGAAAGTTGGCTTTGAATCAGATGTGGTTCCAATTAGTTCCGGGGTTACCCAAGGGTCAATATTAGGCCCGTTACTTCTTATTGTCAAATCATATTTAAACATATTTTATGTTTTTTTAATTTGCTATTACATCCTGATGACCTGAAAATGTATCATTCTATAAATACTTATCAAGACCACTTAAAATTCCGAAAGGATCTGTGCAAATTTTTAGTGTATTTTATTAAAAATAATTTTACTCCTAAGACAAAAACAAATAATTTTATACAAATACAAATTAATTTTATTCCTCCTTATAGTGATACATTTATGATGAGTCTATGAATCTAAAACTAGGCTGGTGGCATGTATCTCAAGAGCCAGGTCCTTCCTGGCTTTAGAGAATCTGTAACACATCTACATATTTTCTTTTATATATACTATTTAGTAACAATTCAAAATTGAACCAATACATTGAAACATATAAACATATAGGAAAAATATTTAACGAAATTGTTTTTATTCGAATTAACGTATATATTAATATTAAACCGTTATGAAGAGCTGCTAAACAAATATAAATTATTGCAATTAAACTCTAGGAGGAAACAATTAGATATTATGCCTCTGTATGACCTATATCATAAGTCATAATAGATATGACTGTACAGAGTTGACTGATTAGCTTCGGTATAAGGTACTTTTTAGACCTCATCCTCGCCGTCTCATAATTATTATTATAAATAAGAATATTTTTTCATTAGGAAAATATTGTGACTCTGTTTGTTGGTTCTTGAATATATATATGCGCAGTCCCTTAAGTGTCGTTAAATAGTTTACACTGTGTATGTATAGCAAGTACTTATTATTTATTATTTTTACTTGTTTTGACCACTATCCCACCTGTTCATAAGTTATGCTGTGGGCAGACATGGTAAATAGGCTCAATCTGAATGGGATTTGGTTCCTAAGGAACGCTACCGAAACAAGACTGTTAGGTGCTGAGCGTCAGGCGTTTAATATGTTTTAGTTTCTAATCAGGCGTTAAGTACTGTATTCGTAAAATGCCTACCACCAAAGTCAAAGTCAAGTCAATGTAAAAATCATTTATTCAATTAAGGCGTCTACGACGCGCTTATGAAGGTATGCGAGAAGAACGGGTAAGAAACTCGGAGCCATTCTTTTAAACGTCTTTTAACAATATTTTATATATTAACAATTCTTTTAACGAAGTATTACATACTTAATATATAATAAAGTTATTACAATATTTGTTTAAATTACGTAGGTGACAGGCGAAAGCTTGGCAGAGGCGGATTTGTCCAGGCATTTTTGTAGTAATCACAAACTGTGTAGTAAGATATCTTAATCAATATGTTTTTCACGTGCAACTTGAATATCCCTTCTGTGAGCGTTGTAATATGTTTGGGAACTTTATTATAAAACCGTACACCTACCTAAAAAGGACCTTTTATTTGTCTTTCCTAATCTAAAACCTCGCACCGCATCATATGAGGAGACATGAACCCGCGGCGGGAATCGGACCATAGACATACTGCGTGGTTGTCCATAACCATCACCACTTCTAAATCATGTATGCGATAGTACCAAATACAAGTTTTTTTTTTTTTTTTTTTTTATTCCTGATTGATTAGCCATTGACCACTATCTCACCTGATGGTAAGTGATGATGTTGTCGAAGATGTTATACAGGCTAACCTAGAAGTACTGGCTCTCAAGTTCACAGTTACTGTGCTCCAAAACCCGTACTTAGTCCAAGCAGAACCTCTCGACCGCGGTTTTTGCTCCGCGCTTAAAGGGTTAATTAGAAAGTTAGATTTCTGTAACAAAAGTGTTATTATTAGGGCTCACTCTACACTTTAATGCAACACTTAAAAAGTACTGCTGCGGTCTACTTAAGCAGGTGAGTGAGTACATGTAACAAAGGGTTTAAATTAAAAACCTGGGTTTGCAGAGAACACTGAAAATGGGACCAAAAAAGTGAAACTTTATCGTAGTTTTTTCTTACCTATGGAATGCCTTTATAAACAAAACACTACAAACTAATGAACCTACACCACTACAGCTGCTACAACGAAATTTAAGCTAGTACTAAACATTTAGGCAACCTACAGGTCATTGCAGGTCTAATATAAGCAATGGTAGCTGAGCGGTAATAGACTGCCGAGCCGCAGATCCTTGGTTCGATCCCCACCGCCAGCTTGAGCTGCACCGCATGGTGGAAGGGCATTTGCGAATGGTCGCTTGGCTAACTACCACCCTCAAGTAGAAAATCTGTCACCAATCACCTTACAGTGTGTTTCAGCAGCAGTCCTTAAGAGCTAGAAACATAAAAGGCACATGTGTCTTAACAACTGTATGCCTCAGTGTGACTGGCCAAGTCCAATCGGTGAAAAAAATGAATCTGTTATAGGCAGAGGTTAGTCCGCTTGACATCAGGTGGGCCTCTTCCGTCACAATGACATGAAAAAGCTCACAGGCAGCCTAATTGTTCCACACCAGTTGACAACGTGTCCAGTATGCTGGCAGCATTGTCCGTTCGCTTGCAATGCTTTTTCGTAGAGCCAAATTATTGCCAGAACATTGTTCTCGCGTTGCATCAACCAAATGTTAAGTTTTGGAAAATAATATGAGCTCCTGGCCCCCACGGACGAATGCCATTAGGTGTATAATGGCTCTTATGTAACCACTACCAAGATAAACATACTTACGCTGCTTGAGACGTACAGTGAAGAGACTAAAGGTGTCAGCAGAAAGAGGGTGGTGACATCATAACTGTTATGGACTGGCATGACGTTTACCTTCTGCAGGCAACAAGTGCGTCTCATCACATCATAATATACGTGTACTGTATCAACCGGATCGTCCACTGCTGAACACAGCCTCCCATATAAAGGGGGTATTTGCATAATATCCACGCTTGGCAGGCGGCTTGGGGATCGCAGTGTAAGTCGGTAGTTCCTTAAAAGGTACTGCTGCCCACCTTCTAGTATTTTTCCCTTAGTCGCTTCTTACGACACCCACGGGAAGATACAGGGAAGTACAATTCTAACCCGGCACCCACGGGGAAATATACGTTTAAAGTAGAGATATTGATCAATGACTGGATTTGAACTTACAAAAGAGTGAAATAACGAGCATTTTAATAATTGGTTTATTACCGGAAGCATGTAAAAGCGAGATGGCAATAACAAATGTAGGTGTCATTGTGACGTGAAAAATATAATGATATTTCTGTCACTGTAGTTTATTTGAAGCGGGAAGCTCCCGGGAAATCATTTCTTTGCGGAAACAGATGATGGAGGATAAAGGAATTTAATTGATTAAAAAGATGATTTTTTCTTTAAATAGTAAGTACCTAATAAGCTGTTTCGCTTGTGTTTTCTTTACTTATTGATTCAATTAGTATCTATATTCAGAAACAGAATAAGTAATAGTTCATTTATTCCTTATGAAAATTCAAAAAGTGTGTGCAAGCCCTGTAGTATACAGGGCTTCTTAAGAACTTTTTAGAAAATAAATTAAAGGCTAAAGCGGATCTTGGATCGGATGAGTTTAAAGCATTTTTGTTTGTGTATGTGTCATTCTTTCTTGTAGTATCGTCCATTTGATTATATAGTAGAATGGTAGCGCTGAAGGCCAGGTCAGGAGTACCCTAAACCGACGCTTGTGTATGAAAGGATTGATGAGTGTAGATGAAGCGAAAGATATATGCAAGGATCGTAGCAAGTGGAAATCTGTGGTCTCTGCCTACCCCTACAGGTAAGAGGCGTGATGTTATGAAAGTATGCATTATGGTTAACTTGTCAACTGTCCTTCAGTACTAGTACAGTTTATATTAGAAGTACAGGACCTCAAGTCGAGGTGACTTTAGGTCCTGTGAGAGTTGAGTTTACAAAGCGCCAAATTACCATAGATGCGGACTTATTTTATTTATGCAAGTATGATGAAATTTTTGTTATAATTGATAATTCTAAGGTGTTCTTTAGTAACCACGAAGATCAATATCTCGTCTAAAATCATTTTATATATAACATATCTATCCCATTTTCCACCCTCTTCTTTTTCCCAAAACATGAGGTGATAATTCTTTCCACGAAATACGAATTACGATACCTGTTACGTATTTAATGCTGATTGCTTTTCCCGAATAGGGATTACTACGTAATTCACTCGTTACTGGATTAAACTGGATTCAAGCAGTATTATCGGGTTTGTGCTTCAATAAGTAGGTAGGTATGGCGTAATTTGGCGGATGATATTTGACAGGTCGACGGTTGTTAAGCTTTGTATTACGGATTTATATTAGAAATTATACAATACCTATTTACACGCACAAACAGTCACAAATTGTAGTATTTATTAGCTTGAAGTACACTAGTTGACCTTATTGCAGCTGTTTTATTTGGCTCCTCGTTTAATTTATTTTTATCATGATGTTTTTACCATTATCCATTTGATGGTGAGTGACGATGTGATCGAAGATATTAGGATGCTTAATTTAAAATGGATGCTGGCTAATATGGATAGCTGTCCTTGCCGCCCGAGCAAACCATTAAGTGCTTGTCTACAAACTTTCTAGTTGAGGCTACTAGACAGACATAGACATAATGCAGAAGGTTCCTACTCTTATCTCACATTTTTTTTTTTTTATGTTATTGTGACGGAACAAGCCCGAGTCCCACCTGATGTTAAGTGGTCTAACCTCTGCCTATAACAGACGCATTTCGTCAGCGGCGACGAATTGCACTGTGCCCGTCAACCTGAGACGTCCAGTTGTTAGGTCTCATTAGCCTGTAATTTTTCTGGCTCTCAAGGACTGCTGCCGGAACCAATGTTAGGTGCTTGGCGACAGATTTTCTACTTGAGGGTGGTCGCTAGCCAGGCGGGCATTCACAAAATGCCCTTCCACCATGCGGTGAAGCTCAAGCTCTGGGCGGGATTCGAACCATGGACCTGCTGCGCGGCAGTCCATAGCCAATGCCACTGAGCTATCACTGCTTCAAAATACCTACATCATATACATATATATGATGTAGGCAAAATATGTTATAGCCCTTGGAGTGCCGGGCTAGAATGTCAACCCCCTGCTATCTGTGGGGGTCGTATGAGGCGAATAAAGGTAAAATACAGGAAGGTGGGCAGCGGCGCCTTCTGAGAAACTGATATCTTAAACTGCGATCCTCAGAACGCTGCCAAGCATGGGGATTATGGCAAATCCCCCCTTAATGGGGGAGGCTGTGTTCAGCAGTGGACAATCCAGCTGATACAGTAATCCTGTTTATTAGCTTAGGACGGGATTCGTTAGACTATGTCGTCGGATTTCGAGCGGCTTAAACTCTCCAACTCTTTATGGTGGTAAAGCATTTTGCCAATGTCCGCCTCCGCCGATACACTGAGAAAAATCTAAAGTCAAAAGCGCTCTAATGACGGCCAATTTATATGGTGTGAAGGCAAAAAACCGACCAAACGTAAATACGTATAAAAACGCCTTCCAACTAGAAGGCGTTAAACGAGGTCAGTGAAGGCGAATGTTTCGTTTCGTCTTCATTTAAGGTGTATTTTGTAGTCTTTCTTAAATATTGACTTTTCGATGAGGCTGTAAGTCGTACGTTATAGTGATAATCACCGTATATAAACCGCCGTAAAAGTAAGGTATATTTTATGGTCAATACTGCAATTATTATCGTATAACAAGTTCAATTCTGAAAATACTTTACGGAAGGCGTTTTTGACGGTTTTGTTTATCATAAATCATGGTACATTTTTATTGATTTAGCTTTGCGTGGTGAAAATCATCTTAAGAGTTGTGAATTCATCTTGCGCAGTTACAGTTCAACGGTAAAAGGTCAAATTTGATTTAAGCTCCAAAGTCGTTTTTCTTAGTGTAGCTACCACTCTTGGCTAAAAATATTTTGTGCTTACTTCCTATACATCTTCGACGAAATAATGACTGATCATCAGATAAGGTTGTGGTCAACGGTAAGCCTTGACCAACCTCAGATGGCAATAGACAAAATATAGAACATTGCCAATCAATATTTTCACTTACAAAACTATCGCGAGTTTTGTAAATCATTAATAAATAGGTACCCGGCTGGGACTCGCGTTATATTTACCGGATAGATTCCGACCAGTTTCGGACTATATTGTAGCCCTTCGTCTCGGAGTCACGGTTGCGCGAAGCGGCGAGCGCGGGCCTCAGCACGTAACTGACGTAACGATGGCGCTGTCGGTCCCGGCTCAGCTGCACTTGTCAAATTGTCCGATATGTCACTAGCTTCACTGTCACTGTCACTTTCGCTGTTATGTGCCGTGTAGGGCTGTAGACATACCACACTAATTGTGTCCATTTCTTTGTCCAAAAGTACCGCATTCAATTCCATTCCAATCAATATTGATAATCTCTCGATGTATGAAGCAAAATACATTCTTTTTGCATCATCAAAATGTTTTTCCCCGTACCGATAAGATAATTGACTTAATAAATTTCACTTATCAAGGTATTTTTGATCTACTGTCTGATATAGGTAAGTGTGTAAGACGACGATTTCTTCAGATATATTTTTTATTGTATTTTTTATGCAATTGTGACAAAACATGCACTAAGCTCACATTTCGTGACAAGTAGTTAGTTTTTTGTTACGAAACGTTCTGCGCCCATCACCCAGAGACATACAGGTATTTTTTTTATTGGAAGTCCACAAAACTGGAAATACATCGTAGTTTACATAATTGGAAAAAGTATAAAATAAACATTGGAATACGTTCTTCCTTCAAGAAGTGGAAGTTAGAGTGTAAGTTGTAATTTTTTTTTTATCCTGACAGTTTAGCCTTTGACCACTATCTGACCTTATGGTAAGTGATGATGTGGTTGAAGATGTTGTTCAGGCTAACCTGGAATTACTGGCTCTCAAGGACAGCTGCCGGAACACACCGTTAGGTGCTTGGCGACAAATTTTTTACTTGAGGGTGGTAGCTAGCATGGCGGGCATTCGCAAAATGCCCTACCACCGTGCTATAGCGACTGCTATCCTAAGACGACAACCGGAATCGACGGCTTAACGTGCCCTCCGAAGCACGGAAGCGCTCAGTAGTAATGTCACTAGCGGTCACCCATCCAACTCATGACCGCGGCGGACGTTGCTTAACTTTGCTGATCGGTTAAGAACACCTAAGCAAACTTCGCTACGAGCGCTTCAGAGTTCAAGTTAAGTATAAGTTATTAAGTATCATGTACCTGTAGTTTCATAATATTGTTTGATTCTATTTATTGTCTACATAACAAGACCAACCGGAACGTCCGTCAACGTCGTTGAACAAGGTCTCCCGCATTGGCGGTTTTCCATAATCCCCACGCTTGGCAGGCGTCTTGGGGATTACAGTTCATGGTAGCAGATATTACAGATACAGATATTGATTTATACAATACCTCGACTACCAAACTGAAACGTTTGCTTAATGAGAAATTCTTTTGTACTAGTTAATTTAAACCTTAAGTTTTGTTTCATTCTTTTCATAAGTAAGTCGTACACTCAAAACATTTTGTTATATACATTAATTAACCTCTAAGTGGAAACTTGTAATTTGCCATCAGCATTACATGAGTTGTCTTAGGTTTTCGCGATTATTACACATAGTAATTAAACAACTTTAAACCAATTAGTCACCCCGTGACCACGATCACTGCAAAGTGTTTGAAACGTCGGGACAAAATAATGATAAATATACGCGATTTAAACCGTTTAAAGTTGTTTGATTACTATGAGCATTAAATGAGCTTTACATGAGTTTTTTCATGTAGTATAAAAATTAATTTATTCATGTCATTTGTCTAGCTGTACCTAAGTTTTCTGTAAATTCTAAAATAACATAAAAAACAGTTCCTCAGAAGGCGCTGCTGCCCTCCTTCCGGTAATTTACCTTTAGTCGCATCTTGCAACACCCACAGGTAGAAAATTGGAGTGACATTCTAGCCCGGCTCCCCACAGGGCATCAGCACAAAAAAAATGTTTCATTTCAACTTGTTTATTATCCTACCTTAAGGATCTTATGAGAACAGCATAAAGTTTGTCATATTACATGCGTTATTAGTCATTAACAACAACGTGTACATAAAAAAGGATAAGTATATCATATAGTATACGGCAAGAAAACCAGCTCACGCATCAGAAATCCAAGTTTAATAAGTTTCCGAAATACTTCGGAGATCAAACGGAGTCTTTGATCGCGGTAAGTTATCAATATTGCTTACTTTGGAGGCATGTGTGTGGGAACATCTATATTTGTGTTTACCAGCTTCCTTATTGGAAGTGTCCAATTTATACCGATATTGGAAGATATCTGAGAACATCGGCACGTCTTTGAATAGGACTGTTGAAAGTGGGAAATTTGACTGAAGATAAATCATAAATTTCAAATCGAACATTTCTCAATCGTGCGCTCGTAGAGTCAAGACCTCCTGAGGATGCTTCGTGTAGAATCTAAACGCGTCGAAAATTCTTCCAGTTTGGCTGCATGGCGTTTGTGACGTCACGTCGGCTTAACAGGTAAATTAGGCGGAATTGTCACTAGATATATATTTTTTGTTTTTAAGTGTTTTATTAAAATATTTATTAGATGTTTTTTTTATATCTTTTAAAAATATTTGTTATTATTAAATATGGATTACCGCAAGATAACGCCTGAATCTATTCATTATTATAAATCATAAAGCTTATTATAATGTTTCATTGCCTCAGTTGTATTTTTACGCGACTGCATAAAATAAAAGAGTGTTGTTTTCGGTTTATCCTATTTAAATATATGAGATACCATTAGATTTGTCTTGACAACCCAAGTGACACTAAGTACAAATAAATTGAGTGGTGGATTTTAGGCGCCATATTGTTAGTTTCTTTTTTCTTCAATCCCATTGTGTGGGGTACAAAATAAAGGGCTATGAAAAACGATTACATAATTAATATATAATAATAGATATAATATTAATAATAGATAAAACGCTTAGCGACAGTAAATAATTCGCTGTCGGGTTTTTCACTATTTTAATTATATTATACTTAATAATAACAAATACTTTCAAAATATTTTAAGAAAACATCAAATTAATATTTTAATAAAACACTTAAAAAATATAAAAATATATCTAGTGACAATTCCGCTTAATTTTCCTGCTAAGCCGACGTGACGTCACAAACGCCACGCAGCCAAACCGGAAGAATTTTCGACGCGTTTCGCTTCTACACTAAGCATCCTCAGGAGGTCTTGACTCTTCGAGCGCACGATCGATTAGCAGGAAAATTAAGCGGAATTGTCACTAGATATATTTTTTAAGTGTTTTATTAAAATATAAATTTGATGTTATCTTAAAATATTTTAAAAGTATTAGTTATTATTAAAAATGGATTTCCGCAAAGTAACGCCTGAATCTATTCATTATATTATACTTGTTTAGGGCTTATGTTTACGAAATAATTTTGCTGTATTATTCTTGTGATCACTTCTGTGCCCGCGTGGGATTTAGTTATTTCTTTTGCTGATTGGTTACTTTTATGAACACTTACTGACACGTTGATAACTGATGATGCTGTCCAAGATAAAGATGATATTTTTCAAATTGGAGTCATAAGTTATGAAGCTCTCAGAGATTGTTAAGCATGGCACCGACTACAGCAAATTATTATTTGCAAATTGTAAAATAGAATTGTGTTTCTTTTGAAGAGATTGTAATTTAATGAAGACTTTAAAAAAAACAATAACATCTGTTATTATACTCAAAGCTTATTCCTTTCAGACAAAATCCATATCGTAAAATAATAATGCTTACCTTAATGACAAGCTTGTCTACATAAATGGATCCGTACAACAAGGTATGAAAAGGGAAAGCTCCCCCTGCAGTCCCATTGCTTGCAGAATTATTTATTACTTGCATCAAGTGCTATACAATCACCTAATGCGAGTCGTTTGTCAATTCAGTACTGATGAAAGAACAGTATCTTAGCTTTTATAGTTTATAGGTTTGATGAAAATGGCAGCTTATCACGACATAGCAATATTTTAAGGTCAAATTCAAAGGTTTTGCAGGAAAGGTTTATTTTATATATAGGGACTATGTATATATATATATATATACATATATAGTTTTATTTATTTATTTTTAATATTCTTTAAAGATTATATAATCTTTAAAAGGACATTAAAAACCTTTCCTTTAACCTGCCCTAGCCCTAGCTAGCTAATCACGATGTAGTAATATTTTAATATCAAATTCTTAGTTTTTGCAGGAAAAGGACTATTTTATATAAAGGGACTATATATTATACACATATATAGTATTCTTAATATTCTTTAAAGATTATATAATCTTAAAAAGAACATTGAAACCGTTTCTTCTAACCTGCCCTCTAATCCTAGCTAACTGATCACGATGTTGTAATATTTTCAGATCAAGTTCTAGGTTTTTGCAGGAAAAGGACTATTTTATATAAAAGGACTATATATAAATATACATATATAGTCCTGTTAATGTTCTTAAAAGATTATAATCTTAAAAAGAACATTAAAAAGATTTCCTTTAACCTGCCCTGCTTAGGTCAGTCTTCTATCATAAAAGCAGATTTTTTTCTAAATTTGAAGGCTGTGTGGCATATAAAGACAAAATATAAATTGATCTTGTTGAACTCGGTACCATGCTAATGCTAAACACTGACCTCAAATTACCGTGATTCGGATCGGTCGGGTTCCACAAGTTATTTATTACTTTTCAGTAATGGATGTCACTTGCTACATTTTTTTGTCCTTTTTTGTGTGATTTAGACTGCTTTAACATCATTCACTCGCCTAAAACACTGTTTATCGTCGATAATAGCAAATACCATTATACCATCCAGATTTGCATAATACATTCTTCAGTTAATTGACTGTAACTTAAAAACCACTAACTACTAAACTACCGAATTTGATATAATATATACGGGGCTACCTCGGAGGTACCTCTATATAGGTAGCCAGTGAAATTACAGGCACATGAGACCTTAATAACTATGTCCCAAGGTGACGGGCGCAGTGCAATTCGTGACTTGTGGCGAAATGCATCTGCTATAGGTTAGTCCGCTTAACATCAGGTGGGTCTCGAACTTGTTCCATCACAATAACATAAAAAAAAACAACAAAGAAAATATTATCAAAATCAGTTAAAAGAAATCGTGTAACACATACAAAAGGGGTGTGGCTCTGTTATGGACGCGGCCGTTTGTTGTACGAGAATACGTCTCAAAATGGCGGGCCCCCCCATCCGCCACGCGCGTTATAGTCCTTACTTAACGTAATAAGTTCTTTGATTCTTAAGCTATACAGTAGTATAATTGAAATTTGAATGGGGATGATAGATATGTAGCTGCAACACTTAACTGTATCCCCCAAGTTTGTTATCATTTGTATTTTTAAAATTCAATTTTTTTTATTGCCTGATAGGCTTTTGACCATTATCTCACCTGATGGCAAGTGATGATGTGGTCGAAGATGTTGTTTAGGCTAACCTAGAAGTACTGGCTCTCCAGGACATCTGCCGGAACACACCGTTAGGTGTATGGCGACAGATTTTCTACTTGAGGGTGGTAGCTAGCCAGGCAAGCATTCTCAAAATGCCCTACCACCATGCTATAACGACTGCCATCTAAGGGTGCATACCATTTGAAGTTAGATTCGCTAAAAACGCTAAAAACGATCACACTCCCAAAAAGTTGTTCCACATGGGTCTTGGCGTTATTTTCGCCATAAACGCTATGAGGCTACTGGAACAGTTTGAATTCCCTACATCTAATGTCAAAAGTGACAGAAGTGGCAAATTTTAGTGGCATTCTTAGCGTTCTTATCCTAAATGGAACAGGGGATGACAGTTACAAACGATCACAGTGATCACAACCACAGACGCAGAATGTGATCAAAATTAACGTTCTTAGCGACTAATGGAACATACCCCTAAGACAACATCCGGAACCGACGGCTTAACGTGCCTTTCGAAGCTCGGAAACGCTCAGTAGTAATGTCACCAGCGGTCACCCACCCAACTTATGACTGCGCGCGACGTTGCTTAACTTTGCTGATCGATTGAGAACAGCTAAGTAAACTTCGCTACGAGCGCTTGCGTCCCTATGGAAGCAATTATAAAGACGTATTCACGTCAAAAAAACTTACAATTAAATTGATAACCTCCTCCTGTGTTGGAAGCTTAACAAGACACAAAGTTCAATAAGCTTTAACATGTTGACGATAGCGCAATTTAATAATTATAACTTTGCTCGTCGTAGCTATCTGCGTAGCGGCTTAGCTACGTATTAAAAAGAAAATAATTTTTAGGAAGAATCGCAGCTGTAATGTTTCCCTGCGATGTTATTTTGTAAGCGTATTGATTTGTTTGCTTTCGTTGTAACCTCGTTGGCCGTTGTTGATGTAAATTTACTAAACATATCAGAATTCAATAACTTAGTAGAAATAATTAATTACCTTTGGAGTGCCGGGCTAGAATATCACCCCCCCGTTGCTACCAATGGGTGTCGTAAAAGACGACTAAAGGTAAAATACTGGAAGCAACGCCTTCTGACGAACATCTTGGCAGGCGTCTTGGGGATTATGGTAAGCCCCCCCATCCTTTAGCGGGGGAGGCCGTGTTCAGCAGTGGATAATCCGGCTGATACATTAGTAGAATACACCAGTCTAGTGCCGTACACCGCCGTGTCGTATCCGTCGAGGATTCCGTGCAGACACACAATTTATGTATATTTGTTGTATGCCTTACCAAAAATATGTTACGAGTTCGGGATCCTTAGCGAAAGTTTAACTGGTACCACATAATAAAATGGTCCAGAAGGATCACTTCGGAAAGTCATTCCAAGAAATAAGCGACTCTAGGTAGAAAGCAATAAAGTGCACTTCAGCTCGCAAAGCACGGAGCACCTAATATTTATATTCACCTACAATCCGTCTCTCTTTCTAATGACATATATGGGAAACTGACATTAGTAATAAAGGTTAAAATTAGAAACCTATTATAGGCGTACGATTCCTTACCTTTCGATGTCCTTTGGAAGTGAGAAAAACGTGAGGTTTAGACCTTGTTATTTATGCAGCCAAATGCAATGCAGTATGATCTTGTCCTCATTTCAACCTACGTATAGTCTTATTTTTATATACTACTAGGTACGTAAACAGACTAACAAATACAAACACGAAATACGGCGCTTTGAAGTGAAGACGTGCGTTTCGGGCGGCGCGCGGCAACCCGTAGAGTAAACCCGTCTTGTCGCAGCCGCCGATGTACTTGTAGCTTTGTACTTAAAGTGAGAGTGCGCCAGGCCTGCCAGAAGCAAAGATTTTTTCTCAAGGACATGCATGCACAATTTGGCGAGATGTTAACACTTGGTATTTACAATGTGTCGAATCTACCATTGCACCATGACACTAGCCTTAACGTTTTCATATACGTTTGCAATATAGTCATTTAGTTTTTAGGTGTAATGTTACAATTGAATCCGTACAATACAAGTTACATCACTAATCTTCAAACAATCTACCTAAGTTTCTGCATCACAGCGCCATGTCAGCTCCTCAAGAATTTACGAGTATTTTTTTCACGGGGTGCACAAAAATTTCTTTTATGTTTATGGTAATTTATTAAAAGGTTTCCAGGATAGGAGACAGGGGCGGGAAAAATGATAAAATTGACGTGTAATTGAATTTTCCCCGGAGAAATTTTCTTTGAGCTGTCAGTAATTGATATTTTCAACTCGGTGAAATGTGACAAGAGAAAATTATGATCAGCTGAAATTTTATGAAAAAGCGTTGTCGTTTAATCAAGGTGCTTTAAGACTCACTATATTCTAGTAGTGGTAATCTAACGACTACATGGAATGCTATACATTTTATTGTTTTATATAGAATAAAATAATTTACAATTCTCATTAGCAGCCGGAAAACGTTCTAAGTGAACGTTAAAGGGCAAGCCCTTAATGGAAGTGTATTCAGAGCGTTTTCCATATAAACGTAGTTTCGTCATATTTTAAATACCAAACGTTCTAACTTGATGTTATTTTTCATGACATCCTAGAGGCAATATTTTATATACTTAAAATCTTCCTTAACATTTATTATCAAAATTATTTGTAAAAATCTTTTTGTATGGAATTCTTATTTTCACATTTAGAGTTAATATAAATTATACATCGAAAAACTTGCAAACCATAAGCAACGGCTAGCACGCTTGGATTTTCTATGAAAACGCTATGCTCCCCCATTGAACTCTACAATAATGGGTAATAAGCATCCATCGACTCCTTGTGGCTCTGACAATGTATATTCAGTCCAAACAAACAATTGGTATAACATCAATATCAAGTCAGTCTCAGTTCGACAAAATCAGGATATAATTCGAATATACGTTTAAGAAATTCAGGAGTTACAAAGCAAAACTTCCTATATAATAACACACATTCAAATAATCTAGTAATATATTAACTAATAATTCCTCTTATGTAGAAGCGGAGTATCGAGAAACACGGTCTCGATCGTGCGCTTGAAGATTTAGTGTAGAAATGAAAGGCACCGATATACTTGAGTTAGGTGACTTTTTTAAGTCTTATTGGTAGTACTGTACTGTTCTGTATCAGATAGATTGTCCACTGCTGAACACAGCCTCCCCATTAAGGGGGACTTGCCACAATCCCCACGCTTGGCAGGCGTCTTGGGGATCGCAGTTTAAGATATCAGTTCCTCAGAAGGCGCTGCAGACCTTCTGGTATTTTACATTTAGTCGCCTCTTACGACACCCACAGTTAGCAATGTGACGTTCTAGCCCGGCACCCCACGGGCATTATTGGTAGTAATTAAGCTGAATAAATAAATACAATAAATACATTTGAATTTGAACAATTTACTTATTTTACAAAGCTTCAAAATACGGAATAACAAACTCTTCAGTTACATCTCTATCATCACTTGAAAATTATTTCAAACAATTCAACGAGAACGCTCGATCTATGGGTACATCCCTTGGGCAAAAGCAGTCCAATTCTATAGACCTTAACATGCAAAATAAAGTTTTAGATTCGCAGCTCTGCATAAATTGGTTCAGGGATACATAACAATTGGACCGTCCCCTTATCTAAAAGGATCATTTTTCACGTCAGTGCAACCGCGGGGCCGCATTTGTCACTACTCCTTCAAGGTTTTTTACGGGCCGGAACGGGGCGCTACCTTTCCTGCCTCGAAAACAAAGATTTATTCTAAACTCTCTTTTTGCGAATGTCTGGTACGATAGAATCTTATATATTTTGCAAACGATTGTAATCAGGAATTACAGACATGTGACCTGTCTTACTGTGATAAAAAAGTTGAATTAAAAATTATTAAAATCCAAAAATATGCATAGAAAAAGAACCTATATCACTCACGTGTCTTTATCATTTTTGATAATAAAACATTTAGGATGTTATTGTACCCTAGACGATACAAGCTATGGTGCAAAAATATTTAATTTGGCCTACCTTCTTTTATATCCGAACCCCGCTAAAAATTTATAATTCAATACTTGTTTTTGGGGAAATTTACACAATTTAGAGGTGTGTCTGTTTCAAAAGGTCGTAATTTTCATAATAAACAAATTTAACAGGAAACCAAAAAAAGTAGTTCTATTGGTCACTGAAATATAATAATAATTATTATTATTCTATTTAAGGCAGATTAGGCTAATTGATATACATGTACATTTTACTTTTATTTTTTTCTGTGGAGGAAATACTGAAAAAATTTAAAAGTAACATGTACAAAGTGAAAAGTAAAATGTAGACAATCATTATAGCAATGGCTCTTTAAACTATACAGCTAATACATAGATTTAAAAATAGAACAATGTCGATTTTCAGTAGGCTAATCATGTAAGATTTTTAAATTACAAGAAGTGGAAAAATTATAGTCGTGTGCGGGATTCAAACCCAGCACATCCACACCTATAGCTGGGTTATGCTCTAACTGCTAAGCCAACGTGACATATGATGCATGATGCTAATTTTTCTTTTCATCTTTTACCATCATATAGGAATGGACCGACATCTAAAGACCAACTTACGTTATTACAAACAAGACTTATATTTGCAATTAGTAAAAGGAACAATTTTAGTCATGTGCGGGATTCCAACTCGCGGCATCCACCCCTAGAGCTGGGTATGCTTTAACCGCTAAGCCAACATGTGACTCATATCTAATTATATATAAATCATATATATTGTAAGTTTTCTACATAGATTTACTATACGTTTTCTATTTATATCATCATATCTCATGACACGCCTGATATTTTATTGCGTAAGTTTGTGTGTGTGTGTGGGTGTGTGTGTTTGTGTGTGTGTGTATATGTGTGTCTATGAAACGAATGAAGATATTACACACATATACATTCCCGCCCCCCGTGGGGTGCCGACTAACAATACCAGAAGGTGTGAAGCAGCGCCTTCTGAATAACTGACAACTTCTACTGCACCTGTCACGCGTGGGGATTATGGCAAATCCAACCCATGGGGGAGACATCGTTCAACGGTGGACGTTAAGGTTGATGTGATGATGTATTCCTTAGGTTCTGGATAACAAAGCTATGATACAGTAAAGAGCGAACGAACGCGACAAACCTATAAAAAAAATTATAAATTACTTGGAGATCCACGAGGTTAAAATAACTTTTTATATATTTAAAGGCTTAAATTTATTTGACTAGTACATTTTAAGGAGGTATATAATATTTTAGTAGTACTATAGTAGTATTTTTAATATCTCTTTTTTAACCAACGACGATAATAGATGGGTCTTAGTTATGTAAATAGTTTAACGTATTTGTGTATGTCAGTTCTATCGTAGCTTCTAAACAAATGAACCATTTTTTTTTGTTTGGAATGATAATTGATGGAGAGTGTTTTAAAGAAAATCTATTCAGCCGTTCGAAGATCATGAGCTATTTTCTAGTTTATGAAGAGATTTGAACCCAACACAAGGCTGATGATGATCAATTCAAAACTTGATTGGCTGGCACTTAGCTGTAACTGCAACTACATGATAGCCTTGAAATGATGCTACGGCATCACCTGGAGTCTGCAAGGAAGTAACCCCTCTCACCGAATTTAGCTCAGAGGTATCATGTTTAGACTATATATTATTTATTTAGTCCAAAACAAATGAGGCTTACAGACTATGATGTCCAAAACACAAACATGTTAGTGAAATGTATAATTGGAATGATCTCAATAAATATGATGTAGATAAATCAACCCTGATTACTTTTATTGTAAATGATTAAATGAAACTTGTTTTATTGTAAATAATTAAAATAATTACTTGTTATTATAAAATATTGAATTGAATACAATTAAAGAAAGTTTGGTTAAAACGTATTATAGAAACACTACTAACTTAAATATTTTTTTTCCGCACAACGCCAATATTTCTCACCTATTGGTGAGCGACGACGTGTCTGAACATAATTTTTAATTCGAGCCTATGTTTTTCGAGAATAGCTGCCGATAAATTTTTTCCTTGATGGTAGTGGATGTCCAGACCACTCGCAAAAAGCCTTGCAATCTTCCAGTAACGAAACAATCTATTACTATAGCTAAACCAAAATCTTTTAACAACCATTTTTTGTAGCCAAACTTCCCAAATAAATACTTGCGATTGACAAACAATGTCCAGATGATAAAGTTAAAAAAGTTGTTAAAAAGCTGGCTGTAATACGCTCAATTGAGCCATATTGCTTGAGGGCGGGTAATTAAGCGCTTGAGCCAACAAGCGCAAGCGGCTGCGGCCGCGATAGCACCAGCTTAGTTCCTTTAGTTGAAAGGCGTTGGAGGACAGAGTTTGCCGTAGGCTAACTTAATACAGTATCCTAGTTAATCCTACTAAATATTAAATTGTGAAAGTTTGCGTGTGTGGGAGGGACGTGTACACGTGTGTTTGCTTTGTTCGCTTTCATGGAAAAACGAATAGCGATTAAAATTAAATGTACGAGTAACATTTCATCCGGAGTTTTCGGGACGACGTGATTAAAATAATTATACGCGGGAAAAACGGAACAAAACTTGGCTGGTATAAAAATAAAATGGACTGTCATGGTCTCTTATTTGCAAGGTTTTTACAGTTAATAAGAACACATATTTTAAGGAAACATTAAATTAATAAATGAGAAAAATACTTGAAAATATATAAAAAATATATCTTATGACAATTCCGTTTCGTTACCCTGTTAAGCCGACGTGACGTCACAAACGCCACGCAGCCAAACCGGAAGAATTTTCCACGCGTTTCGATTCTACACGAAGTATCCTCAGGAGGTATTGACTCTTTAAGCGCACAATTGAGAATCTTTCTCGATTATTATGCAGAATTGTCACTAGATATTTTTTTATATTAATTTAAAATATTTGTATAATGTTTTCTTAAAGTATTTTTAAAATATTTGATATTTTAAAATATGGATTGCAACAAAGTAATGCCTGACTCTATTCATTATTTTTACAGTAAACCTACTTCAAATACCAACTTACACTGTGGTTTTAACACTCAAACAACGAGCGTGGACCGGAACTATGTGTTTAAAGCTGCGCAATATACTCGGTAACTTGTTAAAATCGTATTATGGCTAGAAAATACCTCACAGGATTTATGTTTATTTTAAGGAGTAAGCGGTCTTGTTATTTAAAAGTGCTTGTTGGTTTACATACGCAGGGCCCAAAATATAAAAAACAATATTGTCACGCAGTGAGTCAACATGGGTCAGTGTTCTAATGATGGCCCAGCGGCAATAGCTGTGGACTGACGCGCCGCAGGTCCCTGGTTCGATCCCCACCGCCGGCTTGAGCTTCACCGCATGGTGAAAGGACATTTTGGGATTGCGCCCGCCTGGCTAGCTACCACCCTCAAGTAGAAAATCTGTCGCCAAGCACCTAACGGTGTGTTCCGGCAGCAGTCCTTGAGAGCCAGTGAAATTACAGGCATAAGACTTACCAAATATATGAGACTTACCAACTGCGTCTCAAAGTGACGGGCGCAGTGTGATTCATGACTTGTGATGAAATGCATCTCTTATAGGAGGTTAGTCCACTTAACATCAGGTGGGCCTCGAGCTTGTTCCGTCACAATAACATAAAAAAAAAATATTTTTCTTTTAGAAATTTCAACTAAGTACTTACTGTTTGTGGTTTTCGCGGCTATTGTCCAAAGTAATTAAACAAATTTTAAACGGTTTAAATCGCGTAAAATTATGATAAATATACGCGACATAAACCGTTTAAAGATTGTTTCATTGCTCTACCTACTATTTACTTGATAATCAAACTTACCTCTAGATTCCAAAGTATCTTTTGCCAGTCCATTACCAAGGCAGTTGAAGAAGTCCAAAGAATAATAAAAGAAGGTATACATCTGTCGCCTCTAAACGCTAACCATAATATATAAAAAAAAAAATTATATTTTTCTTTTTTTTATTCCTCTCTGGGGGCTTAGGCCCGGCCCGCGAGCTAACCTATCTCTTTTTATTTTGAGGTACCGTTAAAACAATTTATTTAAATTTTATTACTACCTTACATTGATAATCATGTGCAAATACATTTTTCTATATCTTACTTAAACTAATTACAGTTATCAAGCTTTGCTGTCGTTCTTGGTTTATCCTGAATTATCAGGTTAAGAAGGCAGCAGCAAGAGAACATGCAAAGAAATAGACCATGCATTAGAAATGCATTATCCTTTCCAATTTTATATAACAATTCCCCTATTGATCTTATTATATTAAATTCAAAGTTGTAAGAAGATTATTATCCTCTTCGTTTGGAATTTAATTAATCTGACGATTTGATTTACTTTTTTTGTTGGGCATGCTTCAAGTCCTGATGAAGCGGTTCAGAATGTTACATAATATCTGAGACTATCTTTAAACAATTTTTTTTGTATTTGGACGGAGCAAGCTCGTGGCCCATAAACATTATTAATAAATAATTTCTACAGCGGCTTAGCTCTACAAGGCAGTTAAAATACCAGGGACTTAAAATTACGTAATCAAACGCTAAATTAGTATTACCGTTTTTACTCAATATTCATGACTTGATTTACAAGGACTAAGCGTGAAGGCTGGAAAATCTACCAAAAGAAATTAATTATAATTATTTAAGAATATAATTTAGGTGTATATAATTATTAACGTAGGATCGATTTCAATTTGTAATAATTACAAAGATAAGAATATCAGCTTGTTTCGGAGAAAAATGTGCCGCGGTACAATAATTTTATAAGCACTCGTAGCGTACTTTGCTTAGCCGTTCTGAACCGATCAGCAAAATTAAGCAACGTCCGCCGCGGTCATGAGTTGGATACCCATCCAACGTTTCCGCGTTTCCACGCGGAAACGTTTCACCGAGGCGGACGTTGCTTAACTTTGCTGATCGGTTCAGAACGGCTAAGCAAAGCACGCTACGAGTGCTTATACAATTATTGTACGTAATTGAATCGTCGGGAACATTTGTCTCCGAAACAAGCTGATATTCTTATCTTAGTAATTATTTACTAAGACCGCTTACTGAGCGGTTCCGTGCTTTGGAGAGCACTTTAAGCCGTCGGTCCCGGTTGTTCTCTTAGAATGGCAGTCGTTATAGCATGGTGGTAGGGCATTTAACGAACGCCCGCCTTGCTAGCTACCACCCTCAAGTAGAAAATCTGTCACCAAGCACCTAACAGTGTGTTCCGGCAGCTATCCTTGAGATCCACTAATTCGAGGTTAGCCTGGGCAACATCTTCGACCACATCATCACTTACCATCAGGTGAGATAGTGGTCAAAGGATAACCTATCAGGCATAATAAAAAAAAAATATTGTAGTCATGTGCGGTATTCGAACCCGCGCCATCCAACCCACTCCGGGGTATGGTTTGGCCGCTAAGTCAACATGACATATGTATGACTCTCAATTTGTCCTTTCGTTCTTAAACGACGATGGAGTGACATTTATATTTGAAGGATAAATTCGAACTATGAGACTCATTATTTGGATATGGATTTAATGTACCAATAGGATGGAAATGCCCCAGGTTTTGACATTTCCAGCGACGTTTTGTTCCGGAGTCATTTGGAGGACAAGGTGAAGCTGGCTTCCAAAAAGCTTGGAGTGCTCAACAGAGCGAGGCAGTACTTCACATCGGGGCAAAGGCTGCAACTTTATAAGTCGCAGGTCCGGCCTCATATGGAGTACTGCTGTCATCTGTGGGCGGGAGCACCTGGATACCAGCTTGGGCCTTTAGACTCGGTTCAGCGACGTGCTATCAGAATTGTTGACGATCCCGAGCTCACAAGCGGTTTAGAACCCCTTAGTCTAAGGAGAGACTTTGCCTCCTTGTGTGTTCTGCCGTTTGTATAACGGAGAGTGTTCTAAGGAATTGTTTGACTTGATGCCCACGGCTACTTTCCACCATCGCAACTCTCGCCATCGACGGGGAGTCCAACCCCACACATTGAAACCAGAAGTGTTTCGTACTGTGCGGGCTCAAAGGAGCTTCCTTCCGCGGACGCTCAGATTGTGGAATGAGCTCCCCGCCGTGGTTTCCCCATGGACTACAGCATGGGGTTCTTCAAAAAGGGCGTGAAGAGATTTCTTCAGGGTCGGCAACGCGCGAGTGATACCCCTGGTGTTGCAAGCGTCCATAGGCTACGGTAACTGCTTACCATCAGGCGGGCCGTATGCTTGTTTGCCACCTTGGTGGTATAAAAAAAAAAAAAAAAGGTCAAGGGACAGTATGTAAGGGTTGAATCAAATTCTGGTTCTCATTTTTCCTTACGTTGTGGTAGAGGTTGTGATTTAATATTCGTGGCTTGAGTCAGCGTAATAAAAATCAATCAACATTTTCTTCTGAAGCACATCAGTGCTTAATAGCTATGGACCGCCGCAGTACCCTGGTTCGATCCCCACCGCCGGCTTGAGCTTTAAATTCGGTGGAAGGGCATTTTGCGATTGCCCGCCTGGCTAGCTACCACCCTCAAGTACAAAATCTGTCGCCAAGCACCTAAGGTATGTTCCGGCAATAGTCCTTGAGAGCCAGTGAAATTACAGGCACATGAAACTTAACAACTGTCTCAAGGTGACGGGCGCTGTGCAATTCGTGACATGTGACGAAATGCATCTGTTATAGGCAGAGGTTAGTCCGCTTAACGTCAGGTGGGCCTCGAGCTTGTCCCGTCACAATAACATTAAAAAATAATATGCGATATAAAAATATTTTTCGTTTTGTTAAGTAAATGTTAATTTCCTCGAGAAAACTGATAAAACCTTGTAACCTATGTAATTGTTTTATTAAATTCGTACAATTCTAATAATAACTATTAAGAAACCAAAAATTAAAACATATCGTCACAATAACCATGCGTTCCGTCTCTTTAGCAAGAATCGGTCTTGTTGAATACCAACGCAGAGTCAGATATTCAGACTCGAAGCAATAGTGTGTAACCTCTACTGTGTATGTGTGCGTGAAAGGCAATGTAGCAAGGTGAACGGGTAAGAACTAAGGTCTGGTAGTGACGAGTGCAGTGCAGTGTCAAGCAGTACGAGAACGGTTACACTGCAATTGTAACAGACATGAGTGGCGTTTTTTTATCAAATCAATCAAATCAAATAATTTATTTGTTAGAATACAGTTCGACAAAAGATCTTAAAATTAATTTTCGCCCGTGTATTCAGCCTGCAAGCAGGCGTGCAAATATTATATTATTTAAAAAAATGCTATATTATAAAATTAATAACAACGCCTGATGGGTTAGCTTTTGACCACTATCTCACCTGATGGTAAGTGATGATGAGGTCGAAGGTATTGTTAAGGCTAACCTAGAATTACTGGCTCTCATGGACAGCTGCCAGAACACACCGTTAAGTGCTTGGCAACAGATTTTAGGTTGCTAGTCAGGCGGGCAATAGATTTTGCTTGGCGACAGATTTTCTACTTGAGGGTGTCAAGTAGAAAATCTGTCGCCAAGCGCCTAACAGTGTGTTCCTGTAGCAGTCCTTGAGAGCCAGTGAAATTACAGGCACATGAGACTTAACAACTATGTCTCACTGACGGGCGCAGTGCAATACGTGACTTGTGATGAAATGTATCTGTTATAGGCAGAGGTAAGTCCGCTTATCAGGTTTTTTTTTTTTTTTTTATGCTTGATAGGTTAGCCTTTGACCACTATCTCACCTGATGGTAAGTGATGATGTGGTCGAAGATGTTGTTCAGGCTAACCTAGAAGTACTGGCTCTCAAGGACAGCTGCCGGAACACACCGTTAGGTGTTTGGCGACAGATTTTCTACTTGAGGGTGGTAGCTAGCCAGGCGGGCATTCGCAAAATGCCCTACCACCATGCTATAACCACTGCCATCCTAAGGCAACAACCGGGACCGACGGCTTAACGTGCCCTCCGAAGCACGGAAACGCTCAGTAGTAATGTCACTAGCGGTCACCCATCCAACTCATGCCCGCGCGCGACGTTGCTTAACTTTGCTGATCGGTTGAGAACAGCTAAGTAAACTTCGCTACGAGCGCTTCAAAAAGGTGATCAATGAAAATCAGGTGGGCCTCGAGCTTGTTCCGTTAAAATAACATTAAAAAAACTGGAGGAAGTCAAGACTATGCTGATGTCAGATCAGTGTTTTAAATCAACACGGTACCGACTTCCACAAGTTATTTGGTTATTTTAGATTTCATTCTTTTCAGTGTTGAAAGTCGGTGACCTTTTTTATTTGGAAGAATATATTTTTATGCCTTAATTATCTTTTCTTTTTTACTGCTAGTGGTATCCAATATAATTTGCAATCCCAATCAGCCTACGAGTAAATACATGGATCAAAGCTAGCCAATTATCAATAAAATATTTATTTTGAAACGTAACATCAAATCAGTCGTGAATGTTACCTGCGCATTTCTGATTTCCCAAGGGAACGGGGACCGATAGAAAATTTGATTTCACTTTTATGCCCTGCTATGTTTTGACTTGAACGATTCAACAGAGAAAATTGATCTGTCAGGATGTCGTTTGTGTTTATTTTTGACTGTGATTGTTTGTATTTTTATGTTATATATTCACATGAACTTTTTTCTTTGATATATAATGTATATTAACATTTATTTAAAAAAAAAATTGCCCCGCGGCTACCAATTCAAACGTGGTGTCCGTTGTCGAGTGTTGTAACATATCGATAGAGTACGCACTCAGCCGCAATTGTCTTCGTTACACTTAGCAACTTATGACAATATAGCAAACTCTTGCCAATTTTAAACACATAATTTTTTATTATGGATGGTCTATGCGAATCTAATCCGAAATCTAATTTTCAGATCTGTAAGTTAAAAACATATGACTTTCATACAAAAAAGTTCACCCATTTTTACTGCCTTAGGGGTTGAATTTCAAAAAACCTTTTGTAGTACACCCCTACGCATCAAGACGAATACACCCTTCTTATTTCAAGTCTCTGCAATCAGTTGCTTAAGCTGTGCGTTGTCTGTCAGTCAGTGAGTCAGGACTTTGATTCTTATATAATTATAATATATATAGATGAAGCATGCAATGCAGTGATACTCTATTTAATTTATTTTTTAATACTAACCTTCTTATGATGATATAATTATGACGACTAACGTACATTATAATACTTTAATCAAACTTCATAAGAACTGCAAAAAAGTACTTGCATAGTAATAATAGTATTTTCATTTAGGTTTAGCATCGATTGAATTGTGACAGTAAGCTGATATGAAGAAACATTCCATGTTATACTAATACTCGTAATCTCAAACACAAATGTATATATTCGTTGAATATTAGAAGCACTCCATGGAGTCCCAGATTAGAATGGTACCCGCCCATTTCTTCCCGAGGGTATCGTAAGAGACGACTAAGGGAAAAATACCGGAAGGTGGGAAGCAGCGCCTTCTGAGGAACTGACAACTTCTACTGCGATCCTCAAGACGTCTGCCAAGCGTAGGGATTATGGTGAATCCCCCAAAAGGGGAAACCTTGTTCAACGGTCGACGGTCCGGTTGATATGATGATGATGATGATTACAAGCAAACATGTTTGCTTCCAATTAATGCAAAAGTAACAAGCTTTTCTCTATAAAAATACTTTTTAAAACAAGATGTTATTATGTTCTTACTAAACAGAACTAAAAATATAAAAAAATACTCGTCAATACGATTCAAATGAGCCCTAACTCGATGAGGTTATGTCGTTTCATTGCGAAGTTCCTTTGCCACCTGCAGCTCCATCATCATATCAGCACCATGTCATCATAATATTGCATTGCGATATACACATTTATGCAAAATTTCAGGTCAATCGGTAATCGGAAAGTGGACCAAATATACTTTGCAAGATTTGAACACAAACATCGGGACAAGTGAGACTAAATAAAAGCTTGTAAAAACGCAGTCCACTTTACCATTCTAGTTACAGACCCACCAACTTATCTGTTCAGGCGGCAGAAAAAAGAACTACAACTTACCTTCAAATTGTGACAGTTTGTAGTTGATTTCCATGACCAGTAGCGCCCTCGAAAACTGCACAGTTAAGTTGGTGGTACTATACACGATACAGCCCCTGGTTCAGATTTGGTTAAGTGTCTCCGGAAGGTAGATTTCATTATAGCGAGAAAAAATACAATAATATGTATCTTTGTATTTTCTTTTCATAACTTAGATGTACGATATCAGACATTTATAGACAGTTCCAATGTAGTGCGGAATGTTCTTCATACAACTCTTCGTACTACTGACAAATAATAACCTGGAATTGTAAGAAAACAACGCAGCCAAGTGCGGGTTGGACTCGCACACTGTACCAACAAAAATAGTTAAAAATTTTGCAAGTAAACATTTTTTCACCTAAATCTAGAACTGACTTCAACACTCAAAAGTGTGAAATAATTTGTTGAAGTCGGTACCATGATAGTTCTAAACCTACTATCACAATATTGTGCACATGGTACCGATGAGTACATATACAATGAGACTGATAAGAGACCATCGACAAGTCATTTCACACTTTTGAGTGTTGATTCATTTTTAGGTAAGCGTTACTTTTCAAATATTTTAGGGACCCTCGCTACTTAGGGGATCAATTGTCATTCACTGTCAATGACTGTATCATCAAGATAGGATTAAGAAGCAATGATGGCCGAGTGGTAATAGCTATGGACTGCCGCGCCGCAGGTCCCTAATTCGATCCCCACCGCCGGCTTGAGCTTCACCGCATGGTGGTAGGGCATTTTGCGATTGCCCGCCTGGCTAGCTACTACCCTCAAGTAGAAAATCTGTCGCCAAGCACCTAACAGTGCGTTCCGGCAGCAATCCTTGAGAGCCAGTGAAATTACAGGCACATGAGACTTACCAATTGCGTCTCAACGTGACGGGCGCAGTGCACTTCATGACTTGTAATGAAATGCATATGTTATAGGCAGAGTTTAGTCCACTTAACATCAGGTGGGCCTCGAGCTTGTACCGCACTATAACATAAAAAAAAATAAAAAAAATTAGTTATTGGAATGTGAAAACGAATAGACAGATTTTGAAAATCAAAGCCTACCTAGTCAAAAGTTTTGAGGTAACAATCATAAAAAAATAGAGTCGTATTGATAACCTCCTCCTTTTTTAAATTCGGTTAAAATTAACGGAATCGGCTTCGAACACTAAAAAGTAATTATGAAATTGTTTGTTGAAGTCCGTATCATTCTGTTTCAAGTCACGCTAAGTTCCCATTTTCATGTTCCGACTTCCACAAGTTCTTTATATGTCGGACGGAATGCCACAGCCTAGTAACAGGATCCCTTTGTCTAGAACGGAACCCTAAAAAAAATCTCTCTTCATGTCTTAGATCTGAAATTGTGCTTAAATATGTTATCTTCTATAAAAGATAACATAAAAAATATTCTGTGAATTAGGCATTATAAAGAATAGATTAGGGGTATGTCTGTAAATTTTCGCCAGGTAAACGTATATGTAGATATATATGTTTTATACTGTTCACAATTTCAAGCTTCTGACTGAGAGTTGCTGGAAATTTCTGTGAGAAATGAAAAAACATGAATGAAGCTCTTCCAAAGCGCCGCTTTGACACATGCCCTTACAAGACAGTTAAGTTATTTATCATCATCATCAACAGATCAAAATCTTAATGTATAGATGCGAAGCTAGGACCCTGACACAGAAGGAAGAGAAGAATTTCATCATAACGGAAAGAAAGGTGCTGAGAAAAATATATGGTTCAGTCTGCAGAGACGATGGTAGTAGGCGTGTTGGAAAAGAGAGGTCGAGGAGCTATTTGGCGAACCGAACATCGAGGAGGCCTTAAGACGGGAAGGAAGTCTCGAATTCTCATACAAAAAGAGAAAACGTTTCTCTCCCCCTAAAACATCACCGATATTGATGATTTTTGGAAATGTTATAGATGTTGTCAATGTCGAGGTTTGTAGGTTTTGATTTTTATCATTTTATTAAAGGAGTTTGAATTAGTGGGTATTTAAATACCGATATTTTCTCAAAACTTGTTTCTCTAGTTTGTGAATTGTTTATATGAAAACTAATGATAAATTAAGAAAAAAGAAAACCTATAAACCTAGTTTTTTCTGTCAGTTATAAAATAAAACCAAAATTTTTAAATTTCATTAATATTTACTATAGGAGAAACGTTTTCTCCCAGAACGCAAATTATGCGGAAATTCTAAATCAAAACTTGAAGAAGCTGCAATTGTCCTTATCGCACAATTCTGTTCGGGGGGCAGGGTTTCTACCCCCCTAAACAACACAGAATAAATAATAGTAGTATGGTAGAGGTACTTGCATTAGTGATGTCAATATGCCTTTTCGATATGTTGGATGGTGAGTGAGGGAAAAAATCGATGGTGTAAATATTTCGATTCTAACAATATTAATGTTTTTCCGAATAGTAAATTTGAATTATTGAAACTAAGAAATATATTATAGACGTACATACTCCAATATAAAAAAAATAAAAACATGTCCACAGATCAGTTTTTACCTCTTAATAATTTTTATATATTTTTCCTATTCTTCTAAGTATATAGGTATACATGACATAGGTGTCGTGAAATCTTAGTTTATATTCTAAAGCCTACATTATGACGAAAATTGATTGAGCCGATGTACTGTACTGTACTGTATCAGCCGGATTGTCCACTGCTGAACACAGCCTCCCCCATTATTGGGGATTTGCCATGTAGGTACTAGATATATAATGTAAATAAAATGTCAAAGCATTTTTTGTAGCAAATCTAGTAGTATCTAAAGTAAGTAAGAATAGGATATTTGTTCTTCGTGACACATAAAACATGTTTTTATGACACAGAAACAGTTTCACAATATTTTCTTAAAGTAAAAGTATTATTATTTATAGACCAACATCGATCGTTTGTTCAGTTTGGATTATTCACTTGATAAACTAAGCAGATTTATACTACCTTGAAATGAGTATACTAAATATAATACATATTTTTACTCAAGTCGACGAGAAGCAAGCGGCGCGACAGCGGCGGGCGGCGCGGTGGCGCGGCTACAGTTAATAAAATTGTGATATTGTGACTCGACTGCACGTCTCTCTGTAGTACCTATACATATATGTTTATAGCATTTGACGGAGTGCGGGGCGGGGAGCGCGAGGCTAGCGGTTAGCTGCGAGACAGCATCACTTTGTTGAAATACGTATTTCTCTGTGGGTGCTTCTGTTCCTTGTCCTCTTAAGGCGCAGAGGCTGAAGTGGGAACAGGACGTCGCCCAGAAGGGAGTTCCTAGAACCGCTGGTGTAACGCCATGGACGGGGACCTGCGCGAGTTCCAGGTGCCTGATTGGCACCTGGAGTAGCACAGAACCGCGATAAGTAGCGCCTTTTGTTGTTGGAGGCCAAGACCCACTTTGGAGTCACCGCGCCAGTGCAGTTAGTAAGTATCACCAACAACAGTCGTGATGTCCGCCGTTGATTCTCACGCTTGGAAGGCGTCTTGCGGATTGCAGTTTAAGATAGCAGGTCTTCAGAAGACCTTCACTTCGTATTTTTTTTATGACTCCTACAGTAAGAAATGGTCGATGCACTTAAAAGCCCGGTACTCCACGGGAGAGTAAATCTATTGTGGACGTATGAAACATTGTGTGTATGCGATTATTGATTTGCACAGATTATTGAATTGCTTTACTTAATGTAATAAAATAAAAATGTTGTTAGGTAAATAAAATTTTTATTTCAGCCTTTTTATAGTGAGCGCTGCACAGGAAGAAAACTTTTTAAGCAACTTACGGGGTGGTCATTAATGGGTGTCCACTAGTGGCCAAATATAATATATATAATATAATAATAAAAAAAATTCAATATATACTACTACTGAAAAAATATCTGTGTTTAGGAGGGCAAGTTACCTTTTTGTAGTCTTATGATGGCAGGTAGAATGATGGTATGGCAGTTTCGAATACAAGCTTGGCTAGCTGTAGAAATCTGTCCCTCAAGTAGAAATCTGTCCTCAAGCGCCTAACAGCGTGTTTCACCAGCTTTCCTGAGCCAGTAACTTGTCCATTTGATACATAAAAGCAGTGATCTGAAGCAGTTATGGCTCAGTGACATTGGCTATGGACTGCTGCGCAGCAGTCCATACACTGCATTCGTTTCGAAACCCGCCGCAGGCTTGAGCTTCACTGCATGGTGGAAGGGCATTTTGCGAATGCCCGCTTGGCTAGCGACCACCCTTTAGTAGAAAAAACCGTCGCCAAGCACCTAACGGTTTGTTCCGGCACCTGTCCTTGAGAGCCAGTACTTCTAAGTTAAGCCTGTTAACACTTTCGACCACATCATCACTTATTATAAGGTGAAATTGTGGCTTACCTATGAGAAATAAAAAAAGAAATGTGATTTACGATTTGGTTATTTATTTTATATCATCACTTACCATCAGGTGTGATAGTGGTCAAGGCTTATCATTTATAAACGTTTTTTCTAGTATATAATTAAGCTAGCGAGCTAGCTTGTCAAGTAAATTTGTTGCAAAGCAACAAGCAGCAATCCTAGAGTCAATCCTACGAATAATAATTATTCACCGGTCATTCACCCCAAGTCACCCTGTGCGACAGGGAACCTTTGTGTTTGGATTTGGGCGGATTGCAGGAACAAAACTATAAATGGTACTTGAACAATTTTTTATATCACGCAAGGAAGGTAACACATTTACAATTTTTTATCAAGCTATTACTCTAGAGATAAGTAATAATTCTAAAACAAAAAAAACACAGATTAAACCTCTATACCACAGACAAAGATAGCAAATCGAATTCCTCGTTTGGCGACATTATCCCCTTCCTGTCACACACCCCATCCAGGTTACTACGCTAACATCATCCGCGCATAATCACTTTCAAACAAGGTAGATAATCAAAGGCAATCATAACGTAAACAAAACAAAAAACAGCTTATCTCATACAATACATAAACTACTACCTACGTACTTTCCAGACTTACGAGCAGTCTCTCAAAATGATCTTAGCGCAAAACAGGCGCAAAAATACCGTATAAAATAATGTGATATCAAGCCACTTATGTATCTTAAATAAGCTACCAAAGAACATGTCCCATTTAGTTGGGTAAGATAGAAATTTGTGCGCACACGTTTAAGGTTAATGACGTCATCAAAATAACAAATTGTGCGAATTTATATGAAACGCTGCGTACCTTGAACCTTATGTCTTCAAATGAAGTAATTTCTAAGAATAATCTGGCGTAGAGTTGTTATATTTAGAAATGGCAGTGCAATGTATATTTTTAATGCATTGTTTTCCAAATCTAAGTTTTTGCTTTAAAAAGAATACAACCAATTTCGCTCCTAAAGTATCCCCTGTATTGACAAAAGCTGAATTTATAAAATAATTTATGTAACCGAGAAAATGTAAAACTGTCTATTAAGAGACCGGTGACGGCCCGTGGGGAGCCAGGCTAGAATGTCATCCCCTATCTCTACCCGTGGATGCCGTAAGAGGCGACTAAGGGTAACACTCCAAAAGGTGGGATTTATGAGTAACTGATATCTTACACTGCAATCTCGAAGATGCCTGCCAAGCTTGAGCATAATTTTAATGATATAGAATAAAATATACAAGCAATTTTAAATACATAATCTGGCCAAGTCTAAAATTGAAATTTTTGCTGGCACACAAAGGAATTTTGTTATAATAAAATAATATTTTGGTGACGTTCTTTATTCAAATGACCCTCTTGTAATAAAATCAATCTTTATATTTTGTAGTCCAATATTAATTTTTGGACACAGAATAAAAGGATCAGAAGGATCACTCCGTAAAGTCATTCCAATAATTAAGCGACTCTAGCTCTCAAGCAATAAAGTGCACTTCAGCTCGCAAAGCACGGAGTACCTAATATTTATATTCACCTACAAGGAGTCTCTCTTTCTATCGAATGGCCATGCATAGATCGCGATGCACTAACGCAGCACGCACTGCAGAATAATCCCGTCCGGACAGATACGCCAATGCACTTGTAGCTTTGTACTTAAACCGTGGAGTGCGCCAGGCCTGCTTCGGACGAACTTTCTGTACAAAATATTTAAATTTTAGGTTTGTAACTCATTCCGAGCTAGAGACCCGTGATCTTCTCAGATGGACGAACATAAAGCGGAGTCCCGTTCATAGGGATCAATTTGCACAATGGGGACCGAATCGTTAAAATAAATTATTTCATGAAAAATATTAAGAATTTAAACATATTAAGCTTAAATTCTTAATTAAGCTAATTCTAATATTAAGCTAGTATCACTTGCAAGCCAAACTCTCGAAAATGAGTTTTTTAGTATTTCTCAGTATGAAGGCGTGGCGTTCGCGATCAAGGATCCGAATCAAAAAAGTAACAAAAAGTAAAAAGAGACAAAATTGGTGTGTTATTTTTTTTAGGAAATTTTATGAGAGAAAGGTTATCTTCCTTACCATCAGGTAAGCGTCACGCCTGCCCATTACAGTTGCAGTGTCTCCGTTCTAGTCCTGCATAACACTGCACTGTGCTTATCACTCCGTGACGTTATTTCGTATGTTTTGTTCGCCCAGTAAGTATATACAGTTCGTGTGAATCTTCGTTTCGTCGTTCGACTAATCCGTATACGAATACCATTCCATAGTGTTACGTCAAAATGGAGGAAAAATCATATCGTATTATATAGTAGTGTATCATATGTAGTATTGTTGATCATATAATATGTTAGATTTTGATAATATTAAATACGATACTTACCTAATCTACGTTTACTTATAGAATTCAAAGCAGTGATGGCTCAGTGGCATTGGCTATGGACTGCCGCGCAGCAGGTCCATGGTTCGAATCCCGCTGCGGGCTTGAGCTTCACTGCATGGTGGAAGGGCATTTTGCGAATGCCCGCCTGGCTAGCAATCACCCTCAAATAGAAAATCTGTCTCCAAGCAGCTAACGGTGTGTTCCGGCAGCTGTCCTTGTGAGTCAGTAATTCTTGGTTAAATCTGTTAACACCTTTGACCACGTCATCACTTACCATCAGGTGAGATTGTGGTCCTATCAGCAAAAAATATTACATTTCATCATGCAAGCATTAATATTTTAAAACCACGAATTCTATTATAAGTTCAAATTGTTACCAAACCTAGCTACAAGCGCCATAAAACGGTTTAAATTTAGAACTTCCCGCCATAGACGTAAGTTACATAGATAGTAGAATTTAAAACAAAGTCCTTTCTAGATATTTGTATATCTGTTTCCGTGTTCGTGATCACGCGGTACGATTCCTTATCTAACAGAGCTCATTTCTTACACGGCTACGACTTAGTAAGACCATTTGTTTACTACGTTGATTGCTATATTTTAAATAGATTCGATAGTGTTATTATATTTTAAAAAATATATTTGTTCTTAAGTAGTGCATTATAATCTGAAAAGTATTTATCAGTAATAAATTTTATATGAAATTATTTCAACACTATTAATATGGCGTACTGTAATTTTCGTAGCACTGGAGAACTCATGGCAAAGCCTAGAAAAAAGCCTCTCTTAAGTGTGTGTGTTACTTTACAATAAAAATCCTAAAAACACAACAATGATTATAAAATTGATTGTTCGTTAGTTTGACACACACTAGAAGACATTTAAGCCGATTTCACTTAAGGTTGAACTGGCCGGTCACTTCTCCATACAAACGTCGTAGGGTGATCACTACGACATTTGTATGGAAAACGGGCCGGCCAGTTTACTTTTAAGGTTTCATTTACGTCGAAATGTGTATCCTCGGGCGCGGTCGTAAGCGCACGCACTCCGCGATGAAGCGTCTCTGAAAGCCTTCTTGACATAAAAATAAAATCATACGTAAAATCGACTTAAAATGTCTTCTAATGATAATAAAAATAAAATTCAAGTAGCTCCTGAATTACATTTAGATTAAAAAAACATGTTCTACAGTTTGTGATTACTTATTCGATAAAACGCTTTGACAATTTTGCCTCTGCCAAGCTTTTCACGTGATTTAAACAAAGACTGTTACAATTTTATATAAAACTTTGTGACTCTACGCATATATTATTATTTTGTTCAACGAGGCAGCCGAATATTTCACATTTTTATCAATGTTAATACATATTTAAAATAATAAAAAAAACATATGAGTGTCATGGGCGTTTAAATTTAATAAAAGATCTTGACTTTGACTTGCTTTTGACGGAAAAAAATATTTAATTACAAAATAGTAAAACTTAATATTGGCCGATTTCGGTGTTTCTTGTCTTCATGTAATTAACATATTATTAAATAGGCTTGCAGGTTTTATTTTTAAATCCCTTTGGTGATACAAGCATATTAACCAGTCCTTGTTTTAGCGCTGAAACTATATCTATTTAAAGATGGCTTGTATAATTAATCAAAGAATTATATATATAATAAAACTTAAATAACGAAAAATCACAGAAAACTGATGAAAATAATTTGATGTGACACAGGTAATTTGCGTTTCCTCATTAGCTTTTACCTCTTTACTTTAAAATAACGTATGAATGCACACCGCGCCCCTCCGTCACACCCCTCCCCGCTCCGATCGTATCTAATACGGCCAACGGCCAAGAAGCGTATGATAATATTACTTGTTTACTTATTTATGTTTATTCGTATTAATTAGATTATTACTGACTATATGTCTAGCCTAACCTTTTAAAGAGATAAAAGTAGCAGAAAAAACCTTTATGAGTATGTGTAGGTAATGGGCATAGTAGATTAGCCAATAATATTGGTTACATGGCTTACGTCGTTTTTAGTATGTGTCAACAAAAACCATTAGATATATAACTGTTTCAGCCCGATTGTCCACTGCTGAACACAGCCTCCTGCGTTAAGAGGGGTTTGCCATAATCCCACGCTTAGCAGGCGTCTTTGGGATCGCAGTTTCAGATATCAGCTCCTCAGAAGGCGCTGCTACCCACCTTCCGGTATTTTACCTTTCGTCACCTCTTACGACACCCGCAGTTAGAAAGGGGGGGGGGGTGACATTCTAACCCGGCACCCCACGGGATGTAGGACATCTAATAATATATTTCAAGTGCCGATGAAATTCCCTTGTGATTTGCTACAAAAATCAGCATTTTTATTTATTCTTTTACCCCGGCCCCTTTAAGTTTAACGAGTGAATAAGTTGTTCTGACAAAAAATTTGCTTCGTGATAAGGGTAACAAAACAGTCATGTAACCTTTTTGATAATATTTCTTATTCCTGACTGTATGGAACGATAATACCTTCAAACACGATTTGGCAAAGTAGTGACAAATCCACAATCTGGAACTTCCTATTTGAATAGCCTATGTCATTTTAGAGTTGACTGTTAGGCCAAAACGTTTGCTCCAAGCTATTCGACACAAATCACTGTCTACTGTTCTTAATGGCCTTGGGCCAATTTGTCAACGGGAGCCTATGAATAGATTTCAGCATGAATAGATTTCAGCGTGAAGATGATAAGAAGAATTGAGGGAATTAAAATAGAGTTGATAATTTCTAAACATGCACTATCGCGCGCTTAGCGAAAATCGAGTGGTTTAGGCATCCGGCGCGAAATCGATGGACGCGGGTTCGATTCCCACCCAGGGCAAATTTTTTTGTAGTAAATAGAGTTGATAATTATAACAAAAAAAGCAGCAGATAGCACACTGCCTTGAGGAACACCTGGAATGGCGTTACACCAAGAAGATTAAGAATCCTCAATGCGAACTCATTGACGTCGTCCGTACAGATTTGATGTACGAGTCATAAATTTCTATAATGATAGTGAGGATAAAACTATCACGAAAGACGGGTATAGTTATGATTCGCTTATTTATTGTATAATTTATTTTATAACACTATGATTTTATATTGTAAATGTTGTTGTATCCATAAATTAAAATTGAACACGAAAAAAGCCGATGTATTCGTTCGTCGTTATATATATATTTAATCCCTAAACGAAACACTAATCTAAGTACCAGCATATGATAATATTATTTTATTCAATAACGATGAAATTGCTGATACGTGCGAGACCATATCCCGACATAGGGAGCAAAAAAAAACTTTTTGATGCTTGCTGCAGTTACACACACAAGAGTGCGTCTATACACATCACAACTACAAGTATTGCCCACCCGCCTTCGGGAGATAAAACGTACAAGACAAACAGATTTTAAATTATAAACGCTTACGAATATTGGTATAAAAATGTAAACTTGAATTCAAAAACTATTCTTTTTAACTGTATCATTCATCCTTTACGCATCGTCGAAGAATTTCGTACGTAGCGAAACTTTTTAGTAGGTATTTTTGATCGAGCATAGCGGAACTTACCCGTCTGTAACTAAATATGAATATGTAGTATATGTATGTAGAAAATACAATGAATAATTACATACAATTGAAATAAACTACGTATAATTATTGTAACTTAAATTTAACTAATTAATACGTACACTCAACCCGCACTTGCTTGAAAATATAATATTCAATGCAAAGTTATTTTAGTTAAATATGTACCAAGAACACAATTTTAAACAAGAATGTTTTTTTATTGTATTTGAAGAAAACAAAATATCTACATATATACAAGTGACAGGTAGTTTTTTAATATGTCCGAGAGATTTTATGCTAAAAACCGGCCAAGTGCGGTTCGGACTCGCGCACCGAGGGTTCCGTACAAACCTTTAGGTGTTTATGTAAAAGTTATGGTATTTTTATTGCTAAATGAACGCCATTACGTTTTAAAATTTTATAAAATATTTTTATTATAAGATGTAACTAAAAATGTATGCTTTTCGCAATTTTTTCAGTGCTATAAGATGTTGCTTCGTACCAAAATTCAAGATTCTGAGTTCACGGGAAGTACCATGTAGGTTTTGATTCCCTTGCGAGTGTCGAACATTTGCGGCATAAACGGCTATATCTTTTGAATGCGTCGTTTAGAAGTTTTGATTTTACAGCTCCAACGGCCAGTCGACCTGAGTATTTAATATTAATTTCGGCTTGATACCTTCACGCGTTCGTGAGAAAAAGGATCCAGATGGACAACAAAGTGATCCTATAAGGGTTTCGATTTTCTCTTTTGAGGAATAGAGCCATAACTAGTTGACAAAAATAAAAAATCAGGAATGATGAACGTAACAAACACCACAGACATTTAAACGAGGAAAATAGTCAGTTAAATTAAAATTTACCATCTTTAAAATGGTACTATACTATATGTACATCTTGAATTTCATAATAAAAAAAAAAAAAACAAGTCGGTACACTTTACCGCGCTAGCGAAACCAGGGACAAACGCTAGCCCACAATAAACACATTTCTAAAGTTATCCAAAAATGAGTATCGAAGTTACGCACCACACGACTCAATCTAATCAGATATTGACAACAACCTATTCGTTGGTCAAAATTATTGGATCACGATCTTAGCCCCATAATTATAAGGCTTAATATCAATATATGATTTTGTTGTTTGGGAATCTCAAATAACCGATAACGACATATCAGTCTCAGATAAAGCCTGCTCAGATATCGATAACTTATTATTTACAGTATTGAAATCGATAGTGACAGTCGTGTGCTCACCGAGATATCAAAAAGTTTAAACATGCCAAATTCAACAGCGTGTCGGTATTATACCGAGAGGACCATAGGATGGATGCTGAACAACAAGATAATCGTGCTTCTGTCACTTCTGTCTTTCTCTCTCTTTGTATCAACATTAGCACTGGCGGGACAGAAAAACAGTTTAAGCGCAGAATTGAAAGAACTAAAAGACAGTATCGCCAACCCACCAACAACAACTGTAGCTACTGCAGTGGAAGATTCAAGCGAAACAAACACTGAGCAACCGACTACAGCAACTGTGGATTCTGCCACTGAAACAACTACAGCAATACCGACTACAACAGCTGCAAGTGAAACAACTACACCAATTGACCTAGCGACTACAACTGTGGCTTCTACTACTGCTGCTATAGACAATGAAACAACTACACAACAATGAAACCACAGTGTAATTTTCTGATTATAAAGACGCACTTTTATCTTCAGATTGAAAATTTTCAACACAACCAATCTTGTTTATTCTCAGCCTAGTTCATCGTGTAGGGATTTGTGAAAACGATTTGCTAAGTTCGTAAGAAGTCTCTGCCATGGTCATGCAGAAAATCAGATTACTGATTGCAATTAAGTATTAAGCAGATGTGTATTAAAAGGGTTGAGAGGTTTATTGAGTAAGTGTTGTGTAAAGAAAAGGCAACATGTTTGTATCTAAAATTTATTTATAACTATTAAGGCTTTGAACAATCCGTGCTTGGCGTGGTAAGGTATTTGAAATACAGTTATATATTTTGTTATTAGTAATGAAGTAGAAATAAATTTAGCTATAATTTTTAATAAAATTAGTTTATATACCGTTTATATAAGTGTTTTTCAGTGTTGTAAATGGTTATGATCTAGTTTAATAATATTAGAATGTCGTCTTCATGCTTGAGACTTTAGAATATAAATTTATAATAATTATTAGTTTAATAAAATTGTATAAATAAGTATTTATGATGAGTGCAGTTATTTAACCTCCTTGATAGTGATCCACACTAAAGTAGTTTGCACTACGAAAAACAATTTCTAAATTATGGTTTACCTTATCTGTGTTTGAAATTTAACATCAAATTCCTTTTAAAGTGTTACTTATAGTTCAAGTATTTCGTTATAACTTATTTTGTAATTAATTTCATACATTTGATAAGTACCTATTTGTTAATCTACTTTTATTGTCACCGTTGTGAATTCTCAAAACCCGGGAGAGATTATTGAATAGAGAAGGCACGGCCTAAGCTAAGACTCGGAGAGAAGAAAATCTGGAGTGTTTTTGTCATTGAAAGATGCTTGCATAACGAGTTAATGAGCCGGAATACTTTGGGCATTAATGTGAGCAATTTTTTTTTATGTTATTGCGACGTAACAAGCCCTAGGCCCACCTGATTTTTAGTGGACTTACCTCTGCCAATATAAAATGCATTTCGTCAACGACGAATTGCTTCTGTGTCAGTCACACCGAGACTTACGGTTGTTAGGTCTTATGTGCCTGAAATTTTACTGGCTCTCAAGGACTGCTGCCGGAACCCACTGTTAGGTGCTTCGCGACAGATTTTCTACTTAAGGGTGATCGCTAGCTAGGTGGGCATTCGCAAACTGCCCTTCCACCATGCGGTGAAGCTGAAGCCCGCGGCGGGATTCGAACTATGGACGTGCTGCCTGGCAGTCCATAGCCAATGCCACTGAGCCATCACTGTTACGAAAAGCTATATTGAAAAATGTTAATATAAAATATGAGGCGTATAATGATAACAGATTAGGTGCATGTGAACATCTATTTTTAATAACGTTTTTATTATCTTGCCGGTATTATAGCGATATCTTTTTTTATCGTCAATAGAAATCGTTGTGCAATTTTAATGGTGGCCTATGTGGATTATTCATCGTAGCTGTGAGTGAGTTTTATTTGGTAAAACAGTTAATGTCTCATGCGTCTATCGTAACTCATTGGGATCATCGATAATGGTAGAAATAGAATTTCATTCATAATCAGACCCAAGTTGTCTTGATGATGCCAATTGCTCGAATTCCGTTACAATAAATAACAATCGATCCGAATTGGATGTCAATTGTTGCTGGTATTAAATTGAAGCAGTGGTAGTCAAGCGTATAGATATGGACTGCGAAGCCGCAGGTTCATTGTTTGATCCCCATTGCCACGCGCCGCATTGATCTGAGGACTACCATGGAAAGGCATTGTGTGAATGCCCTGGCTAGCTACAACCCACAAGTAGAAAATCACCTTTTTTTTTTGTTATTGTGACGGAACAAGCTCGAGACCCACCTGATGTTAAGCGAACTAATCTCTGCCTATAACAGATGCATTTCATTCACGACTTGCCTCCGCCCGTCACCTTGAGACATAGTTGTTCAGTCTCATGTGCCTGTAATTTCACTGGCTCTCAAGGACTACTGCCGGAACACACCGTTAGGTGCTTGGCCACAGATTTTCTACTTGAGGGAGGTAGCTAGCCAGGCGGGCAATCGCAAAATGCCCTTCCACCATGCGATGAAGCTCAAGCCGGCAGTGGGGATCGAACCAGGGTACTGCAGCGCGGCAGTCCATAGCTATAACCGCTCGGCAATCATTGCTTCCACCTAACAATGTGTTTCAGCAGAATTCCTTGAGAGTCAGTAATTCTAAGCCTGCTCCATTTTATATTCTCGACTACATCATCATATACCAGCAGATGAGATAGTTATCATTGACTAGCCTAAAAGGTATAAAAAAAACTACAGAAAATTATAAACCGTAGATAACATTTATCTTTTGTATCGGATGTACTGCATTCTAAATACGTTCTTTTCATGTCCGTTTAGATAAGTTTTATCAATAAGCAGTTGTTTTCAAACAGTTTAGTAAATAATACGGGATAAGTCACATAGCTGCGACTATAGTTTCAACCACACCAGTGCTCAGCGAGACGTCAACGAGGGCGTCCCGGTCTCTCCTTGAAAAAGACCACCGGATGTGGTTGAAAGTATAGTCGGAGCTATCTGACTTATTTACGTGAGTTATCCCGTATTATTTACTAAAATCAGTGAAAACCACGTTAGTTTTTATAACAAAATTTCAAACAGTTATTTTGAATAATGGATCTAAATTTTTATTACCCTCAGATATTTATTAAAAAACCGGCCACGTGCGAGTGGGACTCGCGCACGAAGGGCTCCGTACCATTATATTATTTTTAGAAATTTAATTATTATTATTTGTAGCAAATAAACGGCGAATACTTCCTTTTTTGTATGGGAGCACCCTTAATTATTTATTTTATTTTCATTAATAATATTTAAAGAGAACATTAAACTAAATATTCTGTGAATAGTTAAAGCGTCTACCTGTGACTGTTATTAATATCGAGCAATAAACGGTAACAAATTCAAGTTTGTTGTATGGGATTAAATATTTATTTTACATTTAGTATTTGTTGATATAGCGGCAATAGAAATACATGATCTGTGAAAATTTTAACTGTCTATCTATCACCGTTCTTAAGATACAGCCTGGTGATAGACGGACGGACAGCGAAGTCTCAGTAATAGGGGCGCGTCGTTTTACCCTTTGAGTACGGAACCTTAAAAACTAAGCCAAATTCTTAGTAACAGTAGAACTCTTTGTGCGAGTTCGTCCGGGGATGTATTGCCACCATACTTATTTCTGCCGCCAAGCATTAATGTTCCCATTACTGTATTCCGGTTAGAAGAGAGCCAGTGAAATTACAGGCACATGAGACTTAACAGGTTTATGTCTCAGGTGATGGGCGCAGTGCAGTACGAAACTTTTTTTTTAACTGATTGGCTAGCCTTTGACCACTATCTCATTTGATGGTAAGTGATGATGTGGTCGAAGATGTTGTTAAGGGCAGCCTAGAGTGCCTCTCAAGGAAAGCTGCCGGAACACACCGTTAGATTCTTAGCGATAGATTTTCTACTTGAGGGTGGTAGCTGGTAGCTAGCCATGCGGGAATTCACAAAATGCCCTACCACCATGCTGTAACGACTGCCTTCGTAAGACAATAACGGGGACCGACGGATTTACGTTCCCTGCGAAGCACGGAAGCATTTGAAAGGCCTTTTACATTATGCAGCCCTGTCACTCGGACTTTTAAAGATAATTTCAAATAGCAACAATATGGTTTATATTTTTTTAAATATGGTCAATCATTATTTCGCTGCATGCAACTATAGATGTTCTCTACATATTTTTACTTTGTTACATGTTGAGTCCAATTAGAATTAGAGGCCCAAAATTTAAAATAACTAAATTACGCGTTTTGCATCCCCCATTACAGATATCAAAATGAAAATTAGTAGAGAACATCTATAGTTGCATGCAGCGAAATAATGATTGACCACATTTAAAAAAATATAAACCATATTGTTGCTATTTGAAATTATCTTTAAAAGTGCGAGTGAGAGGGCTGCATAATGTAAAAGTACTCTAAATAAACTTTATAAAATGATACATTTTTCAATACATTAATATACCATTGTTACCCACAAGAATTGTAATGAATTGCACGTGTGCACACCATTGTCGAATAAGCAACGTCTGTGATGATTCACCACTGATAAAGTTATCGCATGTTTTTGCATTGTTATCTGTGCAATCTTATTCTACGGATAAACACAGGAGACCGCACTCGAAAAAATGTCGAGTGAACAGCGACACAATCTGGTGCACATTTTTTTTTATTATTTGTAGCTGATAGGCCATCCTTTTAACCACTATCTCGCCTGATTGTAAGTGATGATGTAGTCGAATATGAGGCTAACCTAGAATGGCTAACTCTCTAAGAACCTATAACTTGCTCTCAAAGTCAGCTGACACACCGTTAGGTGCTAGGCGACAGATTTTCTACTCGAGGATGGTAAATAGCCAGGCGGGCATTCGCAAAATGCCCTACCACCATGCTATAACGACTGCCATCTTAAGATAACAACCGGCAGCGACGACTTGACGTGCCCTCCGAAGCACGGAAACGCTCAGTAGTATTGTCACTAGCGGTGACAATACTACTGATCATGACATCCTAATCATAACCGCGGCGGACGTTGCTTAACTTTCATAATCGGTTAAGAATGCCTAAAAAAATTCGTTAAGAGCGCTTTGAAATGAGTTAAACACGGTTCCCTATAAAACTGTTCATTGAACATTATGAATTTAAAAGAAAGATTATACGTGTCAAATTGAAAACTATCCATTTTTGGATTTAGGTTTTTTTTGTTACATGTCCATCTGAAACTTAAAAGTAACACGTGAGTTTGCTTTGATCAATATCAAATTTCTCGTGATGATCTCAAGTGATTTTAAGAGATGGCCTGGTAAAAACAAAGATTATATTCAGACCAAGTTATAAATAGGAATAATTGTCTCTCAAGGACAGCTCCAAAACTTGTATTGTACAAAACTTGCCTAAAAATTATCTGTTTTTTTTTATTCCTGATAGTGTAGCCTTAGACCTCTATCTCGATAGTAAGTGATGATGTGGTCGAAGATGTTGTTAAGGCTAGCCTAAAATTACTGGCTCTCAAGGATAGCTGCCAGAACACACCGTTAGGTGCTTGGTGATAGATTTTCTACTTAAGGGTGGTCGCTAGCCATGCGGGCATTCGCAAAATGCCCTTCCACCATGCGGTGAAGATCCAACCCGCGGCAGAATTCGAACCATGGACCTGCTGCGCGGCAGCCCATAGTCAATGCCACTGAGCCATCACTGCTTCAAAATTGGAGATATCAACCACCCTCAAGTAGAAAATCTGTCGCCAAGCACCTAACAGATTTCCTACTTTCGGGATAGCTAGCCAGGCGGGCATTCGAAAAATGCCTTACCACCATGCGAAATCATGACCCAGCCTTATCATTTCCGACCACACCATAATGTACCAAAACATAAGGAAGTGATCAAAGACTAACATTCAAGTTATAAAAAATATTTTAACAAGAAATTGTTGAGTTGACTACGCTCAAGATAAGATCTATTCATGCTTAAACATCATATTATTAAGTTAATAAGTTTAACCGTACTCTGTTTATCCTATTTATGTAGTCAAAGAGCCATCATCGAAGACACGTCGACGTGAGCCCTCTAGCGGGAACCCATTGAATTAGAATATAAATTGAACTCTTTATATAAACATTTATAATTTGCATTTAAGGCTCCATACTTGAGGAAAATCATACTTTGTTGAATAAAGACGTACTAAAAATTTTACGAGATGTACTGTACTGTATCAGCCGGATAGTACACTGCTGAACACAGCCTCCCCCCATTAAGGGGGGTTCTGCCATAATCCCCACGGTTGGCAGGCGTCTTGGGGATCGCAGTGTGAGATATCAGTTTTGACAAATATATGAAAGGGAACATTAATTTCTCTTAGAATATGAAAAGCTACCAACTTAAGTTTTATTGATGGATGGTAGCTTTTAACCACCATCTGTGATGATGCGATCGAGGATATTCTTGAGTACACCATCTCATCTGATGAAATTTTTTCTCGCCACCCTAGAATGATTACTAGCTCTCAAGTACAACTGCCGAAACACAACTTTAGGTGCTTGGCGTCAGATTTTACTCTGTACTAGAGGGCGATAGGTGATCATTCCCACCATACTATGACGACTGCCATCCAAAGACAACAGTGGATTTGAAAAATCTAGTTTAATCAAATCTTCACACTAGACGGCATATCAAAGCAAACGTATACAATATTCAGCTAAAGCTTATCCCCCAGTTGGCCCCTTAACAGCCACCGGTGGCAACAAGCGACGTTCAGCTAATACGTTATAAATATTCATAGTCATAAGTAGCTCCCGACCTATCGAACGTTTACGACTTGACCAGTTCACCAAGACCTCACAGTTTCCTTTAAACTACCCGCCCCTCAACCAAGCTTCGTATGCAGCGGGAGACAAGAGAGATCAGTGAATATTAGTCATATAATATTACCCAGGAAAGGGATTCCGATACACATTATGCGATATTTCAATACAGTATTTATATTTCCTTCGGGTGTCGCACTAAATCCGTATGGAGATGGGTTATGATTGTTTTTGAGTACATTTTTATTCCGGGTGATGGAGTGTTTGAGGAAAAGGGATATTGTTAACCCTTAACCGGAATCGTGGGTCAATTTGGACCCACCGTCAACTAAAAAACTGTTTTATTTTGAAACGCGTGAAGCTAGACGCTTGTGCGCCCATGTAATCTTATGACGTCGCGAGGTGTGGCGGGGGCCGGACGTTCGGCGCTTGGAGTTTACTGGAAGTAGAGGTACGTGCGATCGCCGGGTCCATTTCGACCCACGATTCCAGTTACGTAAGTTTTTCTCTTAGTGCATACTTTTTTATTTTGTATTGTTTCAAGCATTTTACAAGAACAATGACACAATATTTTGGTGACAAAGAGAACAGCGAATTATTATTAGACGAAATAGATACAGAGCCAGAATGTTTAAGTGATTTTCAACCTTGTGAAGACGAAAACATTAGCGACAGTGAAAATCTGCAACTCGATATTTCGTCTAACTCAAGTGATTCTGATAATGATATAATTGATGAAGATGATGATGATGAAGGTAGACAAATATCAAGTGAGACATGTTACCGAGGAAAAAATCGATTCAAATGGTAAAAAAAAGTAATGTGTATCAAGTGCCATACCTAGATTGATAGACTGATATTGATATTTTTGTTCCTTATTAGATTAGGATGTTATTTTTTTTATGTTTTACTTTTATTTCAAAGAATCTATATTTTTGTTAAGGGGAAGATACGAAAACCTCGTTATATATATATTTTTTTTCATTTTATGTGTTTTTTATGGTTTAATTATATATCAAAGTGTGGTATAGAAAAATTCTTGCCAAAAATAAGAGTAAGTGTTGTTTATAAAAAAATAAGATAATTTGAAGATATTGTTTAATAAAAACATATTTATATTTTGTAGACAACTTGTTTTATTATAATATTCATTCATTTATGTGGTTACCTTAAATAGTTTAGGAAATATGAGGGTTTTCATTTTAGGGTCCAAATAGACCCACGTTTCCAGTTAGGTTGGTCAAAATAACGATTCCGGTTAAGGGTTAAGATTGCTTTAAAGATTCAAAGTAGAATTATCTGCGATCATACCAAAGAGGTTAAGCAGGAGGGACGTAAAGAATTGTCAGCTAAATTTACATTTTATTGTAGAATAATTTGTTATACTTTGCTTGCGCTGCAATACGTGTTTGTATTACCAGATGTGGATTCAATTGATATGATATATCTTTCTTTGTTATCCTTAGATTAGATACTATAATATTGCATTGAGGTCTTATTGCACCTTAGTAGTTTTGAAAGGAAATTTTATAAAACCTTTTAATGCTTTTGACCCAAGTCACCGGGAAGCTGAAAGACATGTTGAGTATAGCCATGTATGTTTCAAGTATTATATGTTACATCAGTGGTTTTCGTTCTGAAATGCTTTTTTGTAGCATTTTGTTTTGGTTTGCTATCTTTCTACACCTTTATTGCCCGGTACATATTATTTAGGTATTCTTCAAGTACAGTGTAAACAGTTATTTCCAGGGCCCGCTTTTTTCAGCATCAACCACTCATCGCTTCCGATTTCGGGAAGGTCAGTTTGTCTATCGAGTATCAAAGGCAAACGAAAATATGCGGATGCGTGACAAAGACTGGAAGAGATCGGGTCCTTTTATACAGGTTATTGAATAGTTTTTTAATAACCTTCCCATCCTTCCGAAATGTATGTGTTGGAATATGTTTTTTAAAAACACAAGAAACGACACAAGTACATATTACAAAATTTATAAATTATTTTTTGTCTAACAGCACAAACTACGGAACAAGAATATGGCTTCCATTTTTCCGGCTGCCTTCCTTGCGCTTATTCTTTAGAAAGCCTCTTATTTGTAGTATTACACAAAAAAGTGGTATACTACCAACAAGGTAAACTGACACCGGTGAGTATACTCATAGGTAATGTGGTCGAGACGGCCATTTTTTTGTAGTTGTTATGTAAATATTTTAATTATTTATCTATGAACGTGTATGAAATTATAACAATACCTAATAAGGCAAAAGTTTATCAAGAGGAACAAGAAGAGTAAAAATTTGGATTTGTGTTATTAGTTTTGTGTTATTATTCTTTCTTACGGATTTTACCCAATCTAATCGCTATTTAACCATCGCTGCCTCTCTTTTACTCCTGCGCAGTCCGATAGGGACAACATTTCAGCTATTGACAGCATGTCAAGTAGCGCAACACTCAACTTACGTCACCGTAAAAGAAGCTGCTCATCAAATCAATAATCATTCAGCGTAAGGTATACTGCTGCTCATGAAGCATATTCTTCTTAAAGTGGCCTTTTACGACATTCAACATTAAGGTATGGAACAGTCCACATAGATTATTTGTAGAGGCAAAATTCATACATTTTTAATAACCACTTAAATGCTTATATCATAAATACTTAAAACACAGTAACATTTTTATCTCCACGAATCTTTTCCATCATTACGATCGCCAAATAAATATATCTCATCCATCATTTTCATAGGTTTTTTATACCCTATAAAATATTATATTCCGCGTAAAGCATTCGGAATACATACTAAGTAAACGAACGATCAGTGATCCTAAACAGTACAATTTCTGTAAGAACATAAAAGATTCCTTCAGTAGTGCTTCTATATAAAAAAACTGGCTTATTCTAGACATCGAATAAATGTTTTAAATAGCTTCTTGCGCATATAACATACTAATTTTGAAGCAGTCGTAGCGAATTTTGCTTAGCCGTTATTATCCGATCAGCTAATTTAAGCAACGTCCGCCGCGGTCATGACTTAGATGAGTGACCGCTACCTGACATTACTACTGAGCGTGCATGTGCATCGGAGGGGACGTAAAGCCGTCAGTCCCAGTTATTGTCATGGCAGTCACTACAGAATAGTGGTAGGGTATTTAGTGAATGTCCGCCTGGCTAGCTACCACCATCGAGTAGAAAATCTGTCACCAAGCACCTAATGGTGTGTTCCGGCAGCTGTTCTTGGGATCCAGTAATTCTAGGTAAGCCTGTTAATACCTTCGAGCACATCATCACTTACCATGAGGTGAGATTTTGGTCAAAGGCTTACCTATCAGGAATATAACGAAAAAGAGTTACTATTTCAGGATTCATGTATGTATGTTTGTGAGTTTCTTTATTCCACCATAACCTCTAAACAGCTTCAATGTAAGAGATATCGTTATTAGATATTATAAAAAAAAATAGGCTGATTTTAGACGCCATATTCAGAGATAAAAATTTGTTTTATCTACCAAACCCATCGAGTGTGTTATCAAAATGAAGGGCTTTAAAAAACAATTCCATAAATATTCCTTGCAATTTTAAATTCAATGGGATGACAAAATGTTTAACGAAAATAGAAAATTGCCAGTTTGTTTTTTTACTTTTTTAATTCATTTATACCTAAAATTACAAATTTACGAGAGAAAAAAATATAGTCATGTGCGGGACTATATTTATGAATTGGTTCTATTAAATCAAGATGATGGACTATAATGTCAATAGACATAGTGTACACACAGTCATAAACTTATACTACGAGTACCTATATATTATTCTAGAGACTTAAAGCGGCGAACTCCAGGATCAAACCTGTGTTTGATCCACGATTTAGAATGTCAATAGGTTAAACGCCTGATACACGGTAGGCAACAAGCTTCTATTAGTCCTGACTGAGGTGACCTTGGCAGCTTACAGCCGTGTATACCGTGGTAACTAACCAAGGTTTATCAATCTGACGAAGAATTTCTTAGTAGCAGTCAGGAATTTCTTAAAATTACTTACACCAAGAGTTACCGGGCTAGAAGTGCATTCCCTCATATTTTCCTGTGGGGGCCGTAAGATGGAACAAAGGGAAAAATATCTTCTGGAAGTAGTAAGTAGCGCCCACTGAAGAACTGCCGACATACACTGTGATCCAGTTTGGTGAAGCAATTATGGCCGAGGAGTAATAGCTATGGCCTACCGTGCCGCAGTACCCTGGTTCGATTCCTACCGAAGGCTTGATTTTCACCGCAAAGTGGAAGGGCTCTTTGCGATTGTCCGGTTACCTAGCTACCAAAAGAAGTAAAAAACCTGTCGCCAAGCACCTAACGGTAAGTTCCGGTAGTAGTCCTTGAGAGCCAGTGAAATTACAGGCACATGAGACTTAACAACTATGTCTCAAAGTGACGGGCGCAGTGCAGTTCGTTACTTGTTATGAAATGCATCTGGTATAGGCAAAGGTTAGTCCACTTTACATCAGGTGGGCCTCGAGCTTGATCCGTCACAAAAACATAAGAAAAATAAACACCCCAATACGCCTGCCAAGCGTGGGGATCATGGAGAACACCCCCGGTTGTGTTCAGAATTCGACGATTTGGCTGATACATTACAGTATTATCGGAAATCTAGAATTTTTCCCTGTCATTGGCTTTACTGGGGCTGACATATGTGGCGAAATTGCATAGTTGTGTCTACATATGCCGAACCTTTCACTGATCTAGAGGTGAATGTATTGTACTAGCGACCCGCCCCAGTATCGTGATGGTGACACTTATTTTACTGCAGAATGTCTTTTTAAACAACGTTCACTGTGGTCTATATAAAATGCACAACGTATTTAATTGGATAAGCATTAACGCTGTTTAGCCTAAAATAGCTTCATAAATAAGCCAATATTTCTCGTAAAAAGTAAGGGTCAAAAAATGGTTATTATGGGTTATGCCAAAGAGAAAGACATAATATATATAACATCGCGAACTTTTTTGCTGACCTTTTTAAGATGTACAATACTGTTCAACATTATTTTGATCTATCTCGTAGGGTTCAGTCAGCGTTTGCTATGTAAGCGCAAGAAAATGTGTTTATATACGACATCACATTAGAAACCTCTAAAATAATCAGTGTTTATCTTCTACATTATGCATGTATTTTACATACAAACCTTTCTCTTAAATAAAAAAAACCCGCATCAAAATCCTTTGATAAGTTTTAAAGATCTAGGCATAGGTATATATATATATAGGGACAGAGAGACAGCGAGAAAAGACATTGCTTTATACTATGTATTGATGACAATGTATAAATTCCATTTAAAGGGATTTTAAGTAGACTAAGGGTGGTGCTATATCTTACTTCCTACTAGTATTATAAATGCAAAAGTTTGTGAGCGTGTTCTCATACGGCTGGACCAATTTTGTTTAAATTGGGTATGGAGGTATATAACACAGAATACTTTTTATCATCATCATTGTCATCATAAATCACTGCATGGGTGCAACTGCTGGGCGTAACTAGTTTATTATTTTTTTATTACTTACTTAAGCCTTTGACCACAATCTCACCTGATGGTAAGTGATGATGTACTTGAAGGTGTTAACAGGCTTATCCTAGAATTACTTGCTCTCAAAGGCAGCTGCCGGAATACGCCGTAAGGTGCTTGTCGACAGATTTTCTACTTGAGGGTGGTCGCTAGCCAGGCGGGCATTCGCATAATGCTCTTCCACCATGCGGTGAAACTCAAGCCCGCGGCGGGATTCAAACCATTGACCTGCTGCGCGGCAGTCCATAGCCAATGCCACTGTGCCATCACTGCTCCAAAAAAGTTAATTGTAATAATAAAACCTCCCAATCTGTCATAAGATGATTTGATATCATATTCCTAACTGTAAATAGTTTTCGCATTTCAATATCATATCTCCATCGCCAGCAAATACAGAATAAATACACAAATGTGTCGACACAGACTCGTATCATCAAAGAGGGTGTAGAAATGAGATCGAAAACGCCTAAAAGTGTATTTTGTTACCTACTGCTACGCATGGAATCAATTCTATTCTTGAAAATTGATGGAATAAAAAATATTTCGCGTTCATTTCTTTTTTATGTATTCAGCTTTATATATTTGTGTGGGAAACCTGCGTGGGTTAATTTACTTTTCTGATTACGTTATTGGTATGGTGAGGAATGTTTTGGAGAGTTTGGAATATTTAGGTAGGTACGTGGGGTGCCGGGTTAGAATTTCACCCCCCATCTCTTCCCGTAGGTGTCTTAAGCGACTAAGGGACAAATACAAGGTGGGCAGCAGCGTCTTCAAAGGAACTGTAGTCTTATACTGTGGTCCCGAAGACGCCTGCCAAGCATGGGGATTATGGCAACCCCCCCTTTGATGGGGGATGCCATGTTCAGCAGTGGACAATCCGGCTGATACAGTACACTACAGGTAGGAACTACGAATTAATAATTATTCGTAGGGAGTATTGTATACAGCCGAAAACAATAACACTTTGCATGATGGTACGACATTTTGAGAAAGCCGTTTTAACCAACTATACCAAAAAATCTTTTGTCAAGCTCCTGTCTATTTTGACAGCTGTCCAAAGCCCACTCTTAAATAAACCTGTTTACCCTTGACCGTAACTTCCTCAGGAGTGATTGTTTTCAAAGGCCTATTGACAATAAAAAAATAACTTGAGGAAAAGGTTAAGGTCCAAGCCAATATTAAAAAAAATATAAAGACATAATATTTACAAATTTTTGAGCAAAATTAATTTTTCACCTCGAGAGGGAATTGAACCCATGTACCCTGGTTTTACGAACCGCGTACCGTAACCACTGGGCTATAGCAGATCGCTCAACAGAGCCGAAATTATATATTATAATTGTATTACTTTAACCTGCAATGAAAAGTATATTTGATTGAAGACTTTAACCTTCATAGGCGACAGTGAGCCCACCAACCAGACTCTGGTAAGACTACCAAGGTGAGAAATTTTGTGGTATTAAAATTGTCGTGATTTTCGCTCAGCACGCGATAGTGCTTGAAATGTATATTTAAACATTGTTCAAGACATGTTACAGAAAATATTGTAGATAATACCTAGAATAATTCTATAGCTATTTTTATTACCGGCAAAACAACGCCGCGTACACAAACAGCACCTAGCGGTGTATTCCGGCAGATGTCCTTGAGAACCAATAACTCTAGGTAAGCCTGAACAACATCTTCGATGACATCATCACTTACCATCATGTGAGATAGTGGCCAAAAGCTTGCCTGTCAGCCACATAAAAAGTGCGAATTAATATAGTTAAATTCTACAGAATTTATAATAAAGTTAGTGTTAATAAATCTTACTGACAATATCTACAAACAAAATAAGACAATTATAAAACAAATCCACAACATTTATACTTAAACAAAACCTAATATACGACCGATACGTTTTCATCCGCGTACCGTTAACATTGTACGTAGGTGCCTCGAGGTAATTTTGTGTATTAGGTTGGCACCACTGAAAACTTTGGTCATTAGAACAAGGCCAGGGTAAGTGCTCGGCGAGTGTTATGTCTACGGGCCGACCAGGTGGGATCGTTTCGTGATGCTACTTAGGGTTGGAGTTATGAGCGAAAGACAGAAACAAAGAAATATTAGTAAGACAACCATTAGTTTCTGTCTAATAAATATTAACATTTCCGGGATATTTGAGCTCCTGCTGCTTTTCAAATCTTAAAGCAGTGATGGTTCAGTGGCATCGGCTATAGACTGCCCGCCGCGGGCTTGTGCTACACCGCATGGTGGAAGGGCATTTTGTGAATGCCCGTCTGGCTAGCGACCACCTTCAAGTAGAAAATCGATCGCTAAGCACCTAACGGTGTTCCGGCAGCAGTCCTTGAGAGCCAGTGAAATTACAAGCACATGAGACTTATTATCTATATCTTAACCTATTGGCATCGGCGATAATGACAACAATAGAATTTCATTCATAACTAGGACATAGTGGTCCTGACTGACGGGCGCAGTGCAATTCGTGACTTGTGACGAAATGCATCTGTTATAGGCAGAGGTTAGTCCACTTAACATCAGGTGTGCTTCAAACTTGCTCCGCCACAATAACATAAAAAGGTAGGATTCATGTACTTGCAGACTTATTTATCTCATTTTATTTTAATGAATAGATATAAATAGATTCTCTTTCAATCATTTTATTTTGTTTAAATCCATCAAGACAATTTTTGACTTGTTAAATTTTGTTTTATGTACTCTTGTTTGCTCCAAGCTCCTTATACTCGAGAGGTATGCACGCACATACTCACATCTATTCATACATACCCTCAAATAACTCACACCCCTCTCGCAAATGCTCTTACGAATTACTTAATCGCTTCAATATTTTTTTTATTTTTCTCCTATATTATATTTTATTTTTTATGTATTTGAGAATCTAATGGCACCTCAAATAGTGGTAATTTGGAGGAGCCACTAGATTCTCAAACACAGACCTACAACTAGTTCGGGAGAATAAGGAATCATAAAGTAAAGTAAAGTAAAGTAATAATACTATTTATTTCAACAACCACTAACCATTAATTAGTTTTAAGAATGGTAACATTGTTAAGCCTCATGTGCCTGTAATTTCACCAGTAGAACCTTTGTTCCAACACCAATACTATTCCAATATGGGTGCTGGAACAAAGTGATGGGAACATTACTGCTTGGCAGTAGAAATAGGTATGGTGGCAGTACATCCCTAAACAAACAGTGTCGCACAAAGAGTCCTGCTGCTACTGAACGATGATATAGTTAATATGCCTAAATTAGCATGGGAACTAGCTCTCGGTGTCGGACTCACAAACACTGTTAGTGTTGGGCGACATATTTTCTACAAAAACAGATTAGTTTTAGTAATAACAAATATTTTAAAAATATTTTAAGAAAATATAAAATTAATATTTTTATAAAACACTAAAATATATAAAAATGATAAATAGTGACAATTCCGCCTAATTTTCCTGTTAATCCGACGTGACGTCACAAACGCCATGTAACCAAACCGGAAGAATTTTCGACGCTTTTCGATTCTACACGAAGCATCCTCAGGAGGTCTAGAGTTTACGAGCTCACGATCGAGAACGTGTTTTATTAAAATACTAGTTTAATGTTTAATTAAACATGGATTTCCGCAAAGTAACGCCTGAATATATATTTTTTTATTTATGTTATTGTGACGGAACAAGCTCGAGGCCCACTTGATGTTAAGCGGACTAACCTCTGCCTATAATAGATGCATTTCATCATAAGTGACGAATTGCACTGCGCCCGTCACCTTAAGACATAGTTGGTAAGTCTCATGTGCCTGTAATTTCAATGGCTCTCAAGGACTTATGCCGGAATACACTGTTAGGTGCTTAGCGACAGATTTTCTACTTGAGGGTGGTCGCTAGCCAGGCGGGCATTCGCAAAATGCCCTTCTACCATGCGGTGAAGCTCAAGCCCGCGGCGGGATCCGAACCATGAATCTGCTGCGCAGCAGTCCATAGCCAATGCCACTGAGCCATCACTGCTTCAAAGAAAAAAAAAGAGATATGTTTTATTTTATTTCAGCGTTAATTTATTATTATAAACGCCTAAACCTTGTGCTTTAATCCAAACTCATACCTAGGCGCGCTAACTACCCAACTTTCTCCTATTATATGTCAAAACAACTTACATTGAAGCCTTGGTTACCCTATGTTGCGTTTGCCATCCCTTACAATATTCCAGTAACAAAGTAATTACGTTAGCAACAACAATGATATATTATTCATATTCTTGTTGTTTAATCAAGATTTTATGTGATGTCAAATATTGTCTTCAGTGACCAATGAAGTAATAGTAGAAGTAAGTTAATTTTAAACAACTTTAAACGGTTTAAATCGCGTATATTTATCATTATTTTTATCCCGACGTTTCAAACACTTTGCAGTGATCGTGGTCACAGGGTGACTAATTGGTTTTATTTGTCACATGAGTCATTAAGAAAATTATTTGGTCTATCGTCAGAAATTTTATATTAATCATAACGTTCCCTATTCACGCAGTATTCGCTCACAGTGTCCAGAGGTCTTGCAGATTTGTGTCAGCCATGGGATTTAATTAATTTGATAACAGGATCCCAAGCAGGTGGTACTTGCCAACCATCATCTCTATTGAAATTTGGGTAAAGGTAAGTTAATTTTGTTAAGTTTATAAATTTGTCAAGCTGTCTCCCAAATACGACCTTTATTGTATCATGACCGGAATGTAAATCATCGACTGATCATTTCCTTAAGATTGGACATGGTCTGTATAATAAGCTACCGCAGTGAGCAGTCACAGTTTGAATTAGTCCTCTCGTGCCGGAAGTAGGAACTATGTATTTCATTTGTTTTTTTTGCCTCTTGTTTTCAATAAGCTGTTTAGATGGCGTTATTGAAAAAAACAAACGTCAAACGCAAAGTCTAACATTTTAATCAAAAATAATGTACAAGTAATGATAATAGTTCTATAAATATTTGCAGAAGTGAATAATATTTACTATAACGTTATCATATGTCGAGTACATAATGATTTTATGGAAGATAGGCCGTGATATAGAGTCCCACTGCTTACTGAATGTAATAAAGTTCTTACTATCTTTTCTAGAGTTATGTACGAAAAATATTACTCTTACCCAGTCTAATAAGAAAAAGAATTCTTAATGAGACTGCTAAGCATTAAATATAATTTGCACACTATACAGGCCTGGCACACTCCGTACTTTAGGTACAAGGCTACAGTTATATCTGCGTATACCTGTAGTTTTGTCCGGACGCGATTATATATCGGATAAGGTGCGTGCCGCGTCAGAAGTGATCAGAGCTATGCGAAGCTATGTGATAGAAAGAGAGCCGCTTTGTAGGTGAATATAAATATAAGGTACCCCGCGCTTTGCGATCTGAAGTGCACTTTATTTCTTCGCAGCTAGAGTCGCTTATTTATTGGAATGGCTTTGCGGAGTGATTCTTCTCGTACTTTGTATTCTGTGTTTTAGAGAGCAATAGTGCGCAAGAGAGAGGCAATGATTAATGTGCAAGGGACAGGCACTGATTAGAGGTGCCATTTCAGATATGCTATTTTCCAGAGCGGGTAATATTACTTACAATAAGCTTTTAGACCTTCTGGTTTCTAAAATAATCCTTAACGTAAGTCAGACTCGTGCTTGGCTGCATGCTTATTATTGCTTGTTTTACTAGTTAAGTTTATTTTATAGTCATTCTTAGCCGGCCTTCACCCGGCACCCTAAGGGCAGCCCGGTACCATACGGGCATTCCGGCACTCCATGAGCATCCCAGTACCCCACGGGCAGCCTGACACCCCACGGGCTGCCCAGCACTCCATGGGCAGTACGGCACCCCACGGGCAGCTAGGCATCCTTATTAAGATTTGCCAGTATGCTAAGATAAATCTCTAAAATCTGGAACATTCGCCACAATCAGTTTTTTTAACTATCTATCTTTTGCCCGATACATTTTGGAGAGATTTTCGTTCTACCGCCAGACAAGAAGAACCTCGGAAAAAAGATGCCGTTTTATAATCGAAATTCCAAAGAAACGCACAAAGTAGTTTGCTTCAACATTTATTGAGCGAACCGCGAAGGAACTCTCTGAGTTACTTAACTACTGTCTTATGGAAAATACAACCCGGGAGTTTTCAAACCCAAAGTAAAAAGCTCCTCTCTGAGCTATGCTTTACTAGGAGTGCCTCACCGCAGACCACAGCGTTGCTTAATATGAGATAAACAGTGCTCAAATGTGAATAATTAGTTTGCAGGTATGGCAATCGCGAACGAAGTCGCTGCTACAGCTAGTATTTTAATAAAATACTTACAAAATATAAAAATATATCTAGTGACAATTCCGCCCAATTTTTCTTTTAAGCCAACGTGACGTCACAAACGCCACGCAGCTAAACCAGAAGAATTTTCCACGCGTTTCGCTTCTACACGAAGCATCCTCAGGAGGTCTTGATTCTACGAGCGCACGATCGAGAATAAGCGACAGGGTTTTTTTTTTCGTTTTTAGGGAGGACATAGATGCTGACTACCGCTATACAGACGTTCAGCTCCACCGGGTTTTGGGCGAGGGAAGGCCCTCTATAGCCAAGACGGGCGTATAAGGCGAAAAGCGCCTTATACCTATGTCTTCTGAGGGCGCCGAAAACGCTCCGCTACTATCGGGAGGGGTGACAGCGAGCTCAAGGGCACCACTGTGGTTCGCACCTCGGCTGGTCTCGCTGCCGAGAGACAAAGGGGGAATCGGAGCTAAATGCAATGAAAACAACTTACAATAAAACAACAAATAAAACAACTGCAGTGTTGGACCGTTGAGAATGGGCCCTACTTAATATTGCTCTGTGACTATTTGGAAAGACACTAATCGGGACTTTATTTGGCGGCTCAGCACGCTTTTATATAAACTCGAGCTGAGTCAGCACGCCTTTTTCTAGACTCGAGCGTGAGTCACTGCTCTTTGTTGTAGCTAACAATTGGTAAGTGATACGTTTTTAAAGTGATAATTACATCATAATAGCAATAAATTGATAACAAATATAATTTTAAACTATATATACTATACAATGTGTTTTTTTAATATGTATAATATCGTAAAAAATATTAAAAAATTACTTCCTAAAACAAATACATGTTTAACTATTTTGTAGTGGCAAATTATCACTAAAAATACGTAACAGTGGTGATGAAACCAATTGCGTCTGTTCATTCAACAGTGCAACGACTGCACTATGTCTTAATATTTCTAACTGTTCCAATACACACAATCGAAATCCCTTATCACAACAATGTAAAATCTTAAAGGTATTACTATCAAGGAGTTGATGACTGCTTTCAATTAAATGTTTTGCAAAGTGAGACTGTTCGGGATGGTCGTTCCTATACGCGGATTTGTGTTCTTTATATCTTAGGTATATCAAAATTACGGCCAGTTTGACCAATATAAACACTGTTACATTCGTCACAGGTAAGTTTGTAAACACCGGATTCTTTATTGTTTTTAAACGATCTTTTCTGTTACATAAATGGCGTAGATTTTGGTTTGTTCGAAATGCTACATGGACGTTATTTTTCTTAAATATATTGGAAATTTTTTGAGAGATTGGTTCCATATAAGTTATGCTACCTACGTACTTGATATTTCTATCAGTAGGGCAAGAATATAGGAGTGACATAGCTCTATTACGTTGTTTATTATGAATTAATCGATCAACTAATTGCTTATTGTAGCCTTTGGAAATATCAATTTAGTATATTATATTAAGTTCTTTATTGTAGTTTTCTTGATTGAGAGGAACCGAAAACAGTCAATGGACTTAACTTCGAAAAGCTGCTAATTTGTGTTGAATGGGATGACAAGAAGAGAAGGGGAAAGCAATATTTGTGTGTGTCAGTTTTAGATATATTTAAAAATCTAATTTATTGCTAACTCTTGTAAGCGTTATATCTAAAAAGTTAATAGATTGATTTAATTCTAATTCCATTTTAAATTTATTTTTGGGATGTATATTATTCAGTTTCTTAACAAAGATATCAATCTGGCGAGAAGTGCCAGTCCAACAAATGATTACATCATCAACGTATCTATAATAAAAAAGAATATTAGGTTCCTGTACTATGTGTTTATGCTCAAAGTCGTCCATAAAAAGTACGGCCATTAGTGGACTTAAAGGTGACCCCGTAGCTAATCCTTCCTTTTGAAAATAATACTCATCATTAAACCTGAAGTAATTTTGTTCCATACAAATAATAGTTAAATCAATAAGGTCATTACTTCCCCGGGATGTAATCGTTGTTTCTCAAAGTGATTCTCTAAGACGCGTAAGCAATTTTCGTAAGAAACGTTCGTGAATAGACTGTCTACATCAAGGTATAATAATTTGGCACCGGGAGGAACGTTAATATCTTTAACTTTGTATATCAGATCTAGACTATTCTTTAAACTTTATTTGGATTTGAAAGATGATTTGCTACACAACAAAATATTAAGACGTTGATTTAAACCATTTAAAGTTGTTTAATTACTATGTGTAATAATCGCGAAAACCTAAGACAACATTATTGAGATGTTTTGCTAGGTTGTACGCGGGAGCGCCAACATAATAGATACCTGTGACGAATGTAACAGTGTTTATATTGGTCAAACTGGCCGTAATTTTGATATTAGATATAAAGAACATAAATCCACGTATAGGATCGACCATCCCGAACAGTCTCACTTTGCAAAACATTTAATTGAAAGCGGTCATCAAATCCTTGATAGTAATACCTTTAAGATTTTACATTGTTGTGATAAGGAATTTCGATTGTGTGTATTGGAACAGTTAGAAATATTAAGATATAGTGCAGTCGTTGCACTGTTGAATGAACAGACGCAATTGGTTTCATCACCACTGTTACGTATTTTTAGTGATAATTTGCCACTATGGTGTAATTGTCACTTTAAAAACGTATATGCATAATATATATCTACATATACATACATTAAGGTCAAATGAGAACATCCTTCTATTTTAAAGTCAGTTAAAAACGAGGCTTGGACTATTTATCTCTATGAGTTAATTAAGCTCTACTTTAATTATGCTTTTAAAATTTACTTGAAAAGTTTAACAAGCATATTTAAATTATTTTAATTAAATTATAAATGAATCAAAACAAGAATTAAACAACTTGAAACGGTTTAAATCACGTATATTTATCATTATCTTTGTCCAGACGTTTTAAACACTTTGCAGTGATCGTGGTCACGGGGTGACTCGATCACTGCAAAGTGTTTAAAACGTCGGGACAAAAATAATGATTATTACGTTTAGTAATTAAACAATAATCGGGAAAACCTAAGACAACATTATGAATTAAAATAATTATATCATCTTGCCTTTATAGCATAGGCGAGGTCAGTGGGTATTTAAAACATCCAAATTATCCCAGATAAATTACGCAGAAGGTGAACCTATTGCCATTACCAGATCCATACTACGAACTATACTGACATTTCTATAAGAGATATGTCTTATTATATTCTGACCTAGGGATAAAACAACTACTTCGAGGTTCTATGAATCCACGCTGTAACGTTTATTGATCCCACTGAATTATTGCTATATGAAATGTAGAATAAAACCACAATACAATAATAAAATGTCATTAGCCAAATAAAATTAAACGATATAAAAGTCACAACATCTCGAAAACGGTAAGAGATAGGTACGGGAAGTTTGAAAATGTATCATAAAAAAGTGTTCTTTATACATAATATTTTAATTCTGTATTATTTATCAAGTGTGTGTATTCTGGAATTGCGGGGTCAAATTCAACTAAAAGTTATCGTTTCCCAATCCAAGAACTTATATTTTAGCCCTTGTTTTGAAAACTTTTCAATGAATAAGTGTATAAATGCGTAATTTTAAGCATTGGTGATCACATAATAATTACCTTTAAATGATGGCGCAGAAATACAGGTATTATTTTATAATTTCAAAGGTATTTTTAGAGAAATTTGGTTGTTACCAAAAGTAAACGAAAAACTTAATAGCCATTTAGAAATGTGATTAATAGATTGAAAACAGAAAACTATTACAGCTCATTTAAAATGCATTTAAAAAGGAATATGACAAATTATATGACAAAACTTAAGTTTAATCGTATGTCTTCGGCACCACATGCAAGCAAGTGCTATTGCGGTGTAGAATAGGTGATAACTCGTTTGTCTAGTTCGACCAGTTATTTGCTTGTGTCATTGTACCATTGTATTTATATTTAAATAAAGAAACGTCGTCATTTTATGAATAAAATAAAATTATATATTCAACGATATTTTATCCTTTTGAATCCCATAATCAAAAGCGGCGTCTACACCAACAAACATGAGCACATCTTATCGCTCGAAAAGAAATCCAAACACCCTTTTCAGAAAATGGAACACCGGAAAAACATAACACATTCGTATTCCTATTCATGCAAAAGGCGCAAGGTTTAAACGTTTCAATGGTAACCTTTTCATACGACCAACGAGACGTTAGTAACGTCTACGGTGTAGCTGTGTGCTACGATTCGTAGCGTCTATAATGTAGCAGTGTGCCCGCAACGGCTACGGCGTTGTGTGCGTTACAGAGCTAGGAGGCTCAGTGTGCTTCGAACGCCGGGCAAGAGAAGACGTGGATGTCTGCACCGCGATTTGTGTTCACCGTTACGACTTGTTGCGACGTGTGTAGACTAAAAGAACTAATAACTCGATTAAAGGTATATTATCCCCTTAAAAGTGACAATAGTGATTGTTTGCCAGGAGTTCTTTTGTTCCAATATTGGTGAACCAGTGTTCTTTGTCTCGATGTAGCTAGTGAGTAACAATAGACTGTGTGTTTAGTCTCCAAATATTTGCATTAATGTCTAACATGTTCTATTAAACGTTTTATTGAAATAATAACGGCATTCTAGTAAATGAAGAAAATTTGTATTATATTATAACGTCATAAAAATTTTTGCATTCATTATTTTATTTTATCTAAATATTTAGTTCATATACTTGTACTTTGATTTAAACATACATATATCGGGTGACTGATAAAAATATTGTGTTTCCATATTTGTAAACGCGATAAAATCAAATTTTCACACGGTCTAAGCCACGGGCACACCTATATGTTAATGTACACATATAATTATACGAATTTAGTTAAACTAGTCAAAAAACATTGCCAATTCTGACCCCATAGGAACAACTACTGAACGTCTTGGATAGGATTATTAACATGATAACTTAATAAAACTGCTACGGTAATAGCCGCAACTATATAAAAAAAAATGCTTGAGATTTAACGTTAAAGTAATAATTTAATTTATAACGTTCCAAACCTAAATTAAAAACAGCTATTGGTGTAAGCACCAAGTTAATGGAATACCGTTGGTGCTAAACGCGTAGACGGCAAAGAGATTTAAAATATAGAACATTTAAAAATTCAACCCTTCACAAAACATTATTTACATATCTTATTATTATCAAAAACATGCATGTTCAGAAGAAATAAAATTCGTTTTTAATTCGAGTTGCCTTTCGCTGGTCAAGAAATTAAGCCCTTAAAATGTCCAAATGTGAGATATCTACAGTATCCACGTTAAAATTTCCAGCTCAACACAAGTACCGACTAAATCAAAGAACATGTTAAGTCAAGTGGCGAACTGTTAGTGACATAATCTAATAAGCGAGCTATATTTCATAGTCACAAGGCACTGTAACGCTACCCCTTGTAAAGCTTTTCCAATTAACCTTTTACCTTTGACTCTACAGTTTTATTTCTTGTGGAGCTGGTAAAGGTGAATTGTGCAGGTTAAATCAAGTACCTGAACCACTATTCTTCTTTCTGTACTAATACAAAACGAACTCTAGCTAGACCAATAATTCATCACCATACATAAACTGTCAGTATTTTTAATTTTGTAGTAAAACTTATTTTGAGAACATAAATTGGTAAAAATTGGCAAAGCATATTTTAACCAAAGTATTTTGGAGCTCATTGTACCAAATAAATGAGCTTTTCGAATTAATTATAGACCGAATAAACTTAGATCTCCTTCTCCCTCCAGTACTTTTTCAACGCTAATTGGGTTCGGCAGAACACTTCCGTTTTTGTAGTCTGGCTTATTACTAACCTAACGTCTCAGTACTCTGCCTTAAGCGCAGTCCACACATATTATCTTCTTTGGTCTTCCTCTGTCCTGTTTGGGTCCATACTCATAACCAGTACAACTTTCCTAGGTGGTAATCTCTTTAGCGAGAGGCCATGTTGGTAGGTAGCACAGTGTCAAATATTCTGCCACTAAATAGTAGTGCGCAAAGATCTTTGAGTTTAGACGTGGAGGGCACTATAGCAAGTAAAATTACTAGGTAAACATGACATAAGAATTAAAGTTTTTTTTTTTTTTTTTTTTTTTTATAATTAATAGACACGCATTTGACCGCAGTCTCACCTGATGGTAAGTGACGACGCGGTCGACGGTGGAGCATGCTTGCCTAGAAGATATTTATTCACTCTGTATTTGAAGACATCCAGATTGTAGCTTTCGGGGAACAAAGACGCTGGGAGGGTGTTCCATTCCTTCGCTGTCCGTATTATGAAGGTGGAAGCAAATCGCTTTGTGCGGACAGGAGGAATGTCAACCATATACGGATGCCGTGTTTCCGTACGTCTTAAGTCTCGATGTGACAAGCGCGGTGCAGTGTCAGAAATAATGAGAATAGTGACACTGCAACTAGTTGACAGGTGCGAAGTTTACTAAGTAGGCGATATATCAGTTTTAAAGAACAACCATTCTTAGGGTCATATGTGAATGAAACATAGATTTCGTATTAATAGACAAGGCGGTAAACACGCACAAAATGTTCGTATTATTCATAAAGCAGCCAACTGATGTAAAAATAAACAGTTTTGTAGGTATTCAAATTCTGGTTATTATTAATGATAAATAATATAATATACGATTTAAACTGTTTAAAGTTGTTTACTATACTCAAATATTTTTTTATTTTACATATATATACAAAATTAGTACCAACGTCTCACATACGTATAAAAGGCACTATGATTATAATCTTTTAGTGAATCAAAGTCGTTAGGAGGCAAGAGAGGCCAAGGTTGGCCAATTTAAGTATGATAGCCCACGCATAAACACGTCTTTCGATCTTATAATATAAAAAAATACATATTAAATACCTTATTGTTACTCACATAGTTAATAATAATAAATTGTGAAACATAGCATCAGACAAGAAAAGCTCCAAGACTAAATTCACAATGAAAACTGATGAAGTGTTAAAAAGTGATGTGTATGGTATCAGTTGCTGCTTAAAGTTGTGATTTCGGAATGAGGACCGAAAGGACATGCTTCTGGTCTCTGCTTCAGGCCTTGGCGCTGTTGCCAACTATGGCTTTCAAAGGTAACACAGTCTTTAATATCTTTTAGCTTGGGTTCAAATATTCACTTTCAATTATTTTATAGTTTGTGTTTTGAACTGTATTTGGATATTGTTACCCGTTTTTTATATCAAGAAACGTTACTATTGTTATTGTTTCTCGATAATATAAGTGCATTCTAATATTTACACATTCGATTTTTTTGCCTAGATGTTATATGTTATATGACTACTCAGAATATTTTAAGAACAAGAGTTTTTTATGTATGAAAACTGGCATGTTATACTTTTATTTAAAGATAATATGCCATACGAGAAACAAAAATAAAAAATACAAATTGAAATTACCCTACATATTTTGTGATTAATTAAATCTTATCATCGTTTCTCAATGAAAAAGGAACTGTCTTGAAAACATAATCAACAATATTAAATATTATCATCATGTCATGATATTTGATAATTTCAAATATGGCCTAAACTGTTAGAATATTCTAAGATTTCATATTGCATTTGTGGTAAAAAGCTGTGTAAGTTTAAGAAAATTTACGCAAGGTTGGGCAATTTCGGTTAGTGAAGATGTGGTCGCTCTTTGACTGCTGTTACAGGAAAAACGTATTTTCAACTTAAATTTTATTAATATAATTTATATTAATTAATAAAATAGAGAAAGAATAGAAAACTTTGAGTGTTTTCGAAGAATACCCTTAATAAATATATTTAAGTTAATTTAAATCTTAATTAACATTAATTAGTCAGTAATACTTAGTCAGTAGTTTAGTTTTATTGATAAATAGTGTGCAAATACTTAATAACAGAAAATGTACTTAGCTGATGGGTTATATATTTTTTCCGATATGCTAACATTTGAGCGCAATTCGATTTAATGGAAAGTGGTTTGTCAAAGATGATTTTCGGGCTTAATATAGAATGAGCAAAGGTCTACAAGGACAGCTACGGGAACACGCTGTAATATGATGAGTTTCCAACTTTCTACTTAAAAGTGGTAGCTAGCCAGATGGACATTAGCAAGTTCCCTACTAGTCATGCGGAGACGTGCAGCATAATAAGAATCATGAAGCTTCAGCACAACATCCCATAGTCATTGCTACTGGGACAGCACTACCAAAACTTATGTTCTTTTTCTCGTTGGTTTACCAGCCAGCAATCTACTAATAATAGCAGTGGAAACCAAACTTTAGAAGCTTTCGTAGCGTAGCTTACTTAGTCATCCTTGACAGATCAACTAGGTTAAGCATCGACACTACCGTCATGACTTGGATGGGTGACCGCTAGAAACATTTACAGCGCTTCCGTGCTTTGGAAGGTACATTAAACCGGCGGTCTTGGTGGTCGTCTTAGGATAACAGTCGTCATAGCATGGTGGTAGGGTATTTTGCGAATGCCCAACCTTGAGTAGAAAATTCGTCGCAAAGCATCTTACGTTGGGTTCCAACAGCTGTCATTGCGAGTCGGTAATTCGATGTTGAACATCATCTCTTTGACCGCATCATCACTTACCATCAGATAACATAATTGTCAAAGGCAAGTCTTTGCGATGAAAAATTTAGTTAATATATTTTTGTAAGCCGTATTATGTGCCAAATGTACAACAACAGCTTACGCCATCGCATGCAGTGAATGTGGCGAAAAAATCAAATCACGGACCATACTTCCAGCACTGCCCCATCCATTCGTACTCAGGACCAAGGAATGCTTATTGGGGAACACCTCCTTCAGTAATTATTCTAGGTTAGCCTGAACTATTTCTTCGAGCACATCATCACTTACCATCAGGTGAGATAGTGGTCAAAGGCTAACCTATCAAGCATAAAAAACATTAAATTTAATTACCTTTTAATTTTATTACTTTTATTGACATAACGTCATCAAGACCAGCTATATTTATGTTGTCAATAAAAATAAGCCTTTGTACCGTTACTTTGGAAAGCAACTATGGACTACATAATAAAAACATACAAATATTATAATGCTGTTAAGTCTGAGAAAGGGGCCCCCCTGTAACCTATTAAAAGATAATTATTGGCCTGTCAATAACAATCGTAACTTCTATCGCGGAACGCGTACCCAAAGCGGTATTATTAGGATCTTACAAAATGTGTTTATGCAGGGAAGGAGGTGCTCCCTTCCAATTCTCATTGCCATCGTAATGGAGTCCCTTAACCTTACTCTCCGGGTTGCAAGCCCCAAGTTCTTGAGATATGAGCCTCTTCCACTGTAACGCGATAGACTCGGCACCTGCACCATTAATCCATAGAATGTAAAGGAAAGCGTCTCTTGGTACATATTATACGATATGTATATTTTTTCATTTTTTTTTATAGCTGACGGCTACCTGACCTCTATCTCACCTGATGGTAAGCGATGATGTGGTCGAAGATGCTGTGCAGGCTAGCCTAGAATTACTGGCTCGCAAGGACAGCTGCCGGAACACACCATTCGGTGCTTGACAACAGATTTTCTACTTGAAAGTGGGTGGTAACTAGCCAAGCAGGCATTCGCAAAATGCCTTACTACCATGCTGTAACGACTTCCATCGTAGGACGAACCGGGACCGACGGCTTAACGTACTTTGAGCAACTTTGAGCCGTTTGGTGTAGAGACGTTGGGTCCGTGGGGACCGGGAGCTCATCGTATTTTCCAAAATTTATCAGAGCGCTTGGTCGATGCGACGCGTGATCAAAATGCTGGCACCTATTTGGCTCAAAGAATAAGCATTGCAATTCAACGGGGCAATGCTGCCAGCATGCTGGGCACGCTGCCAACTGATAGTGGGCTAGAGCATTTGGACTGCCTATGAGTCCAAATGCTTTTATTGTAGTAGCTGTAGTATTGTAGTAGCTGTAGTGTTGTATATAGTTTGTAGTATTTGCTTAACGTACCCTCCGAAGCACGGAAGCGCTTAGTAATAATGTCATTAGTGGTCACCCATCTAACTCATGCCCGCGGCGGACGTTGCTTAACTTAGCTGATCGATTAAGAATGGCTAAGCATACAACTAGCGCTTCAAAACTTATATACTAAAACGACTTAGCAAGTACCTGTTCATTATCCACATCCAAATGTAAATATATGTAACAATCTTAGTTATAAACGAACAGTTACCCAATCCAAAACTTTTTCACAGCAGATGAGATCTCCAAAATTCATGACCATAATCCATTACAGGCGTAAAGGCTTACTTCCACTAATTCAGCTTTACTAAGTTATAAGTAAGTTAAAGAGCGGTTGCTAAGTTAATAAGACGTGAATTTTAACTGCGCAGTCCGAAGCTTAATGAATAACTTAAATTTAACTTGGGCTTGTAATTTGGTCCGGTTTCGTATTTTGAATGAATACTTAAATAATTAAAATTTCTTAGGGCTTAGAAAATCTACGTATATATTGAGGAAACATATGCTAATTGGATGGATTAATTCGGATTCCGTAGTTTTTGTCCAGTGTGGAAATAAATAATATTAATATCCAATTTAATAATCATAGTATATGTAATATATAAATCCTTATTTGATTTCTGAAATCTGAATATCAAAATAAGGATAGTGTAAGGACACTGAGATCCTACACTAAGTAGATTAATATTAAAAAGGTTTTATTCAAGTTATCAAAATTGAAAACTGCCACTACGGGCCTGCAGTTGTAACTTTTATTTTTTCTATTTTCCATACAATGGTTGCCTGGAAGAGAATGCTGTCCGCCCAATGTACATAAACTTTAATAATTCTTTATGTGTATACTGTAATATATATATTTTTTTAATTTACATTAAATATTTTTCCCATGGTATTGTATTGTTGTTATACTTATTTAAAGAAAATATTGAAAATAAAAACAGGTGTGCCAGACATAGATATTACACTAATGCTCTTTCACTTGTCAAAATGTAGTGCTTACCCTGATATTTGTATTCAGAGATGTTTGGAACACCGCTTAAATTTAGAGCGTGCTATGCTAAGCCAAGTAGTGGAAATCGACTACTTTAGCCTGTCTTAAAGCAGGAGTGGCACCGCCAAGCGTAGTTTTTACATTGAAGTTATAACCTGTACGTTTATCTTTTCTAGATATTTATTATCATTGAAATCATATATAGCAAATTAAATCAGCAATTGCAAAAAACTAAATTTATTATTACCATCTAAAATACTACAGAAAGCGTTGAAGAAATTTGTTGGTATTTGATCACGATGATGTTGCTCCATGAAAATAGGTATATGCATGAGATATTTTTTTTACTCCAATGACATTTTTAATATAGCAGTTCTTGTTATTTCCTTTTTATGTCAGGCTGCACAGATCAACAACAACCGGTCTATGTTCCACTTGTAAAAAGTATTCCATAAATAATACACCATGTTCTTAAAGCGTTAACAATCATTTGAATTTAGAATTAAATTTTAAGTTATTCTTGACGTGTAAAAAAGATTTATAAAAAAAGGAGTATTTGAGTATTTAATAGAGTAGGTTTTTAGGTAAGACCAAGGTAAGTAGGACTTTTACATCTCTGAATACAAAATTCTAAGATTGTCTTAGCCAATGCTTAGACTGATCTTAGTGGCTTTTATAAATGTATCTGAATCTTATCCTAAGTTTTGTTATTGGCACTCCAATACCTATTTATAATGGCAGTTCTATTCAGAAATCCGCGCTCAAATACTGAAATAATTTGTGTGTGTGTGCCACACTGTGCAAACACTGAAAGCTTAATTTCATATTTATCGGTGGCCAGTATTTAACTGGACAAAAGAAATTACATACATTGTAGTTCGTTTTAACGGCGTCTGTGTGATACAAATGTGAAAATTACACTTATATTCCAAGCAATGTGTTTTATTGTTTTTTAATTTTTAATTTAGTGCACTATGCAATCAAGTTTTCCGTTGTATAAAACATTATACCACTGGTTTCGGGGCAACGCTACCACGAAAATTTAATTAGGGACATTGCAAATAGACACAGTTGAGAAATGAATTCAAAGGAGATTTAACGTTTCATTTATATTATGCTTATTTCAACCTATGCGACTTACAAACGTGACTTACATTCACGTTTATATGCGTTTAAATTAGTCGTTAAAAATATAATTTTTTACATCTTTTAAGTTAGCTCTTGATGACTATCACGCCTGATCGAAAGTGATGTGGTCGAAAAAGTTGTTCAGGCAAAGTTATGTAGTTAAATATCCACGCTTAGATATATATATATATTGGTCCTATGTCATTAGGTGCGAGTTTATTGCCGTTGACCGGGCGCAAGTCAAAACCATTTAAGTACTGAATATTTTTATTACTTAAGTCCAATTTCCGTTCGACCCTAGGAATAAATCCAGGATTTAAACGTTAAAAGCTTAGAAACTTCTTGCCACTGTATTAAGGTACCATGTAGGGCGATAAAACACGTACCAGGCTGGGGTCGATACTCTGAAATGTAAAGAATATCTTAGAAAAACCAATACGCCTTGTCCGACCCAGCACCTACGATGGACATTGTTTGTAGATATACATTATATCTACACTAATATTATAAAGAGGAAAATTTGTATTTTTGTATGACACGAATAAACTTCAAAATAACTAAAGCGATTTGGATGAAATTTGGTATGGAAATAGTTTGAGACCTATAGAAGGACATAGGATATTTTTATCCAACTGAGCAAAAAGAGGTTAATGGTTTTGCGCGATGAACGAAATAAACTCGGGCGAACCGCGGCCGGAAAGCTAGTACTACATCTATATATAGTTTGTTTTTACCGGTGGTATGCATTTATTAACAATTTACTACGAAACGTATACAACACTATAGCTACTATATTGAAAGCATGTAGACAATCTGCAAGTCATTGCAGACTCACAGGCAGTTCAAATGCTCCAGCCAACTACCAGTTGGCAGCGTGCCGAGCACGCAATGCCTCGTTGAATTGCAATGTTTATTCGTTTAGCCAAATCAGTGCCAGCATTTCGATCACGCGGCGCATCGACCAAACACTGATAAGTTTCAGAAGATACGATGAGCTCCTAGTCTCCACAGACGCAATGTCTTCACAGCAAACGGTTCAAATATGTAATCAGTACCAACGTTAGCATACTTGCGACGCTTGAGTTGCTCCAGCGAAGTAGTCGCAGCGCCAGCCCTCACGTTGGTTTTAGAAAGACGTGACGACGCTAAAGTGTCTACGCATATAGCATCCCACACTAAAGTACTTCCAGGGTACGGTAGGTCTTTACCATCATCACGTTCATCTATACGTATAGTAGATTTGTATAGTATATATACTTGTGTTGGATGGGTGACCGCTAGTGACATTACTACTGAGCGTTTCCGTGCTTCGGAGGGCACGTTAAGCCGTTGGTCCGGGTTGTTGTCTTAGGATGGCAGTCGTTATAGCATGGTGGTATTTTGCGAATGCCTGCCTGGCTAGCTAACACCCTCAGGTAGAAAATCTGTCGCCTAGCACCTAACGGTGTGTTCCGGCAGCTGAACTTGAGAGCCAGTACTTCTAGGTTAGCCTGAACAACATCTTCGACCACATCATCACTTACCATCAGGTGAGATAGTGGTCAAAGGCTAACCTATCAGGCATAAAAAATATATACCTTATTTCAATTCGTTCTTTTCGAGGGTACTGTAAACGTCATATTTATTATTTTTCGGCGAATATCGTCTGTTAATTGAGATGGTGGTCACCAGCTATATTCTCCTATTTCCTTACGACTGCACTAAAATGTGTCCACAAAATTACAACCGAGACTTGTCGTTGTTTCTACGAGACTTGTAGTTTGTATGGTGGTAAGGCATGTTCGTCTGACTAACTATCACCTTAAAGTAGAAAATCTGTCGCCAAGCACTTAAAGGTGTATTCCGGCATGTGTTTCTGAACAACATTGTCGATCGCATCATCGCTTATCATCAGGTGACATGGTGGTCAAAGGATATCCCATCAGTAACGAAAAATACTATTTCATTCAACGTTACAAAAAGTTATATACCCACGCAGTCTTATTAGACTAACTGAAAATAGAAAGTTCCCCAGCTGTAGTCGTATTTTTAATTATATATAACGAAACTCACACTCAACATCAAAAATTACAAATTACTTTTCTACTTTTCAATGTAATATATAATACCATAATAGTGAACTAACAGAAATGAATGACGCAAGCGGTGCCAAATACGTGAAATTACGCGTTTAGATGGTCCCGTAAAGTAGCCGACTGGAAATTGAAATATTAAAAATCAGGAGCGACTTTTGCTAGACGAAAGGAAACGAAGGAAACGAGGCATGCCCAGGTGCAGTGCAATGTTGCGAGAAGTTTGTCGATTGGGTTATATTGGAACGGGAAAACTGTACTTTCTTGTGCCAATAACAGTTTTGATTGAATACGGTGGGTATTTTTGTCAGTGTAGACTTAAAGTCTGATGTATATGTATTACTCATTCATTGATTTCGTATTGGCTGATTGGCTCTTAGATATTTTTACCCAATACCCACTTCCACGGCCCTGTGAGATGCATTCTTGAAGTCTTCTTGTGTGCAAGTAGTTGCGCACAGTGGACATGACAGTAAGGGCCCGATTCAGAATGTCTTAATAAAATTTCGGGATGCTAACCAAGAAATAAAATAACTGAATGATAAAAATGACAGTTAACATGCAACGCGTTTCAAGCTTTAACCGATGGATAGGCCAAATTGATGCCTGTGTAACGCAAAGATAGTGTATTTATTAAATAAGTTCTGAGTAGTATAACCGGAACTTACTCGAACTTTCTGAAACAGGCTCTAAGTGTATCATATTTTGCTCAGGAGCAACGCACTCACATTACATTCCATATCCATTATTATTTATTGTACCCCATTTGATCAGGTTGCTTTTCCAACGGCCAACTTCGGCACGGAGTCTATTGAGCGACTTCTCATTTGACCACCGCATATCGTCATCATAAGGCAGGTGTTTCACTGGGTTAATATTGTTTGTGGGTGTGGGGTATTTTTTTACCAAAGTTTTAGTCTCCTTTGCGCATCTATTTTACGAAGGATTGGTTCCTAGGTAAAACTTTTACGGATCTTTAAGCGAGCTGAGGTTGACTGATAGTCGAACATAGGGTGTCAACTATCAGTTTTTAGTATCTTCACATTATGTATATTTTATACTATCTTCACAGACAGACATACTGTTTGCTATCTGCTATTCCAAACTTAAATATCCCATTGGCATCGGCGATAATAACAATAGAATTTCATTCATAACAGGACATAGTGGTCCTGACGATGCCAACTTATTAAATAAGAGCTGAATTAACTAACGTGGCAACGCTGCCAGCATGCTGGGCATGCTGCCAACTAGTAGTTGATTGGAGCATTTGGACTGCCTGCGAGTCTGCAATGACTTATAGGTTGTCTAAATACTTTTACTGTAGTAGCTGTAGTGTTGTATATAGTTCGTAGTATGTTGTTAATAAAGGCATATTAGAGTACAGCAAAAAAAGAGTGGATCCTCTTAGGACATCCTCTTACTGGATCTTTCGAAATCGAACCTGTAAACTGAACTGTTTTCCGTACACCACACGCACAACAACAAATAGAGATTGATCTTTATCTCGTTTCACGATGGCTTTGATAGACGACGCTTTTGCTTCTCGGTTTATTGCTCACCGTTGCAGTGCGCGATTGAGGCGAAACTGACGGAAGGCCGGCCAATACACACACACACACACTTCGATTGACCTTTTTTATGCTTATGTTAGGAACAAGCACGAGGTCCATGTCCCAAGCGGTAACCTCTGCCTATCACAGATGTGATTCGTCACAAGAAGTGAACTGCACTGCGCCTGTCACCCAGGGCCATGAAGTTTGCATGTGCCCATAGTTTCACTGGCAACCATACCCTTCAAACTGGAATACAGTAATGCGAACATTATTGCTTGGCGTTAGAAATAGCTATGGTGGCAATAAATCCCCGGACCAACTCACACAAAGAGTTCTACTGCTATTTAAATGATACAGCCCTTTCGTGTCATTTTTTGTATTTGATTCTAATACATTTTCAGTAAAACTTTGAAAAATCTTATCAAACCCTCAGAAACACGGTGTAATTGATCTATTCCGTTCGACTACCGAAAGAAGTGTGGCAGGTGTAAGACAAAAAAAAACCTTATAAGTAGCATGCATAGCAGCGGTGGACTGCCTGCAAGTTTGGCGCAAGAGGCTTGTTCATTTTCAATGATATTTTCAGATCTGATCATCTGTAAATATTCCCATGAAGGATGTTGGTTAGCGAGGTGCCGGTTATAAAATCGAAGCAAACATTTTGTAATCATATAGTTTGTAGGTTCCAGTGTGTTAATTGGGAAAATATCATTTTATTTCTTGTGTTGTCTTTCGTGTTAGAGAACACATATTATACCAATACATTAGTGGGCTATATATTAAGTTGGAGTTAAAAGAGCTATAAAAAATTCATAACAATAAACTTTTACAAGTCACAGAAAATAAGTAATCATACATTAGTTATTAATATTAATAATAGCATACATTAGTTATTAATATTAATAATAGCCGGGCGGTAATATGTAAGTAGTCCATGATTCGATCCCCATACCGCCGGATTGAGCTTCACCGCGTGGTGGAAAGGCATTTTACGAATGCTTGCCTGGCTAGCTACCGCCTTCAGGTGGAAAATCTGTTGCCGTTTACTTAAAAAGAAATTCCTTAGAGGTACACATGGAAATGTCCCTACATTACAGATAATATTCAATTTTAAAAACGAGATATGCCCTACCTATATACTTAAATCAATTAATTTAATAAGAAACATAGTAGAAATAGAGCAAGTTTCATAATTAAATCCATAATTTTCAAAAACTTGAACAATCTCTTCATCTACGACATCATCTTTATATTCCAAAGGATATTCTGCAAAAAAAAAAATATTAGAATTTTTCTGTTTGTGATTCCCCGAATAATATATTTTTTTGTTATAATTCCATAGTTGTTTAATATCTAAGGACACCAACAGCTGTCTAAAATGTCGCAAAAAGTTGCCCGATATTTTTTCGCTTTCCAAATGGAGAAAATAGCTCTGTAAAGACAATCAAAATCGGTGTCTACGGTGTCGGAGTTACTAAAACGGTAACACTGGCCGACGAGCACTTAACAGTATATGTTCTGGAAGCAGTCCTTGAAAGCTAGTAAGTAATTATCAAATTAAAGCCAAATGAGACTTACTGACTGTATCTATCAGGGTGAAGGCACAGTGCAGTTTGGTACTTGTTACGAAATGCATCTTTTATAGGCAGAGGATACCGCTTAACATAAGGTGGGCATTGTGCTTATCCAATAGTAAGAATATGTATGGTGGGATGGAAATCGCACGAAGTAGTCTACTGCTATACAGGTTAAAGAACCACTGCGAAAACAACATGTCTCTGAACCATTCTTGTCATGAAACTTGGAGCCATTCTTTTTGTGTCTTTGAACTGCCAATGTATTTTAACAATATGTGACAAATATGTATTATATACCTATGATGCGACGCGTGATCAAAATGATGGCAATCATTTGGATCAATGAATACGAATTGCAATTCAACGGGTCAATGCTGCTAGCATGCTTGGCACGCTGCCAACTGGAAGTCAGCTGGAGCTTTTGGACTGCCTGTGAGTCTGCATTCACTTATATGTGGTCTAATTGCTTTCATTGTAAAACTAGAGTTTCTTATCAAAGTTTTCCAATAACATAATTCTACGAACTATACATAACACTACAGCTACTATCTAATCAAAGCATTAAGATAACCCACAAGTCATTGCAGACAGGCAGTCCAAATGATCTATCCCAATAGCAATTGGCAGCGTGCCTAGCATGCTAGCAGCTTACCCCGTTGAAATGAATGTTTATTCGTTGAAATTGAAACGATATTAAAAATATTTTTAGTATTATGTCTTAGCTATTATTATATTACCGTATCATATAATAAACGATTATAAATTAATTTGTGATGGATAGTTTATGAGATTCAGAGCAAGATTGCAACTACGTTATATTAAATAGACTCAACGCATTTAAAACAAAGCAATTTGTATAAGTTCTAAATTTAAATTCTGTTTCACAAAATCACTCCAGCAGAAAGAAAAGTCTTACAAGTTATCGAAACTGTTTTCTCCTGACAATATAAAATGTCAACGTGAACTTTCCAATAATAAAATCTCTAGTGAGTTTGGTTTGCGAGGTAAATGTACCGAAGAACTTCAGGTGCCAATGCAATGTCTTGGACAAGTTTGTTGGCAACGAGTTTGCAACAAGAAAAATGGGATATAATGGTTATGAAATGTATAAAAGTTTGACTAGTTGATAATATCTTGATATTTATTATTTTATTGAAGGGCTCTTGTGCACCGAACGTTAGTAGGTGTAACAGTGTGTTGGCAGTAAGTTCTTAGTATTAACTGTGGTCACATAACATTAGTTTATTATTAGTAACTGGTTGTCTCCCAAATTATTCAGATACAAATGGTGTCAGATATCATTTGCAAATAGTTATATAAATGTCAAATAGCATGCGACTCAAATGGCCAGATACGTTAAATATAAGTTTATCAAAATTGTAAAGCACCCTACCAGTATGGAACCACACCACAGAAGTTTTTTCACATTGGTTACCGTCATATTTTAGAGTACAAGATTCGAAATTCTAATAGGGATGTTCGATCTGATCCGACACTTGTGTGAATCGATACAAAGGAATACGATCCACTCGATTTTTGTATCGATGAAATAGTTCGCCATCCGTTATTGGATCGATACATATATAATGGACAATCGGACCAAAAAATTTGACTAATTTGTGATTCTAAAAAATATTCATGGCGCGTTCGTTAACTACAAAGTATAGTCTACTAAGAATAAAAATATAAATATTTCTCTGGTGGTAGATTTAGTTAAATCATTTGTATTTCAATATACCTTAATTTTCGGCAAGATTATTTGTTATGATAGATCATTTCCATTTTTTACTGACTTCACAAAAAGGAGCAGGTACTTAATTTGTCTGTATATATTTTATGTTTGTTACCTCAGAACTTATGACGAGCTGAACCGATTTTGATTAATCATTTTTAATTTCAATGCATGCCGTGTCAAATTTCATCAAAATCGGCGAAGCCGTTATTGAGTTACACTCCAATGACTGAACAGTATTTTCCTATATTGATAATATAGTAATTGAAAGTGAATGACAATCGATTAATTCGGTATCACAAGATGAAATAATTGATAGCAATATCGACGGATAATTTAGGGGCGGTCAAAATAAACCACAAATTGAAACAGGACGATGATTTTTTAAATAATTATAAATAAATAATAAATTCTAGAATACAACATTATTAAGGTAGTATTAAGATTATTTTTTGTTTTATGAAAGTAGGTCACATACCGTCCAGCCCTTAAATAAATTACACTACGATAGGTCAATTGGCAGAGCACGTCCCGGGTATAAGGACGGATGGTTGCACGTTCGGATCCCGCTCGTAGTTTAAATATTCATTTTGTTGTAATTGTGTAAGCTTCTTCTGTAACCCACGGCTTGTGTACGTTTAAAAGTATTTTCGCTAATGCTTCGAAAACCAGTCAAGGAACGCTAAACAAATTCCTTATCTCTTGAGCGCAGTTAGCTCCAACTACTATGAGTTAATCCGTGGCGTGCATTCATTCTGCTATGCAATTGGCACAGTACACTTGTCTGGTGCGAAATAAATATATTACCTACATACCTTTAATTATTTTCATATTAACATTTAAGTACTTGTAGTGAAGTGCGTGATTCCCTCTAGGGTGAGATTCCTTATTATATTTATTCTATAATGCTGAGTGATTATTGTAATTTTAAAACGTTAACCGCTGTTCTGCCTAACCGCGCTAGACTGATAATTTTAAAATTTGAGTCACTGATACCTGGTAGAACAACGGTCGTGTTAGCGCGGCTTGGCAACAGTAGCTGAGGAATGTCAGGCCACTAAGACGGTGTCTCTTCTCCAGGATTCAACTACTACCCTGAATAAACTGGAGGACTAAGACGGCTACTCTAACTAGCTACCGTGATTTGAGTTTACTCAAGCCGACAGCAAAGTCTAGACCGCCAGACCTACTACGGATCCCGTCTTCGATAGAATTCAGGCCAGTGACTCCTTCAGGTCTATCCAACTTCATGTAGAAGTGTGCGGCTGTGCAACCGTATATGGAATAATAAACGTGTTAATACCCTTCCCTGAGTTTACCTACCTACCTGCTGGCTGTGGGGTGCTTAGCAGCGCCCTAACGCCGCACAAGTTTAAGGGTAATTGCAAAAAGTCTTGTTTGTAGTACAACGTACGTTGAACTATAGGTGTCGCTCCATCCCTATACGATGATTAAAGAACGAGAGGAAAATTTTGAGTTATTAGTCATATGTCATGTTAGCTCAGTCGGCCAGTGCATACCCCAGCTATAGGGGTCGATAATGCAGGTTCGAATCCCGCACTTCACCATAATTTTTCCTCTCGTAATTTTGTAAGGTAATCTGCAGAGCATGCGTTATTACAAAAATAAAAATATTAAAAAAGTTTAAAGCTAATCGAACAATTAGTCTTGTTTGTAGTTCAATAGGGTTGGCAACTGTCAAAGTGGCGCTAGCAAAGCTTGCACCATTTACTCTGGGAATTTGGTTATTATGACACTTGACATGTGTATATTTGATATTTGGTATATTCCTAAAACAAAAAAAGATATGGTGCTATTATATGGTGCCATGTGTAAAAAGTTTATACCAGCCAAGCAAGTTTCGCTGTAGTTGTCGCTCCATCGTCGGTTAAACAATAGGAACGAAAGGATACATTTGAACTGTGACTCACTCACTACGACAAATCAATTGGCAGAGCATGCTATAAGGACCCACCCGGATGGTGGCGGGTTTGAATATAGTTTGTTGTTCATATTATTCCTTTCGTTTTAATATTGTTAGCTTATTCACTGCAAAAACTACAATGTCAAAAGTAAAGATTTACAAAAACGTGGGAGAGAGAAGAAATAAAGATACGGCAATTGTTTTAAAGCTGAATTACTTATGGCACAGGTAACAGCTTATGGAAACATTAATTCACTCGGTTAATTTGAAGCAGTGATGGCTCAGTGGCATTAGCTATGGACTGCCGTGCAGCAGGTCCATGGTTCGAATCCAGCAGCGGGTCTCGAGCTTGTTCCTTCACAATAACATAAAATAAAATCAAAAAATAGTTATGAACGACAAGGCAATGAGCGCTTCGAATCCGGCTTGTTCTTTCAGGAACTAAAGAATGAAAATACGTTAGAAGTTTCATAAAGATACGTTGACGAGACCTGAGTGGCAATTAACTCGCTCACAAACGTTTATATTGATATAATATAGATAAAATAATACATTGATAATACCCGTTCGGTCCTTGCTGGGAGGGTAGATGGAAAAATACTTCATCAATTCTGTATAGACTACTACCGTCAAACGGTACGAGAGACTGTCATTGCGACCCGCGCGGAGTACACGTAGTGCTTATACCTGCCGGGCTTTCTCTGATTATAACTGTTACTCTTGTACTGTGCCCTTGGGAATTGCTATACATATCTGGACAATAATACCTAGTGTTAAGTGCCGCAAGAAGAAGACACTTGAGTTCGGTGATACCGATTGCGTGGAAAAGCGATGACTAATCTGCGATGGATGCTGCTGCACTCAGCGGGCTGGGATAAAAGGTTAGTGAAGTATTCAAATTGCTCTCTTTAGCTTGCAGAGATCAATTCTGAACCTAGATACAGATATCACCTCATAAGTTCACTGTTATTTACCTCCCCAAGAATTGGGGGATTGTAGGTTCTGAACTGCTATTCAGGCGCGTTACAGTCTAGATATATGCGTGTTTCGAACTGTCAAAATAATGCGCCTCAATAAAACAACTTTATCGGTATTCCCACTGTGGAGTAAACGTTAGAGGTAAGATATACAGTTCCTCTATTGGTGAAGTGATTGACAACGATATGTTATTGTGACGAAACAAGCACGACCCACCTGTTGTTAAGCGATAACTTCTGCATTTTACAGATGCATTTCTGCACAAATGACGAATTGCACTGCGCCCGGCACCCTGAGACATACAATTGTTGAGTCACATGTGCCTGTAATTTTACTGGCTCTCAAGGACTGCTGCCGGAACACACTGTTAGGTGCTTGGCAACAGATTTTCTACTTAAGGGTGGTAGCTAGCAAGGCGAGCATTCGCAAAATGCGATGAAGCTCAAGCCGGCGGTGGGGATTGAACCATGGATCTGCGGCACTTCAATCCTATACCGCTATCTATAATCGATCGGCTATCGTTGCTTCAAATGTTCAATTACTCGTGCCAATCCTACAAGTATTTATTTTTTCACGGTGATCGTTTCAGCGAGAAAATGACTAGTTTGTGAACGTAGCTCGTGAAAACTTGAATTTAAAGATTTAAACATAGACAACCTACCTTGTGGCATACAGAATACCGTTTGGAGATTCCATGTCTATTAAGCGCGTTTTCAAACGTGGCACTTTAAGATACACGTTATTTGCAAGAAATATCTTATGTCATCAATAATACTTCTATACTAATATTATACAAAATAACTTTAGATAATGAATAGATTCAGGCGTTACTTTGCGGAAATCCATTTTTAATAATAACAAATGAGTCTCGATCGTGCGCTCGTAGAGTCAAGACCTCCTGAGGATGCTTCGTTTAGAAGCGAAACGCGTCGAATACTCTTCCGGTTTGGCTGCGTGGCGTTTGTGACGTCACATCGGCTTAATAGGAAATTTGACGGAATTGTCACTAGATATATATCATTTTTATAAAGATTATTTAAGTGTTTTATTTAATAATTAATTAAATGTTTTCTTAAAATACTTTTAAAATATTTGTTATTATTCAAAATAACTTTAATTTAGTACTTTAGAACCTGTATGATTTGGAAGTTTTTTTTTCTACGGCGGTATGCCTTTATTAAGAAAATACTACGAACTATATACAACACTACAGCTACTACAGTAAAAGCATATAGATACCTATAAGTCATTACAAACTCACAGGCAGCCAAATGCTCCAGCCCACTACCAATTGGCAGCGTGCCCAGCATGCCGACAGCATTGCCCCGTTGAATTGCAATGCTTATTCTTTGAGCCAAATAGGCATTTTGATCACGCGTCGCATCGACTAAGCGATTTGAATGTTATTAACATAATAATATATAAATACTTAATGCTGCAATGTCTGAAAAAACCAGATGAATTAATGGAATTATTTTCTTATATCATCACCTTTTTCCTACTATTAGGTATCCCATTCACCTGGGGTTGGTATGTATTATGACTTCTCTTACAACATAAAGAACAACACAAGAACATATTAAAAAATATATTTCTCATGATTTCAGGCTCTATCAATGCCAACATCACATCAGCAAATTTTTAGACCTCTTATTGTTAGAGCTCTCGTTGTTAGTTTATCTGGTACCAAAAGGAATCCAATTTTTTATTTAAAAAAAAAAATCATATATTTTTAGTGAATTGTGAGTTTTTTTATTGGATTGTAGTTTGCCAGTTGTTGTCTATTATGTTTCGCCTAAACTAAGTTTTAGTAATATTACCTGATACAAAGTTACACCAACCTTGAGGAGTTAATGTACAAACCATACGAATCTTATATTAAAAAAAAGATAGTACAAAAAATAATGGATAGATGGCGATGGTAACTCTCGAACAAAATTCTGAATCGCGGTATCGTTTATATCGCATACCAAACAGGAGCAGTAGCGGAAATTTGTATCTGTACCACTATCCTTACTCTATTGGGAGTAGCATTTTTAGAAAGTGTTGGTTAAAATTTAGTCAACCTATAATTTATGAACTTATGATCTTACAAACCTTATGATTTAATGAAATCTTTACTAATATAATAAAGGGGATATATTTGCATCTTGTATTTATCGAAACTAACGAATAAACTAAAAACTGCAAATTTGAATAAAAATTGATTTGAGAAATTCTTCCACCATTAGAATCCTATATATCGCACGCTGAGAACGAAAGTGACCGATCTCAAAATTTTGGTTAAATGAGTTAAGTATACAGAATGACTTAAAAAAGTATACTCTATCATACTTATATTAGAAAACTGGCCAAGAAAGTTAATAAAAGGATAGAGGTATATTTCAGTCTCCTTGTCACTCAACCGTTCCCTCCCCCGCGCCCGAATCAAAGTGACGAACTCAGTGTTGCACCGTGAGTTGTCGTGACAAGTTTATTTATTTATTGAGTTCACAAAATCCACAGATCTTAACTTAATTTACAATAGTTTATAAAAATATTAATTCTTACATCCAATTCCGGATTGTGTGTAAGTATGTAGAGTAGAAGTATGTAGTAAGTGTTTAGTGCCGTAGTGACCGATTACGCTTTGTGTCTGTTTGTTTGTCAATTTCGGAGGTAAGTTTAGTTACAATTTATATTCATAAACTGACCGATTTAGATTTAGGTTCCTTTTGTATTAGCGTATTAGGTGATATATAACAAATTCGATCACTTATTTATTAACAAATGAGTCTAAATAATGGACCAATTTTGAATCAGGTCCGTATAATTTTAAATGTACTCATCTGTATTTTGTACTATTTCAAAGAAAGTCTATTTAACATTTTTAAGTTTGGTTTTCGATAGACTTATTGAATAATAGTGCAATTTATTACTTTTTTCAGTGTTTAATATTCCCTACTGAGTCGTCAATCCCAAAACTAAAAATGAAAAAAAGTGCTTTAATTCTTCAATTGGTGGAAGAGTGACAGCAGAATAAGGTAATTATTAAAACTGTTTATTTATTATTGAAATTAAATGCAATGAAAATATTTTTATTCAACACATAATTCAAGATAAAATATAAATGTGAACGCAGTACAAAATAACATATTGAGATTTTCCTAAATAAGTCGTACATAGAAATGGTTTTGAAAGGGCTTCAGCTCAGCATTGTGCCAATTGGGTAACCAATCAGCGCTGGTTTTCAGCCGCAACCCGAAAGGCGAAAGGACACCCTTAAAACAATGGCTATTTTTTTTTATAAGGAACTCTAGGCAAAGAGATATATGTTAACATTTTAGCAAGAAAAATAAGATAATGTTTCTAAATATAACTAAATAGATACTACATATTATACTAGACATTATAATAAAACTTACACAACATATCATAATGGAATATATATACAGTAAAAAACAATACATACACTCAACAAATACATATTCATATATTCAAACACACATTCTTATCTGTCAGTAGGGAAAATTACACAACTTTATGATTACATAATTCTCATGGAATTACACTTATTTTAAAATAATATTGTTAACAGTGATATAAATTAAATAAATGACAAATCGTACACGATGTTTTCATGGCTCCTCTGCTCATTAATATGGTAAGTTCTGAGCTTCCGTCTGAAAGTACTTAACGTCCTGCAATTTCTTATGGGTGGTGGTAAATTGTTCCAGCACCTGGTGGCTGAGTACCGAAACCACCTTTAAAGGCCGTGGTATGATGCCTTGGGATAGCCAGTTGTGTTGATCCGTGTCTCCTTGAGGTTTGCCTAGTTTCTCCAAACCATCTAAATTTTTTATTTAGATATGATGGGGTTTGGTGATTGAACACGCCGAAAAGTAGACAAGCCAAATGAAGCTTACGGCGAGATTTCATTCTTAATGAAAGATGTTGGTTAAGGAAAGGTGTTACGTGACTTCTGGGTGGAATCGAGAAACAAAATCTCGCGCAAGCAATCTGAACTCGCTGTACTAAGCGTTCAGTGCGTGAGAGCAGTCGAGGGCCATAAACAATATCCGCATAATTAAGTTTTGAAAGGGCAAGAGATTCTACAAGCTGAATGTGGAGCTCCTCAGTTAAGTAGGGCCTTAACTTGTACAGAGTTTTGAGCCTGAAAAAACAATTACGCAGAGAGTTTGTTATGAGTTTCTGAAATCGTAAACCCTCATCTACAATCAATCCTAGATTTCGAACCACATACACGCGTTCGATTACTTCACCCATAAGTGGTATGGAAACATTAACTCTAAATTTCGTTTACTTCCCAGAATTATGAACTTGTACTACTTGTTCGTTTTTCATTAGTACCTAGGTATTATAATTATTTGTTAAAATGTTTACATTTGTTTTCTATATTCTCTAATGTACTTGTTTGCAGAGTCCTGACGAGGCTTTGGAAATCCACAAAGAAAACATGCCATCTAGCCCTTCAATTATCGAGAATACACCTAGACGTCTGGACCAAGAATATTACAATGTTCAAATCTCAAGCAAAAAAAAAACCTTTAAATGTAAGTTATTAATTTTTATTTAAGTCATGGGTAGTCATTTGATGAAATGTTAAATTATTCATGTTTCAGGACCCTGAAAAGGCTTGTCAAGAAATAAATACGGAATCAAAAGTTACTTGAAAAACCTCGGAAAGTACATCTGCAGTCTGACCACGTTCAAGAAGTTCCAGTACGAGCAGTTCGTCTTCATCCTCAAGTAGTAGCAGTACTTCATCATCTTCAAGTACTTCTGTTACAAATGAATGTCAAAATACAGCTACTCCGGGCCCTAGTACAAGCAATTTAAGATCTCAAACAGGTAACCAACGTTCATACGTTCAATCACCAATACATCCGAATGAAAGTGATGTGGATCTCAGTGACTCAGATCCAACATACCATGCTGTAAATTTCAATCAAAGAAGTAGACGTGTTTCCAGTACTAGCGCTTCCTCTTCTGATTCTTCGGGTCAACCGGAACCTTCAAAAAGTAGGAAGCGTAAAAGGAACCCTGGTAACTGGAAACAAAATCAAGCAAAAATGTCACGAAACTCCGGAAAAAGTTACAAATCTATGTCCATATCAAAAAAAAACATTCCAGCTAGGCATGTGAAAGAAACATGTACGAGCAAGTGTAGATTTAAATGTTTTTCACAATATAAAAGAGGATGAGAGGTATAATCTGTTCAAAGCCTATTGGGGAATATCAAATTTGAACCTGCAGCGTGCTTTTATTAGATCTTGCATGATGGAATTGCAACCTAAACTAAACCCTCGACTTCCAAACAACGCCTTTTATTTCACACTAGATGGCAAAAAGATCCGTCTTTGCAAATTGTTTTTCATAAACACTTTGGACATAACGGACAGACAGCTAAGAACTGTTAAAAGTAAAACCAACAGCCATGGTATCGTAGAGCCTGAGCGTAGAGGAAAGCATGACAACAAAAAAAGGGTAGACTTTGAACTGCTCCAAAGCATCAGGAACCACATAGAGTCGATACCGAGGGCAGAATCCCATTTTTTAAGAGCGACTACAAATAGAGTGTACATTTCTGACAGTAAAACTATAAGGGACCTCTGGACTGATTTTAACAATGATCAAAAAGATAAAAGTCTGCCACAGTGCGACTATTGGGTATACTTGAATACTATTAATAAATAATTCAATATAAGTTTTTTTCAGCCGAAAAAAGACAGGTGTGTTGCGTATGAACTTGCTCCTGAAAGTACTAAAACACTGCTCAAATCGAACTATGATAAACACCTCAAAGAAAAAGAACTATGTCGCCAAGAAAAACGGACGGACCGTCGAAACATTGACGAGACCCACATTTGCGCTATTTATGATTTACAGTCCGTCATGTTATGTCCCAGTCCAACAACTTACTATTCTTCAAAAATAAACTGTCTTGATTTCACAATTACAAAATTAAAAAATGGAGTAGATGATAAAAAGTCTTACGGAGACGTTTACTGTTATTTTTGGGACGAGACCCAGGGACAAAGGGGAGCCAATGAAATAGGTTCATGTATTTTCGATTACTTACGAACCCTAAGCGCAAACAACGCAGGTAAAAAGTTACATGTAACATTTTACTCTGACAATTGCACTGGGCAGAACTAAAATAAAGTTATTGCTAGCCTATATTCATATGCTGTCGCTTATTTTGATAACATCGAAAGTATAACCCATAAGTATCTTATAAAAGGGCACACCCAAAATGAAGCGGATAATGTGCACAGCTTAATTGAAAAGGAAATTAAAAAGAACGAAAAAGCAGGGTCTATATACATACCTGTTCAATTTGCTACCTTGATCAAAAGCGCTCGGAAGTCTGGACAACCTTTCATAGTCAAAGAAGTTAATTATGAATTCTACTTAAATCTCAAACTACTTCAAGAGCAGTGGGGATACAACTTCAAGGAAAACTTCCATAAAGAAACAATACTGTGGAATGATCTTAAAGTACTGAAATTTGACAAAGCGGAGATGTTCCACTTTTATTATAAAACATCATACTCCGATGAGATGTTTTTTCAAATCGACATGCGCAATAAAAAATAAAAAAATGATGGGGTTCAATGAAATTGTAATTAAACAGCTGTTTGAGCATGCATTTGAGTTAGAAGAAAATAAAAAAAGGGATCTCAAAGATTTAGTCAGAAAAAAATTAACACTTCGTGAGGAACTTTAATTAAAATAATAGAACATGGACACATACGACAATTACCTATTAAGAGATATTAAGATAACAAATTTTAAAGAAATATGCTGTACCAAAAAGCTAAGTCTGAATTAGTGTAATAAGCAGAGTTTAAATTAGAATTAAGAAGTTGATTAAGTACAACTGAATTATAACCACAATACTGTTACTGTGGTAAACTGATAGATAAGTTATGCTATTAATACTGTTGTTGATTTGATTAAAATACTTTAAATAACTATTTTTGTTTTAATATTGGTTATGTTTCGTTAAATTTAAGAATTAGTTATCGAAACCAGTGAAAACAGAAGGTCTCATTGTTTGGTTTGCCTGAGTTAGTGTCTTAAGCAGAGTTTAATTAAAATTTGATTAGGTAATACAACCGAACTATAACTACAAGACTGTACTAGTACTACTTAGTGTTACAGAAGAGTGATATTGATTATGTTTCATTATAATATTTAAGAATTACTTACGTAAATGTTTGGTTTCCTACCACTTTATGACACGATTTTGATACTATTTTTGTATTGTGATTATTACTGATTCCTATAATGTCTAAGGAGTGATTTATTAAATGACACTTAACACATACTTCACTGTTTTATTTAACTTTTTGAAAAAATATGAAGTATATACAAAAAATGAAGAATAAAACTGACTTATTTTTAGAAAAAAACATCTTTTTTAAAGCAATGTTAGAAATGAACAGACCATTACCTAAAAAGGTCAGTAGAAATAAAAAACTTCTAATACTAAAGTGACCAAGTAATCCAAGTTTTTTGTAAACGTTATTTTATATGGGAAAATCATATTTTTTTGCAAAATCTATAATGTATCTAAAGCTATGAAGTCAAACAATATATTTCAACAATATTCATAACTTCTGTTACCATGTTTTAGTGTTATTGTAAAATGAACAGAAAATGCTTAATACGACGGACAAATTTTCGCCTATTCCCAAAAATTGGCAATTTTGATTTGAGTCACTTTTGTTCTCAGAGTGCGATATCCTTGATGGACATAGGCATAGAGAAATAATCTAGGATCCTATTCATTTATATATGACATAGGTTACAGAATATTTTTTAAAAGTTAGGGTTCTGTATGACAACTTAAATAATGTAACCCAACATGTGAAAAAAATACCAAAAAATCGTTATATCGCGTAGGCTGCTGAAATTTTTAACAATAGAGCAAAATTTTGTAATACAATTTTATAGAAGACATCAATATCTACAGAAAGTCCGCAATATCATATGTCTAACTATTACAGTTATGTCACAATAACTACTTTTTAATACCCGTGCAAAGCCGGGGCGGGCCGTAAGTAGCAAATAAGTGTACAGGGTGAGATTGGTGAAGAATGTGAGAGCGAGAAGAAAAAAAACGCCGTGACGGTCATAATATATTTGAATTACGTATGGAAGCATGGTTAGAAGAAAAGTGTTTTTTTTTTAATGTTATTGTAACGGAACAAGCCGGAGGCCCACCTGATGTTAAGTGGAATAACGAACTGTCTTTGACGAAACGCGTCTGTTATAGGCAGAGGCCTATAACAGACGCGTTTCGTCAACGACAAATTGCACTGTGCCCGTCACACTGAGACGTTCAGTTGTTAGGTCTCATTAGCCTGTAATTTTTCTGGCTCTCATGGACTGCTGCCGGAACACACCGTGAGGTGCTTGGCGATAGATTTTCTACTTAAAGGTGGTCGCTAGCCAGGCGGGCATTTGCAAAATGCCCTTCCAACATGCGGTGAAGCTCAAGCTCTGGGCGGGATTCGAACCATGGACCTGCTGCGTGCGAGTCCATAGCCAATGCCACTGAGCCATCACTGCTTCAAAGTGTGATATAAAGTGTTATTGTGATATAATACTCAGCATTATGCTGAGCTCAGACCATTTCTGGCAGACCTGCATATGACAGCAGTCCGAGTACATGTGCACATGTTATATTATTTTAATACGTTTAATTTTAAGATACTATTGGTTTTTTTAATGTTATTATTTATTTGATGTTGTTGTGTGCAGTTATGTCTGGAATAAATACATTTTCATTTCATTTCATTATATGAAATAGTGTTATTATTCATAACACAAGTTATAAAATATGAGAGAATAGTGCAATTAGCGGCCTTGTGGCTAGGATATTAATAAAAATAATACAAAAATGAGCTATAAAATCGGTCTATCTTTACGCTGCGAGGCTGGTTTTAATACGAGCGTCATCTAGTTTTTATTTCACAAGTCCGGAAAAGGTAAAATAAACCCATTTTGCATTCTCCCTCATAATTCCGACAAAAATATTCCATTTTAAACCTGACAGAATCACCTACCTACATTTTCGTTATAACTTTTTGACGGTGCATTTCAGTTTTTTCATTTTAAAACGTAAGCACACGCTATGGTAATTATAATGGTAGGCGAAACGTAAGGAATGACAGTGGTTGGGCTTCACACGAAATGGTTTAAACATCGTTCATTCATTTGGATATTTGTTATATTTACAAAAGTAATCGCCTGAAGGTCCACCCGTATATCATAGATACGTGAAAAGTGCTACTCGGTTCTCCTTCGTACCTGTAAGTTGTGGAATGCTCTTCCTGAGGTTATTCCACAAGTTTACAATCTAAACTGCTTCAAAAGTGGCGTGAATAGAGTGCTTTCTTTTAATGGTTAGCAACGCGTCAGTAATGCTGCGGGTATTACAGATGTTCATAGGTGGCGTTCACCACTTACCATCAGGTGGACCGTCTACCTTTTGTATATAAAAAAGTAAGTCCAAATCTATTGTATATAAGATGAGAATGATAACGTATATGGCGGCAAATACAATATTATTTAATTTGATTTTGTAGTTATGTAAAATTAATTAATGCGCTTGATCATTATAAACACAAATTCATTCATTATTCACTAAAAAACGATCTAAATTAAATTAATAATATTTGTTACGGGTAATATACTTGAATTTTATACGTTTTTAGGGGTAATTAATGTAATCAAGATCACATTATTACGTTGAGTGACTTTTAAAGAGGATATGAGCTATATTCTTGTAACCTATCAAATATGTATACAACAGATCGAACAACTGTTTTAATCCAGATATTGCTGACGACACAGACGCAGAACTGTTTCATAATTGGGGTTCCTATATTGTAATTCAATTAAATGCAACTAATATTAAATGATAATTAACTATTTGGTAATTTTTGGATTTCCATATATGAAAACGGAACTCTTTCAAGGAGCTTTTGCTGTCTGTTCTGCTTCTGTCTGTGATGTGCTGAGGACATGGAGACAAAATGCAGTCTTGCTATCAATCGCAAAGCAGGAGGGCAGTACATATTAGAATAATAATATTCATATATTGAATATTGATTATACATATTTGAAGTTTACTTAGCTGTTCTTAACCGATCAGCAAAGTTAAGCAACGTCGCCCGCGGTCAGGAGTTGGATGGGTGATCGCTAGTGACATTACTACTGAGCGTTTCCGTGCTTCGGAGGGCACGTTAAGCCGTCGGTCCCGGTTGTTGTCTAAGGATGGCAGTCGTTATAGCATGGTGGTAGGGCATTTTGCGAATGCCCGCCTGGCTAGCTACCACCCTCAAGCAGAAAATCTGTCGCCAAGCACCTAACGGTGTGTTCCGGCAGCTGTCCTTGAGAGCCAGTACTTCTAGGTTAGCCTGAACAACATCTTCGAACACATCATCACTTACCATCAGGTGAGATAGTGGTCAATGGCTAAACTATCAGGCATAAAAAAAAAATATGTATAAAATGAAAATGAATGAAGTCAAACTAAGTTTTCAGTAGAAGTTCTCTGTGGACGAGTTCGTCCGGGGAAGTACTGCCACTATACCACATATTTCCCACCGTCAAGCAGTAATGTTGGTATTACTGTGTTCCGATTTGAAGGATATCCGGTGCAGGTATAATTACAGGCATATAAGAATAAACAGCTTTTAATACTTCAGGGATCATCCTGAAGTTTGGGCGCTATGCAGTTCGTCAGTTGCGACGAAATGCATTGGTTATTGGCAAAGCTTACCACTTAACATCAGGCAATCCATTTTGCTTGTTTAAGGGTGAACTGGCCGGCCCGTTCTCCATACAAACGCCGTTGGGTGATCACTCCCTTATTTGAGGATTTAGGTCCAAAATAAAGCATAATACCGATTGATCTCGTCATTATCTAGGCTTGTATGATGCCAAAATTTTAAAAAGATAATTAAGTTGTAAGTTATGAGCTTCGAAAACTTTATATGAAAATGTTTCGAGGATCATAATTCTCAGGTTAATTATTTTATTAAAATTTCGGCATCACACAAGCCTAGATAATGACGAGATCAATCGGTATTATGCTTTATTTTGGACCTAAATCCTCAAATAAGGGAGTGATCACCCAACGGCGTTTGTATGGAGAACGGGCCGGCCAGTTCACCCTTAAGCACAAACAAATATTAAATATTAAAGATGAAGGTAAACTGAAAAGACTGGTTGGTGGCATGAAAGAAGTGGTTCTTTCGAATCTCAAGGTTCGGTCGGACAGTATTGTCTTTTTTATTTCCCCGAAAGGATAGACAGAGTTGTCTAAATACCCACGTTTCACTATACATGTTTTGGCCACATGTTATAGGGGCGAGATTATTGTCACCTACAGTAGCGACTGTGGCTGCTTCTGAACATTTCTTCATTAGAATACAATAGCTTTTCTGGCCGGGAATAGAAATCAGGATCCCGATATTCCAAAGCGGCGCACACACACATTTAGAGGCAATACTTTAAGAATGTTAAAACTTTTATTTTAATATTGCTGATATATTAACTTTTGATTACAATCGCACCTGATAGTAAGCAAGTATCACTTGCTCTTAAGGACAGCTGCTGGAACACATCGTTAGGTACTTGGCGACAGATTTCTTACTTCAGGTACTGGTAGCCAGGCGGGTAATCGATAAATACCTTACAACCATAGGGTGAAGCTTAGGCCCTTGGCGGGATTCGAACTATCGACCTTCTCCATGGCAGTCTATTATAATTTTTGCCACTGGGACATAACAGCTTCGAAACTCGACTCGGGAACGCAACGGTTTTCTAGAATATTAATAATGTGTACTATAATGATTTGGATGGAACTTCCTGCCGAGATCTTTCTTCTGCTATACGACATGGGGTTGTTTAAAAAGGGCATCATAAGTTTCCTCAGAGGTCAGCAGCGCTTTGATAACAACCCCTCTGGTGTTACAAACGTCCGTCCCAGCGACGGTGACCACTTTCCATCAGGTGGACCGCCTGCCTGTTTGTCTATTTTGAAGCAATGATGGTCGAGCGGTAATAGCTATGGACTGACATGCCGCAGGTCTCTGATTCGATCCCGAGCCGGCTTGAGCTTCACTGCATGGTGGAAGGGCATTTTGCGATTGTCATCCTGGCTAGTGACCAAAGTAAAAAACTGTCGCCAAGTACCTAATGGTGTGTTCCGGCAGCAATCCTTGAGAGCTAGTGAAATTACAGGCACATGAGACTTAACAACTATGCATCAAGGTGACGGGCGCAGTGCAATTCGTGACTTGTGTTGAAAAGCATCTGTTTTAGGCAGAGGTTAGTCCGCTTAACATCACCTGATGTTAAGCGGGCCTAGACCTTATTCCGTCACAATAATATAATAAAACTTAAGTGTGAGGTGCTGTTGGGCGAGTTAGAAATAGCAAAAGTTTATCAACTGCTAAAATTGTCCAAGCACACCACAAACTTGGCGTTTTTGTGTGAACTACATTAGCATCTGGTGACAGGTGCGAACGGCGCCGTCTCTCTATCGACCCATATGCGCCACTTTTTGACGTTTTACCCAGTTTTTGTCGAGTTTTACGTTTTTCACGAAACTGCTTTTATAGCTGTTTTTGGGAGGTACGTTTTTATTGTCCGTTTGAAGTTCGAGTGGCTTTTTATTCATGTAGTTTCTGGAGTTCTTTATTCTGGATAAATTAAGTTAAAAATTCATCGGTTTGTTTGTCTGGCTATAAATTCAGTCACGGTTAAATTTTTTATGAATGCTCTGCAGTATCTTAACATAATATTTTAAAGAAACTGTGTCAAACGTGTGAAAATATTTAACAGAACCACCTCAGAGGTGGTGCCATAGAAATTTCATCAAAATCGGTTGAGAAGTTTAATAGTTATAATAAATTATTTTGAAATTGGAATATTTCAGTTACCTAACTTGAATTACTTGAAAATGTATTTTTTTATAATATGATGTAGGTATTTTAGTGTAAGGTGTTCGGCTACAGACTTTCTACTTGATAGCTTTATACTTGGTAGCTAGGCGGGCATTCATAAATGTCCTAGAACCATGCAAAATTGTGAACCATGGTTCGATCCCCACCACTGGCCACAGCTGCATGGTGGAAGGGTGATTTGTGAAAGGCCTAAAAATAGCCACCCTTAATTAGAAAATGTATCGTCCAGCACCTAACATTCGTTTCAGCAGCAATATTTTTGAAGAAGTGATGGCTCAGTGGTATTGGCCATGGACTGCCGTGCAGCAGGTCCATGGTTAGAATCCCGCCGCGGGCTTGAGCTTCACCGCATGTTGGAAGGGCATTTTGGGAATGCCCGCCTGGCTAGCGACCACTCCACAACCTCAAGTAGAAAATCTGTCGCCAAGCACCTAACAGTGTGTTCCGGCAGCAGTCCTTGAGAGCCAGTGAAATAACAGGCACATGAGACTTAGCAACTATGTCTGAAGGTGACGAGCGCAGTGCAATTCGTCACTTGTGTTGAAATGCATCTGTTATAGGCAGGGGATAGTCCGCTTAACATGAGGTGGACCTCGTCCTTGTTCCGTTATAAAGCCAATCTTTTTTGAACTCTGTAACCTATTATAAAAGTCTAAGATAAATGAACTGATTCGTGTTAGTATATCATTATTATTTATTTAGTTATATTCGTAATTTATTTCAAATTAGAAGTTAGCTTTTAAAGCTTAATGATGATTGACGTAATGTAATTTGACATTTAATTGAACGGAATTATTAATTGGATTATAAGTAATTTCAGATAATATTAATGTAAGTAGGTAGATCTATGTGTTGTAATTATTAATATTAATAATCAGTAATTTTGTAAACGTTTATTGACGACGATTAAAGATGTGTCCTTTTATATTATGGGACAGCACGAGGCCTACCTAATGTAATGCGGACTTACCTCTGCCTATAACAGAAGAATTTCGTCACAAGTGATTAATTGCACTGCGTCTGTCACGCTGAAACATATAATACAGTTGTTAAGTCCCATGTTCCTGTAATTTTACTGGCTCAAGGAATGCTGCCGGAACACACTGTTAGGGGCTTGGCGATAGCTAGTCAGGTGAGCATTCGCAAAATGCCCTTCTACCACGCTGTGAAGCTCATGCTGGCGGTGCGAATCAAACCATGGATGTGATAATATACTTTTGCTTTTTCTTAAATTAATTGAGATTTTCAATGGGTCCTCGATGTAGCTACTTCAGTTTTATGTTTGTCTTTATGACTGTGTGTTTTTTTTATATTAAGTCGTTTGTTTTATATATGTAATGATATTTTTTTTACCGCCTGTATGCCTTTATTAACGAAACACTACAAACTAAGTACTATGTTTAAACAACACTACAGCTACTACCACGAAAGCCTTTAGGCAACCTAAAGCCATTACAGGACTAAATACAGTCCAAGTACTCGGCCTCACTACAGCCTAACGCCAGTTGCATAGTGCCCAGCATCGGCAGGATTGTCCCGTTGGATTGCAATGCTTATTCACTGCAACAAATAAATGCCAGCATTTTGACCACGCGTCGCATGAATCAAGCGCTCTGATATGTTTGAAAAGGTTCTGAAATAAGATCTCGTTCCCCATGGACCCAATGTCTCTACACCAAACGTCTCAAATAAGTATCCACAGAAAAGCTATTTTTGCCTATGCACACTTGCGCTGCTTGAGTCACTCCGCTGAAGTAAAGACCTATTATATTTAATTGCGATACATTGAATATTTTAGTTTATTCACACACTTTTAAGGTTTACATATGATAGAGGTAAACATATAGATCTTTAAAATATTTGTTTTGGGTTCTCTGTAATACTTAGATAAGTTATTTCGCTAGATCCCCAGCTTATAATAAAAAAATCAAGATACAATTTAATTAAAGGCAACATGTATCAAAATATATATATTTTTATAATACAAAAGACGCGTAGACCACACGAATATATATTTTAGAATGTTTTTGGCTTCGGCTTTACAGCCAGCTGCCTGTCGGACACCAAATCTTTTTAGAAATGCTGTTGTTGGTAGTATATCAATTATAAATATTTTTTTTATTTAGATAGAACAAGCTCGAGGCCCACCTGATGTTAAGCGGACTAACCTCTTTCTATAACAGATACATTTCGTCACAAGTCACGAATTGCACTACGCCTGTCACTTGGCGACATAGTTGTTAAGTCCCATGTGCCTGTAATTTCTCTGGCTCTCAAGGACTGCTGCCGGAACACACCGTTAGGTGCTTGGCGACAGATTTTCTACTTGAGCCCGCGGCGGGATTCGAACCATGGACCTGCTGCGCGGCAGTCCATAGCCAATGCCACTGAACCATCACTGCTTCAAGTAATTAATTACCTAGCAAGTAATGAGTGCATTAAGATAGTAAAGAACCCTATTGTGCGCCTAATCAGCAACAACGGTAGGTGCACCTTTATCTCTAACATTTCACCATATCAAACAAGAGTAAGGAACTTCCAAGTAATCCAACATAGTATTCATTTTCTCTTATAAGTTTTTCTTCGGAGCTTCTTTTTTTTACTTCAGTGAGCTCATTAACTGGAATCTTATTATAAAATACCGCCGCAATTCCTTCACAAAGAATTAATGTTTTAAGACGCCCAAGTAGGATTAAACGTGCTTTCGTTTAACGTCAGCAACAATTTACACTTATATGGGTTGTAAGAAACACGTAACCTAGTTTATAATTTCCTTTATTCTTCACTTTTCAATATATCTTTTGTCACTATTTAAAACATTACTGAATACTTTTCGGCTGGGTGCCGGGTTAGAATGTCACTCGCCATTTTTTTCCGTCGGTAACGTAAGAGGTGACTGAGGGAAAAATATCGGACGGTGGCAAGCAGCGCCTTTTGAAGAACTGACAACTTCTACTGCGATCCCCAGGACGCCTGCTAAGCTTGGGGATTATGGTGATTATGATAATAGAAACTTTGTTCAACGATGGACGTTCCTGTTGATGTAAAACATAATACTAGCGATTGCATTTGCGTGATATTTCGTTGTTTCACTCTCAGATATAAGTATTCTTAGTATCATCCGAATCCGTGGTAGCAAACAAACACTTTTTTATTTTCTTCTTTGTATGCTCCTATCCCACTTGGAAAGTGAAAAGTGGAAAGTGGATAGCGTCTTTAGGGGTTGAATTTTTAAAATAGTTGATTTGTGTAGCAGCGCTGACCATACAAAAAATATGTAACAAATAATATGTAGTTATTTGTTACGCAACGCTGCACAATAATTGTTACTGTCGCGAGTACTTTTATTGAAACCTGAGCGTAGCGATTGCTTTAATTGCCAGCACAACACACACTTTTTCACCTCACTACAGCAAGGAAAATGCTGAATGGAAGAATAACAGATTAAATAATATGTTAAATCTGTAAAAATTAATATTGATAATTTATAGTAAAGTACTAAGCATAGTAATATGTGATTAAAATTTATGTGTTTTTAACTTATACAGGGTTCTAATTGCAAAATATTTATTAAGTTAGCGGCTATAAAGGACTTTTCCACGCAGATTTCGAATGTGTGTACTTATTTATTACAATAGGACTACTTAAATCAAAATTTATATAACATTATTTGAAATGAGAACGTACATAATGTAAGCAAACAAAAATTATATAGTAAGAACTGTAATTATAAATGTATAAAATTGCACTACCAAAAACAGTACATTCCAAGATGATGTAGGTACCTGTATTTAGTTATACTATTTAATGCATACTCATGAACTCTGAATCCCACACTAAGATTAATCCTGTCGAATGATAAATAACTTTCCGAGCTTGTCATGTGAAATAATGTTGTACTCGCTTCACGAATTACGGAGATGTGATATATATACATAACATAGAAAGGAAATATATACAACGTGCAAAAAAATGCGTCAACTGAGAAGCTTTTCGTTTTTGTTAGTGGTTAACAGAAGATTGTACAATCAGAGCATCAAACAAGTCATTTTAGCTGAGATACTTAACAGCCCAAGCCAAATATATTATTACATTTACATACTTACATTATTGCCATGTACATTGTATAGCTTTTGTTGAATTCAATATACGACATTTACTATTGTTGTATTATCCAAGTGCAACATACAAAACGCATATTCAAAAACACCCACATTGTCATACATACCCAAGACAAGCTGATACACCCTCTCATACACATACATATTATGTTTGTGAGTTTCTTCATTCCACCTTAACTTCTAAACAGCTTAACCGATTTCGATAAGAGATGTAAGAGATATCATAAGATTCGTCTTGCAAGTGACACTAGGTACATAAAAAAATAGGAAAAACAAACTGGTGGATTTTACACGCCATATTGTGACATAAAAAAAGTGCGGGGGTTGGGGTGCAGTATATTGTGTCGACAGGTCCAAAGGGAGGCACTCTTCATCATCACTCGTAGAACACTGACTAGTATGGCCAATTTTTCAGCAAAGGGAGCTTATTCCGTTCTGAGAAGACAAGAAACTCCTGTTTTCTTACGTAAGTCTCCAAAAACCCTGAAAAGTTTGCTCCTTTTCAATGCTTTCTAGGATGTATTTTTAAATGCGAATTGAAGAGGCGGCATAATCTGCACGCACGATCATGGAACTTAATCGAAATGGCGTGGCGAGGTGAATAATAAACAGATTCAACCATCACAGTAAAACGTAACTAAATATTAGAATATTGACTTTCAAAGCAAAGCAGCTAGTTGCTCTAGGCAAAGCTCAACTCCACCACATTGTGAGATATACTACACTACAAGTATCATGCCGTGACGTTGTGTACGGAAACGTGAGCCCCAGCAATTACTCGCACGCAAGACGTTCCGAGTCTCTAGAGTAAACGTATTTATACGGGTAGAGCACTATGTTGCAATTTAACGGATATTGTAGAGAAAGGAGAGTTAGATTTCTGAACGGAATGGAACTTAGGATGGGATTAAATACTTCAGTTTAAGAGACTATTTCAAACAATGTTAGTGGAACATGCCTTTTCATATCTTATGAACGATAGTGTATTTTTGTATCCTTTTAGGGTTGCGTTCCCTAATGCCCGTGGGGTGCCGGTCTAGAATGTCACCCCTCGTCACTACCCGTGGGTGTCGTAAAAGGCGATTAAAAGTACCACACCAGAAGGTGGGCAACAGCGCTTTCTGAGGAACTAATATCTCAAACTTTTTGAAGCGCTCGTAGCGAAGTTTACTTAGCTGTTCTCAACCGATCAGCAAAGTTAAGCAACGTCGCGCGCGGTCATGAGTTGGATGGGTGACCGCTAGTGACCGCTAGCCCTCCGAAGCACGGAAACGCTCAGTAGTAATGACTACTGAGCGTTTCCGTGCTTCGGAGGGCACGTTAAGCCGTCGGTCCCGGTTGTTGTCTTAGGATGGCACTCGTTATAGCATGGTGGTAGGGCATATTGCGAATGCCCGCCTGGCTAGCTACCACCCTCAAGTAGAAAATCTGTCGCCAAGCACCTAACGGTGTGTTCCGGCAGCTGTCCTTGAGAGCCAGTACTTCTAGGTTAGCCTGAATAACATCTTCGACCACATCATCACTTACCATCAGGTGGGATAGTGGTCAAAGGCTAACCTATCATGCATAAAAAAAAAACTGCTATATTCAAGACGCCTGCCAAGCGTGGGGATTATGGCAAAACTCTCCCATAATGGAGACGGCTGCTAACTAGCCCTCTAACTAGAGCCCTATTAATGAGACCCCGCCTGTCTATCTCATCGTCAGTATATTATGGGTACAGATGCTAAAGAGACCTATAAAGGCGTTTTAGCGACAGTCCGTCTTGGTGGGTCCTACCGCAATGTCAGATCCTCCCCCTCCTCCTTAGCAGACCATTCTTGACAGATTGGCCGTGGTTGATGACACTGCAGTTTCATTGGCTAAAACACATTCAGTCTTCAGCGTCTCTGGAACTCTGAACTACGGAGATTTGTGCCGTAGTCTTGATGAGGTCTGTTAAACGCGTAGGTGATTGACCGCGTGACCGCTTGCATTTCACTTGTTCCTAGACAAGAAGTCGTTCCATGGAGTATATGTTTGGAACAACGTGTTCGAAGAGAGTCCGTATTTGCACAGTCCACGGTAATCTCTGTTTGATTTTTATTTCCGCCAAGATTGAGACATTAATCCTGTACGCTGCTTAAGGTATCCGCAGCAGTCGCCGCCAGCACCACATCTCGAGTGCACTTTGGCAAACCATCTACGTTTCTGCGTGTGTCAGATATTCTGCTTCAAAGCGTGTAGTGTGCAAACATTACTGTGTTTAGGAGTGAACGGGACAGTAGCAAGTGAAATTACTGAGAGAACAGAGCTAAGGCCTCGGGGTGACTAGCACAATGCATTGTCGGGCAGGATGAAAACGGTGATACTGCAACTGTAATGGATAGCCTTAACGCTTACCATCAATTGAGAGATTTCCATCCCGTGATTTATTAACATAAACAAGTATAATTTAATTTGAAGAAGTAAAAGCCCGATTGCAATTGCATTTTCGTGAAGCGTTTTATCGTTCAATTGAAATTAAAACTGTAAGTTATATATATTTATGGAATCGTTTTCAATGCCCTTTATTATATATACAATTCGATGGGTATGAAGAAAAAAAAGTTTTTCTCACCATATGGCGTTTAAAATCCACCTGTTTGTTTTTTGTATTTTTTTATGTACCTTATGTCTCTTGCGCTATCAAAGGCATGTCTAATGATATCTCATACATTAAACTCAGTTGAGACGTTTCGAAGTTATGGTGGAATAAAGAAACTCACAAACATACATACATGAACCCTGAAAACACGACACTCCTTTTTTGGGAAGTCGTGTAAAAAAAGAACTCGTTGAACCAATGATGTGAATTGTTCCTTTAAATATTTTTTCTGATTTTTGCGCAATAGCGAGGGATGTAATCGTTTAGACTATTTTTTCGTTAAGTAGAATATAAATGGAGGCCTTCAAACTTGTCAATTTAGACTATATTAGTAAGACAGCTTCGCTAGTGGCGTTAGTACTGATCGCTACCGTGCTTCGGAAGGCTCGTTATGCCCCAGATCACAGTTGTTGTCCTAGAATCGCAGTAGTTATGGCATGGTGGTAGGGTATTTTGCGAATGCCCCCTGGCTAACTACCTCAAGTAAAAAATCTGTCGTAGACTTTCATAAAAGTAAATGAATAGATTTATGCGTTACTTTAAGAAAAAACCATATTTAATAATAACGAATATACCCACAGGGTTATTGGTAAAATGCTAATAACCTCTTAGGGCTGACTTCTGCTAGTCCTAACAAACAATTTAACTTTTTTTTTATTTTATTGTGTCTGTTTATGTATATATTGTATTGACGGAATAAGCACGAGGACCACCTGATGTTAAAATTCTCTTGTGCCTGTAATTTAATATTTCTTTTTGTTACTTCTCGATGCTCGATCGAGCTCGATGTAAATATTCAAAGGAAGCGCAGCGCGGTGCAGTGAAGCCGCAGCCGGTGCTCGTAGTAAAAAAAATCGGACGAAGTCAGGAACGTACGTACTCCATGTTGAAGCGACTCTGAAAGTCGCAAAACCGGTTGAGATAAATATGCGTTTTATTTGCTTGTTTTTCGATTTATTATTTATTTTATTCTTAAATGTAGGAATAACAATTCCAATACAAAACGATTTTACGAATTATTTTTGAAAAGACTTAATTTTAGGAGATAGATTAAGCTCAAGAACATACATGCAAAGTTTCATCGAGTTTTAAAATATAACGAATGTATGGAAAATGCCACGAGCGCTCTAGCCTTAATAACCCACATATAGTACGATGTAAAGAGGCAATAATTACTCAAAATCATATTAACCAACCGATATAACGTGTAGGTACTACAAACCAATTCCCAAGTAGGGTTTCCGTCAGGAAGCCATTCGGCCATAAAAACGAAGTTAAAACTTTGAAATAGTGTTGTGTTGTTCCCTGTTATTCGAACTGGCATGAAATGGAGAACAATTAAACAACAACGTATGTCTATGTCTGTACTATTGCTGTGCAAAGGAAGTTAGGTTCTTTTTAGTAACGTTTTTTGAAAATTTCGTTTTAATTTCTAACGAGGTGATCATGAAAATGACTAATTAACCGGATTTTGTTCAAAGATGGTTCATAACAGTGCAATGGATATTTTATTTATTGTATAATAAATTAATTGAGTAATTCTCGTGAAAGCATGATTTTTACCTTATGTTATTTTTATTTATGGCTGATAAGTTGTAGCTTGTAAACACTATCTCACCAGATGGTTAGTGATGATGTGTTCGAAGATATTGTTCAGGCTAACCTTGAATTACTGGCTCTCAAAAACAGCTGCTGGAACACACTGTTAGGTGTTTGGCGACAGATTTTCTACTTGAGGGTGATAGCTAGCCGGGCATTCGCAAAATGCCCTACCACTATATTGTAACGACTGTCATCCTAACACAACAACCGGGACTGACAGCTTAACCTGCCCTCCAAAGCATGGAAGCGTTCAGTAGTAATGTCACTACTGGTCACCCATCCTAGTCTTGACCGCAGTGGACGTTGCTTAACTGATCGGTTAAGACCAGCTAAGAAATTTTACTACGTACGCTTATATATTGATACACTTAGTTTTTAGTTGAGTTTTAGTAATAAGTTTATATTTGTCATTAAGGTGTTTACAATTAAGAGTTATCTATCTATCTATTTATACTGAGTATTGCAATCGTTACGCTAGCGACGTAGTTGCTACTTTAACGGTTCTAATAAATACAAAATGATTTTCGTATAATAACAATCAATAACCTGCGAGTTGAAAGCAACCACTGCTAGCCAGCGAGTGCGAGACACACTTAAATCCCAATTAGACCCGTAGAGCGCATTCTCAACGGTACAACAGTAATTCTGTTGTTTCGGGGCAATTAGTTTTCTCTTTAAATAATCCAAGTGACGTTCGACCCGACGTCCGTATCACAGTGGTGTCCTTGAGCCTGTCGAACTTTACAATTCGTAACAGTGTGCCTGTCTCGGGTGCCTTCAGCACCTACCTACTTGACAGGGTGAGGGCTTACCCTTTTCGCATGTCCAGAGGAACCACAATTGCTGACGCGTCTTATGTGGACCTGTACAAGATATACAAAAAAATATTTTTTTCATTGTACTGTACTGTATCAGCCGGTGTCACCCTTAGTCCGGCACCCCACGGGCATTTTATCATTAACGCCAACAAATTGTTTGTCTTACAAAATATGAATACGCAACCGTAGCCAGTAGATCCCCCAAATCGTATTTTGGGCCCCAGACTTTGGGCTGTGAGCTTCGCTCGTGGTTTAAATTGTAATTTTGTTTTACATTACGTAAAAACACTTTAAAAGGTACTTGATATATGTATTGCTTTTTGTTCCAGATTCACAAATGACCACCACAAAAAAGTTTCCCGAGGAGCCAGAATTCGAGAAGCCTATCGGAAACCACACGTTCTTTCTCGGCCGAGAAGCAATACTGGGATGTGCCGTCACTAGTCTTGGAAAGCACAAAGTGAGTTTTTATAGAAGGAAACGTACGTAGTTAAAGGAAATTTAAAAACTAAACTGTCTTTTCGCTTATGTAGCTAGGTTTGTCGACCATTGTACATGGACATTTAAAGATCGTTACTTTCAATATTTAAGTTATATATATCAAATTATGCAACACTAATGAAACTGTAACCATTGTATATATTGTAAATTACGTTATATACTTTAAAAAAAGGATATCCACACCATTGAAAAATCTCTATTAGATTATAGTACAAATTATTTTCAGAATTTCACGTATCACATGAGTACAAAGAAAAAGTCTATGGCGAAAACGCAAATTTAGACAGGTCTTTCTTTTATTTGATTGTGACGAAACAAGCTCTAGGCCCACCTGCTGTTAAGTTGACTGACCTCTGCCTATCTACACACATACATAAAAATCACGTCTCTTTCCCGTTGGTGTAGGCAGAGGCCACAGATTTCCACTTAATACGATCCTTACATATCTTTCGCTTCATTTAAACTCATCAATCCTTTCATACATAAGCGTCGGTATAGGGTACTCCTGACTTGGCCTTTTTTCAGAACGTTTTAAATCTGATTTCGGAACGTTCGCAGGTACGTTTAGTGTTGGAAGGGGAAGACCTAGTTCCCCTTCCAACACTTCCGTTCACTTGTCCCATGTGTATCTGTTTAGTCATTCTCATTTCATTCATTATCTCCACATGTCTAAACCTTCTTAGCATACCTTTCTCGATTTTTGACACATCCTTTATCACTCCACATCGTTATCTTACTATTCCTTATCCTGTCACTCCATTTGACTCCAATTAGGCTTCTCAGTGCTCTCATCTCCGCTACATTTATTCTTCTTTCATAATTTTTTTGCCATACGCAACCTTAGTGTCGGAACCAATACTCTGCCTGTAACAGATGCATTTCTTCGCAAGTGAGGAATTGCATAGCGCCTGTCACCCTGAGACGTACAAATGATAATTCTCATGTGCCTGTAATTTTACTGGCTCTGATGGACTGCTGCCGAAACACACTGTTTAGGTGCTTGGCTATAGGTTTTCTCTATGAGCGTGGTAGCTAGCCAGGCGATCATTCGCAAAATGCTCTGCTATTTCTTGCTGTGAAACTCAAAGCACGTGGTGGGGATCGAACCATGGAACTGCGGCACGGCAATCCATAGCTATTACCTCTCAGCCGTCATTGCTACAAAATTGCTTTATTGTGTTTATTGCACGGTTTGATAACCTTGCTCCCTTTCAAGATAATTCTTGAAAAGTGTTTGAACACCAATGCACAAGATTCCATAAATTACCCTTATAACCGCGAAAATATAAAATACTAGCTAATACAGCCCACCCCGGCTTTGCATGGGTATTTAACAAAAATTACACATAAAACGTAGTTATTATGGCCTAACTGTAATAGTTAGACATATGGTATTACAAACTTTTTTTTATTTTGATCTACTCTATAGTATATTGTAGTACATCACTTTGTTCAGATGGTAAACAATTTCCGCAGCTCACGCGATATACCGTTTTTTTGTATAATTTTTCAAAGTTTTTTTTAATGTTATTAAAAACAACAACAACCGAACAAGCTCGAGGCCCACCGGACTAATCTCTGCCTATAACAGATGCATTTCCTCACATGTCACGAATTGCACTGCGCCCGTCACTTTGAGACATATATATATTACGTATCAGGAGCGGTACACCGCAGAAAGAATGGTCAGTGGAATAAAAACGGCGGAATTCGAACCATGGACCTGCTGCGCGGCAGTCCATAGTCAATGCCACTGAGCCATCAATGATTCAAAAGGTTGTTTTGCATTATCGATGTTTTCATATGGATCCCGAAGTTTATGAATATATTCTATACCCTATGTTCATCAGGGATAGTGTAGGATTCAAATAGTGAAAGAATTTTTCATACCGATCTAGTAGTTTTTAAGTTTATTCGTTACATACAAAAATCCAAATCTTTCCTATTATAACATAAGTTGATTACGTGTACTCGTAGCAAATATAATAAATTAAATAAGTATTGACGCGGGTCCTTTGCCAGGGGAATAATCTAGCTAGGTGCCCTGACCGTCTGTGCCCGCGTATGCGTATTCGCCTGTATAACTGTGGGAACTCAAAGCAAACACCGATTGTAGGAACTGTCTTTATTATTTAACACATTGCAGTACACAGGTATAAGACTAACACTATAATATGCGCGTGAGTGTACCTAGCGGTATAGCTTAACAGTCGCGTGTGCGACGTAGTTATATCTGGAGACGACTGGGGAGGCGAGGAAAGGCGAGCGAGGTGCTAATGCAAACTGTCGCATAAGCGTTTCATTGCCCCTATTAGTATTTAAAAATATATAAGTCATACCTTTTTTCTAATCTTGTGTTACTGTTTCAGCTGGATCGTCCACTGCTGAACACAGCCTCCCCTATTTAAGGGGTATTTGCCATAATCCCCACGCTTCGCAGGCGGCTTGGGGATCGCAGTGTAAGATAGTAGTTTTTTAGAAGGCGCTGCTGCCCACCTTCCAGTATTTTTCCCTTAGTCGCCTCTTACGACACCCACGGGATGATATGGGGAGGTGCAATTCTAACCCGGCACTCCACGAGGAATCTTGTGTAATACGAGATAATGTACAATAGTTAGACAACAAGGCAACAAAACAAAAACAATATATATTTTGATTATCCCGCCATAAACATCAGACTTCATCATAACAAAAGCCTAATTAGAAAGGATTCCCAGAATGAAAACTCTTGTATAATTACGCATTTACGAACCTATTCTACAATAAAATTTCAAATAAAAGTCTTATAAACAATATAATTTGAAATGAGATCATACAAATATAATTTGAAGTGCTCGGAGCGAAATTTGCTTAGCCGTTCTTAACCGATCAGCAAAGTTAAGCAACGTTCGCCGCGGTTATGAGTTGGATGGATGACCGCTAGTGACATTACTACTGATCGCTTCCGTGCTTCGGTCGGTCCCGGTTGTCGTCGTAGGATGGCAGTCGTTATAGCATGGCGGTAGGGCATTTTGCGAATGCCCGCCTGGATCACTCTCAAGTAGAAAATTTGTCGCCAAACACCTAACGGTGTGTTCCAGCAGCTTTCCTTGAGAGACAGTAATTCTAGGTTAGCCTGAACAAAATCTCTAACACATCGTCACTTACCACCAGGTAAGATAATGGTCAAAGGCTAACCTATCAGGTAAAAAAAATACCTAATTAGACCCAGGTGAGCATTCGCAAAATGTCTTTCCACCAAGCGGTGAAGCTCAAACTCGCGGTGAGAATCAAACCCTGGTCCTGCGCAGTCCATAGCAAAAACCGCTCAGCCATGATTGCTTCAAATATTGTAATGCCATCTAACCACAAGAAGAGCTTTTTCATAATGATGCTGCTACACTATACATCTAAATATAACGACAAACACTATCGCGTGCTAAAGGAAAGTCACGTTTACAAACTTTAAGGCAGAAAATTATCGAAAAACCAGTACACGTGTGTTAGTACTCATTATAGGTTCATGGCCATCCGAGGATCCCATTTACAATTTTAATAATTTAACCCCACCTTATTGTATATGACTAAGACATGGCCGTGGCATATTTAAGCACTTTATTACTTTACAATTGTTTTTAAGTCATCTGCGCGATTCGAACCCGCGTCCATCCACCCCTTTAGCCGGGGCATGCTCTAACCAATTGAGCTAACATGACATGACGTCATAACTCAAATCTTTCCTATCGTTCTTTAACCATCGTATTGGGATGGAACTTGATTACTTGATGACAAATGTACAAATCGTACAAGTCTGATTTAATAGTAAAAAAATACATCATTCTGTATATCGTATTTAAGACAAATTTATGCTTGAAATGTCGTTAGTACGAAAGTTTGTACGTATATTGTTATACTGAACCATATAACATATAATAATACACTGAACTAACGTCTATCGCGAGAAATTATTAATTATATTAGTTTTTCAACATCCTTGCTCGTAAAGTGAGGTTTGTTATATTGTTCTTAGGGCCATAAACCGAACTATAACACCCTCGTGCATAATATTATACACTAGTGCGTAATAGAATTATCCCTACAAAGTTAAGTTAGTACCTAACTGCAAATTATATGCGAGTAAACAGAGCATTTTCAATTTAACCGGGTAATACAGATTTGTAACATCAAAGAGGTTTATATGTAATCAACAACAATACATTTGCCGCGCGCAAAAAAAAACACTTGCGCGCTATTTTCCATAATTTTCGTATGTTGTTTGTATCGCATTTGTGCATTATATATATTTTTCCTTCGAAAGAGTGATGAAAAAGTGCGTATGAAACTCGTGAGCAACTTGCTCATTATACACTCGGCTAATTTACGCCCTCGTCTACGGCTCGGGCTGCAACACACAGCCTCGTGTATAATGACCAACTTAGCTCACTTGTTTCATAATCTACTATTATTGAGCTTGTAGCTATGCTTAGTATGTATTCTGTTAGATCAAAATATTCGCGAGTTTTAAATCACATTGATCATATTATTTTCAAAAGTTATACCTATGACACTGTATTAATACAAAGCACTAAATTTCATATTTTACCCTGAATTCCGTAAATTATATAAAAAAATACGTATACCCGCAATAAATGTAAAATTTAATTGCTATTACAACATATTTGTTATAATATTTGGATGGTGGTATGCCGGCCTGGCTAGTTTTCACACTCAAGTAGAAAATCTGTCGCCAAGCAGATTTTGAAGCGCTCGTAGCGAAGTTTACTTAGCTGTTCTTAACCGATCAGCAAAGTTAAGCAACGTCGCGCGCGGTCATGATTTGGATGGGTGACCGCTAGTGACATTACTACTGAGCGTTTCCGTGCTTCGGAGGGCACGTTAAGCCGTCGGTCCCGGTTGTTGTCTTAAGATGGCAGTCGTTATAGCATGGTGGTAGGGCATTTTGCGAATGCCCGCCTGGCTAGCTACCACCCTCAAGTAGAAAATCTATCGCCAAGCACCTAACGGTGTGTTCCGGCAGCTGTCCTTGAGAGCCAGTACTTCTAGGTTAGCCTGAATAACATCTTCGACCACATCATCACTTACCATCAGGTGAGATAGTGGTCAAAGGCTGACGAATAAAGCACAAATAAAAAAAAAAAAAAAGCACCTATTGGTGTGTTCGGGCAGCTGTCCATCAGAGCCAGTAATTCTAGGTTAACCTGAACAACATCTTCGACCAGATCACTTACATTCAGGTGAGATAGTGGTCAAAGGCTAACCTAACGAACATAAAAAACATCAATAAAATCTTCTTCGAAACTCGCGTCAGAAAACCTAGAAACCAGAACAAAAATTTGATATATTTTTATCTTCTTGTCGTAAAAGCTAGAAGCTAATGCTGTATAGCGTTAGGGCAACTTCCGTCCAAAAGACAATTATCTCCATGACAGCGAATAGGGTTGCTGCTACTTTTATTTCATCTAATAAACAATACATTGTATGCAATATCCGTTCCAAATTACTGATATGAATTAAGGGCGAGCTTAATGACCAATAAATGTGGTATGTACCCAGTCATTACCCACCCGCGGTGTTAGAAACTTTGAAGTTCACCCATTAGCCGTTATTAAGGTTGATGGTATTCACTAGCGGTTTGATGATAATAGTGTAATGTTTTGAATAATTTAACTGGCACGGTTTGATTAGATAATAGGTTTTGTTAAGTACAATTAAAACTTGGAAGGTAACAATGTGTTCACTATATTGGTACCGATTCTATAAGGAATCTCTAAGTCTAAATCTCCTAAGTTATGTGAATTATCCCGTCGGAATAAGGTTCAAATATGAAACGTTTTTACGATAAATTCGTTCCAAATTTGAACCTTATACCATCGTGAAATTTGGTGCAACCCTGCCTTAGTTGTCATGTAACTTGGTGCTTGGTCGGTCGAAAATTATGTTATTTTAACGCACTATTGAGTAAAACAAGTATACATTTATTAAAAAAGTAAAAAAAACACGTCTGCAAATTATTTCTTTTCGTTGAGCGTTTTATCGTTCCATTGAAATAAAAACTGCAAGTTATATATATCTTTATGGAATCGTTTTTAAGCCCTTCATTTTGATACCACGTTAGATGGGTTTGGACGCTTTTTTTCTCACAATATAGCGTTTAAAGTCCGCCACTTTGTCATTTAATGTTTTTCATGTAATTAGTGTTACTTACGCTATCAAAACAATTCTAATGATATATCATAAATTAAAATCAGTTAAGCCATTTACAAGTTATGGTGGAATAAAGAAACTCACAAACACATATACGTGAACCCTGAAAACAGAACACTCCTTTTTTGGGCTGTGTAATTTTTAAGAATCGTCACCTTAAGTGTTAAATGAATTTGAATGTTATTATGAACAGAATAAGAACTACCACAGTTTATTTTTAAATGTAGATAATTTTTATAGAATCTTTTTTATAGCTGATAGGCTAGCCTTTGACCACTATCTCACCTGTTGGTAAGTGATGATAAGGTCGAAGATATTGTTCAGGCTAACCTAGAATTAATGGTTCTCAAGAACAGCTGCTGCACGGAACACACCGTTAGGTGCTTGGTGACAGATTTGCTACTTGAGGGTGGTAACTAGCCAGGCAGGCATTCGCAAAATGCCTTACCACCATGCTATAACGACTGCCATCCTAAGACAACAACCAAGACCGACGGCTTAACGTGGCCTCAAGATACGGAAACGCTGAGTAGTAATACCACTGGCGGTCATCCATCCAAGTCATGACCTAGAAGGACGATGCTTAACTTATATGATCAGTTGAGAACGGCTAAGCAAATTTCGCTACAATCGCTTCAGATTGGCTATCATTATTATAGGTAATACTAGCTGAAATGTCCGGTTTTACCAGGTAAGAAGTTAGCAGTATTCGGGTGGAAGCGAACTCACGAGGTCACATATTATAGTAAGGTGGTAACACGGCGCGGCGCTTCGTTACATATTTTGCATGGTGGAAGGTCATTTTGCGATTGCCCGCCTGGCTAGCTCCCACCCTCAAGTAGAAAGTCTGTCACTAAGCACCGAACGGTGTGTTCCGGCAGTAGTCCTTGAGAGCCAGTGAAATGACAGGCACAATGAGACTTAACAACTATGTCTCAATGTAACGGGCGCAGTGCAATTCGTGACTTGTGATGAATTGCAACTGTTATAGGCAGAGGTTAGTCCACTTAATATCAGGTGGGCCTCGAGTTCCGTCACAATAACAATAAAAATAATATAATATTAGGGGATGAAAGTATAAAATTGGCGTCCTTTTATGTTTTTGGTGGTTCAAATTTTTCCGTTTAATTAATGTATCTACCCCTATTATCTATACATTTTCGTCTTTAATAACAAGATCATATATACCTTTCTGATATAACTCTGGGGCACCTAAACTCCACGAAGTGTGTGAAGGCATTATGTACCTACTGCTTTCTAAGAGGATTATATTTTTTTGAGTGAATAAAATTGTACACCATATATCATAATTTCAGGTTTTGTATATCATTCCTTCCATCAGCTTAAGAGCTTTTTTATTCTTTTTTATTGCTGATGGTTAAGTTTTTAAGTTAAGAAGTTTTACCACAATCTCACCTGATGGTAAGTGATGATGTGTTGGAAGGTGTTAACAGGCTTAACTTAGAATTACTGGCTCTCAAGGACAGCTGCCCGAACACACTGATAGGTGCTTGGCGATAGATTTTCTACTTAAGGGTGGTCGCTAGCCAGGCGAGCATTCACAAATTCCATCCCACCATGCGGTGATGCTCAAGCTCGCGGCGGGATTCAAACCATGGACTTGCTGCGCGGCAGTCCTTAGCCATTGCCACTGAGCCAAGCTATGACGATATCAATGGATTGAAAAACAGACAGACATACAGACAGTGGAAGTTCATAAACAGGGCTCCGTTTTACCATTTGGGTCCGGAACCTTGATAGACAGAAAGAGCTGGATTAATTTTTGTTTTTTTTTGGGTCAGTTTAAATACCGCGCTCCGCACCGCGCGCAGTCGTGTAAAACCGGATGTTAGTGAATATTATATCTAGATGTCAGATGATCCGGATTTGGAACGTAATGTTTGTTAGCCCAACGGAATATGAAGTTCGAGTTTTTATCACGGGTTTTTAAATGATGCACTTGTTAATTACTTGTTTTGACGTTACATTTATATATTTATAGCCGATATGATATACTGTGACCAGCTGTATTAAGTGGTAAAGGCACCCGTTGCGTAGAATCGGGGTTCGATTCCCACATGAGGTGAGAAATTTTCAATTCCATGTATTTGTAAATGTGTTAAACAGATTTACTTTATAATAGCTTAAATTAAAATAAGGTTCAATTCAAATAAATTGGTTGATAAAAATAATCTCGTGATTTTCAAGTTTAGAAAAAAAACTTTCACTTGCTCTAGCGCTACGCATCATGTAGCCTGACCTTAGTTTGGCTACCTACAAGTTTCATTCCAACTTTAACACTTTACTTGATATATGGTTCTTGGCAGCAGGGATAAACTTTCGGCCCGGTAAGACTTTTTACGATCCGTAGAGATCAATAACATACTCGTAACATATCATATAATTTATTTTTTAACCGTGGTATGCCTTTATTAACAAAATACTACGAACTATTGCACAACACTACAGCTACAACAATAAAAGCATTTAGACCACCTATAAATCATTGCAGACTCACAGGCAGTCCAAATGCTACAGCCTACTACCAGTTGGCACAGTACCCAGAATGCTCCCGTTAAATATAATAAATAATTACGCTTGCATATATATATTTCTACATATTACTTAGCACCATTGCATGCTAAGCGAATATCAAAATTTTAATTTTTTTGGGGCACAAAAATGTCATCTCATGCGGGGTTCGAACCAGAGTGCATCTTCCAGTTTCTCGCTCGGCCATGGAGACTGACAGGACAATTACAAATTTTGCACTGTAATATATTATTGTCTTTTAATATTGTGTATATAATATTGTGCTGTAAAAAAAATTAACTGTCACGCTTGTATGTTCCCAAAGGAGTACAGGTATTTTATGGTCACATCTCACTGATATGTTTAATTGGCATACACTAGGTACTGGGCAAGTCTTTAGTAGCAGACACCGGTCTTATATTGCTTTTTTTGTCAGTAAAACCCAGTAACAATCTGACCTGGGGGATCAAACTCAAATGACGTTAGGATTCGGAAGCAAAGCATTTCTCTACTTAACTTATGAAAAACTAAATCAGTGCTAAAGTAGTAAAATATGGTAGGAGACTTACATTAATAACTGGTTCTCAAGTATAAGATTTTTACCTTGGTAATGGTAGTTAGTCAAACAAGCATACAAATTGACATACCGCTATTTAATTAAACTTAAAACTGTGGTTTCTAAATATGATTACAAGCACTATCGCGTTTTAGCACGCGATAGTGCTTGTAATCATATTTAACAAAGTCGCACTAAATGTTATGCCCCGGGCGGGAACCGAACCCGCGTCCTCAGATTTCGCGCCAGATGCATCTCAGCCTTCGGGTTTTTCTCAGTCGAATGCATCATCCAGCGCGAAATCGGAGGATGCGAGTTCGGTTCCCGCACGGGTAGTAAAAAAGATTATGTGCTCCAAAAATTTGTAAAATTAAGACTGTTGGTCCTTTTTATTCTGTGACTGTGGCCGGATTTGAACAATCACCGCAAGATCGGCAAGTGATACTCATTAACAATGCGCTATTAATGCATTAACATATATCAAAAACATATAAAAAAAACTTACTGTATGGAATTACTCAATGTATGGTATCTTTATAAAGTTATATCATAACTGAAACAAAAAAGTAGCGTTCTAATATTTTAATCTTTCGACCTAAAGCAGTAAATACTTGATTAAACTTGCCTTTCTCGATCTAGATGCCTCCACTTTCCCTGGCATAATTGTATCATCAATTTATTATTGAATACATTGAATTTTTAAACTTACCAGCTTTTCAAAAAACTTCACCGTTATATTATTATGTCATTTTATATTAAGATGATTCTCTAACATGTTGTGTATTATTCATCTTTTCCCAGTGTTTTCTTGACAAAGTGGTATGTATATAGTCCGTTATAATCAAAATAAATAATATTATCAGCAAATCAACTGATACATGGAAGCGAATAAAATTAAAAAACAAAAAGGAATTTATCTTCATTAAATCTTAATGGCTTTTTTCATTCAATGCTTAAAAAATATCTAAAAACTCGAACAAAAATAGGTCGAATAAATGATTACAAATTCTACAGACGTCCCGTGATGGCACCGACAGATATTTTTGTATTCATTTGTATCACAATACAATAGCCGTTGAAACAAATAATGAAACAAAAGATTTCTTGTTCGTCTCTCCCAAAGACTTTAATCACTGACGAATTAGATTTCATTGTAAACAACAGAACGAAAATGTGTACAATAGCTAAATCAGAGAAATCGGGAGGTGGAAAGAAAACAAAAGAGTAACGCCCTGCTGCAGGACAAACCTTTGTATGTTCCACTAGGATAGGAAAGGAGCCAATGGTAATATTATAGTTATGATATTATACCATTGTGTGAATGCTACATGAGTGCTATTATCGCACAAATATTCAAATAGCAAAGATTATTTATTAAAATGTATAGAACCTGTTTTTTATCAACCACACGCCTGCAAGGACATGTACTTTATTTCTAAATATGATGAACAAGCACTATCGCGAGCTAAGCTAAAATTTTATGCTTGAACCACTCGGCATCCGCATCCGTCGCGAAATCCGAGGACGCGAGTTCGATTCCCGCCCGGGGCATAAATATTTGTGCTCAAATAATTTGTAAAATATGACATGTTTTTTATTTGTAACACATTTAATTTAAAAAAAATCTCAACTGCCCAGTTTCATTACGCGAGACCCGGCTGATCTCATATTAATATATTTTTATTGTATTTTCTACCCTTGAGTAAAAATAGTGCCAAAACTTACATTTGAAATCATTGAACCTGTTGGGAACACCTAAAATATGTAAATAAAAAGTAAATAAGTACGCTATGCAAAGGGACAATAATTTATAATTTTCCTAACATGCCCAAAACATTTTTTAAATATTCCGAAAACATTTTTTAAATATTAAAAAACCATTTAAAAAAAAATATAATATTTAAAAAATCATTTTTTAAATACTTATTATAATATTTACAAAATGTTTCAATAGTAACAACTTATTTCACAGTTACCTTCTACCTCGTAAGTTCTGATTATTAGAGTAATAGGTTTTTTATTATATTCATTGAAGTTATTATAAAGAAAAATATATTTGATTAAAGCATAAAAGAGAAATTAAAAAAAATAACAATTTCTCCTTCTCTTTAATATAAGTCTCTCTCTCTTTAAAAAGGGTGGGATTTTTGCTTATTTTCTTCTTGCAAGTTATGCAACCTATATTTCAGAAAATTGTAATGACGACATAATATTACCATTAATATATTAATAGAAAATCCTCTAAATACAATCGGCATGGAACTCTATATATGCAAATTTTATACAAATTAAAATCTATCAGCTCATTACAAAATTACAAATTTACGAAAGGAAAAATTACAGTCATGTGCGGGATTCGAACCCGCGTCGTCAATCTCTATAGCTGGGGTATGCTGTGAACTGAGCAGACATCACATTGACTTATAACTCTAGTTCTTCCTCTTGTTCTTTAACCATCGTACGGGGTTGAAGCGATACCTATAGTTCAACTTACATTGTACTCAATTTCTCTCTGTCTAACAGTTCAATTTCACAACATTCAAATATTATGTTCTTCTCCGCTAATACTTTCATGCTGTTTAATGTTTTATATTTCAAATAACGCTTACGAAATATCTCTTTTTAACACCCTTTAAAAAAATTGCAACTAACTAATTTATAATTATCTAAGTGAACTCGAGATTTCATCCCACTTTACATAAAAGTTCCACTTAAACAGATTAGTCTAATTCTTGTTTAATTTAGCTTAGGCAGTTTCTAAAATGTAAAATTTAGTTGAACTAGCCAATATTTAGATGTAATTCATTTAGCGTATCTTGTACTTTAGTAATAGGGATGAAGAAAATTATTTAAGATGGGCTTAATAGAGGTATTAGCATACTTTCTTGGAGAATGGGATCATACCTTTTTTTGGAGCAGTAGATGTCATATCTTTGTTTAACTTGTCGTTATTTGTCTCAAGCGAGAGAAGAGAAATCGTTTATTATCTTAAGATAATGAATAGATTCAGGCGTTACTTTGCGGAAATTTAATTATAACAAATATTTCTCAAATATTTTAAGAAAACATCAAATCAATATTTCTAAATCCTAAACGGGTCTTTTCACGCACGAATAAACATCAAAATAATTGTATTTTGACTAACCTCGACGTTTCGATCAAGTTGCATTGACCGTGGTCACGAGAAGACTCAAGAACTTTAACTCAGTTTTAAGAAAAGTATCAAATTAATATTTTAATACAACACTTAAAAAATATAAAAATATATCTAGTGACAATTCCGCCTAATTTTCCTGCTAAGCCGACTTGACGTCACAAACGCCACGCAGCCACACCGGAGGAATTTTCGACACGTTTCGCTTCTACACGAAGCATCCTCAGGAGGTCTTGAGTCAAGACTTTATTAGTTTATTTTCTTGATGATCGTATATATTGTTTTGAAATACAAGGTTTCATTTGGTTTGTAATTTGCTCATAAACTGTCAGTATCCTGTTTAAAATACACGTTTGAATCTCTAACGTAATCTTTCAAATTAGTTAATTGAATAATTTTATTTAATATCACTGCTTCTTTATTTATATGAATATTAGAATGGATAAAAATAAATATTTGCCATTCTTATGCGCAACAGATGAAGTCAAGAATCAGAATCAGAATCAGAATCATTTATTTGTCAAGTTGTTCAATATTTTTTATCATCATCATTAACCATCAACCGGAAAACGTTCTTCGTTGAACAAGGTCTCCCTAATTGGCGGTATTTGCCATTTATCGATAAAGATTGTAGGCACAAACCGCTGAGCAACATAAAATTTAAGTACATAAGAACTATAAGCAAAATATAATTTTAATAAACTTAGTAAAAAAATACTGTGCCTACAAAAACGAGTCTACAGCGCTGCCGATAATAAGATGTCATTGAACTATAATAATACCTGTGTTGAAAATTTTAGTAACAGAAGCTCCTACACTACATTGGGGTGGTTTTTATTCCGTGGCTTCTGCATGCCGGTATTAAAATTCTCAACATGCAACATTCACCACGGGGATGGTAAAGCGTTGATTTTTGTGCACTGTAATGGCAACGCGCCAAACCTACGTGGTTTCACTTTATTTACGACAGAAATATCTTTACGGCATTAACTTGGATTTAATTTATATTTTGTTGTCTGTTCTCCGTGGTTTTACTCCCGTAAATAATGATGAAAGTGTTATGATGGGGAGAAAAAGTGCATACGATTCTATAAATTATTTACATATTAATCTAGGACCTAAGCTGGTAATATTTCGATTTTGATCTAAATCGGCATCGCTCAGCGTGAAGGAGTAACGAACATAAACACTTTCATTTTGAAGCGCTCGTAGCGAAGTTTAATTATCTGTTCTTAACCGATCAGCAAAGTTAAGCAACGTCGCCCGCGGTCATGACTTGGATGGGTGACCGCTAGTCACATTAGTACTGAGCGCTTCCGTGCTTCGGAGGGCACGTTAAGCCGTAGGTCCCGGTTGTGTTCTAAGGATAGCAGTCGTTATAGCATGGTGGTAGGGCATTTGGCGAATGCCTGCCTTGCTAGCTATCACCCTCAAGTAGAAAATCCGTCGCCAAGCACCTAACAGTGTCTTCCGGCACCTGTCCTTGAGAGCCAGTTAAATTACAGGAACATGAGACTTAACAACGTATTATATATTTTATATTTTGTACGTCTCAGTGTGACGGACGCTGTGCAATTCTTCGTTGACGAAATGCATCAGTTATAGGCAGAGGTTAGTCCACTTCACATCTGGTGAGCCTCGGGATAGTTCCGTCACAATAACATAACAAAAAAAAACGGTACTCCATTGCACTTACCGCTCGTCCATCATTACTTCAAAAATTGATATTTTTGCAAGTATTTGATAAAGACCCTTATTGTGCACCCAGTAAGTGGAGAGATCAAACACATCTACATGAGCAGTGGCACGCCGCTTGCCATTTCCCGTTAGTCACCTTTCAATACCCACGCATTCAGTAATAAGAAACAACCCATATATTCTTATCCCTCACAGAAATCAGCCTACGAGGCCCCCTACGAGTATATTGCAAGTTATTATTATTATAATAGTCATTACCTTTAGGGCCTGTTTCAGAATGTTTAAGTAAGTTCTGGTTATACTACCCAGAACTTATTTAATAAATAAAACACTATCGTTGCACTTGACAGTCATCGATTTAGCCTATCCATCGGTTAAAGCTTGAAACGCGCTGCATGTTAACTGTAATTTTTATCATTCAGTTATTTTATGTTCTGGGTAGTATAAATAGAACCTACTCGAACATTCTGAAACAGGCCCTAACTCTAACAATTTGTTAATAAGTACGAGTGTGTCTTTCCTCATCATAATATTGGTAGCTAAAATAACTTGGTAGTAAAACTGAACTAAAATCACACACATATACACGGTACAAACGCAAATAGATCTATTGCAGCGAGGTTTTACAAAAGTACTGAGAGAACAAAAGAATTTAGTTCAAACATATAGCGAGAGTCGTTTGTTTTTATTTATTTTAGAGAGCGCTAGCTCCCTCTTCGGATATTAATGTGTACGCGAACTATTGCTCGTGTTTGTAAAGAGCTGGTTTAGTTAGAGAGCTGTTTTAGTTAAGGATATTCAGTGTTTACATATTGCAATACTTTCTTTGGAAGTACCTATTTATATGGATATAAATAGCAGAACAGGTCCACAAAACAGCTGTTTTGTTGTGCCTAATATAGCCGTTCATTGACTCCGCGTATGAAATTAAACTTGAGTGGAACTCATTCAGTTATCGATTCCACACCACCCCTGTATTGTTGATATATTCATATCCACCTTGTATAATGTCACATTTCATCCTGTTTTTATATGTTATTGTGACGGAGCAAGCCCGAGGCCCACTTGATGTTAAGCGGACTAACCTCTGCTTATAACAGATGCATTTCGTCACAAGTTACGAATTGCACAGCGCCCGTCACCGTGAGGCATAGGTAAGTCTCATGTGCCTGTAATTTCACTGGATCTCAAGGACTATTGCCGGAACACACTTAGGTGCTAGGCGAAAAGATTTTCTACTTGAGGGTGGTAGCTAGCCAGGCGGGTAATCGCAAAAACCCCTTCCACCATGCGGTGAAGTTCAAGCCGGCGGTGGGGATCGAACCAGGGTACTGCGGCGCGGCAGTCCATAGCTATTACCGCTTGGCCATCATTGCTTCAAATTGCTATTAGTAGACAATACGCAATCGAGTTCTCCGTGCTCGTACAGTGCGTTCAGCCGAAAATGCTGTAGTCGAGCATGTGCGACTAAATCCCAGAACATCAAATAGCTTAATCGCCACATTAGCCTCTATACTACTTTATCAGCTGGATTGTCCACTGCTGAACACACTGCACAGCCTCCCCCATTCATAGCCTCCCCCATGGGAGACTTTACATTGGCCTCACTAGACTAAAATTAGTTCTACAAAAATACCTCGGATTATTTGCTAACAAGGTCCAATAGAGCAGCTAAAAGCTAATGACCATCCACTTTGTTATCGCTTGTCAGTTTGGGCTTGAGAACAGCTCGCGACAGTCATTGATTTTGCTCGAAAATATATCTTTTCAGATAAAGAATAAGCTACCGGGTGGGTCGAGGATGGCTAGCTAGGTTCCTGATATTGTAATTTGGGTTCTGTCTACTTGATTTCTACTGTGATGGAGTCTGGTGCCATCTAGCTGATGAATTTATAATATCAATGAATAACAAAAATATTAAACTTACTATTACTACTTACTTATTAATTTATTGTACTATTCGCTGATGACGTTGTTCGTGCGAAAGAATCGGAGAAATGAGAGAAGGAGGATAAATATGGTATTATTACAACTCGAGTGCTGGGCTTGTGCTTCGTGGGGTGTAGGTTGCGAGGCATCTCCGTCGTCTTAGTTCCAAAATCAGCCGTCAGGTGGTGGCGTTGACAGATTCGCTTCTGCATAGCCAACCGATGCAGCCATATGAACGAAATCGTGTTTCTAGTATGTTTAATATAATAAAACCATAACACGTTCATAAACACTTATTTTGTTCCTTATATTGGAATTTAAATAGTAACCTTTATTGGGCCCACTTAAATTTAGCTAGTGAATTCTACTGTTTATAAGCATTTATGATACTTTGTTTTTGTGTTTTAAGCAAGATTTTTTTTGAATAACAGTTAAAACATTCCAGACTCTACATGGAATCGTCTGGAAACTTGGCATATATGATGGCAAAAGGCAAGGAAGTGGTTTTGAAGTAGTGTGTGTGTGTTTGTGATGTCCCAGTGGCATTTACTATATGGTCTGCCATGCAGAAGGTCCATTGATTGAATGACACCGTAGGCTTGAGCTTCCACGGATGGTGGTTGGGATTTTTTTGCCTTGGAAGCTACCAGCCTTGAGTAGAAAATCTGCCCAAAAGCATCTAACTTTTATCCATAGAGTTATCGGTTATCCTTTAAGCTAGTTCTCATTCTGGCTTAAGCCTGTTTACTTTAAACACATCACGTGAGATTGCAGTCAAAGGAGCCTTTGACATACATAAATACGATATTTATGCAACAATGATGGCTCAGTAGCATTGACAATGGACTGCCGCGCAGCAGGTCCATGGTTTGAATTCCGCCACGGGCTTGAGCTACCGCATGTTGGAAGGGCATTTTGCGAATGCCCGCCTAGCTAGCGACCACCCTCAAGTAGAAAATCTGTCGCCAAGCACCTAACAGCGTGTTCCGGCAGCAGTTCTTGAGAGCCAGTAAAATTACAGACACATGAGACCTAACAACTGTACGTCTCACTGTGACGGGCACAGTGCAATTTGTCGTTGACGAAATGCATCTGTTATAGGCAGAGGTTAGTCCACTTAACATCAGGTGGGCCTCGGCTTGTTCCGTCACAATAAAATAAAAAAAAAGTGAGTAATCGTAGGCTTTATGGTTCCTATAATCAAATGCATCTCAAAGTTGAGATTGATCTTAAGATGCAGATTTATCCAAATGTTCCATACATTATATATTTAAATGGTATCGAATTCAACTTTGAGATGGTTTTATTGATAGCCATTTTCACGTGACATTCTAGCAAAAAATCAGAGTAGAGTGCACGGAGCACTTTCCATACAGGCGTAGTTTTGTCATATTTTATATACCAAGTGTGCAAACTCGGTGAAATTTTGTATGCATATTGCTTAGCGTAATTCTATGCTTTTCAATTAAGTATTTATTTTATCCCTAAATATGTAGTATATATTCCCATACAAAACGATATATCGAATTATTTTTGTAAATACTTAATTTTACGGAAATCTGGCAAATCAGAAGCATAGATATTAGGCTCTAGGACATACATGTAAAGTCTCACTGAGTTTAATCACTTATTATTTAAAATATGACGAAACTACGTTTGAATGGAGAGCGCCACGTGCAGTCTAGCCCTAATGCAGCATTCGTCTTGTTGTTTCAATTCTTCTGGTGTTAAATTGGTGTCTTCGTCACTAGACTCAATCATATTTCGTAGTAATTTTGTAAAAATATAGTCATTTCAGTCTACGAATAAATATTTATCACTGCAACATCCACATACATATACATGATCTCTCCGGAAGACTAAGTTCTGCTGCATATGCAGTTCTTAGGATAAGACAGTTAACAGACGTAGCTACTGCTCGCCTAGTTCATTTTGCGTACTTCCACAGTATTATGTCGTATGGTGTATTGCTGTGGGGAACTGCTGCTGAGATAGAGACAATCTTTATCCTACTAAAGCGTGCAATTTGAGCCATATATAAAATGGATTCTAGGGAATCTGTGAGGGATCTTTTTTAAGAAATTGATATTTTTACTTTACCAAGTCAGTATATATTTGAAAATATTATTTATGTTCGTAAAAAATTTAGTAAATTTAAATTAAACAGTGACCGTCACGATTACAATACTAGGAATAAAGATAAAATAGCGGTGCCAGGTTTTAGATTAGCAAAGATAAATAAAATGTCCTTATTAGGTAAATGTTTACGGTTTTATAATAAAGTTCCCAAACATATTACAACGCTCACTGAAGGGAAATTCAAGTTGCACGTGAAAAACATATTGATTAAAAAATCCTACTACACTGTTTCTGATTACTTAAACGACAAAAAATCCTGGACAATTCCGCCTCTGCCAAGCTATTGCCTGTCACTTACATAATTTAAACAATGTCATAACTTTATTATATAGTAAGTATGTAACACATTGTTAAAAGACGTTTAAAAGATTGGCCCCGAGTTTATTGCCCGTTCTTCTCGCAGTGGCTTTATACAATTTATTTGCTAAACGTGGCAGTACAATGTAGAATATTTCAATATTAAAATTTGTAATTGATCTTCATAAGAGCATCGTAGAGTCCGTACGTCCGTCTGTCACCAGGCTGTATCTTAAGTACGGTGATAGATAGACAGTTCAAATTTTAACAGATGATGTATTTCTACTGCCGCTTTAACAAAAACTAATACTAAAAATAAATAAAATAAATATTTAATAGGGCAGCCCACACATACAACATACTTGATTTTTTTACCGTTTCTTGCTCGATACTAATAACGGTGAAGAAGACCACACCACAATCTCACCTGATGGTAAGTGATTATGTGGTCGATCTAGAATTACTGGCTCTCAAGGATAGCTGCCGGAACACAGTGTTAGGTGCTTACCGACAGATTTTCTACTTTAGGGTGGTAGCTAGACAGGCGAGCATTCGTAAAATGCACTTCCACCATGCGGTGAAGCTCAAGCCCGCGGCTGGATTCGAACCATGGACCTGCTGCGTGGCAGTCCATAGCCAATGCCACTGAGCCATCACTGCTTAAGAGATTGTGGTCATAGGCAAGCCTATAAGCAAAAGAATAAGAGTTAATAATAAAGCGATACTGGTTGATATAAACAACGACTACCCGAAGGATGTAGGGTTAGAATTTGCATTAAAATGGCGCAGACAATCATCGAGTAGTTTTAATTACATCATTTGTAAGGGATCACTAATTTTTTATTAACTAATTAAACTACATAAATCACTGTTACCTAGGCCCATATTACCGAGGCCCGTAGATAGCTCGTCAAAGAAGCTTTAGCTATTCACAGAATATTTAGTAACGGAACCCTTCGTGCGTGAGTTCCACTCGCACTTGGTCAGTTTTTTTATTTTATTTATCAATTTATACTTGTTTGCAACATCAACTTCAGACATAAAGTTGTTAAGTTTAATATGCCTGTAATTTTACTGGCACCCCATACCCTTCGAACTGGAACACAGTAATGCGAACATTACTGCGTAATGGTAGAAATAGGTATCATGGCAATACTTTCTCGGATGTATTCTACTAAGGTAGTACTGAAGTTACACAGGCGTTACTTTGGGGAAAACCATATTTAATAATTTAAAATATTTTAAAAATAAATTTAAAAAATAATTTTGTGAATATTTTAAGAAAACATTACATTAATATTTTTATTAAACACTTCAAAACTATATCTAGTGACAATTCTGCCTAACTTTCCTGTTCAGCCGAGATTTCCTGCACGAGTCAAGACCTCCTGAGGATGTTACGTGTAGAAGCTAAACGAGTAAAAAAAAAATCCGGCTGCGTGGCGTTTGTGACGTCACGTCGGCTTAATAGGAAAATTAGGCGGAATTGTCACTACATATATTTTTTAAGTGTTTTGTTTTTTTTTATATATTCAATGTTTTCTTAAAATGTTTTAAAAGTATTTGTTATGATTAGATTCAACTTACTTTGATATCTCCCGACTATATCATCGTGTGCGTGTGCATTGAGTGAGCACCCTCAGAAAAAATTTAATAAAATAGGATAATTTAGTAAAAGTTCTAAAACAATTGTAAAACCAATATCCCTTTTTGTAAAAAGGTAAAACAGAAGATACATCGTTTACAATCTGCTCACTCAGTCCTCAGAGAAAATCGTCAATATCTTCAAATCTATTGAGTTTACAAAAATAAATTGTATACTAGTTTTTAGTAAAACTTGTGAAGAATATAAGTTGTTGTGAAGATGTCCATTGATAAATGGACAGATTGCCTAGTGCCGTATTTAAAAATTTACAAATAGATAATTATGCTCACTCAATCCTCCATTTTCGCAAGGGCCGATTGCTCTCTAATAAACTATATAATTAAACTTCGTTATATTACTCGTGTTTAGTTCATGTTCAATAGGATTTCGTAACATACTAAACGAAAGTCTATTGTGATACATATATAAGTAATAAATAATTTTATGTGCTCACTCAATCCACACATTTATGAAAACCAAAAAACATAAATATCTTCAGATTTGTTACCATTACAAAAAGTCCAGATAGCTCATGTTTTAGTAAAAAATTTTACTAAATATCTGCCATTTCACTTCTAATTAAACTTGTTTACTTTATGAGATATACTTATTTTATTGTTTGTATGAAATTTCGTGCTATAGGGTAACCATATTTTATGTGTAACTTTGTTACAATGTTTTTTTTCTTTTATAATGGCTTCACATATCCCCATATCGATTAATATGGTCGAGTTCATTTGTTCTTAAAGAAGTTCCGATACAAAAAAGATCGTGTTCAATAGTACAAATAAATGAATGAACCTTTTGTTTGCTCTTTTCGTACTACTTCGTATTTAAATCGATAATTTCAAATTGTACGTGTTAATAAATAAAGCTTTTCCCAAATATAACTTTTATTTTCTCTGCATTAAAGAAAACTTTGTATTGCCCATTTCGTACGTGGCTAAAACGCTATCCGCGAAAAGCCAAAAAAAAGTAACTTCATTCTTTAGTCTATGGCCAATTGCCCTGCGCGCGCATAGGAAAACAGATAAATTTTCCCCGCCATTGCAAAAAAATATTCACAACTCGTTTTCACTGTTGAAATAATGGTTATTATTAATTGAGATAAGTACCAGATATGAAGAAAATTATTTTCTTATTGTGACCCGAGCCCTCAGAGAGCCGAGGACGGTAATCATCAATGCCACACACACACGAGTATCATACAACGTTTTTCAACACACTTGAAGGAAATAGTACTTTCCTTCAAGTGTGTTGAAAAACGTTGTATGATACTCGTGTGTGTGTGGCATTGATGATTACCGTCCTCGGCTCTCTGAGGGCTCGGGTCACAATGGCGCCTCAGCAGTAATCATACATTACACACTTGTACCACAGTGTAACCCACAACATTGACTTTTCATTTACCCGACTAAACTCGACCTACATATGTATCGTGTTTCTTTGTTTCTGTAAATTACAGAATTATATTGTATTGTCTATATTATACTGAAAATAGAGAAGTATAGGCAAAAATGTTTGTAGGTACTAACTTAGAAGAAAAACAAAAAAAGCCGTAGGCCAAAAAACCTAAAATTTGCTACATAATGAAAATGAAATAAGATTTTTGAAAAAAAAATTCTGTCTTGAACATACTTTCAAGCATATCTTAAAAAGTACTGCACAGATTTCGATGAAATTTGGTTTATGGATAAATATTAGATTAGATCCCGAAATTTATGAACTTTCTTTTTATTTTGAGACTTAATTAGTATTTCAATGTTATTGCTTTTATTATCTATTATTACTTACTAATTAACGGTGGCTGACAATCCATCCCGTAAGTAGCATGGCTCAATGAAAAGGGTGATTATGAAAAGAAAATTCCAATAAATGGAACTGACTTCAACATTAAAAATGTTTCAAATAACTGTATGATGCTCTGCCGCAGATCCACTATAGTAAATACCTTAAAATGATATACTTCGAACGCGTTTTCAAAGTCGGTACCATGAGCACAAAATTGTCATACTCGTAATAGTTGCCTTTGAATTATCGTGGTATCGACGACGAGGCGAGCGACGTCAACAAGTAATTTCACACATTTAAAATTTTATTAAGTGTATTACGAGTGTAGGCATTAGTGTACGAGTGTAGGCAAGTGACACACGGCTTTTCGTGATTCAAATTATTCCAACAATTAGGTACTTGCAACTTTGACATTTGCGTCCGCAGTAAAAATTCTATATCTCAACAACCTCCCAACCAACTTAGCTCATATACGAACTTGCAAATTCTATTAGTATAAGCAAATTTGCTGTCGAAATTCATTAAGTCACATTCTCTCGGTCAAAAAGTAGCCTGTGTGTTCCATGTCCTAATTATGTATCAAATATCATCGCAATCAAATTTTATCAATATAAAAAGGAAGTTCATAAGCTTCGGGACCTATTCTTATATTTATCCATAAACCAAATTTCATTGAAATCTGTGCAGTACTTTTTAAGATATGCTTGAAAGTATGTTCACGACAGACTTTTTTTTCAAAAAATTTTATTTCATTTTCATTATGTAGCTAATTTTAGGTTTTTTGGCCTACGGTTTTTTTTGTTTTTCTTCTAAGTTAGTACCTACCTACAAACATTTTTGCCTATACTTCTCTATTTTCAGTATAACATAGACAATACAATATAATTCTGTAATTTACAGAAACAAAGTAACACGATACATATGTAGGTCGAGTTTAGTCGGGTAAATGAAAAGTCAATGTTGTGGGTTACATTGTGGTTTGTACCACATGTTTGTAATGTATGATTACTGCTGTGGCGCCCTTGTGACCCGAGCCCTCAGAGAGCCGAGGACGGTAATCATCAATGCCACAAACACGAGTATCATACAACTAAAAGCATTTGGACTCATAGGCAGTCCAAATGCTCTAGCCCACTATCAGTTGGCAGCGTGCCCAGCATATATTAATTTATTAATAATTAATATATGCTGATTAATTATTAATAAATAATAATTAATTAATAATAACTATTATTTCAACAGTGAAAACGAGTTGTGAATATTTTTTTGGAATGGAAAATTTATCTGTTTTCCTATGCCACCGCATGGCGATTGGCCATGGACTAAAGAATGAAGTTTCTTTTTTTTTTTGGCTTTTCGCGTATAGCGTTTTATCCACATACGAAATGGGCAATTTAAAGTTTTCTTTAATGCAGAGAAAATAAAAGTTATATTTGGGAAAAGCTTTATATATTTAACACGTACAATTTGAAATTATCGATTTAAATACGAAGTTGTATGAAAAGAGCAAACAAAAGGTTCATTAATTTATTTGTACTATTGAACACGATCTTTTTTGTATCGGAACTTCTTTAAGAACAAATAAACTCGACCATATTAATCGATATGGGGATATGTGAAGCCATTATAAAAGAAAAAAAACATTGGAACAAACTTATACATAAAATATGGTTACCCTATAGTACGAAATTTCATACAAACAATAAAATAAGTATATCTCATAAAGTAAACAAGTTTAATTAGAAGTGAAATGGCAGATATTTAGTAAAATTTTTTACTAAAACATGAGCTATCTGGACTTTTTGTAATGGTAACAAATCTGAAGATATTCATGTTTGTTGGTTTTCATAAATGTGTGGATTGAGTGAGCACATACAATTATTTATTACTTATATATGTATCACAATAGACTTTCGTTTAGTATGTTACAAAATCCTATTGAACATGAACTAAACACGAGTAATATAACGAAGTTTAATTATAGAGTTTATTAGAGAGCAATCGGCCCTTGCGAAAATGGAGGATTGAGTGAGCATAATTATCTATTTGTAAATTTTTAAATACGGCACTAGGCAATCTGTCCATTGATACTTATATTCTTCACAAGTTTTACTAAAAACTAGTATACAATTTATTTTTGTAAACTCAATAGATTTGAAGATATTGACGATTTTCTGTGAGGACTGAGTGAGCAGATAGTAAACGATTTATCTTCTGTTTTACCTTTTTACAAAAAGGGATATTGGTTTTACAATTTTTTTAGAACTTTTACTAAATTATCCTATTTTATTAATTTTTTTCTGAGGGTGCTCACTCAATGCACACGCACACTATATCATCGCCTACCAACAATTGAAAGCTAAGCCAAGGATATTAATTCTATGACTATTTAAAGGGACACAAACAGAGCAACCTTGAGCTCACCGGTGAGTTCGGTGTTTGATGAAGAAAGTTCTGATTATCTAAGTATCAATAACCGTACCCGGGGTAAACATTAGAGTGAGAACCAGCAACCATAATATTACCTGTTTACTATCAGGTTTTAAAGCGCTCGTAGCGTAGTTTGCTTACTTGGATGGGTGACCGCTAGTGACTATTGAGCACTTCCGTGCTTCGGAGGGCACGTTAAGCCGTAATCCCGATCGTTATCAAAAGGATGGTAGTCCGTTAAAGCATGGTGGTTGGATATTTTGCGAATGCTCACCTGTCTAGCTACTACCCTCAAGTAGAAAATTTGTCGCAAATCACCTAACGGTGTGTATGGACAAAAAAAAGTTAATTTGTGGTCAACGTCTTGCCTATAGTTAAATGTATCATTCGAGATTTTAAGAAAGTTCTTATTTTATACAACAACAGGGTTTGATAGAAAAGCGCATTGCAGTATCAATGCATTTCATAATATACTGAATGATAGTTCGAAATCGCTGTGCATTTTAGCGTTCTGTGCTTTGGTATGTACGGAGCTTCGACAACATTACTTAAGAAGACTCATTGAATCACTATTTAGTACGTCCAATACACTCGTGAGATACTTCTACTATACCACTTTGAAACTATAAAATTTTTGTGAGCGATACAAATCACGTTATAAAATAATCTTCTTTAAAATCTATAACACATTTTTTTATGTTTTTATAGCTGATAGAGCAAGACTTTGACCACTATCTCACGTGATGATGTGGTCGAAGATGTTGTTCAGGTTAACCTAGAATTATATTTTTTTTAATATGTAAATATTTTGTGCCAAATGATTGTTACTTATGTTAATTAAGTTTAATTTGTAAAATATTTTTAATAACTCACTAGGTACTGACAATAGTCTTCATCTCGGTTAATGTCAAGAAAAATAATGATTAACCATCATACATTTTTGGTAAATATTGGTTAAGAATCTCATGTCAAAGAAGATGATTTGCATAAGTAAGGTTGCCACTACGACCTCTCTTCGCACGATCCATTAGATGACAATATTCAACGACAATTTCTTGAACCCTGAATGTTGTTATTTCATATAATTTTGGTCTCCAGAATTTATAATTGTGTTTCTTCTCTTACAGATAGGATGGCTAAGGGCTGAAGACCAGACCATTCTCACCATGCACGACAGAACAGTCCTTGGTGCTCGGTACTCCGTGAACCTGGACGCTCCCAGGACCTGGCAGCTGAGGATACGGCCACTCAGGGCTGAAGACAGAGGATGCTATATGTGCCAGATCAATACTCAGCCTAGCATGAAGTTTCAAATAGGGTGCATTGATGTTTATGGTGAGTGATTTCTTGTAATTTTCTTCATATGTCGAATACTATAAAAAATAACTTGAAATAATATGGTAACAAATTATCCTATGCAATACTAGAAGTAAAATAAAATAATTACATATCAACATAAATATGATACACAATAAATTTCATATCCTCTTGTTGCCCTTTGTATTGGTAAAGGAAATGTGAAAAATTTATAGCTATTGACCAATGGGGTCGACAACTAAAAACTATTAAACAGATGGCGCTGTCTGTTTGTTACCTTAAAGAAATCTAGCTTAAAAAGGAACCATGATATTTATTTTATTTCACTCTTTATGGTTTTAAACAAGAGTTTTCAATTACAAAATTACAAATTTCCGAGAGAAAAAATTATAATCATTTGCGGGATTCGAACCCGCGTCCATCCACCCTTTGAGCCGGGGTATGCTCTAACCAATTGAGATAACATGACACAATGACTCATAACTCTAATTTTTGCCCTCGTTCTTCAACTATCGTTTCGGATTCGAATCCCGCACATGACTATAATTTTTTTCTCTCGTTTATATGTTATTTTGTAATGTAATTCGCCAAGCAGGCGTTATTGCAAACATAACAATATTAAAAAGAGGTTTCAAGTTTTCCAGTAATGTGATTTATACCCTAGCATGTTAATGTATATACGAGGAGTAAAAAACCGAGGTTCTTACCTTCTGGGAAGATGAGCTAATTAAGTCAAAAGTTAAATTTAATCCATTGTTTAACTATTTTATAATCGATTTCAATGACTTTAAAATGTTCACTGTGTATCATTGTAGCCATATAAGAAAATCGGTCATATTCGATTTGGCTGAGTGCCCAGGAGTAGGTTTTTTCAGTTTCACATATGGAAACACTCTCAACAGTTCATACCTACTCAAAAAAGATGTTTTCTTTGTATATTGGAATCTTAGAATATAAAAAAATACCCATAATTTCATGTAATAAATGTCCATTTTAAAAGTTATTAAAATAACAAAGCTCTTAAAGGATTTTACATACTTCCTTTTTCAGTATACTGAGGAATTTCGAAACTTCTATCTCTTGACATTCAGGTGATCCACGACAAGATTTTTTTTATAAAATGTAGGAAAATGAAGTTATTTTTTTTTCCATACAAATGGACGTTTTCCTTGTAACAAACATTTAGCGCCACCTGGGCGGAACTACTTTGACTGAGGGCATCTTCATTATAAGTTGAGCTTCACTATTTTCGTGTTCCTATTACACTATGTTAGTGTACCTACGGTTTTTACGGCTACAGAAAAACTATTTATTAGTTTAATCACAGCTTCAAACGTACGAACGGGATGATCCAGAGTTTATGAGATGGATACCGTAAATAATATCTAAAATTTAAAATTTTGAATACCCCGTATTTATTTAGTTTTCTCCACATTTACACATTTATTTTCACTCAACCCACGAAGCTTTAGACAATGGCATCCCACATGCCAGACGAGAAGATGAAATTATTTTCCGGCTACGTTCTCACATATTGGAGCTCCCTTAAAATTTAATTTCCTTGAATTCCTTTTTCCGTCTATTACTGTGTTACCATTTTGCTGAAAAGAACCAAATTTCAAGTTTGTAACTCAGTTCGGTTACTGACTATTGACACTTGACTTAAAATAACAGACTGACATATATATACATAGCGGAGTCTCTTTCATAGGGATTCGTTTTTCCTTTGGATCCTGAACTCTAAAAATGATATTTTCAGTAAAAAAAGACAAATTAACTTACACGGAACTTCTGATTGAAAAACGTTATAAAATGTATATGATTTAGGTATGATTTTGCTAAGCCGTTCTGAACCGATAAGCTACGTTAAGCAACGTCCGCTACGGTCAGGAGTTGGATGGGTGACCGCTAGTGGCATTACTATTAAGCGCTTCCGTGCTTCGGAGGGCACGTTAAGCAGTCGGTCCCGGTTGTTGTCTTAGGAGCGGTCGTTTTAGCATGGTGGTACGACATTTTGCCCTTTTTGATAGCTGATATGCTAGCCTTTGACCACTATCTCACCTGATGGTAAGTGATGATGTGGTCAAAGATGTGTACAGGCTAACATAGAATTACTGGCTCTCAAGGACAGTGGGCAGGCGGCCAACACCCTCAAGTAAAAAATCTGTTAAGCACCTAACGGTGTGTTCAGGCAGCGGTCCTTGAGAGCCAGTAATTTTATGTTAGTATGATCAACATCTTCAACCACATCATCACTTACCATATCAGGTGAGATAGTGGTCAAAGGCTAGCATATTATCATTTATTAAAAAAAGGTATTTTGTATTAATGACATCTCAAAATATTCAAAACTATAAACTGTGTTCGTTTTTTTTAAATAAACCCACGCGCTATGCGATTTCTCTAAGACTATAATGAGAAAAAACCTTCCTCTATTCCCCATTGGCTACTGAACTTCGTTAAGTGACGTACTTTTTCCATTTCCACTTTAAAAACGAAAGAAATAGACGCTATCATAGCGTCATTACAATGTAATAAAATATTTAAAGAAATCGTCATAATGACTGCTACGCTTTTAAATTACCTACTTGATAAAGTCAATTTAATCGGTGACACGCCTACCTCCCTATACCGTCGTCAATCGATCAACTACCTCTCACTTGCCCCAGAAACCGACATTATGGAAATAAAAGGGCGCAGAAAGTAGGTTCAAGCTTCAAGTAAATGTAAAATCTAATTCGTTCTTTTTGTCGATAGAATAGCCTTTTTCCACAATATCTGATACTGTATCAGCCGGATAGTCTACTGCTGAACCTATGTTCAGCCTCTCCCATGCCATAATCTTCACACTTGGCAGGCTTGGAGATCGCAGCGCGAGATATCAGTTCCTCAGAAAGCGCTCAGATTGAAGACGTTAGAAAAAAGGCCAGGTCAAGAGTACCCTAAACCGACGCTTATGTTTAAAAGGACTGATGAGTGTAGATGAAGCGAAAGAGATATGTAAGGATCGTAGTAAGTGGAAATCCGTGGTCTCTGCCTACCCCTACGGGAAAGAGGCGTGATTTTATTTATTCCCCTTCCTCCCGGACCTCTGACCTGAGCAGACGTGCTTGTGAACACTATTTTATATCTTTTCTGTTTTGAAAAATAAAATCCAGTGATAATTGCGACGGAAAAAAAATAGGAGCCCAGAAACAAGTGGAAGCTATTTATGCTGCGCGGCGTAGACGCAAGAGCACTTCACAGTGTGTGTGAGTAACCCACCTATCTTTACACAAACTTATGGACAACGTAGTTGCATATGTAATGCTAATTAGTGCCATCACCTTTTGCCAATTGCATTCGGACATATTATAAAGAGAGACAAGAACATTATTAGAACCTTGTATAGAGTGGAGATCTTCTAAGAGTGGACGGAAAGCGTTATTGTTCTAAATCCTCGATCGCGTCCATCTTATGCTGACCTATATTCGGTGAACGGTATTAAGTTACTTCTTTGATTTCTTGGTATCCTGGTACATTGAACGAACGATACGTACGATGCCGCGCACTCAACGCACCCCCCCGCCATGCACCCCCCCGGCTGAAATCCATTGCCCCGCGGCTCCATTGAATGCACTTCAACTTCAACAACCAAGCTCTGGTTCAGCACCTGATTTGACTACAATTGGATCTAGTGAAGCGGAATACTCAGGCTTCACATCTAAAAGGTTAAACAAAAGGAAGCGTGAAGTTGACACGGACGATTTAAAAACCTCTATTAACAATCTAAACAAGCTCCTGACTACATCTATGGCGAAACAAGACTCTAAACTTGCAACAGTCGTAAGTGCAGTCAGTGAAATTAAACAACAAAATGAGAATATAGTGAAGTCAGTCGAGTTTTTGTCGGAAGAGAATCGGAAACTAAGTACGAAACTAACTACAATGCAGAGCGAAAGAAATGACCTTCTTCTTTACATAAAATCCCTGGAGGAAAAAGTGGAAACTATGGAGCGGAATTCTCGTGCCGCTGGCCTTGAATTACGTAATTTTACATACAAAGCGGGTGAAACTAAAAAAGACTTATCAGAAATAATAGTAAAGATCGGTGAAAAGCTCAACACTCAAATTCAAAGTCATGAAATTAAAGATATCTTTCGGACAAAGTCAAAAGGCGAAAACAAGCCCATCATCGTTGAATTTACTTCTGTGATTAAAAAAGAAGAACTGCTAGAATCCCTTAAAAAGTTCAAACGTGACAGGAATGGTCAATTGGAGTCCTCATCGTTTGGTATCAAGGGGGATTCTACAAGAGTTTTTATTTCTGAGACATTAACTACAAAAAACAGGCGGTTGTTTACTCAGGCACGTGACTTCGCAAAGACAAATTTATATAAGTTCTGCTGGACTTCCCGCGGCTTTGTATACATCCGTAAAGGAGATGGCCAGCCGGCTATCCGCATCGCCAGTGATGAAGACCTCGACCGTTTAAGAACTACCACGTGACTAGTTTATTCTCTTGTGTCCCTAAAATACAACAGCATACTTAGGATAAGTCTTAATTACCGTTTTTTATGTTATACATTTATTATTAGTGTTAAAAAAATGCCATTATTCACACCCCCACACACAAATTTATCCAAATCACAATTTCCTGATAAACACATAATTCACTATCACACACATACCCTAAACCGTTGCAGAACACACTCTCAATATTTGTCTTCTGATTATCACTACCTCTTAGCCAACATTAATCTACCAGTAAAGTTTGATACTACAGTGACACTACTCGTACCAATGATTTTTCTCACATATTATTATGGATAGCACCATTAACAATATATCCACAGAGCTTGATGATTATAGAATAACCCGTTCACTAATATGTGACCCTGTAGATTGCCATAACTACTTCAACGATAAAAATAATGGGTTAACTATAACTACACTTAATATCCGAAGTATTTATAAAAATTTTGACCAGTTTCAACTGTTACTTAATAGATCTGGTATAAAATCCCATTTCATAATACTGACTGAATGCTGGTTAGAAACCCACAAAACGCCTCCTATATTATCTAACTACAACATATTTTTCACAACTAAGTCCAAAAACCAAAATGATGGTATAGTAGCGTATGCTAGAGACCATTTGGAATGTATTATAGAAGAACCTGTTTTCGATGGTGCTACCTGTTTAATTGTTAAACATAAAAATAATGCTATTATATCTATTTATCGATCCCCATCAATACGCGTAATCAACAATTTTCTTGAATCATTAGAAGCAATAGTAAACGGACTAAATAAATATAAAAATATATTTATTGTTGGAGACATCAACATAGATATAAAGCCTACAAACAATGACCAAAACAGTTCTAGATATCTTGATCTAGTGCATAGCTTAGGGTTTCTACCAGGACACACCTTGCCTACCAGGGACATGAACTGTCTTGACCATATACTAATCAAATCCAATTGTACTGGTACATGTCTCGTTCTAAACACATGTATCACAGACCATAAAGTAGTACTTCTCAACCTAAATAACCCTATTAGTAATAAAATTTCAAAAACTTTCAATAAAATTAACTATGATAATGCTCTGGTTCACTTACAAAACACTGATCTGTACTTTATATCTAATATGACTGATCCCAACCTTGCTGCTGAAGCACTTTCTAAAGCGATTATGTATTCTATAAAAATAAATACAAAAATTTTAGCAGTACCACGAAGCCAAAGAATTATAAAACCATGGATTACGATTGGTTTAGTAAGATGTATCCGCAACAGAGACCGCATGCACTTAAAATTAAAGAAATCACCTAATAATGAGATACTTAAAATAACTTACACACGATATAGAAATTATTGTAATCTTACATTAAGAAACTTAAAAATAGCACACGAAAAATCTGAATTAGAAAAGGCTGGTAATAACAGTAAAGTAATGTGGAATAAAATTAAAGAAATAACAAACACGAATAAACTAAAGAACCCACCTACTGAACTATTATCACTAGAGCCCAACCCTAATGATTCAGTTGGGAAAATCAACAAATATTTTGCATGTGTTGGCACCAACTTAGCCCAAGCTATTACTAATTCCAATGATCTGAACACAAATAAACAAACCTATTTAAATTTACCTCCCTTTACTTCTGATTCTTTGGTTTTACTGGAAACTACTGAATCTGAAATTGAATCATTGATCCTTAACTTAAAATCTAACAGTTCTGGAGGATGGGATAGAATACCAACTTTATTTATTATAAAGGCTAGGCGTATTATTGTTCCATACCTTACAAAAATTTGTAACCTGTGCATTGCAAAAGGTGTCTTTCCTACCATCTTTAAAAAATCTCTCATCCACCCAATATACAAGGATGGAGACAGAAACTTAGTTAGTAATTATCGTCCTGTCTCAGTACTACCTGTCCTTTCAAAAATACTAGAAAAACTTCTTAATAAACAATTAATACAGTTCATGGAGAAAAAGCTTCTACTATCATCATCTCAATTCGGTTTTCGCAGGGGCAGGAGCACTGAAGATGCCGTTAACCACTTAATAAGTCACGTGACTAGCCTAGTTGACAAGAAGCAAAAAGTGATTGGTGTTTTCTTAGATTTGAAAAAGGCTTTTGACACTGTTTCCGTACCCATCTTGATTGAAAAGATGGAGAGGTATGGGATACGTGGGCTACCGCTGCAACTTTTCAAAAGTTATTTGCAAGATAGATCTCAGTGCGTAAAAATAAACAACTTTGTTAGCAGTGATATTCCTATGACAGTTGGTGTCCCGCAGGGTAGTGTGCTCGGTCCCAGTCTTTTCTTGATGTATATTAACGACTTATGCAACATAGAATTATACAACGGTTCTATTTTCAGCTTTGCGGATGATACCGCACTTGTATTTCATGAGGAGACTTGGGAGGGAGTGCAATTACTTGCCGAACAAGGTATTATGAAGGTACACAAATGGTTGAACTGCAATCTTCTTACCCTCAACTTAAATAAAACAAATTTTATGACCTTTACTATGAATGATTCCACCAGGCCTTTACATAATTTTAAAATACAGGTTCATAATGATTGTGAACAGAATTTAGGTAACATATGTAACTGCATGGAGATTAAAAGGACCAGGGAGCTTAAATATTTAGGAGTCATTATTGATGATCTGTGCACGTGGCATGCTCATATTGACCTCATAACATCTCGAGTACGCAAATTGTCATGGGTTTTTAAAAAACTGAGACACGTTGCCAATAAGGAACTACTGGTTATGGTTTATAGATCTATTTGCCATTCAATCATACAGTATTGCATATCTATTTGGGGAGGAACACATAAAACGTTCCTTTTAAAAGTAGAAAGAGCACAGCGTTGTATTTTGAAGGTTATGCTGTTCAAGCCGTTTAGATACTCAACACGACAATTATATGATGATTGTAAATTATTAACTATCAGACAGACGTACATCTTACATATAGTTCTTAGAAAGCACATAATAACACCTTATAACAAAACTGATACTACAAAAAGACGAAAAGAAAAAGTTTGCAAAATCACCCGACCACGAACAGCGTACCTTATACGCCAGACAACATATATGTCAAGCTTTTTATATAATAAAATTAATAAAGATTTAAATATTCACGAGCTCACACACTGGGAAAGTAAATTTAAATTATATGAAATGCTCTTAAATATGGACTACGAAAAAACGGAAGAATTTGTAACCACTACTATTTAACAATTTAACTCACACCTGCCACAAAACAAATATCTTTCCTTTCCCTACTCCTATCTCTCTCTCTCACACACACACACACACACTCACACACACACGCGCACACACACACGCGCACACACACACACACACACATTGCCAAGTAACGTGGCATAAATAACGAAGTACCATATAATAGTAAATTTAGCTTTAGTTATAAATGTATATTGTGTACACACTTTGAATACAAACTTACGTTGATTCATTTACTTAGTGTTAATGTAGGTAATACATGTATTTACAAATAATTGTACCATATAGGAAGGTGGTCCCCAAGATACAGGTTTACCTAGTTTGGGGGCCAAAAGTATTTTGTATTTGTAAAACATTTTTATATCAATAAACGTTATTATTATTATTATTTATGTATGTAGAAATCGCAGCTGCCCCTTATGGTGTGTTACCCTCAGTCGCCTCTTACCACTTCCACGTGTTGAAATGGGTGGGTGTCATTCTAGCCCGGCACCCCACTGGTTGATACAATATCTGATGGTATGTGATAATGAGATCGAAGACGAATGGCACCATTATGTTGCTTGGCGATTGATTTTCTTCTGTAGGGTGGTAGCTTGTCAGTTTGCAAAATGCTGGATCATTATGAAGAGATGTAGAAGTCTTCAAGCCGCCCTAAGGCCTTTGACCTTTCGCCTGAAGAATTTTGAATCAATAACAGTGTTTTGCCGTCGGGTGTAAAAATTGATCATCAAACGAGTGTAATTTATATTGTTTAGTAGTGGCGCGCTATCGGAGACGTAAGTTTTGGTATATACGCTATTGTGTGGTGTGAATTTAGCTTTGCTATTTTCCGAAAGAACGTAGAGTGGTACACCCAAGGTAAAATTTAAAATCCAAAAATCCAACATTTTACTAATATAAAAAAAATATTACACCAATTATTTTTATTATATTCAAAATATTACTAAAATAAACGGAAAACGATAGGGGATTGCGGCCCCCGTGTATTAATGCGAGAAAATTTCAAAATTTATTTAAAATTAAATTATATTACTTGAAATGCCGAATCTTAAAAAAATTACCAAACAATTGTTAATAAGTTTAAAGATGTACAACCTATTGACGTGTAACTAATCTAGATCAATCCACTGCATACATTTTGAAAACCAAAAAGGAAAATACAAAAACAAACGAAAATCTACTGTAATATAGAGGCAAAAACTGCTTTTTGATATCGGGTGTAAAAATGTAGTGAGTGTAACATTTTTTATTTGTAAGCCTTTGACCTCAATCGTACCTGATGGTAAGTGATGATATGGTCGAAAGTGTTAACAGGCTTAACCTAGGATTACTGGCTCTCCAGGATAGCCTGCCGGAACACACCATTAGGTGCTAGGCGACAGATTTTCAACTTGAGGGTCGCTAGCCAGGCGGGCATTCACAAAATGCCCTTCCATGCGGTGAAGCTCAAGCCCGCAGCGTGATGTAAACCATGGACCTGCTGCGTGGCAGTCCATAGCCAATGCCACTGAGCCATCACTGCTTTAAATTATTTTTTTAGTAGTGATGCGACAAGTCTTACGAATACCATCTTAATTCATAATATATCAACCGAGATCGACGGTTAAAGTGCCCTCCGAAGCACGAAAGCACTCAGTAGTTAATGTAATTAGCGGTTACTCATTCAAGAGTTCATTGATTATAAGCAGTAAGCACCGCAGGACAAACTCCGCTTCGAGCGCTTCTATTGATGTTACTAGTATACATAAATATAGCCATACTTGGGGTCAAAAGGTAAATAGTTACGTTCAAACTTTATTTACTCGTAAAGGCCCGTATTAGCCACTTTCCGCAGACGTGACTATTAAATGAAGGGCTTAAAATAGTCATACACGGGTTGGAACATTTCTACTGGTCTATATATATTTATATATATTATTATAATTATATATATATATATTATATACCATATTTTTTTTTACCGGCAGTATGCCTTCATTAACAAAATACTACGATCTATACAGATAGTAAATTTATATGTTAGCCTGAACAACATGTTCGACCGCAATTTCACTTATATACTAGCAGGTGAGATAGAGGTCAAAGACTAGCCATAGACCACAAGACAAGAAAGACCGATAGGTTTTTTTATGTTTTTGTGACGGAACAAACCCGAGGCCCATCTTATGTTATGTAGACTAGCCTCTGCCTATAACAGACGCATTTCATCAACGACGAATTGCACTGTGCCCGTCACACTGAGACGTACAGTTTTGTTATAAAAACTAACGTGGTTTTCACTCATTGAGAACTGAGTGCTCAGCGAGACGTCAACGCGGGCATCCCGAGCTCTCCTTGAAAAATACCACCGAATGTGGTTGAAATTATAGTCGGAGCTATCTGACTTATTCACGTGAATTATCCCGTATTATTTACTAAAATGAGACGTACAGTTGTTAGTGTACATGTGCCTGTAATTTTACTGGCTCTCTAGGACTGCTACCGCAACACAAAGCAGCAGAAAGCAGTGATGGCTCAGTGGCATTGGCTATGGACTGCCGCGCAGCAGGTCCATGGTTCGAATCCCGCCCAGAGCTTGAGCTTCACCGCATGGTGGAAGGGCATTTTGCGAATGCCCGCCTGGCTAGCGACCAACCCTTAAGTAGAAAATCTGTCGCCAAGCACCTAACGGTGTGTTCCGGCAGCAGTCCTTGAGAGCCAGTGAAATAACAGGCAAAAGTGAGACTTAACAGGTATGTCTCAAGGTGATGGGCGCAGTGCAGTTCGTCACTTGTGATGAAATGCATCTGTTATAGGCAGAGGATACCGCTTATCATCAGGTGGGCCTCGCGCTTGTTCCTTCACAATAACATAAAAAAAACACTGTTAGGTGCTTGGCGACAGATGTTCTACTTGAGGGCAGTCACTAGCCAGGCGGGCATTCGCAAAATACCCTTCCACCTTGCGGTGAAGCTCAAGCCCGCGGCGGGATTCGAACTATGGACCTGCTATGCGGCAGTCCATAGCCAATGCCACTGAGCCGTCACTGCTTCAAAGATATTCTTGAAACTTCTCAATTAAAACCAAACAAATGGATTCGTTTCAAATAATTTATTATTATTTTATATTATTTGCGGAAGCTGTCAAAATTGGCAATGGGTTGGGTTTTGAATATCACACATCGTACCCCGTCGCGGGCAATCGAGGGTACAAGGTTATAAGGAATTTAAAAAACCTACTCGTCGTTTCAAATTACCCGTTTTCTCCTGAAAAACTGAGCTGATTAAATTTTCGCTTATTTTTAAGAAAGACTGGTTTCGTTCTAGGCTCTTTTTATTTTCTTTTATGCTAAAAACTATCAAAAAAATCTGGTGGTCCTCTAATCAGGGCGGTAAAATCGTTCATTTTCAGGGACATATTTTTTTTAAGTAATATATAGTTACTGTATAAAAGAAAATGACAGGTCAATGACTATTGTAGGCCTAGATTAAATGTAAAAAATATTGCTTCAGAGGAATTACCTAGTGACTTACGATCGGTTAATTCACTCCCGTTCGACGTGTGAAAATTCAGCGGTAAACCCAATTATTTGTAGATGTATAAATATTCATTCAAATCAAATCTTTAAAGTTACTTATCTGAACACCAAAAAAATATTTAAGACCTACTAGATTCCCTACAAAATGAATCTTGAAGAATCCACCTTAAGTCAACAACAGCCGCCTCGAGAAGCCGCACCTATTACTTAAATCGAGTGACCTATATCCGGAAGACGTTTAATCTATTCTTGGTCGGATTATATTGACGTAGCTAATAGTCGTTCAAGCATAGCGTAATAGCACGGCACGAGTAGCACAAGAATTGTATGTACGGTGTTTACTTACGTTATAAGACGTAGTTTAAGTAGAAACCCTAGTGGACCGACGTCTTCGAGATTGTGGTAAGCCGATGAAAGGTGACAGAAAACTGTTCATTGTAGTATTTTACGGAGGAAGCCTATGTTGTCTAGTTGACATCTTCATGTTTAAGATGGAGTTATTTTATTGTATAATTGTCTTTTCTAAACTTTTGTAGATCCTGAAATGAGTTATTAATCCTTTTCTTCCTTTGCAATATAAAACAAGGTCAGCTTATTATTAGACATTTATTATCATATGTGTAGATTCGGAAAATATTAAAATTTCGCTAAAAAAATTGTTTGAACAGTTCTCGCGTGTATGAACCGACTTATATATATATATATAATATTAGATGGAATAAGCACGAGGACCACCTGCTGTTGAAAGACTCTTGTGACTGTAATGTAAATATTCAGAACTCTATTCAAAGGGAGCGCGGCGCGGTCCACTGTTGCCACGGTGGGCGCTCTTGGTTCAGAGAGACTCAAAACTTACAGCTATATGTTTTTCTAGTGTTATCTGACACTTTTAAGTTCTGTGTCTCGTAATAAAATACAATGCCTACTCCGAGCTAAGAGCGCCCGCTGCGGCAACACTGGACCGCCTGTGTTCCCTTTGAATAGAGTTTTAAATATTTACATCGAGCTAAGTAATAAAACATATGAAATATTAGATTTCAGGCACAAGATACTTTAAATATCAGGTGGTCCTTGTGCTTATTCCGTCATATACACATACACAAAAACAAACAAATAGAAAAATTTTTCATCTCAAAATATTTGTTAGGACTAGCAGAAGTCAGCCCTAAGAGGTTGTTAGCATTTTACCAATAACCCTGTATAATCTGAAACGTTTTTATGCGCTTAGAAAACCTATAGAATATACATATCGCTTATATAGCGATAAGTATATTATATAGATTATATAGCGCTTGAATTTGTGTTGCGTGATTTCACCCAGAATGACACGTAGACAAGAAGACAAACAAGAAAGAGATATAATAAAAACGTGGTAAAATGACTCGCATTTAGAATTTAAATGGAAGGAAATTTGCATCCGTACAGCTGCACCAGATATAAAACTGAAGACGAACTGGTTTTTATACTGGATTAAATGACTTACCGACCTCTGTTCATACATGGGTTATAAGGTAAATTATTGTCTGTGCCAGCAGTCATTATGCTTGAACGAATCAAGCACTCCAAGATGTTACGTAAGCTGATTAGAGTACAGAGGAAATTGATGTTTAATGTATTGCATAATAAAGTTTTACCTTCGTGTTCATTATGCAGATGGCCCTAAGCACTTTTGTCAAATTAGTGTTGCTTATAGGTCGATTCAAATTGGTTTATAATTTGATGTTGCTTCGTCTTTGTATAAAGTTCAAACTAAAATAGCTTATATAGAAGCTTATATTGAAAGAGTATGTCCTACCTCGTAGGGCAGAAGGTCGCGGGGCTCGAATCTCGTTTGTCGTTCATCTTTCTATATATAATTTATATACACAATGTACAAGCCGGTTGATTAAAAACGAACAGAAGATCGCTAATCATAACAACTCAAGTGCACACTAGAGACAGTCCATAGTGTGTAAGTGAGATGTATTGATTAGCAGCGTCATCTTCGATTAGTTTCTTTATTTAATCCAGCTACATCAAAAATGTTGCCCGTAAATAATATCAAATTACTAAAATTGTAATAAACTTGAAGAATACTAACCATAGCTGCACCGAGTCGAAATGTCCATACTTACAAAATACCGCTCTCGAAGAGTTTCAGCAATTTTGTGCTAGACATTTGCATGTGCCAGGCGGGAGATTTCTTTTTCAATTTAGAAGTTGTACCCTACTTTATTGGAACCGGGTGACATTTTTGACGACAACGGACCGAGTTAGTGCCGCTTCTAATGCAAACTAACCTCTACGGTTGGCAAAGAAAAAAACTTGCATTACGTATTTGCACAGAGGATATATGGAGAGAATGTTACTTTAACGTATAAAGAATTTGGTCACATAAAAATGCAAGAATAATTTCTAAATACTATATTAGTACTAATTTTGATTGTAAAAGAAAGTCAAATTATTGGACGGAGAACCTCTTTGCTTTTAATCTATTTATTTTTAATAACCAACAAACATGTTCACATTATTTTCTTTTTTATAATAATAATTGTGATGCCAACATCGTTGACCACAAATTAGGTAAACATCTGTAGTGAGTTATACATAAGTAAAAAAAAAGGTATTTAACCATTTAAATAGTTGACATACTATTTAAATGGTTAAATAACTTTTTATCTATATTTTAATATCTTATATATATATAAGATATACGAGTAAATATAAAAAGTATACACCGATAAACGCAAGTAAGCTTTTAAAAGGGCTATCATACTATATATAGGTCAACAGTAATACATATTATATGGCTTCCAGTCTTAGTATTTACATGAGTAGGGTAGAGTTGAGTTGATTTACAAGGCACAACAAAGGAGGATCATCACGAGTGATCATTGACGCTACCTTCGAGCAGGTCTAACAAAGACATCCTAAAACAACTCACCCGCTCGTGAAATATGTATATACAATTGAAACGAGTATTATAGGATTCTGTCATACGACACAGTGGTGATTGATCACTAGCCTTAATACGACAGGTGGGAACAGCAAACATCTTGTATACGGTGAGGATGAGGTCTAAAAGGTACCTTATACCGAAGCTCATCGATCAACTCTGTACTGTCATATCTATTATGACATAGGTCATACAGAAGCATGACGTCTAATTTTTGTCTTCTAGTATTTAAATTCATCAATTTATATCTTGCAGGCATTCCTCACATATTTAATTTTTTATGCCTGATGCTAGCCTTTGACCACTGTCTTACCCGATGGTAAATGATGATGTGGTCGAAGATGTTGTTCAGGCTTACGTAGAATTACTGGCTCTCTAGGACAGCTGCTGGAACACACTGTTAGGTGCTTGGCTACAGGTTTACTACTTGAGGGTGGTAGCCAGCCAGGCGGGCATTCGCAAAATGCCCTACCGCCATGCTATAACGACTGCCATCCTAGGACGACAACCAGGACCGACGCGATGGCTTAACGTGCCCTCCGAAGCACGAAGGTGCTCAAAAGTAACGTTACTAGCGGTCACCCACCCAACTCATGACCGTGGTGGACGTTGCTTAACTTTGCTGATCGGTTAAGAACAGCTAAGCAAACTTCGCGACGAGCGCTTCACATTGTAATTTTTCAACACCACGGAGAGACAGTTTATTGCTGTTATCGTTATCTATGATGCTAAAGGATTAATTACTGGTAAGGGCTCACCAAAATTATAGCAAAGCAAAAAATATACTACGGTCTCATTGTCTATTGATTGTATCGATATATGAACGAGTGAAATAGCAACTCCATCCCCTTGAGACGGTTAATAGACTTTATAGAGAAGACAGCAGGACATGTTTTTTTTTTTTATTTCGAGTTGCTTATAGTGTGGTAAACCCGGTCTACGCCTAGTATTGTTTAACGTAGGAGAAAATTTGTTCTGATCCAGAAGTTTCCTTTGGGCTTCACTGAATTGTGGACACAAATAGACTGCTTGGACCGTATGCTTGTACAAACTGTTATATACTTATCCGAAACGCACCGTTATAGAATCTTGCAGCAGTCTCAAATGACTGATTATTTCATACCAGTCGCAATCTTCACAAGACCTTTCAATACTAGGACCCTATATACCAAAACTTCAATCAACGTAATGCACGTCAAACTTGTAAACTATTGCATGAACATTTTGCTTACACAGAAATAAAATTCTCAAAGGGTTCTCGAGGCGGTCGCGAGGAGAGAATAAAAATCCAACATTAAACATTTCCAAGCAACTTGGAAATAAATAAAGTTTTCGCAACTCGAGCCAGTAACTAAAGTAGCTAGTTGGGTAGCCACTACAATGTTACAGTTACGAATGAAATACAATAGAGACCAATAACTTAACTAAGGTTAATCTCGGTGTTAACATATTTGTGTATTTTGCATGGTGGTAGGGCATTTTGCGAATGCCCACCTGGCTAGCTCAACCTCCATCAAGTAGAAAATCAGTCACCAAGCCCCTAACGGTGTGTTCCGACAGCTATCCTTGAGAGTCAACAATTCTAGGTTAGCCTGAACAACATCTTCCACCACATCATCACTTAGCAGCAGGTGAGGTAGTGGTCAAAAGCTAACTAATGAGGCATAAAAAAGGCAATATATTTGCCATCGGGTGGGCGATTTGTTCATCTCATTAGCACATAATATTTAAAATATTTTTATTTTTTACTTTATTATCGCAGTAACGAATTAATACTAAACTTATTCTAGACAGATTACAGTAATTTATTAATGATCGTGTTTCATGGATGTTACAGAAGTTGTTTTTAGGAGTAGTTGAAACGGTGTATTTGTTTTTAGTGTAGTAATTCAATGATATATTGTGTTTGAAGGTAAGCAAATCGAACAGGACTTCGCGGACTACAGGGACAGATGGTAACTTCTGTGTATAGAAACATAATAGTGTGAAAAGTTTGAGATTGGTTCGGTTTATGCTCGCAATATGGCGAAATCGAAGTCTATTCGCATTTAGTACATTTTTAAAGAAAAGTGTTCAATTTGGTCGAGAATAAGTATTGTTACGTATTCGGAAATTCTCTCTAGTATTATTTCTACAGATGTAAAAGAAGTCTGCTCAAAATTTTGCCAGGGTTTTTTTATTTTTTATACCTGATAGGTTAGCCTTTGACCACTATCTCACCTGATGGTAAGTGGTGATGTGTTCGAAGATGTTGTTCAGGCTAACCTAGAAGTACTGGCTCTCAAGGACAGCTGCCGGTACACACCGTTAGGTGCTTGGCGACAGATTTTCCACTTGAGGGTGGTAGCTAGCCAGGCGAGCATTCGCAAAATGCCCTACCACCATGCTATAACGACTGCCATCCTAAGACAACAACCGGGACCGACGGCTTAACGTGCCCTCCGAAGTACGGAAACGCTCAGTAGTAATGTCACTAGCGGTCACCCATCCAACTCATGACCGCGCGCGACGTTGCTTAACTTTGCTGATTGGTTGAGAACAGAAGTAAACTTCGCTACGAGCGCTTCAAGCTGATGCTACTTAGAATGCAATTTAATTTTACACAGAAGGTTATTCGGTTGAAATAATTTTGTAGGCGAGAACAAAGGATGTGAAAATATGATTTAACTGAATCAGGGATCAGATGAGATCAAAGACATTTGAGTTAGAAACATCCCTATTGGATAATAGTGTTTTGTGAAAGCCGGGTGTTTTCAAATTTCTTAGTATAATTTAGAGTTAAGTTGAAGCGTCCACTTATTCTGCTAAGCCTAAGTGCGAATTGGACACCGTGGGTGCCATGCCTACGTTGAATGTACAAAAAAGTAGTTACTTTTCTCATTCCGTTAAAAATTTTCTCCGTAAATCTGCCCTGTTCTTGGTTGTTTTATTATAATAAGATTTTATCCAGCGGATATTGGATTGGACCAATATTAGTTACTGTATTAGCGGATTGTCCACTACTGTAATATTGTTTGCCACCTATGCCGTGAAACTCATCAGAAAAAGAAACATTTAAAATAAGATGCCTAGGTAATAACGAAGAGACCAAGGCGAGATAACGAGCGACCCGCTGCCACAAGCTCAAAATATATTTACTAAGGACTTTCCTCATAATGTGTTAATGCTCAACAAATTGCTTCTTTCCTGGGCGCTCAGGCGTTGGTGTGACTTCCTCGTGGCGGGACCCTTTGATCTTTAGGATACATTTTCTTTGAACGGTGCCAAGTAATGACTTTTTTCCTTTTTATCTCAGCTTATATTACTTAGCTTTGATTTTCACATTTAATAACAGTGAATATTTTTTATTATTCCAGTTTAAAATCTGATAACGTTGGTATTAAATGCGACCACATTTTGACTTGCCAAAAGCGTGTCGATGTTTGCTTTTTCAATAAAAAAATCGTGTGTTTGTTTTTTCTATTGAACACACGACTCGCTTGCACATCTCCAAAATGGTGAAGGACAGTAGGTGTAAAGTATGCTTCAGTTATATGTTCTTTTTTTATGCTTGATAGATTAGCCTCTGACCACTATCTCACCTGATGGTAAGTGATGATCAGGTCGAAGATGTTGTTCAAGCTCACCTAGAACTACTGGCTCCCAAGGACAGCTGGCGGAACACACCGTTAGGTGCTTGGCGACAGATTTGCTACTTGAGGGTGGTCGCTAGCCAGGCACGCATTCTCAAAATGCCCTTACACCATGCTATAACGACTGCCATCCTAAGATGACAACCGGGACCGACGGCTTAACGTACACATCAACGCTCAGTAGTAATGTCACTCGCGGTCACCCATCTAACTCATGACCGCGGTGGACGTTGCTTAACTTTGCTGATTGGTTAAGGACAGCTAAGCACGAGTGCTTCAATTTATATTAAGTTGCTTAAATGTTCATAAGTGTGCCAACGAACTGAACAATACGTGAATATAATGGAACCTGGTACAATGCCGGAACTCTAGAGTAGTGTTTATATTATTTTTTTTACATATTTATACATATACAGCATTACAGAATTAATTTTCCAAGGCGAACAAATATAACTTTAAAAAAATATTATTAAAATGTCATTATCAACATTAAAAGCCAAAAATTATTATATATACATTATATTATCCACTAACTCTTCAAGCCGGGGATTTAACTATGGAATTCGGGATTTAAAAGCAACATTTTACACCCCTTGACCAACTGGTTAGTTAATTATCGCATTCGGTATAAGGAGTAAAATTGAATTGATGTACATTTCAGTTTTAATCCAATAATATTATTGCCTAGTTTTATTCATTTATCTCGCTTTAAGTTTTTCTACCAAAAAATATTACTGGAATTAGAGATCGTTTTATCTTACTATTTTTCACCGATACTGGAACGAGCTATTTCTGCTAGCATGCTATTTCTTACTTTACATCAAGGGTGTCACAGACAAAATTGGTAATATCTTAAGACGAGCTTCAATAAAAACTTACTTCAAGCCGCACAAGAAGATTAACCAATTTTTAAGACCTGTTAAGTGCAATATTTCCCTACAAGATGCAGGTGTTTACAAACTTGATTGTGAATGTAGGCTGTCATACATTGGGCAAACAAAGACGAGCATTGGTATCCGAGTAAAAGAACACATTGCTGACATGAAGAACAGACGCTCGACCAAGTCTGCAGTTTGTGAACATGCCCAGGACAAACCCAACCACTACAATCGGTTCGACAATCCAAAAATCCTCGCCAGAGAGACCCGGTTTATGCCAAGAATGTTACGCGAGGCTATTCAAATCAAAAAGTACCCAAATTTCAATAGAGATGATGGTTTTTTTTTTTTTTTTTTTTTTATTATTTATATTTTTACACTACAGACTCTGGGTCCGTACTCTTTTGAGATCTTACTTTTCCTTATCATAGTAATACATTTTATTAAGTAATCGTTGTCTCCAATACATCAGTCTTCCTGAAGGGAAGGGTGTTTTAACATTAAAGTGAGTCCATTTTTTTTTTATTTGTATAAATATTTTTTTTTATTATCTAGTTTGTTAGGTGAAAAATTAAAATTTATATAGTAAGTATTTATTATCCTTAGTTGAAGGGCCGGCCACTGGTTCCGGCGTTGCCCTTGATAATTGTAGATGAGCCCTTACGACCCCTTCGTCCCGGTTTTTTATAGCCATTTTTAGGTTGAAGTCACAAATTACTTTTCCATTTGCCTCTGTTGCCCGCCTCATGAATCTGCCAATGGCGTCCGAGCTGTCGTCTGTGTAATAAATGCAGCGCTTTGAGTGTCGTGACACTGCTACTACTGCGTGTGATACGCTGTCTCGGAGCTTGGTGACTTTTTCCCTCATCTGTACTATGATTACTGTCTCGTACGTCAAACCCTGCGCTTCGTGCACTGTCAAGGTGCATGACCCTGTACCAGACCCATATCCCTTGCCGACAAGTGAGGCTTTTTCCTCCTGTGTCAGCGCGAGAAATAAGGTACTCTGGAGGTCTGTTGGAATGTTTGCACCTGTGTAACGTTCTAGCGTCAGGGAATGAGTTTGAGATCGCGATGAGTATATGCCCGGATACACTTCGCTAAGGGCGTATGCCACATCCATGGGATTTCTGTGCGTGCAAAACAACTGTTGGGTGATGGAAGCTACCATATTTGGATTACTGTATCGTATATCGAAGAGATTTTCTCTTTCGATATAGGGCAGTTGGTTAACATCTCCGATGATGACGACATCCTCAGCGTCCAGCAACCGCACTGCCATTATGATGGCCCCGAAGTGGTTCATGTGAGCCTCGTCTATTAGAAGACGTTGTTCACTTCGTCCCATGAACCCATTGGCCAATACGGAGGCCAGGGTACGCACTTTGGATTTGACTCCGTCGCCTATGCGTTGCGCTACCCTGTCTCGTAGATCTTTGGCTGCTTCGGTTGTTGTGGTGACTATGATGTCCTTATCAGCATCGAAGTTGTCAACTATCCAAGTTGTTTTGCCGCATCCTGGAACTCCATTAATCCATGTTATGTTTGGCATAGTCCAAAGCTCGCAAGCCGCTGATGGATCGAGAGAACCCGAAATGGTTTTGGCCATTTCTAGGATTTTCTCCTGCAGCATTATCTTCGTGCATCGGGCAGTTACGACAAGAGGATCGTTGGGTGGCGTGTTGAAGATGTTTCTGCCAGTCCTTTGTGTTTCGCTTTCATTCAAGTTAACAAAGCTGCCCGTGGAGCTGAACGCGGCCATATATCGACCTGACATTGTTCCTTTTATAATTTGAGAAGTGTCGTTGTCATATACAGCCGCCTCCGCTTCCACAAGTCTAACGTTCAACAATCCCTCGTTTTCCCAGCGGTATGCTTTCATGATGTCTTTGCAAGTGGCCAGATTTACTTCACGTGTGGCCTTTTCAATCGCCAAGAATTCAAGAAATGCGTTAATAGCGTAGTCTATGGGCTTTGTCGTTGGAATGTAGCTGGGCGGACTGACCTGCCCCCTGTCGGCTCTTGTACGTTTTTTCTGAGGCTGAACTTGTATTTGGCGAGGTGTATTGAAATCTTGAAGGGCGGCTGCTTGTTTATCTGCCCCCCTTGAGATTTTGTCCTTTATTCCGTGGACAGCAGCACTGACGACATCCATAAAGGTCTTTGTGCGTCTTGCTTGGTCAGCTTTCTCTTTCGGATTTGCTTTATGCTTTGCGTTGGATTTAAAGGCTTCGAGTTTTTGCTGGAGGCGCTCAGACCCAGTTTGGGTAATCAAATGCGGCTGGAGGATCCCCGTGGTGTTTGTAGGTGAAGTCGCAGTGTGTGCTTTGAGGAAACTAAGGTCATGTCCTCTATCCTCGTATGCTATCACCTCGTGATATTTCGAGGCTTTTATGCACCCTATGTGATCTGCGACCTCTCCTCTTTCACATTCAATTACCATTGCGTCTATGCTGATTTTGCGTGGTGTTGTGCTAGCGCCTTCATCAACCACTCCAAGCTTCGAGAGCACTAAATCTGCCATAGCAAAAGGAGTTCTCGTACCCCAATCGATTAGTACAATCGTTTTGTTTCGTGATCGCACTAATCGACACTGGCAACCGGCTAAGGTAGTCTCCGCTAATTCATTGTACCTCTTGCGTTTAATGGTGGTTTTTGTAGTACTCCCGTTTAGCAAGGCAGCCAGTCCGGGTGAGATTACAACGCGGTTTTTTGTATTTGCGTTGCAATAACTGATTCCAAGTCGTTCGCTGCTATTGTCCATGAAGAGGGCCACCCCGCGAACCTTAATGCTTGGCTCGCCTCTCTCCCCGAACTCCAACAGTTGTTCGAGTGATGTTCGTTGTGGGGAGGTTTGCTGGACATCGAGCACACGGTTTGTAGCTCCCGAGATGGATTGAGTCACGTTTTGTCGGCTTGGTTCAAGTGTGTTATGCCTTTTCGCTGCCAATTTGAATACTTTTTCAGCGTAGCTCAGGAAGTGTGATCTGCTTTCTGGATCTGTCATGATGGTCTGCAGATTTTGCATTGTAAGTCTGGAGTTCATCTGAATCTCCAGATCATGCCTTAATGCCAGAAAACGTGGACACTCCAGAACCACGTGCCATACCGTTTCGCATATATTGGGATCGCACGCGCAACCTGGGCTTTCTAATAATTTAAACCTGTGCAGATATTCAGCTATCCCGCCGTGTCCCGTCAGCACTTGCACATGTGTAGGTGTAAGCTTTGTAGATCTAACTATCCGGTATGACTTGTTGACATCCGGTAGGAACTGCTTAGTGACCTTTCCTGTGCTGGAGGAGACATACCTGTCCTGCCATTTGCGGACTGTCTCTTCTCTGATCTTTTTCTTGACGTAGGACAAAGGGACGTTACCGTAGTCCGGATCAGAGGCTGCATGTAGGGCTCCAAACTTAGCTAGCTCATCAGCTCGCTCATTTCCCGTTGTACCTACATGCGCTCTTAGCCAGAAAAACCGCACTTGCCTCCCCTCCATTTGCATTTCTTTCATGCACTCTTTGATGGATTTCGTCAGGGGATGGGTCAGTCTGGGATTTTCCAGCAGGTCGAGTGAAGATCTTGAGTCACTCAGAATGTTGACTATTTGAGATCCACTGGATTTCGCAGATTGAACCGCCCTGAAGAGTGCGTAGAGTTCCGACTGGAACACTGTGCAGGAGGGGTCCAGACTGAAGGTGGAGAAGCATGTCTCTTTACCTTCCTCCCACCATGTGAGGGCTGCGCCAACTTTTCCCTCAATTTTACTACCGTCCGTGTAGACTTGTGGACCGGTAATTTGGTGTGAGTGTAGGGTTTCCAGATTCATGTTCTCAAGGAGCTCATACTCAGTTGTAACGAGTGTCGATGGGTGAGGTTGTTGTAAATAACTCACATTTTGCTCCAGCTGCCTTCTTGGTGGTATGTAGTCTGATGACAAGCCTTTTTTTGCCATGTATAGGCTGGCGGTTTCCTGAATTCTCAGATCTAGCGGTAATGTTCCTGATAGGGCGAGTGCTGATGTGAGCGATACCGTACGATATGCTTTGCAAATTTTCTGTGCGAAGCCCCTTTGAAGTGCATCCAAACGTTTTCTGATCATCTGGAGCTCTGTTGCCTGGTACCATGCACAAGAGGCATACAATACGATTGGCTCAATAACTGCAACATATATGGTCCTAATTATTTCCGTGTTCAAGCCCCATGTTACTTTTGCTGCACATGCCAGTTGTTTGTATATCCCGGTCACTTTCCTACATATTGCATTTACATGCGGTAGAAAGTTCAGGTTACGGTCAATGATGAGGCCCAGGAGTTTTATCTCGTCTACGAGATTCAGCCTGCAGCCCGACATGAGGATTTTGGGGAGATCGTACTTAAGTTTCCTCGTTATCAGCATCACATTTGTTTTGTGTGCCGCGAAGTTTAACTTATTACTTTCCCCCCACTTTACTACTGTGTCGAGTACTGCATTGGCTGATTCCTCCAAGGTACTGACCGCGTGTCCGGAAAACACAATTGCCACATCGTCCGCGAACGCCTGGCAATATACTCCCTCGCCAGACAGTTGCTGCAACAGCGGATCCAAGATGATGTTCCAGAAGGTCGGTCCACCGATGGATCCTTGGACACAACCCTTCGTGGTACATCTCTCGCTAGTTGCTCTGGCATAGTTGACCACGATCTTACGGTCACTGAGGTATGAGTCTATTATTGCGTAAAGGTTCTTTGGACAATTTCTGGTTATCAACTGGTGCTTCAGAGCCGGCCACCACGCGTTATCGAAGGCCCCCTCTATGTCCAGTGAGACTATGATGACGATCTTGCTCTGAGTCACTTCTGATCGTACGTGCCTCAATAGGTCATATAGAGCGTCCTCAGTACCGCGCTGTGGCATAAAGCCATATTGCCTTGGGCTAAGAGTTGGGAATATGTGCCATTGGAGTCTGCCTATCACAAGTTTTTCGATAATTTTTCCCAAGACTGAAAGCAATCCTATTGGCCGGTAGGACTTTGGATGTGTGTAGTCCTCTTTACCTGGTTTCCTGAGGATCACGACATGGGCGATCTTCCATAGCTTAGGGAAATGCGCCAGCGATAAGCATTTGTTGGCTATCGCCATGAACACCTCCCTTTCACTATGTATGGCCTTCGTACAGATGTCGGCTGTAAATCCGTCCGGCCCTGGGGCTTTCTTTGGGTTTAGTGATCTAATCACCATTTCCACTTCTGCCCATTGGAATGGCGGATCATCACCGGATAGGCCTTCGATCTCCTCAGGTGGCTTGTCTTGGGTCAGTCTTCGGAGTTGCCTATGGTATGAGCCATCTGTCGATACTGAGTCATCGGGATAAAACGTTTCCGCCAGAAGATTAGCTGATTGAGCGGGACTTAGTGTGTGTCCGTCAGCGCCTCTGAGAAGCATGTCTTCTTGTCTTTTGGCCGTTTTCCTGATAACCCTGTATATCCCATCCCACATGCTTTCTCTGTCTTGTTTTGTGCAGAACTCTCTCCAACTATTAGTCTCGGCTTCATTTGCTCTTTCAGCGTAGGTTACTCGCGCGTTTTGGTAATCTTGTAGAACTGCATCGAGTCGTGAAGGAGCAGCATTTTTGATTCGCCTTTTTTTGCGAAGAACGTCCTTTTTCAGAGTTACGAGATCCTTACACCACCACTGCGGTAGTGACGATACCTTCCTTTCGCCTGTCTTTGGAATTAATTCATCACAGGTATATTGGATGGTTTCCTTGTAGGCTTCGATCATGGTTTCCAGATCCTCCTTGTATGTGATATTCTTTACAGAGTCAGGTGTTATGTTACTTTCTGCTAGGCGTTTCCTGAGCAATGTCTCGAAAACCTCCCACTTTGCCTTTTTGGTGTTATACCTTCGAGTCGTGACTGGCTTTAGCGGCTGTAATTGCCCTTCCAGACGTATATCGAAGGTAATGGCATTGTGGTTTGAGGTGGTAAGATTTCGATTCACTCTCCAGTTCTCGATCTTTCCTAGCAGTGACAAGCTACAGGCAGTCACATCTACACTGCTTGTGTAAAACTTGCTCCCCCTGTTCTCCTCAAAGGTAGGAATATCTCCGGTGTTTAGGATCTGTAGTTCCATTTCATTAAGGAAGGTGTTGTAGGCTTCTCCTCTGGCATTTTCGGTTCTACTGCCCCACCAGTGGCTCCATGCGTTTGTGTCCCCTCCGACTAGGATGTTGTTGGTCGGCAATTTACTGCATGATGTCTTTATGCGATCCAAGTATGGCTCTATGTCTGGTTTTCCGTCCAAGTATATTGACACAACTCCTAGTTTCAGGTGGCCCGCCACCAGGAACGCAGCAGCCTCCGTCTCCGTCACCAGCTGTGGGTCATGAATGACTTCCAGTCTGTTGCCAAAGATGATGATCGCTGCCTTCACTGGTGTTTCGCGGTTTATGGTGCACTGGATGACTTGAGTGCCTGGGTTTTGCTTCAATACGCCGCTTGAACCAACGTATGGTTCCTGTACAAGGGCGATTGTAATACCTTTTTCCATTGCCACCTGATGCAGTTCTATTGTTGCTTTTTTGCATTTCCGTAGGTTTACTTGGATGATGCGCAACCTGGTTCTGTCAGTGCCTGGGGAAGTTGAGTGGTTGTCCTCCTGATCGCCTTTAGCAATAATTGATGCGGGACCGCGCTATTGCATCCCATTTTTGTTTTTCTCGGCATGACATGCTGAATGCATTGTGTGCTGTATCTGCAGGTGGCCCGTGCGCCTTCGTGCAGTTTTTGCATTTTGGGGATTTTCCCTCCAGTCTTTCCTTGCATTTCTCCCAGGAATGAATACCTCCGCAGTGGCTGCATAGATCTTCCTTTTCCTGGCAGACTGCCTTAGTATGACCGAATCCCAGGCATTTTGTGCACTGAACAAGAGGCGATTGATCGTACACTGGTCTCCGCTGTAGACCAATGTAAACCCTCCCCTCTTCCACAAGGCGTTTGTGTATTTCCGGGGAGACCTCCAGCACTGGATGGCATTCGAGGCTGTTCCTTGCTCTTTTTCTATACTTTACCTTGATTGTGATCTCCTTCACATCAACGCCCTGCAATAGATGTTTATTTTGCGACAGTATATTTTCAACTATATTGGCGTCGGTGTGATAGGTGAGCACGTCTCTGATTATAACTAATGGGTTAGACGCCCTGGCCACCTCCACTTTCAGGCTGTTGCTTTTTTGGACTTGCTGCCGGACGAGGTTTAGGTCTTCTCTCGTCCCGCAGCTGAGAATCACCTTTTGATTCCGTGCCTTCCTCACTCTATCTATTCTTGCCCCTGTGTTCTTAGTATCAATCACATTTCTGATTTTCTCAATCACCTTCTCCCCTGTGTTTTGGGGATCTGTTGATGAGATTATAAGGGTGTGATTTGGCTTTAGATGAAGTGAGGGAGGCCTGGCTGTGATGGTAGCATATGAGGGCCTCGCTTCGACCTTGGTCAAGGTGGTCGCCTCCACGGCCGGGTCATTCGGCATTGGGAGTAGCCGCTCAATGGTGTGTAGATCAGCCACTCCCTTTTGTATGGAGGTGAGTTTCTCTTTGACCTCCGCCATTGCCATTTCCGCCTCGATGTTTTGGACGGGAGGCAAAGGCTCTTTTGAGCCCTTGTCCTGAAGCATGCGGAGGTCAGATGACACGATTTCAAGGCGCTCTGAGAGTGGTCTGAGGTGAGACTCCAGGTACAGTGGAGACTGTGGAGGTGGCGGAACGTAACCCGGTTTCTCCAGAACCTGCCTGACCAAGTCCTTGATGGCTTTTAATTCGTCCTGTACTGCTGTCGCATTAACTGTATCGTGGTTGAAAGTTTGAAGAGGAATTTCTGCTATGGTTTGTGGCGGACTGGTTTTTTCGCCCAGATCTTCAACGATTTTGCGGAGAACATCAAGTTGGTTTGAGATGCTTTTCGTATGCGTATCAAGCCGGTTTATACCGGCCTGTACGTCTTCCCACCTTCTAGCTTCCCATGTCTCCGTCTTTTGTGTTTTTTGCTCGTTTCCGATCCGGGCGTCTAGTGTTGTCAGGGCCTGTTTGACCTCTCTGATTCCCCTGAAGGGTTCCTCGGTTTCGTAGCCCAGCCAGCTACGTATGGCTACGTATGGCTCCAGGGTGCCCGTGATGTCGGCCCTCGCCAAGTTTACTTGCTCGACCAGGCCCTGTTTAAGAGCGAGAACATCCCTGGCATGGGCTCTCTCTACGTTGACTAACTCTTGAGCATGACGAGAGAGAGCCCTTTCCAGGTTGTACTTGTGCCGAGCTCGTGAATCGGCGAGAGATAGGACACTTTCATACAGGCCCTGTAGGCACTCATGTGCAGTTACCTTGCACTCCCTCTTCATGTTTCCCACCGCTTCTAAGGCGTCCTTGCCTCGTTGCAGCATCTCGTTCGCCTCTCTGGTCTCCTCATTCATCGCAACCCCAGAAAGTCTAGACGACGGAGACGGGTAGAAGCTGTGTCTTCGTTTAGATCTTTTGGTCGATGCGACTGATGACGAATCTGAGTCGTCCAAGCCCGTAACACTTGGTGTATCTGAGCGCTCACTCAGTGCTATCGCAGCCGCAAGATGGTCGGTAGGGTATTCCACCGAGGAGGAAGCAGCAACAGGTTCCTCTACTGATAGAGTCTGTTTCTGCTTCCTCCTCGGTGGAGTCACGGGAGTGATGTTCACGGCTGTGTCGGATCTTGCTTTTGGCATTTCCGTGGGGCGAGAGGACGATCTGTAAAGTTTTTCGGAAGCAATAGATTTGGCCGCGGTAACCCTTGACAATACCTTTTCACGAAGGGATCGCTTTGGCTTTTGGGCGGCAGATTCCAGGGCTTTTTTTGAAACTCCAGACATTTTTTTTTTTATTACACAATTAAAGAGAAAACAAATACAGAAATAGAACAGACACACAAGGATAATATAAATTTACTTAGGCACTAAGCTAACTTATAAGCTAGTTAAATTCTTGTAAGCAGACGAAGCCGACCAGTTTCCGCAAGCAGCACTTGTTCACAAGTTGACACATGTGCCAGCCATCGCCTTCCTCAACCGTCTTGATGGGAAGATGGCGACCCGACACACAATGCCGCCGCTTTCCAAAACTTTTTAGTGAGCGTGACCACTTCGGATGCTTACAAGAACTTTTTAAAGACTAATTTCTAAAAAACTAATATATATATATATATGTTTTTTTTATGGACTCACTAGATGTTAAAGTGATGATTGGAGTACGACGTTCGACGCGCAACAGAGCTTGGGTGTCCGGCTCTGCGTGGTGACGTGCTTCGGGAGGCTTTTTTTCAGTGATGACTCAGCGGGCGATGGATTTTGATGATTCTGGCGCGGCCAATATGGAGATCTCGTTTTCCCGATTTCAAAGACCCCAAACACTAGAGGTCTGTCTTCAACCGTTGTCGAGTTATGGCTCGCGGGGGTGAGGTCAACCTCGAGGGGGGGATTTGTTGAAAATCGCTTGGGTCCAAAATGTCCGGTTCCTCCTGCTGATTCTAAGGAACCCAAACACGGGGGGTCTATCTCAGAGATGATGGTTGGCAAGTTCCACCTGCTTGGGATCAAGTTATCAAATTAATTAAATCCCAAGACCGACACAAATCTGCAAGACCTCTGGACACTGTGAGCGAATACTGCGTGAATAAGGAACGTTATGATTAATATAATAAAAAAAAAGTTTCGGACGGTAGGACAAATAATTTCTTAATAACTCATGTGACAAATAAAACCAATTAGTCACCCCGTGACCACGATCACTGCAAAGTGTTTGAAACGTCGGGACAAAAATAATGATAAATAAACGCGATTTAAACCGTTTAAAGTTGTTTAATTACTATGAGCTATTTCAGGTTTAATACTAGGAACCGGGACCCTATTACAAAGCCTTGGCCGTCCGTCTGTCCTTCTGTGAAGGGCTCTACCTTTTGGAAGCATAATAAGCCGATTAAAATATTCACAGAATTTGTTAGTATGACAGATTATCTAACAATATTAATAATGGCAAAACAAGCACAAATTAATTGAAAAGGTATAAACCCAACTGCAAATTATTTATTTTCGATAAGCGTTTTATTGTTACATTAAAATCAAAACTGCTGTTATTGGAATCGTTTTTAAAGACCTTCATTTCGATACACCACTAGAAGAGTTTAAAAGTTTGTTTTTTATTTTACAATATGGCGTCTAAAATCCGTTTTTTTATATACTAGTGTCACTTGCACTATCAAGACAAATCTAATGATATCGCATACATTAAAATCAGTTAAGCTGTTTAAAAATTATAGTGGAATAAAGAAACTAACTAACATACATAAATGACGCCAGAAATCAAAACACAATTTTTTTTGGGCATTCGTGTATAAAATAAAAGGAACTCCCCATACAAGAAGCGTGTTTGTTTTAAGGTTTTTGTTTTTTCTCTATCGGAAAAATTGTAATACTGGGTGGCGCAAAAGTAATGACCCTATTTGGTTCAGCTATACTTAACATTTTTTCTAAATTAGAAAACTAGATTTAGATTTTTTTAAATGTATATTTGTGCCATTAAATTTCGTACCATTAGGATTTAAAGATGATGTCTTTTAAATGGTGACCTCCAGAGTTGATACACATTTGAGCCCTATTTATGACATTTTGCATAACTTGCCGTAACACTTCCTGCGATATGTTCGTTATTTCTTGACGAATGTTTTCTTTTAGAGCTGCGAGAGTCTGTGGCTTGTTCACATACACCCGAGATTTCAAAAAACCCCAAAGAAAGAAGTCTGGACTGGTCAGATCGGGTGATCTTGCAGGCCAAGGCAAATCGCCAAAACGAGAGATAACTCGGCCTGGAAAAGCGTCCCTCACTAAGTCCATAGTGTCGCGCGCTGTGTGTGCCGTAGCGCCGTCTTGTTGAAACCAGATGTGCTCCAGCCCCAATTCGTCCAAACTGGGTATCAAAAACTCACGTAACATGGTTCTGTAGCGTTCTCCAGTGACAGTTATCGTATTGCCTCCAGCGTCTTCGAAAAAATAGGGTCCGATCACTCTGTCAACACAGATGCCACACCATACAGTAACTTTTAGTGGGTGTAGAGGTGTTTCTTGAATAATGCGCGGATTATCAGTGCCCCAGAACCGAGTATTCTGCTTATTGACATGCCCTGAGAGATGGAAATGCGCTTCGTCACTCATAACCAATTTTAAAGGAAAATCATCCTCTTCAAGGTTGAGGTTTATGACGCGCTGGCAGTAATCTAGACGAGCTCGGTGGTCAGCAGGCAGCAGCTGATGAGTCATTTGAGTTTTATACGGGAACATCTTTAAGTCTTTCACCAAAATACGCTGCAGGGTCCGTCTGGAAATGCCCAATTGCGTGGCACGTCGCCTCGTTGATGTTTCTGGACACTCTTCCACATCTTCGCGCACAGCATCGATATTTTCAGCTGAACGGCCTGTTCTTGGTCTCCCAGACTTAGGTCTATCCAATGTTGAGCCAGTTGCTTCAAGGCGTGTGGCAAAGCGTCGAATTGTGCGACCAATCGGTGCCGGACGGTGGGGAAATCGTCGACGAAATTCACGTTGTGTTCTTATCACTGATGAATTATTCCGTAAGAACATTGACACAATTATTCCACGTTCTTGGGGAGTAAAACGGTCCATGTTTATTTTCAGTGTATTTTACATTTGTTCACTACACAATTTTCAACAACAGAATGACAGAAAATGTCATATAAAAAAAAAAAAAGTATTTTCTTTAGTGCCAGTACTTTTGCGCCACCCGTTACATACAGGTCAAACTAGCTCAGATTATACTCGTAGTACAATATCTATGGTGTAACAATAAATAATAAAAATCGGTCAATATGGGTCGAACTTTCGTGAATGGTCTCGGCCTGTCTAAACATATTTTTTTTACCGACTTAAAAGTTGAACTGTTTGAACCGATTTTGATGACTGTATCTTTATTTGAAAGCTGATGTTTACCGTGTGGGTCCCATTTAAATTTCAGCATAATCGGTCAAACCGTTTTTGGTTTACCCTCCAGTAAATGAAAAGTATTTTCTTATATTGATGATATAGTCATTGAAAGTGAATAACTACCGATCCCATAAGTAGCAAGGGTCACTAAAAAGGGGTAAGGAATGATTAACCAACATCAGCTACGAGAGCTCGAAGCACCGCTACGAGCACTACAACTCCCGCTGCAAGCACTTCAAGCTCCTAATACCGGTGAAAGAAACTGACAAAAACTGGCCAAGTGCTAGTTGGGCCCGCACACCGCGGGCTCGGAACCAACACAGAAAGTACCAAAAAAATTGCCAAAAAATGGCACCGCCTTCAACACTCAAATGTGTTGAACTTGTTGATGTCGGTATCATGATGGTTCAAAAGTACCTATTATCACAATATTGTGCGCATGGTACCGACTATGACAAGTTATTTCACACATTTGAGTGTTGAAGTCGGTTCCATTTATTGGCAAACATTTTTTTGGTTCATTCTGTATTTGTACCGTGCCTCCGGTGTTCTGGTCAACTCGCACTTGGCCAGCTTTTATTATTTTCTTCTATCGTTATTAGGAGCTTGAAGTACTCGTAGCTGACGTTGTAGCGCTCGTAGCGGTGCTTTGAGCACTCGTAGCAGAAGTTCTAGTTCTCGTAGCGGCGCCGCGAGCGCTCTTACCTGATGTTGGTTAATCATGCTTAGCCGATGAACTCAGTTAAAACAATGTAATTTGTACCTCTGGCATATACTATTCCACGCATCCATCGCGCAGATCATCGTTACGCCATCAATCCCGATATTGTGCCTTGGAAAGCTATCGTTGTTTATTTACAATTATTTAATTATACTTGTTCCGAGATTTTACGAAGGCTGAAGCAGGAAGATGTAGGTGGAGGGGTGAATTCTAGCTTGGCGTCCCACGGGAACTCCGTACACGGAAAACTCCATTCCTATCATACCCAAATTATCCTGTTGGATGTCGTAACAAACAAATATTTTTTTATTGCTGGTAGGTAAGCCTTTGACCACAATCTCAGCTGATGGTAAGTGATGATGTGGTTTAAGGTGTTAACAGGCTAAACCTAAGAATTACTGGCTCTCAAGGCCTGCTGCCGGAACACTCTGTTAGGTGCTTGACGACAGATTTTCTACTTGAGGGTGGTAGCTAGCCAGGCGGGTATTCGCAAAATGCCCTTCCACCATGCGATGAAGCTTAAGCCCGTGGTAGAAATCGAACCATGGACCTACTGCGCGGTAGGTAATACCAATGCAACTGAGCTGCTTGAATTCAATGATGGGGAAAGCGTCTAATAAGCAGCTTGTCACCACTGAGAACAATGGGAATCGGGTGTTGCCGCATTCGCCTTACAACAGAGTTTATCATAATTTTAAAGGGTATTAATAACTAATCTAACAATGAAAGTTTTCTCAAGGAGGGAGGAGTTGATGCCACTTAGGCGGCCAACAATTTCACAGTCATAATATGTTTTGTCTTTCCTGTAGTTAGAGAAGACCTATGACCAATTATTAAGGTAATGGTAGAATGCTGGCAATATTATTAGTTATTAATTTGAATGTCCCTATATCTCTACTATATTCAAACTTTTACACATACTACTCACATTCAGCTGATAAGCTATACATATTTTCAATAAAAAAGCTCGCGACTGGGCCCTTTTGGGATTTACTTATATCGTGGAAACCGAGGTATAAAGATCAAGAAAATTATGACTTTATCGGATATAAAATACATAAAGTTCCCATACGGGAAGATGGAAGATATCTTTCATAATTGTGAAGCAAATTCGATTGCTGGCTTAAGCGTTCTTAACCAAATGTCCGCTTCACATATGACTTGGATGGGTGACCGCTAGTAGCATTGCTACTGAGGGCTTCCATGATTCGGAGTGCACGTTAAGCCTTCGGTCCCGGTTGTTATCAGGGTAATTTTTGTTTACGAACCTCTTCAAAAAAATCATCTTTAATTACGTGATTTTGTGACAATTCAAAAAGTCGTTCCAAAATTAAGCAACCAATGTCAAGGAAGGGTGCCTTTAATCAACTCTGATATTTGACTTTCATTTCGGAACACTAATTGTATTTGAAAGTCAATAACTGTATAAAATAAGGATTTTGATTTTAATTACTAACGAATTGAGATATTTACTTTGTCAATAAAGTGAGCTATGTTAAATTAATTGCTATAGCTGCAAAATTAAATTATTTGGAATGTTGTTTGAGATTTTCGAGCTTATTAATAAATAAAATAAACAATAACTTTAAGCGCTCATAGCGTAGCCTACCTATCATCATCGCGTGCCATCTCTATATTTAAGTTTGGTCAATTGGCATTATTTCTAGTGATCCAATGAAGTGTTTTTAGGGTTCCGTACCCAAAGGGTAAAAACAGGACCCTATTACTGAGACTTCGCTGTCCGTCCGTCCAACCGTCTGTCACCAGGCTGTATCTCAAGAACAGTGATAGCTAGACAGTTGAAGTATTCACAGATGATGTATTTCTATTGCCACTGTAACAACAAATACTAAAAATAAAATAAATATTTAAGGGGGGCTCCCATACAATAAACTTGATTTTTTTACCGATTCTTGCTCGATACTAATAACGGTGACAGGTAGGATTTTCATTTTCTTTTTACACTTAAATCACGTAAGTTGGGTCAGTACAATTTATTTCCACTAACAACGCATAAGTATATATTGTGAAATGTTTTAGCTTATGTACGACCATATTTCTGATCCTAACCTTCCTTAAAGCTCTTGTTAGTACTTAACTTGCTACCTTTTGATAAATGAAAGCCTGATGATTATATAAAGCCCTGTTTGTACGCCGAAAGTGCAGCAGTAACGCACTCAAGTCCACGGGAGCCAACTCCACCTTCTACCAAACCATGCTTAAAATAATTATTCGTAGACTATCATAGACCTACAATCGCGTCAAGCAATATTGGAATGATCCTACTTAAGGAACGAATAAATATGTATCACGAATGTGCAAGGGAGATACAAGATAGTTATGGTATCGCAAGTCCCCGTTTACACTATTCCGAACTACGATGTTCCAGAATGCTTTTTTAGAGTTTTACGACATATTTTTGTATGCTGCACAAAAGCTGTTTGTAATTTTTATAGTGTCTTTCATCAATTGGCTGCATTTATAAAAAAAAAAATTAAAATATAATCGTTGTACCTAATTTACACATTAATTAAACTAATTTTTATCGTAAAATAGTCAAAATCAGTTTTAAATCCGCTGCTAGAAAGTAACTTTTTTTAAGATGGACAAACATGCCGGTTTGTCGTTGGAACAGTAAAACTTTGTATTAAATGTCACGTCCGTCAGAGTTCGCAAAAAGAGTGAACAATTTGTTATGACGTCATCAAAACGACGAGCGATTCTTAACTATTTATAAGCTTGCTTAATTGACTAGGAGGTATAAAATTTAGCAGTAAAATTAAGTTATTATTACTATAAGAGATGAGAGTTGGCCCCCAGGTTAATATCTAAGATTCAATTCCCGTCCGGAAGCAAAAATGTGTACTCCAATAATTTGTTAATGTTATATTTAGATAACATTAACAAACTAATTGCCGCACGCAGAGACGTCAATTAACACTAATGATCATCAAATACCGTCAAAATACATACAAAAGGTACGGCTTAATGATACATTAAAGTTAATGAACGTCTCTGAGTGCAGCAGCAAGACCTGTTACATATCTTTCCGTTGTATATCGTATGTAACAATGACACGTGTAATGCGCCAAACGAGCAGCAAGCAAACCACCAACTTTTTTTTTATTATTGTGACGGAACAAGCTGACTAACCTCTGCCTATAACAGATGCATTTCGTCTCAAGTCACGAACTACACTGCGCCCGTCACCTTGAGACATTATTAAGTCTCATATGCCTGTAATTTACTGACTCTCAAGGACTGCTGCCAAACACACCGTTAGGTGCATGGCGACAGATTTTCTACTTGAGGGTGGTAGCTAGCCTAGGGCATTCGCAAAATGCCCTTCCACCATGCGGTGAAGCTCAAGCCCGTGGTGGGATTCGAACCATGGACCTGCTGCGCGGTAGTCCATAGCCAATGCCACTGAGCCATCACTGCTTCAAAACCAAAACGCAGATCCTGAATAACTTCCTTATACGAGTACAACATCTGTCAAGATTCATACCAGTTTGCAACAAAAATGTAATATTTTCCCGTCCATTCACTAAACCGGGTCCCAGCCGCAAAATACTCAAACTTTGACAATTTACTTTTATTCGCGCCAGCGTTTTGCATGACTCGAGGAGAAATGTCCCGATTCCTTTCTCAATTCCGAACTTGTTCGATATTCGGCGACGGGGGGCGACTTTGTAATCTTTTTGATTAGTTTTACCTTTTTTCCCTGGGTGTTTTTGAAATATGACGTTATTTCGAGGCAGATGTAGTACAGTAGTTTCGAAGCAGGTCTTGCTAGAAGGTATCGAGGTAGGTATCGAGCCTTGTATCAAGAGGCTGATTTAATGTGATTATGTTAGGGAATAAGCACGACACCCACCTTCATTTATGCGGTAACCTCTGCTTATAGAGGTTTGCCAGATGCTAGTACAGTAGTTTCGGGTCTTGCTAGAAGGTACTTTTTCTTCTTCTTATCCGGTACGCTCTTGACAGAGCGATCGTGATCGCTATGTAGTAGTAGTACTGGCAGGGGCAGATGTGATGCGCCTCATGATGTTTTGCCACCTTTGCCTGCTGGACGTCATTCTGCTGACTGGTTTAGTGAACCTCCGATGGCAGACTTGATCTGGTTAGTCCAGGTAAGGTACTATTAAGCCTTTTACCAAGAGGCTGATTTTATGTTACGGAATAAGTACGATCAAATCAAATCAAATCAAATCAAATCATTTATTCACAGGAATGTTGTACAGATACAGCAGATGTATAGCTTTACAAAAATGTCCATAACATTCTACCATGACAATGGTGTGCAAAAATTTATTTATACAAAATAAGTCAATACACATATTTATTATGAAAGTACAAATGTATATTTATGTTATATTAATATTATGTCATTAGCTATCAAATACAATACGTCAAATATTAAAATATAATCAAAATCAAATTAAAATACAATTCCATTAACCTAAGAAACTTTGAATGTCATAAAATCATTTAAGGTGTAAAAACAGTTGTCAAGTAACCATAATGTAATCTTTTTTTTGAAAATATTGAATGTCAAGTCTTTAAATGAATTAGGCAATTTATTGTAAACTTTAATTGCATTAATAAACACATTCCTTTTACACATAGCTAACGGGCATTTAGGTTGGTAGAGTTTAAATTTATCTCTCACATTTATACTTGATATAGTATAATTCAAAGTAAAGTACTTTGGATGTTGCTTTACAAAAATACAAATATCTCTAATATACATGCAAACCAATGGTAAGATGCGAAAATGTTTAAAAATTGGTTTGCAACTATCTATACTACAGGCTCCACAAATCGCTCTCACACATTTTTTTTGAATAAGGAATACTTTTTCTATTTCAACGGAATTGCCCCAAAGTAAGAGACCGTATGAGAGCACAGAAGATACATATCCGTGGTATGCACTGAGGGCAGCTTCAGTGGATACGGTTAATCTTAACTTTTTTACTGCAAAGATGAACCTATCTAGTTTGTCACATACGTAGTTTACGTGTGTTTTCCAATCACAATGCTCATCAATCATTATTCCTAGAAAATTGGTTGAATTGACTTCATTTATTTTATTATTTTCCTGGATTATGTTTAATTCTATGCGTGGTCTCATGTAGCTTCGAAATTGTATCATGTTCGTTTTCTTTACGTTAATTTTTAAATTATTATTCTTTAACCAGCTAATTATTTTACCAAGCACGAGACCCATATTGTGTTATGCGATAACCTCTTTTTCTCTAATGAGTAGATTCAGACGTTACTTTGCGGAAATCCATTTTTAATAAATACAAATATTTTAAAAGTATTTTAAGAAAACATGAAATTAATTATTTAATAAAACACTTAAAAATCTTTATATATATCTGACAATTCCGCCTCTTTTTTCTCTCTCTTTTTTGTTACAAGTGACGAATTACACTGCGCCTATCAGCCTGAGATATTAATTTGTTAAGTCTATTGTGCCTGTAATTTTACCGCCACTCATACTCTTCAAACCGGAAATGAATAATGCGAACAGTACTGCTTATCGGTAGAAAAAGTTATGGTAACAGTACTTCCCCGGGTGAACTCGTTTACTAAGAAATTTACTGAAACGTGGTTTTAAAAAATAACAAACATATAATCACTCCTTTTTCCAGTAGGGGTAGGTGGAGACTACAGATTTACATTTGCTACGATCCTTACTCTTTTGTTTCAAATACTCTCATACATACACACTCCTATCATACATAAGCGTCGGTTTAGGGTACTCTTTTTTTTCAGAACGCCTTTTATGTGATTTGGGAACGTTTGCTTATTTCAAAAATAAAACGTCGGAAAAAACAAAGCGCTTGTCGCTTCGTGGCATAAAATTTTTCTTGGTAACTTAAATCGTTGGAACAATAGAGCTCTATTTTTTTTTTGTTGCTGATATAGGTACTATATGTCTTTGACCACAATCTCACCTGTTGGTAAGTGATGATGTAGTCGAAGGTCAACAGGCTTAACCTAGACTTACTGGCTCTCGAGGATGGCTGACGGAACACACCGCTGTACTTAGGTGCTTGGCGATAGATTTTGTGCTTGAGGGTGGTCGTTAGCCAGGCGGGCATTCGCAAAATGACCTACCACTATGCGGTGAAGCTCAGGCCCGCAGCGAGATTTGAACCATGGCATGGACCTGCTGCGCGGCAGTCCATAGCCAATGCGACTGAGCCATCACTGCTATCAAGCGTGGTAATAACGTTTTTGCATGATGTAATAATAAACATTGTCAAAATTTGCTGATGACCTACCTGATAACAATCTTCTCCCCTTAATGACTGGCAGCATTTTTGTTTTAGAATAGAACTGACTGCTTGTTTACTATCATTTTAGCTAAAATGCTAGCTTTTGAACCGTATCTGACATTTGTCTGTAACTGATAACAAATATTCGCAAAATACCATATGCGAAACAGATGAAATTCTGAACACCACATAAAATAATACAGTTTAACGTACGCGATGCAAAAACTTTTGCTACCAAATATCTCCAGTCAATACCAAGTACAAACACATAACTCGCTTCTGTTTACAATGAGGTCAGGTTCAGAGTATCCAGTTATAGGTGCTTCTACTGCTAAGACAAGGGCCTTCGTCTAAAAGAGATTGAGAGAGAGGAGAATATCTATAATAAAATTGATTTATACGCCAAAATCACTAGTGACTGACCACGCAGCCCTGGTGTGGCTCGAAGGAAAGGCTAGCTGGCTAGCCCCAGTTGCTGAATTGTCAAAGTAATAAATTGTGTTTGAGATGAGTCGACGAAAGAATACATTTCATATATGACTCACTCACCACGATAGCTCAGTTGCGCTACCAATTAAATACTAGGCACTCCGCACTATGGTCGGATGGATGTAGGTTCAATTTCAGCTCGTGGTTAAAAATTTTCCCTTTTGTTGCAATTTTGTAAGCCTTTGACATGGCCTGGTGCAGAGCTCACAGTGGGCAGTCTGGGGCTCGTAATAATAAATGGATCTTAAGGTTATCGATCAGAAGATGCAGTTTGACGTTTAATGTATGGAACATCTGTCAAAAACTGCATCTGTAGATGGTTCTCGATACGAGCCTAGAGTTCTGAGTTCCGCGTTGACAACACTGTCAACGCGGAACTCAGAACTCTAGGCTCACTACACACGTAGTGAGCGGTTGAGTTCTTTAAATCAATCAGTTTCTTCTACATTGACATAGAAAAGAGAGACAAAATAACAAATCTTTGCATGACTACAAATAAATCGCATTTTCAAGGTAACAATTGTCGATTTTGAAGATTCGATTTCTTTACTAAAAAGTTCTATACTACAATAGACTGAAACAGAACTCTGATAGAAGGTGCGTTCTATTTGACCGTCATGGTCTGACAGCTCTTGTCTGTGCAAATATCGAAAGGCCTGTTTACACTTTGATTCGTGTTTTGTAGCGCTGTTTAGTCAAAAGTGTTTAGTAAAGCTGTTTAGTGTAAGAGTGTAACCGTTAGGTTTAATAGATCAGTATCGTTCTCGCCTCCGCCATTGAACAAGCTATTAATTTTAAAAAAACAGTAGTGGTATGGAGAATAGAAGAATAGAGTAATACGTCAATGTTAAATATTTAGATTTTTTACATTATAGACATTTGTATTTTATATATTCATGCACAAATCGATAGGTTAGATGTTTGCTAAACTTTGCCATTATAAAAAAAAACGAGATAGTCACATACTACCTACCAGTATAAGGTGTGCTAGAAGCGCCTGTATGAACACACATACCGCCGCCCAAGTGGCGGGTGCCGGTTCCACTGAGAGTGAAGGTGAAGAAAGGATCCGTGGGGCATGGCTACCCGCAAAAAAATAGAACGAGCTACTAAACAGAAATATTAAAGTTCTAATAAGTTGTTTTCCAAACGTGTTTAGTAGGTACTTAGCAAAACACCTGCACTAAACACTTACACTCAACACTAATCAATGTGCAAACAGAACTCAAGTGATGGCATACTTCACAGTTAATGGAGATCGAAGAACTCAGTTCGCACAATTCTAGAACGCTCTATAAGGTCCCGGTGCCAAATCACAGCCACTTGACCGAAGGCTTAAGGGTGAACTGGCCGGCTCATTCTCCATACAAACGTTGTAGGGTGATCACTACCTTATATTTTGAGGATTTAGGTCCAAAACAAAGCATAATACCAATTGATCTTGTCATTATCTATGCTTGTATGATGCCGAAATTTTAATAAGATAATTAACTTGAGAGTTATGAGCTTCGAAACATTTTCATAGAACATTTTCGAGGCTCATAACTGTCAACTTATAAATCTTAAAAAAATTTCGGCATCATAGAAGCCTAGATAATGAAGAGATCAATCGGTATTATGCTTAATTCTGGACCTAAAATCTCTAATAAGGGAGTGATCACCCTACGACGTTTGTATGGAGAAGCGACCGGCCAGTTCAACCTTAACGTGCCTTCTGGAGCACGGAAGAGTTCAGTCGTAAATGCTTCTAATGCTTCTATTGGTTACCCATGTGGAGACCGCAACAAACACTCAACAAGCAAAGTTGCTCAACCTCGTAGATTGGTTAAGAACAATAAGGCAATCTACAAATTTCATAAAATATTGTAAAAAGTTACGTAGCATTGTGGTTCAAACTTTCACGTTTATCCATAGAAAACAACTTATTTATATGTTTTTTATATTATGTTATTTTAACGGAACAAGCCCGAGGCCCACCTTATGTTAAGCGGAATAACCTCTGCCTATAGAGGTGCATTTCGTCACGAGTCACGAATTGCACTGCGCCCGTCACCTTGAGACATACTCGTAGTTATTAAGTCTCATGTGCCTGTAATTTCACTGGCTCTCAAGGACTGCTGCCGTAACACATCGTTAGGTGCTTGGCGGCAGATTTTCTACTAGAGGGTAGTCGCTAGCCAGGCGGGAATTTGTCCCCTTCCACCATGTGGTGAAGTTTAAGCCCGCGGCGGGACTCGAACCATGGACCTGCTGCGCAGCAATCCATAGCCAATGCCACTGAGCCATCACTGCTTCAAAAAACAATTTTATTTATCCTATTAAAGATTTCCATTTAACTGCCCATTCCGCTCTTAATCTCGTTAGCGAACCAATCTAAAACAAACTTTTTAGAATATTGTACAGCGCTTTAAGCCCCATCAAAGTGTCAATAAAGACTTAATTCCTTTCCCTATACAGTGAAATCCTAAATGATTGATCGACGACTGTTCTCGCGAACGGTGTAAAATAGAACGGGGAAGTGTGATTGACATTCGTTCCCTGAGGGTCTCGTAACATTTTTTCATGAAACCTGAGTAAAATATAGGTATTTTTTCTAAACAAACCTAATTCTAACACTAAAAATTATTAAAAATAAACTCCTTGAGTGAATTTTAAGCCTGTGGTGGGATCAAACCACGGACTGGCGGCACGGCAGTCCATTGCTATTACCGCTCTGCCATCATTGCTTTTGTATTTTTGTTACTTGACTACACCGCATGAATAAATTTTGATGATTCTTTCTTTTTTGAATAGTGAGGAAGTCCCACATGAGTTTCATCATAATCGTTTAAGTAGTCAACCTGACTGATAATTGTATTTTGCTTACTTGGATGATTTAATGATATTTGCTGTTGTCGATGATGAACAGTATTTTAGGAGAGTGAAACATCTTGTAAGCAATATGTATCACTAAAAAAAGGTAAAAAAATTAAAAATGTTATTCGATTTTCAATACTGAAAAGTATAAAATAACTTGTAGAAGTCGGACAATTGGCACGGTACCGACTTCAACAAGTTATTTCAAGTTTATCAGTGTTGAAAGTTGCTTCCATGTCTAAATAAAAAGCAGTAATTACCTTTTTTCATGTTATTGTGACGTAACAAGCTTGAGGCCCACCTGATGTTAAGCGGACTAACCTCTGCCTATAAAAGAAGCATTTCATGACAAGTGACGAACTGCACTGCGCCCGTCACCTTGAGACATTGTTGTTAAGTCTCAATCGGACAATCGCAAAATGCCCTTCTACCATGCGGTGAAGCGCAAGCTGGCGGTGGGGATTGAACCTGGGAAATGCGGCACGGCAGTCCATAGCTATTACCGCTCGGCCATCATTGCTTCGAAGAAACTTTAAGTCAGTCCCAGTTTTTTTTATGTAAACAGGTATTTTTATTGAAATGTAAGGAAGTTACTTTTCTTCTTCTTCATCGTTTGTCATAATGATGGAATGATTAGGAACGCGAAAATCCCGCAGCTAAAAATAATACTTACAAAACTGAACCCTAAAAATAAATAAAAAACGTTAAGCCCAGGGTTGGATCATTGATCAAACGTTGATAGATCCCTGTCGAGTTTGATTGGCGGTTGCCAAGATGTGTGTTGATGGTCGTTGAAATATATTGAATGGAGCGATAGAGGTGGTTATTATTTTCGGAGTAAAGGGTATGAGTGGAATTTCTACGAAAATGAAACTGGATTTGTTTCACAACTGTAGTATGTATGGCATTTGATTACATTTTAATATTGTAATGTTTGCAATAACGCCTCTGCGGATTACATTACAAAATTACAAATTTACGATTTCCATAACCATAGGTTTTTTTTTTAATGATTTTTCTATCTAACCTACCTCTTTTTAGAGGTACCGTTATAACTATTTATATTAATTTTATTACTACTTTATAGATTACCATACGATAATTGAAGAACGAGAGCAAGAATTAGAGTTATGAGTCATACTGTCATGTTAGCTCAGTCGTTCAGAGCATACCCCAGCTATAGGGGTGGATAGACGCAGGTTCAAATCCGACACATGGCTGTAATTTTTCTATATATGTAATTTGTTTCCATTTTCGAAAATTGTTCACATGGTTGTGATCTGCATGGTAGGTATCCATGCAAGCACTAAGGTTCATAACCACACCTTTATTATAGAATTTTGATGGAACATGTACGTGTTGTACGAACATGGAATTGGTTACCAGATGGGCGCCTGGTAACCACTTCCACGTATCTATTTGTGATAGTGGTTACCAGGCGCCCACCTGGTACATTTGATCGCAAGTGACGAACTTCCGTGAACCCATCAGCCTAAGGTATTAAGTAGTTCAATCCCTTGTACCTGTCATGTCAACAGCATCCGGATACCCTTGAAACCGTGATACAGAAATTCGTACATTACTGTTAGGCGTTAGAAATAGGTATGGCTGGCTTACAAGTGGTTGAATGTCGTAAAAGCCAACAAAAGCAAATTAACGATTTTTTTTTTTTTTATATTTGATAGGCTAGCCTTTGAATATCTCACCTAAAAGTAAGTTATGGTGTGGTCGAAGATTTGTTCAGGTTTACTTAGAATTACTGGTTCTCAAGGACAGCTGCCGGAACACACCGTTAGGTGCTTGGCTACAGATTTTCTACTTGGGGGTGGTAGCTAGCCAGGCAGGCATTCGCAAAATTCCCTACCACCATGCTGTAACGACTACCATCGTATGACATCAACCGGGATGATGGCTTAACGTGCACTCCTAAGCACGGAAGCGCTCAGTAATAATGTCACTAGCGGTCACCCATACCAGTCATGACCGCCGTGGACGTTGCTTAACTTAGCTGATCGGTTAAGTACGTTTAAGCAAACTTCGCTACGAGCGTGCAAACTTCCACGATGGCTTTGACGAAAGACTCCTTAGCTGTTGTTGGCTTAACGCTTGTTTAAAAAGACAACGACCGATTGATATACCTACATATAAAACATCAATATGGTACTGGTAATATGGTACTATGGTAATGAGTACCTTTGCAGCCGGTGCGGTCAGGGGTGGGTTATTTAGTTAATTTTAGGGATTATATATATTTTTTAATTTAATTTAACCATGAATTTTATAATATATATATCTATACATTTAATGAACCCTACTCCTTTGCTGCACAAAAACATCAATATTACATTAAATACACAAATAGTGAAATTAAATTTTCAATTAAACAACTTTAAACGGTTTAAATCGCGTATATTTATCATTATTTTTGTCCCGACGTTTCAAACACTTTGCAGTGATTGTGGTCACGGGGTGACTGCAAAGTGTTTGAAACGTCGCTCGGGACAAAAATAATGATAAATATACGCGATTTAAACCGTTTAAAGTTGTTTAATTACTATGTGTAATAATCGCGAAAACCTAAGACAACATTAAATTTTCAACTTTGTCTCAAGGCGACGGGCGCAGTGCAATTCGTGACTTGTGACGAAATGCATATGTTATAGGCCGAGGTTAGTCCGCGCAACATCAAGTGGGCCTCGGGATAGTTCCGTCATAACAAAATCAAAAAAAAAGAAAGACTGGCGCATGTTCCAGATTTTAGAGTTTTATCTTAGCAAGCTTGCGAAACTAATTGAGGGTGCCAGGCTGCCCTTCGGGTGCCGAGCTGCCCGTGGAGTACCAGGCTGCCCGTGGGGTATCGGGCTACCCGTTGTGTGCCGGGTTGTTCGTGGGCTTAAAACTATTCTAACAAAAAAAAAATAATTAAAATCGGACTGCACGGTAATAAATTACAACTTACAACTAAGTGTACATTTTGACTTTCATCCCCATTCCCGAGGGAACCGTGCTGAGTGTCGGGATAAAAAGTATACAATAACCTTATTAGTAGTATGAACTCAAATCATGTTAAATTTCATTGAATTCCATTCAGTAGTTTTGGAGTGATGCGTGGCCGGGATACAGACAGACAGACAGACAAAAATATAAAAAAATGTAGTTTTGGCATCAGTGTCAGCTACAGAGAGCTCTCAAATTTTTTTCAAGTTATATTCCATGTACAGAATTGGATCTGTTACAGTTTTATTATAACTATAGATCAATAAATCAAAGCTGGTGGTGATGGTACCCGTTTTCCATGCGAGCAAAAATGTAAATTGTGACAAGGCTTTTTACGTTTGACTGTTTAATCTCATTGAACAACAGAGGAATATTATCCAAGGTCTCGTTTAATCCTCTTTCATTTTTTATTTCCATGTACCTCAAAGGCATTGTTCCGGAAACAACAAAATAATTTAATATTCCGAACCCGAATCACGTTATCAATTTCATGAAAATCTTTACCATTTTCCGTTAACCTTTTTAATTAACGCCATAAATCAATTGCTTCGGAATCAAACGAACGCAAAAATACAAAACACGAAGTCGAAATGCAAATGGAGTTATGTTGAGCGAAAACGGTTAGAAGTAAAGAAAAAGTTCCGTTATTTCTGTCGAGGGAAACATAAATCACAACAATATTGTGAAAATTTACTTTTTAACTTTTTTTTCGGTTCTCGGAGGCGTTCGACTGCGGGTGCTTCGGAAAAAAGTTTTCGCGTTAAAAATTGGCAGCCCGTTTGCGGCGAGTCATGCTGTTTCATTTCGTTGTTCATTTTTATTGTCCAACACTTTGCAAGCCGACTTTGGTGTTACGCGATAGGAATACTATCCTTGTTTTGGGTTAACTGATATTATGTGACTTCGGTTCTACTTTTAAGAGCCAGTAATTTTTGGTTAGCCTGCATAACATCTTCTACCGCATCATCACATACCATCAGGTGAGATAGTGATTTAAGGCTGTCCCATAAGATATTAAAAATAATACTAAGAAGTAAATTTGAGTTATGACGTTATTGTCATGTTAGCTCAATTGGTAAGAGCATACCCCGGCTAAAGGGGTGGATGTACGCAGGTTCGAATCTCGCAAATGACTTAATTTTTTTCCTATCGTATATTTGTAATTTTGTAATGTAATCCACATAGCAGGCGTTATTGCAAAAATAACAATATTAAAATTATAAGGTTACGTCATCATTTACAAGTATAAAACCAATTGCAAAATTGGTCTTGTTTGTAGTACAACGTAAGTGGTACTATAGATGTCGCTCCATCCCAATACGATGGTTAAAGAACGATAGGAAAAAATTGAGTTATGGCGCCATTGTTATGTTAGCTCAATTGGTTAGAGCATACTCCGGCTAAAGGGGTGAATGGATGCGGGTTCAAATGCCGCACATGACTTAAATTTTTCCTATCGTATATTTGTAATTTTGTTATGTAATCTGCATAGCCGGCGTTGTTGCAAACATAACAATATTAAAAAAAGTACGTGTTTCTTCAATGTTTTATTTTATCTTGTCCACAGTACCACCAGACATAATTAGCGATGACACGTCAAGTGATGTGTCAGTTCAGGAGCTGGAGAATGCCACCCTGACCTGCAAAGCTACAGGACATCCTCCTCCCAAGATCACCTGGAGAAGAGAAGATCACGAGCCTATTTTGCTGAAAAAACAGCTTTCAAGAGATTTCGACAAAGGTTAGTAATCCTTCAAGTTGTTTTAATTTTGATTTAGACCATATCACTGTGTAGTATGGTAAAACAGTGGTATTATACTGCAGCACAATAATTTGTGAAGGACTCTTAGATGATCATGCATCATTGATTGAATGACAATCGGTCCCGTAAGCATATAACATATTATCCGTAAGTATAAAGGGTCACTAAAGAGGGTGAAAAATTGTTCTACCTATAATGGACTTCCACACTCAAAATTCTGAAATAACTTGTCAAATTCAGTACCATGCGCACAATATTGTATTAATAGGTACTTTTGAACTATCATGATACCGACTTCAACATGTTATTTCACACTATTGAGTGTTGGAGTCGATTCCATTTTTAGGTGAAAAAAAAGTCGAATATTGCTCATGGATAATATAAAACACATTTTAGAAAATCAATAACTTTAAACAACAAATCCTAATGACAGAATTACGGGTAATTTTATTGGAATTCGAATTGTTGAACCGAAGTTGAATTGAAAATTAATTTGTATCATTTGAAACGCAAATTACATAGCAAATATTGTGTTAATTATATGCCTAAAATGTGACTCAGTAATTGCAATCAAATCTCGACCCAATTTTTCATTGCGAGCTTACTTGTATAGCAGCATGGTTCTTATTCTAACGCTATAATGGGGCAATATCTCCTGAACTGACGTCCCATTTGGGATGTTTTGTGCATAAGGAGAAGATTTTAAATCACTGGCACAGCTGCTTCAGTAATGTAAGTGTCGGAGGAAAAGATGTCGTAGATGAGAATAGTGTGGCCTTCTTGTAGTTTTTATTTATTATACATAGAGGATTGTTGTCATCACCATCATCATCAGCCGAAAGACATCCAATGTTGAACAAAGACCTCCCTCATGGGGGGTTTTAAGAATAATCATATTTCTTTATTTTATGTAACAGGATTAAATAAACACTGACCCATAGAAATGAAACCTAACAGACTAACATAGATAATTATAATAAAAAAATACTTTTAAACAGTTTTGGGACTCATTTTCGGTCTCGCCTCCCTGTAGCGCCTGTATACTACGTCTACCGGACAGAAGGCCTACGGGTAAATTTCATTATTACGTATATAAAGTCAACGAAAAAGCATTACTATTTAACGGGTCAATGCTGCCAGCATGCTGGGAACGCTGCCAACTGGTAGTGGGCTGGAGCATTTGGACTGCCTGTGAGTCTGTAATGACTTATAGGCTGTCTAAATGCTTTTATTGTCGTAGACGTATTGTTGTATATAGTTCATTGTATTTTTTTAATAAAGGCATATTGGCGCTAAAAAAGGCAGACTTTATAAAAGCTATAAAGGCCTTTATATTCAATATTTAGTGGCAGATCGGATGACCATAATAATAATGACCAAAAATTTACGCCCGAAGGTTACAAAATACAACACAAAAAAATACAAAACATAAATAAACTAGTTTCCAATACATGTTCTTAATAATTCATATCTATAATGCCATTAGGTCTTCACGCCAAAATTGTAAGCTTTTAAAGCCCTAGTCTCTTATTACCAAAGGCAAGTACAGAATTATTTTAAAATTTCCTTTAAAATCTATGCCAAGTGCAATGGCGCTCTGGCGGTTACGAACCAGGGCGGGTAATGGAACCGCCTTGGGCCACCAATTCTCTCGCCCACCTGAGCCCGTACCGTACCGACTAGATATCTGCAGTACCCGTACCAAGCATAATACTGTTTTAGACTCTAGGTACATTTTGTTCTTTGTTAAATAGTTAATTAGAAATACAATGTTTTACAACAGCATCAGAACTGTTATAATGCGTTTTGAAATTATATTGAAAAAGTTTTTCTTGGTCACGCACAGATTATGTCAAAACTAACTGCGGCCTGCTGTTTCACCCACGTAGATACTGATAAAATTTGTTATCACAATCAATGAACGTTAAAAACATTTTGATTAAGAAATTCTACTACACATAGTTGGTCATTAAACGACAAAAATGCTTGGACAATTCCGCTTCTGCCAAGCTATCGCCTGTCACCTACGTAATTTAAACTAATATTGTAATAAGTTTATATTATACTTTGTAACACATTGTTTAAAGACGTTTAAAAATATTAGCCTCGCGTTTCTTGCCCTTTCTACTCTACTACATACTAAAATAAGTGTGTAGTAGCTCTACACACTTATTTTGCTGAATGTGGCAATACAATGTAGAATATTAAAGCAGTGATGGCTAAGTAGCATTGGCTATGGACTGCCGTGCCGCAGGTGGGCTTGAGCTTGACCACATTGTGGAAGGGCACTTTGCGAATGCCTGCCTGGCTAGCGACCACCCTCAAGTAGAACATCTGCCGCCAAGCCCCCAAACAGTGCGTTCCGGCAGCAGTCCTTGAGAGCCCGTAAAACTAGGCACATGAGACCTAACAACTGTACGTCTCAGTGTGACGAATTATAGGCAGAGGTTAGTCCACTTAAAATCAGGTGGGTCTCGGGCTTGTTCCGTCACAATAACAAAAAACAATAAATTTTAAAAAATAATATTAAAATGTATAATTCATAATAGCGTGGTAAACGCCTAAATTGAATAAATGCTTTTGACCTGAATTTGTCTTTGAATTAATTTAGAAGATAAAAACAAGTCACCTAAATCACATTCACACTTTTCGCAGTGTCCGATTGAGCTGGGTAGGTAGGGCGAAAACTTCTTTTGTTGTATGGGAGCCCCCTTAATAATTTATTTTATTTTAATTTATCATATATAAAGAGAACAAACTAAATATTCTGTGAATAATTAAAGCGTCTACCTGTCACCGTTATTAGTATCGAGCAAGAAACGGTAAAAAAATCAAGTTTGTTGTATGTGAGCCCACCTTAAACATTAATTTTATTTTTAGTATATGTTGTTATAGCGGCAATAGAAATAAATCATCTGTGAAAATTTCAACTGTCTAGCTATCACCGTTCTTGAGATACAGCCTGGTGACAGACGAATGGACGGCGGACAGCGAAGTTTCAGTAATAGGGTCTCGTTTTTACCCTTTGGGTACGGAACCCTAAAAATCTTTCAAATGTTATATGTTATAAATTTGAGATTCGGGCTGCACGTGTGTGTTATACGACTGCTGTTAACGAACTGGAGTTCTTAATTTGACTGCAAGCATAGATGCCATATTTAGTCGTATTTGGCGAAAATCTGATCGACCGTTTCCAACACAGTCTTTGTATAAATCGCTGCAGTACCGTTTCAACGTCGCAACCTCGTCGCTTCGCCTCGTTATATAATCGAGAGTATAACATATAGGAGAGAATATAACCTAAGTCGAGGCAATGCTAATATGACGTTAATTAATGTGCACTAGAGTATGAATAATGGATATTATGGACGGATTGAGTTGAGGCGATGTGAATACCGTGCTGGGTGAATCTATGTGCGAACAGCACATTTTACATGTCCATGGTTCGAATCCCGCCCAGAGCTTGAGCTTCACCGCATGGTGGAAGGGGATTTTGCGTTTGCCCGCCTGGCTAGCGACCACCCTCAAGTAGAAAGTCTGTCGCCAAGCACCGAAAGGTGTGTTCCGGCAGTAGTCCTTGAGAGCCGTGAGTTGTCATGAATTGCAACTGTTATAGGCAGAGGTTAGTCCACTTAACATCAGGTGGGCCTCGAGCTTGTTCCGTCACAATAAAATTAAAAAAAAAAAAAAAAAAGCATTACCTGTGTACCTCCTAACCACCAGACCTCACTGAATATCATGGTTATTAGAGATGTTATTGATTTTTACCTTACTGCCCAAAAAAATCCCCCGTGGGGTCCTGGTTAGAATTGCACCTCCCAATATCATCCCGTGGGTGTCGTAAGAGGCGACTCAGGCAAAAATACGGGAAGGTGGGCAGCAGCACCTTCTAAAGAACTGCCTGCATCTTACACTGCGATTGGCGCCTGCCAAGCGTGGGGATTATGTCAAATACCCCCTTAATAGGGGAGGCTGTGTTCAGCAGTGGACGAGTCGGCTATTACAGTACAGTACAGCCCAAAAAAAGGAGTGTTATGCAGGATTCATGTATTATGTATGTATGTTTGCGAGTTTCTTTATTCCCCCATAACTTCTCAACGGCTTATTTTTTATTAATGTATGATATATAATTAGATTTGTCTTAATAGCGCAGGTGACACTAAATTATTTAAAAAAATTAAAAAATATAAACTGGTAGATTTTAGACATATTATTATGATGAGAAAAAAAAGTTCTTTCTTCTCAAACCCTGCATTGGGATATCAAAATGAAGGGCTATAAGAAACTATTCCATAAATATATATAACTAGCAATTATATTCAATAGAACGATGAAACGCTTAACGGAAATAAATAATTTGCGGTCGGGTTTTTAATTTTTAACCCCACGGGCGCCGTACTATTGAGTAACTATCATTTTTTTATTGCTGGCCTTTGATCACTAGATCACCAGACGACAAGTAATGACACTCCGTGAGGTGCTGCGCCTAAAAGCGCCATCTCTTCTCGTGGGTATCGTAAGATCGACGCAGAATAAAACACCGGCACGTGGGCAGCAGCGTCTTCTGAGAATTGCTATCATACACTGCGATCCCAAGACTCCAATCAAGCATGGCGATTGTGACAAACATCCCCTAGATAAGGAGCCTATGTTCAGTTGTGATGACGTAGTCATAGATTGATGTGGTTTGGGATAACTTAGTATTTTATTATTACGGGCTCTCAAAGACAGCAGCAGGAACGCACTGTTAGGTGTTTTGCGACAGGTTGGCTATTTAAGGGTAGTAGGTATCCAGGCGGGCATACCCAACATGCCCCACGCACTCTTCCTTCAAAAATGGTTGAGGAATGCGATGGCTAGCATATGCGTCAACTCGTGAACGGGTGCTGCTAGAGGACACCGGTCTGCTCTGAATGCGAATGCTAATGACTTTAAAGGAAAAAAAAAACTTTTCTTTTAGCACTGTTTCCTCTTAGAATGTAGCATGTTTACTATTTTTTTTAAATGTCATAATTAAAAAGTCATGGACCCTCGAGTCAATGGAACGTAGTTTTATAAAATTAAAAAAAAACCATGCACCACCACTCTACCACTATGCTATAACGACTGCCATCCTAAGAGACAACAGCTGAGACCGACAGTTTAACGTGCATTCCAAATCACGAATACATAGTCAATGCAAGTACCGGTCACCCATCCAAGTGAAAATCGCAGCGGACGTTGTTTAACCTAAATTGATCGGTTAAGAATACAAACACAAATACAAAATAACAAAAGAATGTGACTAAAGTAGAAAGATATTAAAAATACTATATTACGTAGGTAACACAATAAAAAATCCCGATTAAACAACAAGTACCACCTATAAACACTAAGCACATGAATATGTAAGCACACCACTTAACGCATCCTTAGCTCTTTGTTACCCTTATCTACCCTTCCTTTCCCATAATTTTAGGGCCGGTAATGAACCGTGTTGCCACCTGTGAAATACGGGTACCTTCGCTTGTTTAATGATGGCTATAGCTTATTCAGCTATGCAGATGTGCCCACGTGAATATCTTAAGGTAAACTTTAGGCAATTTATAAAATGTCTCTGACTTACAATACGAGTACGTCTTTCAAATGTTTTGACTTCGACAAGTAGTGAACACATGAGCAAAGAACAGATTCACATACTCAAAGTAAATATTATTATAATGTTTATTTATGTACCGATACTCCCGTTTCATTCCTGCGGTTATACTTTCGCTTTAGTATAAAACAATCGGGCTTCTATACATCATTCAACTGTTTTAACTTCATCGGAATATGACGTACAATTTTTAGTTAGAGATAGGTTTGAAGCAATGATAGGACAGGAGTGACAGCTATGGACTGCTGTGCCGCAGGTCCGTGGTTCATTCACCACCACCGACTTTAGCCTCACTGCATGGTGGAAGGCCATTTTACGATTTCCGGCCTGGCTAGCTACCACCCTCGAGTAGGAAATCTGTCGCTAAGCACCTGACGGTGTGTTTCGGCAGCAGTCCTTGAGAGCCAGTGAAATTACAGGCTCATGAGACTTAACAACTATGTCGCAAAATGACGGGCGCAGAGCAATTAGTTTGGTTAGTCCGCGTAACATCAGGTGGGCCTCGAGCTTGTTCCGTAACTATGACATAAAAAAAAGTACGAATCTCTATTCGTCTATGGGTCAATGTAATACAGATAATGGAAAAAAAAATGATATACACAAAATTTACTTACATAATATTCAATCAATTGTCTGTACGTGTTTTAATTAGAGTCAGAACTAGAAATTATCTACAAGTAATAGACCTGCGAAAATATGTCTAAAAATATGTATAGTGCAGTTTTTTTTAAGTGACTGTATATGTGCGGTTTGTTTACTAATGTAATAATACCCATATGGGATGTATCGTAATTACATCAATATGTTTAGTAACAAAGAAAAAATCAGTATGTATAAAATCTTTACGTTTTTTTCATCGGCATTTAGCTGATTACAAATTCAAACCTTCATACTATCAGCAATCAAATCATTTGAAGCGCTCGTAGCGAAGTTTACTTAGCTGTTCTCAACCGATCAGCAAAGTTAAGCAACGTCGCGCGCGGTCATGAGTTGGATGGGTGACCGCTTGTGACATTACTACTGAGCGTTTCCGTGCTTCGGAGGGCACGTTAAGCCGTCGGTCCCGGTTGACGTCTTAGGATGGCAGTCGTTATAGCATGGTGGTAGGGCATTTTGCGAGTGCCCGCCTGGCTAGCTACCACCCTCAAGTAGAAAATCTGTCGCCAAGCACCTAACGGTGTGTTCCGGCAGCTGTCCTTGAGAGCCAGTACTTCTAGGTTAGCCTGAACAACATCTTCGACCACATCATCACTTACCATCAGGTGAGATAGTGGTCAAAGGCTAACCTATTAGGCATAAAAAAAAAAAAAAAAAACTGGAAAATACAAATCAATAAAAAAATACACAAATATGGAAAAATCGAGACACAAATAATGTTTTTTTAAGACTTGGAAATGGTCATGCAATGGCTGTTGCCTTTCACTTTAATAAGGTTAGGTTAAATTTCATTTTTACAAACACAGGACATACCACCTAATGCTCAAAAAGGAATCTTTCAAATCAGTTCAGATCTAATAAAAATATTAGATATTACTAAATTATAAGTTAATGAGCGTAAAAATTATAGTCTTGTACGAGATTCGAACCCGCGTGGATGGTTTTTTTATGTTATTGTGACGGAACAAGCTCGAGGCCCACCTTATGTTAAGCGGACTAACCTCTGCCTATAACAGATGCATTTCATCACAAGTCACGTATTGAACTGCGCCCGACACCTTGAGACATATTTGTTAAGTATCGTGTGCCTGTAATTTAACTGGCTCTCAAGAACTACTGCCGGAACACACCATTAGGTGCTTGGCGACAGATTTTTGTGGAAGGGGTGGATGGACGTAATTCAATTCGCCAATCAGGCGTTATTGCAAACATAACAATTATAAAAATATCATATATTTATATAATATTTATTATAAAATTCACATGAGTTTGTGAACCAATTTCTTTTTATTAGGCTACTTATTTAAATATATAACAGTTGGCAACGTGCCCAGAATGCAGGCTACATTACCCTGTTGAATTGCGATGCTAATTCCTTGAGCTAAATATTAAGCAGCAACATTTTCGTTACTAATCGCATCGACCAGGCACACAGTTCTGATAAGGTTAGGAAAATTCAATGAGCTGTTGGACTCCGCGACCCAATTAGTTTTTACAACAAATAGCTCTTCGAGTGTCGCTGCCGGGCAAGTTTTTTTCCCCTGCTTCACTGACAGGATTAAAAACAATACCAAAAATGGAACCGACTTCAACATTCAAATGTGTTGAATGATGGTTCAAAAGTACCTATTATCACAATATTGTGCGCATGGTACTGATAAGTTATTAAATACAGGTAGGGAATTCGCAAAATGCTATAACGACTGCCATCCTAAGACGACAATCGGGACCGACGCCTTAACGTGCCCTCCGAAGCACGGAAATATTCAGTAGTAATGTCACTAGCGGTCACCCATCCAACTCATGACCGCGGGCGACGTTGCTTAACTTTGCTGATCGGTTAAGAACAGCTAAACAAACTTCGCTATGAGTGCTTCAATATGTAATAAATGTGTAACCTTATATGGGACGTCTCCACTGCCAGACTAAGACAACTGCGCAGAGCAGTTCCGTGGAAAAATTTAAAGATACCTTATATAAAAAAAACCTGTCTTCTTGTGTAAACTACCGGCATTGCATATAAAATTCCTCATTTACTGGTCCGGTCATAAAAGATCTACTAGAAATGTACTAAAAAGCTATGACAAAAGCTCCACACGCTAAGACACTAACCATATCAGAGCCACAACAAATGATTCGGATTTGCGCAGCTCTCCCGCGGCGGCTGATTTATTACCCGAAGGTTGAGCATCCTGAAGGCACTCGAAATAATTACCTACGCTCTGGGACATTAGGATAGCCCCAGTTATAATTGGGACGGCGACGTTGAGAGATGGCCCTCAAGATTTCAGGGATCAAGTAGCCGTGAAACGGGCCTCGTTGGGCGTAGAATGTTTTATCTGAGGATATCGTTCGCGTCATTGTTGATGATATCTGCTACAAGTACAGCAGCAGCTCGGTTTCTTTTCTAGAAAATATGTTTATTGTCTTTCTTTATAAAATCTACTTAATATAAATCGATTCATGTGTTACTTTGCAGAAAACTATATATTTTAATGTGAACAAGTATACGGTATCAGATTTGAAGCAAGGATGGTGGTAATAGCTATGGACTGCCGTGCCGCAGGTCCCGAATTCGATCCCCACTGCCAGCTTGAGCTTCACCTCATGGTGGAAGGGCATTTTGCTATTGCCCGCCTGGCTAGCTAACACCCTTACGTAGAAAATCTTTCGACAAGCACCTAACGGTGTGTTCCGGCAGCAGTCCTTGAGAGCCAGTGAAATTACAGGCACATGAGACTTAACAACTATGTCTCAAGGAGACTAGCGCAGTGCGATTTGTCACTTGTGATGAAATGCATCTGTTCTAGGCAGAGGTTAGTCCGCTTAACATAAGGTGAGCCTCTAGCTTGTTCAGTCCCAATAACATAAAAAAAAACAGCTGGATTGTCTACTGCTGAACATAGCCTCCCTCGTTATGAGGGGTTTGCCATAATCCCCACGCTTGGCAGGCATCTTGGGGGTCGCAGGGTGAGATATCAGTTCCTCAGAAAACGCTGCTGACCACCTCTTGTTGTGTTACCCTAGAGATGGGGGATGGCATTCTAGCCCGGCATAGTAAAATAACATACCATTATAAAAATAATGGAAAATATTTAATTAATACTTAATAAAAGACTTAATATTGTTATGAATGAATCTATATTCAAGTGTGCGGAGTTGCGGAAATCCATATTTAATAATAACAAATATTTTAAAAGTATTCTTAGAAAAAATGAAATCAATACTTTAATAAAACACTTAAAATATAAAAATATATCTAGTGAGTATTCCGTCTAATTTTCCTGTTAAGTCAACGTGACGTCACAAACGCTACGCAGTCAAACCGGAAGAATTTTCGACGCATTTCGTTTCTACACGAAGCATCCTCAGGAGGGCTTGACTCTTCGAGCGCACGATCGTGCATTTGTGACGTCACATCGTCTTAGCAGGAAAATATATTACAAATTGTCATTAGATATTATGTTGATAGATTATAAGTGTTTTTGTAATATGATAATTCATTTTTTTATATAAATTTTTGAATTAAATTATTGTACTTATAGTATTTTTATTTATCGAAGTTTTGAAATTTAATAGACATTTCATGGATGTTAATATTATATTTATATTTGGCTACACTCATTCAAATAGGTAAACAAACTTAAGTGAAGTTGTCATGGTAAATTTTTCGCAAACAACACTTCATTTTTTCTTCTCCTAGGTTATAACAAGGACGGCGATAATGAGAGATGGTTCTCAAGATTTCGGGCTTGTGAATCATTCCCCGCTGTGAAACCTATTGTGTATTTGACAAAATATACGTAAATGTTACGGCGACGTGTCAGTGTCTATATTGTTAACACCTGACCATGATATTGTATAGTATGAGGAGAAACTGGAACAATTTCTGGAGTACCTAAGTAAATTTAAAGGAAGTCAATAGTCTTTCTTTCTTGTAAATAGTGGTTCCAATTTTATTGGTGTGCTAAAGTATGCTACTTTGATAATAGCTAATATTTACGAACAAATAAGGATTCAATGACCCAATTTGTTTTTTTTTTATCCCTTATAGGTTAGCCTTTGACCACTATCTCACCTGATAGTAAGTGATGATGTGGTCAAAGATGTTGTTCAGGCTAACCTAGAAGTACTTAGTTTTTATTAACAATATCACGACCAACGGAAACGTTGTACGGGTAAAAAATGCAGGTTTTGTAATATCATTTATATCATAAATGAATTGGTCTTTGGTGACTGACTGACAATTGGGGCTGAAACATCTAGGAGAAAAAAAATTGCATAGTACCGGTCATACCGTTGTTAAAATCTACCATGTGTGGCCTTGACTATAGAATTTGTCTGGTTGTCCGGAGATGTGAAATGGTGATGATGGAATTACATATATAGTGGCATAATATCAATAAACCGGCGTTTTTGGTACCGCTGCTCGAGTCATTTGACATGTTCTTCCATTTAGCAAAAAGTCGTAGTATATAAGCATTTTGGTTTCTTTCATTATTTTACTGGCTCTCAAGGACTTCCGAAACGCATTGTTAGGTGCTTGGCAACAGATTGTCTACTTGAGGATGGTAGTTGGCTAGTTGGTTATTCACAAAATGCCCTTCCAGCATGCGATGAAACTCAAGCCGGCGGTGGGAATCGAACCATGGACCTGCGACACGGCAGTCTATAGATATTACCTCGCTACTTGTTCAGATATATATTGCCACCTCCCATTTGGGATTTGCCAGCTTCTCCGCTGAGCCATATAAGAGCTATGCCGTATATGTAAGAGCAGTAGTTGAGAGTTAACGAAAATCAAAGCGACACCTAGGAGTTAATGACTATCTGTTAATGTCACGGACTCTATTTTGTAGAAAAGATGCAGGCCTATGTGTTTTTGTAGTATTGTGTTTGACTGGGTCACCCCAAATAGAGACTGCTTTCAGGGGCATGTTTAATGTTCATGCCGTTCTACTAGGCTCTGAAACTGAATCAAGATAGAATATAAAAATAATGATTCTAAAATCCAACAAAATTTACTTATCCAGGGAATCAAAGTTAAAACTTAAAGATTACAAAGCAACGTTTTCGGAGCAACGAATTTAAACTCAATTAAATAGAAAAAACATATTTGTAAAGTCTGTACGGGTAATTCGGGTACAAAATTGGCTTATAAAAAAATATAACAGCATTGATATTTCTAGATTTATTTCGTATTTATGAGTATCACGACCTCCTACGTTCTGGGAAAAAGAAAAGTAACAGCTCATTAAAACTTCTATAACGAGGTCAATATATATAATTTTCGACGGTATTATAATTGCTTCAAATAACGTATTTATTTCTTCCAGTCCTAATTTAAATACGATTAACGTCGCCACAACAAACATCCTCTTTGTTTCTTAACACACATATTATAAGTGCTTATGAAGAAAATTTGTTATTATAGTGATGTCTAGCGTTTTGAGGGTTTAAAATCCGCTTATTACTGTGCAGTTTCAAAGAAGATTTTCATAGAAATTTGGTTGTTGTTCGTTAGATGTTGGAATATAATCATATCAAGTTTGACGATTGTCTGATTTTCCGTTTATACGATAGAGCAAAAATTACAAGGAACACGTTTCTTCTTTGGGGATCTCTTTTCACATGTATTCTGCGATAATTTCAACTGGCTGTTGGAGTGTTGGTTTCGACACTAATGTATGGTACCCTAATGTATGGTAATGTATGGTATTGAAAGTTGCGTATAGCAGGAAAAGCTTGAAAGTATAATAAATGCAGCGGAGATGTGAGTTTTGAGAAGCGTGATTGGAGTCAAATGGAGTGACAGGATAAGGAATAGTGTGATAAGAGAACGATGTGGTATGAATGAGGATGTAGTGACAAAAATCGAGAAAGGTATGTTAAGATGGTTTGGACGCATGTAGAGAAAATGAATGAAAAGAGACTGACTAAACAGCTATTTGTGGGACAAGTGAACGAAAGTGTTGGAAGGGTAAGGCCTAGGCGAACGTTCTGAAATCAGATTCTGAGAAGACGTTCTGAAAAAAAGCCAGCCAAGAGTGCCCTAAACCGACGCTTATGTATGCAAGGATGAGTGTAGATGAAGCGAAAGAGACTTGTAGGGATCGTAGCATGTGATCTCTGCCTACCCCTACGGGAAGGAAGCGTAATTTTTTGTATGTATGTATTCCATCTGGCTCCCAATTACCTTTTCAAAGATACAGACATTTAAATGTCGAACGCTACGATAGGTCGAAGATATGGACGGACGGATGGAAAACCGAGGCTTAGTAATAGGATCCTGTTTTCCAGTACAGAATCTTAAAAGTAAAAAGCAAGAAACGGTAAATAAATCAATTTTGTTGTATGGGAGCCCCCCTTAAATATGTATTTTATTTTATTTTTAGTATTTGTTGTTATAGCGGCAATACAAATACATCACCTGCGAAAATTTCAACTGTTTAGCTATCACCGTTCTTGAGATACACAGGAAAGATCGTAAACTAGCTCTAGGGGCCAACTCCCATCTCTTAATTCAGTCTTATTTTAATCTTACATTAACAATTTTAATTTGCACTACCACATGTCACTAATAGTGATATAAACTAATTTCCAGCGCTGAAAAGTAAGAAAAAGCTTAAGTCGATATGGAACAGGTTTCAACTTACATTAGAACTTCAACTTGAGAGCGGGCTGCATGAATTGAATCAAGACCTTTGTGCGATAGAGATAGCGCTATATGTACATTATTGTTTCGTGACGGCCGTGTTACGAATCTTTTTATCAATATTTTAAGTTTGAAATAATGGTGTTGGTTTTCCATAATAGTTTTTAAAAGGTGGGAGTTGGGCCCCTGTTTGAACATATTGATGAGTAAGTATTTTACTTCATATATTTTGTTAAAATAACTTCTCAAAATGTTGTTAACAGTGGAAAGCTACGTGGGAAGTTCCTTGCCGCTGTGGAAGGTGGACCGGCGTCAGATGGGTGCTTTCCTGTGCATCGCGTCTAACGACGTACCACCAGCGGTTAGCAAACGGATAATACTTCTTGTTAATTGTAAGTATTTATTATGTATTTGTTTAAAAAAAAAAGGAAGATAACCGCAATAGTTACTTTACTCCACGCTATTGTACGATACGGCTGCGTATTTACCACACATGTTTTTTTTACGTAATGTTATTGTGACGGAACAAACAATGCCCACCTGATGTTAAGCGGACTAACCTGGGCCTACAACAGATGCATTTCGTCACAAGTTAAGAATTGCCCGTCACTTCGGTACATAGTTGTTATAAGTCTCATGTGCCTGTAATTTCACTGGCTCTCAAGGACTGCTGCCGGAACACAACGCTAGGTGCTTGGCGATAGATTTTCTACGTGAGGGTGGTAGCTAACCAGGCGGGCAATCGCATTATGTCCTTCCACCATGCGGCGAAGCTCAAGCCGGCGCGGCGGTGAGGATCGAGCTAGGGACTTGCGGCACGGCAGTCCATAGCTATTACCGCTCGGCCATCATTGCTTCAAATGTTCCACTAGAAGCACTTCATTAGTAGTCGTGGTAGGGAGGACTTGTAGGAGGGAGTTGAGCTGTAAGAAACTGTGCAATATGTGTAGTGTAATGTGTAGGATGTAGTGTGTAGTGGTTTAAAGATACTTAACGGACTCTATTTATACGACATCAAAAATTTGAGAAGTTTTCGATTCGACTGTGTTTTTTTGTTCCTTTTACAATGTGTATCGATTTTGATGAATTTTATTTTATTTTGGAAATTTGGTGCTTGTTAAAGAAATGTGACCAGTATTGTTTTTGAGTTATCCCCGGTATCCGTATTTAATTGGTTCGACTACATTGTTGATGTTCTCGTTTTCACTGGTCGATGTAAATAGAACAAAAAACTATATACGATGGTTTGGTTTATCGACTTTTCAGTGGATTGTTTGTTTTAGAATATTTTTTAATTGAAATAAAATCTCGCACATCTCCAGTGGATATGTTTTCGGCTATTTTATAGCTGATAGGCTATCTTTTGATCGCTATTTGACCTGGTTTAAGTGATGATGTGGTCGAAGATGTTGTTCAGGCTAAACTAGAACTTATGGTTCTCGAGGACAGCTGACGAAACATACCATTAGGTGCTTGGCGACATTTTTTTTATCTTAAAGGTTAGCCAGGTGGGTAATCGCAAAATGCCCTACTTTCATGCTATAACGACTGCCATCCTAACATAACAATCGGGACTGCCCTCCGAAGCACTTAAGGCTCTGTACATATACAAACATTATGAATGATTCACCCTTTCTCTTGACATGCGCAAGCCATACTAATCTACAATTACTGCTTAATATTTCCTTGGCTATTGGTAATCTAAAATTTTCCTAAATGTACTCATTCCTAATCTTGATCTTTTAACTTATGTGTTACCACATGTATCTAAATGTCTATGCCACATATACTCTTCTTTTATAGATCTTCCTTCGTCATCCAACGCTAACACTTACATTACAACACGCCTCATGATGTTCTTAAAAATCTTTCCCCATTCAATGCCATGGACATGGATGGGCCGCATCAATATTTTTAAGCAAAATTAAATATGCTTAAGCCCAAATAAGTCACAAGTGTTATGATAACATTATAGTATACTATTAAGGCCAATTTTTGCTTTATAGTAAGCACTAAAACTAGCTGAGATGCTGTGTTCCTAGAATTTACAGCTTAAAAATTTCGTCAGCTCTACTCTACGTGTGCATCACATCATCGAAGAAATATGAGTACAGTATTAATTGCTGTCTATTTCTTGTTTATTATTGGATAATTATAAATTAATAAAATATTTTCGTTAAGCGTTTTATCGTCCTATTAAAATAAAAACCGCAAGCTATATATATGGAATCGTTTCTTAAAGCCCTTCATTTTGTTGGCACATTCGATGGGTCTGCAAGAAAAAAAACTACTATATCGCGTCTAAAATCCGCCAGTCTGTTTATTCTACTTTTGCATGTAGGTAGTGTCACATGCGCTATCAAGTTAAACCGAATGATATATCATACATTAAAATCGGTTAAGCCGTTGTGAATTTATGGTGGAATAAAGAAACTCACAAACACTAAAACTTAAAATACATGAACCCTGAAAACATAACCTCATTTTTTTTGGCAGTCGTGTAATTTATATTTTATAATTATAATTTATTAGGACCGCTAGTTAGGACGGCCCTTAGTGTGGGACGCTACATGCGTAGACACTTAAAAGACACACAAAACTTATCAGAGCGCTTGGTCGATGCGACGCGTGATCAAAATGCTGGGACCTATTTGGCTCAAAAAATAAGCATTGCAGTTCAACGGGGCAATGCTGCCAGCATGCTGGGCACGCTGCCAACTGGTGGTGGGCTGAAGCATTTGGACTGCCTATGAGTCCAAATGCTTTTATTTATAGACTCGCGTTATATTTATCGGCAAGATACCGACTTGCTTCAGACTGTTTTGAAGTCCTTCACCTGGGTCACGATTGCGCGAACGAGCACGGGCTTCAGCGTAACTATGAATTAAACTCGCGATAGTTTCCAAAGTGAAGTTATAAATAGAAAGTGTGTATACCTAAATTATTACTAAACATACTTATCTCTGTCTAAATAAGTATTCAATAACGATATCTAATATCCTTCTACTGACATCTCCATTCAAATTATATTACGATATAGAAATTAATTTGCCACAGAAAATCTTAGAAAAATATTTGGCTCCGTCCGAAGAAATGCAATAACAAGACCGATGTTTTTCGGTCACGCGCGTTCTGTGCTCCTACATAAAGATGAATCCTCTGGATCGGATCCAGACCGGATACGACGGATTATATTATTCGTGGCTGCGGTGTTTGTCGCAATTGCCAACAAACAGACGCGATCAATCTGCTAGAGGTTGATTGTTGCGTTTCGGCTCGTCGTGTTATATGAATGTGAATTATTTTGGGACTGAATTCCGAAGACAACGGTGGGTTGTGTAGAGGTATACGTTTTGGGTCACGTAACAAAATATAGTTTGAAATCTTCCAAGAGAATGGAATCAGAAATTATTTCGGATGGCAAAAGATAACTTCCAGCGGGACTTAAACCCGCAACACTCAGAATACCGTCCTGGTGCATTACCGCAAAAGACATGTATTGAAACGGATGGAGAAGATTTGAATGTCCAGCATCCGCTTCCATAGCATAATTGGAAATGCACCAGGACGGTATTCTGAGGGTAGCGAGTTCAAGTCCCGCTGGAAGTTTTCTTTTTCCATCCGAAACAATATCTATGTTTTCGCTTAGCATGCGTCAATGCTCTTATAAAGTAATATTAGTCAAAACAGAATTAGTTAAAGATAACGAAGTTTTTCTCATAATCTCCCTTGTTAATAATCATTTTATAACTTTATTCAACATAGCATATAACTACTCATAAGAGTTATATTTTTTTTTAATTATTTATTTATATATTTATTTTATGTTATTGTGCCGGAACAAGCCTGAGGTCCACCTGATGTTAAGTGGACTAATCTCTGCCTATAACAGACGCATTTCGTTAACGACGAATTGCACTGTGCCCGTCACACTGAGACGTAAAGTTGTTAGGTCACATGTGCCTGTAATTTTACTGGCTCTCAAGGACTTCTGCCGGAACACACTGTTAGGTGCTTGGCGAGAGATTTTCTACTTGAGGGTGGTCGCTAGCCAGGCGGGCTTTCGCAAAAAGCCCTTCCACCATGCGGTGAAGCTCAAGCCCGCGGCGGGATTCGAACCATGGACCTGCTGCACGGCAGTCCATAGCAAATGACACTGAGCCATCACTGCTTCAAATTATGCCTAATGCTGTAGGTAAGTATGTTAAAAAAATATTTATAACGTAAAAAAATCTCATTTATTAAATCTAAATTATTCTTCTTAAAATCAAGAATTGATTTTATGCCAATTACAGTGTCTATGAGGTGCTTGTTATCCTTATTTAAGAGCTGTCACTCTAAAATTAACTTTATAAGACACCAACAGACTGAGAAATATTCGTTTAATAGTTCTTAACCCAATTTTACAAAATGTTGGTTTGTTGCCATTAGAATTGCGTCCATTGTGTAAAACTACGCATAAAATTAGCTAGGTGGCATACACAATGAGGTTAAAGAAAGACATCTAACAATTATTTTAATGGGTAGGAAATAGAACATTGATTTTATGTCATTTTCAATGTCTATTAAAGTAACTAAACTAATTTCGGAGCTGTCACTCTAAAATTAAGGACACCCAAGTGAAGAGATGGGGTGGTCACAATCTAACCCAGCACACCACGGAATAATACTTAAATTTATATTTGAAATTCATCTATATATATAAGAAAATCAAAATCTTGACTCACTGACTGACAGGCAACGCACAGCCTAAACCGCTGGTCGCAGAGACTTGAAATTTGGAGGGTGTATATTGTAAGTCCTTTGTTTTTTAACTTAGTTCTGAAAATTTGTATTCGGATACATCATATAAAATAAAAAATGAAAGGTTCAACATTTTTTTCGACTAAAAGGGGGTGAAATTGGGGATGATTTATATTATGGTAAGGTGTTTTTTTTATTCCTGATAAGTTAGCCTTTGACCACTATCTCACTTAATGGTAAATGATGATGTGGTCGAAGATGTTGTTCAGGATAACCTAGAAGGTCATTGTATTGTTGTGATGAAAATTGGTATTTGGATAAACTTTAAAAAAAAATAACATGCCACAATAATATTTTTTCCTAGGGTTGTTTAGAAAGAGTGAAAATGGGGAGGCAAGTTTGTCACCTGAACCTAAACCACTGGCGCTCGGCCTGTTAGTCCATCTGTCATATGATGTATCTTTTTAACTGTAATATTTGAAATGAAAACAAATAATATGTAACATAAAAAGAAAATAAAACTAGCTAATAAAACTTTTGACTAATAAAACTTTATTATAAAAATGAATAATATTATTGTATTTTTTTACAATTAAGATGATTTTCTAAATCAGTTAGATATAAAACTTATAATACTTTATTAATAATAATTGTTTTACAAAGCATGGAGAACGCTACGTGCTGAGCATCGGAATTTGGATGAGACGTCCGTCGCGCGTTGAGTATGACAGGTAACTCGAGTATAGTGTTGCGATCCATCACGTGGTGCCTCACCACTGAGCTCGGACTGAGGTTACCTAAGCGATGAACGCAGCTACTTTCAATACCTGTCCTATTTATTCTATGGGACTCAGGAAAAGGCTATGTGGTGTTAGTAAAGAGATTGTCAGTCATGTAGTGGCTAATTGGTAAGATTTTGGGATATTTTATTATGTTGAGCGGTAACTCAATCGATATGTTACAACACTCGAAATGGGGCACTATGTTTGAGCTGGTAGCCGCGGGGCAAGTATTTATTATGTTTTCTAACGGGGCCAATTGAAAAGGATTAAAAAGTAACCTATTTATATCTGATACGTTTTACACGGCTCCCAAAAACAGGTTCCTGAGGGATATATAGTCTACGCGGGCGAAACCGCGGGCAAAAGCTAGTCTTTACATAAAAAAAAATCTATGTGATACTCGTATATATAGTTGATTGAAATTTAGCAGATTTCACTAAAAAAAATATTTGTAGTGATAGTTAAACTACTCTAGAGCATTCTAACACATTCATTTTATTCTATTGCATTAAGACCTGATAAGCGCGTAATTTTACAATACTATAACTTGTGACTGTGTGGACAGTTCATAAAGCTTATAAGTGTTGAAAAGTATACAATTTTATTTTTATGGAGTACGCTATTAGTGCGAGTGCAATAATTACCTTTGTCTTCTTCCTGTATGTATGTCATACATAATTTAGGTCAGTATAGCTTACTTTTTTTTTTTATATTGTTATGATTGCAATAACGCCTGCTATGCGGATTACATTACATTACCGGTCGTCCCAGTTCTCAAACAATATCATAGCTCTTCCGGTCTCTCCTGTCGCTATAACCGTTCACATTTAAACCTTATCACGTTAATGTCGTCCTCATCGTAATCAGGTTAAAATGATGACAATAACGATGAAAGTATCTAGATTGCTAATCTATAATCTTAATTATCTATATTAAAGCTTTCTTTCAAAACAGTGCAGCCGTTTTAGCTTGAAATAGTAACATGCATGCACACTCACATCCTCACATCTACGTTCGCCGACTACTAAACATAATTCACGCCAAACCATGACTGATATTGATGTCTTTCATTTCTCATTTCATTGTCATTTCTCTACATGACATACATAACATGGTATCACAGTAATCTTATCAGTCCGGTGTTCTTTAACTTTTCTGTCACTGGTGCTTCTTAAAACCTATGTTTTTATTTAACTGATAGACAAGCCTATGACCACAATCTCACTTGATGGTAAGTGATGATGTGGTCGAAGGTGTTAACAGGCTTAACCTAGAATTACTGGCTCTCAAGGATAGCTGCCGGAAAACCCAGTTAGATGCTTGGTGACAGATTTTCTACTTGAGGGTGGTAGCTAGCCAAGTGGGCGCTCGCAAAATTTAACTTTGTCATTCCACCATGCGATAGAGTTCAAGCTCTGGGCGGGATTCGAACCATGGACCTGCTGCGCAGCAGTCCATAGCCAATGCCACTGAGCCATCACTGCATCAAAATATATGCTAAAACTAATTGTATGTTATCCTGACTTTTTAATACATAAATAACTGATTACGCTAACGCAATAACCATCAATGCGTGCATGATAAATAAAATGAATTAGTGTATCTCATTATGAAAGCCTCCAGTATATTGGAATATAAAACTGCCATATTTCTGATATTATAAAAACATCCAAATTACGTTGCATTGAATCGGAAAATCAAACATTTCTCACCGTAACTTTATTAGATTTCATAGCGAAAATCATATTGGATTTATAGACACGTTTTCTCCGCAACGTATTTCACTGCCTAGAATATATACGTTTCTTGAGAAATCGGAGACAGGCTTAGCATTTCAAATTAGGCCCGAAACGATACTGGGAAACACCGAATTTCTGAGTACCTTGATCTTTTTGGGTCATCCCCAGGGAAAGGCTAAAGTAACAGTTTCGGTAAATTGTTAACTTGTTGGGAATCACAGAAAGTTTTACTCGTATAGAAAGATTGAAGCGCTCATAGCGAAGTTTACTTAGCTGTTCTCAACCGATCAGCAAAGTTAAGCAACGTCGCGCGCGGTCATGAGTTGGATGGGTGACCGTTAGTGACATTACTACTGAGCGCTTCCGTGCTTCGGAGGGCACGTTAAGCCGTCGGTCCCGGTTGTTGTCTTAGGATGGCAGTCGTTACAGCATGGTGGTAGGGCATTTTGCGAATGCCCGCCTGGCTAGCTACCACCCTCAAGTAGAAAATCTGTCGCCAAGCACCTAACGGTGTGTTCCGGCAGCTGTCCTTGAGAGCCAGTACTTCTAGGTTAGCCTGAACAACATCTTCGACCACATCATCACTTACCATCAGGTGAGATAGTGGTCAAAGGCTAAGCTATCCAGCATAAAATAAAAAAAAATTAAAAGAGATAGAAGTGAGTTAAGTAAATTTTAAACAGGCAACTAGGTGAATAACATGAAACTAGATAGTTTGCAAGGTTGATTTGGGTTTTCAACGGGCTCTTTCTTAGTTTTACAGCAATATTTATGATAAACCAATCATTATTTTACATTAAGTTACGTTTGGAGTACAATAAAAAAACCGGCCAAGTGCGAGTGGGACTCGCGCACGAAGGGTTCCGTATCATTATACTATTTTTACTAATTTAATTATAGCAAATAAACGGCGGAAACCTCTTTTATTGTATAGGAGTCCCCATAATTATTTATTATATTTAATTATATTAAATTTATATTATTAGAGCATAAAAACAAATATTTTTTGAATAGTTTAAGCGTCAACCTGTCACCGTTATTAGTATCGAACAAGAAACGGTAAAAATCAAGTTTGTTGTATGGGAGCCCCCCTTAAATTATTATTTTATTTTTAGTATTTGTTGTTATAGCGGCAATAGAAATACATCATCTGTGAAAATTTCAACTGTCTAGCTGTCACTGTTTTTGAGATACAGCCTGGTGACAGTCAATGACCCTTTTCTTTTATAAAATTAAAACGAGAGGTTCTAGTTTTAAGAAGCCCTCACAGGATGTGAGTGTGTGTTGCTGGCGAGAACAAAAAACACATATAGAATTTGCAACTACCAACGATGCTTTTGGTTTGCCTTGGTTATTCCTCAAAGCAACAGCAGGTTTACTATTGACAGCAACATTTGACATTTTTAAGGCTTTGTATTGTTTTTCAATAAAATCTTGTACTTGAGTGTACCTAGGAATTTCATCACTATTAAACTCAAGTTGAAAAGCTTCCCGAGTTGATCTATCTAGCTTTGTCCAAAGTAAATAAAACAACATAAAGTTTGAGTCTGGAAGAAAATACTTTTCTAACACTGTCAGGCTCTCCGAAAATAACCTATGTACTCTTTCAAGTTCAGAAGCACTTTTGGTTTTTATAGGCTCACAATGAACTAATTTTTTATAATAGTTAGTTGCAATGTACAGTTTGTTGTCAAAATGTTTATGCAGCAATTGATAAGCATCTAAATAACTTTGCTCTGTCAAGGGGATTTTTTTTATTTAATCATATGCTTTACCTACTACACTCGACAGCAAATAATGTAGCTTTTCTACATTGCTAATATTTCTCTTATGAATTAACGTAACGTACCCATTGGGTACGGAATCTTAAAAACGATCTAATATAATAATAAAACTAGTTATTATTAATTAGTTTATAGGCAAAGGCCAACCCTCAATGAGTATGTCAGTATGATATAATAACCGCTTTTTTTTTTCGTGTAACACAAATCGCACGCACCAAACAAACGTTTCATTACTACCGTTTTTATATTGTTTTTCAAATTATATTAATTTGTATGTATTAGCGAGGTATTGAAGAAAAGATTAACCTAACCACAATTTGTTGGTATTATCTGACAATATTTCGTAAAATAGAACAACCTTTTGTGTACCTACCTACACGTCGCCGTTCAACGTGTTTTTCTTCTGGTACACCACGAACTTAACTGCATTTGAAAATTCTCGCCTAGCTGTGCTATTACAGCTAGGCTTATTTTATGAGAGAGTAGTAGCTATACTACTCTCTCATAAAATAAGCTACTACTCTCTGGTATAAAATCTTTTGACAAGCACTTAACGGTGTGATTCGGCTGTATACTTGAAAGCCAGTAATTTTAGGTGAGCCTGAAAAGCATCTTCGACCACACCAACAATTCCATCAGCTGCGATAGTGGTAAAAAAATTGCCACAATTCTGTGTAACTCAAACCTCCTTCCATTCGAACTAAAAAAATCTTGACCAAAAATGGAACCGACTTCAACACTCAAATGTGTGAAATAACTTGTTGAAGTTGGTACCATGATACTTCAAAAGTACCTATTATCACAATATTGTACGCATGGTACCGACTTCGACAAGTTATTTCACACATTTAATTGTGGAAGTCGGTTCCATTTTTTGGTTAAAATTTCATTTTTAACGCTTTTATAGTGACCCTTGCTACTTATAATCAATTTCAATGATTATATCATCAAGATAAGAAAGTACTTTTCAGTTATTGAAGTGTAACTCAAAAACTGCTTTGATGAAATTTAAATGGGACCACACGGCAAGCATCAGCTTTCAAATAATAAAAGAATGATCAAAATCAGTTCACCCAGTCAAAAGTACTGAGGTATTGAAGTCGATAAAAATTAACTGTTGATTTACCGCTCCTAAGAACTGTTTCCGATTACTACAATCAGTATCTGAAAGTAGATAGTCAATAGGTATTCTCCAGAGATTATCTCCAAGGTCCGTTCCCGTCTTTCTATTATCCGATATTGAGGTTGAGAGCCTTTGTTTCAATAACTAAGTTCTTTCACTGGTCACTTGGGTGGGTCGCATGGGAATTTTATTAGAACTTGTGTAGGTGAGAATTAATATTTAATTTTATTAACGGAAAACGTTTTTTATTTTTTTTATCTTATTGTGACGGAACAAACTCGAGGCCCATCTGATGTTAAGCGGACTAAACCTCTGCCTATAACAGATGCATTTCATGACAAGTGTCACGAATTGCACTGCGCGCGTCACTTTGAGACATAGTTGTTAAGTCGTATGTGCCTGTAATTTCAATGGCTCTCAAGGACAGCTGCCGGAACACACCGTTGGCGACCAATTTTCTACTTGAGGGTGGTCGCTAGCCAGGCGGGCATTCGCACAATGCCCTTCCACCATGCGGTGAAGCTCAAGCCCGCGGCGGAATTCGAACCATGGACCTGCTGCGCAGCAGTCCATAGCCAATGCCACTGAGCCATCACTGCTTCAGCATACAACCAATGCATCATTTTATGGCCAGTCTTCTCATAATGTGGGTGAACATGTAGGTAACGAGCAAATGGGATGATACATAATTTTTTTTTCAACATTTATATATGAACTTAATTAGATACATATTTCAATTTCAACAAGACACAATCTAGTACATATTAGAAAATAGATAAACCGCCGCTAGTGTCATTACTACTGAGTGCTTCCGTGCTTCGGAGAGCACGTTAAGCCGTCGGTCCCGGTTGTTTTCTAAGGATGGTAGTCGCTACAGAATTGTGGTAGGGTATTTTGCGAATGCCCGCATGGCTAGCTACTACCTTCGAGTAGAAAATATGTCGCCAAGCACCTAACAGTGTTTTTCGGCAGCTCTTCTTGAGAGCCAGTAATTCTAGGTAAGCTTGCACAATATCTTCGATCATATCATCACTTACCATCAGGTGAGATAGGTCAAAGGCTAGCCTACCAGTTGTAGATAAAATAAAATATATTTTTTAGGTATGAAAATCACGCTCTTCTCTTGCGTGAACATGTTCATCTTAATTGTATTTAAATAATTATAAAATTATTTTTGTCCAACAGTTGCGCCAACCGTGAAAGTGCCAAACCAGCTGCTTGGAGCACCTCTGGGCACAGACGTCAAACTAAAGTGTTACGTCGAGGCCTACCCTAATACCATCAACTATTGGATCAAGAACCGGGGAGAGATGTTACTAGATGGGTAAGAACAATAGGATTACGACCTATTTCATTATTATTTATACACCCAAAAAAATATTTTAATCGTTCCTCAAAGTGAACTCTAGTCAGGTTTGGTGTACTCCCTTTAGGTACAAAGCTAACCGCCACATCAGCGGCGTATCAGTCCAGACGGGATTATTCTACGGTGCTTGCCGCGTTGGAAGAGATTATAGCTATGCGTGGCTGTGCTATACAAATAGCTCTCAAAGAACTTCGTGTCTTGCGAACTGAAGTGCATTTGCTTTGTAGCTAGATTAGCTTATTTATTAAAATGGCTTTGTGGAGTGATTATTCTGTCCCTTTTAATTTTGTGCCGTAGTTCCTTGCACCTGGCTTCAAAATTAGGTTCTGTATGAGTTATTTGATTTTTTTACCGAAAACAGAGAAAATATTTAAAATTCTAAGGAACTTGTTACCGTTTCTATAGATAAACACACATCATGATGAATCAGACCCAAACACGTTATGTTTGTAGGTTATACCATAAAATGTGCAGATATATTCAGTAATACTTTCTTAGTAGACATTATCAGTTTTAGTAGCATCAATTATTTGGTTTGATGTAACCCCTGAAAGTATAAACCTTTGGAAGCCGCTCATAGACGTCGTGCTGACGAGGGCTGTCAACATTTCTCACCAAGTACAATACACAATAGACTCCAACAATAACTCCACCCTAACGAAACAAATTGTAGGAACTCAACATAACGATCAGTTATAAAAGATATTGCCCTCAAATTCCCTTTAGGTATAAATGTAAACAAATAATAGTATTACATTGAAGGATATGGCAGTAAGAAGTTATCAGTGTCATTAAATATGGCTGTCATGTAAAATATAATTTTGCAAAGAATATCAATTATGACGTTGATAAAGCCGAGGGCAATATAAACATCCTGTTTATACAGAGTGTTCAATACTATCCTTGGCTCGATATAAAGTCTTAAGGGGTGGCTTTTAAGGGTGAACTGGCCGGTCTCTTTTCCATACAAACGTAGTAGGATGATCACTCCCTTATTTGATATTTTAGGTCCAGAATTAAGCATAATATCGATTGAACTCGTCATTATCTAGGTTTGTATCGTAACGAAATTAAAAAAAAAAATTAACTTAAGATTTATGACCCTCGAAACATTTTCATATAAAGATTTCCAGGCTCATAACTTTCAAATTAATTAAATTTTTATAATTTCGTTACGATACAAACCTAGATAATGACGAGTTCAATCGATATTATGCCTATTTCTGCGCCTAAAATCTCAAATAAGCGAGTGATCACCCTACGGCGTTTGTATGGAGAACTGACCGGCCAGTTCAACCTTAAGAAGCCAGATACTAAATAAGAGTCCGTAAATATAAATTGTGTTAGACCAGTCTTAGAATATCACGTTACCATTGTCGGTATGATTTTATATATTGTTCTCATCAACTTTAAAAAATAGGAGAAAGGTTTTCAAGTAGACACCTATATTTATTTCCTCAAATAAGATAATATACAAACTATTTTAAAACGTCTAAACCAGCTGCATTCGTCAAATTAAAACTTATTTGGTTCTAATTTAAATTTGTATTCTTACTCGTACAACAAGCAGTGAAATGATATAAATAATAAATAGCAATTGTTACATTTTTACCAAAAACCTAGGGTAGGCACAATAGTTGTCTTAGACTAAAGTCATAGTTGCAAGTGATAATGATGAATCGATGTTGGATTATTTCCCAATGTTCGATATTAACTGTTGCTTTTTGCGTCTAAAAACTGATATTTGTAGTAGAATAATAATGTGTATTCACGTTATAAACTTTTCATTTTACGACAGCGCAATATTTTGTCTGGTATATTGACTATGTAAAATCTTCTGGATAGAATATATCTTTATTTGTCCAAGTCAAATTAAATCACATAGTGTTTGATATACACTCGATTTAAGTTTCACAGGGAATGTTCATACGGTGTAGTATAATATCAAATCTACATAAACATTGGTGTTTGTCCGTCCCGTCCTTTGTCTTGTATCGTTTTCAGGGGGATGTTTACTTTACCCCTTTCATGTTTCTTGGTTCAACCTAGTAATTGAAAAGTAGTGGTTTGGACTTTGTATTACAATGTTTTGGTAAGCTCAAGAAATCGTTTTGTTTTTGTATTATAGTATTAACAATTCAACATTCTGGCCAAGATTTAAGTGTTGTCCTATATTATAATATGTTAATACCAGTTGAAAAAAAGAGAAAACTATAAATTCTCGTGTGTCTGTAACTTCTAATTTAATGAACGTAAGATACATAAGTATTACTTATACGATACGTTTTTATTTTCTAATAAGATTGCTTTGTGTGAACTTGATTTGTGTCCCAGAAAAAAAGTCTCCTTCAGTCAGTCTTTTCTCTGATGGTCAGCATCAAATCTGTCCATTACAGTTGCAGTGTCACTGTTTTCATTCTTCTTAACACTATGCGCTGCACTCGCCACTCCGAGCCGTTAGTTTGTTAGTCTCGTTTGCCCAATAATTTCACATGCTACAGTGCTCTTCACTTTACAATAAAGGGTAGTACGTTACTGCTTTAAGGCAGAATATCTGACACTGAAGTGGTACCCACCAAGATGGATTCTTGAATAAGAGAACTACTACTTGGTAAAACATTCCTTTTGTCCAATGATGTTTGAAATACATTGTGAGCCAATTGCTAGGTATCTACTAGACTCCGGCCTAAAAACTAAATGTTAGCAACTAAAAAGTAAATAAATTTGAAAAACCTTTTAGCTCATCCGAGATGGAAATTGTGTCATATCACCCAGGATTCCAAAGCAGAGCAGAAGTAAAATTCACTTGAAGTATGTCGAGACAAAAAAGCGATATATAAGCTTCTTTCCATGACATGCCTTTTCTAAGCACCTTAGTATTTACTTATACATTAATACACAATCGTCAGACCATGAAAATAAGACCCATTAATTTATTTTTCAAAAAAGAAATAAGCTAGTTAATTCTTAATTATGTAACATTTAGAACTGCAGACGCTAGAGATAGTAATGATTACAGTGAAACACTCTTGGCACAATATTTTGATTCACGAAAAATACTATGTTTTTAAGATAAATAAAATTTTTAAATTAAGACATTGTTGTTCGAAAATCTTATTTCGATAAAATATGTTTTCTTTCCTTCTCATTCTCACATCTTCACTCATACACAAACCTTAACATTTATAACATTAAAGTTAATAAATACAACTGATATTTTTTTTTTTCAAGAAAAGGCATAGTTTGACAATCCATATTATTCTGCAAGAAAATTTTCATTTTGTTTCTTGGGTATTTGTTTCCGACTAGGCTCATTGCTTGTGCTTCAGCGTGCACGACAGCGACTTTAACCAAACTGTGAATTTAACTTTGACTTCTTGTTTCGCTAACGGGCTGGTATTCTTTTATTCATTTTTTAGCTGATAGGCTGGTCTTTGACCACTATTTCACCCGATGGGAAGTGATAATGTGGTCGAAGATTTTGTTCAGGTTAAAATAAAATTACTGGCTTTCAAGGACAGGTGCTGCAACCCACCGTTAGGTTAGCAAGTGATTGTTTGAGTTGTTGACTTGAGGGTAGTTGGCGGGCATTCGCATAATGCCTTACCACCATGCTATAATGACTACCATCCTAAGACTTCACGCGGGACTAACGGATTAGCACGCTCTCCAAAGCACGTGCACGCTCAGTATTAATCACACTAGCGGTCATCCATCCAAGTCATAAGCATAGCGGACGTTGCTTTACTCAGTAGATTAGCTAAGAACGACGGACCTAGCTAAGAACGACGGAGCTAGCTTTGCTATGAGTTCTATACATACATATAATCACGCCTGTATTCTCCGAAAGGGTAGGCAGAGGTGTGTAAACACCCACGTTTCGCCAATTAGGATTAATTAGTCCCATGTAATAGGGGGCGAGTATATTTCTATTCACCGGGCACAATTTCAGGGTCATACAATTATTTTTCTCTAACACACTGGACGAAACACAAGAACATATTGTACGGAATCCTGACAGGGCACTAAGATACTCACATCCACGTGAGAAGTAGTATGCTGCTCATTTGGCGCATTTTTCTCTTAGACGCCTCTTACGACACCCACGGGAGGAAATGGGGAGGTGACATTCTAACCCGGCACCCCACGGCTACGAGTTCTAACACATTTTATTTATGATAACGGATGTAACAATAACAAAAATGTTTACAGGCCCAAATACACTATTCGTGAAGAAAAGACTTCGTATAAGGTGTCAATGTGGCTGACCATCCGGCAGTTTGCCAAAAGTGACATTGGAACCTACAACTGCGTCAGCACCAACTCTCTTGGCAAGAGTGAGGGGACTCTACGGCTTTACGGTAATATATTGCAGTATAACATTTCTAAGGTTGCCACACAAGGCTTATAACTTTGAAAATAAAATTATAATGAGAAGAATTTATAAATAGAATAATCATTATTTTGATAAGACTGAATGTTGTTAAGAGGCATTTTACATTTTAATGCGGTATACGAAGATTTTAAGCGCTTAATTTACGATCATAGGAAATATCTACAAGTTGTTTAATAATTGATAAAAATAGAATAATCCGTTCTCTTTTCAGTTAATGTACCAGATTTACAAACATAACATCAATTATTTTGTAGTGACCAATCTCCCGCACCTTGTTTTACGAATTAAAGTATACATAGCCAACTTCAGAGTTCTATCTCTTGTATAAAGATTCATCAAATTAACTATAAAAAAAAACTGTGCATCAGGCATATCATCCTGTTGACACATAGTGTACTAGAATATCGATAATTAATCGTCATTGTAGAAAAAAAATAAAGATCTTGCGCCAATTTCCACGAATTATATCAGCAGTTTACCACGATATATTGCGTTTAATAAAGTGTAATTCCAAACAGATATTATATGAAAAGAAAGTTCATTCTTTAATTAATTTGATCTTTAATAAATTGTGCTATTAACTATGTTTTGTTAGACAAGAAAAAATATTTTACATAACTCGAAATGCTCATAAATTGAAATGTACAAGCGCGAGGCGATCAGTACCGCGCGAGCGCTCATCGAGGTAGGACCTACGTTCATTTTGCCTTGGTCTGACGTCTCGTACGCGGAACGCTTAGACGCAAGTTCATTGCAGACGTATAGTGCGACCACAGAGTTTTGATCATGTCTTTATTTTTTTAAGTAACAAACTATACTTTATTTTTGTTGTCCATAATATAATTATTGTTATCTTGTTAAGTAACTACATCTTTAGTTTCTGTTCAACCATTGTGTTAAAAAAAGGAAACGTCACAATTATGCAGCCTTATACAGCGTTATTGGAAAAATGCTAACAACCTCAGAGGCTTGACTTCTTCTTTTTGGTCTGCTAGTTTTTATATTATTCTAGTTTAAATTAGTAACTCCTTGTAACATTTGTTTTAGAAGGATAAGATGACAGGCGAATAATTGATTTCCAATATTTTTGGATTATTTTTGGATAGGACAATATATTTGGTCTATAAGTGAACACAGCGATAACTTCAGCAGGAAATTAAGCTACCTTCCTAATTTGTCCAAAATGGCCTCCCGGCTTTTCCATCATTTTTACAAACCGGGATACCAGTTAGCGGTCGATAGTCGTATTTACAAATTTACCATAAAATCTGCGTAAGTGTTTTCTGCGTAAGTTTAAGTTTTGAAGCAGTGATGGCTCAGTGGCATTGGCTATGGACTGCCGCGCAGCAGGTCCATGGTTCGAATCCCGCCGCGGGCTTGACCTTCACCGCATGGTGGAAGGGCATTTTGCGAATGCCCGCCTGGCTAGCGACCACCATCAAGTAGAAAATCTGTCGCCAAGCACCTAACGGTGAGTTCCGGCAGCAGTCCTTGAGAGCCAGTGAAATAACAGGCAAAAATGAGACTTAACAGGTATGTCTCAAGGTGATGGGCGCAGTGCAGTTCGTCACTTGTGATGAAATGCATCTGTTATAGGGAGAGGATACCGCTTAACATCAGGTGGGCCTCGCGCTTGTTCCATCACAATGACATAAAAAAAATTTTAAAAAAAGTCCGACTTTCATAATCCAAATGGTTTTCAAAAGGATGCATCCTTGCCCATACAAGACAGAATCCATACTTTTCTGAGATAACGGAAGTATTTTGAATATTTTGATGAAATCTGAAACCAGCACAAATTACATTTTGGCCCCAAAATATTACGTCATTTCATATTAATCTCGTAACTACGTCAACAGTTATAAACCTAGAAAAACGCAACTTTACATATGTATAAGTCATTTTTCGCTCGATACATTTTGCAACGCAAACACTTACCGATGCAAATTTGCGTATTAAATAATCTCGTGACTAATTTTAAACTTCTAAACCAAAAAATCTGAAATAATACAAGTGTATAAATTATATGTAAATAATAATATCAAAGAAGGACCAAAGGCGTAGGTGGTATAGTTTTTCAGAAAAAAATATTGCTCTCTAATACAGTTTCCCCCACAGACCTAGGATTTTTTCGCTACGCTCAATAGACCTACGAAGTGTGTGAGTGAAAGGTCCTAAGCTGCTACAAACCGTCGCGAGAAAAAAAGAGATAGTGAAACAAGAAGACGGTATGTCATTTTTTACTCGAGTAAGAGGCCATAGCGTCCCGGGCTGTTCCAAGCCGGCGCGAATTTTGTGTATTTGCTCAAATATCTTACGATTATAATATAAAATATGTATTCTGTGAGCATGGTGTCTTGTTCAGTGAGTGAATGTGAGGTTACAAGACACAGTAACCCGAATATATACACGTTTCACAGGTAATTTATGTTTATTTGTACTGCTTTTTGGATAATCATTATTTCGTCATTTTGTTTTAAAATTAGTTATATGAACTATGGAAATATTAGATAATAGATTTCTCTTCATACTTATCATCAAATTACATTGCTAAATGAAGAATTGGTTGGTATTTTACGAAAAATACAAAAACATTTGTTTACGATAGGGCTTGACAAAGTCCTGATGTCACAAGTATCGAAAAAGTCAATAGTTTATGTCTGACCTGTAGCTTCGACGTGAATGCTCGGGTACATATTCGAACCTCAAAAATAACCGGTAGTTAGTTTAATCATAAATTGGTTTAAAAATAATATAATTACATAATAATTAGCGAGAAGTTGACAGATCAGTTTATAGCTTATTGAGTATTTACGAATAAGGGAGAAAATATTATCACAAGATATATTATTCAAAATTTATTATGATGTTTTCGGTGAAAAGTTCCCCTAACTCTCAATAAATAATTGGAAATATCTCTTACTTCTATCATAAAATATTAGTATCTTTATACAAATGGCTATTTAACAGCATTTGAAATAACTATATGTTGTATATGTTTGTGTTCTTACAGATTACCAACAAATTTTCAGTATGTGATAAAAGGGTTCGGATTACGCAATCTAAATAAAAACTACAGTTTGTAGTAAACTTTGAATCAAAATGCTTCATACAAAGAAAACATCGATTTATACTAATGAAAGACTCAATACCAACTTTTAATGTCCCTGAATGCATAAAGCTGTGGAAATGGTAGTCAATAGCTTTAGGAAATGATGACACAAGTAACGTAAAGTTTAATTTGTAGTAAAATACATGGTCAAATATTTTTTTTCATGTAAAGACTGTAGGATATGTTGAGTCAATCTAGCAACCCTTCCCTTAGCGTCCCTGGTGAAATAAAATCTACAATACTCGCTTCATTGCAGCGCTGGATAGCTATGGCTATCCTGACACAAAATAATTTTTATTTTTCCTTTCAGATCAAATTTAAAATAAGACGGCCCTGACCTTACTTAAATAGAGATATATTACCACCGTTAGCCATTACCTGCCCTTCAAATCAAGTACTGTCTCCAAGGAAAAAAACTTAATAACTAATGTTCTAAATTGTGACAAAAATTACAGCTCTTAAGAAGTTTAAAAGCTGAAAAAAAAATAATGATAAAACGGCTTTTAGACTTAAAAGCAGACTTTAAAGAATTATATGTTTTGCAGGCCAGTTAGTAAAGATCATCGAAATTATGTACACATCGTTATTTCTACAGCCAAATGAACTATGTTTACACAAGGGACAAATTCGACCTTTGCTTACCACATGTGAATGCTTTACGCAAATGGTATTCAGATAAATGTAATTTAATAATTTACAGTACCTGTATATTTGCAGCTTAATGATTTTGTTAATGGTAATCATAATACTTAGTAATGGTAAGTTTTATTTAATCTTGTTACGATGAAGTTATAGTAGTTTACTTTTAAAAGTGCTGTACCATTTTAGACCTACAATAAATGCATTTGACTTCAACTTTGAATGAATTTTATTTTTAACAGATCAAAAAGGGAGCAGATTCTCAATAAGGTTGTTATGATATTTGGTTTGATTTTCATTTGAAAACATTGTATTTTGTTTGAAAAGATATACTTTAAGATTCATCCCTTTAAAATTTCATCATAATCAGTAAAGTAGTTTGGTTTTTAAATCATAATAACTTGAAAAATAAGTTGTTCAAGTTAATGAAATTGCATATATTGCATTTCTGTGTTTTCAGTGTTGTTTACGATCATTACAATAGTCTCAATGAGCTATATAGGGCATAATTTCAAACAAATGTGTCCTAAGATTCAACAAGTAAAACTGTCGATAGTATTACGCTCGCGTCATTACAACACTATGTCACTCACACATTTACATGTAATTTTTTGTTACACCATTCATCCGTCACTGTTGGTCTTGTACATCCTAAGCCTATGGTTTCCCCGCCAAAGTTCTTAAAACAATTGGGTTATTTTAATCTTGTTACTTTAAAATATTTGGCGTAAAATCTGTAACAATTCATGGCTAAAGAACAATAGTAAATTATAATATTAAAAGAAGAATCGAAGTTCTAGGTGAGTCTAGTTACGAAAAAATAAAAATAGCAATTAAATTACTATTTCCCACCATTTTTGTCGTGTGTTCAAACCCCATTTCCAGTATTTTTTTCTATGAAAAGGTGTATTATCATTTATTTTCCATAGATGAAATAGTGAGCATAAGAGTATATAGTGAGGATTGCATTGGTACCAAGAAGTATATAATATGTTGATTATAGATTGCATCAAAGATATTCGATTTAAAAACAAAAAAACCTCAAAATGTGTAAAAATATATTTACATTTCGCTGTTTGGTCTACTCAAACTAAATGGATGAAAATGTTATTTTTTAAAGGTATAGGTGATATATTGTGGTATGGGAATATAACGGTGACATGTTTAAGTAATGGAAAACCAAAAACGTCATGGGACGTTTGTGGTTGGTACTGAGTTGTTTTCCGGATGCACAGAAAAATAAACCTCAATACTATGCATGGTCATTATGGCAGACAGTTTTAACGACTGGATATAGATACTGTGTAGAGTGTGAACGAGGAAAATAGCAATTTTTGGAAAATTTAAAAGAAAGAGCTTTTAGTCCGCAGCTTTTAATCAATGCCGTTACGTCAAATATTAATATAATTTTAAGCCGTATAATTATTTAATTATTTAAGTTTATTGTTACAATAAATGATTCAAACATATCTATTTTTTATTCATCAAGGATGAAATGTAAATATACGATTCACGATGTAGGTTGACTATTTAATGTACATGCCTACTTCTTTTGTATAACATTAGCAAGTAATCGACAAGAAATTGATTATTTACTCATGCCAATCACACAATTTTTAAATTCGCAACTTACATTTCTTTATTAATGAGTGCTAGTATCAAAATATGTTACTCACAGTCACGCTATTCCGTCGTCACTTCTTTCGCTTGTGTATGCGATGCGCTGGCATTTACCTAAACTTCAGTAGCGTGATTTTGTGAAATGGCTCTTAAGATGTAAATTGATTAGTCATATGTCATGATAATTTAATGTTATAATTATTACGATTATGTTTTAAATGAGTAAGTATTATTTTTCAGCGTCAATGGAAAAATTCGTCAAATTTAAATACTTTTTCAGTAACATAGTGTTTAAAATTTTGCATAAATCGAATGTCTCTTTCAATACTTTTCAAATCTTTCATCACCTTTTTATAAATATTTACAGCCTTAGTTAACGTTTGTTTTATGCCTTTGTTAACAAAATACTACGAACTATATACAACACTACAGCTACTACAATAAAAGCATTTTGATCCCTATAAGTCATTGCAGACTCATAGGCAGTCCAAATGCTCTAGCCCACTACCAGTTGGCAGCGTGCCCAGCATGCTGCCATATACATGCTTAATTAACTTGCTGTGCGAAAGCATATTAAGATGAATTTAGAGAGCAACCACCAGTTTTCAGTTTGCATTGAGTACTCTGAGCTTGTGTTATTTCTGTTCCAAACAACTGTGAATTACTTCGTACATACTTGCAGATTTCAAGAAGGTATACGCACGACAAGTTAACACATAGCATAATTTATACTCAAGTGTATTCAGCTATCTACAACACTAGTGAAGCGAAATGTACTGCCGTAAAACAAACAATGACCGTTCCACTTTGTTCATTCAATAGTCATAACGTCCATAGTAGAACAAAAGACATAAGGGAGGTATTCCGTAATCCCCAGGCTTGGTAGGCGTCTTAAGGATCGCCGTGTATGATCTCATCCTTTTAAAATGCCGCTTTCGGGTATTTTTCCTTAATTTGGTCGCCTCCTATGATTCCCACTGAAGGGTGCAGTTCTAGGGCGGCACCTCAAAAGGAACTTACTTCATTCAGTTCTTCTATATTTTGTATATATTAAGAATAATTTAAAAGATCAAGAAATTAGACTCAATACCTGCCATGTTTTATTTTTCCATACGAAACCATTACAACACCATTTATGAAAAACATGCAAAATATGTCGATAAGATGCGGTATATTACCCTTTTAATTTTGTTTCCATCAAACCTAAAGTAAATGTACCTACTTAACTAAGTTATATGTTAGATCTTTATGTTATAGTACATTTGAGCAGAATAAATAAATAAACATTAAACTAGAATTGATAGCTACCGATATGATAAAATCAATCTATGTTTCTACAGCTGCGTTGAACCGCAATCAGAAATGAATTTCATTGCAATGGTCTATGATCAGATTTTTATACCGTTTCGTTTAGAGCTGCAGATTTGAAGGAAAAGCTTATTTAAGTCTCAATTGGCAAATGTACTAACGTGTGAGGAGCTCGCATGCAAGTCCCGCACTAGTTGTGACACAAAAGATCCTATCGAACACGACACATTGAAGCTCCGCCGCGCCGCCATGTGGAATAGTACTCGTATTGGCACACGTCACACACATCCTTCTTTGATTCTTGCGTTTCTTTATATTACAAATCGCGCTCAACAGACGAAGTTGCGTTCTTTTGTGTTAGGGCCTGTTTCAGAATGTTCGAGTAAGTTCCGGTTATACTACCCAGAACATAAAATAACTGAATGATAAAAATGACAGTTAACATGCAGCGCGTTTCAAGCTTTAACTGATGGATAGGCTAAATCGATGACTGTGAAACGCAATGATTGTTTTCTTCATCAAATATGTTCTGGGTAGTATAACCGGAACTTACTCGAACGTTATGAAACAGGCCCTTAGTGTGATATATTTATTATGTTCAATTGGAATTCTAATAAAAACATATGACTCTTGTAGTACGTTTACCTACTATGAATAATGTATAAACACACAAAATAGATGGATCAATAAATCACGTACAGCGTTCTGTAAAATGTTTTTTTTATACTTAAAGCATAAAACAGAACACAATCAAAACATAATAAATATATACATTTACTTATTTTCTATGCTGGATTGCGATCCAACTACATGCGCTTCAGCTATACAAATTATACGTAATATAATACCTGTGTGCTCGTAGCTAATAATACCGCTAGTTTATACATACCAAAAAAACGTAAACAATAATAAAATCATCATTGGATGGAATAGTCATTCGGACAGACGAGGTGCGGTAGCGCTGCTATTGTCCGAGTTATTTCGTTTGGGGAAGAGGATATCTTTTACAGTTTTGATATTAATACTATATCTTGGATAAAATACGTCATTATGGGTCCATTATGTTTTTTTTTATGCTTGATAGGTTAGCCACAACCATCTTACCTGATGTTAAGTGATGATGTGGTCGAAGACGTTATTCAGGCTAATCTAGAATTACTGGCTCTCTAGGAAAGCTACCGGAACACACCGTTAGGTGCTTTGCGACAGATTTTCTACTTGATTGTGGTAGCTATCCAGGCGGGCATTCGGTAAATGCCCTACCACCATAACGAATGTCATCCTAAGACAACAACCGGGTCTGACTTAACGTGCCCTTCGAAGCACGGAAGCGCTCAGTAGTAATGTCACTAGCGGTCACCCATCCAACTCATCAAGAACAGCTAAGCAAACTTCGTTACGAGCGCTTCGACGAGCATTGAATGAGGATTCGAATAAAAACGTTTGACTCTTGTCTTGACGTTTACCTACTATGAATCTGTAGTACTAAACACACAAAATAAATAGATCAATATATCACGTACAGAGTACGTTCTGTAAAATGTAATCACTTTATGGGTCCATTATATAATTTAGTAGGGGGAGAAGTAATGAATTTATGAATAATGGAGTTATAAGACTGAAACGAATAACGGAAATGATTGTTCTAGAAATTCATTAAAAGTCTTTTATAGAAAAAATACATCTAAGTATAATGAATAGATTCAGGCGTTACTTTGCGGAAATCCATATTTAATAATAACAAATATTTTAAGGAAACATTAAATTAATATTTTAATAGACACTTAATAAATATAACAAATATATCTCTAGTGACGATTCTGCCTAATTTACCTGTTTAGCCGACGTGACGATACAAACGCCACGCAGCGAAACCGGAAGAGTTGTCGGCGCGTTTCGATTCTACACGAAGCATCCTCAGGAAGTCTTGAAATCGATCGAGAAATGAATTTCTCGATCGTGCGCTCGTAGAGTCAAGACCTCCTGAGGATGCTTGGTATAGACGAGAGTAGAGTACTCGTAGAGTTTTCTTAAAATATTTGTTATTATTGCATATAAGTATATTAAGAGATGTATTATATGTATTAAGAGATGTATTGTATGTAAATTAAAGTCTTTGAACTTTAATTTATATTTAATATTGATTCTATTACGGATACATACATATTTAAGAGTCTAATATTATTACTTGCGAAGTTAAAAAATACTTGAACTATGCAAGTAAAAATAATAATAACTTTATTAAAATTATTATTAAATCCGTAATAAAATCGATATTAGACTCTTAAACATTAAAGGAAAGTCGTGATTTTTATAATGGAAATAAAAATATTTTAACTGCAATTATAAATAATAAAAATTATAATTTTAAAATTGTTATGTTTGAAATAACGCCTGCTTGGCGAATTAAATTACCATAAAATTATAATATTTGAAAATATTTGTCAGTCTGTAGCCGTTTCCTTTTTAAGCACACACAAACTGAGTTTAATATTTTTGTTTCAGAAATTAAGCTCAACTCATACTCTGAGGAATTCAGCAATCAAATCAGTGTCGCCGGAGGTAAAAATGCTTTTTGTTGGAATTTGTGTAATATTTTTTAAACTTCAGTTTTTCAGTCAACGTTTTTATATAATATATACAAAAATATTGACTATATATACAAAATAAGTTATCTAAATATAAAATATCTATTATATTAAATAAGTATCATTATTTATATAAATAATGATACATTTTGTTTCTCACGTATTATGTTATTGTATTAAAATCGAGGAGTACATATATATGCATGAAAATTCATATTATGTCAATGATTGCATTATACTTGAATTTTTGAAGCAATGATGGCCGAGTGGTTGTAGCTATGGACTGGCCGCTGGTCCATAGTTCGATCCCCAGCGCTGCTAGCTTAAGCTTCACTGTATGGTGGAAAGCCATTTGGAAAATGATCCCTTGGCTGGCTACTACTCTCAAGGAGGAAATCTGTCCCTAAGCACCTATCATTGTGTTTCGGCAGTAGTCCTTGAGAGCCAGTAAATTTATAGGCACACAAGACTTAATACCTGTATGTCTCTGTGTAACATGTGACGAAATTGCATTTGTTATAGGCAGAGGTTAATCCGCTACTGATCCGCCTCGTGATTGTTCAATCAAAATCCCATAAAAAAATGTGAAGTTAAAATGTCTAAATATTCAGATATTCCACAAAAACACTGTAAAAACGAAGATTTTTCTTAAGTAACTGAAAAGCCAATCGCAGAAGCCAATATGGGATACTTCAACATTATTATATTTATCTTAATTCAACATCAGTTCTCGAGCTGGCGTGATTTAAGTTCCAGAATTGCAGACCGTAATCATAACAAAAAAAGAACAGTCAAAAACAATAGAATAAGTTTAAAACTAATTATATTTAAAATATTTTTACTTTGAACAGGTCTAACAGAAGCAGCAAAAGGCAATTCCTCAAACGTCAGTCACATGAAAAGAACAATGTTTTATCTATTAGTTATATGTTATATGACATGTTTATTAATTGTTTCGTAGTCATTATAAATAAGAAGTAACAAATGTACATAATGAATTTGTTAAAAATGCATTGCGTCCTATGTTATGGAAAAAATGATGTAAGATAAAACTCTTTGAATTTAACTAACAACTTTAGCTTGCAAGTTAAATTCAAACATAATGCATTTTTGATCTTACCAGATATTTTGGCTGTGTACACTAGTTCAACAGAAACTAAAGTCAGTTTTGGGCTTTACATTGTCATACATTTTAATTTAATTACTGATAACTCAAGTATTGTTTTTTTAGCTATAAGTACAAAACTTTCCATTCCAAAAGCGCGCCTGTCCTTATTTTAGAGTGTGGTTGTACCTACTGCTGCCTACCTAAGTGATCATTCTTATATTTTATTGTTTCACTGTATAACTTGATAGTTATACATCTACACTAAGGCGTAGTGTACATATGAGGTCTACCTGGTTCAAATACGCATCAACACTGAGAAAAACGCCTTAAAGGCTTAAATCAAATTTGACCTTTTACCGTTGAATTGTAAATACGTAAGATGAATTCACAACTCTTAAGATGATTTTCACCAATCAATAAAAATGTACCATGTTTTATACTAAACACAACCGTCAAAAACGCCTTCCGTAAAGTATTTTCAGAATTGAACTTGTTATACGATAATAATTGCAGTATTGATCATAAAATATACCTTACTTTTACGGCGGTTTATATACGGTGATTATCACTATAACGTACGACTTAATCAGCCTCATCGAAAAGTCAATATTTAAGAAAGACCACAAAATACACCTTAAATGAAGACGAAAAGAAACATTCGCCTTCACTGACCTCGTTTAACGCCTTCTAATTGGAAGGCGTTTTTGTACGTATTTACGTTTGGTCGGTTTTTCGCCTTATACCATATAAATTGGCCGTCATTAGGGCGCTTTTGACTTTAGATTTTTCTCAGTGAATAAATTACGGTGGAGAGGCGCAGCTTTGTGAGTGAAAAAGTCTGTAAAATATTGTTTTGAACTTATTTAATCATTTGTTTTGAGTTTTCATGGTGAAATTGTATATAAAATGTAACACTAGACGCGAATGCATACTTGCTTTAATGAAACGGCAACGTAATTCAATTACATTGTTTCAATTTCTGTAAATATTACTTAAGGTAATGTTATGTTGTAAAAAGTAAAAATATACGAGACAACGATAATAATAAATGTATTAGAACGTGTTCAGATATGGCAATTTAAACATTATGCTTATATCTCAGCCAAAAAATAGTATTAATATACAGCGAGGTGTTGTAGCCAGCATTTTGGGCACTTTTCCCTCAACCAGGGGTTTATTGGATTTTTAGTATGATATTTTTACATTAAGTCATGTTAAGTACTGTATATAAAACATTTAAAAATCAACAGACACTTAAGCCCTAAATAAAATAGCGCTTGACATGACACTTTTCAATCCGGTAAAAAAACTTCAGTATGCTTTTATCATCCTCAATTTTGATAATTTTAAAATATGTATTAAAAATATGTACAGAACCAGAAGAAAAATCCTAAAAGCCTTCTCAAATCTAACAGAAATCATGGCGGAGAAGAATGGCGAAACAATGTGACTTGCTTTTCTTTGAAGTGGGAACATAAAATATGAAGAAGATTATATCTTGAGGATGATACCTACATCAAAAGATTCGTATTAGGTATAAAGGGCGTTCCAACAACTGACTTTAAGCGCTAGCTCCTAGATCATGCTGACTATTATTTTAGATCTTATTATTATTTCCAATAGGTGATACAATCGGATGAAATTGTGAAAAAAGCCGCTATATGAGTAGAGTACGGACAGCCGCGAATCCAGCATGTTGCAACAGCAGATTGTTTGTAAATTGTACTTTATGTAGTCCATCGGTTATAAGAATGTAATTGATAATTACTCCGCTGGCGCAGCGACTTAAAGCGGGTCTTGGCCTCAAATAAAATAGTATGCAGTCGGTGTCATTTTTACACCGCTTCCTGCCAGTTGGCAATTAGGAGCAAGTCTTACTCCACTACGTTATTCCATTGAGTGCCTGCTGTTGGATATGTGGCCGTTTGAAACTCAGAGACACGCAGATATTCTTTCTCTCAGCTAGAGAATTTGTTCTCTTCTTTGAAGGTCAGTCTCTTGGTTTAGCATCTGTTTATTCAGATCCATCTGACAGTTTTGAATAAAAAAAATAGGGTTCATATGTATTGATTAATGTGAATTGCCTCATCTGAACATGATAGAACGTGTAACCGAACTTTGCTTAGTGACTCCGCCAAATTGAAGTATTGTTTTTACAATATGAAATTGTAAACTGTTCGCTCGATTATAAGACTGTTTACAACAAATAAACGTATTAAAATTTAAACTTTGGTTTTATTTTTTTATCCCAACACGTATCAAATAACGGTTTAGTAAAATTATACCATTATTGCCTTAGAACTAATACCTATTGAAATTATATGATATTATATCATACCACCCTCAAGTAGGAAATCTGTCGCCAAGCACCTAACGGTGTGTTACGGCAGCAGACTTTGAGAGCCAGTGAAATTTCAGGCTCATGAGACTTAAAAACAATGTCTCAAGGTGACGGGCGCAGTGCAATTCGTGACTTGTGATCAGAAGCGCTCGTAGCGAAGTTTACTTAGCTGTTCTCAACCGATCAGCAAAGTTAAGCAACGTCGCGCGCGGTCATGAGTTGGATGGGTGACCGCTAGTGACATTACTACTGAGCGTTTCCGTGCTTCGGAGGGTTACTACCATTAAGCCGTCGGTCCCGGTTGTTGTCTTAGGATGGCAGTCGTTATAGCATGGTGGTAGGGCATTTTGCGAATGCCCGCCTGGCTAGCTACCACCTTCAAGTAGAAAATCTGTCGCCAAGCACCTAACGGTGTGTTCCGGCAGCTGTCCTAGAGAGCCAGTACTTCTAGGTTAGGTTGAACAACATCTCAACCACATCATCGCTTACCATGAGATAGTGGTCAAAGGCTAATCTATAAAACATAAAAAAAAATGCATCTGTTATAGGCAGAGGTTAGCCCGCTTAACATGAGGTGGGCCTCGAGCTTATCCCGTCACAATAACATAAATATGACTCTAGGAATCGTAATCAAGAAGGTATTATAAAATAAATTATATTACTAGATGAAGCACAGAGGCTGTGAATTTCAGGTGCATAGTAAATTTGCTGTTAGTTCTGACTTGAATACAGGACCACACCTTCATATGTTATATTCAGACCACCAAGCTGTTTTCGTAAAATGGCATTTTCCAAAAATTTTCATGTAATAGCATCTTTTTGTTATATCATCGATACATTCACATTATGCTCTTTACTAGTTGTGAATATTACCAACCAAAAATTCCATTAACAACTTTAAGTATTTATAATTTGTACATTTGTTTATTTTAAAATATGTTTTCTTTTATTTTTCTAGATATTGCAGACGCTACGTACCTAGTGGTGTGAACGGCTATTGCATAAATAAACGGAGGTCGTCAATTTGCGTAAAACAGCAGAACGAAACTTACTGCGGCGGGCGTGGCTTAAAAAGTGTACAACAACATTACCTCGACGCGACCAATCGGATGCGGTAATTTCTAAGCGCCAAATCAATAAACCAATCTAATTGAAATTGGAAGTTTTGAAGAACTTAATAAGTCCAAAATCCAAGCGGTATGAGTTACACTTTTTTAACATATTTATTCGTAAGCCATAACCTAATACATTTACGTATGCTGTTTTGTTTTCTTTTGTGTTGTTTGAACAAAGAAATGATGTTGAACCGCATATATACTGGGAATAAAACTGATGAGGGTAATCCGGAATGCACTTCAACATTGTTACAAAAAATACACATCAAACAACTACGTATCTTTTAATAAATGGAAAAAAACTCGCTTCCGAAAGCCTTTTCATTTCACTCCACAGCAATGTTAGCATTGGCAATGCTCTCTACTGAAATATGCGGGAATCAATAAACATCCAGAATGTTTACTTCGCTCGCTCTAATATTTATAACGTTTGGCAATTTTATAGTTGTGTCGTACCGTAAACGAGGAAGACACACTCGTTTAAAATAAATTTGAAGTAAGTTTTAAAGTACTAGTTTTAACTATATCTACACGATATTAACTGATAAGATCAGCTGGTCTGTTTCGTATATATTATTATCGTAAAACAAAAATATGCGAAAATTGAGAAGCATACCAGCAGTTATTGTTTCGATATGGGTTGTTTTGATTGGTTTATTTTTGGGGTATTATTTATCTATATGGCAAACAGCAATGTTTTATGGCAGTTATAGCAGAAATATACCCATGATCATTTCCATTACAAATATTGGCAAATTAACAATATTTATGAGAGGCTAGAATATGAGCTAACGAGTTAAGGAAGTACATGCAAGCTGATGTTAGAGCATGTAGCATTATCATTTTATGCTTCCTCTTGACAAAGATCTGCAGGAAAAGCCTTTACTTTTTTCTTAACACAATATAACACTTATGATGACAAATATTTGTTTGCTACAAAGGACAGTAAAGGGAATATAGAACGGTACAAAGCAATAATATTTAAAGGAATGTCTAAATGGTCATCAAGTTTATGGGACATAAATAATGGGCCTTCAAATACCTGTTTTCTTTTACGGACCATGAAACACCAGGCATCATGTTGATTTATAAACTGTTATGTCCTTAGCCCAACATAAAGATCACTCACAAAATCATATGCAATATCTTCATCATATCCATCTTCGAACGACATAAGCCAGGGTACCTTAGCATAAACAACATTGTTCTCGTAAATAATAGGCTTAACTCAATCGTATTAGATGAAATTATCGAAGTAGGTATCAGGTATACCCAAGCAGTACGTGGAATCGTTGTCAGCGCCTATTAGACATGTGATATCTAAATTGATATAGGTGATGCTCTCATCACCGTGTATATACAAAACTTGGACTGACAATAATGTAATTTATATTAATTTATTTAATAATATTTGTCAATTGCTGTAATGTTCGTAAGAACCAACCTGATGTAGGTAGAGCATCATCGTGTATGTACTTATACTTAAACCTTGGAGCAACCAAATTTCAATACTCCATTGCTTATCACAACATAATATTATGTGGTACATATATAACGCATGCCTACATTTTTTAATGAGGATACATAGTAACACCATGTAAGGTATTGAACAGAATTTGTAGTAAAAATAGACCGGCATATTTTTATGATATCCTTTAAAAAGTAGGCAAAATATTTATTTAAGGCATAATAGCATTTAGTGTTAAGTACATTTACAAACCATTGTCAAATTTGGAGATTTTTGCATTTATTTATGTATTTGATTGTGCGTTCAATAATTTTATTGTCATTACATTAGGTCCAGAACTTTGCATTTATTTCTACTTTTGAGTTCAGTGGTTAATATAAAAAATTAAGGTATAAAAGCTATCACCTAGCACCACAGATCACAGTAACTAAAGGCCCAGCACGTCGTTGAGAGTCAGTATTACTAGATTACCCTGAACAACATCTTCGACCACATTGAGATGGTAATCAAAGACTAGCCTATCAGCTATGGATAAAAATAAATTAATATGTAGTATCGACCAATGCAACAAGTACCTATTTATTTTACAGAAGTTTTAATACAACGATAGCTTGGTTTCACCTTTTGTTGAAAATCCAAAGTTGATTAATTTTGTCACATTATGTGACAAAATTAATCAACTTTGGATTTTCACAAGATGCAATACAAAGATTTAACCAAAAATGAAACCTTTTTGCTGGCAACAATATTGGCATACTAACTTTGTATTGGAATTTTCTCATGAGAATTGTTTTATTGATAGAACCTTATTTAAACAAAATATCTTTTACCGAGAAGATTTATCTTATTAGAATCCAGGTAAACCGTTCGTTTTTTATTGACACAGCATTAAAATTATAACTTACTAGTAGGTATGTGAAGCTGCAATTAAAACTTAAAACTTCGCTAGAAGAATATTATAACAATTGCTATTCCTCGTGGACAATAAAATTGAATAGCTCAGGACGGGATTCCCCCCTCGTCCTCTTTTAATGCGGTCACGTTTGTGAAATTGCGAAGGTATTTGAATATTTTGTGGGAAAATATAAAATTTTCAACGTGCACTAGCGCCATTTCTCGAGTGTGCGCGCGATATTAAAGTCTAGCTCTATATGAAGTTATAACTGTATTTTTACGTGGGAACGTCTACACATTTATTCACATACATACACTGGTAAAATAATAAACATAAACCACATAATAACACCTGTCTAAATGACTGACCATATATAGAACAAATCATTTTGTGGCAAAATGATTGCTGTCTTTGTTCGAGTACTATTATTTAGGTTCGTCCTTAATAGTTCCTTAGACTAGCAATCAAGAAAATCAATCAGTATTAATATTCAAACGACAAAAATAACATAGTATCAAATTATTTTGTCGTATAATTTTTTTTCGTCGCACAGTACCTACTAACGAAAAAGGAAGTTATGAAGTGGTGTCTTGAAGAATGAGCCAATCTATAGCCATAGCTTAATTAGCATTCGAAGTGGTGATGGCTGAGTGTTAATATCTAAGTGATACCGCAGGTCCATGGTTCGATCTCCACCGCCAGCTTGAGCTTGACTGCTGGAAGAAAATTTTGCCAATGCTCGCCGGGCTAGCTAAGCTACTAACACTATGTCCCCGCAGCATTCCTTCCCATCCAGTAATTTTAGGACTAATTCGTTTACCATTCTCGATAACAACATCACTTATCGTGGATATTGTGTTCAAAGGCTAGCATATAAGCTGTGAAAAAAACTATTTACACGAAAAAGAAGATAAAAAAAGTCCATATAATCTTAAGCCAAGGGCTCACAACAGTCAACATATAAAGGTCAAACCATTTTAACAGTGTTATCGTCAATTGAACTATTATATAAGTGATATAGTGTTCAAAGGCAAACCTACAAGCTGTGAAAAAAAAGCCCCTTCACACGAAAAGGAAGATAAAGAACAGTCCTTATATAAAGGTCAAACTATTTTAACAATGCTATCGTCAATTGAACTATTATCGTATAAAGTGTACTGTTCACATCAGCTGGTACGTCACCAACATAAATCAACCGGACAAACGAACGGGCATCGATTCACCCTGGCAGCCCCGCGGGCAATGAATGAAATATTACACGTGTATTACTGCATTACTTATTTATGTCATTGTCTACTTTATACAGACGCAAAGGTTTGTTACTTGTATATACTGGTTTATTACTGATATAGATCAGCGATTGGTTATCGTTGCTCTATTTGTATTGACATAGAAACATCCTCATGAAGTGGCTGTAGATTGTGCTTTGCTAGATTGGGGGAACTGGCTCTGATGGGCAGTTGCTGGAATACACTGTAAGAGTAACATAGTATTTTTTATAATACGAAAGGAAAAACTACTATAAATGTCGCTCCATCCCAATACGATGGTTAAAGAACAATAGCGAAGATTTGAGTTATGACGTCATGTCATGTTAGCTCAATTGGTTAGAGGGGATCTCAGGGGATGGACGCGGGTTTGAATCCAGCACATGACTTAAAGTTTTCCTCTCGTAAATTTGTAATTATGCAACGAAAGGAAAAAGATTTACTTATACTACGAGCGAGATTATTTTTTTTCCGTTCGTTGTAATTATGTAAGCTTATTTGTTAAGCAGGCGTTACATGGGACAAGTTACATTGTTAGAAATATACGGTTGCGTTAAAGCTAATTGAAAAATTAGTCTTGTTTGTGATTCAATTCAGTTTGGGGTGAATGTCGCTTCATCGATTTTTTAAAGATTCAATGATAGACGGACGCAGCAAACGGATAAAACGGAGCAAAGGGATAAAATTTAACTATGACTATGGTAGCTATCGTAGTCTACGTATATGATAGGATACGAAAGCACTACGATAGCCGAGTTGGAAGAGCAGGCTATAGGGACGGATGATCGTGGAGTCCGATTGAAGTTAAAAAAAAGGGAAATACTTTCCTTGTAATTTTGTATACACATGTTTCTAAATCATTAACGGGTCTATTCAGTTCACGAAAGTTTAAAGAAAAGTAGTTTGTATACCATTAAAGACTGGTTTTTGGTGAGGTTTCAGAACTTCCAGGCAAACGTTCGTAAATGTCCCTCTACAATGATTATTCACGACAAGTTAATAATAATTAGGTGTAGTAAATACGCCATAACATAATACTGGGACATTTTCGTTCCTTATCCTTCTCCTCATAGTCTTTCTTACTCGTAATACAATTGTGTAGCCATCATGTAATTCTCTCAATAAGCACGTTAAAATGATTTTTTATTTTTATTTTGAATGGCTACCCTTTGATCAAAATCTCACCTGATAGTAAGTGATGATAGGATCAAAAATAGTAAACCGGCGTAACCTAGAATGGCAACGTGTTCTCAAGATCCGGCGCCACAACAGACTATAAGGTGTTCGGTTACAGATTTTCTACTTGAGGGTAGTAGCTGGCTGGCGAGACTATATTTACAAAATACCTTAAGAGTGCACCAGAAGCATAGACATCAGCAACATGATTACAAAATTTTACCGAGTTTGAACACTTAATATTTAAAATATTACTTATCATTATAAAAATACGTTTATATGGAAAGCGCCACGAAATAAAACACCTTACTAATAACGACTAACCATCACAAAATAACAATAGAGTACCTGACTTCTCCGAAGTACTGAAACGCTTAATACCAAATACCCCTAGCGGTCACCCATCCGAGCTATTACCACAAATATCATTACTTAACATAGGTACAGAATGACTAGGCAAACTCCACTACGAGCGCTGAAACATAAATACATATTCGGAAATATATACAACTCAGTGGTTAGAAATCAAATTGTAAAGTTCCCATGGAATTGCAAGATACAGCTTTGCCTAGTTTCAAACCAGCTTCAAACGTTAAACAAGTTTATATCATAGTTTGAAAGTTTTTGATAGCATGAAACATTTAAAAGTATCAAATAACCAGCCGTACTCACGCGTATTGGTGTCTACGACTCTAGTTAATAAATGCATCTAAAATATTAGATAGATCTATAGATGCAGCTTTTGTCAGATATGTTCCATACATTAAATGTACGAAACATCTTAATATTAAACTTATCTTTGAGATGTTTTTATCAATACGAGTCTAAGTTTGAAGCAAACATAGACAAACCAAACACCTAACGGTGTGTTCCGGCAGCTGTCCTTGAAGCCAGTAATTCTAGGTTAGCCTGAACAACATCTTCGACCACATCATCATTAACCATCAGTTGAGATAGTAGTCAAAGGCTAATCTATCATGCATGAAAAAAAAACATAGATACTATCGTTTCTCTGTTGAATTCACATAAAAAAAAATTGCGTTCGTTGTAATTGTTAAGCAAGCGTTAGTGCAAAAAATATATTGTAAGAAATATCGGGTTGTATTAAAGCTAATTGAAAAATTAGTCGTGTTTGTGGTTCAATTCAGTTTGGGGTCGGATGTGGCTCCGTCACCTAACGATGGTTTAAAGTTTCAACGATAGGAGCAAAGGGAAAAAAATATCTATGACTACGATAGCTATTGTAGTGTACATATAAGATAGGAAACGATAGCACTACGATACCGCACTTGGAAGAGTATACCCAGGCTGAAACGAAAGGACGAGGATCCGCTCAAAGTATTAATTAATTTTAAGGTATGCAATTTTTTACAATGTAAAAAAAAAATAACTACAAGCGTAAGTTGATAAGATAGAGTATGTTTCTACTATGTAAGGTTCTTGGTAACTGATTTTCTACTGCAAGGTTCCAGGACTTCGAGACAAACGTCCGTAAATGCTCCCGTACTATGCTTATTATTATTCATAATGACAGCAGGTTAATCAATAAAATGAATTGCTGCAAATACGTCATGATACTGAGATATCTTCATTATTTATCCTTCTATTCATACTCTCTCTCACTCTTAATAACATTGCGTAGTTGAAGTCATGTAATTCAATCAAAAAACATTTTATTTATTAAATTAAAATTATTTTATTTTTTTAACACCGTTAGGCTAGCCTTTGACTAAAATCTCACCTGATGCTAAATGAAGATATGTTCAAAAGTGGAAAACTGTCAATGTTTTCAATAACCGGCTGTACTCACGCGTATTGGTCGAGATTGTCGACCTAGGTTTCGGGCATGTCCGATGCCCTTCATCAGGTGAGTTCACGCGTATAAATCACGGTGATGACTCCGCGCAACTTCTCGTTCTGCGCGGCGCGAGAGTGGAGGCGCGGGGGCAGGCAGTGGGCTGGGGGAGCGCCCCGCGCACCGCTGTGTATCCACTTCGTCATTAAGCTTTTCGTCGTAAACTCCAACACAAACACTGTTGACTGTATGACACTCAAGACTGCCTTTTTCGCGTTGAGGTAGCATTAAAAATAGGTGTCCAGGCTGGTGGAAGGGTGCATCCACGATCTCAGTTGAAATTGGGGTGACGGGTGATCTCGATAGCCTCACGTACTTTTCAAGGTACAAAGAATTTTTCTCTTGCTAGTACGGAGCCTTTGTCGAACCGTATAAAATGTTGCGTGTCCGAGAGATGTGCGTGCTCCGCGATTGCTGATTTGATTGTGTCCATATTCATATTACTTCTAATGTGTTTAGCAAGTTTTTTGCTGAACACATTAGGAGTTTGAAGCAGTGATGGCTTAAAGGCATTGGCTGTGGACTGCCACGCAGCAGGTCCATGGTTCGAATCCCACCGCGGGCTTGACCTTCACCGCATGGTAGAAGGGCATTTTGCGAATGCCCGCCTGGCTAGCCACTAGCGACCACCCTCAAGTAGAAAATCTGGCGCCAAGCACTTCACGGTGTTTTTCGGCAGCTGTCTTTGAGAGCCGGTAATTCTAGGTTTAGGTCTAGCCTGTTAACACCTTTGACCACATCATCACTTAGTCATCAGTTGAGATTGTGGTCAAAAGACTTACCTGTCAGCAATAAAAAATAAAAAAGTCTAGTTGCAATGTTGTTGTATTTCGTAGACGCCCGGTACATTAAAATGGTAAACTCACACCAGTAGGTGCTGGATGCCACTTTTTCTACTTGAGGTAGTAGCTACCCGGCGTGACTACCTTCACAATAGAGGGCACTGAGCGCTTTACCATACAAACCTAGTTTCGTCATATTTTAAATACCAAGTGCTCAAACTCTGTGAAATTTTGAATGCATATCGCTGAGCCTAATATTATTGATGCTTCTTGTTTGCCAGTTTTTAGATTTATTGTTTATTTTATCCCCAAATGTCAAAAAAACAATTCCCATACAAAAAGGATTTTCGTTTTTTTTACGTCATTTTACGAAAATCTGGCAAACCAGAAGCATAGAATCAGATATATGTATATATAGGATAAAGTACATACATGCAAAGTTTCACCAAGTTTGAACGCTTAGTATTTCAAATATAACGAAACTACGTTTTTATCCATATAAACCCCACGAAATAACACGCCTTGCTTGCACACACCATGCTAATAACTACTGCCATCCCAAAATAACAATAGAGTAATTGATGGCTTTCCCGAAGCACGAAAACTCAATACTAAATGCCACTAGCGGTCACCCATCCGAGCTATTACCACTTAACATAGGTACAGAATGACTAGGCAAACTACACACTATAAATACATGTTAGGAAATATATACAACTCAGTGGTTAGAAATCAAATTGTAAAGTTCCCATGGGAGTCCAAGAAACAGCTTTGCCTAGTTTCAAACCAGCTACAAACGTTAAACAAGTTTATATCATAGTTTGAAAGTTATTGTTAGCATGATACATATAAATGTATTAAATAATCAGCTGTACTCACGCGTATTGAAAGAAAAAAGAAAGAAAGAAACAGTTTATTTTGCACATTAGGAACACAATAGCAAAACATTATACATAAACAATAAGAAACAAACAAAAAAATAATATAGAACATTGCCGTCGTGTACCTTCAGTCCAAAAAAGGTCCTGGCTCAGCATGTTGCTGTGGGCGAACCTACAGCGCTGTTTTCTGCCAAGGCCTGAGTGACACACAGACATGTAGGTAATAACTAAGTACTTATATGGAAACAATAATACATGTACGACATACATAGATAAATATAAAAATAAATACACACATATTATATCTTAACTAAATTTAAATAGAGACAGAATAAATTTAAATGTAGATATGCATATAAATGCAGTGAAAGATTGAGAACCAGACCAACCAAAAAGCAGCCAAAAGATAGTCAATATGGAATGTTTCACGTTTATAATTTGTATCAGTCAATTAAAAATTACATTAAATTAAAACTCTGCCTACTAAAAGATATTCTGCTTAAAAAAAACATAGGTATAATATATTCTTCATAAAATATATTCTTTTTCCATTAAATGAAAACTTAATATAAATTTACAAAATAAAAACAAAATATATATTTCAATATTCACGTAGTTAATAATTAATTTAAATGAATATCAATATAGTTAATTATTAAATAAATAAAGAAAGGTAAATTTAAAATAAATATTTATATATTGGTGCCTACGACTTTTGTTTTATAAATGCAGTTTTTATCAGATGTTCCATACATTAAACGTCAGAATGCATCTTAAGTTTTATCTCAACTCGGAGGTGTATTTATTAATACGAGTAACGATTCCACGCAAGGAGTCATCGCCTTGATTTTAGACGCGTGAACTCACCTGATGAAGGGCTTGAAATATGCCCGAAACCATAGATAAATGAATAGGACCTATTTATAATAGGACATATTTAGTCCTATTCATTTATCTATGCCGAAACCTAGGTCGACCATTTTAATCAATACGCGTGAGTACAATAAGCTACTTAAATGGTTATATTAGCACAATTTAGTCAATACACCCGCATCAATTTGATTGTAATATAAAGTGTTTATGTGGTTTTTTTGGGTTATATTCAGATGCAGATGATATTAGACATACGTAGCCTCACATTGCTCTAAAGTGTAAATTAGTTTGGTAAACAATAAAAGTTTTTGTATTGTACTAGGAGTAATTATTACTAGGACTAAATCATCATCGGCAAAAAAGTCTCAACTAAGAAAAAACTGACAACAATCTGAAAATCGCGTGATCGTGAATGCGGTTGTGAACTAGGGTGAGATCGAAGAATAGGGATCGGTACACAAGAAAATGAAGATTTCAGGATTCCGTGACACCATGGACTATTAACAGGTTATTTTTTTAAGTAAATTAAATGTATGTTAAAATGAAAAAGATGGACTCACTTCAGTACCGAAATATATGTAACTTTAGCGCGGCCGCTGAGAGAATGCATTTGACAGTACATTATATCAATTTAATTTCTTCAGCTGAAAGTAACATGGAAAGTCTGCTTGCATTATGTTGTGGTAGTCGTCAGTTTTTGAAGCGCTAGTAGCGTAGCTTGCTTGGTCGTTATTAAACGATCAACTAAATTAAGCAACACAGTCATTATAGTATGGTAGTCAGACAGTTGGCTAGCTCAGACGTTCAAGTAGAAAATCGGTCCCCAAGTTCTTTACGGTGTCTGCCGTTAGCAGTCCTTGAGAACAAGGTTTGCCTGAACAACAATTTCGACCGCATGACAATTTACCATCAGCTGATAGTGGTCAAAGACTAGCTTATCTGATAAAAATACAAAAAAGTCGGGTATTTGAATGACCTCAAATATTATTTACTGTCGAAATCGTACAGTCAATCGAATTCTCTAGGCAGTCGGACTTTATTAAATTATAATATAAGTTATCTGAAGCACGATGTTATTATAAAACACTAGATATATACCTACCTAACTATAGTTTCATTCAATGCCTAATAGGCAGGAATGGACGAAACGTCTGAGGTATAAAAGAAATTGTATGAAGCAGTGATGGCTCAGTGGCATTGGCTATGGACTGCCGCGAAGCATGTCCATGGTACGAATCCCGCCGCGGGCTTGAGCTTTACCGCATGGAAAGGCATTTTGCGAATGCCCGCCTGGCTAGCAACCAACCTCAAGTAAGAAAATGTGTCGCCAAGCCACAAACAGTGCGTTCCGGCAGCAGTCCTTGAGAGGCAGTGAAATTACAGGCACATGAGACTTAACAACACGGGCGTCACTTGTGACGAAATGCATCTGTTATAAGCAGAGTTTAGTCCGCTAACATCAGGTGAGCCTCGAGCTTGTTCCTTCACAATAACATAAAATATATATATTCTTAGGATAGAAAACTTAAGAAGAGTGCGTGTTTAGCTAACTTCGCGTCGCAGCTACTTCAGAGTGGTGGCAACCCAGCGCGGAGGGGCAGCTGGCGCGGCAATCTCACCGACTCGCTCATTTTGATCGTGGCTCCAGGGATAGACGGACGTTGCATATTCGCGTTAACGATATTTTGTTAAAATTATTTAGAATTGTCATTTTATTATTTTTCAATTATACTTTTTTAATATTATTGGTTTATGTTTCTAATTATATAATAAAACATTCATCGATTTCGTGACCTCCAGCATTTCAATTGTCTGAAAACTACGAATAATTATTTATTTGTAGTCTGAAAACCATTTAAACAACCAGCACTCATTTCTAGGCCTTCTACAAAGTCTATTATCTCCACTCATTCGAAGTGTTCAGTAAACGCCCACATCCAAGCTACAATGGTACATGAAATTTCAGGAATCACAAAACCAAGCTCTGAACAAATGAACGTACGAGTTGAATAATAGAGCTCTTCTCTGATTTATGATTCCAATATCTTGTTCGGAATTCCTTGTAGTATTGCTACATAGAAGTGTTTGATTGGAACAATGAAGGTATGTTATAATATTTCATGATTTATATTCTGAAACTAGAATAATATATGATTGGAGATACGACAGGTAGTTTATTTTTATTACCTTGTTGTGTGGCGCAAGTTTGATAGCTCAAGCGCTCGCGTTCCGAACAGATATTAGATATTACAAAATTACAAATATACGATAGGAACAAGCGGGATTTAAACCCGCGTCCATCCGCGCCTTTAGCCGGGGCATGCTCTAACCAATTGAGCTAACAAGACAATGACGTCTTAACTCAAATTTTTCCTGTCGTTCTTTAACCATCGTATTGGGATGTAATCCGCATAGCAGGCGTTATTGCAAACATAACAATATTAAAGATATTACATATTTTCTTTCAAAGCAATGTCATTATAAATTTGAAGTCTGGACCTGTGCCTGTAAAAAGTAAACAGGCTGCTGATTGGAGCGAACACATTTCTGGCGTAACTTGGGATAATGAGGATTATTTCCTACCCTTTCAGGCAACACGTGTGTGATGATGATGTTGTTTTTTATTTGCTACGTCACTTCCACTCCAGACTAGTACGAGAAGCTATTGAGATAAGGAAATATCATAATTTCAATAGAGAGGATGGTTTTAAGTCAGCTGCATCCTGGAATCCAGTGCTAAGGAAATGCACCAAACGCGCTTTACCTTCCTTAAGGGTGAACTGGCCGGCCCGTTCTCCATACAAACGTGGTAGGGTGATCACTCCCTTATTTGAGTATTTAGGTTCAAAACAAAGCATAATACCGATTGATCTCGTCTTTATCGAGGCTTGTATGATGTCGAAATTTTAACAAAACATTTTCATATAAAGTTTTTGAGGCTCATAACTCACAACTTAATTATCTTTTTACCTACCCTATAACCTTGCTTCTCCATACAAACATAGTAGGGTGCTACTACGTTTGTATGGCCAGTTCAACCTTAAAACCTGTGGGTGTTGTCAATGTTGTGTGTTGAGACGATACAATTCTAAATCAAATGCGGGTAGTTGGAGAAAATACCTGCCTTTCAAGACGTTCACACCCGCCTCTTCAATTCCCTCGTGACCACGACCAATACAACTTGGTCGAAACGTCGAGGTAAATAAATTATTATATGTTATTATCGCGATTAAATCCCGTTAAATTCTTATAAACATGTGTTCAAGTCGCGAAAGTCTTAAATTGACTATTTATAATATCAATTATTTCTGTGTTTTTTTAAGTTTTTGACCAATCTCAAAAAAAGGAAAGGTATAAAGGTACTCAATTCGACTATATTTTTTATAGTAATTAAACAACTTTAAACGGTGATCATTATTTTTGTCCCGACGTTTCAAACACTTTGCAGTGATCGTGGTTACGGGGTGACTGAAATAAAAAATAATGATAAATATACGCGATTTAAACCGTTTAAAGTTGTTTAATTACTATGTGTAATAATCGCGAAAACCTAAGACAAAATTATATTTTTTATGTTTGTTACCTCAGAACTTTTGGCTGAATGAACTGATTTTGATGGTCCTTCTTTAATTTGAAAGCTGATGTTTGCCGTGTAGTTCCATTTTAGTTTCATCAAAATGGGTCCAGCCGTTTTTGAGTTACACTGAAAAGTGTTTTCTTATCTTGATTATATAGTCATTGACCGTGAATGACAAACGGTCCCGTAAGTAGCAAGGGTCACTACAATGGGTACATATAAGTAAAAAAAATTTTTACAAGTAAAAAAAATTGTTTACCCATTGTAGTGACCCTTCCTACTTACGGGATCAATTGTCATCCAGTCGGTCCGAAGTCGGTTTCAGTTACTGGAACCGACTGCAACACTCTAAAGTGTGAAAAAACTAGTCGAAGTCGGTACCATGTGCACAATATTGTGATAATGTACTTTTGAAATATCATGGTACCGACTTCAACAAGTTATTTCACATTTTTGAGTGTTTAAGTCGGTTCCATTTTTGGGTAAAACAAATTTTATATACATATATCGTTTCCGAAAATCCACAAGCGATACTGTACGACTCAAGAAAGTTCATACAAATTACAGTAGAAAAATCAGTCATCATATGTAATGCCAATCCCTAAGAGCCCTCCATAAGATATATCAATCATACAACTATCAAAACTTTTACCACTAGAAAAGGAGCTATCTCACAAGACACATTATTGAAATATTTCTCTCGTAAAAACAGCACGAAATCTGTAGGAACTTTGTCTTCAAGATTTATAATAATATTATGACAGCTAGAATTTCTTGTAACACTAGCAAAATTAATGTTGAAACAGTCTTCTGAAAATGTTCTCTATAGATATCGTTCTTGAGTTTAAGTAGGGTAATTTACATTCATTTATGTATTTTATGTCTATTATATTTATGAGTATTGTAATTCAAATAAATTGTGGACGTAGCTACGAATAAATTATTTATTAATAAATAATTATGTCCTAGAAAAAATCTTTTATTTTAGTGAAGAATCTACAACATAAATTTTGTTTGTTCTTGGAGTAGATTTTGTACATTATTGAAAGAAAAAGCATTAAAACTGAATTAATAGTTTCAGTAATTCTAAATGGGAATTTTTAACAAGTTAGGCTGATGTCAAAATATTAACATTATAACATTACACATTATTGGAGTACATTTTTTTGTTCCGTACGGGAATCGAACCCGCGTCCTACGATTTCGCGCCGGATGCCTAATCCATTCGGCCACCGGAACCTTACTTCTACTAGTAAAAAAATTGTGCTCAAATTGTAACACTTTAACAATCATAGGGGACGATGCGCAGTCATCAACCAAACTACAAGACTTCAATTGATGGCAAGAAGTGCCTTTTTAAACACTTAACTTTCGCAATGATGTCGTAATCATATATCAATTATAAATTTACAAATATCACTTTCCCTATGTCCATAATAATATGTGTTAATGGAACATGGTTGAGACTAGTTTAAATGTTGTTGAAAGTTTTTTTTTTTTAATATAATTGTGACGTATTAAGCACGAAGCCCACCTGATGTTATGCGGACTAGCCTCTGCCTATAACGAATTGCACTGCGTCCGTCACCTTGAGACATAGTTGTTAAGTCTCATGTGCCTGTAATTTCATAGGTTCTCAACGACCGACTCTCCTAACGAACTCCGAACTCCGACTGCTGCCGGAACGCGCCGTTAGGTGCTTAGCGACAGATTTTCTACTTGAGGGTGGTCGCTAGCCGGGCGGGCATTCGCAAAATGCCCTAACACCATGCTATAACGACTGCCATCCTAAGACAACAACAGGAACCGACGGCTTAACGTGCCCTCCTGCCACTAGTGATCACCCATACAACTCATGACTGCGGCGACGTTGCTTAACTTTGCTGATCGGTTGAGAACAGCTAAGTAAACTTCGAGCCAAGCTAAGAATACTACGAGTGCTTCAGTATACTGTAACAGCCGAGTCGTCCACTACTGATCACAGCCTCTCCTATTAAGGGGGTATTTGCCATAATCCCCACGCTTTGCAGGCGGCTCGGCGATCGCAGTGTAAGATGGTAGTTCTATAGAAGGCGCTGCTTCCAGTAAGTGCCCACCTTCCAGTATTTTTCCCTAAGTCGCCTCTTACGACACCCACGGGATGATAAGGGGAGGTGCAATTCTAACCCGGAACCCTACGGGGGCTTCAATATAATAAATGTATAATTGTTGAATTTGCGATTACTATTAACTGTCTCCAGCAACTCTTGTACCGCAGTCGATCTATGTGTAGCTCCCTACGAATAAATAATAAATATATTTATTCGTAAGTAGTTCCATATATCTACTTGCCCTTACTGTCTGTATTAGGCATTAGGTCTATACAAACCAAAGATACCGTTTGTAAATTTGGCAAATATTTTTTATTCATTTTTAATCTGTTCCGGATTCAAAGTTTTGAAGTGCTCAGCATAGAGTCTCTATAAGTGCTTTTTCATGTCATATCGATTATTTTCCGTAACCACATTTTGTGGACTTTGTTTGATTCAACAGTTTTTTTTTGTGAAATTGATATCCTGTTTTTGAAGAAACACCATATTTTAACTTTTATATCATATTTCTATTATATTTGTTGATGAGGTGAATAGTATTGAACTACATAAAATACTCGATATGCTGTATTAAAAATCATGTCTGTGTATCAACGTCCAACGTACATATACATGTAAGGGATTATTTTATGTAGTTTTGTATGGATTAAAGCAGTGTAAACAGTATTGCCACTTGACATTTCAGTGCATTTGCACAACTCCCTACCACCATGCAATAAAGACTGCAATTGTATGACAACAACTGAGTTCGCTAGATTAACGTGCCCTACGAAGCACAGGGGCCAAACTCCCACCTTTTAAAATCTAATATAGAACACGAACGTCATTATTTCAAGTTTTAAATATTGATACTAAGTTTCGTACCGTGGCCATCACGAAACAATAATGTTCATATAGCGTTACCTCTATCGCAGAGATAACTTGATCCAATGCATGCAGCCCGCTCTCACGGTGAAGTTCTAATGTAAGTTTATTATAGTGAGGTGTGGTAGAGCGAATTACAATTGTAAATTTAAGGCTAGTCTAAGGCTGCATTAAGAGATGGGAGTTGGCCTCCAGAAGCGCTCAGCAGGTAAATGCTACCAATATTCACCTACTGAAGTATTGACCACATCAAAAACTGCTTTACCTAGTTGATCGGTTAAGTAAGACTAGATTACTTCCACTACAAATGATTTAAGAATATTATATCCAGGTCATAATATGTTGATCTTCCTTCTATTTCATTCACACTCACGTTGTACGTCATGATTTTGTCAAGTTTAGTTAACACTCCTACTCCTAATACTAAACTGATTGCTGTTTAGGAGGACAAAAGGTGGACTTTAGCTTAACTTTGTAAACCAAAATGTAATACTCACTTTGATCGAAGCGCTCATTATCCACTATATATTGAACTGCGATTTTATGACACTATTCTTTACTGTATCAGCTTTTAAACGACTTATTCATCTTCTGCCGTACTAAAATTGCACTACCGAACTTAATGGAGGCACTAACTACCAGTTTTGATGTTTACTTTCGTAGATTAGATTCTACACAGCATCAACTTTAGCTACACTAGGTGGCCCGACGACAATGTATGAGTCGTGACACGCCGATGGATACAAGTCCCAAATATCTGTCAATTGTGTTGTTCTATCCAGGAGGGCTTTGTTCGTTTGTTCAAAAGTAGTTGTCTTCTGGCTAGTGATGGCGTTTATTGGAATTCTCTAATGCTTAATCGTTTCCATTTATAAACTAGTACCTAAATCGTATAAACCTTTAGAGCTAAGAATTCTAATCTCAAAGTAGGTCAAACCAAAATGTTAGGTGATCCAACACAAGTCAGGGACATTTCCTAGCAGCGACTAGAGAGGGTTATTATTTAAGTCGACGCTTGCCTTTGACGTCTTTGTGAGTGGTTTAAGTTGTAACCTTAACGCTCCAAACAACCCCTTACATATTACATCATACCTAAGAATAATTCAGGATAGAAAGATCAGGTTGAGAATGGAATCTTATTCTTGAGTTCACGAAGTCTGGAACGCAACGCTTGTCAACAGATTTTCGACCAAATTGTAATTAGTAACTGACATGGGGCCCAACTCCTACCTCTTAAAAACTATTAAGTACGTTAAACAAACGTCATTATTTCCAGCTTAAAATATTAATGATGAGGTCTGTACTATGTCCGTCATAAAATATTGTTGTTCATATAGCCCGTCGTTGAAATTCGAATGTAAGTATACTTCAACGATATGGTAGTGCGAAATAAAATTGTAAATGTAAGGGTAAAATATGTCTTATATCCTGTCTAAGACTCCGAAGCTAGCATTCATTATGTGTTTCAATTATTCCGTTGTAAAATACGAGTATAAAATATCACTCGTGTTTAATGTCAAGAACAAAAAAAAATACAATTGTGCATTTTTTTTACTTTCAAATGCCAGTATCCTGCATTTTTTTTATCGTAGTTCCTTGAAACAACAGCGATATGTTCTTTTTGACAGCTTTAGGAATTCATTATTAATTATTAGCAATTAGCTTACAATTCACGACATTTTATATGCAATAATGTACATAACTTATGTACTGTACTGTACCAACCTGCTTGTTCACTACTGAACGCAGCCTCCCCATTAGGGGGGGAGGGAGGGTGCTATAATCTCCACGCTTGGCAGGCGTCTTGAGGATCTCAGTAAGATACCCTCATTAAGATTTAAGATCCTCAGAAGCCGCTCCTGCTTCCTTTACTACCACCTTCTGGTATTTTAGTAGGTAGCAATCTAATCTGGGGGTAAAATTCTCAACACTGATGACAACATCGTGAAAACTCAAGATTGCTGATGTTGAAATAGAAATTACAAAATGGACGTCCTTAGATTTTGGACTAGAATAGATCTATGTCATCTGACGTGATATCTACGCGTACCTCTTTAAGGTTCATGTAGGCCTAGTACCATCCTGTAAGCCAAACTATAATAAAGCTGATAATTGCAATATTATCTCTTTTGAATTAGTTCTTAATGCAAGTCAGTCATTTAGCTCAATGTCGACGAGGGTATAATTTATGGATATGCAGAATCTGAATAATTATGAATATGTAGATTCTGATGAGATTGCGATTAATTAGTATTAGAACAGGGAGAGTGTTTCAAAAAAATCGGACTGTGTTTGTCCTATCTTGTGGAAACTACCCAGATTCTTGTGTCTTGGGCAGCACCCAAGACTTAGCGACAAATCCCTTCAAAAAGCAACAGTGTGATAAAATGCAGTTTCAGTGCAATATGCGCGGCTTATTAAATCTAAGCTAGTCTTGGCATTTTGAAGTTCTGATGTGAGTCGTTTTAAAAAGTATTACTTGAGTTTATGCCAAAAAGATTTTTGAACTGTTTTTGATGAGTACCTGCATTTAATACAACAATAAATATTGAAATAAATAAACGCTCCTTTATTAAAGAAAACTACGGTGGTAAATGATGACAGTGGTAGGATTCTATTAATCATGACGAATCCTATAAATCCTTAGGAAATCCCTAGATAGGTTAGTAATCTTTTTGAGTTCCTTTAGGTATCCATCAGTGCTTTAGCTCGCTTCATCAGATCAGCATGATGGCACCATCAGGACTTTTTTAATGGGATTGTGACAGAACAGAGGCGACATGATGTTAAGTGGTAATCTCTGCTTAATACAGATGCGTTTCTTCACAAGTGAAGAACTGCACTGCACCCGTCACCTTGAGATATATAGTTGTTAAGTCTCATGCACCTTGAATTTAAATGATTCTCAAGGACTGCTGCCGGAATACACTGTTAGGTGTTTGGCGATAGATTTCTACTTGAGGGTGGTTGAAATTATTGTATGAAACAAACCTGATACATTGTCATTGTTATTATAACTTTCTGATTAAAACACTTTTGAGCGACTTTATTACATCAAACTTTTCGTGCTGCAAGTTGATTCCTTTTTGTGAGGTACAAGAAAACTGGAATTAAGGCTACTATGTCCGTCCATCCCTTAAAAAAATATAATAATAATATAAATCAGTTCCAACTGAACATCGTTTTAGATGGTTTGATAAATAATGTAAGCAGTAAAAAAATATAAAAGGCCACTATCTCACCTGATGGTAAGTGATGATGTGATCAACGATGTTGTTCAGGCTGACCTAGAAGTACTGGCTCTCAAGGACACCTGCCGGATCACACTGTTAGGTGCTTGGCGACAAATTTTCTACTTAAGGGTGGTAGCTAGACAGGCTGGCATTCGTAAAATGCCCTACCACATTTTTTTTTGTAGGTATGTCACTAGCGGTCACCCTAAGAACAGCTAAGTAAACTTCGCTACGAGCGTGTGTAGTGTTCTGTCTACCCATACCCATTGATGATTATGAAAACAATAGCATTTCATTCATAAACGGACGTTATCGACTATAAAGGTATACCGCCAATATAAAAAAAAAATATTGATACTTGTCATTTGCAGACGTATTTGCTCTGCATTGTAAAAATATAAAAGCAATTAGTTACTAACAAGGGATAATTATGATGTAAATTTATTTACGGCGTTTTTCACCTCTGTCTTCGATCTCAATGGAGTCACTATGCCCATATATTTCAAGAAGAGCTTCTTAACGAAAATCTGTAGAAAGAATTTTAGGTGTCATTGAACTGCGTTTTCTCAAGATACAAAAGATGTTAATACTACGAACGATGCACATAACAATAATTCCAAGTGCTGCGCTATGTTTGAACTTCAACATTGCCATATGATGAGTCTATTTGAAACTTTGAAATAGGTACACACAACTTCGAATGTGTTAATAATTCCGAAATTCAACTTCCTAAACAATCAATGCCAATTCGTATGCCTAGTTTAATATTGTATTTATGTATATTTAATAACAATTGGATAAAGCGACTAATGCAAAGCGTATCCAGCTTATAGGAATATAACAAACTCTGTAGCAGTAGATCTCATTGCATTTTTATGTTATTGTGCCGGAAAAAGTTCGAGGCCCACCTGATGTTAAGCGGACTAACCTCTGCCTATAACATATGCATTTCGTCACAAGTCACGAATTACACTGCGCGCTTCACTTTGGCACATAGTTCTTATGTCTCATGTGCCTGTAATTTCACTGGCTCTCAAAGACTGCTGGAACACACCGTTAGGTGCTTGGCGAGAGATTTTCTACTTGAGGGAGGTCGCTAGCCAGACGGGCATTCGCAAAAAGCTCTTCCACCATGCGGTGAAGCTGAAGCCCGCGGCGGGATTCGAACCATGGACCTGCTGCGCGGCAGTCCATAGTCAATGCCACTGAGCTATCACTGCTTCGAGTCTATTTAAAACTTTGAATACAACCAAAACTTCGAATGTGTTAATAATTCCGATATTTAACTCTGAAATATCGATGCCAACTCGTATGCCTAGTTTAATATTGTATATAAATACATGTTTAATATCAATTTGATAAAGCCACGTGATAAAGCGTATAGTACCACCAAATTAACTGTGCAGTTTTCGAGGGCGCTACTGGTCATGGAAATCAACTACAGACTGTCACAATTTGAGGGAAAGTTTTAGTTCTTTTTTCTGCCACCTGAACAGATAAGTTGGTGGGTCTGTAACAAGCTTAGGAATACAACAAACTCAGTAGTAGTAGATCTCTTTGTGTGAGTTCGCCTAGGGAAGTGTTGCCATCATAGCCATTTCTACCGAGAAGCAGTAATGTTTACCTGCATTACGGTGTTCTGATTTGAACGGCAAAACATAATAAATTTAATTTTATTATTTAATGTGTGAATTAAAAGTTGTGAGTTATATTTAGCTCTCTATGATCTGAAAGACAACGAAATTAGTTAACTTAGCAAGCAAATGGCTGGAATCCGTCTATTTGGCCTGTTTGGGATTTATATAACTATAACTATAGTTACCTAGATTAACAGTTACACTTCAAAATGAAGCTTGGCATCAATACCATTACAATTATGCATTTACATGAGCCTACGTTATGATGAATATAATTAATGAACCTCATAACAATTTCAGACGACGACACGTCGTTTTGCTATTTGTCGGTTACCTTTTTCTTTATTTTTAAATTGTGGTTTTATTTAAGAATTGGGTCCAAAATTACAGCAACTTAAAAATTATATGATTCTATATTCAAAAGTATCAGTGCTATAGAAAAAAAATTAACGCTGATATTCCCCGTGGCCTAGTTTCCATAGAGAGACGATCTGTCATATCCATAGAGATGAGACAAAAATCCGAATATTTTTGGATGAGTAATTTCTTACAATCGGTATGGAACAACGAGTATGTAATTATTATATATTACACTTTTTTTAACCGGCGGTATGCCTTTATTAACAAAACACTACGAACTATGTACAACACTACAATAAAAGCATTTAGATCCCTATAAGCCATTGCAGACTCTTAAGCAGTCCAAATGCTCTACCAGTGCCCACTACCAGTTGGCAGCGTGCCCAGCATGCTGGCAGCATTGCCCCGTTGAATTGCAATGCTTATTCTTTGAGCGAAATAGGTGCCAGCATTATTACACTTAACTTTCAAATTATAAAAAAGTAAACATAATGTAGTAATTATATTATACACTTATGTTATAATTTGTAAAAAATCAATGAATATGTAAAAAATCTTGGGGTACTCATTGATAGACAGCTATCATGGGAACCTCAATTGGCAGAAACCAGTCGAAAACTGTTTGCCTCAGCAGGTTCTCTACGTAGACTACGTAATTTTCTTCCAATCACCACTAAAACTGCGCTTGTACAATCTCTCTTACTCCCAATACTAGATTATGCGCCACACAAGACCATGGCCATGGTGATCACCCGAAAACTGAAATACGACCCCCCACACCTGAGCATGGGCGGCGTGGGCATTGGCATGACTAAGGAGTTAAAACTACTGGGACTCACCGTTGATGAAGGACTGACCTTTAACACCCACGTTGCGAACGTCTGCAGGAAGTCGCTCAACTTCTATCGACAGCTCTCAAGAGCCGCAAAAGTTCAGTGGGGATTACAGCCTGAAGTAATACACACAATTTACACGGCAGTCGTGGAGCCAACAATTATGTATGCAGCAAGCGCATGGGCTGATGCCACGAATAAAATAGGGATAAGGAAGGAATTAAATGTGGTCCAGCGGGGCTTCGCGCAGAAGATACTGAAGGCCTATAAAACGGTTTCACTAAACTCGGCCCTATTACTCGCTGGGCTGCTTCCCCTGGATATCAGAGTCCGAGAAGCAGCCTCGCTTTATTTGATAAAGAAAGGAAACACCCAGCGAGTAATAGGAGATCGAGAAGTGGAAAAACCAGAGCCGTACATAGACGCACCACATCCAGCATCCCAACGGGAACTAACGTTCACATGCTTGGTAGACGCAGCAGCATTGCAACAACACTACAGTGACGGACTTAACATCTTTACAGACGGAAGCAAGATTGAAGGGAAAGTCGGCGCAGCGCTGTCTATCTGGGACGGCGCTGCGGAGATTAGTACCCGAAAGCTAAAACTGGACAATTGCTGCTCCGTCTACCAAGCAGAAATGTTGGCACTGTGTGAGGCCACAGAAAAGGCACTGAAGAGCCGAAGTCTTAGTTGCAATGTGTACTGCGACTCAAGGTCCGCTCTTGAAACGATCACTGACGTCACTTCCCTTCATCCCCTCGCTGTCAGAACAAGAGCCAATTTGTCCAAAATAGAAGCAATTGGTAAAAAATTGCGTCTATTTTGGATCAAGGCACACGCGGGGCTGGAGGGAAATGAAAGAGCGGACTCACTAGCGAAGAGCGCAGCGCTACACATGAAAGCCAGGCCAGACTATGACAGTTGCCCGGTTTCATTCGCCAAGCGGCAAATCCGATTGGAGTCGCTTGACGAATGGAACCGGCGCTATCAGAGTGGAGAGACGGCATCCACAACTAAGACTTTCTTCCCAGACGCCGTGGAGGCATACAGTATTGTCAAAAAGATGGAGCTTGATGCGCTGACAGTACAATTCCTAACAGGGCATGGCGGGTTCTCCTCGTACTTGCATCGGTTTAAGTGCAAGGAGAGTCCGGCATGTCCTTGTGACCCTGATGTGGAAGAAACTGCATTGCATGTTATTGTTGACTGCCCAATCTTTAGTAAGTCTCGATATAATATTGAGCAAGAAATAGGTATAGATGTAAGGATAGAAAATTTGTATGATATTATAAAAAATAAGGTAACTAGATCTAAGTTTATTAAGTACTGCAAAGATATTGTCAAAAAAGTTAGTATTAAAAATAAGTAGATATATAATAAAAGCACTACTTTATATTAAATATATAAAGTAAGTGCTTTGAGAAAATAGAGTTGTAGTAAAAAACAAATATAAATTTAAGAGATAGATATAAAAAGCTGTAAATAGTAAATAAGAAAAATAAAAATTCTGAGCTTGTTTGTCCTTAGTTAATAAAAAGAATAGCAACTGGTATCCCCCCAGTGGAAGGTATGAAAGATATGATGGATGGAAGAAAGAAACAGTATGAAAAAAGTAAGTAGGAAGAGTGAAAGCGAAGAAAAATGACTCTGATCATGTCAGAGGTATAATGTAGGATAGCTCGCGGGCCGGGACAGTTTGCTCCCGGACAGGAAAAAAAAAAAAAAAAAAAAAAAAAAAAATACTAGCTATCTGGATCTTACCGAAGAGCAGCTTAATAAATTAGAACGTTTGCAAAATTTTTGTATTCGTTTCATATTTGGTTTACGAAAGTATGACCATGTGTCTGAATTTCGCAATAAGCTTAAGTGGTTACCCATTCGTCTTCGCCGGAACATGCATATACTATCCATTCTTTACACCATTCTTTCTTTCCCTAACACCCCATTGTATCTCAAAAAACGCTTTGAATTTATTTCTGACACATCTTCTAGACCTACACGTTCCACCAAATCTCTTGTTTTGAAGTTTTCTATACCCTCTGAACATTTTTCGGAAAAATCATTTACAGTGCAAGCTACTCGTTTGTGGAATGCCTTGCCTTTGCATGTTCGGCAGGCAAAATCCCTCAACATTTAAAAAAAAATGACTAAGGAGTACTACCTGTCCAGCTTGTCTTCAAACTGCTAAAATCGTTATTATTTGTTATAATAATAATAATAATAATCTTTATTCTTCATTAAAAAAACACACATAAATACAACCATTACTTAAGAATTTCAAGATAGTATGAAATGTTTTACTCACAAAATTATACATATGACTTACAAAGCCCTCACTAAGAAAGAAATCTTGAATCGAGGGCGTTTGCTTCCTTCAAACGTTCACAATATTGGTAGTTACCGTGGATTGCATTGGTAAGTTCTACTATAATTTATTAAATATATACCCATAATCATCTATGATCTTATTCTATAATCTTATTGTAAAGTTAGTGTAAATACAAAGGTATGTTTATAATAATAGTGTTTGTTTGTGGATATGAATGTATGTTAGTTTGTGTAAGTGTGTTTGTTATGTGAGGGTTGAGAGTGTCAGAGTGTATATGTGTGCGTGTGTGTGAGTGCGCATGTCAGTAGCATGAATGGGTTAGAATCATCATGTATGAGTGGGAGATGTTTTGAAAGATATTATTAAGTGATAACATGTAGCAAATTTTCAGTATCTTCATAGCCAAGTGTCTTTAAAAAATTGTGTAATGAAAATTTCGCTTGTCTTATTGTATTTCTTGAAAGATTAGGTATAATTTTACTTACTTTATTATATAAATATGAACCTAGAAAGCTTGAATGACGTTTGGCTGATTTAGTGTTATATTTTTGTGTCCGGAAAACTATGTCCTTTCTTCTTTTAGTTTTGTTTGCTGTTTGAATTGTACATTATACGTATTATTTATGTAAATGTTTGTCACTTATGTATGTATGTGTAATTTATATTTAATTTTACATTTAATATTATGTATATTATTATTATTAATAGTATTTATTTATTTATTTAGGTATATGTATTTTATTATATATATAAATATATATATTATGTAAGTATTCTATGTATAATGCGTATTGATTTTATTTTAAAGTTTATGATTTCTTTGTTGCACACTACCGTTCACAAGTTTTCGTTGTCCTGTCCATCCAAAGGTTGTCTGTAAGAGATTGCTTTAGCGATAAGACCGCCGATTGTATTGCCATTTTACATATTAAATTAAGTAATACATTTGTAAATTAACACTTACATTTAACTTCCATTGCTTTATATGTTAGTTCATAGTTTTTGTAAATGTATTGTACAATTTTTTCTTTTCTTGGTATGCAATAAAGAGTTATCGTATCGTATCGTATCGTAAAAAAGTAAGGACATACAATTACTAGCCCCGAGTTTCTTGCCCGTTCTCCTCGCAGTGACTATAAACCCTTTTTGCTAAACGCAGCAGTAGAATATTATGGTAGTCATTTAAGTAATTTTTCGCTCGATACATTTTGCAACGCAAACACTTACCGATGCAAATTTGCGTATTAAATAATCTCGTCGTATCAAAGTTCTTAAAACAATTCTCGACATCAGAAACATTTAGTCGGATATCCAATTTTACAACTATTCAGGAGAGCAAAAATAAATGTTTAATGTGAATTATTATTTAATGTTTTTGAAGTTTCTGGAGTAAATCGCTATAATTGTATATGCTCGTTGATTTCATATTCGTTTACGATTATTTTTAACTTGATTTCTGTAAGTAATCCAGAAAAAAACTAACTTTTATATACTGAAGTAGTTACATGAGACCCAATTTTCAAGGTCTGGCTACAACGGAAAGATTTTTTATTGACAAAATACCATATGTTTCCATGAATCTCACAGTTATATCTGTATACGATGTTGATATCAGGCCATTTGGTCCCAAACAATGAATTTAAGTTTTAAACATATGCTGGCTAATATTACAATCAGACCGTTTGGTTCCAAAATATATGTGTGGTGTGTAAAAGTAATACTTTATATACATAAACAACAGATCATATGGTTCGGAAAAATAATGATTTATGTAGCTTGTTTGTGGCGTTATGTTTAGCTCTGACATTACATACTCAAGAAAATAAAACATACATTGGTCTTACCTTATTGTAATACCATATGACTCGTATAAATAACATTACACTTTTTATTTTTTGGTCGTGGTCGTGGTCGTGGTCGTGGTCGTGGTCGTGATCGTGGTCGTGATCATTATGATAGTAAATTAAGCGCTTAAAATCTTCGTATACCGCATTAAAATGTAAAATGCCTCTTAAACCATCTCTAAAGAACATAGAAAGAAAGCGTTCGAGATGTTTGTGCAACATGAACTATTTTTGTCGACTAGATTAACAGAAATACGCGGTTTTCCCGCCAAAATGGCGATAAAATAATTTCAGCAAGCAGATTAATATTTGAATACATTTGCATATCAACACGAACGTAATTACTGTAACACTGCTTATTGGATGAAAATTTTAATACTGCTGGCAAAATGTAATGTTTAATATTCATACGGGCAGTAAAATATACCTTTTCTTATTTTTTTTTTAATAAGTTATGAACTGATGATACGGTGGTAAGCGTCACGCCTATTTTCAACTTAGTCCGCGTTTTACTTGACACTGCACTGCGTTCGTCATTCTAAGATGTTGGCTCGTTCTCGTTCGCCAAGTTTTTTTATGTTATGTAACGCTAACAAGCTCGAGGGCCACTTGATGTTAAGAGGATTAACTTCTTGCTATAACAGATCAGAAGTCACGAATTGCACTGCGCTGGCATGGCAGTACATAGCATTACCGCTCAGCCATCACTGCTTCAAAATCTTATTACTCAGTAGTGTTTCTTTCTACACTATACATCTTGAGGCTGAATATTTGACACTGCGGTGGCACCAAAGCGGATTCTTGCTTAATGGAGTTATCTAGAAAACTAGGTACCTAGTAAAATATTAATAAGCGCATTAAATTATTAAAAAATTGTCGCTTTTTCGTACCCGACAACTATTTTCGAATCAGAACACATTAAATGTTTGCTGTTTCGGAGCATAGAACAGTAACTCACAAGACATCCCCGATACCGCGATCCCTTGCCGCGCTCAATGATCTTTTTGACGCTATGCCAGATTGTGATCTGCTTGCAGGTGAGTGGGAAAATATCGTGGCAGAATGTTTGACCTATTGAGAGGCAATTTAATTAATTAGGAAAGCTATATTACTATCGACCTTATTGGATATGTCATGTTTAAATGACATTTTAATACATTTTAATGTTATCTTTTGTGTATGTACATCTAAACAAAAATAGTGGAAATCAATTATTCGCCTGTCATCTTATCCTTCTAAAACAAAAGTTATAGTGAGTTACAAATTTAAACTAGAATAATATAAAAACTAGCAGACCAAAAAGAAGAAGTCAACCCTCTGAGGTTGTTAGCATTTTTCCAATAACGCTGTATAAGGCTGCATAATTGTGACGATTCCTTTTTTAACACAATGAATAAACAGAAACTAAAGATGTAGTTACTTAACAAGAGAACAATAATTATAATATGGACAACAAAAATAAAGTATAGTTTGTTACTTAAAAAAATAAAGACATGATCAAAACTCTGTGGTCGCACTATAAACTTGCGTCTACGCGTTCCGCGTACGAGACGTCAGAGCAAGGCAAAACGAACGCAGGTCCTACCTCGATGAGCGCTCGCGCGGTACTGATCGCCTCGCGCTTGTACATTTCAATTTATGAGCATTTCGAGTTATGTTAAATATTTTATCTTGTCTAACAAAACAGAGTTAATAGCACAATTTATACAAGATCAGATTAATTAAAGAATAAACTTTCTTTTCATATAATATCTGTTTGGAATTACACTTTATTAAACGCAATATATCGTGTTAAACTGCTGATATAATTCGTGGAAATTGGCGCAAGATCTTTATTTTTTTTTCTACAATGACCATTAATTATCGATATTCTAGTACACTATGTGTCAACAGGATTATATGCCTGATGCACAGTTTTTTTTTTAGTTAATTTGATGAATCTTTATACAAGAGATAGAACTCTGAAGTTGGCTATGTGTACTTTAATTCGTAAAACAAGGTGCGGGAGATTGGTCACTACAAAATAATTAATGTTATGTTTGTAAATCTGGTACATTAACTGATAAGAGAACAGATTATTATATTTTTATCAATTATTAAACAACTTGTAGATATTTCCTATGATAGTAAATTAAGCGCTTAAAATCTTCGTATACCGCATTAAAATGTAAAATGCCTCTTAAACCATCTCTAAAGAACATAGAAAGAAAGCGTTCGAGATGTTTGTGCAACATGAACTATTTTTGTCGACTAGATTAACAGAAATACGCGGTTTTCCCGCCAAAATGGCGATAAAATAATTTCAGCAAGCAGATTAATATTTGAATACATTTGCATATCAACACGAACGTAATTACTGTAACACTGCTTATTGGATGAAAATTTTAATACTGCTGGCAAAATGTAATGTTTAATATTCATACGGGCAGTAAAATATACCTTTTCTTATTTTTTTTTTAATAAGTAATGAACTGATGATACGGTGGTAAGCGTCACGCCTATTTTCAACTTAGTCCGCGTTTTACTTGACACTGCACTGCGTTCGTCATTCTAAGATGTTGGCTCGTTCTCGTTCGCCAAGTTTTTTTATGTTATGTAACGCTAACAAGCTCGAGGGCCACTTGATGTTAAGAGGATTAACTTCTTGCTATAACAGATCACAAGTCACGAATTGCACTGCGCTGGCATGGCAGTACATAGCATTACCGCTCAGCCATCACTGCTTCAAAATCTTATTACTCAGTAGTGTTTCTTTCTACACTATACATCTTGAGGCTGAATATTTGACACTGCGGTGGCACCAAAGCGGATTCTTGCTTAATGGAGTTATCTAGAAAACTAGGTACCTAGTAAAATATTAATAAGCGCATTAAATTATTAAAAAATTGTCGCTTTTTCGTACCCGACAACTATTTTCGAATCAGAACACATTAAATGTTTGCTGTTTCGGAGCATAGAACAGTAACTCACAAGACATCCCCGATACCGCGATCCCTTGCCGCGCTCAATGATCTTTTTGACGCTATGCCAGATTGTGATCTGCTTGCAGGTGAGTGGGAAAATATCGTGGCAGAATGTTTGACCTATTGAGAGGCAATTTAATTAATTAGGAAAGCTATATTACTATCGACCTTATTGGATATGTCATGTTTAAATGACATTTTAATACATTTTAATGTTATCTTTTGTGTATGTACATCTAAACTAGCATTTTTTTTTTTTCTAATGATGTACTTAGTACGTCATTATATTACAATCTAGTCAACAATACGGACTAATGAGTAACTTTAGCTTGACTTAAACTGCTAAATAGAGTAAAATTATGAATGTGTCCATTAACACCTATCTTATTGTCTTTATTAAGGGGAAGACACTATGTGTTCTTGTGTTCCTTATATGTAGCACTCACTTCACTACTTATCACTGACACTCAACTACACTAACTCAAAAGGTTTTGTCCTTTTTAGCCTTCTCACTATGTCTGTGTTGTCAAGGAGCTGGATTGCCTCAACATTCACGTGGCGGTGAAGTCTATGTTCGTGAGCTTCTGCGTGTTTTTTTATTATATCGACAACGACATCCATTTTCAGGTCACGATGGAGGTCGACAATTCTAATGTACCATGGTGCATTGACTATACCTTTGAGTACTTTATTCTGGAATCGTTGGATTATCTGGATGTTGCTTTGTTTGGTACAGCCCCATAGCTGAGCTCCATAAGTCCATACTGGCATAAGGACTTGCTTGTACAAGAGAATTTTATTTTGTACAGACAACGAGGAATGCTTCCCAAGTAGCCATTTTATATATTTCTTAATTGACTTTGTTTTTGTGGTACTTAGCATAATCTGTGACTGCCGTAATAAGTATGATTTAATAATAACAAATATTTTAAAAGTATTTTAAGAAAACATTTAATTAATTATTTAATAAAACACTTAAAAAATCTTTATAAAAATGATATATATCTAGTGACAATTCCGCAAAATCAAGTCAAGTCAAAGTCAAAATCATTTATTCAATTTAGGCGTCTACGACGCTCTTATGAAGGTCAATTACAAATTTTAGTATTGAAATATTCTACATTGTACTGCCACGTTCAGCAAATAAATTGTATAGAGCCACTGCGAGAAGAACGGGCAAGAAACTCGGGGCCATTCTTTTAAACATCTTTTAACAATGTGTTACATACATACTATATAATAGAGTTATTACAATATTTGTTTAAATTATGTAGGTGACAGGCAATAGCTTGGCGGAGGCGGAATTGTCCAGGCATTTTTGTCGTTTATGTAATCAGAAACTGTGTAGTAGGATTTTTTAATCAATATGTTTTTCACATGCAACTTGAATTTCCCTTCTGTGAGCGTTGTAATATGTTTGGGAACTTTATTATAAAACCGCACACAATTACCTAAGAAGGACCTTTTATTTGTCTTTGCTAATCTAAAACCTGGCACCACTATTTTATCTTTATTCCTAGTATTGTAATCGTGATTGTCACTGTTTAATTTAAATTTACTCAAATTTTTACGAACATACATAATATTTTCAAATATATACAGACTTGGTAAAGTTAAAATATCAATTTCTTTAAAAAGATCCCTCACAGCTGAAAAACTGAAAAACTCTCTATCACCATGCTATAACGATCGTGATCTTGATGCAGCGATCCTAAGACAACATCTGAGACCGACGACTTGACGTGCCCTCTGAAGCACGAAAGCACTCAGTAGTGATAGCACTAGTGCTCAATCATCCTATGCGTGACTTTGCTATACATAGTCAAGCAATTAAGAACGACTAAGAAAATCTGTCGCCAAGCACTTAACGGTGTGTTCCGGCAGCAGTCGTTGAGAGCCAGTGAAATTACAGGCACATGAGACTTAACAATTATGTCTCAAGGTGACGGGTGCAGTGCAATTTATCACTTGTGAAGAAATTCATCTGTTCTAGGCAGAGGTTAGTTTGCCTTACATCAGATGGGCCAGGAGCTTGTTCCGTCACAATAACAAAAAAAATTAAGTCTATATATTACTTCTTGGCGGCCCGCCCCGGCTTCTCACGGGTTTTTAACAAAAAAATATTTATTGAGACATATAAAGAGTAGTTATTGTGACATAACTGTAATAGTTAGACATATGGTATGGAGAACTTTATTGTTTCACAGCAAGTTATCAAAAGTCTTCTAAAATAATGATTATTTGAATAGCAAAATACAAAGATAAGGTATTATGTTTGTATTTTTTTGAATATCTACAGTAAATTACCTGTTTTTATAAGTTACCTACTGTATAACTGAAGAACGACAAATAGGTAGGTACTTAATGTAGGTTGCCAATAATGACTTTACCTCGTTTTATCCTTAGGGAATCTACTACAACTCCTATCCTTTTCTCGTTTAGTTCATAAGAAGCCGTAAACAGCACAAGAGTACCCCATTTTCAACTTTTAAAATACTCGTACAATCGTAACGCTTTGTCGTCACCTCATCGTGCGCGAGTTGCACGTCCCGTACTAAAGTCCGCTTAGCGACAGCTCAGAATCGGTGGCGGGGTGAGGAAGGCTCGTTTTGGTGGGGGGTGAGGAGTGTCCATTCTATAAGTCGTATTATTATATATTCTATGCTTCAAGCTAAGAGCGGCCGTTGCGGCAACACTGGACCGCCGCGTTCCCTTTGAATAGAGTTTTGAATATTGACATCAAGCTAAGTAAAACAAAATATTAAATATTAATTACAGGCGCAAGAAACTTTTAAGATCAAGTGGTCCTCGTGCTTATACCGTCAAAAAAAACATAAAAAATCGAAAAAAAAAAACTTTATAAGTTTAATAGAACTAGCAGAAGTCTACCTAAGGAGGTTGTTAGCATTTTTCCAATAATAACGATACGAATACGCTCTAAACAGGACCACAATCATTGCCACTTGATCAAAAACGTCAGAGTTATTCAAATACAAATTATTTTACTGTCTCAATACACCTATTAATATTATAAAATGTGTTCAGTACGCGAAGGTATAAAAATGGAAAGTCTTGTTTCGTTCGGCGGTTAAACACTCCATTAGCGTCTCGTGTATATCTCATGATCTAATTATCATATTTTTAAAAGATCCTAAGTACATCGTAAAGACTGTGAAGCGTCTTATGAACTTCAGTCATTAAAACTTTCAGGAAAGTTCATAAATTCCGCGATTTCATACTTAACATCAGCATAGGTGAATTCCATTTTTAGGGTTCCGTTCCCAAGGGTAAAAACGGGACCCTATTACTAAGACTTCGCTGTCCGTCTGTCCGTCTGTTACAAGGCTGTATCACAAGAACGGTGATAGCTAGACAGTTGAAATTTTCACAGGTGATGTTTTTCTATTGCTTCTATAACAACAAATACAAAAAGAAAATTAAGGGGGCTCCCATACAACAAACTTTTTTGTTTTTTACCGTTTCTTGCTTGATACTAATAACGGTAACAGGTTTTAACTATTCACAGAATATTTAGTCTTATGTTTTCTTTAAGTACAATGAATTAAAATAAAATAAAATAAATAATTAAGGGGGCTCCTCCTCCCATCGGACACTGCGCAAAGTGTCTGTAACTTGTAAGATTAGGTTACAGATAATGGTCCTGAACCCTTCGTGCGCGAGTCCCACTCGCACATGGCCGGTTTTTATTAAATGTTAGTATTGGAGACTTGATAGATTAGTTTTATAGCGCAATTCGCAGGTGATACCTACCTTGGATAAATCATTACTTATAGTTTTAAGTGTCGTGAAAGTATTTTAAAGTTTCTTTAAATGCGATAAAATAACAAAACTGTTATTTAATAATTAGCGTGTCTGTTTATCTTTCTAAGGGTTCCGTTCTATAAAAATTTATTGATATGGTCTATGTTAATTGGTTGTCCGTCTGTCCGTCCGTCTGCCTGATATTTAAAAGAGCTGTATCTTTGGAATTCTAATAGGTAGCTGCAAAAATTTAACATAAGAGTTTATTGTAAATATTAATAACAAGAAAAATAGTAATGGGGGTCTCCATACAAGAGTCGTTAGTTGTTATTAGAACATTAATTGTATTAGATAGTTTATTAAACTATGTAGGTTTATGTTTTTGGTCAATCACAAAAATGGTAGGAAAACATACAATGCGCCTCAAAATTGCAAAGATTATAGTCAAATATCTGACTTAAACAACAATTAAGTACAAATTGTTACGAAGTTTCTAGAAATCGATAAAACTATTGATTTTATGGCAAATTTTATGTACTACGGACATTTGCACGCCCTCCTTTGGTGTTTTTTTTAATTGTATTTCAATTTGTCCAGAGTCCGATTACTGCATGTCGCATACCTACTGCTCAATGTTCACAACTTCCAGTATCAAAGATCTACTTATCAAAACTCCTAGCTACTTTAAATGCCTGTGTGACATTGTCTTGTGTGAGGAAATTGTATAATATACATATTATCTACCAACACATATTGTAATAATTTTATATTATATTTATGTAGCCTTTGTTGAAATGAAAGACGTTTTAAACGAATGGATCCGAGTTTCTCGCCCGTTCTTATCCTATTGGCTCTTTTACACATTTTTTCTTTAAAAGGAATTGTATAATCATGTTATTTATTATATTACTTACAAGGACCTATGATCTCAATGCGTAAAATGTTCAAAAGAACACTAGACTATTTAAGACAGACTAGACCTAATAGATCAATAGATGTTGATGAAAATGTGATGTTGAAGCTGGATATGTACCAGTATATATGAGATATACCAGTCATTATGAGACACTGGACTTGACGTTGTTGGAGTTCTAAGTACTAGACATTTGAGGACACTGGATATTATCAGCCTGAATGATTATAAAAACCAATCGTGACCTTACGTAAACATATCGTGCCAAAGATCACGAACTGAATGAATGAAAAAAAAAACACATTATTTTAAACTTAAAAAAATAAACTGTTGTTGCAGATTACCAGCACCTGTCCAATTCTTACTGGATCTTTTTAACATTGGACCGGACTTAAGCTTGCTATAGGTTTAGAAGCCGTCCCGGTGTGAAATACCGCCGCACTTTCAAAAGAACTGCCAGCTTTTTCGCAGCTAATTTAGCCCTGGACTCAATGTATGACCCGAAATAGAGTTTTGGTATAAGAGTTACACCTAGTAGCTCGAGTTGGTCCGTTATCGGAACAGACACACTTTGGAAGACAGGAGTGAGAGAGAAAAGACTCTGTTTAGCACTAAAGAGCCTGGGTCTTTAAAGCATTGAATGTGACTAAATTAGCGTCACCCCATTCGCAGACTGCCTCTAGGGCTAATCGCTCGACCATCGCCTCTCTCTCTATATTCGAATTCGCAATGGAAACAGACACTGTACCTGGGGTTTAAATGAAACTATGTAAGAATTATTTAATCACTCTAACCAAATTAGGACGCCGTAAGTCCTTTAGTTCTCGAAGCTTAATTAAGTATTTATTTACGAAATTTCTTACTACTAGCAATTAACTAATTAAATTTTCAGAGCGCCTGAGAGCAGAAAAGTTACTGAAGAATATCATGCAATAAAAGTCACCAGAGCGCAAAATATAAAATTACCAAATAGCTCGCCTGGGATCGTCACACGTGATGTCACAGCAGCGAGGCTGTGACGAATGACATTATATCTCTCACATATACTTTATACAGTTGTGCCAGCAGTAGGTGATGTTGAACACTTTTTACAGATGAAAATACGAATATGTGGCAGTTAGTTTTCCTATGTTGTGGCTTACGGTGGTCGTTCAGTCCGTATCATTGAAAACGAAGCATGTGCGAAGTACTTGTGACTTGTATTACAAAGAAACATATACTTTTGAGGCAGTGATTGAGTGGCTCAGTGGCATTGGCTATGGACTACCGGGCAGCAGGTCCAGGCAGGTTCGAATTCCGCCGCGGGCTTGAGCTTAAATATAGATTTAGCCAAAATACTAGTAAGGATAATAAGTAAGCCCTGGCAGAATAATTAACCCAATTAAAAAAATACCTTACATTTCTTCTAATTATTGTATATCAAATGTTTCTTTGACACTTTTAAGGTGGCTGGGAATTTTTAAATTGTACGCCTGGCTTAAATAATGTTACTTATGAAATTGACGTTGTTCTTGAGTAGAATATGGTATTGTGTAGACAAATAAGTCATTGAATCTATGAAACTGAATTAAACCTCTTTCAGTAAATCTGTCACCAAGCACCTGTTACGGAACCTATCCTTAAGTGGCAGGATTGAAATCATATTTTTCTCACCTTCAATAAAATCCCATAATATAATAAGAAATAAATTTGTACCGCAACAAGTATTTAATCGTGTTTACAATTTTCACTTAGTAAGTCTACTTTTTAACGTAAAAAATTGGATTAAACTTCAAACATTTTTCGATACGAAATTGAACTTTATCCACACTTTGACCACGATATTTTACAATAACAATCAGACAGGCTCTCCAGATCGAGAATCAATCAAATAGTAGGAGTTCCATGCAATTTTACGAGTCGACCCATCATCTTCAATAGCGCTATTTTTCCAATGACACGCGTCGTTAAGCTTACGTTTGTTTCCTTTGATCACTTCCTTCTAAAAACTCGACGAGCTCGTTTGATCTTTCATCGAGAGGAGCATCTTTAAGGTAAATAGAGGTATATTTCTTGCCCATAAAGGTCATCAAGTTGAGAATGAATGAATGGGATATTGCAACTCTAATTTTTGCTTTCTTTCTTCAACCTTTTGTAATGAATTCCGCCAAGCGGGCGTTATTGCAAACATAACAATATTAAAATTGTAGGGTTGCGTCATCATTTACAAGTTTAAAACTCATTGCAAAATTGGTCTTGTTTGTAGTACAACGTAAGTTGAACCAAAGGTGTTGAATAAGGTAGATCTAGTGGCATTAAATATTTTTACCATGTTCAGTTTAATTTAAGAAATATATTCAGTCATAGCGTAATGCGTATTGCCTATTTGTATAAATGCTAGATTGTTAGCTATTATTGATATATTCTTCATATTTCGCAAATCAGATGATCAATTTTACCCGAAGAAAAGCCTTCCAGAAATGAGTTCACGCCAGGGAACCACTATTATAAAGGTTTTATTTTTAAGAAATTTTACATTATAAATACTATATTATTAAAAAGAGCATTCAGGTCACCAACTACACCCCAACTTATAAAGTGCGTTTTCATAAGATTTACATATTTCTAAAACAGCTTCTTTATTCATGTATTCATATTAAGTTTACGAAATCTTTCAAAATTCTATGTTTGCAGTCACCATAGGCTAAGCGAAAAAATCCTAAGTGTATGGCAATCGCTCATGTGACATACCAACATTATTACTCCAGTTCATGTGCTGACGCTTCAGAATTATAAAGTCGTGAACAAAATTATTGAAACTCTAGGTTTGTCAAGCCAATACACAAAAAAAAATATGACCAAGTAATTTTGACAGAGATTAAAGTTGCTTAAATAAAAAAAAGAAAATAACATTCTTATTAAAATCGACTTCTAATACTTAAAAGTATTTTTGAAAGCGCTCGTAGCAAATTTTACTTATCTGTTCTCAACCATTCAGCAAAGTTAAGCAATGTTGCGCGCGGTCATGATTTGGATTGGTGACCGCTAGTGACATTACTACATAGCGTTTCCGTACTTCGGAGGGCACGTTCAGCTGTCAGTCCCGGTTGCTGTCTTAGGGTGGCAGTCGTTATAGCATGGTGGTAGGGTATTTTGTGAATGCCCGCCTGGCTAGCTACCTGGCTTCAAGTAGAAAATCTGTCGTCAAACACCTAACGGTGTGTTCCGGCAGCTGTCCTTGAGAGCCAGTACTTCTAGGTTACAACCTGAAGAACATCTTCGACCACATCATCACTTACCTTCAGGTGAGATAGGGGTCAAAGGCTATAAGGCATAATAAAAAAGTATGAAATAACTTGTTAAAATCGATATCATGCTGATTCAAAACACTCTGAGCACTGAGCTTCAGTTTTCTTAGTCCGACATCCACAAGTTTTTACTTATACATTTCAGTGCTAACTGAGAGTCATGTTTATTTAATTTTATCACCCTTTTCAGTGGTGCTTATTGCTCCCTACATTGATTTTTAATGACCTACAACACTGGTTCATCAGCATGAATTGTCGTTGACATGTCTTATACGTATAGGCTATGAAGCGCTATGAAGCGCTCGTAGCGAAGTTTACTTAGCTGTTCTTAACCGATCAGCAAAGTTAAGCAACGTCGCCCGCGGTCATGAGTTGGATGGGTGACCGCTAGTGACATTACTACTGAGCGCTTCCGTGCTTCGGAGGGCACGTTAAGCCGTCGGTCCCGGTTGTTATCTTAGGATGGCAGTCGTTATAGCATGGTGGTAGGGCAATTTGCGAATGCCCGCCTGGCTAGCTTGGTAGCTAGGTAGAAAATCTGTCGCCAAACACCTAACGGTGTGTTCCGGCAGCTGTCCCTGAGAGCCAGTAATTCTAGGTTAGTCTGAACAACATCTTCGACCACATCATCACTTACCATCCGGTGAGATAATGGTCAAAGGCTAACCTATCAGGCATTAAAAAAAAAATATATTGCAAATACTTTTTTCTCTTGATTGAGTGTAACCTATAAAACCACTCAACTGATGTTAATGACATTTAATTGGAACAAACTTTAAATGGATTTCCCTCCAATAAAATAATTACTATCGATTATTGGTGATTCAAAAGTTATGCGTAGTATTACCTAAATATATAAACCAATACATATATATAACTGAACAGATATATAGACAGGTCGTCCTGAGAACCATTCCACTGTTTTTTTTTAACTCGGTATGAAATGTTCATACCGCCGACCCAACTATCGTTATCGTTTCAAAATAAACGATATATAACATTTTCGACAGCTAGTGAGGTGAATACAAATATTAAATTGTTATCACATGGAGTGTTTTATTATATTGACAAATCATTTCTACTATATACCTATATACCTTAGAAATATTAGCACTTGCTTAAAACGTTCTTTTAAATACACGCGCATTTTACAAGTTTTTATGTAACTTGAAATGTATTCCCGGGTCACATTTTGCAACTGAGTTTTGAAGCAGCTATCCTCAATGGATTGAGCTGAATTCTTTTCCACAAATAAACAAGAGGAAAATTTCATGATTGTTTTATTATATGTATCAATATCCCACAAACTGAGCATTTTGTGACCTACTTTACTGAAAAACTATCACGTATTTTTGTGATTTATTATTGTAATTTAACTTCATATATAGATGCTAGCTGTAAAAAAAAAAATTATAACCATAAAACAAGAAACATTAACAATTTTATATTCATTGGTTATAATGATATATCTGTTAGAAAACCAAAGAGTTAACATCGCTGAACCATTACCACTACTCAATACATAAATACACCGTAGATAATCTACTTAATACTAGATGACACCACTAGAATCAGATTTTAAAATAACGGCGGAGTTTCAGAGGGAAAGCGAAAATATCTGTTATTTGAAGTGCTTTATGTTTTGTCAAGAATAGTGTTAATTGCAACATTTATGGAAACTTGTGTTTGCTATTTTTTAAGTCTTTATCCTGTCAGTATATCCATGTATACTACCTAAATGTCTGTAGGTATACATACCTACAGACATTAAGGTAGTTCCTAACAAAGTACAAAATGGAGTTCAATTATATGTCTGTCAGTCAGTATGGCACGAATCTCTGGCTTGCTTTCAGGATAACTCAATAGGTATTTACCACAAATTTTAACATTTCATAATTTTTTAAACAAAACTTAGCTATACATAAGAAATCAATTAAATTACTTTAATTTTGGGATTGCCGCTTGGGCTCAGGGACCTTAAGTGATAGAAAATCTGTCCTATTTTTTCTATAAACAAAGTTATGCTCTTGGAAGCTTTAATTTCTGAACTTGCCACGAAGAAAAAATCGCTGTAGGGGGAAATACTTAAAACGGAGAAGAACAATATATATTGTATATTTAATGTGTTCGCTTTGCACTAGTTTTTAACTACTATCTCGCCTACCACCACTTACCGTCGTAAGTGATGATGTGGTCGAAGATGTCGTTCAGGCTAACTTAGATTTACAACCTATCAAAGACAGCTACTGGAAAACACCGTAAGGTAAGTAGAAAATTTGTCGCCAAGCACCTAACGGTGTAATCCGGCAGCTGTCCTTGAGAGCCAGTAATTCTAGATTAAGCCTGTTAACATCTTTGACTACATCATTACCTACCATCAGGTGAGATTGTGGTCAAAGGCTTACCTATCACCAACAAAAAACACTTGCTAGCTAGGCTATATAGCTACTATAACTATAAAAGCTTAACAAAAAAACTGATAAACATTTAAAACTTTGTAACTTGTCCTCGAAATGTACAAAATTTATGAAAAGAGCTTTATTCTCTAACCTAAAATATGAAATAACTTGTATTAGAATCATGATGGTATAATTCAACAAGCGATTTCATTTCTTTAGTGTTAGAAGTCGGTTATTTTTTTATTACAACATGTCAAATATTAAATATTTTTTTATAAAATACTATTCTTTACCGCGTAAGTTCTGGTATTTATACCAACCCTAGGACCTTTAGTCTAGACTCTAAAGCGAACACAAATCTCACTACCAAGAGACTCTTGTTCAGAACTTAAGGCAAGCCTGCAAAGTCCAAGCATTGGCACCTAGTTGCTAATTTATTGGTAAGTTCTTAGATACATTCCACGAACGCCCCTTGGAATTATATAAACTCGATATTGTGTACACTGCCTAAACACTACAACTGTAGATGTTCTACATTCACAACCACGTAGTTCATTTGCAGTGTATTCAGAATGACCTAGTTTTATTTAGGTTTTTTATGTGTATTTTAGCCATTGAGCTTCTGCTCGAGCTTTTAGCATACAGTAACGACCAGTATCTACAGTATACTACAATAGTAACTTTTCTTTTGTATGTTCTGTTGTACAATATAGAGAGGTACTCATATTGTAAAGCAATTTATCTCTTTGAAAAAGTCCATTATTACAATTGATATTCCATCAATTAACAAAATATTACGAACTATATACAACACTACAGCTTCTACAATTAAAGCATTAAGATAACATATAAGTCATTGGAAACTCACAGGCAATCCAAATGCTCCAGCTCACTACTAGTAGGCAGCATGCTGGCAGCATTGCCCCGTTGAATTGCAATGCTTATTCGTTGAGCCAAATAGGTGCCAGCATTTTGTTCACGCAATTTCATTTCAATTTCAATCCAACAATTTCATGTCGACGTCTGGAAGTCCACAGCTATGCAATTCTCACGGTAGTTTGTGGAACAAGATGCAACGTGCAATATTTTTGAATCGATAAGATTTAGGAACCTTCAAGAAGAGAGCGTATTCCCTCCTCAAAGGATTTAAGGAAGAATTTACTTATGTGTTAATTTACATTTCATGGATCACCGTGCGGCTGCTGGGTCCATAGCGTTGCAGAGACAGAGGCCCAAGTCAAGGTAGGGATGATGCTGATTTTGAATGCTCCGTTTCTCCGTTCGAGCCTCCTCCCCTGTCTAACCAAATTTGGTAAGATCCTACTAATGCCACCTTAGATACACATTCTAGGATGGAAGTTACGGTTGTTCTTAACAAGGCAAGGTCTTTTAGTAGGTTATATAGGGATTTCGCTGGTATACCCCTTGCTCCGACAGCATATAAATTAACCACCGTACCCGTTTTTGGTTAATTCATTTGTTAAGTCATAATATTTGTAAGTTTTTATTGTGTGGTCTTTATGTGTGTTTGTTTCCCACGGCACGGTTTTTCATACGTGTCCATCAAGAGAGTCCAATCGGGAGCTGCGCCTAAAATGGAGTAAGGCTTGGATTTCAATTTAATAGATGACCCTTCTTTTACAAAACCAACCTGTCGATTGTTCGTAGTCAAACCTTTTCTTGCTCTAGCTACCGAGAGACTCGCTGCTTCTAGTATGATTTCGAGGACTCTACCACGACGGCGTGAATAATGACCCCTACCAAGGAGCACCTTGCATCCTACCCATAGGTACCTGTACCTATGGGCTCCCGACAAATACTGCAAGACTTTTCGGTAGCTTTCCCCCATCTTACTAAATTACTTTGGCCTGGGAGGGTCATCTGATAGGCGTTAAGATATAATTTTAATATGGCAGGTGACCAATCGTATATCAAGGTGCGCCACTTTAACGCCAGAGGGATATTATATTCACGTATGGTTTGCCATTCGCTTTGCATTTGCATGCACTCATTATAGCTAGGTATCATTATCGCCTTGTAGCACGAGGTCCGTATCACACGTAGCCAGTTGTTTCACCTAAAGTTGTTTATGTAACTTAAGACATATGTAGAAGAGAGTTGCAATTGACTCTTACAGACAACTGATGTCAAAACACAGTTAGTTGCTTCGTGACAGATTATCCACTTGAGGATGGTAAATGCACTACCACCATGCTATAACATAACTGATATCCTAAGACAACAACTGTGACCAACGGCTTTAAGTGCTCTCTGAAGCACGGAATCTCTCAGTAGTAAATACCACTTGCGGTCACCCATCCAATCCATAACCACAGCGAATGTTGCTTAATGTAATTGATCGATTGAGAAAGACTAGGCAGATAATGTTTCACTAGAAGCACTTCATTAGTGGTCAAAGGTAAACCTAGAAATTCGTATAGAGGATAATCTTTAAGACACAGAACATAATATACACTGGCACCCTTTATAAAACCCTACGGACTAAATCATGAATTTTAAAATGAGCAATACAACTTTCCTTAAAAAGATAGTAAACGTATTCAGTAGTTTTCTCACAAAATCAAAGTACTAAAAACTTTCCACATTAAGTGCACACGATACAATGAAGCCGTTTCGCTCATACTAAAACTTAAACACGTACAAGTAATATTTTTGCCTTTCCTTGAAATACTATTCATACATGTACGTTCAAGTTAGGCGTAAGTCGCGTGTAATGAAATAAGTTTACAGAGCCTTAAGGGTGAACTGGCCGGGCCGTTCTCCATACATACGCCGTAGGGTGATCACTACCTTATTTGCGGATTTAGGTCCAAAACAAAGCATAATATCGATTGATCTCGTCATTACCTAGGCTTGTATGATGCCGAAATTTTAATTAGATAATTAACTTGAGAGTTATGAGCTTCGAAACATTTTCATATAACATTTTCAAGGCTCATAACTTTCAACATAATAATCTTTTTAAAATTTCGGCATCATACAAGCCTAGATAATGAAGAGATAAATCGGTATTATGCTTAATTCTGAACCTAAAGTCTCAAATACGGATGTGATCACCCCACGGCGTTTGTATGGAGAAGCGAACGGCCAGTTCAACCTTAATGTAGAAATGTAATGTAGAAGAAGGGACCGTTACGGAGAAATGGTCAAGATGTGATTTAAGAAAATTGTAAGGTTCATTTCGAGGAGGGATGCGTGAAGGGAGATGTAGTTTTCGACCAAAATTCCTTAGTTAATGAAGCAATGATGGCCGATCGGTTATAGCTATTGACTGCGTTGGCGCAGGTCCATGGTTCGAATCCCACCGCCGCACAGTAGATCGAAACTCGTCTTTCATAGACATAGAATCTTGAATTATTAAAGGTCAATTTTTTTGCTTGGGACGAGTTCTGTTAATCATTGTTATACTATAAAATGGGATGTGCGACAATTGTGAGCACAAATAGGCAAGATATAATTTTTTTTTGAAAAATTTGTATGGGACTAACATATAAAATGTCAATATCTCCGTAATCACAAGTTTGGCCGTTATATCCTTGCACACGTATATAGTACTAATTATTTATGATTTTTTGATATACTTTGTTTTGCGGCACCACTTGCGATTTTTTTTTTAAAAATCGTCAAAGTTATTAATTTTTTTTTATATTGATGACTGTTTGTAATGCTAAAATATGCGATTATTAGTTCTAGTTTAGGGTATTTTATAAATCTTAACAGAAAACTTTCTAAGAAATCACAAGACTGTTAACCAAAACATTTTCACGTCTCAATACAACTTGCACGGTAATAATAAATTATATATTTTTGAATCTAATCTAGTCACCAGTAATGGTGACTAATAACTAACTTAATGACCTCCGTTACTTCTAATGGTTAAGTAGTCATTTGTTAATGACCTCCGTTACTTCTAATGGTTAAGTAGTCATTTGTTTATGACCTCCGTTACTTCTTATGGTTAAGTACTCATTTGTTAATGACCTCCGTTACTTCCGTTAATACTAATTAATATTGTACCTAATTAAGTAAATGAATATAACATCTAAAGTGACAAATGCTGCTTAATTTCAAAATTAGTTGTGATAATGATACCCTCATTACCAAAACTAATTATAAATTAAGAAAAAATAGTACCCTCATAATTAGTCAATACCTATAAATAGTCAAAAATCAAATTATGTAGCTTCAGTTCATTTTGAGTACTTCTACTGCTAACAACTAATAGTATCTACCTACCCGCTTACCCCGTGATTGTGAATAATGGAAAGTGTAATTTCAAACTTGGACTTGTTTGTTATTCTGAGTAGTCAGAATACTAAATTCGATCACGAAATATTATTTAACACGCTTGTTAATCGACTAGATTCTAGCCTTTCCGATGAAGACCGTGTTACCCTCAAGGAATTTTGTCGGAAATTCACACGGGCTGTTCAGAAGAGATGGATAAGATCCCACCGCAAACCTGATATTTTTAGACGTGATTATTCCAATTGGCTTGAGGCAAATATTGACTGGCCAAGCTGCGTACAAACAAATTTGCTCATACAAGAATCGGTAAATGAAAGTACTTATGCTGAACCCTTACCATCAACGTCAACGATGATATCGGCTTCAACAATGACAAAAAGGTCGCGAAAGCCCTTTGAAGATTTAAGCAACAAGCAGAAGAAGAGGAGATCAAATGAACATAAAGATGAAGAACCTGTTGAATTAGCATATTCAGCTGCAGCACTTTTAAAACAAGATGGTCGTGAGGATATTGCATACGTTATTGAATACATGTTAAAAAACCAAGATGCAACAGCAAGAATTAAGGAAATGATCAAAAAACCAGTCCCTAAAGTATTATTTTCACCAGAGAAAGCACTGGGTTTGTTGCTTTCATTAAAATTATCAAAATGGCAATACATCACTTTGAGGGAAACAACAACTCGAGAAGGTTCGAAAGATATATATCCGTCGTATTATAAACTTCAAAAGGCTAAGCTTCAGTGTTACCCTCCGGAGACATTTGTGACCATAACGGATAGCTCAGCTTCGATTGCACTCCAAGCATTACTAGATTTAACAGTGACCAGGATTATTGAAAGTCTTCCTAGTACTAGTGAAATACAAGGCAAGCAATTGATTTTAATATCGAAGTGGGGATTTGACGGTGCATCCAACCAAAGTAGATATAAGCAGAAAATAGACAGTGAGCAAGATGATTCCAGCATATTTATGACCTCTTTGGTTCCTCTAAAGTTAACAACAGGAGAAGGTGATACTATTTGGATAAATCCAAAACCCTGCTCTTCTACATATTGCCGCCCAGTGCAGTTCAGTTTTTTGAAGGAGAGCAAAGAAGTTGTCATGAATGAAAAAACTAGAATGGATAATGAAATCCAGGCTTTGATTTCCACAAAATACCAAGCAAATGAGATTAGTCATCAATTGTTATTAACAATGATCGATGGCAAAATTTGTACATATCTCTCGGAAGCTAAATCAAATGCGGCCTGCTACCTGTGTTTGGCTAAGCCAACCGAAATGAATCAGTTAGATAATGTAACGTCAAAGACCGTTTCTACTGGTTCCTATGAATTTGGATTGTCACCACTACATGCCCGTATTAATGTAATGGAATGTCTTTTACACATAGCTTATCGCCTCGATTTTAAGAAGTGGTCTGCGAGGGAGGAATCTCACAAGATACTGTTACAGACCAGAAAAAAGCTTATCCAAGATCGATTCAGAGATGATCTTAATCTCTTGATCGACATCGTTAAACAAGGGTCAGGCACAACTAACGATGGTAATACTGCGAGAAGGTTTTTCGAGTTTCCTGAGAAAACTGCAGCAATAACAGGACTGGATGAAAACCTTATCTACAGGTTTGCCGTGATTCTGCAGGCAATCACTTCTGGTGAGATAATTGATGTGCCTAAGTTTAAAGAGTATACCAAATTAACTGCCGAAAGATATGTAGAACTTTATAATTGGTATTACATGTCCTCAACTGTCCACAAATTATTAATCCACGGAGGTGATATAATAGCCGAAAATGCTATTGTGCCAATTGGGAGTCTATCAGAAGAAGCTTCAGAGGCCCGCAATAAAGACTTCAGAAGATTCAGGGAACATCATTCAAGGAAGAAGAGTAGACAAACATCTAACGAAGACATCCTCAACATGCTTCTTCTCTCATCTGATCCTCTGATTTCTTCAATAAGACCAAAACTGGATGCCCATAAGAAGCAGGTATACTTTAGAGAAGCTTTAGATCTACTCAAACTTCAGGAACCTCCGATAGAGTTCTTGGATGTAATGGGAACTGTAGAGTCAGATTCTGAAGTGGATTCTGATGGTGGTGAAGTATTAGAATAATTTAACTTTTAATATTATAAGTAGTTACTTAATTATTGTAATTTTATTTTCACTTGTATTTGACTTATTTATTTATTTATTTTACTTATATTAATTGTACTTACCTAAATCATTTTATTTGATTCCAATTTAATATTTATTGTGTGTAATAATTTCAATTTATTTTAAATTTCAGTTGATTTCATCTTTTGTTAGATTTAAGTATTTAATTTAATTTATTTTGAAGAATTTTATGATTTCTGATATTTATATTTGATATTCATGATTTTATTATGTTTTTTACATTAATAAAAAAATCAATTCTTTCTAAACTTCTTTTTTAATTTTATAACCCAACTTATCTAAGTATCTAATACTAGATAGTTTAAATCTCATATAAGATAAAAGTTTTTATCTTAATTTAATGATAGTTTTATACTATGGATCTGCATAGTATAAAACTGATAAATTACGTATATTTGAAGCATTAAATATAGCCTATAAAAAAGAATGATAATTCTGCACTAATTATTAAATTACGGAGCTCTTAAACTTAATACATATTCTTTTGAGTGTATCCTTTCGCTAATTGCTTTATTAGGTATTTAGTCTATCTGATCACCTAACGGAGGTCATTAACAAATGAGTACTTTTACAGTACTCATTTGTTATTGATTACCATACCATTACAGGTGACTAGATTAGATTCAAAAATATATAATTTATTATTACCGTGCAAGTTGTATTGAGACGTGAAAATGTTTTGGTTAACAGTCTTGTGATTTCTTAGAAAGTTTTCTGTTAAGATTTATAAAATACCCTAAACTAGAACTAATAATCGCATATTTTAGCATTACAAACAGTCATCAATATAAAAAAAAATTAATAACTTTGACGATTTTTAAAAAAAAAATCGCAAGTGGTGCCGCAAAACAAAGTATATCAAAAAATCATAAATAATTAGTACTATATACGTGTGCAAGGATATAACGGCCAAACTTGTGATTACGGAGATATTGACATTTTATATGTTAGTCCCATACAAATTTTTCAAAAAAAAATTATATCTTGCCTATTTGTGCTCACAATTGTCGCACATCCCATTTTATAGTATAACAATGATTAACAGAACTCGTCCCAAGCAAAAAAATTGACCTTTAATAATTCAAGATTCTATGTCTATGAAAGACGAGTTTCGATCTACTGTGCGCCGGCTTGAGCTTCACCGCATGGTGGAAGGGCATTTTGCGAATGCTCGCCTGGCTAGCTGCCACCCTCAAGTAGAAAAGTCGCCAAGCACAGCAACACAGTGTGTTCCGGCAGCAGTCTTTGAGAGCCAGAAATAATACAGGCACATGAGACTTAACAACTGTATGTCTCAGTGTGACGGGCGCAGTACAATTCGTCAGATGATGAAATGTATCTGTTAAAGGCAGAAGTTAATCCACTTTACGTTAATTCAGTTGGGTGTCGTGCTTGTTCCGTCACAATCACAAAAAAATAGTCTTTGAAGACAGGTAGGCAAAAAATATAAACTTGTACCTCAGGAATCCTTGCTTGCTAAACCACAAGTTAAGTAGATATACGGCCATCAAGCTAACTAAGGAAAGTGAAGGGAAGTTAAAAAACAAAAAATCGTATATTTGTGATTTTGTAATGTAATCCGCATAGCAGGCGTTATTGCAAACCTAACAATATTAAAATTATAAGGTTGCGTCATCATTTACAAAACCAATTGCAAAATTGGTCTTGTTTGTAGTACAACGCAAGTGGTACTATAGATGTCGCTCCATCCCAATACGATGGTTAAAGAACGATAGAAAAGATTTGAGTTATGACGTCATGTCATGTTAGCTCAATTGGTTAGAGCATACCCCGGCTCAAGGGGTGGATGGACGCGGGTTCGAATCCCGCACATGAATTAAATTTTTCTTATGGTATATTTGTGATTTTGTAATGTAATCCGCATAGCAGGCGTTATTGCAAACCTAACAATATTAAAATTATAAGGTTGCGTCATCATTTACAAAACCAATTGCAAAATTGGTCTTGTTTGTAGTACAACGCAAGTGGTACTATAGATGTCGCTCCATCCCAATACGATGGTTAAAGAACGATAGGAAAGATTTGAGTTCTGACGTCATGTCATGTTAGCTCAATTGGTTAGAGCAACACCCCGGCTCAAGGGGTGGATGGACGCGGGTTCGAATCCCGCACACGACTTAAATTTTTCCTATCGTATATTTGTGATTTTGTAATGAAGGGAAGTGTTTAACTCAAAATAATTTGTTAAACATAGCTTTATGATCGCTTAGTGAAAGCATTGAAAAGACGCGCGCAGCGAGAACCATGTTAAGTGTGTGTAAATTATAGTATTGATTCCACTAATATGATAAAACTGAAATCTTGATATAATCATATCTATTGCAGAATTTTTAATATTAATTTCATCAGCCTCAATATAAATTTTAACGACGCAATGATCTGTTCTTGTCGATTTTTAGGGTTCCGTACCCAAAGGGTAAAAACGGGACCCTATTACTAAGACTTTGGTGTCCGTCCGTCCGTCCGTCCGTCTGTCATCAGGCTGTATCTCAAGAACGGTGATAACTAGACAGTTGAAATTTTCACAGCTGATGTATTTCTATTGCCGCTATAAAAACAAATACTAAAAATAAAATAAAATAAATATTTAAGGGGGGCTCCCATACAACAAACTTGTTTTTTTTACCATTTCTTGCTCGATACTAATAACTGTGACAGGTAGACGCTTTTACTATTCACATAATATTTAGTTTTATGTTCTCTTTAAATATAATTAATTAAAATAAAATATGTAATTAACGGGGCTCCCATACAATAAAAGAGGTTTTCGCCGTTTTTTTTCTAAAAGTAATAATAATGAAAATAGGTAGAAAATTGAAATATTCACCGAATATTTAGTTGTATATTTATTTAAAAAATATACAATTATGCATACAATTCCGAAGTAAGTATAGGGTATTTTGCAACCAACCGTTCCTACCCAGCTCAATCGGACACTGCGAAAAGTGTCTGTAACTTGTAAGATTAGTTTACAGAGAATGGTACGGAACCCTTCGTGCGCGAGTCCCACTCGCACTTGGCCGGTTTTTGATTTGACTTGAACACACAGTTTAGGTATTATGGTCAATTTATATTTGACCTAAATAGGTTGATTTTAAAGGCTACATTAAAGAAACAAAGGAAAAGTGAACTCGAGTAGTAGCTATTTTCCATTTAATACACCGTTGTTTTCAACTGTTACTTTTTGTGGCACCGTATCTCGGGAGGTTTGTAATACTTAAATATCCTTTCTAGAAAGTTTGCTCCTCCTTAGATAACGGTGATATTGTGTTGAGAAATACCGAGTTAATTAACATCCTCGGAAACATGCCTTGGAAATACTCGCGTTGGTTTTTGCTTATTGTTTTTAATAAGTAAATAACGAGATTTTATAATTATATAATGGCTGTTTTGTCTATATATAAATACCTGTATATAATTCTACATAGAAGTTACCTTGTTGTAATTTTGTTTTGAATAAACCAAGAACTTCTTGAATAATTGGTTAAATGGCAATTATTATGAATCATACCATTTCGTTACTATTAAAAAAAAATTGAGTGAGTATTATTTTTCGGTAATTACGCTGAATAGTGACTGTTACAAACCATTTGCGCGTCTAGCGCTCGCCATATTTATGCGTAAAATATATCCGGAACGCACCTAGCCATCACATTTTGTAGTTGTCAAAACTGGAAATTTGATCAACACTTGAAACTTGTCGTCGGTTCTTGAATAACAATAATTGTAATTTTGTAATCACCGTTTTTGATCGGTTTGTGAAGCCGCCGCGAGTGTTCAATTTTGTCCCATTGGCATCGGCGATAATGATAACAATAGAATTTCATTCATAACTATGACGTAGTGGTCCTGACGATGCCAACTTATTAATGGGAACTGTTTCATGTTTTTGTAATCTAATTGCGGAAAACGTGGTTACCCTCGTACGGTGAATACGGCAGAAGAAAGACAGGACGAAGGTCTTTTTGCTGGTAGTTTTGTAAGTGCACGATTTACCTACCTATGTATAATTCTGGCCAGTTTTAAAGTATAGTTGTTTTGTACTTAACAAACTTTACAGCGTAATCGCGTCATAATAAGGGCTCCTGTATGTGAGTACCCAAAATTATCTAGTATAACCACTAAGTTAAGCTCCGCGAATCGCAGACAGTAAAAACCGATTGCGGCCTGTTCAGTGCAGACGAGGTTATCTTCCACTGCACCTGGTTTCTTGCAGGAGTCAAGCTGGAATGATACAGTGACACTGTATGAATGTGTTTACTATCAAGCTGGTGATATGTACGACTTGTAATGTAAATCATATGAACATTCTATCACTTTTTTAATTGTTGATGTCAGAATTCGATTATATGCAAAGATGCAAATTGTCATTTAGAGGACATTTTACTAAAAACAACTAGTGATGAAAAAATCACAAGCTCTATAGGCAAACAGAATAAGCATTTAAAATTATGAGGTATGAAATCAGTTTTATATTTTCTCAGTAAAAGCAAAGATAACTTACTAAGTAAAATACAAGCTCAAAGCCAAAATAAAATATACCTACGTAACTAGAACAGACAGGGAATCCCGCACTCAATTCAAGCAATGATCAAATCACGATTCCTTCGCCATAAGTTCCGGCAGTTGGCTGCGTATACATCCAAGTTATGAATATATAACTCTGCCGTCAATCTGAAGCTGTCTTCAATCATTGCGGGAATCCGTTCTGACATTCCATTTCCGCATCAGCCTTTTCAAGATGTTCTATGGCTTTTGAATGAAAAGCAATACGTTATAGTTTGTTTTATTTTGAGTGGACTATGTAATCCTATTTACAGTATTCGTCATCACTCTCAGATGGAACATGTTCCACTGAACATAGGCCTACCCAACATTAGCAACTAGTCTTGAAGACTTCAGACTTATCTTGAATTACTGGCTCTCAAAGTGGGTAAAAATGAAAATAGTTCTTCTGTTACTACTGGTAGTGTTACGGGAATCACAACACATACGAATATCTAGACAGGTCTTTGGACGGTCTTATAAATTGTTCCATTAAGCTTCATGAGCGTTAGTTATCATGCGGTCTCAGAGACATGTTGACATTTTATTGTGTACGAGAGAATCAATATTGTCTTCATTTCATTTCTCATTGGCTGGCAAATAATATCTTTTGTCAATAATCAGACTGTTGATTTGGAAAATAATAGTTTATTCAAGCAATTTGTAATAAACGCGAAATTAGCATTTAGTTTCTGTAGAAGACGAGTTAGAAACACAATAAAAAAACATTTAAAATTTTATCGATAAAAATAATACTTACTAATATCTGCATACTGCACGATACTCCTATAATTAATTTGTGAAGTTCAAATATTATATAAATACATAGACACATATCACACACGTTTGTATTCTCCGAAGGGGTAGGCAGAGGTGTATAAACACCCAAGTTTTGCCAATTGGGTTTTGGTTCCATGTAATAGGGGGCGAGCTTATTGCCATTCATCGGGTTCAGTTTCAGGGTCGTACAAAATTGGGCATTAAGACTGCCCTGTTGTGCGTCTAACACACACGGAACCCTAAATACATCCACGTGAGAAGTGATGCCAATTCTCACGCAGCTCATTTGACGCACTTTTCCCTTAGTCGCCTCTTACGATACCCATGGGAAGAAATAGGGAGGTGACATTCCAACACGGCGCCCCACGGGGTCATTCTATAAATACTTTATTTTTTATAAAATATGCTTACCAACAGTTGCACAAAAACACATTCCATCCAGTAGTTTGATGGTATTAAAGATAAGCTGATTACTCGTGTGTTAAAATGTGATACATGTTGCAGCACGTCACACATTTATATTTAATGTCATAGAATATCATTTTAATCTTTGAAACAGCCACATAATATTCAATACCAGACAAAAAATAAAAGTCAAAGAGAAAAACAATAATGAAACAACCAAATTAAAACAGTAACGTTCTCATCAGAATTTATCTCCGTTATTTGATAAACAGAACCCAAAATAAAAATTCTCTTAATAGCTGTTGAAATGTACGCGGCAACAACTTTATACCCCTTTCGTCTTTTGCCCTTGGAGGTGGGTACAAGGTTTTTTCAGGGACTCATTAAGGGGGGGTCTTATTTACTAGCACTAATTGGTTAAATCTCTGTGATGGAGTATATTTGGATTCTTATTTCCTATCTTAAAATTAACAAAGTTGATGTCAGTGCCATGATATTTCAAAAGTACCTATTATCACAATATTGTGCGCATGGTTCTGACTTCGACAAAATATTTTACACTTTCGAGTGATGAAGTCGGTTCCATTTTAAGGTAAATACAATATATCAAACTTTTTAGTGACTTACGGGATCTATTGTCGTTCATTGTAAATGACTATATCATCGAGACAGGAAAACACTTTTCAGTTATTGGACTGTAACTATAAAACGGCTGGACCGATTTTGATGATATTTATTATCATTAAATGGTACCACATGGGAAGCATAAACTTTCAAATAAAAAAAGAATCATCAAATAACTGTAACTGTACATCCTTTTCATCCTTTGCCCTTGGAGGTGGGTACATGCGTTGGTTCAGGGACTCATTAATTAATTTAAATCTTATTTACTCGCAACTAATTGGATAAATCTATGTGATGGAGTATCTATTTTTCGTTTAGTTGATATAACTCTTTGGACAATTTGTTATGTTATTTCGAATGCATATACACTCGAGAGCAATGAATCCGGGTCACTTAAAGAATCCTAAAAATCTCGGAAACTAAAAATGCTAGGTTAATGCAATAAATTGTATTTAATAGACAATGTAATACTCCTTAAATGAAGGTATTAAAACTTCTTAGTTATTGTAAAGTTATATCATAAAAAAATCAAATTTGAAAAAGGGCCACTTTCGAAGATGGAACTACGAAATTACAGCATTTGGTTTTGCTTTTGTTTGTAATCTGTCATTTATGTGGGTACATAAACCATGTTGATAGTGCTCTATATTCATTATTCAAGCTGAAATTATGTCGCTTACGCCTGAAGAATGCACCAGAATACTTACAATGCTGGAAACCGGCCGGAGTCAGCGCGATACAGCCAGGACTGTCGGTGTGTCGCTGTCAACAGTACAAAGAGTTCTCCGACGTTACGAAGAAACTGGTTCTAACCTACGCAGACCAGGAACGGGCAGAACCAGGTGTACCACAGCACGAGAAGACCGATACTTGGTGAACACCATGCTTCGAAATCGCTTTCTCACAGGAACTGAACTCACCAATCAGTTTCGACGCCTCGGAGGAAGTATCCCAAGTGCATGGACAGTAAGACGTCGGCTTGCTGAATCTAACTTAAAACCCCTTAGACCTACAAACGGCCCTAAACTGGAGCGTGGGCATCGTATTTCGAGACTAAGATATGCCCAGAGCCACGTAAATTGGAGTATTGAAGATTGGTCAAAAGTTATGTTCTCCGACGAATCAAAATTTATGCTCTACAAGCACGATGGAAGACACAGAGTGTATCGAAGACCAGGGGAAAGATTCAAGCAAGCAGGCATCGAAGAAAAAGTAGCCTACGGTGCTGGGTCTGTACTTGTGTGGGCCGGAATTTCTTCTGAAAGTCGCACAGAGCTGGTGATCATAGAAAACGGCTCTTTAACTAGCGTAAGATATGTGGAAGAAATCCTCAATGATCACGTTGGTCCATTTATGGTCAATTTAGGTGAGGATGCTATATTTATGCATGACAATGCCCGACCTCATACAGGTAGGATTGTGAATGACTACCTTCAAGAGATGAACATTACTCGTATGGAGTGGCCAGCGCGCAGCCCGGATATCAACCCGATCGAGCATGCTTGGGACGAGCTAGGCAGATGCGTAAAACAACGAAACCCTCCCCCAATCACGCTTCGTGAGCTCAAAATTGCTCTCACAGAGGAATGGGAGAATATTCCCCAAAATCGTATAAGGAACTTGGTGTACAGCATGCCAAACCGCGTAAACGCAGTAATGGAAGCACGAGGAGGCAATACGAAGTATTAAAATTCAAGAAAATCGTAATAAAGTTCAAAAATTTCATGTTTCCTATTTTTGTTTTAAGGAGAGATCAGCAGTTTTTTTCTTTATGTAATTTTGTGTTAATAAAATGTATGGTGACTCATATTTTTTTTACTTTCATTTAAGGAGTATTACATTGTCTATTAAATACAATTTATTGCATTAACCTATCATTTTTAGTTTCCGAGATTTTTAACATTCTTTAAGTGACCCGGATTCATTGCTCTCGAGTGTATATGTCATTGATAAATAAAAAAAATCTTACAAATTGTTATCGTCTCCATCCTCTTATCCCTCCATATGTGGGGTTTCAATATGTAATCTGTTATAACTTGCAACTATTGTATCTAACGAGGCGACAAAACAACGTGTTGTAAAAAGTTATGGAAACGGTTTTATTTCTTGTCGCCTTCTTGCTGAAATTATTTTTATATTTTAGTATATTTTTTTTTATTCTAGACAAGTAAGGCTTTTACTACAATCTTATCTTATGGTAAGTGGTAATGTGGTTGAAGGTGTTAACAGGCTTAACCTAGAATTACTGGCTCTCAAGGACAACTGCCGGAACACTGAACATGCTGCGCGGCAGTCCATAGCCAATACCACTGAGTCATCGCTGCTTCAAAGTATATGTTCAATCTATTGGTAAAAAAAGGTGTTAAGATAGGTAGGACTCATGTTATGCGCTTATTGTGCAACAGCAGTCAACTCACAGCTCCGTGAGTAATGGCACACCGCTCATTCAGCACATTATTTTCGCTATCCTTCACGACATCCTACAGGAAGATATGGTACAGTTACATTCATCATCATCATCACATCAACCTCCCCACGGAGTAATCCCCACGCTTGGCAGGCGTCTTGGAGATCGCAGTAAATGTTGTCGGCTTTCAGAGGGCGTCGCCTCTCATGACACCCACGGGAATAAATAGGGGGGTGACATTCTAACCCGTCACCACACGGGATCACATTACTAAATAAATAATCTTCTTTCGTTCCTAATGTGAGTTAGTAAGTAAATAGTTCCCAAGGTAACAAGTAAATCAAATTTTTCAAGGTGGATCTGCGGACAAAATTAAATGTAACATAAATTTACAGATTTTGAGTCAAACTCACAAAAGAATGCGAATAAGCCGAAGTAATGAAATCTATTCACATGTAGTTTATTTACAAATTACTAAAGCATTATGTTTTTATTTTTTAACGGCCTGAGGCTAGCCTTTTACTACAATCTCAACTTACAGTAAGCAATATGGTCAAATGTGGTTAACAGGAAAACATAGATAGGCTTACAAGTACAGCTACTATACTATACGACATTATACTATACTATACTCTATTATACTATACTATTTTATTCTTAAGGGTGCCAGGCGGGCATGAAAAAAAAATAAGCCTTCTACAGAACAATGTTAACGTGTTCAAAATAGTTTATTGAATACCTTCTATACAGCCTGACTGCCATTCTAAACAACAGCTGCAACCAACGGCTTAACGTAGGCTCTGAAGCACGCTGAAGCAGGTGGCACAGTAAAGGAGGTGGCAGAAAGGGAGCGGGAGATTACTTCAAACCTCCCAATCCGTCAACAGAGAGCAGGGCAACGGAGAAGACCCTATGCCCTCCTTCATCCCCCATAACCGAGGTCAGGAGGTGGTCTAAAGGGCGACCGCCACCATCACAATAACCTCGAGGTAACGCGCGCGTTATTTCCATCTGCTCCTCATAAACGATGGGACCAAGTAGCTCCAGCTTCTCCTCAGCTCGAGAATAGGAGCCCAAGGAATGAGCCAACGTCGCGTGGGTTGCGGTAGAGTGCTGAAACGTCCCGGTAGCCCAGGCATTAAGGCGTCCCATAGACACACCGTGTGGTTTTTAGTCGGTAGTGGTTGCTGCTGAGGAAGTAGTTGGTGCCGAGTCCCCCGTCCACCGCCCCTTTGGGGGCAAAAATGTATAAAATCATTTTCCACACGTAAACATAGAAAAAAGATTGATGCACGATTATTAAAATGTTAACCATCCAAGCAGTAACCCGAGCGCATATTGCTTTAACTGTCACCTAGGCGCATAAGAATATCATATCAATACTTTCAGTAGTACACCTAGTATTTCATTTGAAGAGTTATTTACCTGGTATAGTAAATAACATAGTACAATTTGACTCGAAAGACTCCTTTGTTTTAGATATAATGTTATATTTTATTATGTACGCCATCAAGCCGTACCTGGACCAGACCTTCTTACCTTTTCCGTAACTTCAATAACGCGATGTAATAGCCCATGAATCACCAAAATTACCTGAACATTGCAATACTTTTTGCGCCACGCTTTATGATTTAAAATGTACGCAATAAAACTTACGATTTAATTGTTTCTGTGTTTATTTGTGTATCGTTCGCGGGAGCATTAATTTTGTTAAGTTATGAGCAAACGTGATTTGTGTTTCAGTAGAACATAAATAACAATGATAAATAACCTCACAGAGATCGATTTAAAAGAGCCTACATGTAAATGTTGGAATATTTCTACTATTGGACTGTTAAATCAACTTGTCGGGGATTTTTGATAATACATGTATATTTTTTGCTGTAAACTAACGTGCTTATAAATAAATAAATAAATAACCCTTTTATTCCCAAAATAACACTATACAGTAACAAAATACGTTTATATGAATACATTTTACTCTAATTATTTACATTATATTTTTAATCATTGGGTTCGGGCACCCAAAACTGGGCGTAGACCTCCTCCATAAGTTGCCACGTAAATCTATCTTGCGCGAATTTCGTCCAAGTCTCGCCTGCTATTTCTACGACGTCATCTCGCCATCTCCGTCTTGGTCTACCTCTAGGTCTTGCATTGTCGCGTGGACACCAATGCAAAATACTTTCGAAAAAAAAAACTAACGTGCTTATTATACATAATTTAAAAATAATACCTAAATCGGGATTAAATTGCGTACCAAATATTTTCACACCTCGACGTTTGTTTGTGTTACATTAATCGTGGTCACGAAGAGACAGCTTTTTATGTGTTTATTAGAGGCTCAAGCTTCGTCTTTTAGGATATTTGGCTAGTTACAGAGCCTAAAGAACGAGAGATCTCGCTCTCGTTCCTTAGCAAATTGTATGGAAATGAGAGCTACAGCTCTCGTACCTTAGGCTCTATTGGGAGACAGCTATATCAGTCATATTTGAGTATATTCATTCCCTAAAAGGGTAAAATAAGATTCAATCGATACATTTGCATGGTGGCAGGGCATTTTGCGAATGCCCGCCTGGCTAGCTAACACCCTCAAGTAGAAAATCTGTCGCCAAGCACCTAACGGTGTGTTCCGGCAGCTGTCCTTGAGAGCCAGTAATTCTAGGTTAGCCTGAACAACATCTTCGGCCACATCATCACTTACCATCAGGTGAGATAGTGGTCAAAGGCTAACCTATCAGGTTTAAAAATAAAAAAAAACAGTGACCATCCAAAGGTTGTCTGAAAGAAATCGCTTTTATAGCGATAAGACCGCCCATTGTAATACCATTTTGTAAGGGTTTTATTGTTTATTATTTTATATGTGTAAAATTTGTAAATTGGTTTGCAATAAAAAGTTATTGTATTGTATTGTATTGTGACCAATTTATACAAAACTGTTCTCATTGCAGCATTGCAGCAGTGTGCCAGAACACTTAAAGTGACATAGAAAGTGTGATATAGAAAACTACCTACACTCTATAAATGAAGTGTATATAAAAATACTTTGAGTAACTACAGCAATTAAGTTTGATTCTTTTTAGGTCTATTTATTTGTGAAGAAAATAAATTGACTCCGATATTATAAACAAATAATTTGTGTCTGTCTCTCAATCAGTGGATATTTGCGTGTATTCAGAACAATTTAAGCTGGTTATAATTCAAAAAATGTGATCTTAAAGAAATTCCCTTGGAATGGGATTCTGTGAGTAAGTAGTTCAGAAATGGCAGCGAGCTCGGCTATATGTCTGCGAACCGGCACCGTGACGGAGCGCTCCTTTAAAGACACGCCACTTGGCTCTCTAATGTATGGATTGTTTTGGCATGAGCGTTCTCTTTGAAATACGATTCTGCAAAATTGCTCTTTTTGCATAACAAAAGGCGTAAAAAAGCATTAAGAGAACATTTTTGTTTCACTAAAATATTCTTCTAATGCGTTTTTACGTTTTGTGATAGTTATTTTTCAAATCTTTAATTACGTTACGCGTTTGTACAATAAGACAGATCAGAGTAAATATAAACACCTGTCTTTTAATTACCTCAAAATATAACTTAATTATGAAGCCAAGTGGGCACCCGGTGCGTAAAATAAGGCTAAAATTTGTGGAATCATGGTGAGAAATTTTGTACTTAACGTAATTGTAAACGTGAATCTTGCTTAACTCACGATAGTGCCTGTAATAATAATTAAAAATAATGTATCTATTGTAGAATGAGTTGCATTTCTCAACATTGTCCGTAGATCATCTTGCAATGACTTGAATTCGTCCTTGTTACCAAAGAGCCTTATAATCAAAAATTCTAATCGTGATAGAAATATGAAAATGGTATTTAATTTAAAATTCAAACTCCAATGGGAAAATTGTAATGGATTGGATTCGAATGTCATTACTATTCTAAACCCCATCACAATTACTGCATTAATGACTCAGAATTAATAACATTGAGGGGGTTTGACATACCAAGTATAAATATAGGGTAGTATCTTTAGAGCGCTTTTAATACAAACGTAGTTTAACCATATTTTAAATACTAAGTGTTCAAACTTGAAATTATGCATGCGCATGTCCTTAAGTCGAAAGTCTATAATAATAGGTAGAAAGTTTTTCCTAAAATGTGTAGTAAGACGCTGTCAAATACTGAAATTTTGTCGCTACCGAACTGCGTAGGAGTAAAATATAGGCAGCGATGGTGATCAGTTTAGGTAAAATCCGAAAGAAATCCAAAACTTGTAACGTAAATCGAAAATTTAACTTTTCTTGTCCCTCTTGTTTTGCAAATGTTTTAATATATATTCATGCGTAAATATTTAAGATATTTACGTTACAAGCGTAATTTTGAGTCACTTTTGCAATGTTATTCCATCCAGACAATTTTAAGGAAACGTGTTTCGGACTTTTCTTGGCCTTAGATAGTGTGATCAAAATTAATATATAATTTTCTTACTGCTGGAAACTAAATACGTTTTGCTAAATATCTCTTCAAGTGACGCTATTTAGCACTTGTCAGCACCTTTACAAAATAATTTGGATAAACAGTTTTGTGACGAAACAAGCTCGAGGCCCACCTGAATTACTAACGGACTATACCCTGCCTACAACAGATGCATTTCGGCACAATACACGAATTGCACTGTGCCCGTCACGTTGAAACATAGTTATTAAGTCTCATGTGCCTGTAATGTACGTTTTTTTATTACTAACTGTTCTTACTTTCACATTTAGAGATAAAATAAATATTAAAACGAAAAATTGGCAAACCAGATGCATAGATTTTAGGCTCAAGTATATGCATGGACATTTATTAACGACTTTGAACACCTTTGTATATAAAATATGGCATAAATACGTTTGAATGGACATAGCTATGAAAACACTAGCTTTAATGATGTATAGTTAGAAAACATTATATACCATTTGGTCAAATTTGCGCCGTCAATCCTTTTGTCATTTAATAGTCGTGTATCTCGCTAAAAGCTTATTCTTTATATATATATATATATATATATATATATATATATATATTATAGCATCTATACCAATGTGGAGATTTCTTTCCGATGATTCCATGAAGAACGAAAAAGTGACGTTGAATGACATCTTTTTTTATTTTATCTAGATATAGGTATGGTTTAGAAATGATGTTATACTACACATCCCCTTCCACCACCCCGTGGTGGAGGGGCAGTGCAATTTAAAAAAAAATTGCAGTTTATTTCTCAAAGAAGAATATTTCGTATTCATCCAGTATTTTTTATGTTTATTCGTTATATATAATACAAATCTTTCCTCTTTTTAGTATTAGTATAGATATATTACAAAATCACAAATATACGACAGGAATTATTTTTTAATCCCGCACATGACTTTAATTTTTCCTATGGAATATTTGTGATTTTGTAATGTTATCCGCATAGCAGGCGTTATTGCAAACCTAACAATATTTAAATAGTATAGATTGTGACCATGTGCCCTAGCACATCACACAATCACATCACAATCTATATCTATACTATTTAATAGCTAACAAATATAAATAGCTATTTTAAAAGTAGGACTATAGTTAAGTAGCCTCGGTAAAGCGAAAGAAACCTGAGGTAGGGCCGCTTCTCTGGGCATTTACCACATGAATAAAAAAAGCAGCACACATGCATCAGTTCTTGACTAATAGTATTTTTTTTGTTTCAGCATAAATCTTTGTTCGTTATCCTAAATAATTTTTCGTCAATAACGAATGTAGACAAAAATACGCCTTTAAGAGAAACTTAAGTTATTATTATTAAAATACATGAAAAATCAATAACGTTATTGGAAAGTTATTGAAGATAGTAACAAAATACACCAGCACACCATAAAATAAATACTTGCCCATAACATAATTTTGGTAATAATATTTTTCTGAACAATACATAAATTATTTTTATATTATAATAAAATGTATGTTCACTATACAAGGAAGTTTACTATATTTATGGTTTGTATTGGCTAAATATTATCTGTAAATTTTACAAACTCTAAGATACTAAAGTTAAATTTGAAATCAGTTCTGTCGTTCTGGAGTGATGAGAGTTAAGTAATGATAACCGACATAGAACCACAGGCAGCTAAAAGCTTCACACTTGTTTATGTGAGGGCCTGCATTAAGTATATAGCTGAATACATGGTTACCAAAATTTATGCCATCACTTTATATTATAAAACAAAGTCGCTTCCCGCTGTCTGTCCCTATGAATGCTTGGGTCTTCAAAACTACGCAACGTATTTCGATGGTTTTTGTCATAGATAGAGTGATTCAAAGAAGTTTCGTATGTATAATACATGGATAATACAGAAACACTGATAGTTTTTGAGGATTCTAATGTGATGTCCTAAATAAACACTTTTTTGCGCTTACATTGCAATGCAGAGATCAATATAATGTAAGTATACTACAGCATTGTACATCTTAAAAAGGTCTACAAAAACGCCCGCAATGGCATATGTCTATCTCTTAGGGATAATCTACAATAACCCCATTTTATTTTTAACTTTTTATGAGAAATAATGGCCTATTTACGAAGCGTTTTAACCTATTGGCATCGGCGATAATGATAACAATAGAATTTCATTCATAACTAGGACATAGTGTTCCTGACGATGCCAACTTATTAAGCAATACAGCATTAATCCTTATCCAATTACGTACCTTAAATACATTGTGCATTGAATATAGTGATACATGTACAATATGACCCAATACAGCATGTTATTTAATTAAATGGTTTTGTAGATATCACAGAATATTCACTATCTGGATTGCACACGTGCGAAGCCGGGGCGGGTCGCTAGTAACACACAAAATAAAATACTTTAGTTGATAAATTAAAAAACAAAATAAGCTAGTGGCACACGTTTTTGTACATGCTACAATCCGTCCCATTTCTGTTGCAATGTCACCAATAGATTATAACTCAAAAACTCTGCATAGTAATTTATGCTCTCATCACTTCGTTCAGTCCCCTGTCATTAGTCATTATGGGGTGACGTGAGAGGGTTCTCATGTCACCCCAGCATTAGTTCTCAAATCTCATTTGCGCTGTTACTTCACTTGCTTTCCCTCCAACCTATGTTTTTGCACACTGTTCTGTTTTGGGACAACATTTCCGACACTGCCTACCAAGATGAGAATTTGCTCAACAGGGCTATATAAAATCTAGTTTTAATGGTATTTTATAATCGGTCACATAGACAAAACTATATAACACGAACAGTCTAAGTCGAAGATATAACAAGTCTCTATCTTAATAAAAAGTATTTAAACATACTTGTGAAGAAAATAACTATAATTTCAACAGTGCAAACGACTTCTGAAAAATTGTTTGCAATGCCGGGGAAAAATAATCAGTTTTCCTATGCGCGCGCATGGCGATCGTCTATAGACTAAAGAATAAGGTTTATTTTTTAGCTTTTTGCGGATAGAGTTTTAGCCACATACAAAATGGAGAATTTAAAGTTTTCTTTATTCCAGAGAAATTAAAAGTTATAATTGAGTAATGGTTTTATTTATTGAACACATACAAGTTAAAATTATATATTCAAATACGAAGTTGTATGAAATGGGCAAACAATATGTATTGTAGAACACGATCTATTTTGTATCGAAACTTTTTTAACATCAAAGGAACTCAACCAATAAAAACATATATAACTCACTTCTGGATAATAGCAATGAAAATGTCACACTTTGATTACAGGTGTCATTATGTGCGTAATTGCGGTGAAATGAGAGTCACATTATGAGCACGCGTGTTGAAATAAATATTATAGTCTGCAAATAAACGTCGTTAAAAACAGATAAGAGAAATCACACTCAAAGACCTACGTACATTCATTCATTATGTAGGTAGTTAACTAAGTGAGATAAATGGTATCCTAATTAAGTACTAACCAAGAAAATTACTACGGTTAAATATTCATCAGCTATTTAATAGCAATTGGACATAAAATGTGAGCTATTATCATTAGATTGCTTTCTAGTTCACTAGGGGCCATCACAGACTACAAAGGCCTGCGTGACTGCTAGTCGTTACCAGTGTTATCATTTATCAGGCGGAGTATCGTGGCGTATGTGTTTAAGATCCTTACTGGATCTGACTTAGAGTATTCTATTTGTGTTTGATTCTAAAGTACGTCTTAGTTCCTATTTTATGTCGTACTTCACGACACAAGGAACAAGTTTATCTTTGAGACTAAGTATCGGAAACGAACAGTTAATACAATGTGCAAGTCTGTAATGCCATATCTGATGCGCTTAGGTTTTTATATGCTTCAGTTTAGAAAGATAAATATAATCGAAAAACCCAACTAAGGAGGGTTCCGTAATTTGAATAAACAAGCATGGTACAAACATAAGTTTAAAATTGTTTAACATTTTATAGAGCTTCAATATTGTATCTACCACGGTTGTGTTATGTTTTGCGATATACTCTTCGCATATATAATAGGAAAAGTGAGCATAGATGGAAAACGATGTATTTCAAAACCAATCTACTCAAATAAAAATTGTGGTATTCACTTAGATTTTGTGTCATATATGAAATGCCAAAAAAATAATCATTAGTATTGGTTGATTCAATAAATTGGAATGAATATGTCATTTACTACAAATTGATTTCAAAACTTTCTTTTTTTTGAATACAGAAAAGTACCTTTTCAAGAATCCGTTCTTAAGTTTTTACCTTTTTTATCAGGAAACCCATTATTTTACTAAATATCTTGTGATAATTTCATCCGGATACATATTTTATACGATTCATAAAATTAGTCTTTAAAAATCGGATAACGACGAAGTAGCACGGCGCAGCCATAGACTTCCAGTAGTTTGTACGGCACCCCCTGAAAAAGGATTGTCCCCGTGTACCTGACGAGATATTTTCGTTCCTGGCAAAAAAATAGTAGGCCAATGGTAAAAAGTGGTAGGCAGATAGAATGTTTTTCTCTTACAACACAAATGGCTACGCATATTGAAGAAAGTATTGTCTTCCAATATATTGCGCCCGCCGCTTACGTAATACTTTGAAATTATAGTGTGGGTAACGTTTTTACCAGTACGGGCGTCAATATTATAAAAAAGCCTTGTTGCGCGTTTAAGGCTAGTAGTCTGCGTAGCTCTTTCCATACAAACGTAGTTTCGACATATTTTAAATACCAAGTGTTAAACCTCGTTGAAAGTTTGCATTCATGTCCATGAGTCTAAAGTCTATGTTATTTGCCAGTTTTTCGTTTAATTAGTTATTTTATTTTTAAATATGAAAATAAGAATTCTTATACAAAACGGACCTCCAAATAATTTTCAAAATACAATGCCCAGAAGACATTTTAGAAGGACATGCATGTAAAATTCCAACGAGTTTGAACGCTTGATATTATATAAAATATGAAGGAACTACGTGTGTATGGAAATGGCTATGTAAACACTAGCTTTAACGTGCAGTATCACCACTATACAAAACCCAACGCACTCGTAAATAACAAAGTTGACTGATGCGCCACATTGTCAAACATAATCACAGCTAGCGAAACTTTATTAGCGAGTGATATCTAGAGAAGCGGTACGATCTGAACTAGCTATGATAAATTGCTTTAGCGGAAATTTACGGTTTAAACATTAATTATTTCCTTTGATAAGACTGTTTTAATGCGTCATGACGTATAGCCGCGTTGTATCTTTGTTTCGGAGTTTGGATGGGTGATGTATGACTTGTATCTGTTTATGTTGTAATTAGCGAAACTTCTGTTATTTGTCTTTAGAGAGATATAAAGGGTAACTTTGGCTATTATAAAACGTTATTGTTAGTACTTATGGTAGACTGAGAATTGGTTTAAATATACCTATGTCTTAACGCTTCAATGGGCCTCGTGATGGGAGTTACGGTCATGTGTACTGTAAAATAGTTATTCCGAAAAATTGTATTTAGTAGTAATTGTATTGTAAATTTTTGAATGCAACGAATACACTTAAAGCTTACTGGACCGATTTAAAAAAATATTGCACCATTAGAATATTTACAAAAACTAAGGGATCTGTATGAAAACTTCGATAATGTAACCCAACGTGTGATAATGAAAATACCAAAATAATCGTTATATCGCGTACTCTGCGGACATTGTTGTCAATAGAGCAAAGTGATGTACTACAATTTATAGAGGACAGCAATATCCACAAAAATGTCTGCAATACATATGCCTAACTATTATATTATATATGTTTCATTTTATATTTTTTGTTAAATACGCAAAGCCGGGGCGGGCCGCTAGTATAATATAAAGAACCTGAACCTGAACCTCATCTTCGAGCATACCATCACTTACCATCAGTTGTGATAGTGGTCAAAGGCTAAAATACGCGGAAATGAAAACCTAGGCAATAATTATTTTTTAAATTGTCATACCTATAACATCTATTACGTGTTATCCACTCGTAAATTTTTATTACTGGTGAGTATTTTGACACGGACATTTCTCAAAAATAACCTTAGTACTATTTACCATAAGTTCATATTTAAATGGGAGGTACTTACAAATTATTGGAATTTATATTGATTGTTCACTTTAGGGATTTTGTGACAGTCAACGCTGAAAATTTAAACACTGCAGCATAAAATTTATATAAGAACGTTTAGCAGAAATATTTTCAATCTCTAAAATAACACTTAATTTATTATGTCATTATACCTTTGTACATACACTCTAACGTATAGATAAATGTTATTTTTATTATAATTAATATGAGTTGTGAATTAACGCCATCTATATTCATTCTAGAGAATTATCGTTATTTTACGTTTCTTATTTCTGTGACAGACAATTCTAATAATAATTTAAAACTCGAACGTCAGTTAACTTTTAAATAGTGTATAATTGCTTTAATTGTACTGATTTTAATAGTATTTAATGCTAATTATGTACTCTTATTAGTGTTCTGGATGTCTCTGAGTGCGTGAAATACTAGTTACCGACAGAAAATATAATGCTGCATAAAAATGAACCCCATCATAGTTTTGTATGATACAGCAGCTGTGTAATTTCTGCGAGTTGATAGACTGAGTATAATTACGAATATCAAAGTCATCTTTTAATCTCCGGTAAATTCGAAATCATCGATGACATTCAAAAATCGCATCCCTGGTTATTTTCTCATTGTTTCAACTGACACCGCAAAAATGATTAGGTACTGGAAATGTTATATCTTCGTTTGAAGTCAAAATTTTGAAGCGACACAACTTTTTTCATTATAGTTTAGTAATCGACTAAAACTAAGCGATTATTATTACCTTCCATCGTAGCTTCATTCGCCTTTCCTTGGAAACCTCCAATTTGAAACTAGAAACATTAACAATCTCAAATAACCGTTGCAGGGACCCTTTATGTAGTTATGTCACTTGCTGGAAATCTATAATTGAACAAGGTACACCTGTCCAACCATTCCTATTGCACACGAAATCATGTATGGGAGCATCAAACAGATAACCTAATAATGTTTATTACGCCATATTGAACAGGCACTGAGTAATGCGGCTTTGCGTGAGATTTAATTTTCTGGAATCTAAGTACGTGTAGGCAAATTCCAGGATATTTACTACCTATATGTTCTTATCCGTTCAATAGATTCTTGCTAACAGACAGACATTGCTCAGGCGTTGTTATTATATTTAATATACAGTCAGTCACAAGCTGAGATTAGAACGCGCGGCTATATGAGGGTAGTTATGGGACAAAAACACGATGGTTAAAAATAATTTGTACATGACCACCAGTGCTTCTCGGACGTAGCTCGGTACTAGTTGTGGTGAATTCTACTGGTAAAAGTTATTTATAAAAGTGTCTTCTTATAAGAGTGCCTTCACCCGGGTGTTTAGGTTTTTGCAATAACCGATACAGTATAAAGCTGCTCAATAGTTGTAAGGTAAGTGGTCGGCTTGTATTGACTGTAATGGTAACCCTGAAAACAATACCTAACTAAAGAAAAATTGGAACTAGTCAGCTCCCTGGGCAATCGAAGGAATGGGCCTAAATAGCATAGATCTCATAAACAGACATATATAGACGAAAGACAGTCACGCCTTCGCATAAGTATAATAACTAGCCTCTGTCCATTCACTATATTGAAATTTGGTTATACATTGAGCTCCTTTTGGAGATGCATTTAGTGGAATTTCTTACAGCATTCTTACGGAATGGAATAATGCGTTGCAATGCTGAAGATGCTAAAGAAAAAATTGCACCTAAAGACCTGCACGCTACCACTCACATTGATGCGAGTAGCGTACTCCTGCATTAGAAACAAGTTTCTTTAAAACCGATGCCACGTTCTGAGTGTTACATATATTTTAAAATTTTATGTTTTTTTTATGTTATTGTGACAGGACAAACAAGAGGCCCACCTGATGTTAAGCGGACTAGCCTCTGCCTATAACAGTTGCATTTCGTCACAACTCACGAAATGCACTGCGCCCATCACCTTGAGACATAGTTGTTAAGTCTCATGTGCCTGTAATTTTAGATAGTTATACTGTTATTTTAGTAGAAAACGTATGTGGTAGACTAAATAAATTCTCTTTAGCAATACATGCTTGCTAAAGTCGTGAACCAGCCTGCGGTTATCACTGCATATCATGGATATGTAGAATCACTATTGCGTTTCGGCGTTATCTTCTGGGGACACTCAGTGGACAAAGAATTTGTATTTAAGGCACAGAAAAGGTGTGTAAGGGCAATTTGTAAACTTAATCAAGATGACACATGTAAACCTTTCTTCATTAATTTAAAGCTACTTACATTTCCATCTTTATATATATATGAAGTGTCAGTGTTCGTTTTTACTAACAAAAATTTGTATATTGGTTTCGATAGTGAAAGATGTAAATTTAAGGTGCGCTTGCCTCTTAATTATACTGCCCAATTCAATAAAAGCATATTCTGTATGGCTCCTCGAATATTTAACCATTTACCGACAAGTATAATTCAATGTACATATATTACAATTGTATTTATAGTGTATTTAAATTTAAATATAAATATATTTAAATTTAAATATATTTAAATAAATTGAAACAATTTCTGTTATATAAAGCTTATTATGATGTAAACGAATATCTTAATGATAAATTATGTTTCAATTAGAATATTTCAATATCGTTAGTACTTAAATAAATTGACATATAATATTTACATAATTTAATTAACTATTTTTGCAATTTTCTGACCCGTACTTTTTTCTCTAAATGTTTAATTTTAATGGTTTGTTATTTTATTTTATTTATGGCGGATTAAAGAGGGAACATGGTAACATTAATTAAAATATTGTCTTAAAGTTATTGGTCATATAATAATTTATAATATAGGTTAATATAATTTATGTAATAGATGAAATATTTTAATAAGTTAGTACTGTATTATTTTTAAGCTCATGAATTTTTGCATGCCAAGTGGCCAAATATGGCAGAACTATCCTATGTACTAAACAGCTTTAACACCTATATTTGCAATAAACAATTTGATTTGATTTAGTTTTCAAACATAATTTAATCAATTTAGTTTTGGAGGAGAAAATAGTGTTTTACAAAGCGTCGATTTTTAATTTTCTTCCTATTCCTCACACGCATCGTTCCCTCAATAAAGATATATACTAGAACATACCATTAAGGGTGAACTGGCCGGTCAGTTCTCCAGACAAACGTTGCAGGGTGATCACTCCCTTGTTTGAGGATATAGGCCCAAAAAAGCATGATATCGATTGAACTCGTCATTATCTAGGTTTGTGTCGTGACGAAATTTTAAAATAATAATTAAGTTGAGAGTTGTGAGCCTCGAAACATTTTCATATAAAGTTTCTGAGGCTCATAGCTTTCAACTTAATTATCTTTTTAAAATTTCGTTACGATACAAACAAAGATAATGACGAGTTCAATCGATATTATGTTTGATTCTGGACCTAAAATCTCAAATAAAGGAGAGATCACCCTACAGCGTTTGTATGGAGAACTGACCGGCCAGTTCAACCTTAAGTAGGTACCTACTCGGTGACAGACTTTCTTTTTATAAACAATTTGTTTTTGTATGTAGGCTTTCACGAAGTAATGCCTGAATATAGTACGGTAAAGCTCAAGTTTGTAGCAGGATTTAAAACATAGACCCTGCAGGAGTTCAAAGTCATTGCTACTGAACCTAGATTGATTCAATTACATATTTAAATCCCCTGCCATTGTCCAATATCTATACAGAAGACCTACCGACTCCTCGTAAGTCTAACAATATTAACGACAACGCGGGAACATTTACATGGTGTAAGGGCATTTTGCAAATGCCCGCCTGACTAGCGATCACAAGTAGATAATCTGTCGCCAAGCACCTAACGGTGTGTTCCGGCAGCTGTCTTTGAGAGCCAGTAATTCTAGATTAGCCCGAGAAACATCTTCAACCAACATTACCTACCATCTGGTGAGACTGTGGTCAAAGGCTAATTTATATGGCAGGCATGAAAAATAGACTTATTTAGGTCTAGCCCTGTTTATGTGAAGAAATCCCCCGATCCTCATTCATTTACCAGGCAATAAGACGTTTCCATTAGTGTAAAGGTAATGAGATAAAGCTACACGTTTGTTTCGTTCACTTTAAAATAAAGCCAAGAAGGTTGCATGTGGACGCCAGCCGGTTGAATAGGCTAGGAGCTGGCCGAAACTTAATAGCGATAATGATCACGTTATTTATCCGTGTAATATTTAGATCGTTTAACCGACATCAAAAAGGAGGAGGTTCTCAATTCGACTGTTCTTTTTATATTTGTTATATCAGAACTTTCGACGGGGTTAGCCGATTTTGATGATTATTTTTTAGGGTTCCGTAGTACCTACAAGGAACCCTTATAGTTTCGTCGAGTCCGTCTGTCTGTCCGTCTGTCCGAGGTTTTGCTAAGAGACTGTTTGTACTAGAAAGCTGCAATTTTGTACGGGTATGTAAACTTACCACGCCGACAAAGTGGTAAAATAAATATTGTCATGAACTTTCAAGAAAAATTATAGCAGTTAAGATAACTTTATTACTTTAGCAGTATTAGTCGTTGGACTTGGGTATTAGATAATTTTGCACCAAATACAAAATTTTTAGAATAAATCCTTTAAAATTACTAAGATGAAGATTTCGCTTCCACATTTATCATCCGCACAGCGAAGGAGTGGAACTCATTACCCGCGTCTTTGTTTCCCGAACAAAGAAAAAAAAAAAAACTTTTCTTTTTTTAATTTGGTACTCTTCAAGTCTAGAGTGAATAGGTATCTTCTAGGTAAGCATGCTACATCTTCGGCCGCATCATCACTTTCCATCAGGTGAGATAGGGGCCAAATGTTTGCCTTTAATGAATAAAAAAAAAAAAGATGAAGTACTGAAGAACTAGAATTGGTATAAATAGTTATGTACTATAGGAAGGGTTGGAGGGGGGGGGGGGTTTAACATCCCCCAGAGGGATGGGGAATTACGGAAACTTAGAAGCAGTGATGGCTCAGTGGCATTGGCTATGGACTGCCGCGCAGCAGGTCCATGGTTCGAATCCCGCCCAGAGCTTGAGCTTCACCGCATGGTGGAAGGGCATTTTGCAAAACGCCGCGAAATTGAAGCAATGATAGCCGAGCGGTTATAGCTTTGGACTGCTGTGCCGCAGGTCTATGGTTCGAATCCCACCGCCCGCTTGAGCTTCACGGCATGGTGGAAGGGCATTTTGTAAATGCCCGCCTGGCTAGCGACCACCCTCAAGTAGAAAATCTGTCCCCAAGCACCTCACGGTGTGTTCCGGTAGCAGTCCTTGAGAGCCAGTGAAATAACAGGCAAAAATGAGACTTAACAGGTATGTCTCAAGTGATTGGCGCAGTGCAGTTCGTCACTTGTGATGAAATGCATCTGTTATAGGCAGAGGATACCGCCTAACTTCAGGTGGGCCTCGCGCTTGTTCCTGCACAATAACATAAATAAATAAAAAAATAAAAATCTATATATTTTTTTAAAATAATTATAATTTAAAAAAAAATGTGTGTGGTATATATTATGTATTTATTTTGTGCAATGGGGAGGGGGAGAGACGGCAGAATATTCCCCATTGATGGAAGGGGGTTACAGAGACCTATAGTTTTTTTTATAATACTAATGAAATTTCCCAAAATTAGCTTCTTCTTCATGAAAATAATTAATCATAAATCACAAGCACGAAAACGTCAACAAACAATGGTTAGGCTTAGAGACAAATTTCTTATTAGATGTGAAGTAATTCTATGACAGCTCCGGCGCTGTGGGTACGCAGCTTTAGTCTTCTCGCAACCTTATCGCAGCGTAGGGGGAAGTGGGGCAGATTCATAGAAGGGCCACCGTCATACACTTGATATATCTGATGTTAGGCGCACATCAACAAAATGACTTATGCGTGTATGCGTAGCTTACTCATGTTTGTGGCTGCTGACAGAATTTGACAGCAGTCGGTGTGAAACGCGCGAGAGTGTGACACGGAACGTGATTCGGCCAAGCGTAAGTAATTTATTAACCTCACTTTTAAAGTCCTTTTTTTAATAAATGCTACACTCTTGATTATTCAGTTCTATTTTATTTAATAGAAAACAGAGTCAAATTTGTGAATTGATCTGTGAATATGGTTGACTTTTTTTTAGCAAAATTTTAATTATATTTTCTTGTGCTGGGGTAGGTTCATACAGATGTATGCGGGGTACATTCATACTTTTTTTTTTTTTAATAATAAATAAAAATACATTTTATTTCTCAACTAGTTACAATTATGTTTCGTATATCATAAATCATAATATATTACTAACATAAATCTATTTCATAATTACATGTAAGTATCCAAATCCCTGTACCCTGTACTAGTATTAACTGTGTTCCAGGGTTACTGTATGAATGAACGTGCCCCATGTTATTGTTTTAGTTTGTAGAATTGAGGTTATATTGTATTTAAGTTTTGCAGAACGATCATGGTCAGAAATTACAAGAAAAAGGGTACTAGGAGTAGAGAGGTGGACGAACAGGCAATGTTAAAAGACATCGATGAAGTTTTGGAAAGCAAACTCTCTTTTCGGAAATCAGCAGCCAAATACGGAGTTAATGCACAAACACTACAAAGACGAATCAAAAAATTACGTAAATGACAAGATTTTGGTATCGAAACTCGTGTATTCGTATCTAAATTTACATCGCAGCAAGTTTTTACAAAACCAAAAGAGGATCTTTTGAGATAATGATTTTGATATTTTAGATTCCTCGTTTTGATTGCGATAATTCTTAAATTGTTAAATATTGATAGTACCACTAAATCACTAAATAAGATCGAAGCAGTGGGGCATAGATATTTAAATAGTGATGTGATTGTTGAGAAGACTGTTAGGATAAATTCGTTCCTTCGGCCTCAGTGCCATAAAAATAAAAACAACCTATATTTTTATTTATATCTGTTTAGTAAGTATAAGTAATATTATGTAAGTATTCATACGTCATACCTTGCATGAACGTTGTGTTTTGATACCTTGATTTTGATAAATAAATAAACATTTCATGCACAACATGTGTATTTTTTAACATATATGAATCTGCCCCATAGCCTGTATGTAGGTGCCCCGCATGTGGGGTACATTCATATATTCGTATTTTTTTTTAAGTGTTATAAAAAGTTGAGCAACTGTATTTAACCAAATTAGATGTTTTGGATATATTGCCAGATAGTACTATTGATTTTTGATATGGCGATGTAGATATCGATACCCGAGAGAATTCTATGAGACGAAATATAAAAACGGTAACCTCTGCCGATGCATTTCATCACAAGTGACGAACTACACTGCGCCCATCAACATACAGTTGTTGATTTTCATGTGCCTATAATATCACTTGCTCTAAAAACTGCTGCCGGAACACACTGTTATGTGTTTGGCACTGTTAAGGTAAACATTCACGTAATGCACTTCCACAATGCGGTGAAGTTAAAGCCGGGCAGCAGTGGGGATTGAACCATGGACCTGCGGCACCGCATTTCATAGTTATAACCGCACAGCTATTATTGCTTCGAAACAATGTGAGCATTATTAAACTACCCGTTGTCCTTCTCCCCGACTATCACTAATGGAGTACAGTTGCATGTTTGTTTCTTTGTCTCCATTACCACGTTAGCTCGCATGGTTACCGCCACCATCGATCATGTTTTATAGCAGATATTATCGGTTTAGCTAAATAATGGCCTTAGAAAGGTAAAGTTAGGCTTTGTTAGGTGTACCTAGATGACCAGTCTGCGATAGCACTAACGTGCTTTTGTATAATTGCGATGGTTGAGAAATACGGGACATATTGTTTTGTTTCTCGATAATTAGTTAGTAGGCTATTGACGTACCGTTAGGTGCTTGGTGACAGATTTTCTACTTGAGGGTAGCTAGCAAGGCGAGCATTTGGAAAATGCCCTACCACTATGATTGGCGACCACGAGTTTTTTTTTTTTTTATTATGATAAGCAAGATGAAAGTGACGACGCTCACCTGATGGAAAGTGACGACGCGGTCGACGACGGTGGAACATTCTTGCTTAGCAGATACCTGTTTACTCTGTACTTGAAGACTTCCATTACTTATTTATCGGGAAATTGAGACGCTGGCAGGGTGTTCCATAATTCGGCCGTACGCATTATAAAACTAGATTTAAAACGCTTTGTGCGTATTTTCGGAATATCGACCATGTATGGATGCCGATAATGACTTGTTATATGGATTTCCGCAAAGTACGCATGAATCTATTCATTAATTTATTTAGAAAAATACATATGTTTTGTAACTGATTCTGGTTACGAGCTGGAAGTCTGTGGCATATGGACGTTCAGAAAGATAGAAAGATTGCGTTATTTTTCAATAGGGTTCCGTTTTGCCTTTTGTGTACGAAACTCTAAGAAGATCGAGGTTTTTAATACTGTCAATTCTTATGTCTTTATTACAGTCTTTTTCTAAGAAATACGCCGCTCTATAATATAAATGTACAACAGAGATTACAACAGAAAAATTGCTCTTCTAAAAACTGTAGATACTGGTCGTTACTATTTGCTAAAAGTAAAGTAAAAAACACCTTAATAAAACGAGGTCATTCTGAATACAATGCAAATGAACTACGTATTTGTGAGTGTGAAACATCTACAGTTGCAGTGTTTATGCTATGAACACGATGTCGAGTTTATATAACGCCAAGGCACATTCGCTGAAATGGTTCTGGGAAAATACCAATAAATTAGCAACTCTCTGTCATAGCTTTGTTTTTGTAGCTTCTAGTCTCAAGAAGCTATGGTTGATATTGCAACGAGATCTCTCACGGTTGAGAATAGTGCCTTATAAAGGAATAATCAAATTTTGTTGAACATTTTATATGTATACCGTAAACAATTGGTTAGAGCATACCCCGGCCTAAAGGGGTGGATGGACGCGGGTTCGAATCCCGCACATGACATAAATTTTTCCTTTAGTATATTTGTAATTTTGTAGTTGTGATAATTATATTTTTAAGGCATAGTGCTAACTCCTGTTATTAGTTTTAGTGGTTTATTAGTTTTTCATTTACACTAATTGAATTTATAATTCTTTGTAATAAACCGAACTTGATGAAATTTTGCAATTTTGAAGGCAAGGCAATGTAGAAAAATTGTAAACTAGATAATTTAGCACATACATAATACAAAAGAAAGTGCGTCATACATAAAAAAATCAAAAGTAGGTGGTGAACACAATTGAGTTCTTTGTCAAATGTTTAAAGCAATAATACTTACCTATATACCAAAAACTAGCATTACTTTACCTAGCGACGCCACGGTCGATGACGCTGGAATATGTTGGCCAGTATTTGTTGTTATGATATTTACCAGATATTACTAACCACGAAGTATGATATCAGTGTTGTTTTTTTTTAATACGGCTATGTGCGAGTCTGACTCGAAGGTTCCTCGTTCGTCCTTTCGTCAGTCGGCTCGTTGGTCTAGGAGTGTGATTTTCGCTTAGGGTGCGAGAGGTCCCGGGTTCAAATTCCAGACGAGCCCAATCGTTTTTTTTATTATTTTAAGTCATAATAAAATTTGATTTATATATCTTCAATATTTTATAACGGTCCGCTAACTTTATTAACATAATACTACGAACTATAATAAAACACTACAGCTACTACATTAAAAGCATTTAGGCAATGTATAAGTAATTGACAGATGACTTATTTTTTGACATTGACTTTGCTCTCCGTGTTAGAGTGTTTCCCCCCCATTTCTTCTCTTGGGTATCGTAAGAGGTGACTATGGGTAAAATACCGATAGGTGGGAAGCAACGTCTTCTAAAAACCTGAAAACTTCTCCTGCGATCCCCAAAACGCTTGCGAAGCGTGGGGATTATAGAAAATCCCTCCAATAGGGGAGACCTTGTTCAATGGTGAACGTTATGCTTGATGTGACGATAAGTCATTGCAGACTCACAGGCAGTCCAAATGCGCTCCAGCCCACTACCGGTTGGCAGCGTGCCCAGTATGCTGGCAGCATTGCCTCGTTGAATTAATTATTTTAAATATTTTTATCTGGCATGGTAGATAGTAATTATTGTAGTAGACAGAGTAAGAACATTCTTTTATTTATGTTATGGTGACGGAACAAGCTCGAGGCCCACCTGATGTTAAGTGGACTAACCTCTGCCTAAAACAGATGCATTTCATCACAAGTCATGAATTGCACTGCGCCCGTCACTTTGAGACGCAGTTGGTAAGTCTCATGTGCCTGTAATTTCATTGGCTCTCAAGGACTGCTGCCGGAGCACACCGTTAGGTGCTTGGCGACAGATTTTCTACTTGAGGGTGGTAACTAGCCAGGCGGGCAATCGCAAAATGCCCTTCCACCATGCAAAAATGTTTGTTTTGTGATTTCATTAAACGAGATAGTTAGTCAGTGTGCGCGCAATTGAGGAATCTCGATCGTCCGATTGAAGACTCAAGGCTTCCTGAATATGCTTCGTGTAGAAGGTCAATTTGCACTGTTACCCTCTTCAAGGGTTAAGATGTGTTTCCTTTTCAGAATTGGTGTGTAGCTTGGTGTCAACTTTTGCGTTGCCAAGGTGTTCGGTTGTTTTTCCAGCTTCAACTTATATTTCTAGGCAATTTGGTAAATCTCCTCAAAGACAGTGTTCACTTTTAGGATATTAATTTAATTCAATGTTTCTAAAAATATTTTTTACTATAGTCGTCTATACATAAGTATATAAGGAGTATAATTTTTCGCCTCCTTTAAATGTCCCATAATAATCCCCCTTAAGGGAGGGGATGCTTTTCTTGCTTAGTTCTTAAAACTGAAGCTATCAAGAACGACTTTTTGTTTTAAAAGATATGGCTGATATATTAGTTTAAATAGCTGTCCATGAGTTTCAGTAATTCTAGGTTCACCTTTACAACATCTTCGACCACATCATCACTTACTATCAGGTGAGATAGTGGCAAAGGCTAACCTATCAAGTATAAAAAAAAGTTAAAAGATACTGTTGATTATATATCACTTGGGGTCTCTGGGATGCCAAGACGTGTTATAATATATTTTTTAATTTCCTTTTTAAACCTGATAGTTTAACCTTTGACCACTATCTCACCTGATGGTAAGCGATGATGTGGTCTAAGATGTTGTTCAGACGAACCTAGAATAACTAACTCTCAAGGACAGCCACCGGAACACACCGTTACGTGCTTGGCGACAGATTTTCTACTTGATGGTTTCATTCGCGAAATGCCCTACCACTATGCTATGATGACTGCCATCTTAAGAGAACAATCGAGACTGACGGCTTATCGTGCCATCCGAAACACGGAAACATCCAGTAGTAATGTGACTAGAGGTCATTCATCCAAGTCATGACCGCGGTGGACGTGATCAGTAATGAACGACTAAGTAAACTTTGATTCGAGCGCTTGAATAATTTAATTGTATTAATAATGTAATCCATTAGCGCATGTGATAAAAACTTTTAATAAACTCTAGTTACTACTAGTTTTGGTTCAAAATTCTACATTAAATTTCTACAGTTTAGTTTTTTAACGCAGCACATTAGTCAGAGATCCATGGAATTTATACTAACGGATTGACATACGGACATATAGGCGGCATAGTGATATAAATAAGGCTCTATTAAGGGACTTTTAAATATGTATATAAAGGGTTTTTAAACAAAAAATGTGTTTGCTAAAACAAACTAAAAGAATTTAGATTAAGATAATTCAATTTTTTATGTATTACGAAGAGAAAACTTTGGCAATGAAAAAAAATATATATTTGGCAAATGTCCACCACGAACACGCTGACAGATGTCGATTTTTGATCATAGTTTTTAATCAGTTTTTGGCGAAATGGCGGGTCTATTTCGCTAATCACATGACGGATTTTGAGTTTTAAGGGTGCAATTGATTCGATTAGCTCCGTATAGACAGCCCCAGAAAAAATAATCTAGTGGTGTTAAATCACACTATCTGGCGGGCCACTTAACCGCTGAATTTCGTGAAATTATGCGATCGGGAAATTTTGTTTGCAATAGGGCTGCTATGTTTGCAGTTGAACGACCCGGTCGAACAAGCGTTGGTGTTGGCATTTTTGTACCGAACCTGACAATTCAAATTTAGCGACCAAATTTTCATTTGCTGTCTCAGAAGGACGATTACGTTGTCCGAAAATATCACCAATTTTACGTAATGTAACTTTAACAAAACAATCATTTTCATAGTGGATTTTAATTATTTTAATGCGATTTTCGAGCGAAATTTAGTTCATTGTAACAATTGCCAAAGCATCTACTACGAATAAGTCAAAAAACTAAATGTCAAAACTGTCATGCTGTTGGTGTTGCCCCAATTGAAAAACAAAGTTCACGTTGAAAGACCCAAATGTATTCCACATTTAGACCAAAGCAAAAATCTGTATAAAATAGCAAACACAAGTTTCCATTAATATTGCAATTAACACAATTCTCGACAAAAATCAACAAGCACTTCAAATAAGCTGCACCTTTTCATTTCTCCTGCAAATGAGTACTCTGTCCCCTAAATAAAGTGTATATAACGTAAATATAACTGCGAAGTACATCTGTAGAGAGGTCTCGGAGCGCTTGCAATATCCGGCAGAGTTTGTGACCGAGAACGGTTGACACGGAAAAGGTAGTATCTCGGAGTTTCTATCTTATAAAATAAGAACAAGATATCACGCTTTTTCCCAAAAGAGGTTAAAGACTAGATGGAATATAGTTGGATTTTTACTGGGTGGGTATAATTCATTTTTTAACATATAAATTAATAAGAGTGAAAATTTGTTCGCCTGATGGTAGGTGTAACGTCTACCCATGAGAGACGCACCAAGAGGTTTATAGGCAATGGCTTTTGTAAGCGTCTTGGCTGCAAAGCCCCGAGAACCGCCGTAAAGTCGCTTGTCTATCGGTTTTTTACCGGATACATTTCGGTGAAGAACTGCATGACTTAGTTCCGCCCTCTCTTCGAGCGGTCGTCCAAACAAACGTATTGTCAAAGTGCCATCCGGTCATGGTTGATACTCCGAGGGCTCGTATGAAGCGCTTCGCTTCCTCTTTTCTCATGCGTACTGCGAAAGAGTGGAACTCCTTTTCGTGGTAAGTTTTTCCCGAGGGATACAACATGGGCGTCTTCAACTCGAGAGTAAATAAGTTTCTTTTATAATAAGCGTGCTCCATCTTAGACCAGAGCAATACTTAACATCAGCTAGGTTGTCGTCAAATACAACACTATTTTGAATAAAAAAATTGCTTTCCATCGTCCTTCCTGGCACTGTACTGCTTCTCCAAGGCATAAGTTTAATGATTCTTGGAACAACCCCTTCACGTATAAGTAAAAAAGTATTTATTTCAACTATTTGACACTGCGGTAGTGCTCGAAAAGACGGATTCTTTCCATAGAGGTCTACTGACTGATAAAATGTAATAATTTTGGCATTTTTAATTTATCATTATTTCATTCAGTTTTATGAAGTTCTTCATACAGCAGGTTTAGAGTATTCTTAACGGTTTTTCTTCTGAACAACAATTTGTCCACAATATATGAAATGTTTATGATATTTTTTTAAAGATTATTTCGTGCTGATAAATTATTTAACCCCGTGGGGTACGGAGTTAGAATGTAACCTCCTCCTTTCTTCCCGTGGCTGTCGTAAGAGGCAACTAAGGGAAAATTATCGGAAGGTGGGCAGCAGCATCTTCTGAAGTACTGACAACTCTACTGCAATCCCCAAGAAATCTGCCAAGCGTGGGGATTATGGCAAATCCTCCCGGTCGTGGAGACCTAATTAAACAGTAGACGTTCCGGTTGACGTGATAATGATGATGAAAGAGGTATTTTAATAATGGTTTGGTAATATTTGCGTTTCAGTTTCAATATTTTTTGTTTACGACTTTATAAATCTGAAGCGTCAGCACATAAACTGGAGTAATAATGTAGGTATGTCACTTGGGTGACTGCAAACATGAACGTTTGAGAGCTTTTCTAAACTTAATATCAGAACATGAATAAAGATGCAGTTTTAGAAATATGTAACTCGAATGAGCTTTCATTTGAGTAACATATATTACGCACGTACTAACTACCCACATTTTTTTGTTGGTGGGTAGTTTGTTATAGGAGTAGTGGTTTTGTTTTTATAAAATATTAATATAATTATGTTAAATTGTTCATAATATGTAGTGGTAACTTTTTTGTTTTTATTCCCTTCTAGGCCTTTCTGCAAGGAAAATTGATAATAAGTCGTGAAATATTAGGAACATGATAATAAATGTTGAAACAATTCCGTGAATCTTTAAGGGCATATTCCATTTGACGCCAATTTCGTTATTTTTAATAATTTTGACCACATTCTGCGTCTATGGTTGTGATCACTGTGATTGTTTGTAACTGTTCTTCCCTGTTCCATTTAGGATAAGAATGCCACTAAAATTTGCCACTTTTGACATTAGATGTAGGTAATTCAAACTGTTCCAGTAGCTTCATAGCGTTTACGGCGAAAATAATGCCATGACCCAAGTGGAACAACTTTTAGGGAGTGTGATCATTTTTATAGTTTTGGCGAATATAACTACAAATGGTACGCACCCTAATTGATAAGAAAAAGGCTTGTGGTATTTGTAAGCTTCACAGATAGTTTTTTTATGTTATTGTGACGAGCGACAAGCTCGAGGCTCGACTGATGTTAAGCGGACTAACCTTTGTCTATAACATATGCTATTTTGAATTGTGTTTCTTTTATTTTTTTTATATTTAAGGTGTTTCACTAAAGTGTTTTTATCTATCCATCTATGCTATTCATCACAAGTCAAGAATTGCACACCCGACACCTTGATACAAAGTTGTTAAGTCTCATGTGCCTGTAATTTCACTGGCTCTCAAGGACTGCTGCCGGAACACACCGTTAGGTGCTTGGCGACAGATTTTCTACTTAAGGGTGGTAGGTAGCCAGGCGGGCAATCGCAAAATGCCCTTCCACCATGAGGTGAAGCTCAAGCCGGCGGTGGAGATCGAACCAGGGTACTGCGGCACGGCTGTCCATAGCTATTACCGCTCGGCCATCATTAATTAAATTCAAAAACATCAAAAATTTACCATAAAACGCGCATAAAATACTCTTTGTAGTACTGCATTTAGTTATTAATTTTAAATATAATTGAAATACTTTGGTTACTGTGTAACTGAGTTGACGTGTAAAATGTTAGGAGCATAATATTTCTGTATCCATCACGAACGACGTAGGTATTTAAATATTTGAATATATGACATTATTTCTTTGATCATAATTAGTTACTCATATATAGATCCATAACGTATATCAAACGTGGGTCTCGTCAAGTGATATAAAAGTGAAACCCATGACCAACTCAATAAAGTTTTCCTATTCAACGCGATATCCCCTTCAATATCTCCGTCATTCATTCTCGACTTGATGACCTCCTATTTCCTCAAGAAATATATCTCTATTTACCTTAAAGATGGTTCCTCCCAGTGAAGATCAAACGAGCTCGTCGAGTTTTTAGAAGTGATCAAAGGAAACAAACGTAAGCTTAACGACGCGTGTCATTGGAAAAATAGCGCTATTGAAAATGATGAGTCGACTCGTAAAATTGCATGGAACTCTTACTATTTGATTGATTCTCGATTCGGCGATGACATGCTTGTCTGATTGGTAAAGTAAGTGATCGTGGTAAATTGCTGGGCGACGTGTTTTGTATCATGTTTTGATACAAAACACGTCATCCAAAAAAATATTTTTGATGGTTCCAAAGTTTGATCAAACTCACTATAGTTCAAATATTTATTTTAAATACCTTATTTATAGTTTAAATACTTGCTGTACCAATTTATTCATGAGCGGTTCTAGGTATGGAATGCAGTGCCGCAGGTCCATGGTATGATCTCCACCGGTGGCTTAAACTTTACCGCATGGTGGAAGGGCATTTTGTGAATGCTTGACTGGCTAGCTACCACCCTCAAGTATCTGTCGCGAAGCACCTAACAGTGTGTTCCGGCAGCAGTCCTTGAGAGCCAGTAAAATTACAGGCACATGAGGCTCAACAACTGAATGTCTCAGGATGACGGGTGCAGTGCAATTCGTTATCGCTTAACATTAGGTGGACCTCGTGCTTGTTTCGTCAAATAACATTAAAAAAAGAAAACACAAAAGATCAATGACAGGAATAAAATTAGATTCGAAGCTGAAATGTCCCACAGGAGGATAGAGTAGAGGCGTATAATCACATATATTTCACCAGAACTGTTTTGTCTTATGTTATAGGAAGCGAGCCAATAGCCATTTACTGAACGCAGTGCTAGATTTTTGTGTCTGAGCATGTTTTGCAAGGAAAGAACAATGGCGAAACATTAGTTGGCAATTCTTTGAGCGAATTGAAATATCTAAGTAGCTTATGTTATTTGAATGTTTTTTGTCTATTTTTTCAATAAACGTATTTGTTGGTAAAAGCCTACGAAAATTGATGATTTTAAGAGGAGTTTTCGTAATTTCCGATAGTTACATATTTCAACAATGGCTGATACACCTCTTACTTTTAGGCCGTATTCCACTTGAGTTATTTTCAATAATTTTGACAACATCTTGCGTCTATGGTTCCACATTTAATATGAACCATAGACACAACAGGTAACGAAAATAACGAAATTGGCGTCAAGTGGGTTACGCCCTAAAGCTGTCCTACTGCAAACAAGCCAGTATCGATTTAGGTATATATTGATATTTATTCAGTTTTATGTGTTAAGTTTGACTACTACTTTTTTAAAAATATGACAAGAATTGCTGTTATGAAGATTTGATTTTTTAGAAAGCTCTCAAGTAGTCTGTCTCTTTAGACCATTATTGAATACAATTGAATACCAAGAAAGTATCGCTAGTATTAATCGATGATTACAATACTAGATATTGATTTACGTGTAGTTATTTACATGTTGTTAATACCAAGTTTAGTGTGAATACCAATTTACAATAACTTCATTTTCAACGGATGAACGGCGCAGACGTCGCACATTAATGAGACAGATACAGCAGATGTTTTGTAAATGCAACATCGATGTTCTTCTTACATCGACGATCATCGATCATCCCTACAGACATGACAAAAACAAACCACAAATGCTTCCGCGCTTGTGTGAAGTGATATTTTTTTTGCGATTTCATTAGTATTCCGTCTTTTACCTTCTTTTTTACTTGACGCAGACTGCCTCTTGATGCTGATATTACTAGTATTTCATTTGTGACCTGTGCTTGCCCTTGGATTCTTGATTTTTGCCTAACATGTTAATTTACATCGCCCTTTGCATTCCGACTTTGCCTCTTTAGCACCAGCAGAGTTTTTAGATGATGTCGTTAAACGAGATGATGAAGAATAAAACAAAATTAATATTTTATATTTATTAATTATATATATTTTGTTGTTTTATTAGACCTTGGAGGTATATTCTCTTATTTAATTGTACAAAATGGCCTTTTTAACAATTACTCAGGAACACATAGTTAGGTATGTCGGTCAGTTACTTAGCAAATGTATGCTTGCCTGGAGTAGATAATATGTCGCCAAGCACCTACATTGTATTCTGGAACCAGTTCCTATTCTATGCTTAGCCTGATAATAACATTATCACCACAGGTAAAATAGTGGTCAAAGGTGGCGAGGGTGGTAGTGTGAGCAACAAAAAACAATTTTTAAAGAATATATAGATACTTTTACATAACTACTATTTGGATTAGATTCTTTAACCCATTGGCATCGGCGATAATGATAACAATAGAATTTCATTTATAACTAGGACATAGTGGTCCCTTATCCTAGGTTATGTATAATCGTTTTATCTTAGAGTAGATATACATAATCCCTAAGCTAAGATAATTATCTAAACGCATTTTAAACAGAAATACGATGTGAACGTAATAAAATGAAGTATCACTTTTATATGTTCACAGTTACAATTGTCTTCGTTTTGTATCTAACATAAACTAATCTAGGTAAATAACACTATCAAAATTACATCCTATGCATAAATAACAAAATGAAACTAACTAAGACTACTTTTCGATAAAACATAACCTACAAACATTCAAATCATAATATCTTAAAACGTAGGCTTTCTCTGACAAAAAATCTATTACCAATGGAATCGGAAATTTACAGCTATAATATTTCTATTTTTTTAATTTTAATTCGCAACATTTTTCTTTGAACTAAAACCATGTATGGAAGTTCGCCATTGTTCTTTTTTGGCTGACTCGAGTATTAAACCTTGTACTTCGTGGCTTAGATTTCAGTTTAATCCAATGGCACCATAATAATAATAAAAAGCTACTTTTACCAAAATGCTTATACAGGAAACCAAGTCTTCGATGCTAAAATTTTAAAATATAATTCTCCTTTGCTGATGTAACGTACGGAATCGTGGACTTTATGAACTTCCGTAAAAGTTCTAATGACTGAAGTTCGTAAGATGCCTCTCATCCTTTAGGATGTACTTAAGTCCCTCTTAAAATATGGTAATTATATAATGAGGTACAAGAGGTGCTAATGGAGTGATTAACCTTTGAAGAAACAACGCGTTCCTTTTTAAATTTCGTGACCTAACTTATTTTTAATAACACACTTATTGAATGTGTATTATTGTAGTGGGAAAGGATAATAACGCAGAAAAATAACTATTATATCATATGAATAACTTTGTCGTTATTGATGCCTGTTTCAGAATGTTCAAGTAAGTTTCGGTTATATTATCCAGAGCATAAAATATCTAAGTGATAAAAATTACAGTTAACATGCAGCGCGTTTCAAGCTTTAACCGATAGATAGGTTAAATCGATGACTGGTTAACGCAAAGATAGTGTTTTATTTCTTAAATATGTTCTTTAACATTCTGAAACAGACCCTAAGTGATATTGATTGTGGTTACGATTAGAAGTAAGTTCCTTCCTCCAAAAGAGAATTCTAGCAATGAATGCTTCTGTAATATGTCATGTCCAATGATAAGTTCAGATCACAGGTTCTTGACAATCAGTAGGTTAAGACCCTCGTAATGATAATCTCCAATTTTAGCTGATGTGTAGGTCTGCCCTTTTACTGGAGATGTAAGAGAAGTTGAAGTCATTAATATAGTTTGAATGCAATGTGTCTTCTTTAAATGACATAACTTGAAGAAATCGTTTACTATAAAGCTTATAGAACTGCCTATATCAATCAATTCTTGAGCACGAATCCCTTTTATGTAAGCTGTTACAGTATTTTTCTTCAAGGAATCTGTTGACGCTGTTGTGATACATGCTAAGCCAAGATTTTTATTTTCATTAACTAAAACTGCAGCATTTTTTTCAGTATCTAATTCATTACAATAGAAATGTATTGTTTGTGAATATATTCACAATCGATTCTCAACGGTAAAATATGAATTTGATCTTAGTCATCACTTAACATCAGTTGAGATAGTGTTCAAAAGCTGGTCTATTGGCTACATAAAGACTGTTCCTTACTCCAGACTGCGATCATAAGAAAAATCCAATAACTTTCCTTAGGATTACACCCAAAACCTTGAGATTTCAAAGTGACACACAGTGACATAAAATAGTCTATAAATAAACAGCATTATTAACTTGGAACCTTATACACACATGAGATTATTGTCTGAGTTCTGAAGTAGCTTTAAACTAAATACAACACTTCAATTTGTTGTGTAGCCAATGTATTAATAAAAAAAAAAATAATACAAATTAAGGTCTCTAATTTAAATGAATGGTCTGAAAACTTGTTTTCCTAAGATCAGATTAACTAACTAACATAGAACGGTGAGCGTGCAGACTCGTGATTCCCATCAAGGGGCTCATTGAAACGTAAAGAGATATATTTAAACCATTGCCAAGTCTATTTTACTATGAATAATATTTTATGATCACTAAAGTTTCCTATTACATCTCCCTTAAGACAAATAACAGAAGTTTCGCTAATTACAACCAAACAGATTCAAGTCATACATCAACCATCCAAACTCCGAAACAAAGATACAACGCGGCTATACGTCATGACGCATTAAAACAGCCTTATCAAAGGAAATAATTAATGTTTGAACCGTAAATTTCCGCTAAAGCAATTTATCATAGCTAGTTCGGATCGTACTGTATCCCTAGATATCACTCGCTAATAAAGTTTCGCTAGCTGTGATTATGTTTTACATTGTGGCGTATCAGTAAACTTTGTTATATACGAGTGTTGAGGATTTTGTAATGAGGTACTGCTGCACGTCAATTGCAAAAAGATGTTAAGAATATTGGCGTCCTCATTAGTAGAAACTGCCATCAATATAATTTCCAATTAGGACTGGCGTTACGCCGACGGCCGCGAAGCCAACACTTTCTTCAATATTTCTAGTGAATTTGTGTTGTAGGTGTAAACCTCACGACGTGCATGACGCAACGAGTCTCTGCATTCAATCAAAAACTTACAGAAAAAGTAGTAAGTAACACAAGACAATTCAGGGGACTAAAGATCTTGAATAATATATATAACATGCATATAATCACGTCTGTATTCCCAGAAGGGGTAGACAGAGGCGTGTAAACACCCACGTGTCGACAATTGGGTTTTGGTCCCGTGTTATATGAGGCGGACCTATTGCTATTCATCAGGCAGAGTTTCAGGGTCATGTAAAATGTTTTCTCTAACTCACTGGACAAAACACAAGAGCATATTACGAGTAATATGTCTACGCTAACAACATAATATTAGACAGGAATATAAGAATATATTGTATGAAACCCTGGCAGGGTACTAAGATAAAGCCCCGTTGTGGGTCTAATGCATACAACACCCTACTCACATCCACGTGAGAAGTGGCATTCTGCTCATTTGGCGCACTTTCTCTTAGTCGCCTTTTACAACACCCACGAGAAGAAATGGGGAGGTGACATTCTAACCCGGGACCTCATGGAGCATCATTTAAAAATAACGATGTTATTGTACATACTCTCTAAGATATCGCTCTTGGCAGGTCTTTTTAATTAATTAGGTATATATTTTATTTATGATTTCAAGTTCAATGGAATACTGAGCGAAGCTGAGCTATCACATTTACAAAAAAGTGTGGAGAAGATTTGTATCTCTTTGAATATGTAGCGTTTGCCATGTATCCGCACTTTTCCTTTAATAAACATAAATACGATGCATCGGATAACTCTACACGCATTCCTTTTTTAGATGAAATATAATAAATGATTAAATGTCGCAACATTTCTTTGTGTTTTTTTTATATGTTTAGATTACGGAAGCCTCCTTAGTTGGTTATTCAAATTCAGTACTAAAGCATATACCTAAGCAAATCAGATTTCACAACACAGAGTTGCACCTGTTTGTTCCCGCGACTTAGTCTCAGAGATAATTTTGTTTATAGTATGACATAAACTCGGGACAAAGACGTACTAGAATCATACACAAATGGAATACTCCAAGTTAGATCCTCCTGAGTCAGATCCAGTAAGAATCTTAAACACATACGCCACGATACTCCGCTTGATAAATGATAACACTGGTAACGACTAGCAGTCACGCAGGCCCTTGTAGTCTGTGATGGCCCCTAGTGAACTTTATTTGTGTTTGCAAGACAGCAATCTAATGATAATAGCTTACATTTTATGTCCAATTGCTATCACTTAAATAACTGCTGATTATTTAACTGTGGTAATTTTATTGGTTAGTTTTAGGGTTAACATTTATCTTACCTACTTATTTACCTAATTACTAAATTAATATAAGCAGGTAGATTATTTCTTTAAGTGCGTTTACTAACTGTTTGTATTTGTTTTATTTAACAACATCTTGCATCAAGAATATTTTTTATGAAGAAAGAAGCTTGTTATTGTTGTTATTTTGACTGTCCGTCACATTTGGATATTGTTCTTTCTAAGATGGTTGTTAATTACATTCGGTTGCAAGCAGATAGACTTAATAAGCCTGTTTAGGTAATAACACATCAACCTTAAACATAGTCTTGATTAAGGTCGAAGGAAAGTCAGTGAAGTGACTGAGTAAGAGATTTGAGAACTAATGATGGGGTAACGTGAGAGGGTGATGACTGATGACGGGGACTTAACGAGGTGGTGAGTGCATACTTTCTACGCAAAAATCTTGAGTTTTTTTGAGTCCTAATCTAACTGTGACAATTTGCTTTTAGCCTTATAATTTCCTAGATTTTATTATTACAAATAAGGTGCGTAACCTTATTTGTAAATTCACTCTTGTTTAATATGTAAACATACTATTTCAGTATAGATGGACATAAAATTGCTGGTACAATTTCTAAATTGTAGATCAATAGGATTAAATACCATATATGACTTCTTTGTCATATGCAATTTATATGCAATTGACGATATGTTACTGAAAATATGTGAAATTAATTTGGAATTAATAAGACGCATCCATTATTTTCAGTGTCGTGCGATCGTGTTGTGTATAAATCAGAATCTGTGGGATTCGAGCTATATATCTGGTGCGCGGCAGTCCATAGCCAATGCCACTGAGCCATCACTGCTTCAAATTACTTACATTAATGCCTAGGTATACAAATTAAATTTTCTAGCCATAAAACCAGGCACTTCAGATCTAGTAAGAATTTGATATTGCCTATTCACCTGATAGAATGTCGCATTCTATATAGCTATTAAAAAGTTTATTTTAATGCCACATACCGTATCAGCTGGAATGTCTTCTGCTGAACATATCCTACCCATTTAAGAGGGTGTTTGCCATAATTCCTACGCTTGGCAGGACGTGCACATTATATAATAGATATTTTAACAAATAGGGTATATTAAAAAAAATATGAAATTCACTTCAATGAAATAAAAAAATGCTCCGTCCTAAACCTTGCTTTGCAAAAAGAGCAATACTACTGAATCTTTTCTCAAATAGAAAGCTCGTGCCAAAACAATCCATACATTAGAGAGCCAAGTGGCGTGTCTTTAAAGGAGCGCTCCGTCACGGTGCCGGTTCGCAGACATATAGCCGAGCTCGCTGCCATTTCTGAACTACTTATTCACAGAATCCCCTTCCGAGGGGAGTTTCTGTAAGGTCACAGTTGTGGATCAATGCTGGCTAATCGGTCTTAATATTCACTTACAATCAGCTTAGTATATGTTAATAATATTTGAGTGAATTGATTTACTTTACATATAAAAAGGTTTAAAATAAAGAAAACGTAAAAAATACTGAAATATGACAAACTTTATTGCTGCAAGCACCCCAAAGGTTTTTTTAGGTGTGTGTTTTTTACGAACACCTTAGAGAGTGAAAAAGTCAGTATTTAATTACTATCTATACCAATAGTTTGGTTTAGTTGGAATTATCCGCAATTCTATATTTCCCCAAATAATAATAAAAATAAAATGAACAATTATATATTTACTACTTTTCTCGAAAGAAAAGTTTTCTACAGATATAGAGTTTTACAAACACATGTACAATAGCAGTAAAAACTAGTTTAATCTCTATATTAATATTATATTTTTACGATTCGTTGCTCGAATCAATAAATATTTCTAAGCCTGCCAGAACCAGTTACACCACAGTGTACTAGGGTACCAGGAGATGTTAGGAAACATCTGGTCAAATTTGGAACGGTGCCCAGGTCTCATGTTTACTACAGTTTATGAGCAAGCTGGCGCAATTCTGTTTTCGTTAGACAAGACAATGATGAATAACAATCACGGTGTCAATATCGTAGTCATATATTTGAGCTAGATATTCTAGTTCTAGTATTTTATTGCTTTTCTTGATGTACATTATTTTCTAAATTCAAAAAAGTAATTTCCTTTATTCTGTAATAAATTAAATTTCTACATCACTTAAAATTTAAGTTGAATAATACACGTGTCATAATATCATGAACCTTGGACCATGCGTTTACTACTCGCAACCTTATGAGTTTTGCATCGTCCAAGGTTAGTGAATTAAACTTTTTTATTTTAATATTTTAAATTAAATTTAAATAGATATCTTATTGTTTGATTTTCAGTTGTTAATACATTCACAGTAAAATGATATAATGTGTAGATTTTAAAACCTAGAGTAATTTGCGGAAACGCGTCCATATTCAAATAGATTTATTTCTTATACCAGGTTTACAATAGGATAGTTAGGAGTGATGCTTCACCATATCGGCAAATTAAAATTTATGTACAGAGTATTCTTAAAACAATTTATAGATTCAGGCCTTTGTTTGCGGGAATAAAATTAAATAATAACAAATATTTTTAAAATATCTTGTGAAAACATTAAAAAAAAATACTAAAAATATATTAAGTGACGATTCCGCCTAATTTTCTTCAAGATAACTTCGTTGTTCTACTTTAGACAAAATACATTTTTTATCCATTATTTTAATCAAGTTTACTCCGGAAATTTGATAGATTTATTTTTTATTACAACCAGCACTCAGTCAACCCAACAACAATATTACTTTTTTTTTTATAATACTTGAATGAATACTTTTTGTTGAGTATGAACTTAAAACACAAGTGAATCTGTGAATTAAAAACCTTGAGACTGGAATAACGTTTCGCTCTCGCTCGGTCAAAAAGCAATCCAGGTTACAAAATGTAAATGTAAATTTTGCAGCCCTCTCACTCGCATTTGTAAAGATTATTTCAAATAGCAACAATATGGTTTATATTTTTTTAAATGTAATCAATCATTATTTCGCTGCATGCAACTATAGATGTTCTCAACATATTTTTATTTTGTAACATGTTGAGTCCAATTAGAATTAGAGGCCCAAAATTCAAAATAACTAAATTACGCGTTTTGGATTCCCCATAACAGATATCAAATCAAAATTAATAGAGAACATCTATAGTTGCATGCAGCAAAATAATGATTGACCACATTTTAAGAAATATATACCATATTGTTTCTATTTGAAATTATCTTTAAAAGTGCGAGTGAGAAGGCTGCAAAATGTAAAAGGGCTCTTAACAATTATTCGAAGTGAAATATAACCTTTCTTGTTTTACATCTACGGAGTTACGCGATTAATTTAATATTTTTTATTGTGCATTTAACCGTAGGTAATGTTAAACTACACCGATATTGATAGTAAAAAATATGAAGCGTAAAGAAAATTTTACAAATGTCACATTATTTTTTCTTAAGTCATCATAACGTTATAAATTAATACCGAAAACCCTGTTTTATAATTTGGTTTAGAAGCTGTGTGCATAAGAAAGATGTTTTTAACGTGTTGTAAATATCATAAAAGATAGACTTGCAGTTTTTATTGATGGTTACTTGGAATGATTATAGAACAAACTTTATCATAAAGGTAAAGTTTGTTCTTTAATCATTCCAAGTTGGATGTATAATGTATATCCTATTTTTCGATTGAGCAAAAACAAAAAAATCCGTAACAAAAGAATTTTCTTGAGAGTCTGTGAATAGACCTATTTCATTGCATGTGTCTCTACAATAACACAACTCCTACTTTGCGAAAACTACAACAAGCCATAATTACGGCGCAAAATATGCAAACAATCTTTCAATTAAAGTGTAGATGGACAGCATAGGCTTGGTAAAGGTTCCTTTTTATCGTGTAGGACTTTAACGATGTCTAATGGATATTAAGCAACATGAAAATTTGTTAACACACTTAATGATGGATTAAAAGTTCCATGTCCATCATACATATCTGTAATTCATAAGTATATACATAATTGCATAGTGGTACAGCATTTCATGAATTTCCACCTGGACTGGATTTTCTACTTGATATAAGGTTTAGTTAGCTACCGCTATAATACTAAGCAAATATCTGTTTCTAAGCACCTAATGGTGTCTTTTGGTAGTTGTCTTTGAGAGGTAGTGATTCTAGGTTAGCTAGAACAATTACTTCGACCGCATCACCCCTTCAGGTGAGATAGTGTTCCAAAGCTAGCCTATCAGCTAAATAACGAGTTTTGAACGGAACAAGGAATCTAATAAGAATAATATTACACATTGAGTGTCAAAAGGCTCCGACAAATTCGATATGGGCAACATAATGACTATTCCAATTAGTTCGTCCATTTTAAATTATTCTCTGATAAGTTAGTTAATTGTTATCTGTGTTCTACTGAAATACAAATCACATTTGCCCATAACTTATCAAAATTAATATTCCAACGAATGCAAACGATACACGAATAAACACATAAACAATAAATTCGCAAGTTTATTGCGTACATTTTAAATCCATAGCTCATACAGCGTGGCGCAAAAAGTATTGCAACGTTGAGGTAATTTAGGTGATTCATGGGCTATTACATCGCGTTATTGAAGTTGCAAATAAAGGTAAGAAGGTCTTGTCCAGGTACGGCTTGAATGGGGTACATATTAAAACATAACATTGCTTCTAAAGTCTACTGTCATGTTTTAATGAACTAATTATTTGATTGTAGGATTGTAAGAGTATCGACATGGGAGGGCTTTTTGAAGCGCTCGTAGGATTATGTAATTTTCCCTGCAGTCACTACTTGGATGGGTGACCGCTAGTGGCATTTTATTACTGAGCGCTCTCCGTGTGCACTAAGATGGTAGACAGCCCTGTTGTGCGTTTAATGCACACAACACCCTACTCACATCCACGTGAGAAGTGGCATGCTGCTCAATTGGCGCATTTTTCTCTTAGTCGCCTCGACACCCTCGGGAAGAAATGGGGAGGTGGCTTACTTATAGCTCCTGTCTCTTGGTTTGATGAGAATTGATTGTGACAGACTCAAAATCAAATATTGTGTTTTTACATCGCGCAAATAGGAAAGTTACGTTTTCAGCTTCAATGTATGTATGTTTGTGAGTTTTTTTATTCTACCATAACTTCCAAACGACTTATAATGTACGAGCTAGTATTAGATTTGTCGTAGCTACAGACTTAATATTGTACCCCACATATAGGGGGACAATAGCAAGAACATGATGACGCTGTACTCATTCGTTCTAGTAAATAAAAATCTCCTGAGTTATTATATCAGTAACTACTAAATGAAATATTCACGATACCTTATGAAGTATACGAAGTTAAATTTACAAACTATAATGTTAGTAGGATGGGAAGTACGAATTGGCATCACGGAGTTATATCCAATTAGTGCGAGTAAATAAGACCCCCTTAATGAGTCCCTGAACAAACCCTTGTACCCACCTCCAAGGGCAGAGGACGAAAGGGATATAAAGTTGTTGCCGCGTACATTTCAACAGCTATTAAGAGAATTTTTATTTCGGGTTTTGTTTATCAAATAACGGAGATAAATTCTGATGAGAACGTTACTGTTTTAATTTGGTTGTTTCATTATTGTTTTTCTCTTTAATGTTTCTTTATGAATTTCATGTTTTTATATTTGAGTGGCATTGAATAATATTTTCGAACTTGAAGTTATTAAAACAAATAATTATATGGAATGAACATTAAAAAGAAATGTGTCACGTACTGCAACATGTATCGCATTAATAGCATAGTAGTATATTCTAGCTTGTTTTTTTTATTGCTTGTAGTAGGTGCCTTTGACTAAAATCTCACCTGATGGTAAGTGATAAGTAATGTGGTCGAAGGTGTTAACAGGCTTAACATAGAATTAGTGACTCTCAAGGCAGCTGCCGGAACACATTTATATATTTATATTATAATTGAATGTAGGTAAATGTATATATATGTACTAAACTCTACTGTAATTATTACATGCAATATTATGGTGTATTTTTTGGTAATTGGATGGTATTGCAAAATTTATGTAAATGACCTACCTAGTGTAACAAACATTGTTATAATGGTGAATAAATATTCTGATTCTGATTCTGACACACCTTTAGGTGCTTGGCGACAGATTTTCTACTTGAGGGTAGTCGCTTACCAGGCGGACATTCGCAATATGCCCTTCCATCATGCGGCGAAGCTCGAGCCCGCAACGGGATTCGAACCATGGACCTGCTGAGCGTCATTCCATAGCCAATTCCACTAAGCCATCTCTGTTTCAAAATAATACCTTTATTAGACTTGATGAGCCTTGTTCATTGTATGCCTGATAGTATACATCAAAACCGGCCAAGTGCGAGTGGGACTCGCGCGCGAAGGGTTCCTTAACTAAATATTCTGTGAATAGTTAAAGAGTCTACTTGTCACCGTTATTAGTATCGAGCAAGAAACGGTAAAAAAATCAAGTTTGTTAAATGGGAGCCCCATTAATTTTTTTTTTATTTGATTTTTAGTATTTGTTGTTACAGCGGCAATAGAAATACATCATCTGTGAAAATTTCAACTGTCTAGACAGTCACTAGACAGTATCACCGTTCTTGAGATACAGCCTGACGGACGGACGGACGGACGGACAGCGAAGTCACAGTAATAGGGTCCTGTTTTTACCTCTTGGGTACGGAACCCTAAAAATAATAGTTGAAGGGTTATCGTGCACGATATACAGTGGTCGTTAGTATTTTTTTTTAAATATAGTAACGGACGAGCTTCTGACACACCAACGAGACTAACACGCTTTTATCAGGAATAAAATATTACTGCCTAAATATGCTTTATAAAAAGGATTAATAAACCTATCTTCCAAATTACTAGCTTGGTCTTATGAGAATTTTTGTTTTGCTAGGCAAGCTTGTGAAGTAGGACATCGTATATTTTAGGGTACCATACCCAAAGATTTCAAATGGGACTCGATTTCCAAGACTCCTCTGTCTGTCTGTCAGCAGGCTGTATTTAGTAAACCGTGATAGACAGATGAAATTTTCACAGATTATGTATTTCACTACATACAAAAAATCGGCCACGGCTATGGTTAGCATCTTTCATGAACTAACCTACATGGTAAACCTAGAATTGTTGGTACTCAAGGACAGCTGCCGGAACACATCGTTAGGTGCTTGGCGACAGATTTTCTACTTGAGGGTGGTAGCCAGCCAGGCGGGCATTTGCAAAATGCCCGCAAAACTTCTGCCAACCCAGGTGGTCATATTTTACATATCCGTAATTTACTACCATGAGCATTTAAACCCACACTAAGACAGTGTATAAACGAGGCCAACCCTTACAAATGCGCATCAATAATCTACTGTGAGTGAAATTTATACTATAGCTATCTATTGACGCAAAAAAAAAACAATCTACTTCTAACATTAAATACTCATTATTATGTATAACTCAAATACTACTCTTACACACTCAAATTTAAATGGGACCACATAACAAGCACTGGCATTTGAATACAAAAAATGTATCTAAAACGGTACATCCTGTAGGAGGACGCACCCGAAAAAAAAACAGTGAAATTCAGAACCTCCTATTTTTTTAAGTCGGCAAAAAAGGCGGCCTAACAGCATAAAGCGGTACAGACACAAAAAAAAACAATCGAGTAGATAACCTCCTCCTATTTTTGAAGTGGTTTAAAAGTAGCCTTACTACTTGAAGCGATTTCTACCAGGAAACCAAGTAGAAAGTATTTTTATTGGATGGTAGTATATGCGGGCTAGTTAATAAGCATGTATTAAGGCTTACAGATAGGATATACCTACTCGTATATTTTTATCGTAATAACACAATGTTATTTCACTCGTATACAAATAAAGAAGAGTCTTATATGAATATGCAATCTCCTGGATAAATGCACATAAAACAAATGTCCGAAAAAGAAGATCAAAGAAAACGCAAGTCCTGTCTGAGTTCTACTTGTATCGCAATTTCCAACAATATGCAAAATTTAAAGGACACGTGCGAAAAAAACCTTTGCTCTTTGATTTCATAACCGCAATAAGAAAAGAACGTGGTACGTTTGATCTGTAACTGAACTTGCAGAACTGAAGGACTTCGACCACTCATTGTATGTTGTAATTATATAGTGTACGCGGAACACAGAACTCTTAACTCAGATCTGTGACTGTGGCTCGACGCTTTATAAGAACACCTAAGACCTGCCGTGATATAAGGATATACACCGTGTCCCAAAATTCAACGATAAGCCGGCATCGGTGCATGGACCTACTCATGACTACTCGGGAAAAAATAAAAAATAAATTATAACTCTTTTTTTTTTAATTACAGAGACCAAACATCTATTAAACATTTGTTATATTTCGTTACAAACGTCTTGATAAGCCAAAACAATGACAACAAACATTGCAAGTGTTCTTCCTGGAAATAACGGTATACTCAACACAATATCACTGTTACCTAAGAACAGTTACAAACTTTCAAGAATGGATATTAAAGTATTACAAACCTTCCGAGATACGGTGCCACAAGAAGCTACAGTTAACAACAATGGTGTATTAAATGGAAAATTAATACCTGAGTTTACTCTTACTTTGCTTCTTTAATGCATCTTTTGAAGTCAATCTATAAGTCAACTATATATAGACCATAGTAGCCATACAATGTATGTTCAAATTGAATTATAGGGCAAAGAGGAAAGCTCCGTTGCATTCTACCGGAGTTTATATTGGGACTGAGGAAATGATATTGAAAATTCTGCGATATGATTTTGACAAGATTTCAGGATTATGTTTATGATATCAATAATATAATTTACACATACCCAACATTATTAGTCGCGTGTGCGACTTTTTAAACGCTTTGAGTAAAGGATTTTAACGCTGTGTTAGTAATTCAATATTTGATTTTGAATCTAATGCCAACTTTCACCTCCGTTAAGGCAAGCCTTGTGTCCTTATTAGTACTTTGCTACAAGTGGTTTACCAGCACCGGTTCCTAAGGGAAGGACTTAATTGTTGTTCCACCTGTCATGAACTATTATGGCATTTTGGTCAAAAATTGCGTCTCCTATAACAGAGCTCCTTCCGCAATAAGCCTTACAATGTTCTTAAGTCCCAACTCGAATATTTAGACTGCTTCCCCGTAACGTTACCATCGTCTCCTGTACCTTAAGACTCTGTTAACTTATTTCATTACAAGCGACTTACGCGCAACTTGAACATGTTTGTATGAATAGTATTTCAAGGAAAGGCAAAAATATTGCTTGTACGTGTTTAAGTTTTAGTATGAGCGAAACGGTTTCATTGTGTCGTGTGCATTTAATGTAAAAAATTTTTAGCAGGTACGCTAATTTTGGAAGGATGCCATTCATGCTCATTTTTAAACAAACATTGATATAATGTCATGGAATTTTATAATATAGCTCCAAGGTTAACGTTTTACCACTAATGTCAACTGTCGGTAAGTAAATTATGTAATCAAAGATGTTGATCACTCTTAACCTATCATGGGAACTAACTTTCAAGGACAGATTTTGTAGCTCACTTTTTGGTTCTTGTTAGAAATTGGTTAGTATTTTGTATAAAACCACGCATTGGCAATGTGAAAAAAATGAGCAAGCTCCTTGCAGTATAGTTCAAGCCCATGATAGGATTCGAACCATTGAGCCTCTGCATGAAAGTCGATAGTCATTTCCACTAGGCCATCATTTTTTTAACACTTCTACTACTCTACTGAAAAATACATAAAAAATGGTCATACTGGTCGCGTGGCGTAATGCGTCACAGGATCTTAATTTCCAGGTCGGAAAGTTAGCGGTATTAGGCAGTATTACGCACGTAACTGGTAGATGACAACAGGCTTTCAATTTATATTAATAGTTTTTATTACATAATTTGTCTGTAATTCATATTATCTAACCTTCTTTACATAAATTATTTATGAAACCACCGTACCAACAACTGCCACCTATCCTAACGTAAAATGTATAACTCATAGATATCGTTCAACAAATTATTGGAGTACAAAATTTTATGCCCAAGGCGGGAATCGAACCCGCGTCCTCCGATATCGCGTCGGATGCCTATACCCTCTCGGCCACTTGGACACACACAGGGGGTACAGAGATTACATTTGTTCAAATATCTACATGGGACTGATATATATATATATATATATATATATATATATATAATATTATGTGATTGTGACGGAACAAGCCTGAGTCCCATCTGATGTTAATTGGACTATCTTCTGCCTATATCAGTTGCATTTCGTCAACCACAAATTGCACTGTGCTCGTCACATTGAGACGTACAGTTGTTAGGTCTCATGTGCCTGTAATTTTACTGGCTCTAAAGAACAGCTGCCGGAACACACTGTTAGGTACTTGGCGACAGATTTTCTACTTGAGGGTGGTCGCTAGCCAGGCGGGCATTCGCAAAATGGCCTTCTACTATGCGGTGAAGCTCAAGCCCGCGGCGGGATTCCAACCATGGACATGCTGCACGGCAGTCCATAACCAATGAAACTGAGTCATCACTGCTTCACGCAAATATATATATGTCAGGAAATGAGGGTGCTTAGATTTATGGACAGAGTTTATTAACTACAGCCATACATAAATTATCTATCATGACATTATGTTAAAAACTAACGCAGGTACATATATCTTCACTGCCCCAAGTACTACCAGGTCTCCAAATAATTACATTTAACCAGACACAAAGGCAATTAAAAAAGGATGTTAACGTTTACCTACATCGAAACATAATTCGATACATGCCAATAATAGTATGCAAATCCTAGCTGACCATCGAACAATATCCATCCTGTCCGTGCTCATAAATTACAAATTTTACGCTTTCAGTCAAATATTATAACAGTATGGGCTACGCCTGCTTTCTAGGGAGCAATTACTCAATTTGAATACACAAACATTGAAAATATATTTGAAAAACAACTTGAATAATATAAAACTAAATTAAACTTTTAACGTAGGTATACTTATAAAATCACTAGCGTCTTCGAGCAGCTTTAGCTAATTGTAGGATTTGATATATTATTATATGCATTTTCAAAAATTAAATAAAAGATACAAAAAGTACTTACATATGTATTAAAGGCATTAAATTCAATATCAATTGAGTCCTTTTGAAGATTTTCTTGTCATACTTTATTCACATTTTTATTTCACGATCAATATTGTGGAGTTCTACTTTTAAACGTGGATGTTAATAATGCCTTTAACTTGGTAGATAGAGGCTTTGACTGAAGTGAAAGATAAAATTCAGGATTTATACTTACCATTTTCTTTTGCAATGCAAACCGTAAAAATATACGTAATATTATCCTCCGTAGGATGACAACAGGTTGATGCTATATTTAGCCTTGCCATTCCCTCAATAAATTTAACGTCTCAAATTAAAACTTTACCTCTGGTTTTTGGGTAAATAGAAGGCGTACAATTGAAGATTTCCGACCTATTGGTCTAGAATTAATATTTTCCTAATGCGTACCTGTAATATATCATCGTCTAACTAATGTACCTGATCACGTAATATGCCAGATTAGGAGGAGATGTGGTAAATATCGGTATTTTAACTTTTATTGAGTTGATTGTATTTTTTCGCACAAGGAGTTCGAACTTCGAGTGGAATTCGTTAAAACCGAGATATGCTCTGCCAACTGAGCTATCGAAATAAGTGAGTCATAGCTCAAAATATGCCTTTCGTCCCAATTTATTAAGCGTCTTAAAGAGTGAGTGACATCTGCAGCCAAACTGAATTGAACTACAAACAAGACTAATTTTACAATTATAGGTTTTTCTACAATTATAATGTGCATTTTCAAACTCTATTAGATTATTGCAGCAATGATGGCCGAGCGGTAATAGCTATGGACTGCCGTGCCGCAGTACCCTGGTTCGATCCCCACCGCTGGCTTGAGCTTCACTGCATGGTGGAAGGGCATTTTGCGATTGCCCGCCTGGCTAGCTACCACCCTCATGTAGAAAATCTGTCGCCAAACACCTAACGGTGTGTTCCGGCAGCAGTCCTTGAGAGCCAGTGAAATTACAGGCACATGAGACTTAACAGCTATGTCTCAAGGTGACGGGCGCAGTGCAATTCGTGACTTGTGACGAAATGCATCTGTTATAGGCAGAGGATACCGCTCAACATCAGGTGGGCCTCGAGCTAGTTCCGTCACAATAACATAAAAAAAAAAAAAAAAAAAAATTGCACTAAAATCGCTTTATCCTAGATACTGCCATTATTGTGCTGTAGAATCGTTCTCCTCAATTTATCTCCCATCCTGGAGCGGGAGTATTCCCCCTTTCAAAAGGTGTAAAACTTTTATGCGCAGTAAACCAGATACCTGTGCTTAGATTCCGCATGGTTTTATTGCATCCTATTTAAAACGATATCAAAATGAGATTTATTTATTGTTAACTTCAGTTTTATATAGGAGATTTTTGATTTTGCGGTATATTGATGTATATTGTCACAAGGTTAATCGCGCATGCTAAGCGAATAAGCTCACAAAAAGAAAGATAGTACATATACGAGTAAATTAAACCGACTTCTACATTCAAATGTGTGAAATAACTTGTTAAAGTCGGTACTATGATCAATACATGACAAAAGTACCTATTATAACAATATTGTGCGTATTGTTCCGTCTTCAACAAGTTGTTTCACACTTCTTTTTATCACTGTAAAGTCGTATTAAGTTTTTGTAAAAACAAAACACTTATTTTAGTGACCTACTTACGTGATCGATTGTCATTCACTGTCAATGTAGTCATTGACAGTGAATATAGATATAGTTATCATCAACATAGGAAAACACTTTTCAGTTATTGGAATGTAACTCAAAAATTACTTGATTACTACTGTTTTTGATGAAATTTTAATGGGACCACACGGAAAGCACTAACTTTCAAATAAAAATAGGAATCATAAAAATCAGTTCACCCAGTCGAAAATTTTTAGGTAACAAACTAAATATAGATAAAAAAATCTTCTCCTTTTTTGGAAATTGGTTAAAATGGAATGAATCCAGGAGGTTTGAGAGGTTTGGAACAGCGACTAATATATCTCTTGGCATACTTCTATCTTTTGGGATAGGTTGGAACATACTTTCCAAATCTGAGCTGCCGTGGTTAATGATTCATAGTTCAAATTTATGCAAAATGACACACAACTTAGTTCGTTATGATAACGCTTTTAGTATCAAACTGGTAGTGAGTAAGATACCAGTTGGCTACAATAAGTAATTGGCTGAAACCGAACTATTGTGATATAATATAAAAAACAAATTTAAAGAATTAACATTTCTAATCCTTTACTATCTCCAAAATAAAATCCAGTAAAACCCGGCTAAAAAAGGAATCCCACATAAAGCTATATCAGAAATATTTATACAGACAAGTTTTAGGGACATAATATAATCTAATTACCGTTGTTAAATACAATGCTAATAATAAGAGAAGACATGTGGCCGACAATAAAAGAGAGTTAAAGGTTTATGGTTTCCCGTGGGGCTAGAATGTCACCCCCTATCTCTACCCCTGGGTGTCATAATATGCGACTAAGGCTAAAACACCAGAACGTGGGCAGCAGCGCTTTCTGAGGAACAGATATCTCACATTGCGATTCTCAAGATGCCTGCCAAGTGTGGGGATTATGACAAACCCTCCCATAAGGGGGGAGGCTGTGTTCAGCAGTGGACAATCCGCCTGATACAGTAAAGATTTTAACATTATGTATACTAAATGTTTTGTTATGAAGCGCTCGTAGCGATGTTTGCTTAGCTGTTCTTAAACAATCAGCAAAGTTAAGCAACGTCCGCCGCGGTCATGAATTGGATGAGGGGCCGCTAATGAAATTACTACTGAGCGCTTCTGTGCTTCGGAGGGCATGTTAGGCCGTCGGTACCGGTTGTTGTCTCAGGATGGCAGTCGTTATAGCATGGTGGTAGGGCATTTTGCGAATGCCTGCCTGGCTAGCTGACACCCTCAAGTAGAAAATCTGTTACCAAACACCTAACAGTGTGTTCCGGCAGCTGTCCTTGAGAGCAAGTAATTCTAGGTTATCCTGAACAACATCTTGGACCACATCATCACCTACCATTAAGTGAGATCGTGGTCAAAGGCTGACCTATCAAGGATAAAAAAAGGTCTAGGTAATAGATATTTTACTGACCTCACCTAGAAGAAACAAGGATAGGAAGATGCTGACAAACATTATGTTTCTATGCTCCTATGAAATCAATAATTTCTCCGTTGGTGGACAAACATTCTTCTTTTATTAAAATAGGATCAACAAAACGAGATGTCAATATTTAACGAGAATACTCAATATCAACGGATCCGCTTACCTACGGAGAGATAAGTTTTTCTTAGAGATGGAACATGTAACCGGTCAATGTTAGATATCCGGCATAGTAAAGGAAACATTGTGCAATAAGCAAAAATAAAATTCTTATTTTTACTATTCCTTGACCTAAAGTACGGAAAATGTAGGCGAAAAAGTTTTATATATACTAAAAATTATATAAATATATTATAGTAGGCATAAACCTATTTTTGCTCATTTTCACTAAAGTAAAGAAAGTTGAACCTTAACAAGGATATTTACTAATCAAAGTAATATTGTACAATAGTTTATAATTTTTCCCACAAGAAAATATAATTACAATTTTTTTCATAGTGTGGACCCTTGAATTGTGTCTGGTAAATAGCAAACGGCTCGCTTCTTATTACGTTCAAATGTACTAAGGACAAAAATATGCCTAGCAAAATATGAGTGGTAAGTCACTTCTACCTACATGTGGGATACTTGCTTGAAGATATATATCTAACGGCATACAAGGAATACGATAGTACAGATTTTCCAAGTAAGAATATAAAATACTTATTTTGCTGTTAAACTAAATTCAACGCGAAGCAGCGCCATATAACCGATTTTTGCAGAGCTGCGAGCAGACAAAAGAAACAATAAAAAAAAATTATCATACCAATAAACTATCTACCACGTAGCTACGATCACTGAATATAGTTCAAGAAATCTCATGGGTAGAAAATTACTTAAAGACATACGATTTAAAACTTCAAAGTTTTACAACAATATTGGATATCGCGTACACTAAGAAAAATTGAGTATTTGAGTACATCTCATTTAAGATAAGCTAATAATGGAGACTTTAAAAGATAAGAGCTTGCTTGGTAAAAGATTTTCTACTTTATGGTTGTACGACTACCTACCCCTAGAAGCAAATATAAAATGCCCTACACTTTGTGGCGAGTACGAACCATAGACCCTCTGTGCAAAAGTTTGTAGGTATTGCCTACTACTAGGCTCGGACCATTGCCTTTAAATAACTCAAAACAATCCTAATACTAGCACTGTAAATACATAAACTTTAGCTCCATAAAACTAGCGTGAAACGAGTACCGTGATATATGTCAACTTTTCCTCCAGGGGCCCACTTTGCCCAAAATATATTTCACAAGGAAATTCGTTTATGTTGAACAATTACATAGTGTTAGGCCAAATTGATAATTTTGTTGGAAAGTGGGTTTTATGTGTGTCATTACTGAGTATTATATTTTGATAGGTGAATTGTGACCAACGGCGACAACAAAGGATAGTTTAAATTATTGCATGTTATATGGCACAGTTTACAAAGCATATTTATCATAGTTTTGATATAAAGGTTATGTTGTAAACGTAAACTATGATGTTGGGCAAAGTTATCAAGTAATGTTCCGAAAAGAATGACAACTTTTATTTTATTTTTATGCCTGATAGGTTATCCTTTGACCACTATCTCACCTTAAGGTAAGTGATGATGTGGTCGAAGATTTTGTTCAGGCTAACGTAGAAGTACTGGCTCTCAAGGACTGCTGCCGGAACACACCGTTAGGTACTTGTTGACAAATTTTCTACTTGAGGGTGGTAGCTAGCCAGGCGGGCATTCGCAAAATGCCCTTCTACCATGCCATTACGACTGCCATCCAAAGACAACAACCGGGACCGACGGCTTAACGTGTCCTCCGAAACACGGAAACGCTCAGTAGTAATGTCACTAACGGTCACCCATCCAACTCATGACCGCGCGCGACGTTGCTTAACTTTGCTGATCGGTTGAGAACAGCTAAGTAAACTTCTTATTTCACGGCATTTAATAAAAAAAACTTACCTCAATACTGAAATAAATATATCGGACAGGGGTTCGTATTTTCCTGGTACTCCGGCATATTTGGTCCGACCAAATCACTTTGTGCAACATCTTTTTATTTTTGTACCACTCAATGTAATGAAAACGCTACTCCAATTGTCAAGGGGAGATTATGTTTCAGCAGTACATTATGTCGGAAAATGTATTGGTAACAGAAGATATTTGTTCGAAAATGTCTCGATAGTTGAAGTTGAAAGTTGACTCGCTGAAATTCATGTATAAAGTAATTTTAGTATTTTTGATTTTGTAATTATATATATTATAAGCAGCTAAAACATTGGAAGCAAAACTATACAGCAAAATGTTACTGAAGCAATGATGGCCGAGCGGTAATAGCTGTGGACTGCCGTGCCGCAGTACCCTGGTTCGATCCCCAGCGCCGGCTTGAGCTTCACCGCATAGTAGAAGGGCATTTTGCGATTGCTTACCTGGCTAGCTACCACCTTCAAGTAGAAAATCTGTCGCCAAGCACCTAACGGTGTGTTCCGGTAGCACATGAGACTTTACAACTTTGTCTCAATGTGACGGGCGCAGTGCAATTCGTGCTTGTGATGAAATGCATCTGTTATAGGCAGAGGTTAGTCAGCTTTATATCCGGAGGGCCTCGAGCTTGTTCTGTCACAATAACATAAAAAGTAAATTCGGCTAACAATGGTAGATGAGCAAATGTGTTCAAATTTAACTTTTTCATTTTGGATTTTATGGAGTTGAATGTGTGACCACATCTCACTCATGATTATTGCACCAGATAATTTAAAATCTAAAAAAAACGACTCCACCACTGAAAAGTTTGAAGCACGCAATATCTTAGGTGATATACTTGTAAAGTTTTGTAGATGTAGATTTATAAGAATAATATAATTTTAATAAATATTATAATATAATTATATAATACAATTATAAGAAATATAATTTAAAAAAAATAAATTTTAATGGGATAAATATAAAAGCACAAGCACCTTTCAAATATAAAAACGATTTCTCCCATATCGGTTTATAAATGAAGAAGTTACGACAATCATTAAAAAAGTGCAACTAAATGATGATCATCATTTAAAGGCAGTTTAATTAATATGAGTTATTGTGAATTCACATGTACTTAATACTAAAGGAAGCCACTCAATTAGAGTGTAGGAACACAGAGGCATATAGAATGTGTTCAATCTACTGACCTTTACATGAGTATTACACCAAACTTACCTTCGGAACGATTACCGTACCACAACCATTGGGATCAAGTTTCTTAAGTTCACTCCAAGAAATATCAAAATAAAGCACATGAAGAACCTTGACTGGAACTACTTGCAGATGAAGCTGCCAACGTAATGGCTGCGATGGAGTCATCCTGGTTATCTAATACATGGACGGACAATAATCGGACGGCGCGGAGACGCAGAAGCCTGAAGTAGGGATCGAAAAAGCATGCGGTCGCAATCCACTGAAAACTTTTTTTTTTTTTTTTTTTTTAATGGCGGTATGCCTTTATTAAACAAATACTACAAACTATATACAACACTACAGCTACTACAATACTACAGCTACTACAATACTACAGCTACTACAGTAAAAGCATTTGGACTCATAGGGAGTCCAAATGCTCTAGCCCACTATCAGTTGGCAGCGTGCCCAGCATGCTGGCAGCATTGCCCCGTTGAATTGCAATGCTTATTCTTTGAGCCAAATAGGTGCCAGCATTTTGATCACGCGTCGCATCGACCAAGCGCTCTGATAAATTTTGGAAAATACGATGAGCTCCCGGTCCCCACGGACCCAACGTCTCTACACCAAACGGCTCAAATATGTAACCCATACCGAGGTTAGCATATTTGCGCCGCTTGAGTTGCTCTGCCGAAGTAGCCGCGGCGCCAGCCCTCACGTGGGTTTCAGAAAGGTGTGACGGCGCTAAAGTGTCTACGCATGTAGCGTCCCACACTAAGGGCCGTCCTAACTTCCATGGAACCAGAGTCATGCCGTCAGGTCTTTTACCATCGTCACGCATCAGACCGTTCGGTTCGAGAACAGCTGGAACATTGGCGCTGGTAAAAGCCCGGCGAATGATATCGTTAAGGCTGGCGTGGCGGGAAATTCGACCAGCACTTCGAGAGCAGGAGAGGCCATGGTGACCGAGTTGGTCAACTGCAGTACCACACTGGCAGTGATGTGCAACACAACACCTTGCACCCAAGCGTAAGCTAATAGCGAGACGTAAAGCGGAAGGATCTATAAGGCTACCAGTTTTGTAAGAAGGAATGGCTTGTAACCAAAGACCTGATTCCCACATAGAAACAGCGAGAATACGAGCACGATCTGCGATACTAGGGCACGTATTTAAAAGATCTTTCCGTGCTAGCTCGCATAGGGGCCGATCCCACTGTTTCTGAGATGACATAATTTTTGGGAACTCAGTATTTGGACAAGCCAGTCCCCGTGTGGTTTTGGCCTCAGCCAGATATGCTACATCAAAAGAGCCTAAAGATGGTGCAAGAATTTTTTCTACTAAATTGTGTGTACTGTGTACAGAAGACAAAAAAGCTGGTAATGCCACACTAGAAATTTTGCGTATCCCTATGCCCCCCAACCTCACAGGGAGGGAAGCTTGCACCCAAGCCCTATCATCCATCTCAACATTCAAAACCGATATTAACGTATCTTTTAATAAATTGTCTAAGCTTAAAAGAAGCTCACTGTGTTTCCACAGCTGACAACATCTCAAAAAGTATGTAAATTTAGGAACGAAAAGGCAAAATCTAATAATAGTAAAAGCCATATGGGCGTTAATTTTGAATAATCTGCTAGAAGCATTTCTAAACTTTTGAATTTGTTCTTCGACAAATGGTGACAAAGATTCGTCAAAAATCGGTGAACCTAAAAGACGGAGCGAACGTTTTTCTACTAATTTTATATTAGGTGCAAGTAAGTTGAATTTTTCAATTATCGAAATTTTATCCGGACAAGTATCGCAAACAAAAAGTTCACATTTGGAAAAATTTTGTTCAAGACCAAAAAGACGAAAATCGTCTATAAGTACTCGCAAGTCATTCAATACCGTGTTCGCATCGCCTCCTAAGGTTCCGTCATCCAAATACCAAACGTTAAGTTTTGATTGGAGACGTTGAATTATTGAGTGGATGGCAAGGCTAAAGATGGCTGGTCCCAGAGGATCACCCTGTTGACATCCTACGGAAGATAATATAACGTTGTTTTGGTATTTTAATTTTGATGGTTTGCCGTAACATTGCCAAAGAAAAGGGTATAATTCCGGAATTTTATCTTTCACTTCGGTCAAAAGGGTGCCTCTATCTAATGAGTTGAATGCATTTTTAACATCCACCTTCAAAAGCACAAAATATAAAATAAAAAAAAACTATATTTAAATGTCAAGCTTAAGACAGCCATGCGTAAGTGAGACAACGAGATGTGTTGAAGAGAGACGGGGCGACATCACGCCACCTCGACCAAAACAATGCAGCGGCGAAAAGAACAAGGCATACGTGCGGATTGCTCAATATTCAAAGAACATTATAGGCTGTGATTTTATTGCCAAATTTTCATTGGTAGTGATTATTTTAGTATTAGGTATAAATATAATGTAGAGCTTAAAATAAATTCGTAAGATGTACTGTTTCATATGGGTCGGGGATGAAAAAATAGTGGGTTAAGTACAAAAAGAAATAATGGTTTGATACGATTGCCTAAGTAATTGTAAGTAAAAAAAATTAAGGAAAACAAAAAAAGCAATTCTCCAGGTGGGTAAGAGAACTACCTGCCTATCTAAATAAGCTGACTTTAAAAACACAAATGAAAACAAACAAATATGGAGCGTTCAATATATGAACAAAATTGGGTTTAATTTTTAAATTTATGATAATGTTTAAAAAGTAGCCAATACAAGTCAAGTACACATCCCCTAAGTACTTTGTGCTGTTTGTTTGCATTACGAACAAATTAAGTAGCAAATTGCAAATTTAAGCAGGTAGCTTCATATTTGCAACTTTTCAAAAATAGGCTTGGAGCGAGCAAACAGCGTTGATCACATACTTACCAAATTTTATATTGTACCTAATTAACAATGTATGTGTGCCAACAACATAGATCCATTTTCGAGTAGAACATTAGAATGAATTGTTTAATATTTTAAATAAATAAAAGTTATAATCAGTTTGCTCAGGAAGCAATGATGGCCTAGCGGTAATAACTTTGGACTGCCGTGCCGCAGGTCCCTGGTTCGATCCCCATCGCTGGCTTGAGCTTCACCGCACGGTGGGAGGACATTTTACGATTGCCCGCTTGGCTAGCTATCACCCTCAAGTAGAAGATCTGTCGCCAAGCACCTAACGGTGTGTTCCGGCAGCAGTCCTTGAGAGCCAGTGGAATTACAGGCACATGAGACTTATCAACTATGTTGTCAAAGTGATAGGCGCAGTGCAATTCGTCACTTGTGATGAAATGCATCTGTTCTAGGTAGAGGTTCGTCCGCTTAACATCAGGTGGGCTGCGAGCTTGTTCCGTCACAATACCATAAAAAAAAAGGAAAATTCTACATCTAAGAGGGTAATTTCGTGAGTCACATAAGGTGGAGGATGTATTCCGTTTCAATAAAATAATGTAAGGGCGTCATCTGGTAATGTGAAACCGAGAAAAGTCATAAATTAAAACGGTGAAGATGTACCGCATAAAACAGCCAGTTCTACTGCATCAGGGACGCAGGGCAGAGCGCGGTGCACAAAAGCAACTCTGGCTGTCTACTGGTGTAGGGTTTATAGATCTAGAGCCCCTAATCATGAACCTCCTGGAAAACGCAAGGGTGCGCATGTCACAATTTGCAATACCTATGATTAATGATGACCTCTCCTTAAAGGACATACATAGGGTAGGTGTAGAGGAAGACACGACAATTTACAAAAATAGACCGTTTGATTTGGCATGGTTTACTCGGCCACGTGGTGAAAGCTCGGGTGCAGCCCGCTTCATTTCACCCAAAAAATAGGGAATTTCACTCAAAACAATAGGGCTAACATCTATACATTTAACTTGTGCTAGAGAAGGCCCCTCGTGGGGTGCCGGGTTAGAATTGCACCTCCCCATGTCATCCCGTGGGTGTCGTAAGAGGCGACTAAGGGAAAAATACTGGAAGGTGGGCAGCAGCACCTTCTAAGGAAATCCGAATCTTACACTGCGATCCCCAAGCCGCCTGCCAAGCGTGGGGATTATGGCAAATACCCCCTTAATAAGGAGGCAGTGTTCAGCAGTAGACGACTCGGTGAGGCAGACGAGTCGGGTGTTACAGTACAGAACAGTACAGAGATGGCTTACATAGTCGATGCTATAGTGATGGCGCGGGCTCACGAGCCAAGCAGTTCATCAATCGTGGAGCATCACAAAGTATGTTTACGAAAGGAAGCAATAAAATTCTGCCCGGTGTTATAACTTACCTGGAAATATTTTTATTCAAGCACATATGTTCACAAATACGGATGCCAAAGAATTGTGTAGGTATGTCATAATTTCAGTGTCGTTTTAGTATATCTTAAAGTTTATGGTCGATTCGGATTGAAACAGATTACAAACTCAGCTCAGCAGTTTCTAATCAGGAAAAGGTTTGTATCACTGTTTCTGTTAATGGAGATAAATCTTCAATTCCGTAAATTGGAACGCGAAAATTACTTTATAATTCTAGAGTTCCAGACAAAGTAACTTATTTATATCCACAACTTCAATAACAGCACTCGGAATGACCAAAATTCCGTCTTAGCGATTAAACTGAAACTTTCTCGCTGAATTTATCGCGAGGACGCTCAGTTATTTTTCAATTTGGAAGATATCTGAGACTCGCTCTAACTGTAGTTTAAACGGCGATAAGCGGGGAACAAGAAACTTTGTTATTGGTACAAAAAAGACTATTTTGTTTCGCATAAAAAAAGAGTTCGAAAAAGCAATCTAACTCGTTAAAAGCGGCGATTTTGTGATGGTCGCGTGAATAATTTGCTATCTGGATATTTGTAAACTCAAGGTGTTTTTTTAGATTGTTTTTGAAGAAACTTGCACATGATTTGCAATAAAAATGACATTATTTTAAGCTGCAAAGTGACCATTACAATTAATTTACATCCAAACATAGAAAATATGACTGTGCTATGCTGGAGAAAAATCGCAAATGGTAGCGGTGTTGTTTTCATGTGAGAGAGAGTTTAAGGTTTATCAAGAAACATAACACAAATTAATACTAAACTAACTCAATAATTTTGTTGTTATATTTTGAAGTGATTTGAAATCGCATGTACTAAAGTTATCGTAAAAATTATTTCACGGTTTTATCATACCAAGTGAAAGCTGAGACGCATATTTTTCAGAAGGTTTACTTGAAAACATTTTATTTTCGCATGTGGAATTGAATTTTACGATAATATTTCACATCTCAGATGCAGGTGCGCTCGGCAGATATCTGTCTTTGAAGACATTTTAAACGATGAATAATGGCCAAGTACCAGAAACAAAATATATTTCAAAAATAATATTAAAAAAACAAATGATGTACTTTTCAAGAAATCAGTACGATTTATTTGTGATATCAGCCGACTTCCACCACTGAAAACTTATATTTTTCAGCAGTAGAAGTCAGACCATGAAATCGTTAGCTCAAAGTGTTCGAATCAGCATGGTACCGACTTCTGTAAGCTATTTAATACTTTTCAGTGATGGAAGTCGGATGCATTTAGAAAAAAACAAAACCAAACATTTTGTGAGTGATGACCACTTTTGAAGCGTTCGTAGAGAAGTTTGCTTAGCTGTTCTCAACGGATCAGCAAAGTTAAGCAACGTCCGCTGCGGTCATGAGTTGGATGGGTGACCGCTAGTGACATTACTACTGAGCGCTTCCGTGCTTCGGAGGCCACGTTAAGCCATCGGTTCTGGATGTATTCTTATGATGGCAGTCGTTATGGCATGGTGGTAGGGCATTTTGCGAATGCCCGCCTGGCTAGTTACCACCCTCAATTAGAAAATCTGTCGCCAAGCACCTTACGCTGTGTTCCAGCAGCTGTCTTGAGAGCCTGTAATTCTAGGTGAGCCTAAACAACATCTTCGACCACATCATCAGCATCAGCTACCATCAGGAAAGAGACAACCATCAGAGAAAGTGGTCAAAGGCTTACCTATCAAGCATAAAAAAAACCACGTGTTCAAAAAAAAAACCTTAGGCTAAACCAGGGCTTAAGCCACGGACCCAAATATTTGGCTGTCATGGCAACTGTCGTCTACATACTTGACGTTCTATCAGGAATAAAAAAACACTGTTTGCTACTAAAGTGTTTTTTTCATAGGCTTAGAAGTAGCGAAAAAATCCTAGGTCTATGGTTTTTTTATTGCTGATGGACGAATCTTTGATTGTTGGTAAGTGATTTTTTGGTCAAAGATGGTAAACAGGACCTGGATTGGGAATTTACTTTTAAAGCAAAATGCCTATGCGATGAAGCTCAAGTTCATGACGGGACTCGAACCCTAGTAACTCGGCCAACTACAGCTATCACAACGATTTCAACTTGCAATTAGTAATTATTACAGCTATAGAGGGAAAACCGTTCCGTACATATGGATATTTCTCATATACATATAATTAATTTTGACCTGTAATATTATTACTAATAGCAAGTTTTCAGTAATGAATAAGAGTGCAATAACGATTTTTAATAAAGTTCATTGACATCAGAATTGTCAACAACCCCAAGTCTTCCGAAAACTTAAGAGCCATTTCACAAAATCACGCTACTGAAGTTTAGGTAAATGCCAGCGCATCGCATACACAAGCGAAAGAAGTGACGACGGAATAGCGTGACTGTGAGTAACATATTTTGATACTAGCACTCATTAATAAAGAAATGTAAGTTGCGAATTTAAAAATTGTGTGATTGGCGTGAGTAAATAATCAATTTCTTGTCGATTACTTGCTAATGTTATAGAAAAGAAGTAGGCATATACATTAAATAGTCAACCTACATCGTGAATCGTATATTTACATTTCATCCTTGATGAATAAAAAATAGATATGTTTGAATAATTTATTGTAACAATAAACTTAAATAATTAAATAATTATACGGCTTAAAATTATATAAATATTTGACGTAACGGCATTTATTAAAAGCTGCGGACTAAAAGCTCTTTCTTTTAAATTTTCCATTAATTGCTATTTTCATCGTTCACACTCTACACAGTATCTATATCCAGTCGTTAATACTGGCTGCCATAATGACCATGCATAGGATTCAGGTTTATTTTTCTGTGCATCCGGAAAACAACTCAGTACCAACCACAAACGTCCCATGACGTTTTTGGTTTTCCATTACTTAAACATGTGACCCTCATATTCCCATACCACAATATATCACCTTTTACCTTTAAAAAAATAACATTTTCATCCATTTAGTTTGAGTAGACCAAACAGCGAAATGTAAATATATTTTATATTTACACATTTTGAGGTTTTTTTGTTTTTAAATCGAATATCTTTGATGCAATCTATAATCAACATATATACTTCTTGGTACCAATGCAATCCTCACTATATACTCTTATGCTCACTATTTCCTCTATGGAAAATAAATGATAATACACCTTTTTATAGAAAAAAATACTGGAAATGGGGTTTGAACACACGACAAATATGGTGGGAAATAGTAATTTAATTGCTATTTTTATTTTTTCGTAACTAGACTCACCTAGAACTTCGATTCTTCTTTTAATATAATAATTTACTATTGTTCTTTAGCCATGAATTGTTACAGATTTTTACGCCAAATATTTTAAATTAACAAGATTAAAACAACCCAATTGTTTTAAGAACTTTGGCGGGAAAACTGTATTGAAGAGCAATATTTTTTCTGAAAAACTATACCACCTACGGCTTTGGTCCTTCTTTGATATTATTATTTACATATAATTTATACACTTGTATTATTTCAGATTTTTTGGTTTAGAAGTTTAAAATTAGTTACGAGATTATTTAATACGCAAATTTGCATCGGTAAGTGTTTGCGTTGCAAAATGAATCGAGCGAAAAATTACTTATACATATGCAAAATTGCGTTTTTCTAGGTTTATAACTGTTGACGTAGTTACGAGATTAATATGAAATGACGTAATATTTTGGGGCCAAAACGTAATTTGTGCTGGTTTCAGATTTCATCAAAATATTCAAAATACTTCCGTTATCTCAGAAAAGTATGGATTCTTTCTTGTATGGGCAAGGATGCATCCTTTTGAAAACCATTTGGATTATGAGAGTCGTTTTTTTTTTTTATGTCATTGTGATGGAACAAGCGCGAGGCCCACCTGATGTTAAGCGGTATCCTGTGCCTATAACAGATGCATTTCATCACAATTCACGAACTGCACTGCGCGCATCACCTTGAGACATACCTGTTAAGTCTCATTTTTGCCTGTTATTTCACTGGCTCTCAAGGACTGCTGCCGGAACTCACCGTTAGGTGCTTGGCGACAGATTTTCTACTAGAAGGTGGTCGCTAGCCAGGCGGGCATTCGCAAAATGCCCTTCCACCATGCGGTGAAGCTCAAGCTCTGGGCGGGATTCGAACCATGGACCTGCTGCGCGGCAGTCTATAGCCAATGCCACTGAGCCATCACTGCTTCAAAACTTAAACTTACGCAGAAAACATTTACGCAGATTTTATGGTAAATTTGTAAATACGACTATCGAGCGCTAACTGGTATCCCGGTTTGTACAAATGATGGAAAAGCCGGGAGGCCGTTTTGTGCAAATAAGGAAGGTATTTTAATATCCGGCTGAAGTTATCGCTGTTTTCACTTATCGACATTAACTGAATCCAAAAATATTGGAAATCAATTATTCGCCTGTCATCTTATCCTTCTAAAACAAAAGTTATAGTGAGTTACTAATTTAAACTAGAATAATATAAAAACTAGCAGACCAAAAAGAAAAAGTCAACCCTCTGAGGTTGTTAGCATTTTTCCAATATTGCTGTATAAGGCTGCATAATTGTGACGTTTCCTTTTTTAACACAATGGATGAACATAGACTAAAGATGTAGTTACTTAACAAGACAACAATAATTATATTATGGACAACAAAAAAAAAGTATAGTTTGTTACTTAAAAAAATAAAGACATGATCAAAACTCTGTGGTCGCACTATAAACTTGCGTCTAAGCGTTCCGCGTACGAAACGTCAGAGCAAGGCAAAACGAACGCAGGTCCTACCTCGATGAGCGCTCGCGCGGTACTGATCGCCTCGCGCTTGTACATTTCAATTTATGAGCATTTCGAGTTATGTTAAATAATTTTTCTTGTCTAACAAAACAGAGTTAATAGCACAATTTATTAAAGATCAGATTAATTAAAGAATGAACTTTCTTTTTATATAATATCTGTTTAGAATTACACTTTATTAAACGCAATATATCGTGGTAAACTGCTGATATAATTCGTGGAAATTAGCGCAAGATCTTTATTTCTTTTTCTACAATGACGATTAATTATCGATATTCTAGTACACTATGTGTCAACAGGATTATATGCCTGATGCACAGTTTTTTTTTTAGTTAATTTGATGAATCTTTATACAAGAGATAGAACTCTGAAGTTGGCTATGTGTACTTTAATTCGTAAAACAAGGCGCGGGAGATTGGTCACTACAAAATAATTAATGTTATGTTTGTAAATCTGGTACATTAACTGAAAAGAGAACAGATTATTCTATTTTTATCAATTATTAAACAACTTGTAGATATTTGCTATGATAGTAAATTAAGCGCTTAAAATCTTCGTATACCGCATTAAAATGTAAAATGCCTCTTAAAGCCACTCAATATACGCAGAGACATTGGATCTATTAGTGTCTTATATAGCATTTATAACGGGGAGTGTTCTGACCAATTAATTAACCTGATGTCGGCGTCGTTTTGTCACCGCACTAGCCGCCATCGCCAGAAAGCTCATCCACATAATTATTATAGATAGACACGTGGAGATAAGCAAGTTACGCTACGAGCGCTCCAAATATGGTGTCACAGCAGCTGCGATGTATAGACGTGATGTATACCATCAGGCGGGCGCCCAGTTCTTTATTCATTTCATATAATTCAATCAAACTTTTTTTTTATGCCTGATAGGTTAGCCTTTGACCACTATCTCACCTGATGGTAAGTGATGATGTGGTCGAAGATGTTGTTCAGGCTAACCTAGAAGTACTTGCTCTCATGGACAGCTGCCGGAACACACCGTTAAGTGCTTGGCGACAGATTTTCTACTTGAGGGTGGTAGCTAGCCAGGCGGGCGTTCGTAAAATGCCCTACCACCATGCTATAACCACTGCCATCCTAAGATGACAACCGGGACCGACAGCTTAACGTGCCCTCCGAAGCACGAAATGCTCAGTAGTAATGTCACTAGCGTTCACCCATCTAACTCATGGCCGCGCACGACGTTGCTTAACTTTGCTGATCGGTTGAGAACAGCTAAGTAAGCTTCGCTACGAGCGCTTCTTTTTCTTTCGATACACACACATACACACAATATTTTGTTTTCTTTTCATTTATGGGTGGGTTACTCATTCGTAATACCTCCCAAGTAGCTTGACTGATTTTGGTTTTAAATTAATTTATTCAGAAGCAAGCGTTAGTGCAAAATATGTCAAAGCCAAACATAACGAAAATCTGATCAGGCATCTCCATCTCTAATGAGAGTCAATTATAAATCACGCACAGTACTGCTCATCAAATATGTTAATACCTATCATAGCTACGAGTATATGCTTAGGCATAAACTAAAATTTTCGTTGGCCAAAGGCAACTCTGTCACTTCATTTTAATTTGCATATTATGAATTCAAAGATATTACTTTGATGGAGCGTCTCGTATAGCGACATAATGTATCCTCATACGCTATGCATAGAAAATACCTACTGTTACTCTCATGAAGAAACTCATAGCAAAAAAAGGATTACATCCTCAGAATACAACTTAATAGAACGCATGAAATATATATACAGGGTTATTAGTAAAATGCTAACAACCTCTTAGGGTTGACTTCTGCTAGTCCTAACAAACATTTTGAGTTTTTTTGTGTTTTTTATGCGTATTTAACGGCATAAGTACGAGGACTGCCTGATATTAAAAGTATCAAGTGCTTGTCATTTATTATTTCATATTTTTTATTTCTTTGCTCGATGTAAATATTCCAAACTCTATTCAAAGGGAGCGCGGCGCGGTCCAGTGTTGCCGCGGTGAGCGCTCTTGGCTCGAAGTTGGCTGTTAAGTTTTTCTAGTACTGTGTGACAATTTTAATAATGCCTACTCCGAGCCAAGAGCGCCCACCGCGGCAACACTGGACCGTGTCGATGTTTGTAAGAACTCAACCCTAAGAGGTTGTTAGCAGTTTACCAACAACCCTGTATATTAATTAAATATAACAAAAAATAACTTAACTCTTTAAAATCTTAAATTTTTAAGATTTTAAAGAGTTATGTCGTCACGAAAACATCACACTGGCGAAGATAATATGACTATATAGCCATTCGTTTCTCGCTAGAGAAATGTATATTAAATGTAGATCCCGTGTCAATAGAGACATATAACTATAAATAGTTGATTACTGAATGTTCACACTGCCAACGAGAACTTTACCTCTCCTAGTTTTCCTAGCGAAAAGAGCTATCAAAGATAAAACTTGCTCAGGAACTGGTTTGATGGTTGCTGTAAAACTCGTTGTTTTTTTTTTTTTAATGTAATTTTGATGGAACAAGCACGAGGCCCACCTCTGCCTATAACAGATGCATTTCATCACAAGTGACGAACTGCACTGCGCCCTTCACCTTGAGACATACTTGTTAAGACTCATTTTGCCTGTAATTTTACTGGCTCTCAAGGACTTCTGCCAGAACACACCATTAGGTGCTTGGCGACAGATTTTCTACTTGAGGGTGGTCGCTAGCCAGGCGTGCATTCGCAAAAATGCCCTTCCACCATGCGGTGAAGCTCAAGCCCGTGATGGGATTCGAACCATGGACCTGCTGCGCGGCAGTCCATAGCCAATGCCACTGAGTTATCACTGTTTCAAAAATATATGATAGATACAATTCGCCTTGAACTAGTGATGCTAGTAATTATCTGTCGCACTCGCATACTAGCCTAAAGTGACAAAACTATAAGAACTACATACTCACTTCTCGATGCTCGCTAACTCGTTCCTAGTTTCTAGCTCTACTTGCTTATCGCTCATCTCCAGTGGTGGGACAGATACCTAAGCGCTATGTATCAATTTAACAAACTAAATGATATAGATATGTGCATGAAACCTGCGATTAAAAACTTGAAGGATGAAATGACCATGTCACAATATTATTCAAACAGGTGATAGCATTTTACAAAGCTATACAAACGATAAAAGCCTTCAAGCGCTTCATCGTGACCTTCTTCTGTCACATAGTTCCAATCCGGTGTCAAAGAATATATGAGAGTTGTTCAAGCTGGTGTGTATCGTAACTCGAAAGGGTCGCTTTTCTTTCCGAAGAAAAAAACAAAAGCAAGAGTCACCCTTAATAGGGCCCGTTTATTCCCCGTTAAGGGTCGGACCACACCTGGAGTAAATTGAATTCTATGAATAAATTTCCCTCTTACACTTTTGGCGGTTTAAGTCTTGGGTTAGCAGCGATTATTTTTTACAAGAGAACAACGAACATTTGCTGCCAGTTGGGCTAGAATTGCCCAACGACATCTCCTTCTGTGGAAGTCGTAAGACACAAAGAGAAAATTTCAAAAGTTGGGCATCAGCACCTTCTGCTTCATCTTATTAGTAATACATCTAATATTTGAATGGCATATAGCGAAACATTTAATGAGCGGCAAACGGCTTGACGGTGGCGGCAGTGTCAGCAACCGTTAGAATGCGTGATATGGCATTAATCTCAAAATAACAAGGATAGTGCTAGTGTTAACAATTTAGCAGTTATACCACTTACATCTCAATATCAATACGAATGTGCAACGTTTTGCATCTTATCGATAAGGCACTACTTGATTCCGCTTTATCGCAACGGACAAGATAATTTGTCGTTTGTCGTTGGAAATCCAAAGTTGTATCAATATCCTCTAAGTGATTAATAGATACTGGAGCCACCTATCGATATTTCAGTTTTAAACTGTGAATTAAAACAACAAACCTATTTTCTTTCACGGGTTGTTATATCGCGGAACTCTAATAGTTGAACGAGGACGACACGCAATTGGGCGTTTTGTTTTTATAAATGCGTATGCTGCCACCTTGTACCATACATCACCTCTGTCCCGCGGCCACATTTCATCGGAAACAAGAACTTATTGCTTCTCGCCCGTAAATAACTTGATATTATTAGATTACAAATCAAACGAGAGTCCTTGGTACAACAGTCCGCGAGGCGGCGATTCGTTAATTTGGTAACTTTTTTGAGTTACGTTTTGTTTTTATTATCGTAAGTATACATACAAATAAATACCACGCGGAAATAACTGGTGTGTACTGCCGCCTTTACACCGTATGGCTGAAAGATTTTAGGGTTTTGTACTAGAAAATGGGTCCTACTAAGACTTGACTGTGACTATCCGTCAATCCCTACAAATTTTAAAGAGCGTTTCTTTGGATCCTTAAACTTGTTGAAAATTTAACGGAATAGGTATGTTTTAATATAGTTAATTGCTTATATAATAATAACAATAACAAAAAATTAAGAATCAAGAAACTTTATTTAAACATAAGTTTTGGTTCTGTCTTAAATATGGTATATAAGCATCATATAGAAGCGTCAAACTTATACAGCGCAATATCTAAGATATAAAAAACATCCATATTGATGAAGTTGGTCTTCCACTAGCCGAACTATATGAAAAAAAAAATTACCACATTCTGAGTAGCTACGGAGCCTTCGGTGTGCAAGTCCAACTCTAGGCCATTTTATTTGTATTATAACCGTATAGTTTATACTTTGTACATTCTGTGTATTCAGCCGGCTTTACACCGACAACAAAGAACATATACTCCACCGAGAGCGTGATTGTAAGTTTTTTTTGTTTCATAATAGACCTGTATAGATTGTACATTTACTCCTAATATTTGACAATGAATATAAAATTTGTGGCGACCAGGCATTCATTGTATTTTCATTATCAGAGTGCTTGATCAATTCAACGCGTGATTCAAATGCTAGCACTTATTTGCGTCAGCTTGCTGGGCGTGCTGCCATTTGGCAGGTTGTAGGCTAGAGCATTTGGACTACCTTTTTTTGGTTGCCTAAATACTTCCGATATAGTTGCTGTAGTATTGTTTATGGTTTATAGCGTTTTGTGAATAAAGGCTATAAAAATAATAATACATATTTTGTATTACTTACATAAAACTAGTCACGGCCAAGTCATACTTAATTAAAAAACGTGGCAATAAGTTATATCATAGTAGTGTTTTAGTAACGAGCTGAATATTACTTAAGGATAATAGATATTTGTATTACTTGACTGTACTGTATCAGACGGATCGTCCACTGAACACCATCTCCCCCATTGTATGGGAGGTTCGCCATAATCCCTACTCTTGGCAGGCGGCTTGGGTATCGAAGTGTATCCTAGCAGTTCTTCAAATGGCGCTGCTACCCATATTCTCACAGGAAGGTATAGCGGGGTACTAATCTAGCCCGGCACCTCACGGGGCATTTTAGTAAAGAACAGGAAAATTAATATATCTAGAATTATGCACGCTTACAAACACTAAGGGCCTGTTTCAGAATGTTCGAGTAAGTTCCAGTTATACTATCCAGAACATATTTAATAAATAAAACACTATATTTGCGTTTCACAGTGATCTATTTAGCCTATCCATCGGTTAAAGCTTGAAATGCGCTGCATGTGAACTGTCATTTTTATCATTCAGTTATTTTATGTTTGGGTAGTGTAACCGGAACTTACTCGAACATTATGAAACAGGCCCTAAATCTACCATTGTTACCTACCTCGGTACGAGGGCATATAATGACACCATCCAAAAGCGAGATGGATTCCCACACCAAGGGTTCCGTACAAAACAGAATATACCAAGAATCTATATCTTTTCATACAGATCGATATCTTTAGCTGGCAACAGACCAGCGCTTGGCCAGTTTTGAATATTCACAGACGCACATTTCGTCACAAGTGTCAGCAGGCACAGTGCTGCATCCCTGACATGATTTCTACATCCCTGAAACGTAAAGTTATTGAGCGTTGTGTGCCTGTCATTACGCTGGCTCCTATAGGTTTCACACCAGAACACAGTTAAGTAATGCGAACATCAAAAAGTACACAAATTTCAATAGAGATGATGGTTGGCAAGTACCACCTACTTGGGATCCTGTTATCATATTAGTTAAATCCCAAAGCCGACACAAATCTGCAAGACCTGGACACTGTGAGCGGATACTGCGTGAATAGGGAACGTTATGATTAATATAAACATTTCGGACGGTAGACCAAATCATTTTTTAATAACTCATGTGACAAATAAAACCAATTAGTCACCCCGTGACCACGATCACTGCAAAGCGTTTGATTGAAACGTCGAGACAAAAATATTGATAAATATACGCGATTTGAACAGTTTAAAGTTGTTTAATTACTATGTGTAATAATCGCGAAAACCTAAGACATCATAATGCGAACATTACTACCTGACTGTAATAAAAAAAGAGTATGGAAGTACATCCCCGAACTAACCCGTTCACAAAAAGTTCTACTGCTACTAATACATTACATACCAACCCCACGCCAGTGGAATAAGGGTAGATGAAGATGATAAATACATAAGCCTCATGTTACATTTCAGTTCAAATAATATCAGCTACGAATCCCTAACCCTTAAAACAATACGTTGTAACCTACATATAATCGCTTAATCATCACCCCTTACTCAAGTGGCACATTTGCCCTTCCGCTGTCATTTTCGTAAGACATCCATCAATCTCCAATAGGTTGTTGAACTTTCTTCGATCTATCTAAGGAGGATATATGAAACTGTACTGTAATCTGTGGCCGAGGGAGATAGTTAGGGGGATAGCTGTAATTCAAAATAAATCAATCAAATAGTTATATGTTTTACAAGGCTGTAAAGTTGATATTTGGCGATTTCAATTTTATTTGGCGCGTTTACTTTTAATGAACATAAACATTAGATAAGTACATATTTTGCCTTTTTTACCGACTTCAAAAAAACTACTCGTACTACTCAATTCATCTGTTTTTTTTCATGTTTGTAACCTCAGGACTTTTGACTTGGCGAAACGATTATTTTTTATTATTTTTGATAAGCATTTGACCGCTGTCTCAGCTGATGGAAAGTGACGTCGCGGTCGACGGTGGAACATGCTTGCCTAGCAAATACCCGTTTTTTGATGGTTATTTTTTTATATGAAAGGATGCTTGCCATGTGGTACTTAAATATCATCAAAATTAGTCAAGCCGTTTTTGAGTTAAACACCAATAACTGAAAAGAATTTTCCTATACATATTGATGATATAGTCATTCACAGTGAATGACAATAGATCCCATAAGTATCAAGGGTAACTAAATAGATTGAAATTTTATTTTACCAAAAATTTAACCGACTTCAACACTCAAATGTGTGAAATAACTTGTCGAAGTCGGGACCATGCGCACAATATTGTGATAATAGTTAATTTTGAACCATCATGGTACCTACCGACTTCATTATTTTTTTTGAATATATAACTGCCCTTAGTGCAGCTTATAACATGGAGAAACACACTTATATTTCTACTTTAGTCGTTCGTTAAAAGCTTCTGAGGAATAAACTAAATTTTATATAGACGAATATCAGACAACTCTATTTTTTTAATGTATGTTTCTGTAGTGGCGCCTTCTCTTATCCCCACCACTAGAGCATTTTGCTACCCTAGCCATGCGAGCATTCGCAAATGCTCTAGTGGTGGGGATAAGACCTTAAGTACAAAATTTGTCGGCAAACCATTTTTTTATATTTTTGACAAAAAATCCTTAGTTATCTCTTAAACACTGTTTTATTGGTAAAACGTCGCGATAAATCGAACCAAGAGGGTCAAGGAGTAGTATCCAAAATGGGCTTTAGAACATTGGCGAACAGATAATGTGACTAATAAATTTTCAGCAGCAGTTAAAACTACGACTAGCAATAGTTTCACCTCATATTACCACCAAATTTGAGCCCAAAACCTTTCTGATAAAATGCGGGTATTATGCAACTTTTCTTACCCATTCGTTTGGTTACTTATGACCAAGTCGCCAACCTGATTGTAAGCGTCACGATTGTCCATTACAATAATTGCAGTCTCCATCCCATAGTGCACAACTACACTGCGTCGTCTCATTCGTCACTTCGAGGTGTTAGATATAGTATCCCGTTCGTCCAATAATTATGTTGATATCGTAAGAGGCGACTAAGGGAAAATACTGGAGGTTGGGCAGCAGCGCCTTCTAATGAACTGTTATCTTACATTGCGATCCCCAAGCCGCCTGCCAAGCGTGGGGATTATGGCAAATACCCCCTTAATAGAGGAGGCTGTGTTCAGGAGTGGACGATCCGACTGATACAGTATACAGTTTAGTACAGAAAATGCTAACAACTGCTTAGGGTTGACTTCTGCTAGTCCTAACAAACATTTTGACTTGATTATTTTTGTGTTTGTTTATGTGTATTTGACTGAATAAGCACGAGGACCACCTGATGTTAAAAGTCTCTTGTGCCTGTAATTAAATATTTCATATTTTTTTTACTTAGCTCGTTGTAAATAATTCAAAGGGAGCACGGCGCGGTCTAGTCTTGCGGGTCAATTATCAAGTTTATTTTTATTATCAAATTACCGATTTAAAAACTTTCAGAAAATGAAATTTAGTAAATTATGTAATTATCATATTATTCTTTATTATTAATAGTAAAAATAAGACAAGTTATATATTTTTTCATATTTGAATTATTTATTCAGCATTTATATTAAATTATTATAATGATTTAAAATAATCTTAAAAGTAATTTATTTTCAATTACTTTTTTGTCTCTTATATTAGATATTTTCAATTCAAATTATTTTCAGAACTAAATATAACTTAAAACTTTTTTCTTAGAAAAAAATAAGAATAAGGTTTTAAGTTATAATAAAACTTATATTCTTTAAAATTATTTATCCAGAAAAATATTCTCTTGAATTATAAATTCAAAATAATAAGGCTTTAAGTTAAGTTCTTAATATTTTTTTTATTTATAATTTAACATTTGCAATTTTATATCATTTACTTTGAATATAAGACTTAAAGTGCACTTTATTCACTGTTTTGTATTTTTTTTAATGTTCTTGTAACTGAACAAGCTCGAGGCCTATCTGATTTTAAGCGGTAACCACTGCCAACACCATAACCACACTATAACAGATGCATTTCATCACAAGTGACGAATTACACTGCGCCCGTCACATTGAGACATACAGTTGTTGAGTCTCATGTGCCTGTAATATTACTGGCTCTCAAGGGCTGCTGCCGGAACACACTGTAAGGTGCTTGGCGACTGATTTTCTACTTGAGGGTAGCTAGCCAGGTGAGCATTTGCAAAATGCCCTTCCACCATCCGGTGAAGCTCAAGCCGGCGGTAGGATTCGAACCATAGACCTGCGGCACCGCAGTCCGCTACTATCATTGCTTCAATTTCGCGGAGTTTTTCGACAATACGTGTTGACTTCTAAGACACCGGAGTCGGAACCCCTGCTACATACAAAAATGTAAAAATACTTTCCTCATTATAATATAAGCATAGATAAATGAATTAATCAAAAACGGTTATGTGGTTAATTTATATGCTGTAGAAGTCGGAGCAAGAGGTATACCAGTGAAATCCCTCTACAACCTACTAAAGGACCTTGGCCTGTCAAGGACAACCGTAACTTCCATTCTAGAACATGTATCTAAGGCGGCATTAGTAGGATCTTACCAAATTTGGTTGGGCAGGGGAGGAGGCTCGAGCGGTGAAAGGAAGCATTGATGCATCATAAAGGAGCCCCTTAACCTTACTCACTGGGTTGCAAGTCCCAGGCACCTTAACTTGGGCCTCTTCCTCTGCAACGCTTTGGACCCGGCACCCGTACAGTGAATCCATGGAATGCTAAGTAAATTCGTCGTCTATGGCACTTATGATACGTAGGTGCGTCGGTCAACTGGCACAATTCACACTACTTTGAATTGTGCCAGTGTTTATATATAATAAGTAGAGTTAGAGTATCTTACAATGCGGTGATACCTACCAAGGACTGATGCTAAAGAGACCTGCCATTTGGTACACTTTATACCCAATGACATAAGATTAAATAACAAACATCGTGCTAAGTCTCCGCGATTTATGATTTTAATTTAGTTTATTTTCATTTTCCAAGTAAAGTTTGAGCATAATTTACAAAAACCAATATCGCCAGAGTTCCGCGAGTTAAGTGAAACAACTTTATAGTTGGACATAACACCCAGTTCCTTAAGAAACTCGAGCATACTTGCAAGAATATAAATGCCCCAACTCAAAAGTAACTCACAGAGTACGATTTTGAGTGACGGTTTTTAATGCATTCTGTTTTTTTTTTAAATTTCATTAATAATTGCACTTGAAAAAATAATCGTATGCCTAATATTATTTTTAGTTATCTTCTTGCAATATTTTTATAGTATTTTTTATTGTATTTCTATTACACATACAGTTAACATTATTGCACCCGTATTTTACACTACAACTTTATTATTATATATGTATTTAATACTTATTATATATAATACATATTAAAAACACTATTAGCATTTTATAAAGTTAATTAAATATGTATACCAAAATTGTGTAGAAAATGAGTTCGTGTTCGGCTAAATGTCATAAAAAATAATCATAGAGAGCAGTCGAATAACACCTGACAGAAATCGAAAATGACGTAAGTATTTGTGATAGCCACAAAACAAAATCCTTTGATAAAGTATGGTTAAGCCGTGCTTCAGCGGACTCGGCCTGCCATTTACATAGTATAAAACTACGAATAAATAATAAAACAAAGTCGCTAAAAGCAAAACAAACTCCCGCGGTCTGCTTAGATCTTTAAAACTACGCATCGAATTTCGATGCGTTTTTTTTTAAATAGATAGAGAGGTTTATATGTATAATATAAATATAGAATTTTATGTATAGTAGAGAAACACTGATCATTTTAGATGTGTATGTATCATTTTACAGATTTTTTAGCGTTTACATTGTAAACGCTAACTAAACTCTACGAGATAGAACAAAATAATATAACCCGTGCGAAGCCGGAGCGGGTATAGTAAAATTATAAAACAGTCGAATCGACACCTGTGCGTATCAAGCCTTAGTGAGTTCTGCTCTCAACTGCTTCGCTACGTTTTGTATAATACGACCATTCGTTTATACTGAGGTGGGTAATTTATAAGCGCCCTCTTATTTACAGAAAGTGTTACTGTTCGTGGATTTTTACGGCAAAGCAAGGTTTTAGATATCTTTATTCCGTCTGATTTATTTTTATAATAACTTTTTACAGCTGGAGAGGAAAATGGGGGCGGATGTGGAGATTATCGTGTGGGTTTTAGTATGGATCGGGTCTGTGGATATAAAAATGATATGTATTCTACGTATTTTTATACCAATACTTATAAGAAAGTGGGTAAGTATATGTTTGTTACTGGCTCTGCAACGGCTGAACAAATTCTAATCAAACTAGAGTGCTATTAACTATTTTCTGGTAAAAGCTACCTTGCATGGCAGCTTTTACTGGAAAATATATTTACAAAAACAAATAGACAATTTATTGAAACATTTTATATCGAATTTTATAAGAAAGTAACATAAAAATAATAATAAATTAATTACACCGGACCGGGAGCTCATCGTATTTTCCAAAACTTATCAGAGCGCTTAGTCGATGCGACGCGTGATCAAAATGCTGACACCTATTTGGCTCAAAGAATAAGCATTGCAATTTAACGGGGCAATGCTGCCAGCATGCTGGGCACGCTGCCAACTGGTAGTGGGCTAGAGCATTTGGACTGCCTTTGAGTCCAAAAGCTTTTACTGTAGTAGCTGTAGTGTTGTATATAGTTCGTAGTATTTTGTTAAAAAAGGCATACGCAGGTAAAAAAAAAAATAAAAAAATAATTACAACATAAAATATATATATTCAACTTGTAACATTATTTTAAAGTAGTGAATACAGACAATCGGTGTATTTTGCGACTTTTTTTCTGTGTATTTTTTTTACATTACGTTTACATTTGCTTCTCGGCGGGAAGAATTTGATGACGACGCCTGATTTCGGAATGCTACCCTTTATGAGCCAGAACACATGGGATGGGGGGATACAGAACACTACCATTTAGGGATTTCACTTATATAATTGCACCAGATGACTCCAAGTCTTTCTCCCAAGGTCCACCTGCTACAGGTCAGATGAGTAGATCCATGGCCTACTACTTTGGCCGCAGAGGTTAGGAAGAGCTGCGCTTCTCTATACCGAAACTCCTTTCCTGTCACGGTCGAGCTATGATGCCACCCATCCAGTACCGTATCTTGCTTCAGATTACCATACATGCAGTTCCACCCATACAGTAGAGGTAAAACTCAATATATACCGCCTCAATATAGACCAGCGAAGCCCCTGGTTTCCGTCGCTACGTAACTAGTGCCACCATTAGGGGGAGCTTAAGTGACCTGCAGCTATCTTAAACCTATGACGAAACAAGCATTTAACGCAACTAATAGTAAGCTGCGGTTGCTGTTTCTTGCCTCCTATGTATTTATAAAAACGAAATCAAAATTCACTGAATCCATTTAGAAATAACCATTTCACGAACATTTAATTTAACTGACTAGAAATTAAATAACCAAAGTTTGCCTCTCCTGGCAGGAGGACTTTTGAGAGTAGTGTTTACGCTTCTTAATTAAGTTTATTATTAATGTTTTCACTCTCACATATTTACCAGCTGAACTCACCTCGTTTACGTTGTCTCAAGTTGTTTACTTAAGCTAATAGCTGCGTAAAGTAAACAACGTTACAGCGTGTTTGTTATTTGTACCTGCTTTGTGAAAGCAATGGTTGTTTTTTTAGCTCCTGCGGGAAATATAAGCCTTTAATCCTTGCATTTGAAGAAGTAATGGCTCAGTGGCAATGAATCTGGACGTTTGCGCAGAAGGTCCATGTTTTAAATCACGCCACGAGACTTGGGCTTCGCTTGAGGATCCGTATGCTGCACCTCAGTAACCCTACGACCGTGTCGCATACCCGGCGAGGTTGTTACACATTTTTTCGTTACTGCCCACAGTCTGTTTTTGACCATGATTTCATTTGCTTGATTGATGAATGAGGTTTGACGACATCATCACTGCTCATTACTTTAATAAGTATAGTACAAAGCTAGAAGAGACACAATCGCCAGAAATGTTCTTTATTAAACCCTACAGATGTTCGTTATTTACACGCGATGGACAACGGGTCTTATACTCATCCCATCCATGGGATTTTCCCTACTCTATGTCTTTCCTTGGACTAAAAGACGTATTTCTCTCTACTTTATAAACTGATAAAGGAAATTTTTAAATATCTTGGGAGTCAATAACCTCTCAAAGTCCGTCAAGAACTCAAATCAAGAAAGAAAGAGAGGTGACAGGAGCGTAGCAAGTGTGAGCGGATCCTAAATCAAGTCTGTAATGAGGATGTCACTCAAACATTTGACAGGTGTACAGAAAGTCACTCGTTTGAAACAACTAGCAATTAAAATCTTCCTTACACTTCTCAGTTCTTTCTATTTGATAGACGTTGGTTCATTTTATACAACTAAAAGCTTAAACACTTATTCAAACTCTGACGGTCATTCACATTATTTTTAATTTCACCACCAGCTTTGTTCCGCGATTACAGCACTTGCAACAGCGTCGAAATATCAGAGCTTGAATATCATAAAAATCAGGGACTTTACAAGATAAAGTGAAATTACTAATGAATCAAACTATTGACAGATTGGTTTTGGATTGCCTTGATAAATCCAACATTTAACCTTTTATAATGTCGTAAACGCGCAGGGACAGGTAAGCGACAGAAAAAAATATACAAGTTCAGCTAGCATGTGAGTAATATGGCTCCTTTCCAGGGAAACCTGCGTCTGAGCATAGATGAGTTTGTGTGTTACCCAGCACGAAACTATCCTTTTTACCCGAAAATGCTCACTTAAAACCCTGTGAACACATTCTGATCCAATCTTCAAGTAATTATCATGCTAGCTGCAGTATAAAATCTTGCTGGATCTTTTCATATGAAATTCGTCAATTCTCTTCTTTATTTTTTTTTACTGACACGTTTTATTTTATTGAAGGGCGTTCTTAACTATCTTCATCCAATACAAAAGACCGACCTCGCTTAGATTCTCTGAACCATCGGTACACATTTTCCTAAGTAAGTTTTTCATCTACAAATGCAATTTGAAGTCTTTTAAAAGATTTTTCCGCCACACGTAAAATATTATATCGCAGAAAATATGTTCTCAGGACAGTTTTATTTTTCAGTGAGACATGATTATTACATTTAGCTCGATATAATATGTGGGGTTAGTTTTATTTAACTTTGGTTAAAACACGTCGCGAATTTCAGATCGTGCTGAAATCTTTATAATACGGTATGCGTCATCTGTTCCTCTAAACGTGATTGATTATAATGATTGCTCATATATCATTTTGTTCAAAAAGTATGTTTGTATTCAGTGCCCTGACTTCTTTTTAAACATTGTTAACTTGACTCTGTTAGTTTTAAAATTAATTACGTGATTACAGATTTTAGATATTACTACTAAAAGACCTTGGCCTGTCAAGAACAACCGTAACTTCCATCCTAGAACGTATATCCAAGGCGGCATTAGTAGGATCTTTACAAATTTGGTTGAGGAGAGGAGGAGGCTCGAGCGTTGAAAGGGAGCATTGATGCATCATAAAGGCTTACTCACTGGGTTGCAAGTCCCAGGCACCTTGACTTGGGCCTATTCCTCTGCAACGCTATGGACCCGGCACCTGCACGGGGAATTCATGGAATGCTAAGTAAATTCGTCTGTAGGTATCTTTATACATATTTTACTTTTATTCTATATATCCCCAACTTTGTTTCGAAGTACGCATGTCCCATGAACGATTTATCAAATTATTTATTAATATATCATTTCCTGCAATGCTCTTCCCGTCTAAACACAGCAGCGTTTGCACAATACTGCTTTAAGGTAGTATATCTGACACGGTGGTGGTACCGACCAAGACAGTATCTTACTGAAGGGACCTGCCATCTAGTAAATGTATTGAAGTCATTAAATTTTTAAACCTGTAAAAAGCGAATCGGAAGCGCTCGTAGCGAAGTTTACCTAACTGTTCTCAACCGATCAGCAAAGTTAAGCAACGTCACCCGCGGTCATGAGTTGGGTGGGTGACCGTTTGTGACATTACTACTGAGCATTTCCGTGCTACGGAGGGCACGTTAAGCCGTCGGTTCCGGTTGTTATCTAAGGATTGCAGTCGTTATAGCATGGTTGTAGGGCATTTTGAGATTGCCCGCCTGGCTATCTACCACACTCAAGTAGAAAATCTGTCGCCAAGGACCTAATGATGTGTTCCTGCAACTGTCCTTGAGGGCCATTACTTTTAGGTTAGCTTTTACTTTTAGGAAGTAGATATATTTTTTTATGTTATCGTGATGAAACAAGCACGAGGCCTACCTCGTGATAACACACCGCGCCAGCTTGGGCTTCACCGCATTCCACCATGCGATTTTGCAATTGCCCGCCAGGCTAGCTACCACCCTCAAGTAGAAAATCTGTCGCTAAGCACCTAACGGTGTGTTTCGGCAGCAGTCCTTGAGAGCCAGTAAAATTACAGGCACATGAAACTTAACAACTAAGTCTCAAAGTGACGGGCGCAGTGCAATTCGTGACTTGTGATGAAATGCATCTGTTATAGGCAGAGGTTAGTCCGCTTAACATCAGGTGGGCCTTGAGCTTGTTGCGTTACAATAAGATAAAAAAAAACTTTTGAATGGGCCTTTTTTCTAGTCCGAGATATGACACGGCTCAAGTCTCTATCTATCTTTCACAAAATCCACTTTACAAGTTAACTGCTATAGCACTGAAATCCTCGTCTTTGTAGATGATCGCATTTGAATATAATATTTTGATATTAATAATTGATCACGCAAGTAAAGCCTTAAAAGGGAACCAAGTTTAGACCAATTAACGTTCCGCGGAGCTAAACAACTTTCAAGACTATTTCTTGATAACTTCACGAGTTGCCAAAATCAAACTTCATGATTGACTTAGGAGTAGTTAGCGATCAATACGAGTACAAAGTTCGGATGGGATACAACTTGTTTCATACTTTTTGGTAATAATTACATTTCGACGAGGGCAAAATATATTATTTTTAGTTACAAGCATTGCTTGTACATACCCCTAGACCATCACTGTTTCAGACCGAAGAAACCTGGTTCAGTACTGTTCGGTCATAAGCTTGCTTATGGTATTTTCGGTCTTATTTACTGTCACCTGATTGTGATGAAGCTGCTTCTGTTTTACAAGGAATCAATATCTACTTTTTTATGCCTGGTAGGTTAGCCTATGACCTCTATCTCACCTGATGGTATGTGATGATGTGGTTGAAGATGTTGTTCAGGCTCACCTAGAATTACTGGCTCTCAAGGACAGCTGCCGGAACACACCGTTAGGTGTTTGGCGACAGATTTTATACATGAAGATGGTAGCTAGCCAGGCGGGCATTCGCAAAATGCCCCACTGCCATGCTATAACGACTGCCATCCTAAGACTACAACTGGGACCGACAGCTTAACGTGCCCTCCGATGACTAGCGGTCACTCATACAACTCTTGACCGCAGCGGACGTTGCTTAAATTTGCTGATCGGTTAAGAACAGCTAGGCAAACTTCGCTACGAGCGCTTCAAATATCATCACTGCTTCAGACTGAAGAAACTTGGTTCAGTACTGTTAGCTCATAAGCTTGCCTAAGGTCGTTTCGGTCTCATTTACTGTAACCTAATTATGATAAAGCTGGTTCTGTTTTACAAAGAATCATTATTTACTAACCATATAAAATACAACACTAACACAATACAGTAGTTCCGAAACACTTATACCGCACCTGCGCCTTAAAAAGTCATATTATTTCATATATGGCTGGCTAGCTACCTCCCTCAAGTAGAAAATCTGTTGTCAAGCACCTATCAGTATGCACCTTCCAGCAAAAGCCCTTGAGAGCTTCCAGAGTCACAGGGTGACGGGCGTGGTGGATTCGTTACTTGTTACATAATGCATCTGTTATAGGCAGAGGTAACCGCTTAACATCAGATAAGCCACGTGATTGTTCCGTCACGATTCCATAAAAAAAACATTTTTGCTTGTATGCATGCTGAGCGAATTGCGCTCAATCCATTTTGAAGAATCTATAGCTATTAATAATAATTAATAATTATTTTATTATTATTATCTTTATTAGAATCTTTATTACTTTGAAACTATGTTCGACTTTGTCTGGATATGATCTACATATGACTCGCGATAAAGATTAAGAACTGAATGAAAATTAACGAATTATAGTAAACACCATTTGAAGCTATCATAGCCGAGTGGTAATAGCTATGGACTGTGGTGCCGCAGATCCATGGTTCGATCCCCACCGCCGGCTTGAGCTTCACTGCATGGTGGAAGGACATTTTGCGAATGACCACCTGCCTAGCTACCACCCTCAAGTAGAAAATCTGTCGCTAAGCACCTAACAGTGTGTTCCGGCAGCAGTCCTTGAGAACTAGTAAAATTACGGGCAAATGATGAGACTTAACAACTGTATCTCTCAGGGTGCAGTGCAGTTCGTCACTTGTGACGCAATGCTTCTGTTATAGGCAGAGGATACCGCTTAACATCAGGTGAGCTGAGTACTTGTTGCGTCACAATAACATAGTAAAAAATAACAAATACATATATGATGTATAGGTAAAAAGCCTTCACTGTACGCGTTCGACTCGCGCTTTGCCAATGTCACAGTTAAACTTATGTATTAAATTTAGGCGTCTAAGCTGCTGTTATGATCAATTACAATTTTATTATTGAAATTCTCTACTTTTTGCTGCCACGTACAGCATAAATAAATTAAATAGCCACTGCAAAAATAATGAGCAAGAAACTGGGGCCAATCTTTTTAAATGTCTTTTAACTATGTGTTATAAACTATGTTATACATTTACAACATACAATTACAACATAATATATTTGTTTAAATTACGTAGGCGACAAGTGAAAGTTTGGAAAAAGCGGAATTTTCCAAGAAGTTTTGTCGTTTAAGTAATCACAAACTGAGTAGTAGTAATTCTTATAATATAATTTAACTAAAAGATTTTAACGTGCAACATAATTTTCCTACTGTGAGTATTGTAATATTTTAACTTTATTAAAAAACCGCTCACAATTACCTATGAAGGACTTTTTATACGTCTGGCCCCGCTATTTTATCTTTGTTCCTAGATTTAAAAACGTGATTTTGACTGTTTAATTTATTTTTTACGAACAATCATATTTTTTTCAAATATTAGGTCCTTACATATGAAATTGGCGTTTTTCGTACTGGCCACTTTAATCACGAATTTCTCCTCTTTGGTAAGGAATTCCAAATTCAAATTTGTACAGCTATAGACTCATGTATTTGTGCTTCGATGATCGTCATTCATTTGTTTTTTTTCTTCTGTTTTTTTCTGTTTGCGTCACTCATTTTACAAAATGGAAAACCTTAAATATCGCATTATTTACGAGTACGAGTTCCGCCGTGGCACTAGTGCTGCGGAAACAACTCGAAGGGTGAATGATGTGTATGGCGGTCGTGTTGCAAAAGAAAACACAGTTCGTTTTTGGTTCCAACGTTTTCGTTCTGGAAATTTCGACCTGCAGAACAAGCCCCGTGGACGGCCTGAGACTCAAGTTGATAATGAAGAGTTGAAGGCTATTGTGGAAGCGGATCCATCGCAAACCACGTCCGAGTTAGCTGCAGGCTGCGATGTTAGTGATAAAACTGTTTTAATTCACTTGAAGCAAATTGGGAAGATTAAAAAGCTTGAAAGGTGGGTACCTCACGAATTGACTGAAACAAACCGGCAAACGCGCGTCGACTGCTGCGTTACATTACTAAACCGGCACAATAATGAAGGTATTTTAAACCGAATCATTACCTGTGATGAAAAATGGGTTCTTTACGATAATCGGAAGCGCTCAGCGCAATGGTTAGATCCTGGCCAGCCAGCCAAATCCTGCCCCAAGCGAAAATTAACCCCAAAAAAGTTACTTGTAAGCGTTTGGTGGACTAGTGCCGGTATTGTTCATTACAGTTTTTTCAAATCTGGCCAGACTATTACGGCTGATGTCTATTGTCAGGAATTGCAAACCATGATGGAAAAGCTAGCGGCTAAACAACCTAGGCTGGTCAATCGCTCCACGCCACTGCTGCTTCACGACAACGCTAGACCACACACTGCGCTACAGACGGCTACTAAATTAGAAGAGCTTCAATTGGAAAGTCTAAGACATCCTCCGTACTCCCCGGACCTTGCTCCAACAGATTACCATTTCATATGTAAGGACCTAATATAATGAATATATTAGGTCCTTACATATGAAATTGGCGTTTTGTATGGGAGGAACAAAAAGTCGAATATTTTTAATATAATATATTTGATTAATCAAAGTATGAACCATTATTTTCTATGCACTTTTGCCATCTCATAGGTAGTTCATTGATCCCTTTACTAAAAAAACCAGTCGGACGGGAATCAATAAAATCTTTGAAGGCGATTTGGACTGCCCCATCGGAGTTGAATTTTTTCCCTTGCAAGAAGTTATCCAAATTTCGAAAAAAATGGTAATCTGTTGGAGCAAGGTCCGGGGAGTACGGAGGATGTCTTAGACTTTCCAATTGAAGCTCTTCTAATTTAGTAGCCGTCTGTAGCGCAGTGTGTGGTCTAGCGTTGTCGTGAAGCAGCAGTGGCGTGGAGCGATTGACCAGCCTAGGTTGTTTAGCCGCTAGCTTTTCCATCATGGTTTGCAATTCCTGACAATAGACATCAGCCGTAATAGTCTGGCCAGATTTGAAAAAACTGTAATGAACAATACCGGCACTAGTCCACCAAACGCTTACAAGTAACTTTTTTGGGGTTAATTTTCGCTTGGGGCAGGATTTGGCTGGCTGGCCAGGATCTAACCATTGCGCTGAGCGCTTCCGATTATCGTAAAGAACCCATTTTTCATCACAGGTAATGATTCGGTTTAAAATACCTTCATTATTGTGCCGGTTTAGTAATGTAACGCAGCAGTCGACGCGCGTTTGCCGGTTTGTTTCAGTCAATTCGTGAGGTACCCACCTTTCAAGCTTTTTAATCTTCCCAATTTGCTTCAAGTGAATTAAAACAGTTTTATCACTAACATCGCAGCCTGCAGCTAACTCGGACGTGGTTTGCGATGGATCCGCTTCCACAATAGCCTTCAACTCTTCATTATCAACTTGAGTCTCAGGCCGTCCACGGGGCTTGTTCTGCAGGTCGAAATTTCCAGAACGAAAACGTTGGAACCAAAAACGAACTGTGTTTTCTTTTGCAACACGACCGCCATACACATCATTCACCCTTCGAGTTGTTTCCGCAGCACTAGTGCCACGGCGGAACTCGTACTCGTAAATAATGCGATATTTAAGGTTTTCCATTTTGTAAAATGAGTGACGCAAACAGAAAAAAACAGAAGAAAAAAAACAAATGAATGACGATCATCGAAGCACAAATACATGAGTCTATAGCTGTACAAATTTGAATTTGGAATTCCTTACCAAAGAGGAGAAATTCGTGATTAAAGTGGCCAGTACGAAAAACGCCAATTTCATATGTAAGGACCTAATATTATTAAAGACTTGGTAAAGTTAAAATATCAATTTCGAAAATGTCCCTCAGAGTTTACATATGATCCATTTAGTAGGCCGGTTATATTCTCTCACTTTTAATGAAACAGACGCTAACATAACGTATCAATCCAAGGTGTTTGGATTCCAAACACCCGACTAGGTAACCGCAAGCCAGTAATTAGCAATGCAAACGAGCATTCCAATCCAACCCAGCTTTAGGATACCGCAAGAAATCCCACAGCCATAATAACTAGTTATTCCTATAATTTGGCAAGTTGTGCCAGTCACAAGGAGTCGCGAAACGTCGGCAAGATTAATGCTTCGCGCCTAATTAGAAAACTTTGGAACGCTATTTAATGACCGCACGTAAACTAGGTGTTGTTACTAGCTTTGTTGCTATTGCTGTTTGTAAAGGGTTAACTGTATAGCGTTGTATAGGTTTCTGTAGCATTAGAACACTTTGTCCGAGTTCCTCTGGGAACGTACTGCCACCATACATATTTCTACCGTAATACAGTTATGAAATAAAAAAAAAAAAACAAGTAATATAAAATTACCCTGTATATTCACTACTTCAAGGGCCCTATCTTTCTTGGCAAGTAAATGTAATTTTATCTTTCTTGGCATTTATTTTTTATTTCATTCAAGGATCTAACGATAGTAAATATTACCATTCTGAATTGGGCTATCTATCAGCTTAACACACAAAAAAAACAACTTTAAATTAAACAACTTTAAACTAAACAACTTTATTATTAATTAAACAACTTTAAACTGTTTAAATCGCGTATATTTATAATTATTTTTGTTTCGACGTTTCAAACACTTTGCAGTGATCGTGGTCATGGGGTGACTTGTTTTAAACGTCGGGACAAAAGTAATGATGAATATATGCGATTTAAACCATTTCAAGTTGTTTGATTAATGTTCACATTGCTTCGTCGGTGTATGTGTAAATGTCCTGATCAAAATCTTGAGTACACACACATACACACCTGGGTATGGGGAGGATGCCTTGGTCGAAGAAAAATTGGATTTTGCTTTTGACCAAGAAATATACAGTAGATAACAGATTGGTACTGAGCCCGATAGATGACAATAACCTCGCCCCCTATTACTCAGACCAAAATATTTCTAGTGGAACTTGGATGCTTGGTGTATGTCGATATTTCTACCATTTAAAAAAAATCTGGTATATATATTTTTTTTAAACAAATACTGCTTTTACTAATAAACATATGGCCGAGACGCTGCGAGAACTGTGAGCCAGTGATTCTAGGTTAGCCTGAACAACACCTTTGACTTCATCTTCAGCTACCATCACGTGAGATAGTGGTCAAAGGCAAGACTGTCAACAATAAAAATAAAAATAATATTCCATACGTATGTCCACGTGGTGTTATGCGGTAACCTCTGTCTATTACAGATGCAGTTCGTCACAAGTGGAGAACTGTACCCATCGCCCTAAGACATAAAGCTGTTAAGTCTCATGTGGCTGTAATATCACCTGCACCCATACTCTTCAAGCCGGTACACAAATGTGGACATAACTGCTTGGCGGTAGAGCTTAGTGTGGTGAGAGTACTTCCCTGTTTAAATACATAACAAAACTTGGGAGACTTTCTTAAGCACTAACTTTCTCCTCTTCCAAATCTTTTAAGGGTTAAGTGTCACACAAAAAGAAGTAACAGTTGTCTCAGCAAGCGTCAATCTTAAATTTAAAAGGTAAGAAATTGTTTACAAAAAGCAATATAGAATATAATTAGGAATTATAGAAAGAAAATAATATTAAAGCGTTTCCTTAAAATATGATTTTTTAATGTTTTCTTAAAATATTTGCTATCGTTATATATGGATTTCCGCAAAGTCACGCCTGAATCTATTCATTGTAAAATATTCTTCTAAATAATTAATAATTAATGTACGTAAAAGATTAATTATTTTATTTACGTACGATCTCAAAAACTGTCAGGAATTTCTCTATTTTCGTGATTAAGTAAATTTGTAATGATCGTGTTTTAAACCATAAAATAATCAAGCAAGTATATGGAACTATAACATACCTATCTTTCTGATGAAAAGTGGTATCAAAAATAGTTTGATTTTGAATAACCTGGCCTTAACAAGAAAGGATAGCCTAGTGGACAGCAGTGCTTTTGAAGCAGTGATAGCTCAGTGGCATTGGCTATGGACTGCCGCGCAGCAGGTCCATGGTTCGAATCCCGCCCAGAGCTTGAGCTTCACCGCATGGTGGAAGGGCATTTTGCGAATGCCCGCCTGGCTAGCGACCACCATCAAGTAGAAAATCTGTTGCCAAGCACTTAACGGTGTGTTCCGGAGGCAGTCTTTGAGAGCCAGTAATTCTAGATTTAGCCTGTTAACACCTTTGACTACATCAACACTTACCATCAGGTGAGATTGTGGTCAAAGTTTACATATCGGCAATAAAAAAAAGTGGTTTTTAAGCGTTTTGCCCAAAACACCTGCCAAGCAAGAGAATTAAGGCAACGGCTAACTGGAGAAGCGTAGGATGATTTATATTAATTTAGGCGTTTGCCTATGATACTTAAAAAAGGAAATTATATAATGAATTAGATATATTACATATATAAAACGTTTCTTTTAATTAAAAGCTTTAATCGTGCTTCTGTAATCATTTTATCTAATTCTTGACGAATTTACAAAGTATAGTTGTATATTAATAAAAAGGTGCATTTTTTTTTTATATTGATATGTTTACTATAACGCCTGCTTGGCGAATTACATTACAAATTTACAAGAGAAAAAATTATAGTCATGTGCGGGATTGGAATCCGCGTTCATCCACCCCTTTAGCCAGGGCTCTCGTTCTTCAACCATCCCGATACGATGGTTGAAGAACGAGGGCAAAAATTAGAGTTAAGAGACATTGTGTCTTGTTAGCTCAATTGGTTAGAGCATACCCCGGCTGGAGGGGTGGATGGACGCGGGTTCGAATCCTGCACATGACTGTATTTTTTTCTCTCGTAAATTTGTAATTTTGTAAGATGCAATTACATTTTCTTACTTTTAACAGAATTGCCCTCACGGCCATTGTTCTCCAAAAGCCGCCTTGTCAAGTTAAAAATGTTTTTTTAGACTTTTTCGCCTATTGTTGTGTTCCTCGTTACTTTTTCAAATGTTTTTGCTTCTGACAGATGTAATAAAAAAGGTAAAAAAATAAGATTCTGTTTTGCACTGCTCGTTTGCCCATACTCAATTTTTTACCGGGCAAATTTCAAAGGAAAACGCTCCAGGCTAGTAAGTACTAACGGAGGGTTTGTGTAGGGTTCGTTTGTATTCATTGTACTATTTTTGCTTCCATGTCTCGTTTGTCGGTTGGTGTCAAACATAATTGTTTAATTGAAAAATAACTATATATTTGTAGCTCAGCAGTCAGCACCTGATACTTTGTAAGGCCCTGTAGGTATTGCAGACTGTATTTGCTCAATTGTAAGTGTTGGAGATGCTATGGTGCGTCGAAATAAATTAAAAAACAAAAACAAATTTGACTGTGCATTGCTTGAACGTCGAGGATAGATAGCAAGTGTTTTTTTTTTTTTTTTTTTTATGTTATTGTGACGGGTCAAGCTCGAGGCCCACCTCATTTTAAGCGGACTAACCTCTGACTATAACACATGCATTTCATCACAAGTCATGAAATGCACTGCGCCCGTCACATTGAGACATAGTTGTAAAGTCTCATGTGCCTATAATTTGACTGGCTCTCTAGGACTGGTGCCGGAACATACTGTTAGATGCTTGGCGAAATATTTCCTTCTTGAGGGAGGTATCTAGCCAGGCGGGCAATAGCAAAATGCCCTTTCTCCATGCGGTGAAGCTCATGCCGGTGGTGGGGATCGAACCAGAAACGTGCGGCACGGCAGTCCATAGCCATTACCGCTCAGCCATCATTGCTTCAAAAGTGATGCTGTAATAAAAACTTATTCCATAGCTTATTGTCATCACATCCTACCCTTACCCAACTCAAAGTGGGGTTAATGTACCTGTTTCAAGTTGTCTGTTGCCAAGCACCTAACAGTGTGTTCCGGCAGCAGTCCTTGAGAGCCTGTTACTGGCATATGAGACTCATCAACTGCATGTACCTGTGTGACGGGCGCAGTGAAATTCACTTGTGATGATATGCATCTGTTATAGGCAGAGGTTAGTCCACTTAACATCAGGTGGGCCTCGAGCTTGTTCTTTATTAATAACATTAAAAACACGGTTTTATTGTCGCCGCTTACTATTATATATAGGATTAAATACTCCTGAGCATTCTCTCAGTTAGTTTATAAGCACGGAATCGCTCAGTATAGTAATGCCACTAGCGGTTACCCATCCAAGTCACGAAAGCGGCGGACGTTGCTTTACTTAGCTGATCGGTAAAGAACGGCTAAGCAAACTACGCTACGAGTGAGTGAGATATATAATTAAATAGTTGTTATGAAGCCCAATAATTCTGTACTAGATGCGACTAAAACCACATGAATAATACGACTGCTTTAGTGCTATGCTGCTGATTTGTGCATCATTATGAATGTTTTGCTCTTTAGGTATAGTTCCCCTTAACACATAAGTAAGTAATAAAGTCGAATAGTACCGACACAAATAGCATTCATTGCACAGAAAAAGTGCGTTAGAGTTATTGCTCTAACGCACTTTTGGAATCCCACCAGATGAATCTTGTAAAACACTGTTTGGGTATCTTGGCTTGTTACTGCTACCTGCCCTCTATATTTATGAAACAATATTTGTAATGCAGCATAAGTATTTATTTACAAATACATTTACTATAAATAATAGAGTACAACGCAACCCGTACAGACAAGTCTAATGTTATACCAAAATCAGCGAAATATTCTAAAAACTGCTTAGCAATGTGTGTTAAGATATTCAATAAGTTACCCAATGAATTTAAAGATCTAATAATAACACAATTTAAAAAGAAAATGTAATAATGGTTGCAGGATTTACATTTATCATGTGAGAGACTTCCTTAAATAATTTAAAAATATAACAATATACCCAGTTAACATCGTATCAATTTGCATGCTACTTTAATACTAGCAAAACATGAGCACTTTGATTTTATAATAACAACTTTATACCATGTTTTACGCAAATAAAGAATGTTTAATAATTAAATTATTATGTTTGCTTAGACATGTAATCCGTGGTGACGTTGCCAGTCATATAAGGTTTTATTTTTGGGGACGCTATTTTACAGCCTAGAATTGGTAAAAATCGCAGGTAGCCAATGGCTTAGTGGCTAAACGGCGTTCTAAGGAGGAAACTTTGTTCAACAGTGGACGTCTTCCGGCTAGTGATAATTACTAAATAAATTTGATGTTCACTAAAAAAAAATGTTCATTTATTTTATAGCTGATAGACTGGCCTTTCACCACTATCTCACTTGATGGTAAGTGATGTTGTGGTTGAAGATGTTGTTCATGCTAACCTAGATTTTTGATTTATTATACTTACCTAGAATTACTGGCTTTCAGCTGCTGGAACACATCGTTAGATGCTAGGCGACAGATTTTCTGTTTGAGGGTGGTAGCTAGCTAGGCGGGCATTCACAAAATGCCCTACCACCATGCTATATTGACTATCCTAAGACAACAGACAGGACCGATAGTTTAACGTGCCCTCCGAAGCACGGAAGCGCTCAGTAGTAAAGTCACTAGCGGTCATCCATCCAAGTCATGACCGCGGCGGACGTTGCTAACTAAGATGATCGGCTAAGATCGTTAGGGCAAACTTCGCTACGCGTGTGTTAGAGTCATATATTTGTTATGCTTAGATTATCTTAAGTAAATAAGTTACGAGAAGTTACTCATTATGTCATTGTAAAATATTCTAAAACTTGTTGATATTTGTCATTTTTAATAACCGCCACACTGAAATCCTACATAATCTGTATTAATTCTGGACTGGCCAATGACCAACCATCCTGTCTTATTTCGGGTTGGCTGATACGTTGTTGCGGGAACTTTCATGTGTCTTATTGGTTGTGGTAAATATGGCGGGAAGTTTAATCTATATGTGACAGACACTTGGCGCCAGTCATTGCTATTAAACCAATGTCTCAACTTACTGAGCTCTCTTTTGTTCTTCATAAGTGACTGCTGCATCGAGACTTATTGAAATAAGTGCTATACTATTTTATTTAATGTAACATAACTGATATGCACGTGTGTGGGTCTATGTTTGTTGGCTTCCAAAATGGTTTGCTCTTTTGTGTAATCTATGTGACCCTAATGATGTATTATTCTTATTAAAGTGTTGTATGTGTTCCTATAAACGTTGTGTCTTTTGAGATTTCCTTAGGATTCCCTTTTGTGTAGAAAACCTAGTAAGTTAGATAGTTAAGTAGACTGAACTAGTAATACTTATTTACTTTACATTAAGATGATAAATTATTTAATTACCGCCTGACAAACATCTTACAAGTTAATGAGCCTATATTATAGCTTAAATAAATGCTCTCTATCTTGACAAATCTCACAAGTGCTTCAAAATTTACTACTGTTTTAAAATATATACTATAAAAAGCCTTTGAATGCTCCGTTTACGATGTTCAAAATTGATTGAGTTCGACACGCATTTTACCGGGAAAGCCCGAACATGCCGCTATTCGCAACAAAAACCTAGAAGCAAATAGTTAAAAGCTTTTGGTTTTTTAGCAACTATAAGGTTGCCTGTGTAGATTTTGCATAAGCTGCGGGGAACGCTATTTTTATCTATTAGGTTAGAGTCTTTGTAGCTCTTTTCATACAAATGTCGTCATATCTTAAATACCAATCAATTTTGTTGAAATTTAGCATGCATATCCCTTAGCCTAATATCTATACTTCTGGTTTTCCAGTTTTTGTGTCAAATTTAGTATTTTCAAATCGATAAACTCGTTTTTCTTGGGAATGGGAATCCGTATTATCACATTTAGAGATAAAATAAATTACAAGATTAACTTAAAATTACTTACCAAAAAAAATATATATATAATGGCACTATCTGTTGCTGGTACTTAACAAGTACAACTAGTTATTTTTTTATTACTTTACAGTAAAAAAGTTATGTATAATATTTTTACTGTAAAGTAATAAAAAAAAAGTTGAAGTTTTCGAAAATTCCTTCTAAAATTATGAACACTAAGTAACCAAAACTATCACACACATAAGTACACTTTTAATGAATGAAAACACATGATGCGCGGAAATGAAACATATGCATCTCTCTTTCTTATTTCCGGCATCGCGCGTGTACGTTTCGGTAGGTAAACGTCTGTTATGTACTAATAGGTATTTTAAGCATTAAATGAAAGATTGAATTCAACTTTCCTTTCATACTTTGATGGGCTTAGCTTACATTATTTGTAGGTACCTAGTGAATTTAAATAGCAATCGGACTGTGAGTTATCTACTTTATGCTTATGAAGGTTATCATCGCGTTTTTAAAAGTTAGAATGGATATTTACGACGATTGTGACCTATTACAGCTGTTCCAAAACATACCTACGAGTATGGAACAAAACAAGTCTGTGTTTTGGTTTGAGCGGACGCGGACGCGACCAATGACGACTGATGACTTTTTTGATATAATCTCACCCGCTTGTTTACACTAAGCTAAATAACTAGGCATCAGTTTGCTTACATTATTTTTATATCAACTGATCAGTGTCTCACCTATTTGCCCGTTGCACGTTTGAATTGATTGTTTCGTAGTGATATTAGCATTCGATTTTTTATGTGATTGTGAACAGGCATGAGTTTCACCTGATGTTAAGCGAACAGATGCATTTCTTCACAAGTGACGAATTGCACTGCACCTGTCACTCTGAGATGTATATCTTGAGAGATCTGGAGAGGTTGGGAGGACAGGTTGTTAAGTTTCATGTATCTGTAATATTACTGGCTCTCTCTCTAGAGACGACTTCTCAAGGACTGCTGCTGGAACACACTGTTAGGTCCTAGTAATATTGGCATTTTTTATGGGATTGTGAACAGGCATGAGTTTCACCGGATGTTACGCGAACAGATGCATTTCTTCACAAGTGACGAATTGCACTGCACCTGTCACCCTGAGATTAACAGTTGTTAAGTCTCATGTGCCTGTAATATTACTGGTTCTCTCTCTCTCTAGAGAGGACTGCTCAAGGACTGCTGCTGGAACACACTTTTAGGTCCTTGGTGACAGATTTGTTACTGGAAAGTGGTAGCTAGCCAGTTAAGCATTCGCCAAATGCTCTTCCACTATGCGGTGAAGCTCAAGCCTGCGGTAGGGATCAAACTATGGACCTGCGGCACTGCAATCATATGTTTACAAGCACTATCTCGTGCGAAGCGAAATTCACAAAATGTTCACCTCGAAGTGGTATCAAAACCGCACCCCTCGATTTACGCATCGGGTGCCTTAACCACGGATAACAAGAATAGTTCCACTAAACCGGTATTTGCGCTTTATTATAATACATATAGCATTCTATAAGCTAAAATTACATTTGAACATTTGTTAGGTACAGTATTTTCACCTCGACCGGGATTGAATTTGTTTTAGCCCGCGATTTTACGCACCGGATGCCTTAATGGCTGGGCTTTTGAAGATGGCTCGACTGAGCCAACTTTTATGTTCATATTGTATTACTTAAAACGTCATATTCCGTCCGTCCGACCTTATGTCTCTAGAACGATGATAGGTCGCCAGTTAAAATATTCACGACATATGAGTTAGTATGGGCAATTATCAAACAAAAAAGAACAACATGAAGTTAAAACGGAAACGTGTTTAATTAACGTTTTATTCATTTTGCTCTCTAGTAAAAACTGTAATACATACAAGCATCGAACATAAAAAAACATATACATACTAAAATCCTACCAAATGTAGCGCAAAAAACAACGAACTTTTGGTACATTCTCTATTGGAACGGAACCCTCGGCGCGGGGTTTACACTTGGCAGGATTTTCGTTCACACATTTTCAAGTTACTTTAATTAGAAATAGTAAGTATACTGTAGCTATACTGCTTTGTGAACAACTGACTGCAAGCACAAAACAATTTGCTAGATGAACTGAAGTAAATTGCATTGTCGGTGTACGGTATTGTACTGAGTATTTGAAGCAGTGATGGCTCAGTGGCATTGGCTATGGACTGCCGCGCAGCCAGTCTATGGTTCGTATCCCGCCGCGGGCTTGTGCTTCGCCGCTTGGTGGAATGGCAATTTGCGGATTTTGCCAAGAAATTTTTGCATGGCTAGCGACCACCCTCAAGTAGAAAATCTATCACCAAGCACCTAACAGTGTGTTCCGGCAGCTGTCCTTGAAAGCCAATGAAATTACGGGCACATGAGACTTAACAACTACGTCTCAAAGTGACGGGCGCATGCAATACGTGACTAATGATGAAATTAATCTGTTATAGGCAGAAGTTAGCCAGCTGAACATCAGGTGGACCTCAAGCTTACAACATCACAATACTACAAAACAAAAAAATATATAAACTCCGCAGTAGTAGGTATACATATCATACGAGTAACCTTACCACTCATGAAGGCGCTTCTCCCTTTATTTTGAGTGCAGGTAGTTTAAAATATTAATGCCTACTGAAGCAATCATATCTTATTGTTTACTGTATGTACACATAAGTATTTCGTGCCGCGGCAAAAACGTAAGGCCATTGAAATAAATCTTCAACCAAGTTTTATTAGGGACGGTGGTTGGACTTTCTATCTGTATGGAAACTAGTGCCCAATTGTGCCTCGACCAGACGTGCCAAAAGGATTACCTGTGAATTAGACGTTGTTGCAATAATTTACGAAGACCCTACACATACTTTAAACGAGTGCAGTGCAGACAGTCACAGCGACTCAGGCGCCCCTACCCTGCTTGCGATGCCATTGCTGCCCGCCATTCCTCAAGTTTTGCAGAGGGCGTTGCTAGCAAACGCCCGCAGTGCGCGTCTAGCAGCCGTCGGAACTGCCCGCATTCCTTGAGAATTAGCATCTTCACTGCTCGAACACCGGTCGGATATTAAGATTAAACACCGTGAGTGCTGACTGGTATATACAGGATTATTAGAACAATGCTAACAACCTCATAAAGTTGACTTCTGTTAGTCGTATAGTAAATTATTTCACAATTCAAATACGAAGAAAATAGTGTTTATGTAAGCGAGATGGCGCAGTTTTCGATAAAAAATATATCAGTAATCAATAAGCCTTTCTCATATATTATGATGTAAGAATAACCCTCAGAAATAAATAGCTCTCTAATATATATAAATTAAAATTAAGCTCAACTTTGCCTTAACCGAAACGTCGTTGTGTAATATCAGAATACAGGACTCCCTATAAATACCATGAATATAGAAGACTGAATATCCTAAAAGTGCACGAACATTTCAAACGCTACTAACATCAAAATGTTTATGTGAAGGTATGCGCTCACTTTCACATAACCATTTTACAATTCACCGATTAATTCCCATAATAGCAAAGAAAAACTATCCCTTTTCGTAACCAAAAGAATCACGATTCGAAAACTCTTGCAACAATCCAATTTACCTTAAAATAGGCCATCCAACAGCAGGCGAATTGCATTAAAAATAAAACGAAAGTCCCAACTCGAAGAGAGAGAAAAGAGTACAGTACAGTCCCAGTATCCCCAACCATCCAACTCCTATTCAGACAGGAAAGAAAATAAACATCTCGAAAGCTTACAAACATTAAGTTTCAAGTGCATACACGTTGGACTGTGGGGACATTATACACACAGTATGGAATTCTCTGCCAAAACTAACTTTCATCACAGACAATAATGTAAGAAGTGTAAATTTTTGGGTATTTAGAATCACAGTAAAATAGCGTAAAAAACAGCAAGGTGTGAACCAATTTGAGAATCAAAGTAAAATTAGTTTGAAAGTAATCTAAAAAAATCACACAGTACTATCTCGTTTATAGAAAAAACTGTTTGTGTTTCATATTAATTGAAAGCTTACGTATATATGGCGGAAAATAGATAATTCATAGAGTTTTATCTCGCTTATAGCTAGGTTTCGGAATAATATTATATTACCGTGAAATTCTCGAGTTTTCATGAATACTACTTGTACCATATAAAACTTATGCCCACCAATGCATATCCATTCATAAATTACCATTAAAACCTTTTTAATATTATTAGGTTTGCAATAACGCCTGTGTTGTAGTGGGTAGTTTATAAATAATATAATTATGTATATGCTTCTGGAGGTAGGCATAATAAATGAGTTGTTGTCTGCCCACCGGTGTTTCATTGAAGTCATAACATGGTGACAGCGATTTAAATACATTTTCGCGTAGAATCGTCGTAAAAAAGTAATAAAATTAGAAAGTTAGTTGCAAATAAATCAGGCAAAGTGTTTTCCATTCGTTTCTACGTGCATTTTGGGTGAAAACGACATTCAAAAATGGAACACGCGCGGCCGCCGGGTGAGTTGAACATGGACGCCGCTGGCGGGCCTATGGGACGAGCCGAGGCTTGGAAAAGGTGGAGACAACAGTTCATGCTGTTCTTGAAGGCGTCAGGAGTGCACACCGAGAAGTCTAGTGAGCAAGCGAGTTTACTAGTTAATTTAATAGGACCGGATGGATTTGATATCTATCAAACATTCACTTTTGAGACTGAAGAGGAACGTGATGACATCAATGTGATTTTAAAAAAGTTTGATAGCTACTTTGGAACGAAATCGAATATTACGCTGGCGAGATACAAGTTTTTCACTCGCAATCAGGAAGAAGGTGAATCGATCCTACAATATGTGACAGCTCTGCGACTCCTGAGCAAAAATTGTGAATTTGCGTCGTTAGAAGAGGATCTCATCAAAGATCGCATCGTTTGTGGAATCCGCCTGACTACGGTTAGGGACCGGCTTTTGCAGAGTGATGAACTCACATTAGAGAAGGCGATAAAAGTTTGTCAAGCGGAGGAAGCGTCGCAGGAAAGCGGACGACAAATAATAAACGGTGGCGGCACGAGTACGAGTAAGGAGGTGGTGCACGTGGATAGTGTGTCAGGTCGCGGACGTCGCGGTGTCATTGCCGGCGTGGGCTGGCCGGCACCCAGCGGTAGCGGCGCAGGCGCTCAGCGGGGCCGTGCCCAGGCGGCACGTCGCGAGGGGACGCCTCTGCGAGTCTCGTGCGGCGCATGCGGTGGTACGCGATGTGCTGAGGGCAGGTGCCCGGCACAGTTCGCAGATTGTTTTGTGTGTGGATCCAAAGGTCATTTTGCCCGTGCATGTAAGTCAAATCAATCATTTTATAAAGGCAGTTCTCGTGAAAAAGTGAGACGTGTTTATCAGGTTGAACTCGATGATGACTCTGACTCGGACAGTTTTTACATCTCCACGATAGATAATCGAAGCGATAGCTCTGACAATTGGTATCAAGTGTTAGTATGTAAAAACGGTACAGAGAAATTTAAGCTGGACTCTGGGGCCGATTATGATGTTTTACCCTATCATAGATTTAAGGAATTAGGGTTCACCGATAGTATGATAAGGAAAGAGAATGTACCGTTACAGTCTTACATTCACGATTCCATACCTGTCAGAGGTACATGTATATTACCGTGGTCATACAAAGGCGTTGTATACGATTTAAAATTTGCAATTGCTGACATGCGTGGTTGTAGTGTGTTGGGACGGAAGTCTTGTGTTAAATTGGGTTTAGTAAAGCGCATTAGAAGTATAGAAAGGGCAAATTATGACGATTTATTTGAAGGTATAGGTTGCCTGCCGGGCAAATATCACATAGTGATCGACGAGTCCGTGCCGCCAGTAATATGCGATTCTAGGAAGGTACCTCATGGGCAGCGAGATCAGCTAGCGAACGAGCTAAAAGCGATGGAACAAATGGGGATCATCAGAAAGGTAAGCCACCCCACAAAGTGGGTACATCCTTTGGTACTAGTTGCGAAGAAGGAAGATGGCATTAGAGTGTGTTTGGACCCGCAGGACCTGAACCGAGCGGTGCAGCGTGCGCACTTCCAGCTGCCGACGCTAGCTGAGTTCGCGGCGCGCATGCACGGTGCCAGGTACTTTTCCGTATTAGACGCCAACTCGGGCTTCTAGGCTCTACAGCTGGACGAGGCCAGCGCAGACCTCTGCACTTTCGCCACGCCATTTGGAAGATTTCAATTTTTAAGACTTCCTTTTGGAATAAATTGTGCGTCAGAAGTTTTTCATGCAGTCCTTGAGAGCCAGTGAAATTACAGGCACATGAGGCTTAACAACTATGTCTCAAGGTGACGGGCGCAGTGCAATTCGTGACTTTTGACGAAATGCATCTGTTATAGGCAGAGGTTAGTCCACTTAACATCAGGTGGACCTCCAGCTTGTACCGTCACAATAACATAAAAAAAGAAGTACATTAAAAGCACAAGCATAAAATCAATATGGATAACAAGTAACCATCTTAAATCAAAAACCAAAGAAGCTAGCTTTAACGCTGTCTCACCTGTTGGTAAGTGATGATATGGCCAAAGATCTTTTTCAGGCTAACTTAGAATTACTGGCTCCCAAGGACAACTGCCGGAGCACACCGTTAGGTGTTTGGCGATAGATTCTACATGAAGGTACCTCACCAGGCGGGCATTAGCAAAATGCCCTAACATCATGCTGTTACGACTGCCATCCTAATACAACAACAGGCACGTGCCTCCTAAAAGGCCGGCAACGCATTCTCGAGACCTCAGGTGTTGCGGATGTTCGAGGGCGCCTGCTCGTTTGCTCACCTATCCCACAAAAAAAGCGCTCAGTATTATTCTCTCTATCGGTCACCTATCCAATTCATGACCTCAGCGGACGTTGCGCAAAGCTAACTAATTGTAGTTATTAAATCATAGGTTAAATATGATATTATCATATCATCACATAGAAAAAATATTTTGGTATATCATTTCAATGTCAACTGTATATCGTCTCATCAAAGAGGGCTTAAATTAATAGACGAGTAGTTAATACTTAAATCGAACAAATAATGACGATACTTAAGGGTGCCAATTTTCTTGATTTTCTTTGAAAATTTTCACGAAACAATAAATAGATGCAATTAAATGTGCCTTACAATATTTTATTGGTAATAAGAGCGTTAAGTACATACTAAAATAATAATATAGTATTTTTTTCCACAGCCACAGCCTCCCCCTTCAATGGGGGTTTATCATAACCATCACCCGTGGCAGGCATCGTCTAAATTTCGTGACTATTTATTTGAAATTCTGAATTTTATGAGAGTCAAAATGACATCGTCAAAAATTATTCATATACGTTACGTAGCACATTGATAATGTTGGCAGTCAACCTTTGCTATTTTCAGGTCTCTTGGATAGATGCATTGCATGGAAAAAGTCCTGTGACATAACAAAATTACAAATTTACGAGATATATCACTTGAATAAGTCAGATAGCTCCGACTATAGTTTCAACCACATCCGGTGGTCTTTTTCAAGGAGAGCTCGGGACGCCTCGCTGAGAGTGATCAGCGAGACGTCAACGTATCAATACGAGAACGTATCAAGACGAAAATGAACACTGAATGTGGATGAAACTATAGTCGGAACTATCTGAATTATTCACCTGAGTTATGCCGAATTATTTTATAAAATGAGTGAAAACCACGTAAGTTTTTATAACAAAATTTACGAGAGAAAAAATTATAGTCATGTGCGAAATTAATATCTCATTTCTCACGTAAATATGTAATTTTGTAATGTAATTCGCCAAGCAGGCGTTATTGCAAAGATAACAAAATTAAAGTCCTGTGACATATCTTCTTTCATAATCTCTGATTATGTTAACATTTCTAAACTTTAAAACTCATTTATTGCGTAGATTTTCGATTAACTATAATATTATATATTTTCCTCGTGGGGTGCCGGGCTAAAATGTCAACGCCCCCATTGCAACTTGTGGGTGTCGTAAGAGGCGACTAAAGGTAAAATACCGGAAGGACGGCAGCAGCGCCTTCAGAAACTGCCTTAAGCTGTGACCCCCAAGACGCCTGCCAAGCATGGGGATTATGGCAAACCCATCCTTAATAAGGGAGGCTGTTTTCATCAGTGAATCATCTGGGCGATACAGTAAACGTCCCATAGTAAAATCCTAACTCATATACCAATATAATGTACTATTATCGTGAAGAAACTATTTTTAGTAGTTTGTTGTACAAGGAATGGAAGTACTGTGTCTGAAAAAGCAATTTAAACTGTTCCCAGACTGCCTGTATGGTCAAAGTTATGGGAAATAAGCGGCAAATCTTGTTTAGTTTTAAAAACTACGAATAAAAATGTATAAAAGTGTAACTATCACACAGTTTTAATTTCAGACTCAACAAATTCACAATTAACAAAACATGCACAATCTTCAAAGTTCAATCTTTAAAATCTTCCAAGGATAATATATTTGGCACTTAAAAGTAATGTTGTGGCGCCGCACGGTACACTTTATAAACAACTGATAGGTACCCTTTGATCACTATCTCAACTGATGGTAAGTGATGATGTGGTCGAAGATGTTGTTCAGGCTAACCTAGAATTACTGGCTTTCAAGGACAGCTGCCGGAACACACCGTTAGGTGCTTGGCGATTGATTTTCTACTTGAGGGTGGTAGCTAGCCGGGCATTCGCAGAATGCCCTACCACCATGCTTTGTGGAGTGATCCTTCTGATCCTTTTTATTCTGTGGTACTTATAGCTTTAAATAATGTAGTTAGCATAACGTGGGTATGCGAGGATGAAGTCTGTATATCGCCGTCGTTTATGACTTATTATGAAACACATTTAAGCCAGAAATACACTGTGACACAAAGAAAGTGAACTCATGCTGAGTTTGCCTTATAAATCTTAGTGAACTCAGGAGAATAAATAACTTATAGTTCGCGCCAAGTTACCTTAAAGTTGACCTTATGAAGTACTACAAATTACATACATAACATACCCATGCGACTATACTACTAAACAATGCATTAGTATTTGATTATAGGCTGTTATTTTAAAGGCTCGTACAGTGTATGCATTTATTTTACAGTTTTTATGGGACAAAACATTTGAATACTTATAATTCTCAACACGCTACCATGTGAATCGAAGGCGTAAATTTTATTTCCCAGCCTTAAGTGACAGAAATAAAACCATCATCATTGCTCGAATTTCTTAGCAATCCTGTGGTTACCCGATTAGACCTTAGGAAATTGCCTCTGAAATTGAGGCAGTCCATAAAAGCACTCCTCAAGTGTCAAAACAAGCATTGGGACACTCAACTGATAGAATTAGAGCGTTGAGCCCAACCTTTTCTTGATTCGTTCCGGTCCATTCATTTTATTCCGTTTGCTAACACTACTTACAACTTTGTACAAGTTTGGAACGTTTTCCCTAGTTTTCGACTTTGGAAGGGTGAACGATGGGTCTCGTTTGGTTGAGTATTAGACCGAAGTGATAGGAGGTATTTAATTCTATATTTTTATATGCACCATTTAGTATTTGCGTTATAAAGCCGATTCAAAACTCATGTGTTATTCATATGCTTGTCTAGTTGTCTATGCAATCTGACAGGCAGAAAAACTAACCCCGCGGTTCAAGTCACGCAAATATGCGCTATTTGCACTGTTTGCGCGCAAACGTTTGGTTCCTGACGTGCTAAACTAACAGCACAATAGCAATATGATGTCATGTATGATGTCACCTCCAGCTGCATATAACACTCACAGAAAACAGGTAGAGCAGTGTGTGCTTTAAAACTCAAATTTTCATATAAAAATGAGGAGATTTGTTGTTATTGTTGTTAGAATTTTGTATACGTAAAACGATCTTGTTCATAAAATTATGCGTTGAAATGATATATTTCTAATGTCGTTATTTGAAGTAAAGGTTATATTTTTGGGTTACTTAGGAAGCAAATTGACAGTTAGCAGATGTTATAAGCGCGGCTACTAACCGATTTACATCGTTTGCGCGCAAACAGTGCATATTTTCGTATTTCAGTTATGAACCGAGCGTTTGCAATGTATTCAGCGACAGCAATGTTTGCGTGATATAAACCGTAGTGTAAGTCACAGGCATAATAATCAAAAGTACTTAGGTAAATTTAAATTAAATGGCGAGCAAAACAACACCAGGAACAAAATTAAAGTAGCGTGCTAGGTTTTAGATTAGCAAAGGCAAATAAAAGGTGTTTATTAGATAATTGTGTGCGATTTTGTAATTAAATTTCTAAAGGTATTACAGTTCTCACAGGAGGAAATATCAAGCTACATGAAGAAAATATTTAAATTTAAAACAAGCTAATTATATTACTATTCGCGAATTAGCGAATTATCTTATAATATCGTGAAAAAATGATTAAACATAAATGGGATATTTCACCTCTGCCGAACCTATTAAAATGTAATAATTTTAAAATAGACTTTAAACGGGTAAAGATATAAAAATAGTGGCCCCAAGTTTCTTGCCCGTTCTTGTGGAAGTGGCTCTATACTAATTTTCCTGAGCGCGGCTGTATTTTGTTACCGACGTTAATAAGAGCGTCGTATACGCCAAAATTTAATTAATGGTTTTGACTTGACTTGACAGAGTTAGCTGCTGGTCTTGGTTTTCGATGTTATTGTTCTTGCTATAAAAGACGCAAATGAGATTCTCACAGGAGGAATGAGTTAGAGTGGGAACATTAGAAGAGTAATTAATTGAAGATCCTTTTTTTTATCCTTGGTTGGTTTGCCTTTGAACACTATCTCACCTGATGGTTAATGGTGATGTGGTCAAAGATGTTGTTCAGGTTAACCTAAAATTACTGGCTCTCAAGGACAGCTGCCGAAACACACCGTTAGGTGCTTGGCGACAGATTTTCTTCTTGAGGGTAGAAGCCAGGTGGGCGTTCGCAAGATGCCCTACCACCATGCTATAATAACTGCCATCCTAAGAAGACAACCGGGACCGACCGCTTAACGTGCCCTCCGAAGCACGGAAGCGCTCAGTAATAAAGTCACTAGCGGTCACCCATCCAACTCATGACCGCGACGGACGTTGCTTAACTTTTCTGATCGGTTAAGAACAGCTAAACAAACTTCACTACGAGCACTTCAAAAACACCTGTTTTGCAACTTCGGTGGCATGGTGCTCGATTTTTGGTAACGTCGGTTAGTTAATACAAACAAACGATACTGTTAACTGAAATGTAATAAGCAGGATAAATTAAGAGAGGAAAACATAGAGACATGTGTGTGTGATGATTATCACAGCTTCTGTCGAGACGCATCTCTGCCTATCGGGATACAAAAGAAGTAGACGGAGAAAAGTGAATGTGACTAAAATTTACTCGTGTAATGTACAGAACAAATGGACAAGATTAGGAATAACATGCCAAAGAAGTTAAACAGTAGCAGCAGTATCAAAAAACTAACGTGGTATGAACTCCTCGAGGAATGATGAAATGGATCCCATCCTAACAGTCACATTTTTGTGCCACTTGTAATATAAACTTTGGAATTGCACGTTTCATGTATGTATTTTTTTTTAAATATTAAAGTTATCGATACAACGGGGGATAATATTGGCTAGTAAATCTCTTGTTCTCCGGAATCACGTCAAATCTTCACTCAGCTGTTGATGCAGTAATAGCCGACTGATAATAACTATGGACTGCCATGTCAGTCCCCACCGCCGCTTGAGCATCACCGCATGGTGTAAGGGCATTTTGCGAATGCTCGCCTGGTTAGCTTCCACCTTCAATTAGAAAAATCTGTTGCCAAGCACCTAACAGTGTTCCGATAGAAGTCCTTAAGTACAAGTAAGTAATCATTACATTTACAACTGTATGTCTCATGGTGATGGGCGCAATGAAGTCTGAATGAAGATTTTTTAGGCTTTTTTACCGCATAACATCAAGTGTCGAGCCTCATGCGTGGTACGTCACAATCCCATTACAAGAAACTACATTTTTTTGCATATAATTTTAATTTCATGTGATATCACAAGCTATAAAAAAGAGAAATACTTTTTTTATGATCAGTGTTGCACGCATACAATAACCCTTCTCCCAGTGCTTTAAATAATTTGGTTCGAATTTGGTCCGGAACTCGTTACTGTGTAATACAAATCCATAAGATACGCCAACCAAATCCATGTACTTTCACTTCCATCCATCAGTTTCGCCTCACCCCATAAAGAAGTTTATTATATTTCAGAACTGTTTGGTGAATTCATCAAACAATGGTTTAGGCGGATAATGTCAGAAACGAAAATCAGCTTTGCAAAATATTCAACGGTAACAACACTGCAATAACGGTTGAAAAAACATAGTTTAGCATAAAATTACAGATGTTCAAAAGATCACAATTTCAATCGGTCAGTTTAAAGTTCTTTGTGAGAAAAATGCATCTATTTACATTTTATACTAGCCTTGTACCTTAAAACATTACAAATCTAAGCTACTACATACAACATAAGGAATTTATAGTGCCCGCCCGGTCAATCGCGAACAAACATTAATCAATCAACCATTTATTGTGAATATAGGTAGAAAGGTGGATCTAAACATATCTGTGCAGCTGTATTTACCATATTGGGTGCAATAGTATTATAATATTATATATTTAAAAAAACCTTTTTATTCTGTAAAAGTTATGAATTATTTTATACAGTAGATAGCGATTTTAAAATTATATGTCAAGATGTATATATGTAAAGTAAAGTAGTAAAGTATCAAAAATAATCTTTGCTTTGCCATAATCTTAGCAGACGTCTTGGGGATCGCAGTGTGAGATGTCAGTTCCTCAGAAAGCGCTGCTGCCCACCTTCTGGTGTGTTACCCATAGTTGCCTCCTTCGACACCCACGGGTAGAGATGGGCTAGTGACATTCTAGCGCATCCCACGGGAAATTTCAATTTACATTTACTGAGAAAAAATAAATAACAGCTACAGTTTCACAGTAGAGGTTTAACTGAAGATAATGATGACATCTGTAACACAAATATAAAAGGTGTCAAAGTGGCTTTAAGGTATTGCTTTGATTATATTTTATTGTTTTTTATAGACTGTGACTACTATATCATGTGTTTGTAGGTAATTATAATAATATATGATGGTAAACATGCTGAGCTTAAACTGCTGACTCTCAAGGACACATCTTTGTGTGCTTGTTGGTCGATTTTCTTCTTGAGAGAGTTAGAATAGGTATAAGAACAATTGAGAGTACGTTATGTAACTAAGTAGTTTCTGCCCGCAGAATTTATAAAATTATTATTAGCACCTAGATACATAGATCGTAGATAGTCCAGGATCTTAACAGTTTAGATTTGATTAAAACAAACGTAAGTTTGACACATACTAAAAGACATTTTTAGCCGATTTCACTTACGGTTTTTTACGTCGAGAAGGCGTCTCGATCGGTCGCTTCATCATGAATTGCGTGCGCTTACGACCGCGCCCGTGCATGCACTGATGGTGGCGCCGGTGGCGGCGGTGGAGCAAGCCGCGCGCGCTGCCGCCCTCCTTGCGCGCACTGTCGTCAACGACGGCGCCGGCGCAGGTGCATCTTTGTGTTCTTCGTCACTGGTACTACTGTCATTCCATACCTGTGCACGCCGCACTGACTGTATCTTGCGGCAAGCTGTCGGATGCATTATTCCAAGTGGCAGTGTTAAGAACTGGTTTCCACGCTGGTGGCTATTTCCATCCCTCGTCGCGGTTGAAAGTTTGGATGACGGTCAATTTCTATGGCTTTCCGTACTTTTCGCGGTATCAGGAACCTTTCCTTTGCAAATACCTTATCGAACCACAAGAAATGGCTCGCCTCTTGAGCATGTTCCGCCACCGCGGATCTACCTGTGTCCACGTTCTTAACACTTCGTATATGCTCCGTTATTCTCGTCGCAATGTTGCGTCGAGTTTCGCCTATGTAGCTTTTGCCGCAATCACAGGGGATTTTATATACACCTGGTACGTTGAGTGGTTCCTTGTCTTTCGGTGACTTTAGCAAGTGGCGCGATTGACCGGGCGGGCACTATAAATTCCTTATGTTGTATGTAGTAGTTTAGATTTGTAATGTTTTAAGGTACAAGGCTAGTATAAAATGTAAATAGATGCATTTTTCTCAGCTTGGATTTGCAAGGACTCATTTTGTATGTTTTGTTTGTCCTTTATAAATGACGCGTGACATACAATAAGATGAATCGCTTATTTTATAGCTACAATATAATCCCTGAAACCATTCCTAAACCACGGACCAACCACACATCTGTGGAGCAATTGGTCGAACCGTTAAATTGGTGGTAGGTCGATTGTTAGTTCTCATAGTTTTAAATGTTCATGTCGAAAAGATACATTATTGCTGGAAGCACAGTGCCTTTTATTTTTTATATAAGAGAAATCTATGTAATGTCTATTTCTGTATTACTGCTTTTTTTTTTTTTTAATGTTATTGTGAAGGAAAAAGCGCGAGGCCCACCTGATGTTAAGCGGTATCCTCTGCCTATAACAGATGCATTTCATCACAAGTGACGAACTGCACTGCGCCCATCACCTTGAGACATACCTGTTAAGTCTCATTTTGCCTGTTATTTCACTGGCTCTCAAGGACTGCTGCCGGAACACACCGTTAAGTGCTTGGCGACAGATTTTCTACTTGAGGGTGGTCGCTAGCCAGGCGGGCACTCGCAAAATGCCCTTCCACCATGCGGTGAAGCCCAAGCTCTGGGCGGGATTTGAACCATGGACCTGCTGCGCGGCAGTCCATAGCCAATGCCACTGAGCCATCACTGCTTCAAAATTAACTGTGTTTATGTGAAAAAGATACATTATTGTCCTTTAAACTTACATTATGTTTACTACTAACAAATACCAAAAACCAACGTAAAATGTTGTGTCAGTATTGCTAATTTTAACAGTTTTTAGTTATTATCGCTAGTAAAAAAAATAGCTTTTCTTGTTTCCGAAGGGCAAAATAACTTTTTTTAGCGTAGCAAACCTATTCATAACTTTTTTGTTTTGGTTTTATGGTTTGTGTAGGGACACATGCAACGTGAACGCAATGCGATGATATTAAAAAAGTGGGCTCATGCGCTTAGTTGCCCCACCGCGATTGTACCGAGCGTCCGTAGTTCAGCCCACCTTATTAGTTTAATATGGTTAATATGAAAAAAAAAAGACAAACATCGTTTATTGTGTGTAAAATGTATAGAGTTCGACACGCATTTTATACCAAAAAAACTCGCAAAAAGCTTTTGGGGCAAAAACTACAACCACTATTTGCTTGTAGTGTTTGTTAAAAGCTTTTGTATTTTTAGCAACTGCAAGATTACTTCCCAATGAGATTTTGAATAAGCTATGCTGAACGTTATTTTTATCACTAGCAGCGATTTTCAGTGCTTCTAAATTGACTTTAATTGTTTAATCTTGAGTCTTATTAAAATTTTATTAGTACTGTCTTATATGACGCGAAGTGAAGATGTTATTGAAGAAAGTATACAAGCTTAACCTAGAATGTGCTCTGGCTCCCAAGGACAGCTGCCGGAACACATCGTTACGTAATAACTAATATTTCAAGAAAACATTAAATTAATATTTTAATAAAACACTTCGAGAATTTTAAAAATATACCTTGTGTCAATTCCGCCTAAATTTCCTGTTAAGCCGACGTGACGTCACAAACGCCACGCAGCTAAACCGGAAGAGTTTTCGACGCTTCCGCTTCCACAAGAAGCTTACTCAGGAGGTTTTGACTATACGAGCGTACGATCGAGAAACACGATCTTTCTCTTTCTCATTCTCGATTCTTGAATCTATTAATAACATCGTTAGGTTCTTGGCTACAGAAGATCTGTAGCCACTTGAGCTACTTGAGCGTATAGTAACTACTCTAGCCAGATGTGCTATTGCAACATACATTATAGCACTATGCAAAGAGTCAGAGTTATCAAACCACCTGAAGGCTTTCGATTGCATTATGACTTAACTGCAACACGAAAAGAACTTATTTCTATATTCTGATAGTTTTTTTTTGTCACTGTGACAGAACTTGCACAAGGCCCACCTGATGTTAAGCAATATCCTCTGCCTATAACAGATGCATTTAATTACAAGTGAAAAACTGCACTTCGTCCGTCCTCCTGAGACATATACATGTTAAGTCTCATCATGTGCCTGTAATCTTACTGGCTCTCAAGGACTGCTGCCAGAACACACTGTGAGGTGCATGTCGACAGATTTTCTACTTAATAAGTTGGCATTGTCAGGACCACTACGTCCTAGTTATGAATGAAATTCTATTGTTATCATTATGTCCGATGCCAATGGGTTAAGGGTGATAGCTAGCCAGGCGGACGTTTGCATATGCCCTACCGCCATGCGCTGCATTTGCATGCAAATTGCATTTTGCATGTTTAGCATATGATATATTTTTTTTATGTGAATATGACGGCTCGAGCACGACGCGTATTATAAACTGCAACTTCTGCCTTTAACAGATGCATTTCGACACAATTGACGAACTGCCCTGCATCTAATAATTAACCTAAGACAATATAGTTGTTTGGCCACACGTGCCTGTCATTTCCTCGACACCATACCCTTCAAACCTGTACATAGTAATGCGAACATAACTGCTTAACTGGCAATACTTCTTCAGACGAGTTCGTTTACAACGAAATGTAATTTTGATATTGTTATGTTTGGAATAACGCCAGCTCTGTGGATTTCATTACAAAATTACAAATTTTCGAGAGAAAATGAAGAACGAGAGGATGATGATCATATTAGCTCAGCCGGTGAAAGCATAACCTGGCTATAGGGGTGGATGGACGCGGGTTCGAATCCCGCACATGACTATATTTTTTCTCTCGTAAAATTGTAATTTTGTAATGAAATGTAATGTTTCATATGTGGTATAAAAATAAAAGGCACTGTGGTTGCAATAGACATCTAAGAGAAATCTATTATATATTATTCAAATACGAATATAAAGACGTATAGTAAACTAGATGGCGCTGTTCTTAATAATAATAAATTTAAAAAAAATAAAAGTATAATATGGTTGTTTAAAATGTAATCAGAACACCGAATTCAGTAAATATGAGGTTTCCACCATACTACATTTCTTGAATAACAAAAGAGAGAATTGAAACAAAATTATCTTAAAAGTTTCGTGTATAAATAAATACTTCTAACATGAGTTTGATGCTTGTAGGATTCTATTTTTACGGAAACTATTCAAAATTCACCCAATTCTTCCTTGCTAGGGTAGGGAAACTTTCACTTAATACGTTGCCAAAAAAATCACGATGTAACTGCAGTAATTCAATTTACCATAAAATGGGCCAACCTACAGCAGCCAAACTGCATAAAACGAGTCTCAACTCAAAGAGAGAGAAGGAGTACAGAACCGTCCCAGTATCCCCAACCATCCAACTCCTATTCAGACAGGAAAGAAAATAAACATCTCGAAAGCTTACAAACATTAAGTTTCAAATGCATACACGTCGGATTGTGAGGACATTATATACAGTATGGAATTCTCTGCCAAAGTAAATTTTCATCATATTATACAATAATGGAATTAGTGTAAAATTTTGGGATACTTATAATGCCAGTACCAGCGTCATAAATAGCATGGGTGTGAGATTATACAATCACATAACATAAAAATTATTACAATCATGACCTGTACTTGAATGTATTGGCCGGATTGTCTTCTCGTAGTGGCTTTATAAATTTTTTTTGTTGAACGTGGCAGTACAATGTAAAATATTTCAATACTAAAATTTGTAATTGACCTTCATAAGAGCGTCGTAGTCACCTAAATTGAATAAATTATTTTGTCTTTGTCTACTGCTGGACACATTCTCTCCCATTATGGGGGGTTTGCCATAATCTCCACGCTTGGCAGGAGTCTTGGGGTCACAGTGTGAGATCAGTTCCTCAGAAAGCGCTACTGCCCAACTTCTGGTGTGTTACCCTTAGTTGCGTCATACGACACCCACGGGTAGACGTGGGAGTGACATTTTAGCCCGGCACCCCACGGGCACAATAATGACTGTTAACGTGTATTAATTTAAATTCATAATTAAGAACTAATAAGTTTATTTCAAGCATACCATCCAGTATCGTTACGTAACATTTCCAAACGTGTAATAACTTCTCTTTACTCTTTGGAAGTCTGCCCTATTTTAGGGGCGATATATTTAACTGGTACAAAGAACACATTGTATAATGATCACGAGTGCAGTGTACCTCATTAAAGCTACAGTGCTAGTGGCGTTTATTTATGTTATTGTAACGGAATAAGCTCGAGGCCCTCCTAATATAAAGCGGGCTAACCTCTGCCTATAACTAATGCACTCATCACAGGTCACGAAATGCACTGTGCCCGTCACTTTGAGACATAGTTGTTATGTCTCATGTGCCTGTAATTTCACTGGCTCTCAAAGACAGCTACCGGAACACACCGTTAGGTGCTTGGTGACAGATTTTCTACTTGACGTCACTAGCCAGGCGGGCATTCGCAAAATGCCCTTTCACCACGCAAACGTAGTTTCGTCATATTTTAAATACTTAGTATTTAAACTTACTGAAATTGTGGATGTATGTCTTTGAGCCTAATTATCTGTGCTTCTGTTTTGCCAGATGTCCGTAAAATTAAGTATGTTCAAAAATATTTAAAAAAAAATTTGTATAGGAATTGTTATTTTGATATTTCAGGATAAAATAAATTATTTATCTAAAAACTAGCAAACCATAAGTATATCTATTAGGCTCTGCAATATACATACAAAATTTCACCGAGTTTGAATAATTGGCATATAAAATATGACAAAACTACGTTTGTATTGAAAGCGCTCCGTGCACTCTACTCTTAATACCAAAATGTAAATTTCACAGAACATCAACAAGATTTTAGAGTTTCAAATGTTTGTACTGATTTGTTTTCATAGATAAATCGTTTGGTTTCGTGGTGTGTCTATGGTATGCATATATAATTGTTTTTATTGTATCGCAGCTATTGGTATGGGCGACGGGCATGTCAACTGCAAATTCTTCATTAATATTTAAAAATTATGACATTATGTGTTTTGATGTTGTATTAATTATCGATATTTAATAAATAAACTTTTTGAAGCGCTCGTAGCGAAGTTTACTTAGCTTTTCTTAACCGACCAACAATGTTTAGCAACGTCCGTCGCCCGCGGTCATGATGATGGGTGACCGCTAGTGACATTACTACTGAGCGCTTCCGTACTTCGGAGGGCACGTTAAGCCGTCGGTCCCGGTTGTTGTCTTAGGATGGCAGTCGTTACAGCATGGTGGTAGGGCATTTTGCGAATGCCCGCCTGGCTAGCTACCTCCCTCAAGTAGAAAATCTGTCACCAAGCACCTAACGGTGCGTTCCGGCAACTGTCCTTGAGAGCCTGTACTTCTAGATTAACCTGTACAACATCTTTGACAGCATCATCACTTATCGTCAAGTGAGAAAGTGGTCAAAGGCTAACCTACCAGGCAAAAAAAAAACATAATAATTAATATTACTACTATTTTTTTCTCAGCCCATACTGTTAATAAGTATAACAGTAATATACTATATCTACACTTGGATTTCTTGATATAAAGTAGAAACAAGGTTTCGTTTTACTATTTTTTTTTTGTTTCGTCTGCTTTTTATGCCAATGTGTAACGTTTATAACATATCTATCTTAACATATTCTAAGTGTTATTACTTCAAACCGATTTCACTGGTTTATGCATCTTTTATATCGGAGCTTAGCTCATATTATAAATGTACAGTAACTTTTATTTATATAACTTTAACGTTTCAAACAATATTTCCTCTTTTAAATGTGTCAATAATACAACATTTAGTAAAATCTGCCATCGAAAAGGCCTGTTTAATTATACAAAATATCTTCAAGCTCTAACTGATGAAGTTTATAATGGTTCCACCACAATAGATAGATAGATAGATAAGGCATTTATTTGTCTCTCCAATACACACGTACATTCAAATAAATCTTACAGACAACGGTACTCTTAACTAATTCTTAATATTAAATAAATTATTTATGCTACAGCTTTGCATACATTATTTTACAAAATCTTAATGCACTTAATGGTTGCCTACTTAAAACAAGACGATGTAGGGATTACTACCAAAAAAATTAAAGTACGTGTGTGTTGCAGCATAACAAATAGGTCATAGCTCAGCGAATAATATTGCTCAAAGAGCAAACACTAATTTTCAGCTATCACCCTCGAGATGACGAGGCGAGACGAGTGCAATACAAATATATGCAATGCAATAAGTGCAATACAATAAACAATCTGTGTACCATAGATTAAATATATTTGTGTACCATAATGCAAGTCAGGTGAAAGAAATATAAAATAAAATATGTGCAGAGGAGTAAGAGTGTGTGTGCGATTTTGGCAGGTTAAACGAACGGCGTATTATATTTTAGTTGGCACGAAGTGTTTGGGAATGCCTAGTTTATTTTTCTAGAAGATAAGCTCGGATAAGATTTAAAAGTGAATTTTGTATTGTATTACAATATTGTCTTTGACAATCACAGTCCAGTAAATGCAGTGGAATGCAAAAATCAAATATGATAAAAAAAACTTAATAACAACTGCTGGACTGAGCTAAATGTAAAAACAAAGTTTAGCTTAATGCTGTTTATCTACTGTATAACTTTGCATAGCTTTGTTTACATTTGTTCAGTGTGTTTTGTTATTCACATAACCAGCCATTGAACAAATATATTCTACATTAAAGGGGGGAGGGATTGATCAAATAGAAAAATGAACCAATACATTCTTCATTGAGGGTTTTGTAGTGTTTGTTTCCAGTGAATGGTGGGAGTTCTTCGGAAGTCAGTAGTTGTTGCTGCCCGCGTATTACGCTACGCGAGTATTCTTCTCTTCGTCACCTGTTACGACTTCCACGGGAAGATAATGGGGAGTGCTATATTAGCCAGCCCGCAGATCATATAGTTATGGATTTCTTACGAATGAAATTCGTTAATAGTTACATTAACCCATAGAAAATGGGCTTACTAGATTTGTCACTACCACGCGTATGATTTCGACAATTTGGTCATTATAAATAAATAGGTACCCAGCTGGGACTCACTTACCAACTTGGTCATGGAAGTCACTATTCACTTTGATATCAGCACAATCGGCTGTCATCTTAGGATGGCAGTCATTATAGCATGGTGGTAGGGTATTTTTCGAATATCCGACTAGCTATCAAGTAGAAAATTTGTCGCCAAGCACGGGTAGTTACGGTGTTCCGGCAGCTGCCCTTAAGAGCTAGTAATTCTAAGTTAGCCCTTAGAATTGCTAGCTCCATTCTAAAGTTAGCCATCATGCTACTACTAATTACTACCTACCCCGGCTATAGTGGTGGATGGCGCGGGTTCGAATCCCCCACATGTCTATAATTATTTGTCTTCTAATATTGTAATGCAATCCGCGGAGCATATGTTATTGCAAACGTATTAAAAAAAATACACCAGGTTTTGTTATAACAGTAAAAGCGAATTTTCTAGAGTTAAGAAATTTTACTCTGAACGGCATTTAAAACACATGACTTGACATAGAGTAAATGGTCCTCTATCCTTTCACAGTTCACACGATTAAAAGTTCCGTTTGTGAAATCGACTAGTTTTGAGAAATAGTTGAAAGAGCTGAATTTACTGTGAACGTGATCATTCCCGGAGATAAAACCGGCAAAAACAACCATGAACAAGATTGATCATTTCTTTCTTAGAAGAATTCTTTGAAGACGGAATGAGATATTGTATTATGTGTGTTTAACTCATTAAGCAATAAATGTTGAATTATATAGTATGTTATATATATATTATTTAAACAAATAATATTAATTGTATGTCAAAAACATTGTAAATAAATTAGTTAGGTAACAAACCATGTCACACGACAAACTTATACTATAAATATAAATGTAGGTTGGTAGCGTCAGCAATTAAATCAGGCTAAGACAACACAGACATATTTTGATGAGTCGTCGATCTCGTCGTGTCACCGATGGCACACTAGTGAATAAAGAATTGTATATAAACTAAGATTTTTGTGAAATAAATCACTTGGTAACCAGCAACTGAGTCGGGTTTTACTCTCCACCCAAGAAGCACTACCCTGAGGTCCCAGCAACCGCTGGAGGAGCAGCCCTGAAGTACCCAGCAACCGCTGGAGGAGCAGCCCTGAGGTCCCAGCACCCGCTGGAGGAAGCAGCCCTGAGGTCACAGCAACCGCTGGAGGAGCAGCTCTGAGGTCCCAGCAACCGCTGGAGGAGCTGCCCTGAGGTTCCTAGCACCCGCTGAAGGAACACACCTGAGGTCCCAGCACCCGCTGGAAGAGCTAGTACAGCTTTCATGCTTTCAGCTTCCTCTCACTGCGGCCAAGACACCTTTAGCCGTCAGTTGATCGGTCTTGTGAGCCTGCTTGACCGGCAGTGAGAAAACCGTTCCTGTGTACATTGCACGATGTACAGACCCCCCCCCCCCCTTCCTACCAACCTTCCGTCCGTCACCTTAGGTCTCTTGGTGGCGGGCATCCTGTACTTATATATATATTTATATATTGTTCGCACCTATGGTTAGGCTAGGTACTCATAGATCTAGGTAGGGTAGGGTCAGTAGGTACACAACAGCTAGGTACACACACACACTTTCTCACACACACACTCCAGAATCTATAGAGATAGGAACTTAGCATTTAATATTTGCAACTATATATTATTATACTAGGGTAGGCTCCCCTATTACGTAAACGTCACTGGTGACTGTACACCCGTGTACACACTACACGTAGGGTAAAGTACCTCGGTTACCAGAGGCGTTTATAATGTGAATAAGTTAAAATATTTCTAAATTGGCTTTATCGACTGTTAATATTCTAGCTTATATTTTTGAAGCCCAGGGAAAATTATAGTCATGGGCGGTATTTGAACCCGTGCCACCCACCCGAAATATGCTCTGACCGTTAAGCTAACATGACATAATATGACTCATAACCTAAATTTATCCTATCGTTTTTAACCATCGTATGCGTTGTACTACAAACAAGACTAGCATTTGCAATAAGCTTTAACCTTGTTAAAGATGACTCAATGATTGTTTTACTAATGATCTTTTGGATAGCTTAAAAAATCCAACACTAAGTTTAACCATCGAGCTGCACTGGACCTGGACTGGCAGATTGTGGTCCACACTTCACTGCTACTCTTGTTACTAAGTCATCCTGTTCCAGTAATTTATCACATCATCTCATAATTTATAACTGTCGACATCCATTCTTCATACTTCCGTTCGTTATTCTAATTCAAAATAATCACCATAACTCGCATTTGCCTGCTTTGACGCATTCAACCCTGACTTGAGCTTTACTGTAGGTACTTATAATTTAATCAGCATCAATTATGTGTGCCTAAAAAAATTATTGATATTTCGTTCCTACTTACTAATAAGACAGTCAGAGTACATTTAAATATTTTTTTTTTTATTATTTATATGTTTTGTAACCTACAAAAATCGTTAATTAATTCAACGTGGTTAATTACTATTCAAATTTTTCTGATACTTATCTGCTGCTCCATTTCTGTTAATTTTGTGTCACCAAGGAACTATCCCTTGTGGCCTACAGCCTTCGGAGAAACTACTTCTACTACATTACGCAACTCTTAAAGCATTTTATACCTCAACGAAAAGTTTTGCAATCCAACGGGGCATTGCTGCCAGCATGCTGGGCACGCTGCCAACTAGTAGTGGGCTGGAGTATTTGTGGGTTGCAATGGCCGTTAGGTTGTCTAAATGCCTTCGTTGTAGCAGCTGTAGTCTTGTATTTAGTTTGTAATGTATTGTTAGTAAAGATATTCACAAAGTTATAATATCAACCACTTAAGATAATAGGTTTCTATGAATTATATAAGTTTCTGGAATAACTGCTATCATTTACATTATTAAACAAAGTAATTATAAATACATATTATATTAGACAAAATTAGCTTCCCCGACACCTGGAAATGTGCAAATGTCATTGTCATTCACAAACCAGGCAAAAACTCCTCTGATCCCACTAGCTACCGTCCCATCAGCCTCCTCAGCACCCTGGGGAAGCTCTACGAACGGATTCTTGCGCACCGTCTCTCGTCCCATGCACGGGAACACCACCTTATTCCCAATGAGCAGTTTGGGTTTAGAGCCAGACACTCATGCGTCCAACAGGTGCACCGCCTCACAGAGCACATGCTGGAGGGCTTCAATAAGAAACCCAAACCACAATCGACGGTAGCAGTCTTCCTCGACGTAGCGAAAGCATTTGACAAAGTCTGGCACAACGGCTTGATTTACAAGCTATACCACTTTGGCGTGCCAGAACGTCTTGTGCACACCCTACAAGACTTCCTAAATGACAAAAGCTTTCGCTACCGCGTGGAAGGCGCCCTTTCCACTCCCCATCCAGTCAGAGCCGGAGTCCCTCAGGGCTCCGTGCTATCACCCATCCTTTTCGCGCTGTACACCAGCGACATTCCTCGCTCCCAACCCAACGATTTCATAGCTCAATACGCGGACGATACCGCCATTTATTCCACTGGCTGGCATATCAATAGACAGACTTACTTCATCATTCAAAGGGCCATCACTGAGATCGGTGACTGGTTCTGAAAATGGCGTATCGCGGTCAATCCAGATAAAAGCGCAGCTTTGATAGATAAACTCTTTATTGTCACACCATTATCTATACAACTAATACAAACAAATAATAAAACTTAGTGCTACAACGGGCGGTCTTATCGCTCAAAGCGATCTATCAGCTATGTGCTTTACTGAGAGAACCCACTCCCGCTATCCAAAGCCACTAACTCTGTTCGATGAACCCATTCCCTGGGTGAGAACAACTAAATACCTAGGAGAAACCCTTGATCGGAATCTCACCTTCAAAGATCACATCAATACTGTCCGTAACAGGGCGGCCTTTGTCATGGGTCACCTAAGTCCCTTAATCTGTAAAGAAAGTAAAATGTCTCTTAGTAACAAGAAGACACTTTACACTGCTTGCATCCGCCCCATCATGACGTACGCATCAGTAGTGTTTAGTCATGCTAGTGAGGCCCACCTACATAAGCTTCAAGCCCTCCAAAACTGGTTTCTTAGCAGGGCAACCGGCGCTCCCTGGTACGTCCGGAGCGCCGAGTTGCACTGCGACCAAAACCTTCCCTCTTTAGCGCAGTTCAAGAAGGGCTGCGTCCGCCGACATGTTGATCGAGCCCCCCACCACCCGAACCCTCTGGTTGTCCAGGCAGCGAACTATTCGACTGCCTTATCCGAACCATACTTCAAACCTCCCCGTCGCCGGCCACGGCAGGTATTGGACGACCCGGATGACCCCATCGCAGCCATTACGTTGGCAGCTTTAGCGTTGTCTGCAAGTCGTCCCGGTAATATCCCCGGGTGTGCGGTAATCAGAGGTTACACAATCAAACATCGAGCTCGCCGGCGAGCTTGAGGCAAAAATAAAGTCCCGATTAGTGTCTCTCCAAATATTCACAGAGCAATATTCAGTAGGGCCCATTCTCAACGGTACAACACTGCAGTTGTACCGGGCATTCAGTTCCGATTCCCCCTTTGTCTCTCGGCAGCGAAACAAGCCGAGGTCCGAACCACAGTGGTGCCCTTGAGCTCGCTGTCACTCCTCCCGATAGTAGCGGAGCGTTTTCGGTGCCTGTAGGAGACGGAAGTATAGGCGCTTTTCGCCTTATACGCCCGTCGCAGGAGAAGTGCCTTCGGCACTTCCCCCTCCCGGGCTATAGAGGGCCTTCCCTCGCCCAAAACCCGGTGGAGCTGGACGTCCAGTCAGTCGAAGCGGTAGTCAAGTAGCGGTAATCAGCACTTATTTCCGGCGTAATAAAAAAGAAATTGCTGCGGCTTTAAATATTAATGTGACATTTAAAACAAGTGTTATAGTACCAATTTTTATAGTTCAAAGTAGTTATACGGTATACCTACAATACTTGTGTGTATTACAAAGTAATATTAAAATACAAATTCGTTAAATTATATGGCCCCATAATATATATTTTACCGTAAAATATAGCGTAATGATACCGTGAATTTTACACCAAACAAAAGTCGAAGAGGGAAAAAAATGGGCTACGATTGAAAACAATTACGAAGAAGCAACTTTCGCGTGATAAGAAACGCCGGGCGACTTTTGTCAAGCGAAAAAAAGGTAAAAGAATTTTAAGCTTTTTGTTCGCACGAACAGGTATTTTTGTAACAAATCGCATTACAATTTCGGACGCTTATTTTCGTAAGTACGGTCCGAGATTTACGTTTATTTGGACGTTTTTTGGGGGTCCATGATAAGAAGAATTATAGAGTAACTTTAAGGCGTCGGGCCCACAAAGAATTTTAGAGTTCTGAGTTCCAAGCTCTGTGGTCTGCGTTCTCTGTGTCTCCCCAATTCTCTTAGCTATTTACCAAACGCCACACTACTGCGATGCTTCTGCGATCGAACTGCTGTTAATGTCAAATTCGGTAGTCTGCTAATTCTAGCTCCTAATCGCAGTTGGACATAGCAATCGCGTCGCTATCGTATGGCTGTGCTATGGCTTGCAAATGTTCTCACTGAATTAATAATGAAAACTTCCATCAATCAAGCATCAGTCAAAATATTAATACAGTGGTTTTCTAGCAAACAATACATTAAATAAATATATGTAAATCATTAAGCTATTTTTCTATCTTAAATCCTCCAAAATACTTTATGCTACTGCAGTAACGCAATCGCTACAAAATAGCTAACAGCATACCAAATATGTCAAAAACCATTGATAGCAAGCCACTGACTTGCGATCGAACCTAAATAGCGGGCAGACTAAGGACACTGGCAAAAACTATAATTTTCATGCAATTAAGTTGCGTTAACGCCGTTCAATAGCTAAAAGAATCTGGCCCCTGCTGTCAGACCACGAAAGACAAAGATAGAACATGCGTTCAACGCGTTCCATCGAATGTCTTTTTTTTTTAATGTAGAATCTTTCTTGTAAAATTATCTACCTGACCTTCATCATTGACAATATTGTTACTTAGCAGCGATTTTTTTTTGTTGATGTTGAATTAACTGATAGAAATCTAGAACTTGACAGCTTTCTGTGTGTAGCATAATGAACGTATCTTCCAGTGTGAGTTGTAAGAGACGAAAGGAGAAAATCAGAAAGCTGAGCAGCAGCACTTTCTGAAGAACTGCTACCTTACACCAGGATCCCCAATTCCTAGCGTGGAGATTACTGCAAGGGTTTTTTTTTTGTTATGTGACGGAACAAGCCCCGAGGCGCATCTGATGTAAAGTGGACTACCTCTGCCTACAACAGGTACATTTCATCAACGATGAATTGCACTGCGTCCGTCACACTGAGACGTACAGTTTTTAAGTCTCATGTTCCTGTAATTTAACTGGCTCTCAAGGACTGCTGCCGAAACACAGTGCTAGGTGCTTGGCGACAGATTTTCTACTTTAGGGTGGTAGTTAGCCAGGCGGGCATTCTCAAAATGCCCTTCTACCATGCGGTGAAGCTCAAGCCCGCGGCGGGATTCGAACCATGTACCTGCTGCACGGCAGTCCAATTGTGGATGTTATGGCTGTTAATGTATGTAATTTATATACAAAATGTATCCATATTTAAACAACAGACATCATTTCGATCTGTATATTTAAGAAAAACTCATTTTTTCTCTGATTTACGGTAGTTGAGATGTAGAATAATATATGTCGCCTAATAGAGTGTTCCCCAACGTTCACTTGTTTCTTACATATTTTGTGTTATATATGTTTCTCTGATAACTTTATCTCCTTTTAGTTTAAAAAAGATATCATTTTAACGCAGCCCGTACAAAGTCAAGACGGACGGCTTTGCCGACACAAAGGCAAAGGTGCGATAACGATCTAAAGGACGAAAAATGAGCCTCTGTACAGTGCATTGCAAAAAGCTACTAATATGATCAAATCAAGAATTTTAAGATACAATGATTATAATGAGTATTTTTAAGCAGTGATGGCTCAGTGGCATTCGCTATGAGCTGCCGCGCAGCACCTCCATGGTCTGAATCCCGCTGCGGGCTTGAGTTTTACCGCATTGTGGAAGGACATTATGCGAATGCCCGCCTGGCAGTGGCTAGTGACCACTCTCAAGCAGAATATCTGTCGCCAAACACCTTACGGTGTATTTATGCAGCTGTCCTTGAGAGCCAGTGATTCTAGGTTAAGCCTGTTAACACCTTTCAACCACATCGTCATTTACCATCTGGTGAGATAGGGGTCAAAGGTAAACCTATCAGCAATAAAAAACAAACCGTTGCTCTTCTCGGAGCGATCGTCTTCTATTTACTTTAACCAACGGCAAAACAATAATGTTATCTAATTTTGGATCTTTTAACTTCGCGTATTGTACTTCTGATACAAATTCACTTTTCTCTTAAACTAGTAGCAACATATACGCTATGGTGGTGTATACAAAAAAAAGGCACCAGTTCAAGGAGCTGACAAATTTATTTGAATAAAATAAGATGAGTGTTACTTTCAAGTTTTATTGGGGCACTGAGTACAACAATGGCATCCGTGTTGGAATTCAAAATCGCGAACAAATTTTTATTAGTCACATCACATAAAAGTGATCTACCTAGACGTAGTGATGGTTTTGTGTTCATCTTAGGACGTCGACTTTTACGCAAACATCAAAGGTGCTTAACCACTATTTATGTTTATTAATTATAAATAAATGTTATAACCAAGTTAACTGTGGTTATAACTAAGTTATCGATTTAGGCGTTACTTTGCGGAAATCCGTTATTAATAATAGAAAATATATGAAAATATTTTAAGACAACAAAAAATATTATTTAAGAAAAACACTTAATTATATGAAAATATGTAGTGACAACTCCGCCTAATTTTCCTATTAAGCTGACGTGACGTTATAAAACTCCACGTAGCTCAAACAAAAGAATTTAGTAGTACACTGTAATACGCAGTCACTAGGATAATTATTTCGGTAATTTAGTCACTTTTTAACAACAAAAATTATGTGACAAATGATAGTTATTGTTAAGGTTATTAGACGAGAGCAACCGTCACTTAGGTCACTTCCGATTGGAACCCAAAGTACTATATGAATTAAAAAAATAACCTCCTTCAAGTTTCTGAGTTGGGTATCCTTGTGTGTAAGATTATATTTAACGTTGTAATATAAGATGTGCAATAATATCGTATTTATACCTGAACAGGTCCGATTGGTGTCTTGGGATGGCAGTCGTTATAGCATGGTGGTGAGGCATTTTGAGAAAATCCTCTTGGCTACCTACCTCTTAAGTAGAAAATCTGTAGCCAAGAACCTGTGTGTTCCTGCAGCTTTCCTTGACAGCCAGTAATTCAAGTTTAGCCTGAGCAACATCATTGATCTCATTCTCATTTATCATCAGGAGATAATGGTCCAAGGCAAGTATGAAAAAAAAAACAATGAAATATAAACTCTATTTTGAGACGTACACATCTTTTGCCAGATACTGTAAGGCTCAAATCGCGTGTGGCGCTAGCCCACAAGGCATTGTTACAAAACCGTCAGATCTCATGAACCTATAGGATTTGGGGTAATATATCTTATCACCTGTTACAAAGGTTCTTAGTATCTTTTCTTCGTTAATGACCTTCGAAGGCCATGAAAAGTGAACGTCATATATCTATGTGTCAGCTCCTTTATGTAAAATTTGTTTATTTCACATTATTTTATGTGTTTCGTCCAGTTTAGAGAAAATATTTTGTATGACCCTGAAACTGTACCCGGTGAATGGCAATAGGCTTGTCCCCTATTACATGGGACCGAAACCCGATTGGCGAAATGTGGCTGTTTACACACCTCTGCCTTTCCCTGTGGGGAATACAGGGCTGGCGTGATTATATGTGTACATGCATTTAATAAGCGCTCGTTTTTTTTTTTTTTTATGGTTTTGTGACGGATCAAGCTCGAGGCCTACCTGATGTTAAGTGTACTAATCTCTGCCTATAACAGATGCATTTCATTACCAGTCATGAAGTGCACTGCGCCCGTCCAGAGAACAGAGACCGTTGAGACGCATTTGTTAAGTCTCATGTGCCTGTAATTTCACTGGCTCTCAAGGACTGCTGCCGGAACACACCGTTAGGTGCTTGGCGACAGATTTTCTACTTGTGGGTGGTAGCTAGTCAGGCGGGCAATCGCAAAATACCCTACCACCATGCGTTGAAGCTCACGCCGGCGGTGGGGATCGAACCAGGGACCTGCGGCGCGGCAGTCCATAGCTCTTACCGCTCGGCCATCATTGCTTCAAGTATTGATTCGTAGTGGGACTTGCCTAGTTGGTCTATCAATTAAGTTACACAACGTCCGCTGTGGTCATGACTTGGATGGGCGACCGCTAGTGGCATTTGCTGGGTCCGTTAATCCATTGGTCCTGGTTGTTATCTTAGGATGGCAATCGTAACAGCACGGTGGTAGGGCATTTTGAGATTACAAGCCTGGCTATTACCATCCCCAAGTTACCATTCTCCGGTTTCAAGTTCATTATCATCATCATCTTTTGCTGGAAGACGTCCACTGCTGAACAAAGTCCTCCCCCATAGAACGCAACAAAGATCGGCTATTAGCCGCTTGTAACCATTGGCTACCCGCGACTTTAACGATGTCGTCAGTCCACCTGGTTAGATACCTACCAACTCTAGTTACCTAAACTTAAAGTTATCAAAATAAACGACAAGTTACAGCGTTATAATAAACATTCAAATAACAATATTGCATAGACAAACTGTATGAAATAACAAAACAAATCTGTTATACTTCATAGTACATAAAAAGATGCCATAAGAATAAAATTGAAAAACATCACGTCTCCTAGAGAATACTCGCGGTATTTTTATAAAATAGCGTTGCTATTCGTCGGATATTGCTCGTCGGGATAAATGGCGCCTTTAGATATATGGCGAAGTTTCCCCGGTATCCCCTATTGCGTTTTAAAGTTTTCCAACAGAGTATTTGAAAAATTGTTCTCGGATTTGTAACAAAAAGTGTGACGCAAAAATGTTCTAATGGAATGAAATGTATATATCAAATAAATGGATTTAAAAAATCTAAATCTTTTCCAGTATAATGTCGCCCTATAAAATTGCTGGTATACAAAAAAACAGCAAACTAGGTTCAGAATGGATGGGCACATGACACATTGAAGTAATTTTATTTTTATATTGCTTAAATGCTATGCTAGCCTTTGATCTCTCAACGAATGGTAAGTGAAGATGTGGTCGAAGATGTTGTTCAGGCCAACTTTTTTTTTTATGATTGTTTAGTCTTTGACCACTATCTCACCTGATGGTAAGTGATGATGTGGGCGAAGATGTTGTTCAGGCTAACCTAGAAGTACTGGCTCTCAAGGACAGCTGCCGGAACACCCCGTTAAGTGCTTGCGCGACAGATTTTATACTTGAGGGTGGTAGCTAGCCAGATGGGAATTCACAAAATGCTCTATCACCACGCAAATGTCTCACTACCATACTATCAGTTCATAACCAAAACATTCTGATGTTTAACGTTGTTGACTTGATTAAATTATTAATCGTTACTTTGCTAATGTTAAGATTGGCAATTAAGACCCTTTCAAACCTCAAATTAGAATAAGACCTGACTTAAAAAGAAATCTCCTTATGAGAATAATGTGAAACAAAGTATGCTAAGAATCTTTTGATCATTAACTATATTTTCTACGCATACTTTGCCTGTAGCGCCAAAACTTCTAAAGTTTAAAATTGTTTGTAAAATATTGGTTAGTTCAGTTTTTTATGGGATAGGAGGGCAACCAAGCAGGCTGCTAACCTGTTGGTAAGCGATCACCTTCACCCACGAACATCCGCCAACCAGAGGTCTTGAGAAGCGTTGCCGGCCATTGAGGAGGGAATATGCTCTGTTCTTGAAGGCCCCTAATTCGTATCTGTTCGGAAATACTACACCTGGCAGCTGGTTCCATATTGTGGCAGTGCGAGGTAGGAAATGTCATGAAAATTGCAAGGTTGTGGACTTCCAGACATCGACATGCATTTGATGAAACATCATGCTTTGTCGGGGCGTCTGATGGCGAAATTGAGCTGCAGGTAATAAATCGAACAGTTCCTCAAAACCCTCCCCGTGATAGATACGGTAAAAGATGCAGAGTGATCCAACATCTCTAAGCAGTGCCAAAGGGTCGATCCGAGCGGAAAGAACTTGATCGTTGACGATTCGTGTCGATCTGCGTTAAATGCGGTCAAATGGAAGATACTGGTACTAGGGAGCTTTCGCCCAGAGGTGAAAGCAGTAAGTACTCCATAGTTACGGAACAAAATTCGTATATTCTAAAAAACCTCGATGTACTTAAAAACCTTGTCATTTCTTATATAAAATATAATTAATAAGTGTTAGAGACCACAAATAATCTTAAGACAGTGCAAAGTAAGATGAACGATGCTTTTACTCGCCCATAAATCGGCATCATTGCTTCAATTTTGCCTTTAGTGCATTAATTTATGGATTTCCATGGATTAATGGACATTATCTATATAATGAGAACTAAGAATTTCATTCATAAATAAACCCATATTTTCATGCTGATGCCAAGGGGTTAAGTGCATACGATTTTGAAATTGATAAATGGCATTCATGCGATGAAAGTTTGTAAATAAAATACCTATGTTTTCTTATTTAAAAATATCTTGCATTTGCAAAAGAGTGACTGAGTGAGGGATGAGATGGGTCCCCAACTTCATGTACCACGGCCTCCGTATGTAGTTTGTGGTCAGGGACACATCGTTTAGGGCTTACGCTTATTTGCTTTTATAACAAAAAAGGTAGGTATATTATTTACGACGACGCATGCCGTAAGAAACTACAAGTCGACGTTTAACACAAGAAAATAACTGCAATTACACCAGTTTAAAAGCATAGAATAATTGCCAACGTCTACTAAATGGCATAGTATCACTGTAGCGAGTGCGCGTGGCAGACTTTAGTACATTATTTGTTTCTTTAAGTGGATAGTTTTGCGTTTGCCTACTATGTCATCCGTTGTTAAAGTTGATTTGGTTGAAGGTGTTATCAGGTTGTATAGATATAAAAAAATCTACGTTAATTGTATTTTTTTTTTTTTTTTTTTTTTATGATATTGTGATGGAACAAGCTCGAGGCCCACCTGATGTTAAGTGGACTAACCTCTGCCTATAACAGTTGCAATTCATCACAAGTCACGAATTGCACTGAGTCACATTGAGACGTAGTTGTTAAGTCTTATTATGCCTGTAATTTCACTGGCTCTCAAGAACTACTGCCGGAACACACCTTTCGGTGCTTGGCGACAGACTTTCTACTTGAGGGTGGTAGCTAGCCAGGCGGGCAATCGCAAAATGCCCTTCCACCATGCGGTGAAGCTCAAGCCGGCGGTGGGGATCGAACCAGGGTACTGCGGCACGGCAGTCCATAGCTATTACCGCTCGGCCATCATTGCTTAATTTTCTTGACTTTTTGAAAATGCCATCAGTTTAACAATTTTGAACTGGCAGTATTTATTATGAATAACAAGGTTCTTTAGTGTGCAGGGCGTGAAGAATCCATCAATTTTTAAAATGCGAGATTGCGGTCATATTTTTTTCGAACAAAATTATGCAAGTTTCAATTTTGAGGTTCCTTAGAGTGCAGATTACTAAAATTATATCCATATAGATCCAAGGTAGCGGACAATTTTTTTATTAAATAGTACGGTTGTCATTTTCAAGAATTTTTGGGGTGCAATTTATAAAAATTACATCCAAGATGGCGTACACCATTTTTATTAATTATATTTGAAAACAATATAAACTATCCACTTTTTAGGTTTTATGGGGTGCTGATTACGAAAATAACATCTGTTTTAAAATCCAACATGCAAATACATTTTCTTTCATAAATTGACTCCATAGTTTATTTCTTTACAATTGGTCTACGACATTATTATAAATAGCATAGTAGTTATACCGCAAAACAGTGGCAACCCTAAGCGTTGTGACCAGCATATTATGGCGTCGGCTTTTACTCAAACATCAGTATTTTTTGGAAAACATTTGAAAGGCATTTGATTTAAAAAAAATTACCGACTTCAAATCCAGATCATGTTTTCAATTTCATTGTATATTTTACGCAATTACTCCGCTAATTAATAGCCACTAATTTGGTAGGTATACTTCAGAGTTAGTCGCATATAAATTTTATCAAACCTTTCAGTAGTATTAAATTAGTTAGTTCAAAATAGAAATAACTGAAAAAATTCTATATCGTCCAAGTAAATAAAACTAAATCACGTTATATACATTTTATTGTGGATGTGAGTGTGTTATTTAAAGTAATTTTTGGACCATGATATTACGCTCCACAGATTTCTGTACATTTTGCGAATACATATTATACTCGTTTCTCATATAACTTATGCTGAACTAAAATAACTTTGCAGTAAAGCCCAACATGTCCAATTTGACATAATACATAACGAGGAACGCAACATAATCATAACATATTTCATTTAGGAAGGCTAACACAAACCCCCGGTCTAGGGCGTTATTACAGCTATTAGAGATGGGGTAAGATATTTTTATTACGGACTTTTTCCAGATTTATCGCTTATTACTGGAGTTCATCATCATTTTCCTACCCGTATTCCTCACAAAAGGGCTGGTACAAATATTTTTTCTAGTTATAACAAGATAAAATACAATATCACATCAACAGTCATACCGTCCATTGAATGAATGCATCACCCATTAGGGGGCACTAGTATTATTTTCCCCTTATCACCTCTGCGACATCTGTGTGTTCCGGCAGCAGTCCTTGAGAGCCAGTGAAATTACAGGCACATGAGATTTAACAACTCTACCTATGTTTCACAGTGACGGGCGCAGTGCAATTCGTGACTTGTGATGAAATGCGTCTGTTATAGGCAGAGGTTAGTCCGCTTAACTCGGTGGGCCTCCAGCTTGCTCCGTGACTATAAAAACAATGACTTGTTGAACTATGTTTTTTCCAAGTAAGGGTCGTGTCGAAATAAAAAATTGTCGAAGTTCAGAGGGACACTGATTTCTGAAACCAATACATCTTTTATACAAATTTAAAATACTTGTGCATGTATGTTTTTGACACACTTATAATATCGCTAAAGAAGGCATATCTTGTATTAATTTATAAACAAACTATTGTCATATTGTATATAAATAAAGTCTATATTTTCATTTAAAAAAAAACTAACGTGAGTTGACATAATTATTTACTGAAAATATACCGGCTAGCACTCACGGTGTTTGGTCGTAATCTCCGCCTGGTGTTCGAGCAGTAAAGATGCTCATTATCAAGGAATGCGGGCTGCTTCGAGGGCTGCTAAACGCGCACTGCTTTCCTTGATTGATCCGCATTCCTTGAGAATGAGCATCTTTACTGCTCGAACACCGGTCGGAGATTACGACCAAACACCGTAAGTGCTAGCCGGTATATTCAGTAATTAAATAAAGTCTGCTTGTTTATTTTATGTTATTCGCATGTGTTATCTGAAAGAGATTTATTTAATGACAAGACATAGTCTATTAAAACTAGAATACGGTACACATTTCAATTTCTAAATTTATTGAAAAGCAAAGCGTTTTTAAATATGAGGTCTTAATAAATAACATATATGGAATTTTCCGACACCGCTTGTTACATCTCTAGAAATTGTTCTAAACTTTCAGGGTCCGTAAGATGTGTGGAAATTTATTGTTAGTATCAACCATGAATTCACTTGGGAAGTTGTAGTGTAATAAATTAATATCTTAGCTTGATTGCTTTTCATAGTATCTATTCTTTTCTTCAGCTTCTATTACATTCCCGGTGCTGGGCGACAGATTTCGGTCATTCAGTCTGCGGTTTGCTTGTAGAATGATGAGTGCAGAGATGAGAATATGAAAATGAAAGATATTAAACATGGATAGTTTCAAGGTCAGATATAGCAGAAATACGAGTATATAGCATATTTTTTTTATTGCTGATAGGTCTTTTCAATAAAACTAACGTAAGTTTGACACATACTAAAACATTTTTAGCCGATTTAACTTACGGTTTTTTACGTCGAGAAGGCGTCTCGACCGGTTTCCGTGACGCACTCCGTGATGAAGCTACTCTGACAGTCGCGAAACTGGTGGAATACCCTACCACCATGCAGTGAAGTCAAGCCCTCGCGGGATTTGAACCATGGACCTGCTGCGCAGCAGCGGAGCAGTCCATAGCCAATGCCGCTGAGCCATCACTGCATCGAATACTAGGAATATCTTTGAAACATCACGGCATTAAATGCAGTATTCATCTTTACGCATGATCTGGGTGTGTTCAATTAGTATGATCTAGCTACTTAGATATACATTTTATGAAATCCAAAACATTGCATATAATACTTCCAAATACAATTAATTCCAAATTTGTACACTTTCAAACTAGTACTATTCGCCTCGAAGTCTCTAGCCAGAAGTCATTCTGGCTAGAGCCATGACCATTCGATCGAGACCATTCGAGACCATTCGACGAACTGACTGGTTCTCACTCCTGTGTTTTCCCCCCAAAACGCGATAGTGAGAAACCTTCTCTAATTGGTCGATCAAGCTCAATCGTGATTGGTGGATTTTGACAACCGACCACGTGATGCTGTGTTGCTACTTTTTAAAATACTAAAATATTGAATAAAATATTGGTTTCAATAAAATAATCTAGAAGTCAATTGACAATCATGACATACCTACATATGAATACATGAGCTAGGGTTATACGTATTTTCAGATCAAATATTACAAAACTCAAAATAGTTTTAATTTTTTTTAAAAGGGAAATTATACTTCTCACCTCAAATCTCTTTTTTTTGTCATAAAATTAAATAAAATGTAAGAAAAGCCCACTTAATTTATAGCTGTTACGTTACGGAATCTCGAGTATTTTTTCCTTTCGTTTCATAGTTTGTCTTGGTCTTGAAATTGTTTATAGCAAGTACCTTAAATTGTATCTTTTGAAGCGCTCGTAGCGAAGCTTACTTAGCTGTTCTCAACCGATCAGCAAAGTTAAGCAACGTCGCGCGCGGTCATGAGTTGGATGGGTGACCGCTAGTGACATTACTACTGAGCGTTTCCGTGCTTCGGAGAGCACGTTAAGCCGTCGGTCCCGGTTGTTGTCTTAGGATGGCAGTCGTTATAGCATGGTGGTAGGGCATTTTGCGAATGCCCGCCTGGCTAGCTACCACCCTCAGGTAGAAAATCTGTCGCCGAGCACCTAACGGTGTGTTCCGGCAGCTGTCCTTGAGAGCCAGTACTTCTAGGTTAGCCTGAACAACGTCTTCGACCACATCATCACTTACCATCAGGAGAGATATTGGGCAAAGGCTAACCTATCAGGCATAAAAAAAAAAACTGGGGTGATCATGTCACACTTAGGTTACCAACACTTAAAGTAGATACTTGCTGCGTCCCGCGGTTACACCTAAGTAGTGGTGGATGACGATGATGAAAAGTACCCCTTGTCTCAATCCAGCGCCTCATCTACCTCCTTATCAAATTTCATCAAAATTGGTCCAGCCGTTTGAGCGTGAAGAACTAACATACATACAAACTTTCGCCTTTATATTATTAATGTTAAGTGTGATAATGCCAAAAGTAAATTCAGTTTAAAGAGTGATTACATATTTATAACTCCATATTTTATCACAATCAATTTGCACCATCGCATCGATAGGTACGTATATTTATTCTAAGACCATCAAATAAAGCAAGAATTATTCAAATGGTTTCTCAACTTATGAGAATATCGGGCGCATATGGAATAGATAAGTACATTATGAAGTGCAGCTCATATGGAATAATTTTGTTTATCTTGTTTTGATATTCAATATTCCTTAAGTATTCAAGTGTTAGAGAAGCTATTATGGAATCAAACATGCCTATATAATATTTAACATTATCATCTTCGATAAGAGCCATAATTTATCTATCGTAGAACAAAGCTGGCTTGGCAGGAGGTTGCCATCATCCATCCATCTCCACGCTTATCAGTCATCTTGGGTATCGCAGAGTATGGGATGGCAGTTACTTGGAAGGAGCTGCTAACCAACTTATGGTATTTTTTCCCTTGTCACTTCTTACGACTCCCACATGAAGAAATGGAAGGTGCAGTTCTAGCTCGGCTCGCCACGGGTTTTGTTTTATTGGATTTTGACAGAACACCTACGAAACCCACTTGATTTTAAGGTAACGGTAACCTATAACAAATGCACTTCTACTGCACCCGGCACCTTGAGACATACATTTGTTAGCTCTCATGTGCCTGTAATTTCATATTTACTTAACACTCCGTTAGGTGATTACCGCGATAGTTTTTCTTATTGAGGGTGGTAGCTAGCCAGGGGAACATTTTTTTAATGAGATTGTGGCGGAACAGTCACGTGGTTGATGTTAGGCGATCATCTCTGCCTATAACAGATGCATTTCGTCACGTGTAACGAACTGCACTATGCCCGTCATCCTGAGACATACAATGGTTGATTCTCATGAGCCTACAATTTTACTGGTTCTCAAGGACTGCTGCTGGAACACACTGTTAGGTGCTTGTCGAAAGATTTTCTACATGAGAGGGGTAGATTCGCAAAATTGCATTCACAAAATGCTCTTCCTCCATGTGGTGAAGCTCAAGCCAGCGGTGGGAACCCAACCATGCACCTGCAGCATGACAGTCCATAGTTGTTACCAGTAGGCTTTCATTGCTTCATTCGCAAAATGTCCTTTCACCATGCGATAAACCTTCTCAAACCAGGGGTGGGTTCAAACCATGGACCTGCGGCACCTCAGTCCGTAGCTATAAGCGCAAGATTGCTTCAAAATATGTAGATACCCGTGATGAATACTATCCTATTAAATTAACATTGAAGTTTAGTCCAAACATATACAGTAAACTATTGGTAAAGTTCCACAACTCATTGTCGAGTGCTCTATCAGATTCAAGTAAACACAGTTCGGATCAGCAGTTATATCGAACTAGTTTGCAACTTGAGTGAGAAGTTAACCGAAATAACTACTATAACGTGTTGCAAACTTGTTTCTTAACTCTGGCAACTTACTTAGAGTAAATTGGGAGGTTACATGGGAATTAGCTAGTATACACACCTCATTTAGATCACGTTGGTATAGGTTGCCTGGAAGAGAATGTAGTTAGCTGTCAGTCATCATCGTAATTATCAATAGCTGTAATGTCCCGTGGGGTGCCGGACTAGAATGTCGTCGTCCCATTGTAACCTGTGGGTGTCGTAGGAGGCGACTAAAGGTAAAGTACCGGAAGGTGTGCTGCAGCGCCTTCTGAGGAACTGATATCATAAGCTGCGATCTCCAAGGCCATTATCCCCCCGTAATGGGGGGCTGTGTTCAGCAGTGAACAAACGGCTGCTACAGTAATGTCCACCGTCACGACAAAAGCATCCCCCGTTTGGTGAGGGGTGCAGTAATCCCCAAGCTTGGCAGGCATTTTGGGGATCGTAGTGTAAGATGTCTATCTTACCATTACTAATATCTACCATCTTTGAGATTTCATGCTTCTTACCTTCTGGTATTAAAACTTCGTCGCCTCTTCTGGCTCATAGCCTCCCCCGATTAGGGGTGGGTGTCATAATCCCCACAGTTTGTAGGCGCTTTGGGCAGCGTAGGATGACAGTTCTTCAGAAGACGGAGCTGCCCTAATGTGTTGTATTAATTACACCTTCTGGTATATTTCCCTCGCCTCGTACAACTAACACAGGAAGATATAGGGGTCCAATTGTAGTCCGTGCTGGACTACAACTCACGGGGCACCAGAGATCATCATCAAATTAACCGGTATATCCACCGATGAACAATATCTCCCAATTAAGAGGATTTGCCATAATCCTCATGCTTGGCAGTTGTCTTGGGGATTGCAGTAGAAGTTGACAGTTTTTCCGAAGGCACTGCTTCCCATCTTCTGGTATTTTCCCCTTAGTCGCCTCTTACGACACCCACGAGAAGAAATAGGGGAGGAGGAGCTGATATTCTACCCTGGCGACGGGTAATGATGAACAGAGGCTCTGCTATTGTGATTGGTTAGCTCTTGACCATAAGAACAAGGGCCGATCTATCAGCAATATAAAGATATATCAGAGAAGCACTGAATAAAGAGTTTGCAATGTTATGTAATGCTCCATAAAGGGTCAATCTAAGAGAACGTCCAGCAATTAGTAGAAAGTATCTTAAAAAAGTTCCACCCTTTTTGCAGCAATGATTGTTTAATCTTTTGCGAGATATTGCATGTTATCAGTGTAATCTGCAGGGCAATTATTTGCTTTGATTATCGTTGATTGTAATCAAATAAATTTCAAAAATAATATCAGTTCATTGACCTCTGTATTGTACTACCGTACTCGTACGCTGGATTGGTAGTTACAAAATGATTTGTGATTATTTCTGAAGGCTTGCTATGGCAATGCTAAATTTACAAGGAATTAATCATGTCATAAGCAAAGGTGAGGTAATTTTAATTGAATAAAACCCTTACAAAGAGTTCGAAAATTTTGCCTTCATTAACGTGATCTGATAATGTCCAGTACTTGAGTACGGCTATCAAAGATTCCATTACATTGGAGCTCGATTTATAATAAGAGTTGTTGTATCATAAGCACATAATGTATAACGGAAAATTGTCCTGCCAGAAAGCCCGCGGCAGCATATATCTATATTTTATATTTAAGCCTTTATCGCCAAAATACTTTACCTAAATATTAAACCATAAGTACTATAAAAATTGATAACTTATTTCTAATGCATATTTCGTATACGAACGATAACGAATTAAAAATAAATAAAGCAGGAGTTTACGTGGAGCCATCACTGAGTAAAAATATTTTTATCAGTTATAATTAATGATAAGACAACCTTAGAAAAAACTCATACTTCATGGATTTCATGTTTCCTTTAAAATTTAACTTCTACCTAATTTAAATTTAAGTAAGTGAAATTTGATTTTTATTTTTTACTATAAAGACGTTTTTTTTTGTATATAACCTACACTACATATTTTGAGAATTGAGAATTTAGAATCATTAATAGATTAACATTATGTACCTAGGTATTTTAAGAAGATACATTTTAACCATTAGGTAATAATGGGTAAGATAAAATAAATTATCTAATTCGATGCTTGTTTTTCGGGCACGCAACATCCCAATAAACTACTATAAGTACCTACGAGAAACCTTATGTTTGTTCACAACTTTTCTATTTAACATTCTGCGAAAGAGCATAATAAAGTTCAATACAACGGGCAAATGGCGTCCTGGTGGAAACATGTATACCTTCTAAAATCTGCCTTTTTATTGCCGTCCGGGTCGCAAGAGAGCCTTAATTTAATATAGCAAGCTCGATTTGTTTACAAAGGAAGAAATTTATTCATGAAATTTGTTTTGCAAGGGTCCAGTTCGGGCAAGATAAAATAAACTTTCTTTCGTGTTTAGTTACTTTGACACAGCCCTTGTATGTTTCAATTGTATATTTCATATTCTTATTTGTCGTTTTGAAATGGGTAGGGTTGAAGGAATAAGAAATCTTTTTTACTCGTTTGTCTAAAAATATGGGTTAAAGTACTTACCAATGGATACATTTACGTAATATTGTAGATATAAATATATACCTTTTATTGTGTATAATATGTAATTACATTTACTTTCTTATTACATTTTCGTGTAATACACCACCGGCCACACGATTTTCCATTTGTCCTGTCCGTCAAAAATTGATCTCTTACAGATGGCACTAGCAAGAATTAAACCAATAAGGTTAGCTAATTGTTTACAAAGTTATTTAATTTTATAACTATAAACTAATTATTTCAAAGGGAGACTCACATTTTTTTATCACTTTAATGCCCTGTTTTCTTAATTTTTTGGTCCCTTTGGAGCTTTGAACTTCTCAGAAGACAAAAAATATTTTATAGTACACAAAAAGAGCCTAAGGCCGACTTTGCCAAAGGTAGCTATACGATTTAATTAGCTCATATTATAAAAGCTGCTAAACCAAAACTTGTAATTGAATTTGGTACGTTCGGTCAGGTACCAAGAAAACTTGGTTGCAGTTTCGCGTAGAACTACTAAAAACATACAGTTTTGAGCAAAAAATGCACCAGCACTCTTGTCTGTCGACAAGAATATTTCTTTTAAATGCCTCAGCACACTATTGATTATTTACTTTCTACTTTAATAGTATTTAATGTTATATTTTGAGGTTTTAAGACCAATGATAATTTTGAAAAATAATAAAGTAAAGCTTGTGTATTTTATCAAACCAAACAAATGAACAAAAGGAAATTATTTTAAAACCGAAATAATTGTATCTCTAATTTTTTCCGAAACTAAAAATTATGTGCTCTAATAATTTGGAAATATGATTTTCGCTTATCACGCGATGTGCTTGTAAGCATATTTAGAGATAACGAAATAATAATAATGGATCTACCACTCAACAAAAATGATTTTTATTATTTTTAACCTAAATATGATCATCATTTATTAAACAAAAATCGTTTTAAGGGTTTCGTATACGGGCAATTATTGTGTTCAAATAAAAGAGAATTTTACACGAAGTGCCTGTCCTAGCCACCACGTTCCAATGTGCGCTGTAATTAACTTCACTGCAGTGGTATTGAAGCAGCTGCATAAAATACTTATGGTCGGTATTCGGGAATTCATTTTCGAGGCGCTCGTAGCGAAGTTTGCTTAGCTGTTCTTATCCAATCAGCAAAGTTAAGCAACGTCCGCCGCGGTCATGAGTTTAAAGGGTGACCGCTAGTGACATAACACTGAGCGTTTCCGTACTTCGGAGGGCACGTTAAGCTCTCGGTCCCGGTTGTTGTCTGCGGATGGCAGTCGTTATAGCATGGTGGTAGGGCATTTTGCGAATGCCCGCCTGGCTAGCTTGTGTGTTCCGGCAGCTGTCCTTGAGAGTCAGTAATTCCAGGCTGAACAACATCTTCGACCACATCATCACTTACCATCAGGTGAGATAGTGGTCAAAGGATAACCTGTCAAGCACAAAAAAAGGGTAATAGTTGATGTCTCTTAGTAGGTATTAATGGTATTTATGGATTTCGATGATAATGGTGCCTTAAGATATAATATGTACAGTTATTATAGTACATTTTTACAGCAACGAGTTAGGCTTTACAAGGCAGTAAAGCAAGAACGAAAGAGGCACTAAAAATTATCTCCAAAGATAAAGAACTTAGTGGCGTGTAACGTCCAGTTTTACTACGACTGTAACTTAAGACGTAGTCTTGTTTATATAAACAGTAAGGTTCCCATTCCATCATCAAAAAACAAGATGTACCTTAAAATAACATTAATATACTATTAAAATTCTTTATAAGAGTATTACAGTAAGAGTATGAGTACCAGCATTTTGATTCTTCTTTTCTTACGTTTTTCTCTTTTCAAGTGACATTCCATTACTGTATATTGGCCGTCAGTTTTTTGAACTGCTAGCTAGTCTGGATATTTTAGACATCGTAATGGTTTCTAAGTTATGGTACCGATATATTTGCAATACGTATTTCAAGTAAATAATTACGTTGTTTGGGAGTCCGGATAATTCGAGGCTTGATACCTATTAGATCTATTGATCCTGAGTGTTATAAAACATATCCGTACAAGCAACGCAAAGCATTCAACGATAACACCATACATTTCAAATGAATCTATCGCATTCTAAGTTATTTATTCATCTTCCATTGAGAATGACAGGTCAGATGTAACATTGTAGGTGTTCAAACCTTAATTTAATTGAGAGTGGATGGCTGCAAACACAATTTGTATACATTGTAATTAAGCTTGAACTATTTCCATGCTTCTACGAAACTCGGTATCGCTTTACCATGTTGCAAATGTAGCAGTTAGTCATGAGCTCCTTATATTAATACTTTTTAATAAAAGTAATTTTTTTTAATGACATTATTAACAAACGTAATATCGTTGATACAACTTGAGAATAATTTAACTTGTGTATTATGGTATATGAATAAAGTCGATATTTTTTTAACGTCGCAATGTATTACTTACTTACTTTAAATGAAACCGACTTCGACACTCAAAAGTGTTAAATAACTTGTTGAAGTCAGTACCATAATAATTCAACAGTACCTACTATCACAAGATTGTGCGCATGGTACCGACTTCGACAAGTTATTTCTCACTTTTGAGTGTTAAAGTCGTTCCATTTTTCGGTAAAAAATAGTTTTCACTCTTTTTAGTGAACCTTGCTACTTACGGGATCAATTGTCATTCACTGTCAACGGCTATATAATCAAAACAGGAAAATATTAATTCAAAGGATCATAGTAATCAAAAACTGCTGTTACAAGTTCAACATCATTTGGTTTAGGCACATTAGGGCTAATTCTCATAATGGCAACCGACTCGCTAATGGAATACTTCTCATTATGAACACTTCTCATTTTGGCTACTTCTGATTAGGGCTACTTCTCACTTGGGCTTATAATATAAGTTCATAAGATCGTATTATATGTAATACGACCTTATGAACTTATAATCTAAAGATACGTCCAACACAGTTCACAAGTTCTATAACGTCAATTTGCAAGAACGTCAGAGATAGACATGTTAGTGATGTGATAAAATTTATCTTTTTGGTAAAGACATAACTTCTCATACTGCTATTATTGTAATTTAGGGCTGCACAATACACGGCTAAAGGATTAAGGGCTCTTCCGTAATGAAAAATACTTTGTTGCTTTGTTTAACTACAACCGTTGGAGATTGGTGCAATGAAGTTTTTGTTATTTAATTTATTAGCTTTTTGTGTAAACTGTTTCAGGGAGTTTCGCTCGTCTCCTGTTTTAATTATTCATGTCGTTTTTAGTTTTACGTTTTTTGCAGATTTTCCGTGTTCCAAGTTTCGTTAAACGATCTTGATTGTATGACTTCTGGCAATAATGTTGAGTACGTCAATGTATTATGTATTCAGAGTAGATTTCACGGAGTGCATTCCATACAAACGTAGTATCGTCAAATTTGAATACTAAGGTTTCAAACTCGGTGAAACTTTGCATGTATATTAATGAGCCTAATATCTATGCTTATGGTTTGCCAGATTTCCGTAAAATTATGTATTGTTAAAAACAATTCGTAAAAAAAAACGTTTTGTATGGGAACTGTTACTTTGACATTTAGGGATAAAATAAATAATAAATCGAAAAACTGGCATATCAAAAGCATAGATATTAGACTCAGCAATATACGTACAAAATTTCACCAAGTTTGAATACTTGGTATTTAAAATATGACGACATTACGTTTGTATGGAAAGCGCTCCGTGCAATGCAGCTTAAGCTACTGTAGCATTGTTCCGGATTGAAGAGCACGGTTAGGATTTATTCAGCAGCGGACAATCCGGCTGATACACTACTGTCTTGGACTTGCCACCTATGACATAATATATGGGACCAAAACTAACGTAACGTTACTATTAAGACACCTCTGCCTACCCCCTCGAGGAATACAGGCGTGATATCTCTTTTAAAATGTATAGATTTAGGCCTTATTTAGTAAAAAAATATATTTAAATAAAAGCCAAAGGTCAGGTTGCTAAATTAGGACGATGGTTGGCTGAAAGGTCGGGTGACTCCCGCTCCGGCTCGTTCCTGGTGCAAAAGATGGCCATTGCTATCCAGCGCGGCAATGCAGCGAGTGTTATGGACACTTTTGCACCAGGAACGCTAATGGGCGGATTATTTGATTGACTCTATATTGTATGTAGTGATTATATTTATTTATTTAATTTTAAGAAATATAATATAGATTTAGTTATTTGTTATTTAAGTGCCTAATTGAACTATACATTACTATACACACAATACCTTCAACTGAAAATTCTAACATACCCTACATAAATGTTACAATGGGTAGGAAGGCATTGAATAAAAAAAAACCGCATCATGTTATTTTCAATGCAATTTTATCCTCTAACGGTACAACAATGAACACTTAATAATACTCGCAATTCCACCATCAATTTCCAAAATCTCTCCGACGTAAATTGAATCATAATTTCTGTTTACGCAATTTCCAGATTATTCGGTTTCAGAGGGATTTAAGTAAATTTAAACCTCACATTCAGCTTCATTACTCTGTTACAATTGGAGTTGAGGTCACAACTCAAATATTTTACAGCGTTTATTAGACGCCAGTCAATATTGAACACTAATTTTAATATCTATCTACATTCAAATACCCAGTGGGGTGCCGGGTTAGAATTGCACCTCCCCATATCATCCCGTGGGTGTCGTAAAAGGCGACTAAGGGAAAAATACTAGAAGGTGGGCAGCAGCGCCTTCTAAAGAACTGTCATCTGACACTGCAATCCCCAAGACGCCTGCCAAGCGTGGGGTTTATGGCAAATATCCCCTTTATAGGGGAGGCTGTGTTCAGCAGTGGACGATCCGGCTGATACAGATACAGATACATTCAAATACTCAATATATATTTATTTAAGACCGCAGTAAGGTGCTGCTGCTCACGTTACAATATTTTTCCCTTAGTCTCTGGATGAAATTGTAGCCCAGCATACTACGGGCACGGGTTTGTAATTATTATGTCAAAACTAATTGAAGGAATTGTGTTAATTTTCTTCTATCTGCCATTTTTTGTGTATTTGTATGTAACGAAAAAACATAAAACTACTGGAATGATTTAAAGATTTACCATTAGAATTCTACATTATCTCTGATAAGCATAGACTATAGAATACAAAAAATATGACTGTTTTCTTTTTAATTTTATTAAATACCCGTGAGAGGCCGGGCGGGCCGCTAGTTATCTATAAAAAGACAGAATTTATAAAATCAAATACCTTGGACCGTACAATAATATATTTCTCCACAATACCAACAAATCTGAATATAAATCTCTATATATTAACAATAGGCCATGGAATCGAGCAACCTCTTCATATACAATGGCTGGAACATTTCCATTTGCCCCTATTCAGTTCGATTAGTGGATAATTCTGCCCATTACTCGTCTATTCAACAATGACTATAACAATGGGGTCAAGCGGGAATCGATGATCTTCTAATGAGTATTTATGGCTCGCTATAGGCCGTTCGGTACAATCATGGGGTTAAATGGGCTTGTACTCTTATCTGAATGAGAAAATATACGAGTATGTAGCAATTTAGCGTCAATTCGGACCTTAATGGCAGCGGCTGGCAGTGCGGTGGCCTGCAGTCTTACTGTCAAACCATTTTCGGCTCTGTTTATATCAGTATAATGTATTTTGAAGCAGTCATGGCTCAGTGGCATCGGCTATGGACTTCCGTGAAGGAGGTCCATGGTTTGAATCCCGCCGCGGGCTTGGGCACCGCATGGTGGAAGGACATTTTGCGAATGCCAGCCTGGCTAGCGACCACCCTCAAGTTGAAAATCTGTCGCCAAGCACCCAACAGTGTGTTCCGGCAGCAGTCCTTGAGAGCCAGTGAAATTACAGGCAAAATGAGACTTAACAAGTACGTCTCAAGGTGATGGGCGTAGTGCAGTTGGCCACTTGTGATGAAATGCATCTGTTATAGGTAGAAGATACCGCTTAACATCAGGTGGGACTCGTGCTTGTTCCGTCACAGTAAAATTAAATAAAAAAATACAACGAGTGGTAAATTAGACATGACTTATATTATTTACTCTAATTTGTCCTTTCGGTCTTAAACGTCGTAGGTATGGGTACGTAGTATATATATATATACATTAAGTATATATATTATATAGTATGTATGTATATATTATATATATATATATATATATAAACATTATTTAACAGTCGATGTGGCCGAAATCAGTCAGGATTACATCATCATCATATACTTTATATGGTGTGAGGATGGAGCGTCATCTATGTTCAACTTACGTTGTACTACAAATAAGACTAATTTTGCAATTAGCTTTAAACTTGTTCACGATGACGCAACCCTACAATTTTAATATTGTTGTTTTTGCAATGATACAATATGCTCCGCTAAAAAAAGATTTCAGTGGGAATCGAGTTATATGTTACATTATAGCGTGCGTGTAGTAAGGCACGGCGTGGGGCTACGCCTACGTTGTATCTACGTAATTATGATTTTATCATTTGCTAGCTTTAAACAACATTTCTTAATATTTCAACGATGTTATTTATCTCGAGATGAAGAATAGGCCTAATATATAGAACACACCGTTTTAGATGCTTGGCAACAGATTTTCTACTTGAGGGTGGTAGCTAGCCAGGCGGGCATTCGCAAAATGCCCTACCACCATGCTATAACGACTGCCATCCTAAGACGACAACCGGAACCGACGGCTTAACCTGCCCTCCGAAGAATGGAAACGCTCAGTAGTAATGTCACTAGCGGTCACCCAACTCATGACCGCGGGCGACGTTGCTTAACTTTGCTGATCGATTGAGAACAGCTAAGTGAACTTCGCTACGAGCACTTCAAAAAATAATTAAATAATATAATAAAAATTAATATAATAACTGATTAGTTATTAAACATAAAAAAAAAACCAGTTCTACCGCAGAATAGCTACTCCCATTTTTTGTCAAAACAAGTCTATATAGTTAATATTTATCAGAAAATGTTATTCGACTATTGAAACATATGTTGTAGTCAAATCTTACCTTCAATTAATTCTATATTATTTAACTTTAGTCATACACTGTTGATAACCTTACCCATGTTACAGCATTTCTCATTGGTTCTTGTGCTAACTTGTAATTAATCGTGTTAAGGAAAGCCACTACATTCAAGTCTCACATCACAGCCCAGTGAAGCTCCGAGAAGCTGCTTATTGACATACAGTCAATTTAAATAGAAAACGACAATTACTGATAAAAAATATACATCAAATAAAAAAATATATTTGGTAAAAACAAATATTTTAAGAATACATAAAATATTATTTTCGTAAAACACTTTAATAATATATCTAGTGACAATACCGCCTAATTTTCCTGTGACGCCACGATCGCGAACGCAATAATTAAATAATAAATATAATATTACCCTAATATATTTGTTATTATTAAATTTGTATTTCCGCAAAATAACGCCTGAATCTATTCATTATATTAAATTTGGTTACCTGATTTAGATAACAAAAATCTTGTAATCACTCAAATATCGCGATTTTTACTCGTGAGTGGTAAGTAAGACCACATTTGGATCTTAAACATGAATGTCGCTCATATACAAGGTGACATTTTGGTAGTTTTTGCTGATTCCTTTACTTTCTTCAAGCAAACATAATAAATCAAGACGGTATCAAGGGGGTATCAAGTAGGGTGAGTGGGACCTAGTTAGCTGCAGAATTCTCATCAACGTACATATCGAGACAATTAGTAGCGGCACGACTGGACTATATTGCAACAAGCCTATTAACAGCCTACAAAGTCCAAGTTAAAACGTTCCTGTTACAGTCTGCTCAATCGGAAATAGTTCTAGTGGTTTGCCTTTCGAAAATCAATAGAATATATAGATTTTCTCAATATCAACCTTGTAGGATTGTCAATAGTTACGTAAAAACATATGTTATGACCCTATCACGATAATGATTTCATTTAATTTTACTTTTATACATCGTTTAAAATATAAACGAACTAATATATAAATCTATAGAGATCTTTCTGTTTAAAAATGCAAGTCCCGTTTAATGTCTTTACCTATGAAAATGGTTTATATATACGCAAATCATAAATAAATCATTCATTCACTTGCGAGAATAGGTAAATAACATTCATAAACATTGTGGTCTTAAATAGTATACTTTAGTTCCTCTATCTCCGCTATATAAGCTTTTGGTGGTAGGGCATTTTGCGAATGCCCGCCTGGCTAGCGACCGGGTGGTCGCTCAAGTAGAAAATCTGTCGCCAAGCACCTAACGGTGTATTCCGGCCGCAGTCCTTAAGAGCCAGTGTAATTACAGGCACATGAGACTTAATAACTATGTCTCAAGGTGACGGGCGCAGTGCCATTCGTGACTTGTGACGAAATGCATCTGTTATAGGTAGATGTTAGACCGCTTAACATCAGGTTGGCCTCGAGCTTGTTCCGTCACAAATAAAAAAAAAACATGCAAGGGTTACATATATTATACAAGGGAAATATTGTTTTCAGATAATATTATAGAACAATATCAATGTAAAAAAAATTCACACATATAAAACAATACACTTATGTCATAACTTGAATATCAATACAAAAATGTCCCACTTATAAAATAATACGCTTATGTCATTACTTACTACAATAAAATTATTTTATATTTTTATTATTAAGAAATTCATTGACACTATATTCTACTTAACTGTAAAATTGGACACACACACACACACCACGATGACTGAAAAACTAATGATGTTGGTGAGGTTACAAATTTTTGATAGAAATATCGTATTATACTCGCCGGCACTGCGCCCGTCACCTTGAGACATAGTTATTAAGTCTCATGTGCCTGTAATATAAAAAATCTGTGTAGTTTGGTAGGTAGAGAACTTTCAGTCTAAAAATGCATGCTCCTCCACCTAACCGGATCATTTAAATATGTGTGTGTGCGCAGATGCGCAGATTTTTTTTACGTAACGACCCACTGAATTACAAGTGTCCGACAATTTCATAAATCGCACCATCATCTGTACTGTACTGTATTGTATCAGCCGGATCTTGCACTGCTGAACACAGCCTCCCCCATTGATGGGGTTTTTGCCATAATCCCCACGCTTGGCAGGCGGCTTGGGAATCGCAGTGTAAGATGGTAGTTCTGTAGAAGGCGATGCTGCCCACCTTCCAGTATTTTTCCCTTAGTCGCCTCTTACGACACCCACAGGATGATATGGGGAGGTGCAATTCTAACACGGCACCCCACGGGGTACTGCACCATCATCATTTTAGTAAAAATAAAAAGAGATTTTGCCTTTAAGATGACGTGGTCTTTTGAGACCTAAAATCGTATGTGATTGAGCGAAAACGAAATGCGCTATATTTAAATAGCGCATTTCTTTTTTTATTAAATTAATATAAAAGTGAGCTTTTTAAAAAAAATATATATTTTGGGTCACATGATTGCTTCATGATAACTATAAATAAAATTTGCATTGCCATGCCACGATTTTCTTTAAAGCCACAAAACTTTTAGACCTGTATTTTGTTTTCTTTTCTATCGACAGAAATATACATGGAATTATGTTTTCGGGAAAGACATAGTAATTGTTATTATCATCTAGAATATTACATATTCTATTCATATCTGTTAGGCGTACATTTTTCTCAAAAAAATGTTAAAAAATTGTATTTTTAAGACTCCCTCACCTTGAGCAACCACACCTCAACTTGAGGAAACAGATTGCGATGTCGTCTGCAGATGTCAATTCACCTCACAACTAACCAACACTCAGAACAAATTCAGAAGATTTCGAAATAAGTGCATCAATCAATGTAAGAAATTGCAATTTATTATTAGATGTGAATACTCATGTTTTCATGACCCTTTCTGGTCAATTTGCGCAGAAATTTAACTCAAAATAGTGTAATTGATTAACGTCCAATAATTAACCTAACAGTGTCATCTAAACATTAATTGAGTGTACGAAAATTTAAGAAAAAGATATTTTTATTAAGTTTTGTGTGTGCTTAAAAATAAATGAGCGAGTGTAGAATTAGTAGGATGAAAAACTTAAACGGATAATGACTATGAGGTATGTACATGAACTTGGCCTTCAATAGAGTACTGAAATACTAATCTGTCATGTAAGTATACCCAGGACTAAGTACAACATTGATGGAGCCTTAGAATAACTATTTATTGTGCAAGTAAAGCCGCGGTTAGTAACTAATATACACATATTATAAATTATGTTCATAAACAATGTCATGACAAAAAATGTGTGACAAAGACCTGAAAGTGTTTTTTTTTTTTTAAATATTGCTCTAAGGGCCTTTGACCATTTTAGTAAAAATAAAAAGAGATTTTGCCTTTAAGATGACGTGGTCTTTTGAGACCTAAAATCGTATGTGATTGAGCGAAAACGAAATGCGCTATATTTAAATAGCGCATTTCTTTTTTTATTAAATTAATATAAAAGTGAGCTTTTTAAAAAAAATATATATTTTGGGTCACATGATTGCTTCATGATAACTATAAATAAAATTTGCATTGCCATGCCACGATTTTCTTTAAAGCCACAAAACTTTTAGACCTGTATTTTGTTTTCTTTTCTATCGACAGAAATATACATGGAATTATGTTTTCGGGAAAGACATAGTAATTGTTATTATCATCTAGAATATTACATATTCTATTCATATCTGTTAGGCGTACATTTTTCTCAAAAAAATGTTAAAAAATTGTATTTTTAAGACTCCCTCACCTTGAGCAACCACACCTCAACTTGAGGAAACAGATTGCGATGTCGTCTGCAGATGTCAATTCACCTCACAACTAACCAACACTCAGAACAAATTCAGAAGATTTCGAAATAAGTGCATCAATCAATGTAAGAAATTGCAATTTATTATTAGATGTGAATACTCATGTTTTCATGACCCTTTCTGGTCAATTTGCGCAGAAATTTAACTCAAAATAGTGTAATTGATTAACGTCCAATAATTAACCTAACAGTGTCATCTAAACATTAATTGAGTGTACGAAAATTTAAGAAAAAGATATTTTTATTAAGTTTTGTGTGTGCTTAAAAATAAATGAGCGAGTGTAGAATTAGTAGGATGAAAAACTTAAACGGATAATGACTATGAGGTATGTACATGAACTTGGCCTTCAATAGAGTACTGAAATACTAATCTGTCATGTAAGTATACCCAGGACTAAGTACAACATTGATGGAGCCTTAGAAAAACTATTTATTGTGCAAGTAAAGCCGCGGTTAGTAACTAATATACACATATTATAAATTATGTTCATAAACAATGTCATGACAAAAAATGTGTGACAAAGACCTGAAAGTGTTTTTTTTTTTTTAAATATTGCTCTAAGGGCCTTTGACCATTATATCTCACCTGATGGTAAGTGTAAATTTTGTTCAGGCTAACCTAGGATTACACAAACACAGCTGCTGGAACACAACGTTAAGTGCTTGGTGTCAGATTTTTTACTTGAGCGTGATAGCTAGCCAGCCGATAATTCGTGCCTAACCACCATACTATAACAACTGCCATCTTAAGACAACAACCGGGACCGACGGTTCTCCAAAGCACGGAAGCACTCAGTAATAATGCCACTAGCGGCCATCCAACTTATGACCGTTGCGGACGTTGCTTAATTTAGCTGAATTAAGAACGGCTAAGCAAACTACGCTACGATCGCTTCAAGCTAAATTGGAAATTGGAGTACTTCATTTAAGGTTTAATGGTAATGTGAAGCAGTGATAGCTCAGTGGCATTGGCTATGGACTGCCGCGCAGCAGGTCCATGGTTCGAATCCCGCTGCAGGCTTGAGCTTCTCCGCATGGTGGAAGGGCATTTAGCGAATGCCCGCCTCGCTAGCGACTACCCTCAAATAGAAAATCTGTCGCCAAGCACCTAACGGTGTGTTCCGGCAGCTATTTCTCAAGGTGACGGGCGCAGTGCAAATTTACCAATGGGTAACTAATAATTTTTTTTTTTTTTTTTTTTTTTTTTTTTTTTTTTTTTTTTTTTTTTTTCGGTTTCCGGTTCTTACCAAAACAGACGTACTGCGAATCGCTCCAACTAAATCAATTCATAAACAGTGCTAAAAGTTAAGTTAAGAATACTAAATAGGTATACAAATAAACATTGTGCCACGAAGAGTGAAGGAAGATATCAATCACTAAACTTAAATCTCTGTGAAGTGAAATAATAACTAAAGTATTTTAATCACAGGATAACCTCAAAAGTTTATTTGGAGTGAAGTTAGTGCAAGTATAAAACATAGACAACACCAATCAAGCATAACAACCTGACAAAATCAAAGTGTCAGCTGCCAGTGTTGCCACTTAATGAATTAAAAAAAAAACTACTATAACATTAAAAATAGACGCGCCAAATTTAAATTTTGTACCAAATATTTCCACGTATTTTAGTAATGGATAACCAAATGCAAATGCTACTGCAGAAAATTCAAGAACAGATGGAGAAACAAACAGAAATAATTACAGAATCAGTTACTCAAAATATCAAGAAGGAAATAGATGAAAAATTTAAAAAATTAGTTGACCAAAATAAACAATTACGCGATGAAGTCACATACCTGAAAGAAAAAATCAAAGGGTTAGAAATGCAGCACAAAAAGAACAATCTACTCTTATTCGGAATACAAGAAGGAGATAAAGATGAAATTAACCTCGTTTTATCCATGAAAGAAAAAATTAATTCATATCTTTCATTGAATGTTCAGGAACAAGACATCGTAAAAGCATATAGAATTGGCATCTTCAAAACCAACGGCACTAGACCGATCCTTATTAGCTTTACAACTAATTGGAGAAAAAATGAAATTTTACTAAACAAGAAAAAATTTCCGAAAGGAATATATGTAAAAGAGGACTTCACCAAAGAAATTATAGAAACAAGAAAAGGGCTCCAGCCTAAATTGGAAGAAGAAAGGAATAAAGGTAACATTGCCTACTTAAGAGGCGATAAACTCATAATTAAAAAACAAAATGATATGAACCGCGAAAAGAGGAAAAGAGAGCCTTCTTCGTCTCCCAACTTGGAACCTAACACACAGACCATTTCATCCTCTTCTACAGCTCCCAAGAAAATTTCGATAAATGCGTTTGATTACTTGGGTCGTGCGAGAAGCAACTCGCTAAATTTACCCAAAGAAAAGAACAGTAGCTAGCAACTAAAGAAGAACGAAAACCGGAAGAACAAAAACAACACCAAAAACGATAATACTCAAATAAATTTTAAAAACCCTTCCCCAAGCCGACTGGTCACCGTGGGGAAGCATGACCACAACCCTCCAGTAAATACAAAAGATAACAACAAACCTCTCAAGATAGGAACATTTAACGTAAGATCTCTCTCCTCAACAGAAAAATACTTAGAACTGATATACTCACTACGAAAGATTGAAATTGATATACTAGGACTGGCAGAAGTTCGAAGAATGGGCTGTAACATAGAAGAACACGTTGATTACATATTTTGTTACAAAGGTGAAACACCAGGCCTATACGGAGTGGGCTTTTTGATAAAAAAGAAGCATAAAAATAGGATACTACATTTCTCAGGCCTTTCTGAAAGAGTCGCACTACTGCAAATTGAAATAAACAATAAAACACTATCCATTATACAAGTATACGCCCCAACCGAGAGAGCTTCACAAAAAGAAATGGATATTTTCTACAAAACTTTACAGCTAGCACAAGATCAGGCAGGAGAAAATGTACTTGTTATTGGCGATTTCAACGCGAAAATAGGCCAAACCAAAGAAAAAGACAACTTGATACTTGGGAAATTTGGATACGGAAATAGAAATGACAGAGGTGAATAACTAATACAATATGCTTTAGAAAATAAACTATCAGTCATGAACACATATTTCAAAAAGAGAAAAAATCGTAAGTGGACATGGCTTTCTCCTGACGAAAAAACGAAAAACGAAGTAGATTTCATCTTGTCAGATACACCAAAAAATATAAAAAACGTTGAAGTTCTACACGGATTAGGATTTAGATCTGATCACCGCTTAGTAAGAGCAACATATATAACAATAAAAGAAAAAAAGAGTCGGATATCATTCCAATCGCAACCAAACTCACTTAAAACAGCAGAAGACATTACCCGATACCTCAAAAACTTGGAACTAAACATAGAAGACCTGAAAATACAAGACGAAGAAGAAGATATCCAAACATTCTACGACAAATTAGAAAATATCATTAAAAGAAGTATGACACCAAGACGAAACAATGAAAAAATAAATACTACAGAAAAAATCCTCAGCAAATCTACACAAGATCTTATAATGAAACGCACAGAAATTTTGAGAGAGAAACAAAAAACGAAAGCAATGAAAAAAGAACTGAGTACATTGTACAAACTAACTAACAAGGCTATCAAACAAGACTATAAAAACTACAGAAATAAGATAATAGAAACTAACTTACATAAATATAAAAGTACAAAAAAAGCATACAAGCAACTGACTACACACAAAAAGTGGATCCAAAATCTAAAAACAAATTCAAAAGAAACTAAAACCAGACAAGATGTCATGAACTGTGCTACTAAATTCTATAGACAACTGTATGAAAAAGAAACAAACAAACAACTAAATCTAAATTCTCTGCCCCTCAAAAAATCACGAGAAAGCCAGGAAATTACTAACTATAACGACTTAACAACAATTACTGCCGCAGAAGTTATAAAACATATACAAAAAATAAAAACAGATAAAAGTCCTGGGCCTGATGATATTCACAACGAAGCTTTAAAAACTGGCGTCACTCTTCTAGCACACCCACTCTCCTGCTTGTTTAATAAAGTTTTAGCTTCCGGCCAGGCACCTATACAATGGAAGAAGTCTGATATTATCCTACTATACAAGAAAGGAGATCCACAAGACTTAAGTAATTACCGTCCAATTAGCCTCCTCCCAAGCGTGTACAAATTATTTACATCGATCCTACAAACCAGAATGAGCCCAATGATTGATAGCCACCAGCCGATTGAACAGGCGGGATTTCGTCCTGGCTTTTCTACAACAGATCACATACATGTCGTACAACAGGTTATAGAAAAATTCAAAGAGTTCAATAAGCCCCTATATATTGCATATATAGATTACGCCAAAGCTTTTGACACCATTTCCCAAGACTCTATATGGGAAGCCCTACAAAAATGCGACATAGACGAAAATTATATACGGGTGCTGAAAAATATCTATGAAGGCAGCTCCAGCAAAGTCAAATTGGAGAAACGCGGACCAGACATACCAATCTGCAGAGGAGTGAGACAGGGAGACCCTCTATCGCCTAAGTTATTTTTAGCAGTGCTACAAGGCATCTTTGATAATATTCAATGGCAGACAGAAGGCATAGATGTAAAAGGTAAAAGACTGACACACCTAAGATTCGCTGATGATATTGTCCTCTTTGCAGAAACGAGTAAAAAACTAGAGAAGATGATCCAATCATTAAGCAACGAAAGTGAGAAAGTAGGTCTCAAAATGAATGAGGAAAAAACTAAAGTAATGACAAACAGCATCAAAACCGCAATAAATCTGAAAGGGAGACCGCTAGAGTATGTAAACAACTATATATACTTGGGAAAACTAATATCATTTGGAGATAAATGTGGAGAGGAAGAGATCGAACGAAGAATAAACCTGAGCTGGAAAAAATTCTGGTCCTTAAAAGAAATACTAAAAGGCAATGCCCCACTGCACCTCAAAAAGACAGTTCTAGACACTTGCATTCTACCAACCCTCACTTATGGGTGCCAAACATGGGTATACAACACTAAAATAAAATCCAAACTTGTGATGTGTCAAAAATCGATGGAACGAAGTATTTTAAAAATCAGAAAAATTCACAAAATAAGAAGTACACACATAAGCAGAAAAACAAATTTAGTAGACGCTTTACATTACGCTCTGAAGCTAAAGTGGCGATGGGCAGGGCATTTAGCAAGATACAAAGACAAGAGATGGACTTCAGAGACAACTAAATGGAAAGGACCACTGGGAAAAAGAAGAAAAGGTCGCCCAATAAAAAGGTGGATTGACGACATCATAAACATAGCGGGAAACGATTGGATGACCAAAGCCAAAGACAGAGATACTTGGACTAAGCTGGAGGAGGCCTATACCCTGACAGGGGTTCCAATACTTGAAAAAGCGTAAATTCAGATTTATAAAAAGTTAATATTAAATGTTATTCAATACCCTAATTAAAACTTTGTAATATTTAAGATGTATTGGAAATAAACAGGCTTATTATTATTATTATTATTATTATTATTAACTAATAATTTACGAGCTAACGGCCTTTTTATCGAGTTTTTGAAACTAATAACATCCATAAAATAACGAAATAAAACCAGCACTCCAAATCAGAAAACGAAATGTGGTGATAATACGGCATTGATCTTTGGTAAGAGGGAGCAGACAGAAATCCTGCATTGGGTTATCCTAGTTTTATCCTAAAGCTGGGCTTGATCCCAACGCCGAGAGTGTCCAATGAGCCGAGAAATTCACTATGCGAGAGCAAAGCTCACTACTCGGATTATGAGCTGAGATGTTAGAAAGTAATTGAGAATGACGGGACGAAAAGCCACAGGAATTTGTTTTGGCGCTCTGTTTGTTACGGATCAATATCTATATTTATACTTAGAATAAAACTGTAACAGATCCAATTCTGTACATGGCAGATATTTAAGCTGATTGTAGCTGACTCTGATGCCAACACTGTATCCCGGCCGCGCATCACTCCAAAACTACTAAATGGAATTCAATGAAACTTAACCCGATTTGAGTTCATACTACGAAAAAGGATATTGTAAACTTTTTATTCCGAAATTCAGCACGGTTCCCTCGTGAAATGGGATGAAAATCAAAATGTATACTTAGTTGTTAGTTTATTAACGCGTAGTCCGATTTTAATTATGCTTTTATGTAAGAATAGTGACCTTACGGACAGCCCGGAACCCCACGTGCAGCCCGGCACCAAACGGGCAGGCCGGCATCCCACGGGCAGCCCAGCACGCTTCTTTAGTTTTGCAAGCTTGCTAAGCTAAAACTCTTAAATCTAGAACGCCATTCGCCACAATCAGTTTTTTAACAATACATCTTTTACCGGATACATTTCGGAGACTGCGCAATAGAAGTGCACAACCTAATATATTTTAGTTCTACCACCAAACAAGGAGAAATTCGGCAAAAATGCGCCCTTTTAAAATAGAAATTCCAAAGAAACGCACATAATATTTGCTTCTAACTGTCCTCTGGAATATAATACAACCTTTCTGAGCTATGCTTTACTAAGAGTGCTTTACAAACCACAGTGTTGCCTATGAGGTAAACAATGCGATAATGTGAATAATTAGTCTGCAGGTACGGCAATCGCGAACGTAGTCGCAGGTACAGCTAATCTATAATATAAATGAATAAGTAAGCACTAACTAAAATGTTCTTTTTTCCTAGATTGTTTCTCGAACGGTGAATCCCGAAAAGTTGAAATTCAAATGAAATTGTCCGGAACGTATTTTACCGCTGATGAGTAATTTACATCATTGATGACTTAGTTAAAGATGTTTACAGTTGCCAGAAAATACTGTTAAGTGCTAGTTTATATTTTTGTTTGAAGGATGAAAGTCATATGTGCATAATCAGCATCAAAATGCGCTTCAGACTTGTTCATTTACGAAGACGCGTCAACAAGAAATTATGAATGTGTAATTGTAGTAAAATATATAATAAATTAGATAAAATAGTATAGTAGGTAGGTAGTAGGTAATAGAGTAGTAAAGAAGGCCTCGTTTGTACATAAGTCACAAGCGATTATATTTTTACAATGTTGTTGTATACATAGCATACGACGTTTTATAACATATTTGCGAGGAAATCAATAAAACTCGGACTTTCTTACACGAATAAATAGTTTTGTTACAGATAAATTATAAAAATAAAGGTTGTAACTTTTGGTCAAAATTAATTATATTTATAAGTTAAATGTTTATTTATTACATTTTATCTCCCAAAGTTAATTTTATTACCCCCTCGGTCTAGTAGATCAGTTTTGCGCGAAAACTGATCTACTAGACCGATTAGGATGAAATTTGGTATGGCAATAGTTTGAGAGACGGGGAAGGTCATGGGATAGTTTTTATCCAACCGCGCAAAAAGAGGTAAATGGTTTTGCACGATAACCGATATACCCGCGGGCGGAGCCACGGCCGGAAAGCTAGTATTATTATAAACAGATCGTGAGTAACAAATAAATGATAGAAAAAGTATTATGGGATAATATTTTGGGACCTACACTACACCCATTCCAAGTTTCAACTTCAAAGCTTTGATAAAGCCGTTTAAGCGTGAAGGAGTAGGTAACAATCATCCTTACTCACTCATTCACAAAATTTTACATAATATTATAATATTACTGTGATACATATAAACCCGTACGACTGTTATGCTTCAAAGAGCGCCGAAGAACGGATAGGTGAAAAATGAAGAAAGTAGCTGTTGAAGTGATATAAAATAAAAGTAAAAAAAATGTTCGGAATATTTTTGAAGCAATGATGGCCGAGCGGTAATAGCTATGGACTGCCGTGCTGCAGTACCCTGGTTCGATCCCCACCGCCGGCTTGAGCTTCACCGCATGGTGGAAGGGCATTTTGCGATTGCCCGCCTGGCTAGCTACCACCCTCAAGTTGAAAGTCTGTCACCAAGCACCGAAAGGTGTGTTCCGGCAGTAGTCCTTGAGAGCCAGTGAAATTACAGGCACAATGAGACTTAACAACTATGTCTCAATGTGACGGGCGCAGTGCAATTCGTAACTTGTGATGAATTGCAACTGTTATAGGCAGAGGTTAGTCCACTTAACATCAGGTGGGCCTCGAGCTTGTTCCATCACAATAACATAAAAAAAACACATGTTTTTGACTCACGTATGAATAACAATATTACTCTTGTAATAATTATAGTAAAATGATTATAATATACCTCAATGGTATACGAAAATAATAAACATTGCAATTAAACCACTGAATTTTGTGTGGTGTAAAAGTGGTAGACTATTTATTGTTTGCATTATTGCACTATATGTATTTACAATATTCAATCCTGTGTTGATATAGGAAACTTTTCCGATCTAAATCGGGATAGTTTCCTCCAGAGTAGAAAATCTGTCGCCAAGCACCTAACGGTGTGTTCCGGCAGCTGTCCTTGAGAGCCAGTAATTCTAGGTTAAGCCTGTTAACACTTTTGACCACATTATCACTTACCATCAGGTAAGATTGTGGTCAAAGGTTTACATATCAATAATAAAAAAAATAAAGTAATAATTTAATTAGCCTTCATAAAACCTTTGTAAGACGCCTAATATTAATAATTAATTGTAAAAAGTTTTTCAACATGAAATTTGTATTCTAAAACAAAATAAAACAAAGAATTTAGATAAAGATGATTAAATTTTTTATTGTATTACGAAGAGAAAGGTTTAGCAATTATGAATGAAAAATCATATCTGGCAAATGTCCACACGAGCACGCTGACAGATGTCGATTCTTTCATCTAAGTATTTTATTACGTTTTGGCAAAATGGCGGGTCTACTTTGCAAGATGCCAACAACTTCATTTTGGTCTATTATTGATGACGTGGATCGACATCTGTTAGCGTGGGCGTGGTTGACATTTACCAGATATCAATTTTCATTCATAATTGCTAAAATTTTCTCTTTGTGATACAATTAAAATTTGAATCGTCATCATATAAATTCTTGCTTTTAAATTGTTATAGAAAACAAAGTTCTTGTTGAAATACCCTTTATATTAACATTTTCGCAGTTTGTAAGCACTAAAATTATGATTAACACTGATTACTGGCAGCTGAGGTGATACGAAACTGAATAATATTAATACTATTAATTGTAACATTATTGTAATTTATTTTTTTGTAAATTCATCATAGATTTGTACTGTGCTGTTTCAATAAAGAGTTATATCTATCTATACCTAAGCGTGTCAATAATTTAAAATAAAATATTGTCAAACTTATAAGATTTTAATAATGTGACCACCATCTTACTTAAATTCGATTGACTTGACCAGATAAAATATTCAAACAGTTAAAATTAAAACCCATGTTTTTTTTTAATCTGATCCGTCTTTCAACCATGAATTGTATCAAACACCTTGTGTGGAAGTCCGTTCCATGTTGTTTAAATGTTTGTTTGGAATCAACTTCCCACCTGATGTTGAGCGGACTAACCTCTGCTTATAACAGATGCATTTCAGTGCATCACGAATTGCACTGCGCCCGTCACTTTGAGACATAGTTGTTAAGTCTCATGTGCCTGTAATTTGACTGGCTCTCAAGGACTGCTGCCGGAATACACCGTTAGGTGCTTGGTGGCAGATTTTCTACTTGAAGGTGGTAAGCCAGGCCATTGCAATCGTAATATACCCTTCCCATGCGGTGAATCTCAAGCCGGCGGTGGGGATCGAACCAAGGACCTGCGCCACGGCAGTCCATAGCTATTACCGCTCGGCCATCATTGCTTTATATGTAACTTTTCAGAGTTACAACAAGGATATTTTGTTTATAATTATCTGTTATCAGTGATGCATATTCTGGCACTCGCCCACAACATTGGTCAACTGGATAATAGTTGCTATTACCATGTCATCCACATATCGACTTATTAACAAACACTTCTGGCAAGCGATATGATTGACCAATATTGATGAAATTGATAAACGAACAATTAGAATGATCTCTACCCAAAGAACTGGTCAAGATTGGATGATCCATTAAAAAGATATGCGTGGTCGCACATAATAGTAAAGTAGTAAAAACAGTATTGAATTTGTTTAAAAGCCTTGCCATATTGTGTTATCTTCAGAAATATGTTTTTTTTTCATTATGTCTAATATACAAATAAAACAAAAGCGTTGCTTTAATGTGTCGTCAAACATTCTTCCTACGATAATGTGTTGATTTTGTAAATTATGTCTAAGTATTTTTAAGGATTGTTTATAATTATTTAAATCATTTTGAAAGGCTTACAAATAAATACTAGTTGCTGATTTGTATTTTTTTCGAATGTGTCAATTACCAATAGGTCTATTGATTAGGTACTATGCTGCCTTCTGTGTGGTCGGCCCCACCCACCTAGGTATATTTCTTTGACATGTTTAGCTGGGTGGTGAGAACGATCGGCTAAGGCAGTCTGTCGGTAGCACTCGATGGAGTAATATCTATTACTTGTGTATTCTAGAATTTAGTAATTTGCAGTTTGATTCTGTTTATGTACGTTTTGCCCAATTACTGTGTGAACCATAGTGAAGTAAAGTGTATCGAAGCATAATAATTTGTATCGAGGATTGTATCTGAGGTATTTGATTTTATCACAATATTATAGTAAAACTAACCACTATACTTTACTAAATTATGGACCAAGACACTACTTAGACTGATAGAATCAACTTCTACATGACTGGTGTTTGACTGTTAATACTTAAATGCATAATTAACCTGTATTTACTTAAAATAACGTCCACTGTACAAACCGTGCGGTTCAGTTTACAACCGAAAAAAGCTTTGGCTAACATTTTCATACCTCAAAAGGCTATTATCATGAGGGATAACGCCGAAATGTTTTACCTTTACATGAAAATTAACGTCGTACTTAAATTTATACAGGGTGTGGAAGGACACTCACATAAGCGATAAAAAATCCCCTAAAGACACATTTTACAATGGACCGTAATGATAAAAAGCGAGTGATCCGTGTATATCTACGCCTAATAAAAATGATTGTATGATAGATGTCGATTATGTTGTCATTTTCTTTGAATGTTACGAGCTGGGTATTGAAGTAATGATGGCCGAGCAGTAAGCTATGGATTACCGCATGGTCTGATCCTCAACGCCGGCTTGAGCTTGAAAGGGCATTTTGCCGAGTGAAAGGGCATTTTGCTAATGCTCGCCTAGCTAGCTACCACGCTCAAGTAGAATATCTGTCGCCAAGCACCTAACAGTGTGTTTAAGGTGATGTTTTAAATAGGCTATTATAAGATTCTACTTCTGTAGATACTGCAAGAGCTGGTTGTTGATAATGGATTCCATTATCTTGTACAAAAAAGACTTTATGGCTTTTAGACGGTGGTAAGACCTATCTGAGTGGTCACCTATTTTGGGGATCAGATCGAAGTCAAGGGGTGTACCAAAACCTTCTTTCATATTTTGAGACAACGCCTGATGGCTCTGTTATTTAAGCTTGCTGAAACAACGAGCATAGTATCCTCTCTGATGTTATCCAGGTCACCCACAAATCGATGGAAACACGTATTTTTCAAAGTTCACGTCGACTATATAATGGGAGAGTGTTCCTGTCCTGGCCGTTCCGGTACATTTAGCTGTAACCCTTAGCATAAAGCTAATTAGATTAACATGCGATAGTGAACACAATAACATGTAAGTATGTTACCGCAAATTAAAAGTGCTCGAATAATAATATTCCTGACCACTATGCATTATAGTGTTCTAGGAAGTGGTCTAAGTCCAATAATGTAAGAAAAAATGTTTACTAAGAAAAGATATTACCTATTTACATAGGTACCTAACAAAGTTTAACAAATGAGTATGCCCGTGACCTCAGTTTCAAGAAAGTGTTGAAACGCTGGGAAAATATAATATAAAATGAACGCTATTTAATCAGTAAAGCCAACTGAATCATATAACTTTAACAAAATTACTAAGATAATGTCTAGTCTAGACCTATCTATCACATTTTCTTCGAATAAAGGATATCTTCTTACAAATAAAGGTGAAATAAAACTTGATAGCAATCACCCGAACTGTCTACAACCAGACCAAACCAAAGTCTTTGTACTATCTGAGCTAGCTCTCGTCCAAACATGTCGTTCTAAAATACCAATACTCCTGAAGTACTTGTATGTCAGGGCGTACGTCGGAGTAGGAGACGCAATGACAGGGAAGAGTCAATTATACGCAAGGGCGGCTTACAAGAGGGGGATCAATTCGGCTTTATCACGAAATTGAGGATAGACACCAAGCATAAGATGAGAGCGGGAATTTAAGAAGCTGTATAAAAATCCATCCAAAAGGCGTTCATAAACTATGTACTTACAAATCTACGTTTACCTAACACCTTATTTGTAATCACACTTTGACTATTAAAATGGTTCGTTTATAGCTTACCTAGAGTAAGAGTCTGGCAGGAAACTGAAAATTATCCCCATTATTTATAAGTACTCATGAGTTGTCCTTATAGTTTTGTTTTCCAAACAATAGCTTAAATTGGACACTACATTACATATAAAAAAACTATATAATCATTCTCTAAACTCACTCTATATAGTATTATTCCTTATGATCGCTTAAATTTTATATTTTGTACCACATACGTAAATATACGAAGGTAGGCAAGAGGAATAATCTTCTAATTGTATTGGCGGTGAAGGCGAGGGCTTCACGTTTGTTTGATTCTTACTTTACAAAATGTCAAATACTGTTCGTCATTTAGACAAGTAGAGAATAAATAAAAAAAGTAAATAAAAGATAGTCATATAAAGTACTACCAGTGTTGAAATCAAATATAAAAATACAATACAATACAATACAAATACTCTTTATTGAACACCAATTTTTACAATATAATTATGTTACATAGAGACATAAGCTAAAGGATGTACAATGGGCGGCCTTATCGCTAAGTGCAATTTCTTACAGGCAACCGTGAATGGACATGAAAGTGAATGCATATTGTGGACGGTGGTGAACAAGATTACACAGATAATTATTAAACTTGATTTGAATACACATAAATAATGTATACTTTAATAGAATATATGTATATATATATATATACATATACATATATAAATAAATATATACATATAAATAGATACATATTAATAATAAATACAATATGCCTGATACAAATATAAACAAGCTCTATATTCATATGCCTATAGCTGTATTGATAGGTAGTGCTTTTTCAACAGATCTTTGAAGGACTCAATGGACTTGGTGTGTCTGATGTTAAGTTCTTGTAGTCTTTAGTCTCTTGGTAGCTAGAGCAAAAAAAGGGTTGACCACGAACAAACGACAGGTTGCTTTTGTAAAAAAAGGGTCATCTACAAAATCGAAATCAAAGCTATACTCCATCCTAGGCGCAGCTCCCGATTGGACTCTTTTGATGGACACGTTTGAAAAACATAACAAAATTCCTGATGATGTTGGTGTTTCGTCATCCAGACCGGATATATTTCTATACACAAAAAATCTAAAACGTAGTAACATAGTACTTATAGAACTTACTGTGCCGTGGGAAACAAACATACCTAAAGACCACACAATAAAAACTAACAAATATTATTACGTAACGAATGAATTAACCAAAAACGGTTACGTGGTTAATTTATATGCTGTTGAAGTGGGAGCAAGGGGTATACCAGCGAAACCCCTATATAACCTACTGAAAGACCTTGGCCTGTCAAGAACAACCGTAACTTCCATCCTAGAACGTGTATCCAAGGCGGCATTAGTAGGATCTTACCAAATTTTGTTCGGCAGGGGAGGAGGCTCGAGCGGTGAAAGGGGCCATTGATGCATCATAAAGGGGCCCCTTAACCTTACTCACTGGGTTTCAAGTCTCAGGCACCTTGATAAGGCCTCTTCCTCTGCAACGCTATGGACCCGGCACCCGCATGGTGAATCCATGGAATGCTAAGTAAATTCCTTACCTACAGAGCGAGAGACCACAAAATACCTCACAACGATTGTTCAGTTTTTATCTGTATCCTACTTCTTCCTATTTTTACTTTTGATTTCACTTGAATCAATGCAGGCCCACCTGGAGCCCGTGCACTGCATATATACCCCTGCCACTGTTCCATTTGGTTATTTATTTCGAATGTCTTTTGTTTGTGTTAAGTATGATATATGAATTTAAATTATCTTATGTCCATTTTTACCTATTTCTTCTCTGACCCAGATTTTGATTCACGCCATCCTTTTTTTTATTCTAGCACCCTGAAATCTCTGGTGACATATCTTTACCGCGTTTAATTACGTTTAGATCATGTTGCTATCTTGGATACTTTTATCTTAATATTTCAGTTGTTTTTACTATATCACTGACTGACTATGATATATACCATAACCCAATATAAACAACACTGGAAAGATAAAGTAGTAATATAAATTACGTGGAATTTGGTCCTGGTGTTACCTCGTCGCTTGACTACAGGTCCTGGCTTTTATCCCCGTGTGGAAATAGTTATCAGGTTTTTCTAACAAAATCTATTTCAGTAGCGGTCCGGAGTCTGGTCCTGTGCCCATTTGGTAACAATAGACTCACTCCATCGCAGGGACTGTAACATATCTAGCGATACGTTAGTACACACACATCTATGCCTAATAATAATAAGGGCTTTATTATATATTGTATTAACTACATATAAATATGCAGTGAAAAGTAAATAGTAGCTAAGTACTTTCATCCAAATGCGCTCAGTCGTTGCAACATCAGGAGAAGACAAGCATGCAACAGTTAGGTATTCATAAGATCTGCAAACACTGGACTGGACAACTATCCCGAATTCAATCAATTTAACTCGCCTCCAAATGTGGTAAGAAATAAAATTTCTAATAATTGGTTTGGCGTTAATCCCTGTCTTGTGATTACTTCACAACAAAATCTACCAATTTGTATTTCTGATTACTTTTTTATTATACATTTAACGACTGTCATGTAACGCAAGCAAATTGAAATAGTTTCTATATGCGAAAACGTTCTTAAATGGTTTATAGATATTAAGCGCTATAAAAGATATAAAATTTAAGATATTGAGCGCTATAAAAGTAGTAATTGATGACCTGAATAGGATTTTTAATTGGGCTCGGCGAAACTCACTTATTCTTAACCCAGTTAAATCAAAATTTATGATCATGGGAACAAAGATACAAATAAGTAAAGTGATGCAGTTCAAACCTAGTTTAACTATCAATAACGTTGACATACCGATGGAGGTCGAAGTTAGGAATCTGGGGCTAATAATTGATAATCAAATGAGGTTTGAAAAACATATAAATACCAAAATCAAACAAGCTTTTTACAAATTGAAAGTCCTGTACAATATAAAAAAGCATACTTCTGTGCAAGTACGGAATTTACTCTGTGATCTTTTAGTGTTCTCTCTTTTTAATTACTGCAGTGCAGTATATGGGCCTAGGTTATGGAAAAAGACAGAAAACGCTATACAACGAGTGCAAAATGCGTGCGCTCGATTCTGTTTTTCAATTCCTAGGAGACACCACGTCACTCCGTATCTAGTCGATAAGTGTATCCTGAACATGAAGTCTAGGAGAGAGCTTCATCTGGCATGTATTACCCAAAAAGTATTATACAGTGAAAATCCGCAATATCTTTTCGATAAACTTACATGGTTTAGAGACATACACGATCTAAATACTCGTTCTAAGCATGGTAATTCACTGGCTGTCCCTAAACATAGCACAAAAGGTTTTAAAGGCTGCTTCAAGTACAGAGCGTCCAAAATTTGGAACGATCTCCCACCACCTTTAAGAAATGAGCTCAGCAACCAAACATTTAAAATTCGTTTAAAACTGAATTTATTACATCGGCAGAAACTTAACTTTGAAGCAACTTTTAAAATAAAGGGATCTGGCAAACACCATACAAAAAAATAATAATATACGTACGCAATTCTACACAAAATCATACACACACACATACACCCACACGCACACACACAACACACCCATCCTCACGCACTAAATCACCGTCACTTCACAACACACATATCTTGTTTATATTTACTAAAAATATTTTATAAACTAAACGAGTCCAAGCGGACACTGTTTTAATTGTACGTCGATAATAGTGATATCTACAAATATGTATGAAAGAAATATAATGCGTTTTGAAACGTTTGTAGGCGTCTCGGCCAAGACCATAGCCCGAGCTCCCGGGTTGACTGAAAAACAGCGTTTTGTTAACATCACTCTTGTGATATTAACATAACAAAAGCTGAGTTAATCCCTATTGCCTTAGGATAGTCTTGTGATTTAAGCATAGAGTGGTGATGATTACAAGTAGGTATAATAATTTTATAAATGTTGTGTTAAATGTTTAAGACCTATGTATTACCTATGTATTATGTGTAACATTACCTGGTTACTTATGGCAATAAAAAAGTATTTTTTTTATTATATTTTATTTTGAATGTAAAAATAAAATGTAAACACTGTATGTTTTCCGAATAAAATAAAAATAAATAAAATACAAATATTCACCTTTGGTTATATCAGTGTGATGAGATGTTACTACCTAAATGCGAAGCAATAATTGTAAAAACAATTAAATCCCAATTTCAACTATACAAAGCCTTTTAGGAACCCGATAAACTAATACCGACAAAAGAAAAAATAACACATTTCTGATCAAGTCTGAAAGTTGCCGCTGACAAACGATTCCTTTTGTTTTCAATTTTGGTGACGTCTCGTTTTCTTTGGACTCAATGTTCTGGCTCAGTGGAAACTTGAGCTTTTTGTGATTTAAGCAGTTTCCCGCTGTTTGCGTTCTAAATTCGAATTGTTGAATAATTTTTGTAATAGAATAGTTCGTTGTTTGGTTCAACTTACGTAATATTAAATAAAAAAGCTTTGACTTGGTATACAATAGACAATATTGAAAAGAAAACGGAACTTGCTTTCAATAATAAATGATATTAAATAACTTGCCGAGTTGACATCATAATGATTTATTCACTCACAATTCCCTAAAGTGATTTAATAAGTTTTGAAGCAATGATGGCCAAACGGTAATAGCTAAAGACTGCCGTGCCGCAGTACCCTGGTTCGATCCCCACCGCCGGCTTGATTTTTACCGCATGGTAGAAGGTCGTTTTGCGATTTCCCGCCTCAACTAGAAAATCACCAAGCTCCTAACGGTGTGTTCCGGCAACAATCCTTTTTTTAAGTCAGTTTAAAATCAAGCTTAATTGATTTTTTTATGTTCAATAATAGAATCCATCAGCAAACATTGTAATAAACAGGTCGTCGAGCTGTATAAAGGCAATATTATAGTAAAGTGTTAAATGAGAGGATATAGTGATAGAGATACCTTGTGATAGAGACCAGGAATCAGGACGTAATGCTTTAGGCGTTATCCTAATACAACTCGATCTCGTGACAAGCGCAAGTTAGCGCGAATGAACCGCGCCATCTATATGGCTATCTATTCCGCGCTATCTATATCTATATGGGTATTGAACAAGTACCTATACCAACTGATATTCGCGAACGCTTAATCAAGATTTTTGATTTTGTTTGTGCAAACTTGCGATGGTCGCGTGATTGTGTTGTATTAGGACAACACTTCATAAACCAACGAATAAAATAAAGAACTAATTTAATTGTTTTTTATTTTTTTTTATCTTATTGTGACGGATCAAGCACGAGGCCCTCCTGATTTTAAGCGCATCTGCTATAGGCAGAGTTTAGTGCTCTGCCTATAACAGATGCATTACGTTACAAGTCACGAATTACACTGCGCACGTCACCTTGAGACATAGTTGTTAAATCTCTTGTGCCTGTAATTTCACTGGCTCTCAAGGACTGCTGCCGGAACACAACGTTAGGTGCTTCGCGACACATTTTTTACTTGAGGGTGGTCGCTAGCCAGGCGGGCATTAGCAAAATGCCCTTCACCATGTGGTGAAGCTCAAGCCCACGGCGGGATTCAAACCATGGACCTGCAGCACGGCAGTCCATAGCCAATACTGCAAATTACTGAGCCATCACTACATTTTAATATTGTTATAGAGAGATTAATGTTGGATTTACACTAAAATCCTGTCTGTATCTCTCTAATGTTAATAGGAACTTAGTTACCTGAGTTGTAATTTTTTTTATAGCGGATTGCATCGGAAATAATAATAATGTAAAATTATTGAAACGCGTCGAAAATTGTTCTTATTTGGCTATGTAGCGTTGGTGACGTCACGTCGGCTTAGCAGGAATAGTAGGCGGAATTGTTATATATCTTATTATTATTCTAATTGAGAACGATATATCCTGCACTGGCGTCCAGCTGGGGTGTTTTGTGCATACGATTGGGGTGTTTTGTGTATTACTCACTACATATATTTTTATATGCAGCGCAGCGCCTTTCGAGGAACTGATATCTTTAAAGGCGATTCCCAAGATGTCTGCCAAGTGTGGAGATTATGGTAAGCCCCCTCATAATGGGGGAGGCTATGTTCAGCAGTGGACGATCCGGCTGATACAGTTCAGTACAGAACTGCTTACAAGAGCATTCAATCACCTTAAATACTTTTCACCAACAAGTGTTACACCCCTTAAATCATCCCGGTATGCCAATATATTATATAGTTAATTGACTATAACTTGAAAAAGACTCTACCAATTTTAATGATTTCCAAATGGGACAAATTTAAATTTATATTTACCGAAAAAAAAAATAGTCAAAATCAGTTATTAAATGGTGAAGTAATCGCGTAACAAACACATAAAAATTAATAGGCGAATTGGAAACTCCTTTTGTTTTTTATGTTATTGTGATGGGACAAGCACGAGGCCCACCTGATGTTAAGCAGACTTCTGCATGTAACAGATACATTTCGTCACAAGTCACGACCTATTCTGAGCACAGTGCCTTAAATGCAAGATGTCACTGCTGCAAAAGTGCCCAACACGTCAATAGACTAAGATTGCACTGCGCCTGTCACCCTGAGTCTTATGTGCCTGTAATATTACTGGCCGGAACACACTGTTTGGTGCTTTGAGCCAGATTTTCTACTTGATGGTGCTAGCTAGCCAGGCGAGCTATTGCAAAATGCTCTTCCACCATGCGGTGAAGCTCAAGCCGGCGCGGCGGGGGATCGAACCCTGTTTCTGCGGTATGCAGTCCACAGATATTACCGCTCGGCCATCATTGCTTCAAAATCCAGTTGAGAAAACAAACCAACGATACCATTCCAAAACTGAACACATTGATTAAAAAAAACACTCATGTATGAACTCAATACCCTCTACTGGAATACATCTAAGCAAAATAGAAACAGTAAAAGCTTTTTTATATAGCATACCAACCTCAAAGTCTCCTGAATCTTTTGTGTGGGTATTACATTATTCCGATACATTTAGGAATCAATACGAAAATGTAAAGAAGTTATATTATCTCTGAGTGAAATACCGAAGGCGTCAGTCAGGCGAAAAGGTGAAGTAGCAATTGTTACCTCATCTACATAAAACGGTCGGGAAAAGGGATCGGTATTTACGGAATAGTTTAGGGTTCTGCGGCCAAATGTGTCGATATATATTAGCTAAACGATCAATGTGAATTCCTAGGTATCTTTTTTTATTATTGGGTACCAAAATGTAATACATTAACTCATTTATCATATAACTATGTAAACAGACTCTAACTTAAACCTAACAAAATGAAAACCATCGACTGGCAGTGATGGCTCTGTGGCATTGGCTATGGACTGCCGCGCAGTAGGTCCATGGTTCGAATCCCACCGCGGGATTGTGCTTCACCGTATGGTGGAAGGGCATTTTGCGAATGTCCGCCTGGCTAGCGACCACCTACAAGTAGAAAATCTGTCGACAAGCATTTAATGGTGTGTTTCGGCAGTTGTCCTTGACAGTCAATAATTCTAGGTTAAGCCTGTTAACATCTTCGACCAGATCATCACTTATCATCAGGTGAGATTGTGGTCAAAAAGCTTAGATATCAGCAGTAAAAAAAAATGGAACAAACTTTACACACTGAGTTTTTTTAAGGAAATTTCTAGATTTGCGTTAGACAAGGTCTATCTTTGGTCGAATTATGGCCTTTGTGTTTTAATGAAATAATTTGAAATAGCATCTGACTTTTATAAAAATATTTGCTGTCAATGTTTTTGAGTTGCTTCGGTTGAAGATGCTGACGTCTTGAAGTTACTTTCGGTGATGGATAACCAGTTACGGTGCAGGTGAAAGTGGCATTCAATATATATGAATTGATACCTACTATCGAGCTGTTCTCATTTTTTATGTCTGGTGATACAAGTAAAGATAATATGGAATAGTTGACTTTTTTATCCCCTTGAGGTGTTGGGTTAGAATTGCACCTCCCCATATCATCCCGTGGGTGCCATAAGAGGCGACTAGAGGAAAAATACTGAAAAGTGGGCAGCAGCGCCTTCTAAGGAACTGCCTCTGAATCCGCCACGATCCGCAAGTCGCCTGCCAAGCGTGGGAGTTATGGCAAATACCTCCTAAATATGGATATTGTGTTCAGCAGTGGATGATCCGACTGATACAGTGCTTATAATAGATGCTATTATTAAGCAACAGGCTAGGATCGCGTATTATTTACTGGACATTTCTCCAACAAGTTACGAACTTATTTGGAGTTCTTCGTCTGAGAGTCACTATTGTGCAATGCGGCGAGCGCGAGCCTCAGCACGTAACTGCTAAAAACTTGAAATGAGCCTGAAACTTGAGAATTTTTGGCAAATAAAAACTATGGACAAAACTCTACCACATTCTGATCGTCGTAATATACAGCAATCAATGTTGTATAATATATATAGAGGGTAATAGTATAATATAACATTTGCAAAGTTAACTAGTGTAGTTTTGACTGCCACATTGTTGTATATGTGTATAAATGTTGCTTTGGAATCTAATCCTGGGTTGGATACCCGGGTTGGAGAAGCTGTTGGCTCTATCCGTTAACAAGCTTTTCCCAATAAACAGAAAACTTTTTAAAAACAGGCGTTTAACATTTTAATGTTCAAATGAGTAAAAATTAAAAAAAATATTCGTCAAGACGATTTAAATGAGCCCAAACTCGATGAGGCTGTGACGTTTCATTGCGAAGTTCCTTTGACCACCTTCCAGTTTCATCATCAGATCAGCATCATGTCATCATAATAGTGCATTGTCACGTGATTTACACATGTATCCAAAATTTCAGCTCAATCGGTAATCTAGAAGTAAATCAAATTTAATTTGCACGTTTTGATGATAAACATCGGGACAGGTGAAACTAAATAAAAGCTTCTAAAAAGAAATTCCGTAACAGTCCGGAGTCTCAAACTGTGCCCGGTAAATGGTAATAGGCTCGCTCTTTTAGCGCTTATATTTGGCTCGGGTATTAGAAACGTCTCCCAAAAAATGACTCGTTTTATGCACTTGTCTGTATGCATCTACTATTTAACATAACATAATATAAATTACCATCACAAAAAAGATATAATAGCTTATGCTGGCTTAGCTAATCAGTAGTCAAAGAACTTTATTTCAGTTATTGGTTATTAAAGTAAAAAAAAAATTGTAATCAGATAAAACTGAGGAGCTATACTGGCATTTTAAAGTATTTTAAACATTTAACACGTGTCTAATATAAAACCTAATGAATAAAAAGTTAATTCTGCTAAAAGTTCTCATTTAAAATGACCGCAGAACATTTTAGTTTTTTACTGTAAAGTGTTCGTAAACATAGTTCGACTTTTTACATAAACATAGTTATTATAATAAAAAAATTGTTTATTATAAAATATAAAAATCCGAATGCACCAAAAAGACCGAAACAAGATTGAACATTTAGTTTAGTTGCAAATAGAACCTTAAAACAGATAATTTTCAATCGGTTTATAATTTGCAATTCAGTCCCGCGTTTTTAATTTATTTTGTACTTACAAGTATCCCGTTAAATATAAACATTTAACTTTTTTTCTTTATCTTGATACTATAATCGAATAGATAGGTTTGGCTGTCTTTTATTATTAACTGCGCCAAAAATCTGCGATTTTCATGTTCATTTTCATTTCATTTCTTTTTCAAATACTTATCTGAGGACACTTGGGTTTTAAGACGAATATCACGATACTCCATCCAGGCGTTCGGAAGATTGAAGATAAAAACGAAATAACAAAAATACTTAATACAAGATGCGTGGGAAAACATACCCCTTCCTTTTTAGACGGGTAACATGAACCATAGACAACAGACAATATCGAAATAGCAGAAACTCAAATATTCCCTCCATTTTCTAGCACTGGAGTGCAGACAAATATTTACATCCACATAATCCCAACTCACTTAAATACAGTTCTTTCTAAAGTATCAATAAAAGAAAGAACAGGATAGAACCATCTGCGAGTAACAGTAGCATAAGTGGCCCATCCGTGCCGAGTTAAATACCTATAAAATCCAGTCGGAGAGTCGTCCATTTAGCCATTCTCTTCTTACGTTTATGTAAATAGGGTTTCGATACACTTGACGAATCGTAAACGCAAAGCGAACGTCAGCTTGTGCTGACAGAACTGCTGATGTAGAACGCTAAATGTTGGATCGAGTGTTTCAAATTTCAATCATTAGAAGTTATAGAAAAGTCAAGTGAATGTTTATGACGTGTAGTCTCTTTTGTCCGTGGTTATTGATGACGCTCACTACTGATTTTGTTCTTTTTATTATTAAATCTGTTGGTTAATAGATGCAGGTGAGATATTACTGATTTAATAAATATAGAAGTGCATACGCATAGTACACGTTTACTTCATATAATATTAGGTCCTTACATATGAAATTGGCGTTTTTCGTACTGGCCACTTTAATCACGAATTTCTCCTCTTTGGTAAGGAATTCCAAATTCAAATTTGTACAGCTATAGACTCATGTATTTGTGCTTCGATGATCGTCATTCATTTGTTTTTTTTCTTCTGTTTTTTTCTGTTTGCGTCACTCATTTTACAAAATGGAAAACCTTAAATATCGCATTATTTACGAGTACGAGTTCCGCCGTGGCACTAGTGCTGCGGAAACAACTCGAAGGGTGAATGATGTGTATGGCGGTCGTGTTGCAAAAGAAAACACAGTTCGTTTTTGGTTCCAACGTTTTCGTTCTGGAAATTTCGACCTGCAGAACAAGCCCCGTGGACGGCCTGAGACTCAAGTTGATAATGAAGAGTTGAAGGCTATTGTGGAAGCGAATCCATCGCAAACCACGTCCGAGTTAGCTGCAGGCTGCGATGTTAGTGATAAAACTGTTTTAATTCACTTGAAGCAAATTGGGAAGATTAAAAAGCTTGAAAGGTGGGTACCTCACGAATTGACTGAAACAAACCGGCAAACGCGCGTCGACTGCTGCGTTACATTACTAAACCGGCACAATAATGAAGGTATTTTAAACCGAATCATTACCTGTGATGAAAAATGGGTTCTTTACGATAATCGGAAGCGCTCAGCGCAATGGTTAGATCCTGGCCAGCCAGCCAAATCCTGCCCCAAGCGAAAATTAACCCCAAAAAAGTTACTTGTAAGCGTTTGGTGGACTAGTGCCGGTATTGTTCATTACAGTTTTTTCAAATCTGGCCAGACTATTACGGCTGATGTCTATTGTCAGGAATTGCAAACCATGATGGAAAAGCTAGCGGCTAAACAACCTAGGCTGGTCAATCGCTCCACGCCACTGCTGCTTCACGACAACGCTAGACCACACACTGCGCTACAGACGGCTACTAAATTAGAAGAGCTTCAATTGGAAAGTCTAAGACATCCTCCGTACTCCCCGGACCTTGCTCCAACAGATTACCATTTTTTTCGAAATTTGGATAACTTCTTGCAAGGGAAAAAATTCAACTCCGATGGGGCAGTCCAAATCGCCTTCAAAGATTTTATTGATTCCCGTCCGACTGGTTTTTTTAGTAAAGGGATCAATGAACTACCTATGAGATGGCAAAAGTGCATAGAAAATAATGGTTCATACTTTGATTAATTAAATATATTATATTAAAAAATATTCGACTTTTTGTTCCTCCCATACAAAACGCCAATTTCATATGTAAGGACAATTACGTTTTTTTTTTAAATAGCTACACTGAGAAAAACGTCTTAAAGGCTTAAATCAAATTTGACCTTTTACCATTGAACTGTAAATACGTAAGATGAATTCACAACTCTTAAGATGATTTTCACCAATCAATAAAAATGTACCATGTTTTATAATAAACATAACCGTCAAAAACACCTTCCGTAAAGTATTTTCAGAATTGAACTTGTTATACGATAATAATTGCAGTATTAACCATAAAATATACCATATATTTTTCGGCGGTTTATTTACGGTGATTATCACTATAACGTACGACTTAATCAGCCTCATCGAAAAGTTAATATTTAAGAAAGACCACAAAATACACCTTAAATGAAGACGAAAAGAAACATTCGCCTTCACAAACCTCGTTTAACGCCTTCTAGTTGGAAAGCGTTTTTGTACGTATTTACGTTTGGTCGGTTTTTCGCCTTAAACCATATAAATTGGTCGTCATTAGGGCGCTTTTGACTTTAGATTTTTCTCAGTGTAGCTGCATTATCTAAATATTAGCCTTACTCTATCTTAGGTAGTTATAGCTTCCGATCAGACACTTTTGAAGGACACTTATGAAAAACAATTTAAAATTCCTGAGTGGGTATACCATAGGCATGAATGAAATGTGCACATTTTTTAACTATGTGTTTTACAATCAGAAAAAAAATCAAGCGGGTTGCTGGTGTGATTTTGCAACTAGACTGGTCGATTTCGTTCGAATTCGAACATTTTGATTTATCGTTAATCTAGTCTGTGATCGCAGCTAGTCTATAGCCAATTGTAAGACTGTAACTCTGACTTTGAAGCGTATAGTACCACCTAACCTAACTTAACTGTGCAGTTTTCGAGGGCGCTACTGGTTAAAGAAATCAACTTCAAACTGTCACAATTTGAAGGAATGTTGTAGTTCTTTTTTTTTGCCGGCTGAACAGATAAGTTGGTGGGACTATACGTTGCAATGTCCAGTGACGTAAGTTTCGAAGTCACAGTTAAGACTTTAGTCTGTTAATAGCTGCCGCACACGCAACACCGAACTATAAAGTGAAACTTGTCACTGTTAACCTTGACAGTGAAGACCATGAACTAATCAGTGTACGTATATCAGTGATGTCAGGTGACAGCAGAACCTGTAGCAATGGACTAAAGACCAGATATGTTATATATACAGCCACAGTGATGATGAGTATGACTAGTAAAGAATATAGTGAGATTGTGAAGAGTATTCAGCTAGGTGAGGAGGTGGCAGTAGCCAGAGAGAACGGAGTCCATTTTGTCCATTGACCTTACGGAATCCGTACCATTTTGTTTCCATAGACAACGTTCTAATGACGTCATTCATCACTGTATTACTGGCCGCTATATGACAACTCTGTAATCCTAGGAAACCAGAGCTAAGCTACAAAAGCAACCTTTTGCATCAATGGGAATTTGGTACTCACTTTTAGCACAGTTGTTTACCAGTTTTATCGTTACAAAGTAATAAAACCAAAATTAATCCACAAAACCAATTTACAAAGCCCGCAGCATGATTAAAACTTTTCACAATAAAAATACCGCAATCTATCCCATCGACGTTACGTATTAAATTCCCCGTCATAAAGTTTCAAACTACCCTCCCAGGAGACATAGTAAAAATTCAATATTGAAATCCATACTTCAAAACTTCAAAATTGAAAAAAAAAAGAATAACCCTGAGCTAATTTGAGCGGCGGGCGATAAAAGTTGGCACCCACCTCCAATGGCGCAAGGAAAGGACGCTAACTTTGCTACGGTGATTTATTTTGTGAAAGAAATACTTTTCCAACGTTCATTTGGAACATTTCATTGATATTGAGTTTTGTTCTAACTTTACCGTGAGTACTTCAAAATGTTTTGAAGCTTCGGATCGATGCTCTGTACTTAATAAGCTTAAGAGACTCTTTCTCTTATTCGAACTTATTATACGTTTAGAAGAATCGTCGAAAAGTTCCGTCAAACCCAGAGCTTTTATTTGGAAAGTTTTTTGGTTTGTTGCTCTCTAATTTAGTAAAGAAAGCAGTACCTTTTCAATATTGCGTGAAGGTAGCCTGCCCCTTTTAATTTGCGCGACTTTCGACCATAATAAATACTAAAACGTTTTTAATTAAAAACTTGAGTGTTTTTCATGGTGACAAGGGGTCGTTTTGCGTTATTCTATCGTATTTCTTGGAGGGTACTCAGAGAGGGGTTGTTAATTTTGGTTTTTCTAATTAAGTTACCTTTCAACTTTGGTTTAGAATTTTTGAAAATATACGTCTGAGAATGAGTTTATTTGCATTTAGGTTTGAAATATTATTATGTTTTTCTGTTTTACGAAATTAAAACTTCTGATTCTTTCGTTGGGTTTTGTTATTCAGCTAAATAACAAGACAAAAAATATCAACTGAAATGGGTGGTAATATATGCGAATAAAATAATTTTCGGACTCTTTTTACGTCACGGATTACCTCAACACACGTATAATATTTCGATTACCAAAATAGATTAAATAGTATATGCTAGGACCGGATAATTCAAACAAACGATATATACGTACAACGACGTTAATACATTCTTAATCATTGCGTGATCAAAATGCTGGCACCTATTTGGCTCAAAGAATAAGCATTGCAATTCAACGGGGCAATGCTGCCAGCATGCTGGGCACGCTGCCAACTGATAGTGGGGTAGAGCATTTGGACTGCCTATGAGTCCAAATGCTTTTATTGTAGTAGCTGTCGTGTTGTATATAGTTTGTAGTATTTGGTTAAAAAAGCATACCGCCGGAAAAAAAAAACATTCTAATCTGAGGTGGCAGCGAAATCACGGTCATTAGATAAAATTACTCCTAAGTAAACAAAACAATCTACACTCTTTTGCAAAAACAGCGAGCACTTTAGATTTTTATCTTTACTTTAATGAATATTACGAGAAAGAGGGTATATATTCCATTGATATTCCAGTCAAAGATACAGTCAGGTCAGGCCTCTCAACTTCTGATTTTTTTACTTTATTTAAGGAAAAGGGTCGGCAACGGTGGCCTAACAGGCCATGTCTCGCCAGGTGAGTTTTGATTACATGTAAGTGCTGAGTCTTTTGTCATTTTATAGGTAAACTTTCAAATTCTGATCTGTTGCACGATATAATAAAATTACAAATTTTACGAGAGAAAAAAATATAGTCAACTATAGGTGTCGCTCCAACCCGATACGATGGATTTTCTCTCGTAAAATTTGAAATTTTGTAATGTAATTCGCCAAGCAGGCGTTATTGCAAACAGAAAAATATTAAAATTATTAGGTTGCGTCATCATTTACAAGTTTAAAACCAATTGCAAAATTGGTCTTGTTTGTACTACAACGCAACTTTAACTATAGATGTCACTCCATCCCGATACGATGGTTGAAGAACGAGAGTAAAAATTAGAGTAATGAGTCATTGTATCAATCAGCTCAATTCAATTGGTTAGAGCATACCTCGGCTAAAGGGGTCCAACGACGCGGGTTTGAATCCCGCACATAACTATATTTTTTTCTCTTGTAAAATTTGTAATTTTGTAATGTGATTCGCCAAGTAGGCGTTATTACAAACATTACAATATTTAAATGTTACTTGATATTTTTGTAGCTTTTTTAATACTAAGATCGAAAACAACACTTGCTCCATGACGCCAATGAAGCAGATTCTTAGTTTTGTAACCGGCTTCCGAAACAAGGACTAGGTTGTCAATTCCTTTGTATCAATTTTATTGTAACTACCGTATTACTCAGTTTTTGATATTAATTTTAAAATGTTTTTTATTGTTGAACTTTGATATTATTATATGGGAGAGACTGCCTTTTGCAACACAGTTTTTACCAACGCAAAAGGCAGAGTTTCAACAATTTCTGTGCTATGTAAGTTTATCAATAAAGATATTATTAATATTATTATATTTCCACTGTATATTTTTTTGTATAGTTCACACGCGATTAAGCCTATTATGAATTGATTTTGTTCATTCTATTTTGTTTGGTGGTATGCTTCCAAATTGGTCCCTTTTAAATCTTATCAAAATCGGTCAAGAAGTTTTTAAGTTACAGTAAACTGAAAAAAGTATTACATGCCTGGATCATTTTATTGCGTTTGCATCTCTGGTCTTGCAAATACTGATCATGTAAGCAGTATGCAACGCAAAAAATTTAAAAATTGAAAAAAAAACGGAACCGTATCAAATTGTTCGTTTTTTTAATGCTTTATAGTTTAGCCTTTGACCACTATCTCACCTGATGGTAAATGATGATGTAGTGGAAGATGTTGTTCAGGCTAACCCAGAATTACTGGCTCTCAAGGACAGCTGCAGGAACACACCGTTAGGTGCTTGGCGACAGTTTTTCTAATTGAGGGTGGTAGCTATCCAGGCGGGCATTTGCAAAATGCCCTACCAGATACCAGATCGGTTCTTGTGGAAGTTGGGTCATGATAAAGTGTGATTAGTTTTATGAGCAGGGTACCGATTTCACCAAATTCTTTCATACTTTTTTTTGCTGGAAGTCTTCTTCTTTTTTTAATATTATTTCTTAAGAATATTCTACTTCAGAATAGTAAGCTGAGTGACTCACAGCCAGACAGCTTTCATGGCTCAAAATGTAACCTTAAATTTACATTCCACTTTAATCTATTTCAGTAGCTCAGATCCTAGCCACGTTTAAATAATAAAGGATGCGCTTTTTGCTTTCACATCATAGTTGCAATAGCACAAAATTTACATCTCGTAGTCGCGAGTTGAGCGTCTTCTATTTAATTTGCTTTACTGGAGGCCACAAGCTCTTTGAATTTTAAACAGTAAGGATTAACGGTGTAGTCTACGGGTACCGTAATGGTAGATTGTACCACAAGGAAGAAAATAATATTTTTGCCGCGAGGGTGCTATTTTCTATAGTGGAGCAAAGTATTCTATAGTACTTTATCAGCCGGATCGTCCACTGCTGAACACAGCCTCCCTGCAATATGGAGGAGTTTACCATAACCCTCACGTTTGGCAGGCGTCTTGGGGATCGCATTGTGAGATATCAGTTTCTCAGAGAGCGCTACTGCCCACCTTCTGGTGTGTTAGTCTTAGTCGCCTTTTACGACACTCGCGGGGAGAGATAGTGGAGTGACATTTTAGCCCCACGGGTATTTTAAATTCTTTAGTATAATCCTAATAAATCCTAAGCGCAGCAGAGATTCAATACTAAAGTAACTATGTACTTGTCCCGAGAAAAAAATAATTGTGCGCTATATTTTTAATCCCACTATGATAAAAATAAATGATAGACTTTCAAAATCTTAATAATATAATATATAAAAATGCTTCATACATAGTAAAATACGCAGACGCAACGCGTTCTTCATTTGTTTTTATTTTCAAGTCGCTATATTATTACCAGCCAGTTACAAACTTTTTCAAAATAAAAGATTGTTCTAATAAGTTTATGATGTAGTAGGTCATGACCCGACCAACTAGATAGTCCCGCATGAAACAATATTCATTTTCCTAATTCAAACCTTTTTCTGCTCTCTTTAAAACGCTCTAACAGAAAACTTACTATGTTCGCAATTATAGACGAACCATTCATTGGTTTTCGAATAGATGAGATGAAAGAATATTACTTGTGTAGTCAAAACTATAGAACAAAAGACACGGGAAAAAAATGTTTTCTTCTTACATAATTTTCTTTATATACTTTACTACCACCTTAGGGATGTTTATAATGAATTGGTAATTTGAACTCAACTGCAAGGTTGAGCTTGTCTGCATAACAGAATTATTTCGAAATTAGAAGTAGTAGGAAATTGTATAACCCTGTTTTGGCTTTGGTAGAAATAGCTTGAAACGAGCGCTAATTGAGTTGTTTAATTCCAATGTAACAAAACTTTCCAACTACATCCAGACTACTGTCAACAAAACTAAAATGTAACATGGAAATGCAACAAACTCGGTCTCTTTAAGCGCTTGCATGCCGACCCCAAAATCCAATTGTAAGGTTTTGTTTGCGAAATTATCTCTTTGCAATTTGTAGCTGTAAATATTGAATTTAATTTAAAAGCTGGCAAAGTAAAATCCAATATACCTAAGTAGTGAAGTACTCCTTTTCATTAGGAATGGAAAGTAGAGCAAAGCCATTTAGATAGCTTTGCAAATAATATTAACATGAATGCATTTTTTCTTGAAGCTCTGATGCAGATTGTGATTAAAGTAGATGTTGCTATTTATGATCTAAGGAAATTGCAGCTTTGACTTTGAATTATTTTTTTTAACAGCTGATATGCTGATATGAACTCATGGTCTGGACTGATGAGATCGTTGAAGTTGCGGGTAGCCAATGATTGCAAGAGGCTAATAGCCGTTCTTTGTTACGTCCTATGGGGGAGGCCTTTGTTTAACAGTGGACGTCTTCCGACTAATGATAAATTTTAGGTTAGCTTGAGACATCTTTGATTACATCATCACCCACAGTAAGGTGAGATAGTGTTCAAAAGCTAGCCAGTAATATACTAGGGTAAATACCCTGTATGCTATAAAAAATCTACAGTGGTTTGACCATTAAAGATAAAGTTTACACATACGTTTCATAGCGGTACAATTTCACAAAAAATAAAGCTACCACTACTTATCTCGAGGGCCGTAAAACATTTCCGTCTCCCGAGACCCATGGCCGTAGAATACACATCTTTTTCGTTTGTACAGTGACAATAGCATAATGTGTGTGCTAAAGATATTATAGTAGGCAAGCTGTTTGTTTTGTATTTTCTGGACAAATTTATTCTTAACTTGCTTAATTATGCTCTAGGCTTCACTCACGTTGAATATTTCACAAAGATTTTATTTTAAAGTTTAGTAACTAGTATATTATTTTATGGTTAAGTAACCCCGTGGGGTGCCAGGTTAGAATTGCACCTCTCCATATCATCCCGTGGGTGTCGTAAGAGGCGACTAAGGAAAAAATACTGGAAGGTGGGTAGCAGCGCCTTCTAAAGAACTGCAATCCTACACTGCGATCCCCAATCCGCCTGCCAAGCGGGGGGATTATATTACCCTTAATAAGGGAGGCTGTGTTCAGCAGTGGACGATCCGGCTGATACAGTAAGTAGTTTTAGTAATTATTTTACTTCTGACGGATCAGACGGATTGCCCACTGCTGAACACAGCCTCCCCAATTACGGGGGTTTGTCGTAGCTTGGCAGGCGTTTACGGGATCGCAGTTTAAGATATCAGTTCCTCAGAAGGCGCTGCCCGCCTTCCGGTTTTTTTACCTTTAGTCGCCTCTTACGACACCCACATCTAGCAATGGGGGGGATGATATTCTAGCCTGGCATCCCACGGGGGACTTTCTATACTTCACACTACTATTATTAATGCGAAGCTTGTGTGTATGTTGGACAACAAATAATTTTGTTTGTTCGTAGACCCCGGAGTGGTAGGTAGGCAAGCATATTGTATAAATAAAATTGAAACATTCGTGATCTAAAGTCTGAAACTCATCAGGAGAGTAAAATATGATCTGTTTTATTTGTCTTTAATAAAAATACATTATCCATTTTGCATTAGCTTTAAAAGCCGTTTGGGTATAACTTTATGATGGGAAAACGGTTCTTCAATAAATCCAGAAATTAAAATACGATTAAAAAATATTATCTTTGATTATTTCAAAAGAAGTGGGATGTATTTTGCCTTACTAACAACTTTTATTATAAAATGAAATACCCTACAATAGTGCTTATGTAAATAAGAAAAACTTGTTTATTTATACTTATTACCTCCTTTTCATAACATTTTTTTATATTACAAAATTACAAATATACGATAGGAAACATTTTTTTAAGTCATGTGCGGGATTCGAACCCGCGTCCATCCACCCCTTTAGCCGGGCTATGCTCTAACCAATTGAGCTAACATGACATGATTTTTTTATAACTGATAGACTTGCCTTTAATCACTTATCAAACATGATGGTAAGTTATGATGTGGTCAAGATGTTGTTCAGGCGTAGAAATACTGGCTAAGGACAGCTGCCGGATCACACTTTTAGGTACTAGGCGATAGACGTTTCTACTTGAGGGTGGTAGCTAGCCAGACGGTTATTCGTAAAATGCCTTTCCACCTAGCTATAACGATTGCCACCCAAAGACAACAACCAGAACCAACGACTTAATGTGCCCTCCGAAGCAAGTGCACGCTCAGTAGTAATGCCACAAGCGGTCACCCATCCAAGTCATGACCGTGGCTGTCGTTACTTTTCTTGATCGGTTAACCCATTGTTAACCGATCACAGTTTAGCAAGCTATACTACGAGATAATTAAAATTAACTCGTCAACATTTAGTTAACCAACATAGGTATCGTGAATTACAAATCGTTATTGATTATTATATAATTTATTGAGGTTAAAACAAACTGTATAAATATGGATGTACAAATGTAACTATACTTAATTATAATTATGGATAAAAATAGTATCAACGTTAGAATATAAATTAGCAGTATTTCAATACTAAAAAAAATATCTTGGCCAGGGGTTTACGATGTAGCCACCTATTATAAAATTATCTAGTTTATAGATTATTACGGATTTAATTTAATATACTATTTTCCTTGGCATATCCAAAATAAACGGTTCTCAGCATTCATCCTTATAGGATCACTATTATGTCCGTCTGTCTATCATGACCCTTTTTCAGGAGAGCGCGTGGAGCTATGAAGCTGAAATTTATATAAAATACTTAGGTTTACAGTCCCTTAGAACTGTGAAAAAATCAAACTTCATACCAACGCAATCAAAAGATACAGCTGTTTTTGCCGCAAATTTTCGACACCTGCAAAGGAATTCAAACTTACAGGGTATACTTCAGAGAAGTCAAAATCTTGAAATTTGGTACAAAGCAACGTCCTGGAGCACAGATTGAGGTAAAAAAAATAATAATTCAAAAAAGCGTACATTTTTAGTTACATCATATAATAAAAACTTTTCTAATAATATTGTAATTGATTTCATTTAGTAATAAACATACCATAACTTTTATTTATATACCACAGGTTTTTCTGGTACCCTAGTTTCGAATCGCACTTGGCTGTATTTTTAAAATATATTTACGAAATGTAAGGGTTCATGGTTACCCCACAAAGGGGCAAGAACAAACATAGTCTCACAGTAATCAGCGGCGTTGTGACCTTTTGTGTTGTGAAAAATGAATCTCAGAATAACATCATTATCGCGCACGTTTTCCCTCGAAAAAAGAAGTCATTACGGAATGAGATGGTGAACATTCTACGTAACGAGTGTTGCTAACAAAAGATTGACTCCTCGAGCATTTAGGGTTCCGTATCCAAAAAGGAAAACGAAGCCTTATTAACGAGACTGAAGTTAGTCAGTTTTAGAAATATTTATTCTCAACTGATAAAATTATACAGGTCTGCCAGGTTTTACGGCAAAAGAGTAATAATCCGTTTGTCCACATCAAGCATTCAATATGAATGATATACATTAATTATTTTAATGTTAAACGACTATTAATTCTGATTATGTACCTCAAAAAACATTCTAATTTTACGTAATCAATGAAATCGATACCGTGGGGAAGAAAGGTCGTAAAAGCCAAAATACAAACTTTTCAGGAGGAGCAAAAAACGCAGAAAAAAAAGAAAAAAAAATCATATCTTTTTTAATTTTAGACTTATAATCATACCAAATACTGAAAAATGTTTGTGTTTTAATGTATTTTATAGCGAAAAAACTGTAATCTGAATAAACTGTGTAATTTAAAAGTTAGCTTGGAGTTACGACCTAAAATTTACAAAAAAGTTGTGGATACACCCTGTAAAATCTGATTTCTGTATTGTAATAAGGGCATAACTACAATAATTTTACTTTACTTATGTAAGTTTCGGGCTTAAATAACTGTGCTTACAAATTGTAAACAAATAAAAAACCAACTCAAGTCATGCATGATAGATTTATTAAGTAAAATAAACAAGAACAAACATATGAAATACAATTATTATTATAACATGTTTGAAGTGAAGAATTTTGGCAAACTTTCTGGCGGTCTTCTCCATTGTTGATGAAATACTCATAATTCAAGCTTCTCCTGCCCATTAGAGAATCTGGTATTTTCTTCAAAACAGGTACTATATTATACTGTACTGTATAAGCTAGATTATCCACTACTGAACACAGCCTCCCCCATCAAGGGGGGAATTGCCGTTGTTGATTGATGAGTTCCTCGCTGCTGCCACCTTCCAGTATTCTAGCTTTAGTCACCTCTTACGACACCCACAGGTAGCAATGGGGTGGTGACATTCTAGCCCGGCACCCCACGGGAGGTTCAGAACAGGTACTATGCGACAACTGGTTACTAGCTAGTATCTTCGTCTTGGTGGATGCAAGCTCCAGAAAAAGTAAAATAAGGGCTTTCTTTTGTTTCCCGTTATTTCATAGCATCACTATTATTATATTTATATTATTTCATAAATACACTTTTCAGCTTCACATGGATTTAGTCCTATCGATTTTCTTAACGATATCACATTTTTCATACATACAAGCTTTTTCCGCATCCTTTAATATTTTCTTTACCTTACGTTTGTTGTTTTTTTATCTCTTCCACTTACTGTTTGTGTTTTTTTATTTATCACCTTTTTTTTATTTAGTTTCTTCAATTTCTTCTTCCCACTACTATACTCGAATTCGTTGCAATCATCAAAACTTCCTGCAGCAAAGTCAAGCACTTTTTCCTCTGGTAGAAAATCTATACTTCTTGAATAATTAAATTGGACGTGTTCGTTTGTTTCGTATCTTCAACATTCATGTTTGACGGTTCTAACTAATGTAAACTTTTGCACGTGTTAAAAGGTCCAGGTTGAATTTTGTCAGTTGATAATGAAGGTTAAATAATATTGCAGACATTTAATGGTCGGGTATTTTAAAATAATGGTTTAATGGGTGACCAGGTTGGAGGCTTTTGCTAGAATCTGCATGCAAGGAGCTGAGTTTCAAATCCGATGGAAATAATTTGAAAGGCGACTTTGTTCGATGTATTTATATCACCATCGCTATTGGTATTCATTGTAATATTTGCTCCGATTCAAAATTTAACGAATACGAGTCTAATAGTGGGTCTCCTAAGAAAAAAAAAGGTGATTATATAAAAAGAAGGTGATTAATAAAGAAAACATAAACAATAGGCGGAGAAAAAAACAATTTTTTTTTTTTTTTTTTTTTTTTTATGCTTGATAGATTAGCCTTTGACCACTATCTCACCTGATGGTCAGTGATGATGTATGTGGTCGAAGATGTTGATTTTCTACTTGAGGGTGGTAGCTAGCCAGGCGGGCATTCGCAAAATGCCCTACCACCAAGCTATAACGACTGCCATCCTAAGACGACAACCGGGACCGACGGCTTAACGTGCCCTCCGAAGCACGGAAACGCTCTGTAGTAATGTCATTAGCGGTCACCCAAAAAGGGAAAGGATAGTAATAAAGGTTCCGGGAAAAGTTAGTATTAATGAAAAATTTAATATCGTTAAAAATCGATAGGACTAAATCCATGTGAAGCTGAAATGTGTTAAAGAGGATGCTGTGAAATAACGGAAAACTGAAGAAAAAATAGGGATTTATTTTACACCTTCTGTAGCTTACATCTATAAAGACAAAGAGACTGGCTAGTAAACAATTGTCGCGCAGTACCTGTTTTGAGGAAACTAACAGATTCTGTAATGGGCAGGAGAAACTTAACTTTTGAGTATTTCATCAACAATAGACCGTCAGAAAGTTTGCCAAAAGTCTTTACTGCAAACTTTAGATGTGATTAAAACTGGTACAGATGATGTAGTTCTGAATTAGACCTGCAAATAATAATTAGGTATATTAATATTAATACCTGTAACAAAATTAATTCCTCCACATATTTCAATTTAGTGACTGTACCTACAATTGAAAAATGAAACATAAACCTTTTAAATGAAAAAAAAAAAATTAAAAAATCTATAAGCCGGCTTCAAAAAGAAGAAGTTTAAAAGTAATGCACTAAAAAAACCGAGAGAAGATTTAATTTTGGCATAGAAATGTATTAAATGTTGGAGATGGATAGAGGTCATATATCATCCTGGTATACCCACGGGCACTTTTAAAAAGAAACAAGTACACATTACATACTAATTAGGCGCGAGAAACATAATCCTTCCTTGGCAGTCGGATAATAAATTATTAGTTATTAAAAAAATACAATTAACATCAGATTATGCGGAAATAATATAATTATTGGGTGTAAACACCACGAGAAGCTTAATATAGGGTCGTAAAGGCCATCACACTATTAAAAAATAATTGATTCCATAGGAAAAAAAAGCCATTTACTTGTAAAATCTTTCATTTTAGGTTGTAAAAGCCTTACTTATATGTCTACTACTTAGTAAAAGGTAACGACTTAGTGTCATAATAGCAATTTGTAGTGTGTTCTCAAAAAATATCATACCCTATCAGAACTTGAATTTGCAACTATTGTGAGTTAGTAGGATGGTATTTAATAGGTACGTACATCAATTTACAAATACAAATAAACAACAAAGCAAGTCAACACAATAAAGCATGAACTTACATATATCCCTATAATTATTAGGTTACGCACTCGCGTTAACTCTCAGACTTTTGCCTGAGAGTTAACGCGAGTGCAACAAGCAACATACTTATTTTTATAGGAAAATACAGTGTAGTTACATACGTACCTAGCAAAGTAGTAAATTAAAAACTAGCACGTACCAAAACTTAAGAGAATACACGTTAACAAAAGTAAAGTAAACTCTTACTTTTTTACGATTTTGTGAGTATCCCGTTAATGACTGAGATATATTTCTTATCTTTTGTAAAGAATTTAAAGTTTTATACAATAAAATTCACCACCAATTACTAAGTTTCATCACGACTTTGCACACAAAGACTGTGGGGAAGAAAAACAATAAAAAACAAGCCAGCACGTGCAATATAGTGACATCGCGCAGTGCACTTATTCATCTTGCTCTGATATTAGAAACTACTAGATGTGCAATACTGAATGGATTATCCCTAATAAAATGGGCATGAAACATAATACGTTATTACAAAGGCCATAATGTCGAAACTAATGTTTCTGATCAGCTATTAGTGAAAAGATAATTCTGTTGAATTAAATTGGCAATAGGTGAGCCTGAATTTTTGATTTATTACAAATTCGCAAACTGTGTAACTCACCATTTTGCACAGAAGTAAAAAGCTAGATGCACAGAAATTTCAGGGCATAAAAAGGATATTAGTATTTTAAACAAAGTCAAAACCGCGTAAAAGCAATTCAATTATAACATTCACTGTTACAGTCAAACTATTTTGATTACGATTGTGATACGCCAAGTTACTAAAAAGTTACGATTGAAATGGAATTTACGTCATTATTTTACTTAAAAACTTGTTTAGGACATATAAAAAACCGGGGGGTAAAAGACATTTTTTTTTAATAATTTCGAGACTTTAAATATACAGATCGATGGAGCGAAAAATTCTGAACCAAACTGCATTATTAAGTCATTTTCGTCAAAAGTGGCTTTTACGACCTTTCTACCCCACGGTATCGAAATGTTATCAATGTATGTAGGTCTGTCTGTCTCGTAGATTGTGTGTCTCTTTCTAGTTCGTAAACGGAACGAGTAACAAATTGTGATCAAAACCAAGAGCAAATCAAATAAAAAACTCAGTGAAATTATTTTTCAGTGCGAGTTCAACACAAGAGAAAATAGCTTTAGTATATAGAGTATCGCCATCTTTAGTTATTGAGGCAGGAACGGATATTTTTTATCATTCTTACCTAGTTTCGTTTTTGAAAAAGAACCCGTAACAAGGGTTCTTTTTCAAAAACGAAACTAGGTAAGAATGATAAAAAATATCCGCAAGACAAGGTAAAAATCTGTTGCGAATAACATTATTTTTCAATGAACATTTGAGAGCCAGATTTTGAATGTTACTTATTCTTAGGCTTACTTATGCTGCCAGCACGATGGGCACGCTGCGAACTAGTAGTAAGCTGGAGCATTCAGACTGCCTGTGAGTCTACATTAACTTGTTGTCTAAATGCTTTCATTGTTGAAGCTATAGTGTTGTATATAGTCCGTATTTGCTAAAACATACTTACTATCAGGTCAGATTGTGATCAAACGCAGTTAAAATAAACGTGGGTTTTAGGACACTCTTTTAGTAAACAAAGGCATTTTTCAAAAACTAAATATATACCTAGACAATTAATAATCGATGTACTCGTATTCCTATCATCTTATCATATTCCCATAATAAGTTTTCCAATCCATTAGTTTATGGGAACCTTCAAAAACTAAAAGAGAATTACAAACACAACCAAAACAAATACCCATTGTGTTTTATGATTTCTCATTTCAAATACATTTACCGTTTACCTCAATAAATTCCGGCTAAGTTCAACGCGAAGCCAAGAAGAATTTGAATCACGCACCACCTCCAAATTGATTTGGTGCTCGCGAAACAACGGCATTTAAACCCTTGGTCACGTTCTGTTTTATTGTGAGCCAAAAGTTACAATGGCCCCGCGCGAATAGTAATCTTCTAGGGGTAATGTTGGATAATGTTATGTAATACCCGAAAATTGCGAGGGAATTCGTATTTGAGTCTTACTGGGTAGCTGGATATAGGAGCTGTGTTTAGCTACGAGCGTAGTAATAGTTGTCATATTCTAGGATCATGCGTTTTTGAACGTGATATATTCGAAAATTTTCCATTCAACAATTCTCATTACAGTAAGGATTTTTTTACCTTACAGTGAGGTAAAGTAAAGGACGTTGAAGTACAAAACCGGGTAAAAATATATTATTACTCGTATTAATTTTTAACGAACTTCCAAAAAGGAATTCTCAATTCGACTTTTTTACGTGATGTTTGTTAGGCTTTTTTTAATTTTTTATGGTTGATAGGTGAGTCTTTGACCACTATCGCACCTGATGGTAAGTGATGATATGGTCGAAGATGTTCTTTAGGCAAACTTCGCTACGAGCGCTTGAAAACGATTGCTCCGCCAATGATGATTAGTAATATACAATTTAATTAGTCTTACTTAAATTTTAATCACACGTCGAAAATTCTTCCGGTTTGGCTGCGTGGCGTTTCTGACGTCACGTCGGGTCGGCTAAACAGGAATATTAGGTGGAATTGTCACTAGATATATTTTTTTAAATTTTAAATGTTTAACTAAAAGAAGAAGTTTTCTTAAAATATTTGTTATCATCAAATAGGGAACTTACTTCCAACCCTGAAAAGTGTTAAATAACTTGTGAAAAAAGACTATTATAACGTGAGGTCGGTATTTTGATGCAACATGGTAATGATTTCAACAAATACATACCATATATGTCATTTAATTGTACGTAGTAGGTTTATTTTTTACATATTTTTGAGAACATTTTATTTACCTTTACATAAGTATATAAAGGTGTGAACATGAAGAAGTCAACTGGTGAAATAATAATTAAATCATGTTACGAGAAAAGCTCGAAAAAACCTTCGCTTTCACAGCTGTCATATCAAAAAATACTTAGTGATATGCCCCAGTGTCACTTGTTCTGGAACATGCCTAAAAGGCATCTATTCCCTTTGTACCTAATTCCTTAAATGCGTACCCTCACTACAAGGAAAGAGAGACGCGTATCGAGCAATATATTCCATGTAACATGAGTTCGGATACTGAATGTCAAATAACAGCGCTTCGTGTGAATTTTTCTAATATTGAATATATATGGATGACGGTGATGGAATTAATCGAGTACATATTTTCCCGAAAATCTTTAGGAAATACAGATATGGTGACAACTTTGTGTGTTGTTTGAGGTCCATTATCTCCCCCATTCACATTCTTCAGAACTGATCATAAGTGAAGTTATATAAAGAAAGAAAATACATATATTTTGGACGAAACATAACGTCAAATTCACAAACAAAACAAAAAATAATATTACATACAAAACAAAAATCAATCAATAACACAAATAACATCGTTTGTAAACTCCATTAAAAATATAATATTACGACAATAAAATAATTTTGATGTTGCGTCACGTCAATCATGAGCATCGACTCAGCATAATATGCTAGGTACAAAAATGAACTATAGCGCTGTTTTTCAGTCGGAACTCACGATTAACATCACGAACGCACATATAAAAGGTAAAAAGAAAAAAACGCAACATAACACTTCATTGAATAATATGTTGAATTATGTAGAAATATTATACCTCTGAGGCACCCCTAAACGGCCGCGGAGCTGTCATTGTCACTGTCCTGTGACAGCTAACAACTATAGTCAACTAACTACTGACAGATCGAAATGTCACATTTCAAAATAAAGTTGCCAATTTCAAATCATAGTGATGTTTCTAGTTCAGTTTTTATGAGCGGAACTATGAGTATGTTGGACTTATAATAATTGTCATCCCTAAATTGTATAATTTATTGCTGTGCTGCAGTCTCATAAACAACCTATCTTATAGTAATATAAATCGCTTGTATAGTAAAATCATTCTTAGAACAATAATAAAGACTTTTAGAAAGATTATGAAAAAAATATACAGCTCACTGAAGTGACGAAGTGAAAGAACTAAATGATTTTACCACAGCACTATTTTTGAATCATCAAAAAGTAGCAACACCCGTAATATCACTTTACTCCGTCTGATTATAAATCCGACTATAGCCACACGCTGCTCGCTGTCGCGTACCTATCATATGCACCACATTTTAAGACGTCACCAATTTATTTCACACAAACGGATTTTCCATACGTAAGTCCTTTCTGATTTGAATGATACTATTAAGTTAGGTTATTTAATAAAGCTTATTAAGTTGAGGTGTCTTTGTGATATGTTATTCTTAAGTTACTGGTATACAAAAAATACAGAAGAAAATAGGGCAAGGTATTATTTTACCGCAAGTACGTCGAATATAACATAATGTTAGAAAGTTACTTATAATAATTATTTTCTATTGACAAACTCGTGTCTAATAACAGTTAACAACTTAAATATAATGACGTAGCTTTGATATCTCGTATTTATAACATCACTTTGGTACTCTCATGCAAAAATTATACAATCATCTACAATTACAATATAGCCATATTAAAAATGTTTGATAATAAAAAAAAAACTAGCTCCTAGTTGCGACTGATGTCGTGTGAGATCTGATATTATCATGTTCCTCCAGGAATTTATAAATGTATATATTTACGTCATAATGTAGCATTGTACACCGAGGGGAGAAAACGATTTATTTATGTTCGAGAATATGTTGAAAGGAAACTCGAGAACTGAAATAAAACTTTCTTCCGAGTGATACATAGTAAAGTAGCTTTATACTACACCTATGAGGATAATAAAATCATTATAAGTTTTCTTGTGTTTGTCTCGAGATATCACAGGAAGTCCCTTATAATAAAAAAATTGAGATTTATTTTTTATTCCCGATAGCGTCATTATAAAATCGTCACTTTCACTATAAGATGATATTTTGGGAAATTACTTAGAATAATTAAAAGCGTACCTACTGTTTAAAATATAAAAAACAAAACATATTGCTGTGCTCTTTTTTTGTTGTGCAGAAAAAGGTTGCCAACCTTCTTTCTTCTATAAAATACTTTACTTCTGTAAAGTATGTAAGCTCTGCTTAAGTTCTGCTTCTGCTCTCAAGGACTGTTGCCGGAACACATTTAGGTGCTTGGCGACAGATTTTAAACTTAGAAATGGTAACTAGGAATGTGAGCATCCACAAAATACCCTTTCGAAACGCGGTAAAGCTCAAGCTGGCGGTGGGTTTCGAACCTTGGACTTGCGGCAAGGCAGTTCATAGATATTACCACTCGGCTGGAATCTCGGAAGATATTCTTCAAAGGCTATAATAGACATAGAATCCGGCATTACCACATACTGTACTGTATCAGCCGGATTGTCCAATGCTGAACACAGCCTCCCCTATTATGGGGATTTACGATAATCCCCACGCTTGGCAGGCGTCTTTGGGATCGCAGTGTGACAGATCAGTTCCAAAGCGCTGCTGCCCACCTTTTGCTGTACACATGGGTACAAAAGGGGGCACATTCTAGCCCGGCCCTCCACGGGGATAGCTATTACGTCAATTTGTTTGGCCATACCCTTACCCTCCCCCTTCGGGTAATAAAAGCGGATTATTGCTGCGCTTATGAGTGCTTACATAACATAAGTACATATACATAATCACATTCATAATATTAAAAGGGTATAACAAAAGTAAATTCTATTATTGGAAACTCCGAAATTACTTCACATTAATGTTTTAGTAGCTTAAGTTCTGCTTCTGCTCTCAAGGACTGTTGCCGGAACACATTTAGATGCTTGGCGAAATGGTAACTAAGAATGTGAGCATCCACAAAATACCCTTTCGAAACGCGGTAAAGCTCAAGCTGGCGGTGGGTTTCGAACCTTGGACTTGCGGCAAGGCAGTTCATAGATATTACCACTCGGCTGGAATCTCGGAAGATATTCTTCAAAGGCTATAATAGACATAGAATCCGGCATTTTATTTTATTTTATTTTATTTTACATTTATTTGGGGGGCTTACAGCTATCATTACAAAAAGGTTTAATAACTTAATTAAAAATAGCCATTAACAAGCCTCCACAGATATAAAAAGAAGTATTTTACACACACGTAATAAGATTATACAAAGCAATAGTGTTTTTTTTTTTTTTTTTTTTTCGTACGCAGCCACTTCATTTCCAAATACTTGAAAATTTTACGAATTCAAAGTGACATAAGCAAGGTTAACATGAGACAATTTGCTAGAATAAAGGTCGATGGTGTGACCTTCGTGCTCAATAAACTCATTAAAAGCGGTTTGTGATCTTAATAAAAATGATTGTCTGCGATAGTTTGTACGTGCGGGTGGTACGTGAAGCAACCTTCTGGGTCTAGCGTGTCTAGGTGGAACATATAAACTTAATTTACCCACTAAATCAGAACAATCAATTTTGGATTGTGCAATCATCATGAGCAGCCGTATGTCAGAAATATTACGACGAGTTGAAAGTGGTAACAGATGGAAACGAGCACAGCGAACTATATATTTAGAACGTGGAATTTTGAATTTATATCCTAAGTACCTAATAAATTTCTTTTGTATTCTTTCCAGCCTTTGAATATGTACGGCATAATTAGGATTCCAAACTTGACTTGCGTATTCAAGGTGACTGCGAACGTAAGCACAGTATAGGACTTTTAGAGTCTTCATGGTTTTAAAAATGCCCGCATTACGTATAATAAAACCTAATGCTGATGAGGCTTTCTTAGCTATCATATCGATGTGATTGACAAAAGTGAGCTTACTATCCAAATGGACACCAAGGTCTCTAATGTCACTCACACGTAAAAGTGGTTGATTTTCAAGTGAGTACTTAAATTGTACAGTTTGTGTCTTACGACTGAAAGTAACCACTGAGCATTTTGATATATTCAAAATAAGGTTATTTGTCTTACAGTAGTTAGCCACTCTTTCTAGGTCTTCCTGCAGAAGTAACGCATTAGAGGGGTTGTCAATTGCCATAAACATCTTCATGTCATCTGCGAATAGTAGGAATTGGGAATGTTTAAAACAGTCTCCAATATCGTTGATGTAGATGACAAACAAAAGAGGTCCCAGCAATGATCCCTGAGGGACTCCAGATGGTATAGCAGTCCAGGAAGAAGTATAACCACTTAATACTACTGCCTGAGTTCTGTTGAAGACATAAGAAGAGAACCACCTGTAGAGATCACCACGAATACCTAGATTGAATAGTTTTCTCAGCAGAATAACATGATCGATTCGGTCAAAGGCCTTGCTAAAGTCGGTGTAGATAGCATCTACCTGTCCACTAGTGACCATTTGTCGAGTAACGTAATCAGTGAAAACAACAAGGTTAGACACCGTTGATCTTCCTTTTAAGAAACCATGCTGTTGTGGATTAAGGTCAGGGAGAATACTACTGTAAAGTTGATTATAAATTATACGTTAAAAAATTTTGGCTAGAAGACAAAGCTTAGATATTGGTCGGTAGTTTTCTACCACGTCTTTAGCACCTTTTTTGTGAATAGGTGAGATGAACGCAGTCTTCCATATAGTAGGAACGACACCTTCAGAGAGTGATTTTGTAAATAGTAATGATACAGGATACGCTAATTCGTTAGCACACTTTACTAAAAATATGGCTGGAATAGCATCGGGACCGGCTGATTTATTTAAGTCAAGGGATTGAAGGTATTTCCGCACAATGTCAGGATTGATTTCAATAGAACTAATGTGGCAATTAGAATCGTCTCTAGACGCTGAATGGGTACAAGTGGTAGTAGAATCCAGGAACGTGGACTGAAAATAATTAGAGAAAAGTTCACATATTCCTTGGCCCGGATGGCTTTCATTGCCGTTATATGACATATTGGAAGGAAAATTGGTATGCGAACGTCTGCATTTTACATAAGACCAAAAATATTTTGGGTTCAAAGTGATAGCAGTCTCAATGTTAGCTATATATTTATGAAAACAAGTCTGCTCAACACTATTAGCTCTATCCCGCAGTATCTGAAAAGTGAGTAAATCGTGTTTGTTACCGTAAATTTTGAATTTAGTAAAATATTTGTGTTTTTCTTTAAGAATTTTAATGAGAGCAGAATTGTACCAACGGGGGTAATTATTATTTTTATGTAGTCGTTTTGGGATGTGATAATCTCTTAATTCAACTAATTTTGAGTAAAACTTACTCACAGCATCATTAGTGCTACACTCTGAAAACAAATCGTTCCATTGCGTGTCAGCCAGGGAAGACCGAATACGATCATAGTTACCTTTATTGTATTGGTACATCAGACGCTTCTGAGCTATTAGACATTGAGATTGTGAGACATCAAGTTGGACCAAAAGGGCGGGATGATGAGGGTCTTCCACAGTTAAAGGCTGTAAGCAGGCTGAGACGGAGATGTTTGTGTTTGACAGGACAAGATCAAGTATTCGGCCATGCTTATTTTGGACTAAGTTAAATTGTTTTAGACTGCAGAAATCAAGAGTATCAATGAAATGAGTAAACATATTGGCCGATAACGTGGTAGAAGAAGAAGCAGTAGACGGAGCTACAGCTCTAATACCGTCTTCAGACTCTGACCACGTTATGGCGCTCATATTAAAATCTCCCAGAATAATAAATTTATCAGATGGGCGTTCGATAAATAAGTCTGCAAGTTTGTCTAAGTATATGGTAAGTTGATTAGAGAAACTGTGTCCTTGATACTGTTCACATAGATATAGTGTACATATGTGTATTTTTTGCATTACCACATACTGTACTGTATCAGCCGGATTGTCCAATGCTGAACACAGCCTCCCCTATTATGGGGATTTACGATAATCCCCACGCTTGGCAGGCGTCTTTGGGATCGCAGTGTGACAGATCAGTTCCAAAGCGCTGCTGCCCACCTTTTGCTGTACACATGAGTACAAAAGGGGGCACATTCTAGCCCGGCCCTCCACGGGGATAGCTATTACGTCAATTTGTTTGGCCATACCCTTACCCTCCCCCTTCGGGTAATAAAAGCGGATTATTGCTGCGCTTATGAGTGCTTACATAACATAAGTACATATACATAATCACATTCATAATATTAAAAGGGTATAACAAAAGTAAATTCTATTATTGGAAACTCCGAAATTACTTCACATTAATGTTTTTAATTATATCGGGTTTTAATAAAGAACGCCCTATGCAAACGTAGAAAATTAACCCTTAAATGAGAGCCTTAATAACCGGGTGTTTGTATGAAATGATAATCATATTTTCTCTCCCATATAACCCGGTTATCACCCCATAAAGATATATTAGGCCAGCGAAATATACTTTATTAGATTATATTTACGTTTAATTAAATGGATTTACTTTGCGGTTATGAGATGGCTGAGGGCGCTAATTAGAAAAGAGGTAAAATATTTGTTTCATGGGCCTTTTTTCTGCAGACGTTCACAGTTGTAAAGGATTAGCTGATGCTCTTAGCTACCCTCTTGTAACGTAATAGTACATGCTTTCTTCATATGCAAAGTTGTACTCTCTGTGCAGTATAAATATTAGTTATCGTATTTTAATCATATATTTATAAACAAATATAAAATCCCATATAAAAATACCGACCAAGTGCGAGTGGGACTCGCGCACGAAGGGTTCCGTACCATTATCTGTAACCTAATCTTGCAAGTTACAGACACTTTTCGCATTGTGTGATTGAGCTGAGTACGAGTAGCTACGGCGAAAATCTCTTTCATTGTATACTCATGAAAACCTCTCTTTTATTCTTTACAAAATTTAATGTAAAAACAACCGAATTATCTATTTGCTTAGACAATAGACCCGCAAGTTTTTTTTAATTGCTGATAGATAAGCCTTTGATCACAATCTCACCTGATGGTAAGTGATGATGTGGTCGAAAATGTTAACAGGCTTAACCTAGAAATACTGACTCTCAAGGACCGCTACCGGAACACACTGTTAAGTGCTTGGTGATATATTTTCAGTTTGAAGGTAGTCGCAGGCGGGCATTCGAAAAATGCCCTACCACCGTGCGATGAAGCTTAAGTCCGCGGCGGGATTTGAAACATGGACCTGCTGCGCAGCAGTGTATAGCCAGAGCCACTGAGCCATCACTGCTCCGGGAGGCTTAGAACGGGCATTAAATGATTCATTCATTCATTCAACAGCTACTAAGACTGCCGTAGAACAAATATCTCTCTATATAAAAGAAATGGCGGGTTTGCTCCCTGGGATTATTCCCAGAGAGACAATTCTTCAGAAAGTGCTACTGCGTACGATGAGGTTAAAAGAAAAAAACGCAACATAAAACTTCATTGAATAATATGTTGAATTATGTACAAATATTATACCTCTGAGGCACCCCTAAACGGCTGCGGAGCTGTCATTGTCACTGTCCTGTGACAGCTAACAACTATAGTCGACTAACTACTGACAGATCGAAATGTCACATTTCAAAATAAAGTTGCCAATTTCAAATCATAGTGATGTTTCTAGTTCAGTTTTTATGAGCGGAACTATGAGTATGTTGGACATATAATAATTGTCATCCCTAAATTGTATAATTTATTGCTGTGCTGCAGTCTCATAAACAACCTATCTTATAGTAATATAAATCGCTTGTATAGTAAAATCACTCTTAGAACAATAATAAAGACTTTTACGAAGATTACGAAAAAATATACAGCTCACTGAAGTTACAAAGTGAAAGAACTAAATAATTTTACCACAGCACTATTTTTGAATCATCGAAAAGTAGCAACACCCGTAATATCACTTTACTCCGTCTGATTATAAATCCGACTATAGCCACACGCTGCTCGCTGTCGCGTACCTATCATATGCACCACATTTTAAGACGTCACCAATTTATTTCACACAAACGGATTTTCCATACGTAAGTCCTTTCTGATTTGAATGATACTATTAAGTTAGGTTATTTAATAAAGCTTATTAAGTTGAGGTGTCTTTATGAAATGTTATTCTTAAGTTACTGGTATACAAAAAATACAGAAGAAAATAGGGCAAGGTATTATTTTATCGCAAGTACGTCGAATATAACATAAGGTTATTAAGTTACTTATAATAATTATTTTCTATTGACAAACTCGTGTCTAATAACAGTTAACAACTTAAATATAATGACGTAGCTTTGATATCTCGTATTTATAACATCACTTTGGTACTCTCATGCAAAAATTATACAATCATCTACAATTACAATATACCCATATTTAAAATGTTTGATAATAAAAAAAAAAACTAGCTCCTAGTTGCGACTGATGTCGTGTGAGATCTGATATTATCATGTTCCTCCAGGAATTTATAAATGTATATATTTACGTCATAATGTAGCATTGTACACCGAGGGGAGAAAACGATTTATTTATGTTCGAGAATATGTTGAAAGGAAACTCGAGAACTGAAATAAAACTTTCTTCCGAGTGATACATAGTAAAGTAGCTTTATACTACACCTATGAGGATAATAAAATCATTATAAGTTTTCTTGTGTTTGTCTCGAGATATCACAGGAAGTCCCTTATAATAAAAAAAATTGAGATTTATTTTTTATTCCCGATAGCGTCATTATAAAATCGTCACTTTCACTATAAGATGATATTTTGGGAAATGACTTAGAATAATTAAAAACGTACTGTTATAATATCAAAAACAAAACATATTGCTGTGCTCTTTTTTTGTTGTGCAGAAAAAGGTTGCCAACCTTCTTTCTTCTATAAAGTACTTTACTTCTGTAAAGTAAGCTCTGCTTAAGTTCTGCTTCTGCTCTCAAGGACTTCTGCCGGAACACATTTAGGTGCTTGGCGACAGATTTTAAACTTAGAAATGGTAGCTAGGAATGTGAGCATCCACAAAATACCCTTTCGAAACGCGGTAAAGCTCAAGCTGGCGGTGGGTTTCGAACCTTGGACTTGCGGCAAGGGAGTCCATACCTATTACCACCATCTTGGAAGATATTATTCAAAGGCTATAATAGATAAAGATTCCGGCATTACCACATACTGTACTGTACTGTATCAGCCGGATTGTCCAATGCTGAATACAGCTTCCCCCATTATAGGGGGGGGGGGGGGATTTACCATAATCCCTATCCTTGGCAGGCGTCTTTGGGATCGCAGTGTGACAGTTTTTCAGAAAGCGCTGCTGTCCACCTTCTGGTGTACCCATGGGTAGAGATGGGGGGGGGTGACATCCTATCCTGGCATCCCACGGGATAGCTATTGCGTTAATTTGTTTGGCCATACCCTACCCTCCCCCTTCGGGTAATAAAATCCGATAATTGCTGTGCTTATGAGTGCTAACATAACATAAGTACATATACATAAACGCATTCATAATATTAAAAGGGTATAACAAAAGTAAATTCTATTATTGGAAACTCCGAAATTACTTCACATTAATGTTTTTAATTATATCGGGTTTTAATAAAGAACGCCCTATGCAAACGTAGAAAATTAACCCTTAAATGAGGGCTTTAATAACCGGGTGTTTGTATGGAATGATAATCATATTTTCTCTCCCATATAACCGGGTTATCACCCCATAAAGATATATTAGGCCAGCGAAATATACTTTATTAGATTATATTTACGTTTAATTAAATGGATTTACTTTGCGGTTATGAGATGGCTAAGGGTGCTAATTAGAAAGGAGGTAAAATATTTGTTTCATGGGCCTTTTTTCTGCAGACGTACACAGTTGTAAAGGATTAGCTGATGCTCCTAGCTACCCTCTTGTAACGTAATAGTACCTACATGCTTTCTTCATATGCAAAGTTGTACTCTCTGTGCAGTATAAATATTAGTTATCGTATTTTAATCATATATTTATAAACAGATATAAAATCCCATATAAAAAAACCGGCCAAGTGCGAGTGGGACTCGTGCACGAAGGGTTCCGTACCATTATCTGTAACCTAATCTTGCAAGTTACATTCGCAGTGTCCGATTGAATTGAGTAGGTACGGCGAAAACCTCTTTTATTCTATAGGAGCCACCTTAGTTATTTATTTTATTTTATATTAATTATATTTAAAGAGAACATAAAACTAAATATTCTGTGAATAGTTAAAGCGTCTACCTGTCACCGTTATTTGTAAAGAGCAATTATTGTATGGGAGCCCCCCTTAAATATTTATTTTATTTAATTTTTAGTAGTGAAAATTTCAACTGACTAGCTATCACCGTTCTTGAGATACAGCCTGGTGACAGACGGACGGACAGCGAAGTCTCAGTAATAGGGTCCCGTTGTTACCCTTTGGGTACGGAACCCTAAAAAACAAAACATGTATGCCCATGTTTTGCTGCCAGTAAGGCTTTGGTCAAATGTAATGTAGGCGTACGTGATAAAGCGCTCGTAGCGAAGTTTGCTATGCTATTCTTAACCGATCAGCAAAGGTAAACAACGTCCGCCGAGGTCAGGAGTTAGATGGGTGACCGCTAGCGACTTTACTACTGAGCGCTTCCGTGCTTCGGAGGGCACGTTAAGCCGTCGGTCCGGGTTGTCGTCTTAGGATGGCAATCGTTATAGCATTACAGCTACCACCCTCAAGTAGAAAATTGTCGCCAAGCACCCAACGGTGTGCCGGCAGCTGTCATTGAAAGACAGTAATTCTAAGTTAGCCTGAACAACATCTTGGACCACATCATCATTTATCATCAGGTGTGATATTGGTCAATGGCTAAACTTTCAGACATGAAAAAAAAACAAAGTGTGCTGTTTTCAGTGCACACTCCAAGACTTTGTTTTGTCAGAAAGTCAGAAAATAGGGGTTTTCTAAGCTTTCTAATCCGGGGATTGAAACCAGAACTTCGTAATACTCAACGACGCCTTCGTATTTTTCCTTTTAGCTGATAGGCATTCCTTTCACATACCTCACTTAATATTAAGTGATGATGCAAATGAAGATTTTATTAAGAACAAACTTACTTACCTAACTACTGCCTTTCCAGGCCTAAACACTATGTGCTTGGTGACATATTTTAAATATTAGAGTAGTAGCTCGTGGTGGGACTCGAACAATGGACCTTTTGCACGGCAGTCAATGGCCAAGTCCACTAGGCCATCCTTGCTTATAAAAGTTTAGAATTTCAAACACAAAGTCAACCGAATTATCTATTTGCTTAGACAATAGACCCGCAAGTTTTTTTTATATTGCTGATAGGTAAGCCTTTGATCACAATCTCACCTGATGGTAAGTGATGATGTGGTCGAAAATGTTAACAGGCTTAACCTAGAAATACTGGCTCTCAAGGACCGCTACCGGAACACACTGTTCAGTGCTTGGTGACATATTTTCAGTTTGAAGGTAGTCGCACGCGGGCATTCGAAAAATGCCCAACCACCCTGCGATGAAGCTGCAGCCCACGGCGGGATTTGAAACATGGCCCCGCTGCACAGCAGTGTATAGCCAGATCCACTGAGCCATCACTGCTTCGGTAGCTTAGAACGGGCATTTAATGATTCATTCAACAGCCACTAAGACTGCTATTGAACAAATATCTCTCTATATAAAACAAATGGCGGGCTTGCCATAATCCCAGGGAGACAATTCATCAGAAAGTGCTGCTGCGGGGAACTAAATGATACATTTTTATCTTCAATAATGAGACAGAATATGATAATGGACAGCTAGGATAAAGTAATTGGAAGGAGGATGCCCATAGCACAAAAAATTTTTTTTACGTGTACCGGAACAAGCTCGAGGTCCACCCGATGTTAAGTGGACTAACCTCTGCCTATAACAGATGCATTTCAAGTCATGAATTGCACTGCGCCCGTCACTTTGAGACGCAGTTGGTAAGTCTCATGTGCCGGTAATTTCACTGGCTCTCAAGGACTGCTGCCGTGCTTGGCGACAGATTTTCTACTTGAGAGTGGTAGCTAGCCAGGCGGGCAATCGCAAAATGCCCTTCCATCATGCGGTGAAGCTCAAGCCGGCGGTGGGGATCGAACCAGGGACCTGCGGCGCTACAGTCCATAGCTATTACCGCTCGGCCAAAACAAAGACAATAAAAAAATCACGATTCATCTTGTAATCCAACTATATCAGATTATCGTTTACATAGTTGCCCTGCATAAAATAAGATAATAAGCCTTTAACAATGTTATAACTTCGTCATATATTCCTACTCAGTACCATAAAAATAAAATCGGTACGGCCTGGAAGAGGAAAGCAAAAGATGGCTTTTGATTTCCTCTTTCGAGCTGTTCCTGTTACGTTCTTAATATCATCCTCCCTATCTCTTATACCTTTCATGTTTACCTTTACTTGCCTCCTTATATCTCATAAAAGGAGAAAAGAAGAAAGAACTGTATATTATAATTATAATAAGGGTATTTACTCTTGCAGCTGTGACAATTCTGTGTCGAGAGGCACACATAAACCGAATAAGCCCAGCAACTTTGTAGAACAATGATTTCAATCACGTCTATCTTGCAAAACTAATTCATTTGATAATTATTAATTCATAATATATTGTTGAATAAATATATGTTTGTTGGAAAAACGTAACTGGCCACCAAATCGTATTACTTATCGGAACTTTCGTTTATCGAACTTTGACTGTATACATAATACTTAGGGCCTGTGTCAGAATGTTCGAGTAAGTTCCGGTTGTACTACTCAGAACATATTTAATAAATAAAACATTATCTTTGCGTTTCACAGTCATCGATTTAGCCTATCCATATCGGTTAAACCTTGAAACGCGCTGCATGTTGACTCTAATTTTTATCATTGAGTTCATTATCATCAGATATATTCCGGAAAGTATAACCGGAACTTACTCGAACATCCTGAAACAAGCCCTTAATGTTAAAAAAGTTTACATGACAACTATTTTTCCTAAAAGCTCCACAGTGTCCAATCCACAATGCATGTAGTTCGAGTTGTTTGAGATGATTTATTATTACGACAGCATATTTTGAATTCTATGCACGCATTATCCGCCGACAGTATCTACATTTCATGCAGTATTCTTCTGAACTTAAAATGTAATTAAACAAATAACTGGATCTTGATCTTCAGTGCAACTATATCAGATTATCGTTTATATAGTTGTACTGAATAAAATAAAATAATAAACCATTAACAATGTTATAACTTTTGTCATTTATTCCTACTCAGTACCATAAAAATAAAATGTACCGATTTTATTTTTTTAGGCTTGGAAGAGGAAAGCAAAAGGTAGCTTTTGCTTTGTTCTTCCATGCTTTACCAAGTTTTCTCCTTTAACTATATTAAAAAGGTGGCAGGTACGTCTTGGAAGAGGAAAGCAGAAGATAGCTTTTGATTTCCTCTTTCAAGCTGTTCCTGTTACCTTCTTAATATCATCCTCCCTATCTCTTATACATATTACTGTCTACCTGTACTTGCCGACTTATATCTCATAAAAAAAGAAAAGAAGAAAGAACTGTTAATTAAAATAAGGGTATTTACTCTTGCAGCTGTTACAGTTCTGTGTCGAGAGGCACATATAAACCGAATAAGCCCAGCAATTTTGTAGTATAGAACAGTGATTTCAATCACATCTAACTAGCAAAAGTTATTCTTAAAAAGGATAATATATGATTAAATAAATATATGTTTTTGGAAAAACGTAACTGGCCACCAAATCGTATTACTTATCGCAGCTTTCGTTTATCGAACTTTGAATTGTATACATAATACTTAGGGCCTGTTTCAGAATGTTCGAGTAAGTTCCGGTTATACTACCCAGAACATATTTAATAAATAAAACACTATCTTTGCGTTTCACAGTCCTCGATTTAGCCTATCCATCGGTTAAGGCTTGAAACGCGCTGCATGTTGTCATTTTAATCATTCAGTTATTATATGTTCTGTGTAGTATAACCGGAACTTACTGGAACATCCTGAAACAGGCCCTTAATGTTAAAAATGTTTGAATGAAAAATGTTTTTTCCTAAAAGCTCCACAGTGTCCAATCCACAATACATGTAGTTCGAGTTGTTTGAGATGATTTATTATTACGACAGCAGATTTTGAACTCTATGCACGCATTATCCGCTGACAGTGTCTACAGGTCATGCAGTATTCTTCTGAACTTAAAATTTAATTAAACAAATAACTGGATCCTGATCTTCGATAAAATATACCACTATATATACAAGTTCAACTCTCATGACGCAGCCAGAAAAAATAGAGGACAAATGAAAGTGTGTTCTTATTTTAAATTGCTGTGCACTTCGTTCGCGATTTTCGTACCTGCAGCCTAATTATTCACATTTCACTACTGTTTATATCATATTAAGCAACGCTGTGGTCTGCGGTGGAGCACTCTTAGTAAAACATAGCTCAGAAAGGAGCTTTCTACTTTGGATTTGTAAGCTGCCAGGTTGTATTTTCCAGACAGTAGTTAAGTATCACAAAGAGTTCGTTCGCAGTTTGCATAATAAATGGTGAAGCAAAGTACTTTGTGAATATTATTACTATATTCACGTTCTTAAGACAATGTTTGACAAATGTGTCTATGTTTGTTAAATGTTTGTGGTTCGTTAACGAGGACGAACTTTTTGCTACTTCGGGAATGTCGCAAGGCGTCGAAGCGTGCCGAATTGTGCCGATTCGCCACCGCCGAAGAGACAATGTAAAATGCTGCTAACATAATTAAACTTTATTATTTATATATAAGGTGTTTACTAGTCTCAAATAAATTCTCGTAATAAATATTGAATATAATAGGTGTAGTATAGGTATTTATTTATACACAATCAGAGTAACTTTAACTCCATTTTGATATATTAATTATTGCAATAATGCATGCTCTGCTAATTACATAACAAAATCACAAAGCATACCCTGGCTATAGGGGTGGATGACGCGGGTTCGAATCCCGCATATGACTATAATTTTTCCTCTCGTAAATATGTAATTTTGTAATTTAACTCCATCATTATAGGGTATGATCATAATTATTTATTGTGCATGTATGAAACCCGGGGCAATCTTCTATAATGAAATTAATAAAATATAATTAACAAATCTAGTGAATGAAAAAAAAATACATGCGTAGTATTTTTCGCATGAACTGAGCAAAATTAATTATTTATTTAATCAATCATCTCTTAACAAGGTTATTTTTTATTTTTTACCAAAAAAAACATATTATTGAGTAATGGACTTGTGCACTGAGGGTTCTGGATCGACAAACAATTTACCAAAAAAAAATACATTACTTTTTCATACACATCGGGATCCTTAGACGGAGTCCGAGTTGCACTTGGCCAATTTTTATTAGTTATTGTTTTACGTGAAGATACGTTTATGGTATGGAAATGTATTATTAGATCCATATCGGAAAGACTTGCAAAATGGTTAATTAAGCAAAAAGACCAGGTATAGAAGAATGACAGAATCATCATTTATCTTTAGTGGCAGATTATCAGAATCTAAATATCATCTAGTAAGTTAAGTTCTAGTCTAAGTATTTTTTTTATAACATGAAACAATTTGAATGCATGACTATTAAGCTGGCAATAGTCATGTCAAGCCAAGACCTTATTTCTTCGCCTAGGAATTTCACTTGCTAAAATGCCTTTAAAATGCTGTGTTAATGCGTACTAAAAATGCTTTTAATTACGCATCAACACAGTGGTGTTTGCACTCCACTGTTTTTTTTATGCCTGATAGGTTAGCCTTTGTCCACTATCTCACCTGATGGTAAGTGATGATGTGATCAAAGATGTTGTTCAGGCTAACCTAGAATTACTGGCTCTCAAGGACAGCCGCCGGAACAGACCGTTAGGTGCTTGGAGACAGATTTTCACCAAGGGTGGTAGCTAGTCAGGCGGGCATTTGCAAAATGCCCTAAATCCATGCTATAACAACTGCCATCCTAAGACAACAACCGGGCCGACGGCTTAACGTGCCCTCGAAAGCACGAAAGCGTTCAGTAGTAATGTCACTAGCGGTCACCCATCTAATGACCGCGGCGGACGTTGCTTGCCTAATCTGATCGGTTAAGAACAGCTAAGTAAACTTCGCTACGAGTGGTTTAAGGCATGATATTTGCAATGACTCTGCGATGGTACTACGGCTTTACCCACCTAGGTGGATACTACAATATACTTTTTAAGAGTAGAGACCACGGAGCGAGTGCCATACAAACATAATTTCGTCATATTTTAAATACCAAGTGTCCAAACTCGGTGAAATTTTGTACAAATATTGCTGAACCTAAAATCTATGCTTCTGGTTGGCCTGTTTTTCGATTTATTATTTATTATATCCCTAAATGTCAAAATAACAATTCCCTTAAAATACGTTATTCAAATTATTTTTGCAAATTCTTTATTTTACAGAAATCTGGCAATCCGAGTTTGAAAACTTAGTATTTAAAATATCACGAAACTACGTTTATATGGAAAGCGCTCCATGAACTCTACTCTTAAGGTTGAACTGGCCAGTCACTTCTCCACACAAACGTCGTAGGGTGATCACTCCCTTATTTGAGATTTTAGGTCCAGATTTAAGCATAATACCGATTGATATCGTCATTATCTAGGCTTGTATGATGCCAAAATTTTAAAAAGCTAATTAAGTTGTAAGTTATGAGCCTCGAAAACTTTATATGAAAATGTTTCGAGGCTCTCAAGTTTATATTTTATTATAATTTCAGCATCATACAAGCCTAGATAATGACCTAAATCCTCAAAACAGGGAGTGATCACCCTATGACGTTTGTATGGAGAACGGGTCGGCCAGTTCACCCTTAAGGTACAGTAGGACGTACTGGCGTACAGCGCATAGGCTTAGTAATAGAGCCCCATATACATGCAACCTATAAAACGTAACAGCTGTCGAAATTACATTCGATATTTCCCCGAAGAGAAAACGCCCATTTATCTCATGAAATATGAGAGAATTAAGACCACTTTGTATTAAATTAATGATCCTTGTACGTTCGCGAAGTGTTCGAGTCTCGCACAAAAGCAGACGATGAAATACACCCATCTTTGGAAGCGCCCACAATAGCGCCATAAATGTACCAAATAACTGTACTAATGTACAAGTAGAATGAGAAGATTTACGGATATAAGTTATCGTGATCTTTTACTTTATCAAACAGTCTGTGAATTACTTAGGTGGCCTACTTGACTTGAAGCTTCTTTGTAAACGAACAAATAAATACATTACTTTCCAGTCATCATTATTTCTCTGGAGTCTGTGCATTATGTATTAAATATGGTATAATAATGCTAAAGCCAATAATAAAACAATTTGTGCCAGCTCCGGATTTTATCTAGTTGTCTTTAAGACTAACCCTTTATGGTAATCATCGAGTAAATCAGCAAGTTTGTAGTAAATACGGTTTTATTACTAAACTTTCGGCAAATAAATATTTTTAGCTTACAATCTAGATAAATTAAGAGCCTGTACAAAAATGTAATGGAAAAGAAAACAAATTACGAATTAAAGAAAGTTAAAAATTAATCACAATCAGCCCAGCGCAGGTCGGCTACGACCTTTTGTCTGTCGAAAATACGCGAATATTACAGAAAATATTACTTTAGAAGTATTTGCAGTTGTCCGATTTTAAATTCTCAGCACGGATTTGTTAAGGATATTGGTTTTAAATAGTAAAATTGTAGGGTGAGATTTAAAAATTCATTATCTTTGAGGAATATTTCAAAAAATAATTAAAACAGTTGCTTTTGTGTCTTTTTTACATATTTATCAAGCAATAATAAAAAAAAACAGCTCGGATTTGCTGGCAAAATGTCCGTACCCAGCATATTTTTTTCTGAATCCAAAATAAATCCAATAAACGTCTGAATGGGACCTTCATAGTGACCAAATTTAGGGAATCGCCCCCAGGCAAGAGACACGTTGCTCCTAATGTGCACATCATGTGCAGCATCAACACGCTACTCAATATTGACATGAATGCTCAACAGAACAGTATTAGGTATGCATAGTGAAATAGATATGCATAAGTATATATATAAATTAGCAAGCTTATAAACACACATTTTATATCATTTGACAGATCTTAAAATATGTCATGCGTTTCTGACTATTTGTGAACCTCATTAATTGCGAGTGACCTTTTGCTAGTTTGAACATTTGCATCGCATACAATTTTGCTATTCTATATGAGACAATAGAATATAATGAAAAAAAAACGTCATGGCAGTAAATATTAGGTCCAAACTACCACTTATTAAATCCCCATTTTTACTAGCCTCGAACGAATATTCAAACCTGCTTTGCAGTCTGATTAGAAATGTAAAGTTATTATTTTGAAAATCATTACCGTTCTAATTCATATTGAACCATTAAATTGTTTTTTTTTTACCGGCGGCATGCCTTTATTAACAAAATACTACGAACTATATACAACACTACAGCTTCTACAATAAAAGCATTTAGATCCCTATTAATCTAATTGAATTGAGTATAAATTAATAAACAGTTTATTGCGTATCGCATGATATTTTGCGTTTTGAGCATTACTAGAAATGCAAAATGTCAAGCGTATGTAACATTAATAGGCTTCAATCTTCGTTCTTGAGCAATAAAAATGGGGATGTAGTGACATTTTTAAACCTAACTCATATTGTAAATACGTCTATAATATGTGTTGTAATGTATTCAATTGCATCATTAAACGGAGCACGTATATGTATTTTGCGAATGCCCGCCTGGCGAGCGACCACCCTCAAGTAGAAAATCTGCCGCCAAGGCCCCAAACAGTGTGTTCCGGCAGCAGTCCTTGAGAGCCAAATTACAGGCACATGAGACTTAACAACTATGTCTCAAGGTGACGGGCGCAGTGCAATTCGTGACTTGTGACGAATTGCATCTGTTATAGGCAGAGGTTAGTCCGCTTAACATCAGGTGGGCCTTGTGCTTGATCCGTCACAATAACATAAAAAAACTACATTTATAAAAAAAACTAGCCTTGTGCCAGTCTGACCGCGGTTCCTCTTCTAAAAAGCCCATCATATAACTACTCGTATTTGATAGTTTCGATCACATTTTCAAAACTACTTCAAGATATAAGGATAAAAAAAAAGTTTTATTTAGCCCCATCTTTTTATGCATGATAGATTAGCCTTTGACCACTATCCACCAGACATGGTCGAAGATGTTGATGTGATGATGTGGTCGAAGACGTTGTTCAGGCTTACCTAGAATAACCATTATTATTAGTGGGCTGGAGCATTTGGACTACCTGTGAGTCTGCAATGACTTATAGGTTGTCGAAATGCTTTTATTGTAGTAGCTGTAAGCCTCATTGTGTTTTATTTACAGGCAAGGCCAAAGTACTTTTCATACGTATTTATACTACTTAAATATTTTAAAGTAGTAAGTCTATGTAAATAATTGATTAAAATTTTAAAAATATAACATTTTTAAACTTAATACTGTTAAATAAACAATTTTACAGTTAACGCGTTTGCACTTGTCCTAAGAACGAAGATTCTACAAGTCGGCGTTTCCAGTATTTGTTGGTTAAATTAAGGGATACACATTATACTGAAACTGCAGATAATATCTACATATTTTGTATATATATAATATTAGTTTTAAAATATCTTGTTATTTTTACGGGGTCTGTATCAGAAATCTCCTAAAATTTACACATTTGACGTATTTACTCCCCATTTATATACATACTTATTTATATTTTTGATTGACCGCATATCTCTGTCTGTCTGTCCGTCCATACGAATATGTCACGGGATTCTAGCTCGTAAATTAATTCATATATAAACGTATTTTATGGAGAACGTTGACGTTGTACGTTGACCTGAAAAAACTTTATTCCTACGAGCATTGGGAGTGTTATTGTCTAGATATTATTGGATAGTACCTATAAAAATACTAGAAAAATCATTTTTTTCTTAAGAAAATAAATAATATTTCCACTCTTAAGAGTGGAAATATTATTTATTTTCTTAAGAAAAAAATTCGTATGGACGGACAGACAGACAGAGAGCGAAGTCTAGAGACGCATCTCAAGTTTTTCTAAACATTGAACACGAATATATGAAACATTCGTCTATAGTCGGAGCGAAATCTATGTTTTTATGCTTTCCGTAGTCAATAAAACATAAATTCGGTTTTAAAAAAGCTTAAGGAAAACATCTAAACATTTCCCCCCACGCGCGTAGAGGGGGGCAGCACTGAACCAAGCACTACGCAAGTTATACGTAAACCAATGAAATTTACAGTGTGTGCTTCTGATGCACAGTATATGTCTCCAGAAGCCATTACTACACTCAAAATCCATGACGTAACTTGTGATATGAATTTATGTGACTGTGTATCGTTACAAAGGACCAATGTCATTAAGTACCTAGGTGTTCTCGTTGACGAAAATGTAAACTTTAAATTACATATTGACGCACTATCGGCGGCTAGAGTGCGAAGAGTAGTCGGTATTATGAAAAATTTACGGAATATTGCGGTAATAGAGACCCTTAAATTTGTTTATTTTGCGCTATGTCAATCTCTGATAACATATTGTATCACCTGCTGGGGCAGTGCTGCAGTTACGTTCCTAATTCACATTGAGAGAGCACAACGTTCAGTACTTAAAGTTATGTTAAAAAGACCTATTGGATATTCGACCCAAGAAATTTATAAAGAAAGTGGAGTACTAACTGTTCGACAGCTTTTTATTTTAAAAACATCTCTTTCTGCACATAGATCGGTACTAGCTTCATCTGAGTATGAAGCTTTGAAGGATCAAAGAGTTTACTATATGCCTATCATACCCGTTAAAACTGTATTTGCCCACCGTTTTGGTCAATTTATAAGAGCCCGTGTATACAATAACGTACTTAAACATTGCGACTTAAAAACAAAATCTGTTATTGAGGCTAAAAAAACGATACAAAAATGGCTGATGTCTCTTAACTACTACAGTACTGAAGAAATACTAAAATCTTAATAATATATTAATTTTCCAGTTTCTTTGAATTCTTTTACTTTTACTCTAAAATTTAACATATGCATTAATATTAATACCTACTTATACTTATATTTATATACTTATACATATATAATTTATATTTTAATTTATACAATTTAATTATATATACCTAACATATAGCTTACTATTTAGAAATAAAATGCAGACCAGGCGTCATTAGGTCGTTCATTCGTAAATCGTATTAGTTCTTCACGATACAGGCTTGCCTAGTGTGAAGATCACAAATTATGGAACTTACGTAATTAGTTAACTCAGCGATAGACAATATTAAATATGTACTTAGTAATAGATAAGTTTTAATATGCTAGATTAATATTTACTCTATGTGCCTACATGTGTATCGCTGCAAATAAATATATTTTCATTTCATTTTCATGTGTATAGGGCTCGTCTCTGGCACTGACTGCGGAAAACAATGTTTTGATAACAAGTTTATGATAAAAATATCGAAAAACATTGGCAGGAGATGCGCCTTTATTATTGGAGATCCGTTATCTCTAAATTGAGCATGGAACCCTAAAATCAGTTGTAATTCCTACCTTTTAGGTAAATATAAAATATTATTAGCTTTCATATTTCGGAAAAAACATAGGATAGAAAAGTATAACAAACTTTAATAAAACCACACCAACAAACACATACATACAAAAGAGAGTACAACAGTAAATTCTGTGTTCCTGCTTAACAATATCGTGCTATCACTTTATATTGCTACCATCACTTTAGAATATTGTATCACAACACCGCTTGAGACCCATTTGACAAGCGCCATTAATTTGGCCCATAACTATAGCAATACACATCAGTAACAGTAACGGAGCTCCTGTGATTTACGATATTTGTAGCTGCCAGTGACCTTTGAATGCCAAATTTCATGCTTCGCCATTTTTTTAGTGTCCTGAAGGATCGCTACGAAGAACATTAAGCAAATTTAACGAGATCGTTTGCATTTATCAATATATTATAACTCATTTCTTAACACGAAGAATAAAAGCTTTACGTATATATTTTTTTTTCTGCTTCCATTTTTTAACCTGCACATTGCAACTTGTTTGTAATATAATGTTATACAACTTGTTTGGACAATTTGTTTCAAACATTGTTTTCATCAAGTCAAAGTCAAAATGATTCATTAATTCAATTAAGGCGTCTACGACGCTCTTATAATAGTCAATTATAAATGTTAGGATTGAAATATTCTACATTGTACATTGCCACGTTCAGCAAAAAAAATATAGAGCCGAGAGAAGAACGGGTAAGAAACTCGGGGCCATTCGTATGTAGTAGTAAACACTCTTCAACACGGTTTGCAGGTCAAGAGGTTACACATTCTACAGCCCTGACCACTTGCACGGAGCACGGTAGTTGTAGAACTTTTTATAATGTTTGTATATTTGTTTTTATAAAAATACTGTAAAGGGTATAAATGTAAGATGTTAATTATAGTAAAAACATGTATTTATTTTGAAATAAATCGATAACAGCTATACGTTTCTAACAAGAATAATACAAATCGAAGCATTTAATTTTACAAATTTTCACTCTAGTTTCTAGAATGGTCATAATTAGAACTATGTATATCATTTAATATATGTCATTTAACGCTTGGATTTAATAAATCGCACTCAGTAAAAGCTTGAAAGTACTGCAGGCATTGTAACAGTAACTGTTGTATTAGCAGTAGTAACTGATATGTGATCTTTTTTATCTATTTTTACTCTAGGACTTTCAACGGTAATATATTAATAATAAATAATAACAATTACAAAGTCACAGATATACGATAGAAAAAATTCATGTCAGATCCCGCATATGACTTAAAACATTTTTCCTATCGTATATTTGTGATTTTGTAATGTAATCCGCATAGCAGGCGTTATTGCAAAATTATATTGCATACCTAACAATATTAAAAATGATAACAACTCCTAGATATAATGAAAGTTGAGCTACTGTTTCTTTTGTAACCATGGTGCGGCGGCGTGTGATGGAGTGAGTTTTATGTGTTGTTGGATGTGCTCTTTTGTTAATATGCATCAGCGGCAATGGCAATAATTTTTCATGCACGTAAGTAGACATATATTTCCATACACCTACTTATATATAACATGTGTATCAGCTAATGTGTTACATAGAATATTTTATAATGAAACAGAAACTAAAATAACAAAGTTATTTGGTTGATCATAACTCACAGTTAACCCGATAAAGACAAATAGGTTAGTATTCTCAAAAGACATTGCTATGATGGATTGGGTATTTTGATCACATTGTAATTTGGTCACAAGCAAAAACAAGTGCGAAAAAGTCACAGCTGTATTGTATTTTATTAATTAAATATAATTAGTGATTTTTTGTCTCAAGCCAATTTATTTAAAATAATTCAGGTTATAGCTACTAATTGTAATGCAATAAGGTACAGACAATGTCGATATTAATATCAATGATCCTATTTTTATATTTTCTATATTGGCCACAATCTCACCTAAAGATCAGCGAGAACGTATACCGTTTATGATGACTTCTTTGATTCTTTTACACTTACAGATTGAACAAATATTTATGACTGATAAATAAACACTTTTTTTATGAAACGGAGTGGTTATCAAACAGATAATCCACCTGATGGTAAGTGGTTACCGTCACTTATAGACATTTTATATTTCTTTACTGTGGATTCTTTCATTATATCTACAATTTCTAATACAAGCCATCTTAACATTCACATTGAAAAATTGAAAGTTTTGATATCGATAGTACAACATGTTGTGTTACCAAATTGCTCAAAAAACAATTTATCAATTATAAATTAATTGTGGTCTACTTGTGTAAAAACTAATATACAATTTGATTACATTATGCCTGTGACCAATTTGCACTTAAAAATAGTATCTAAAATCTGTGACCAAATATCCCTGTGACCAAAATACCCTAACCCACTTGCTTAGCTAGAGGCAAATTATATACACGACTATAATCCATTCTCCAGAAAACAGTAATGAACACGTTGTTTCGTAGTAGCTAAATAACGGTTATGTTATCCAATCAAACATAATAATAAAAATTTATGAGACAAACTATACAATGGCGTCATTGCGGCCTAATAGTAGCTTATACTGTGTGTTTTCTTATTTTGTGTGGGGGTAAAAAGCATTTCGCTTTGTGTTCGTTGTGTGTATCCCAACGTTGTGGCTATATTATTATACCAGCTTATAGGCTAGGTTTAGGCTAGGCTTACCAGCTAGGTTATACCAGCTATTTTAGCTCAACATAAGTATTTTTTTTCGGCGAGAACTAAATAAGGTTTATTATATCGGTCGGTCTACCGAGACGATAACTACCAATTACGTGACGATATGGTTAATTTCTCAGGTCATAATGCGCTATTGAGCGCTGTTTATGATTTTTTTTATACACAAACATTGAATAAAAGGCGCAATATTTATTGATATATATTACACGGGGGGTCGGGTTAAAATTGCTCCCCATATCATCCCTTGGGTGTCGTAAAAGGCGACTAAGGGAAAAATACTGGAAGGTGGGCAGCAGCGCTTTCTAAAGAACTGTCATCTTACACTGCGATCCCCAAGCCGCCTGCCAAGCGAGATTATGGCAAATACCCTCTTAACAGTGGAGGCTGTGTTCAGCAGTGGACGATTCGGATGATACAGTACAGTACAGTACAGTACAGTATATTACACGGCCACAAATTATTTACATGAAAAATTTAAAGTGTACCCAGTAACACTCTTTTGAATCAAAACTATGTTGTGATTGTATGCGTACAGTAAAAAAAACAATTAATTAAAAAAAATATATGAGCGTCAGCTCGTCCAACCGCCACAATCCATCCGTCTTCCGATAGGTGGACAAAAAAATCTAACGAGAAATGTGGTATTTTGTGGTAACAAATTGTTTAGGAAACATTACTCTATAAAAAAATGCAAATAAAGAAGGAGTAGGTATATTAAATTTCAACTTGTAGTATTAGTTACAGACTCGATGAAAAACTCAAAGTAAGTGTAGAAATGATTCTGCTTATTATAATCGTCCCAAGGTAAGCCTTCAAAAACCTAGTTAAGACAATGCAAATAATGGTACATACTTAAATATGAACAAAAACACACACCTGACTATCATTCCGGTAAAAACTTACTTCGGGAAAAAAATTAACGCACCAATTGTCCGCATACGAACTCGTACGCTGTAATAGAAGAAAAAAAATCGAGACAAGAGAAAAAAAGTCTTTTTACAAAGGTGAGGTAAATTTGTACCCGGGATCTTTTGAAGGTTGAAAAATCCTCGGTTACTTTAAAAGAGGATATATATGTAGCATATCGACCCGTCGCCATTTTGATTTTTTGCGACGTTTCCACGCACTGTTTATGTCGTAGAGGGAGTATACTAAAGTCTATGGTTTATGTACTATGTTTGGGTAGAGGACACGTAATCGAACAACACAAGTAATAATAGTAGTAGTGTCACGTTTCCGTGATAAAAATCGCCATTTCAGAACAATGAAAGTCATTATACATTATTATATTAATCACGTGCGTTTATGCACTGCATTAAATTCAAACTATGAATAAATAATGTATTTATTCGTAGAATTCAAATAATAGTTGCTATATCTATTTAACCATTTACAGTACAAATATCGCACAATAAAGTCACGCCTTTTTTCCCGTTGGGGTAGGTAGGTAATAGAAATATGTAGTCTCTCTATGTACTACGATACTTGTATATATCTCTTTCGCTTCATCTACACTCATCAATCCTTTCATACATGAGCGTCGGTTTAGGGTACTCCTGACCTGAACTTTTTTCAGAATGTTTTCAATCTGATTTTGGCACGTTCGCCTAGGTCTTCCCCTTCTTACACTTCATGTGTAACAACATGTTTTTTTTTTTTATGCCTGATAGGTTAGCCTTTGACCTCTATCTCACCTGATGGTAAGTGATGATGTGGTCGAAGATGTTGTTCAGGCTAACCTAGAAGTACTGGCTCTCAAGGACAGCTGCCGGAACACACCGTTAGATGCTTGGCGACAGATTTTCTATTTGAGGGTGGTTGCTAGCCAGGCGAGCATTCGCAAAATGCCCTACCACCATGCTATAACGACTGCCATCCTAAGACAACAACCGGGGCCGACGGCTTAACGTGCCCTCCGAAGCACATAAACGCTCAGTAGTAATGTCACTCGCGGTCACCCATCCAATTCATGACCGCGCGCGACGTTGCTTAACTTTGCTGATCGGTTGAGAACAGCTAAGTAAACTTCGCTACGAGCGCTTCAAAATTTCATTCAAAATTTCATTTATTCCACTGTCATGCTTTTTCTGCCATACCCAACTTTCACTAGCATACATTAATGTCGGTTGGTTCCGTATATACACTCGTAGCACATCGCAAAGAAATGCTGTTATATCAAAGTAGTATATTAGATTAAAAATTTGACAACACTACATTTGTATGAAAAGCGCTACGAAAATACATGCCTTTGGATACTACAGTGCGTACCAAAACTATCCACATATGTCTTCTTCTCTCACAGAGATGTTCTGCTTGAGGGAAAAGGGTGTCAGGGCAGAGCCCCACAAACTCTCAGAATTTTGTATATCCAGGCATATAGCCCATAACTTTCTTCTATCAAATAACTGACAACGATAACCGGTGACAAAGATGGAATAACCTACTTTCATCCGATTTAGTAACCTAAATAATTAACAAGTATAAATTATAGTATTGTTATGTTTGCAATAACGCCTGCTCAGCGGACTACATTACAAAATTACAAATCTACGAGCGAAAAAAAATAGTCATTTGCGGGATTCGAACCCGCTTCCATCCACCCCTATAGCCGTTATGTTTGCTCAAGCAGTCAGAGCATACCCCAGCTATAGGGGTGGATGGATGCAGGTTCGAATCCCGTAAATGACTATTTCTTTTCCCTCATTACATTGTTAAATTGTGATCCATACTAACGAATAGATTTGTCAACTTAATATAACCAATTTTATATTTTTTACCGGTGATATGCCTTTATTAACAAAATACTACGAACTATATACAACACTAAAAAAACAATAAAAGCATTCAGACAATCTATAAGCCATTGCAGACTCACAGGCAGTCCAAATGCTCCCTCTACCAGCTGGCAGCGTGCCAAGCATTCTGGCAGCATTGCCCCGTTGAATTGCAATGCTTATTCGTTGACCCAAATACATTAAAAATTCACCATTGCTCTTAACAATATATCAGACTTCTGTTAAAAACCCAACACGAGGCACGAGATCCACCTGATGGTAAGCGAACTTACCTCTGCCTATAACAGATGCATTTCATCACAAGTCACGAATTGCACTGCGTCCGTCACCTTGAGACACAGTTGTTAAGTCTTATGAGCCTGTAATTTCACTGACTCTCAAGGACTGCTGCCGGAACACACCGTTAGGTGCTTGGCGATAGATTTCCTAGTTGAGGGTGGTCGCTAGCCAGGCGGGCATTCGCAAAATGCCCTTCCACCATGCGGTGAAGCTTGCAGCTTGAGCTTCACCGCAGTGGCAGTCCATAGCCAATGCTACTGAGCCATCATTGCTTCAAAAGGCATGCATCAGCATCATAGCATTATATTGTGATTTAATACAAAATTAAATTAAATTAGAATTTTAATTCAGATATAAATTAAATAGAATTGACAAAGTCTGTCAGTTGATTTAGCCTACTACGCAGACACAAATTAAACTTTAATTTTATCAATTTACTAGCTCTAATTGATAAGTTTTAGGTCTTGGAGAAACTAAATTTATTGAATATCAATTACATCTAATTTGTTTTTCAATATAAAACACCAATGAATCAGTAAAATACATACAGTATGGGCTGTACGAACGTCGTTATTTTCCGATAGAAACAAAGTAGACGTCTTCGCTACAAATAATAGCGTCTTCGTTATAAAGTTAATGTTAGAATATTCTCAGAAATATCGACTTAGGAGGTGTGTTCCAGCGTACCACGTGACAGTAGATACTTATAAAATGTGTACTGTGACCACGTTGTTATCCCTTTCCATCAGGTGATTGTGCAGTCGATTTTGTTCGTATCGGACCTCGCTCTATGAAGTTCCGCATCGCAAGGACGCGATAGATAACAATATTTGTTTGCTTTGATCTCAACTACATTATTATAATTACTTTTTTTACTTTATCATCCGGATTGTCCACTGCTGAACACAGCTTCCCCTATTAAGGGGGTATTTGCCGTAATCCCCACGCTTGGCAGGCGGCTTGAGGATCGCAGTGTAAGATGTCAGTTCTTTAGAAGGTGCTGCTGCCCACCTTCCAATTTTTTCCCTTAGCCGCCTCTTACGACACCCACGGGATGATATGGGGAGGCGCAATTCTAACCCGGCACCCACGGGGGACTTACTAATGAAGGTAATATTATGAAGACTCATAGAAATATCCTCTGAACACCTATATTCTAGCGTACGATGTCACAGTAGATATTGTAACGAAATGCTTAAGGATTTTAAGTGGGATAAGTAAAAAAAAAATTTGGTAGAATATTTATTTAAGCATTACAGACACCATTACTGTACGCTCCAAAGCGATTCTGAAGACAATAATATTATAAAGGTTTATCGTATTAAAAAATAACTAAGAAATAGTAAATTGTAAAGTTACAAGTGAGTGAAGATCTAGAGGTGCAGCTTACAAGGTGGGAAAGAGAAGCTTCCACGTCAGCTGACCACCTGCCTAACCAGAAAAGGCAACCTTTGATACAAATGAAACAAATTGAGCACAAATCGTTCAAAAAATGTTCAATTAATTTAAAAAATATATGAGCGTCAGCTCGTCCAACCGTCACAATCCATCCGTCTTCCGATAGGTGGACAATCTAACGAGAAATGTGGTATTATAACAAATTGTTTAGGAAATATTACTCTATAAAAATATGCAAATAAAGAAGGAGTAGGTATATTCAATTTCAACTTGTGGTATTAGTAACAGACTCGATTAAAACTCAAAGTTAGTGTAGAAATGATTCTGCTTATTATAATCGTCCCAAGGTAAGCCTTCAAAAATCTAGTTAAGACAATGCAAATAATGGTACATACTTAAATATGAACAAAAACACACACCTAACTATCATTCCGAAAAAACTTACTTCGGGAAAAAAATTAACGCACCATTCAAACTCGTACGCTGTAATGAGAAAAATAGAAGAAAAAAATCGAGACATGAGAAAAAAAGGTCTTTTTCAAAGGTGGGGTAAATTTGTACCCCGGGATGTTTTGAAAGTTGAAAAATCCTCGGTTACTTTAAAAGAGGATGGAATACCTTTGTGGCATATCGACCTGTCGCCATTTTGATTTTTTTGCGAAGTTTCCACGCACTGTTTATGTACTTTGTTTGGGTAGAGGACACTTAAACGAACAACACAAGTAATAATAGTAGCAGTGACACGTTTCCGTGATAAAAATCGCCATTTCAGAACAATGACAGTCATTATACATTAATCATGTGCGTTTATGCATTGCATTAAATTCAAACTATGAATAAATAATGTATTTATTCGTAGAATTCATATAATAGTTGCTATATCTATTTAACCATTTACAGTACAAATATCGCATACTAACTGCTTTAATTAATTATATATATCACTAGTGGAGTCCGTGTCTACACAGGAATACAGTGATTGGAGAGATTTGAGCCGTTCTAAATCTATCTCTCATCCAAAAGGAAAACGGGACCTAAGGAAAGCTGAATATGTGCACTTCGTTGCCATAGACCTGTATCCGATGCACTCGATGCGATTATTCAGTTGACGCTCAATGCGATACATATACGCCCTACGGGAAAAGATAATATCCTACTAATTCGCATCACATACATATATAAAATCACGCCTTTTTCCCGTTGGGGTAGGTAGGTAATAGAAATATGTAGTCTCTCTATGTACTACGATACTTGTATATATCTCTTTCGCTTCATCTACACTCATCAATCCTTTCATACATGAGCGTCGGTTTAGGGTACTCCTGACCTGGCCTTTTTTCAGAATGTTTTCAATCTGACATCCTTATTCACACCATATCATTCCCTTATCACACTATTCCTTATCCTATCACTCCGTTTGACTCCAATCATGCTTCTCAACACCCTAATCTCCACTGCATTTTTTTTTTTTTATTGCTGATAGGTTAGCCTTTGACCTCTATCTCACCTGATCATGTGGTCGAAGATGTTGTTCAGGCTAACCTAGAAGTACTGGCTCTCAAGGACAGCTGCCGGAACTCACCGTTAGGTGCTTGGCGACAGATTTTCTATTTGAGGGTGGTTGCTAGCCAGGCGGGCATTCGCAAAATGCTCTACCACCATGCTATAACGACTGCCATCCTAAGACAACAACCGGGACCGACGGCTTAACGTGCCCTCCGAAGCACGGAAACGCTCAGTAGTAATGTCACTCGCGGTCACCCATCCAATTCATGACCGCGCGCGACGTTGCTTAACTTTGCTGATCGGTTGAGAACAGCTAAGTAAACTTCGCTACGAGCGCTTCAAGTAAACTTCGCTACGAGCGCTTCAAAATTTCATTTAAAATTTCATTTATTCCACTGTCATGCTTTTTCTGCCATACCCAACTTTCACTAGCATACATTAATGTCGGTTGGTTCTGTATATACACTCGAATCACATCGCAAAGAAATGCTGTTATTATCAAAGTAGTATATTAGATAGTATTAAAAATGTGACAAAACAACATTTTTATGAAAAGCGCTACGAAAATACATGCCTTTGGATACTACATTGCATAACAAAACTCTCCGCAGTGTCTTCTTCTCTCACAGAGATGTTCTGCTTGAGGGAAAAGGATGTCAGAGCAGAGCCCTTACAAAAGGCTCAGAATTTTGAATATCAAGGGATATAGCCCATAACTTTCTTCTATCAAATAACTGACAACGTTAAATAACAAGTGACAAAGATCGAATAACTTACTTTCATCCGATTTATAGTACCACCAACTTAACTGTGAAGTTCGCGAGGGCGCTATTGGTCAAGGAAATCAACTACAAACTGTCACAATTTGAGGGAATTTTGTAGTTCTTTTTTCTGCCGCCAGAACAGATAAGTTGGTGGGTCTGTAGTAACCTAAATAATTAACAAGTATACATTATAGTATTGTTATGTTTGCAATAACGCCTGCTCGGCGGATTACATTAAAAAATTACAAATTTACGAGTGAAAAAATTATAGTTATTTGCGGGATTCGAACCAGCGTCCTTTTGGGGTCAAATATCGTTATGTTAGGTCAAGCGGTCAGAGCATACCCCGGCTATAGGGGTGGATGGATGCGGGCTCGAATCCCGCAAATGACTATATTTTTTTCCCTCATTACATTGTTAAATTGTGATCCATAGTAACGAATACATTTGTCGACTTAGTATAACTATTTTTTTAACCGGCGGTATGCCTTTATTAACATAATACTACAAACTATATACAACACTACCGCTACTATAATAAAAGCATTTAGACAATCTGTAAGCCCTTGCACACCCACAGGCAGTCCAAATGCTCCATCTACCAGTTGGCAGCGTGCCCAGCATGCTGGCAGCATTGCCCCGTTGAATTGCAATGCTTATTCGTTGACCCAAATAAATTACAAATTCACCATTGCTCTTAACAATATATCATAACAATATATCAGACTTCTGTTAAAAACCCAACACGAGGCACGAGGCCCACCTGATGTTAAGCGAACTTACCTCTGCCTGTAACAGATGCATTTCATCTCAAGTCACGAATTGCACTGCGCCCGTCACCTTGAGACATAGTTGATAAGTCTCATGTGCCTGTAATTTCACTAGCTCTCAAGGACTGCTGCCGGAACACACCGTTAGGTGCTTGGCGACAGATTTTCTACTTGAGAGTGGTCGCTAGCCAGGCGGGCATTCGCAAAATGCCCTTCCACCATGCGGTAAAGCTTGCAGCTTGAGCTTCACCGCAGTGGCAGTCCATAGCCAATGCCACTGAGCCATCATTGCTTCAAAAGGCATGCATCAGCATCATAGCATTATATTGTGATTTAATACAAAATTAAATTAAATTAGAATTTTAATTCAGATAATAATTAAATAGAATTGACAAAGTCTGTCAGTTGATTTAGCCTACTACGCAGACCCAAATTAAACTTTAATTTTATCAATTTACTAGCTCTAATTGATAAGTTTTAGGTCTTGGAGAAACTAAATTTATTGAATATCAATTACATCTAATTTGTTTTTCAATATAAAACATCAATGAATCAGTAAAATACACACAGTATGGGCTGTACGAACGTCGTTATTTTCCGATAGAAACAATGGAGACGTCTTCGCTACGAATAACAGCGTCTTCGTAATAAAGTAAATGTTAGAATATTCCTAGAAATATCGACTTAGGAGGTGTGTTCCAGCTTACCACGTGACAGTAGATACTTATAAAATGTGTACTGTGACCACGTTGTTATCCCTTTCCATCAGGTGATTGTGCAGTCGATTTTGTTCGTATCGGACCTCGCTTTATAAGGTTCCGCATCGCAAGGACGCGATAGATAACAATATTTGTTTGCGTGATCTCAGCTAACAAAACTACATTATTATAATACTATTGAAGTGAATGTTATGTAGACTCTTTAAAATATTTTCTGAAAAGCTACGTTCCAGCGTAACCTGTCACAGTAAATATTGTTACGAAATGGGTAACGGATAGTATGATTTAATTGTTTAGTAAAAAAAAATACTTTGATGGAATATTTATTTATTTATTTAATAATCACAGACTCCATTACAGTTTTCACCAAAGCGATGCTGAAGACAATAATATTATAAAGGTTCATCGTTTATAAAAAATATGCGTGTCTAAGAAATTGTAAATTGTAAAGTTACAAGTGACCGAAGATCTAGAGGTGCAACTCACAAGGTGGGAAAGAGAAGCTTTCAAGTCAACTGACCGCCTGCCTAAACAGAAAAGGCAACTTTTGATACAAATGAAACAAATTGAGCACGAATCGTTCAACAAATTTTCATGATTTTTTTTTTTTTGAATTTTTTTTTTTTTATGCCTGATAGGTTAGCCTTTGACCACTATCTCACCTGCTGGTAAGTGATGATGTGGTCGAAGATGTTGTTCAGGCTAACCTAGAAGTTCTGGCTCTCAAGGACAGCTGCCGGAACACACCGTTAGGTGCTTGGCGACAGACTTTCTACTTGAGGGTGGTAGCTAGCCAGGCGGGCATTCGCAAAATGCCCTACCACCATGCTATAACGACTGCCATCCTAAGACGACAACCGGGACCGACGGCTTAACGTGCCCTCCGAAGCACGGAAACGCTCAGTAGTAATGTCACTAGCGGTCACCCATCCAACTCCTGACCGCGCGCGACGTTGCTTAACTTTGCTGATCGGTTATGAACAGCTAAGTAAACTTTGCTACGAGCGCTTTTATTTTTTTGATAGACTTTTCACGTCAACTTGTTTGTTTTATATCTTCAAACCAGCGAATACAAGTTCAGTACATATCAACTATGTTAATTACTGATCTCCATAGATATTGTTTATACCTTGAGATATATGATTTAATGTAACCAGATAAAACATTTGATATATTAGGTATGTAATTTGTACTCATTATCTGGGGAAGACAATGCCTTCTGCAACACAATATTAATGCTAAAGCAGAAGGCAGGGCTTCAACTATAGAAATAAGAGCACCTATATGTTTAAAAATACTTTGTATTTGTATCAGAGTGCTTGGTCGATGCGATGAATGCCAGCATGCGCTGGGCACGCTGCTAACTGATAGTGGCTGCAACATTTGGACTGCCTGTGAGTCACTTGTAGGTTGTCTTTCATGCAGTAGCTGTAGTGTTGTATATAGTTAGTAGTATTTTGTTAATAAAGGCATACAGACAAAGTATCAATTCTGAGCGAGGGTTTTTTTTTGTTTTATAGTATTTTTTTAAATTATTTCTTTTACATATTTAATTCATATTTACATCTAATATAGTAAATTGTAACAGAGATACTAAACACTAAATATTTGATATCCAAAAGTGTTTTGTACTAAGCACTAAACACTCACACTAAGCTCTAATTAATGTACAACTAAGACTTAAACTGCTCGCTGTACGCCTGGTGCCTTGGGATCATTGTTTGTAGAATTTAGGCACTTACGATGCTTTTAAGGTCAATTTCAAAATTTTATGGTGATATATTCTACATTCTAATGCCACGTTCAGAGGTCAAAAGTGTTATGGAGCTACTGCGCGAACCGTCATTATATGGTAAAAATCACCGACACAAAACCACGGGCTTAACCAGTTGAATATGAATGAATGCTATATATACGTTTGAATGACTTTACTGTTTATAGGTAGTGTTCCCGCCCAACAAAAATTAATTTTGAGGACCTATTAATTTCCAGCAAACAAAGTAGCAATTTATACCGAAAATTTGTTTCTTAACAACGAACTTATTAATTTATACTAATAAATAATAAAAGGGGTATTCTCCGCAGCAATTAATAACATCATTTTGATGTTGAAAGGTTAGAATTAATGATGATGAACAAAAGCTTAAAACAATGTTAGGTCAAGTAGCCATTACAAAAGGAGCATTCGTTCGGAAATAATATTGCGGCTGAAAATGAATTGCTAACTTTGTTGATGAGTTTGACAACAGTTTAATTATAACATTTCCTTCCTTATTTTCTTAGGATTCCGTAACAAAATGGAAAAATGGAGCCCTATTAATGAGACGCCGTCTGTCTGTTCTATTTGTCCATCCGAGCAAATGACAAGCTTGTAATTGAAATGAGTTACAAACTTGATATTTTGTGTAACACTTTTATTGAAAGACGCGTATCAGACTAGAAAGTCGAATAAGTTATTTATCAGCGAATTTCCAACATATAAGAAGGGCAAAAAAGCAAAACTTTTCTGTTAAAAAATATTTTATTCATTATCTATAAAAATGAATACACGAGTGGAAGATTTTTTTTTAATTTAAGGTTACTTTTTGTTAAGGAGTCTACCAAAAAAACTATACTATTTAGAAACATGCTATTCAGGTATACAGAATTTAAGGGTCTTTTATTTACTACCACACACCTTATTACCCAAATTCAACATAATCTCTAATTTAATAATGAATATAAGATAACGAGATATAAAAGACTCTCTTTAACAACCTATTTGTTAATTAGTATTTAACGGTACTTAATCGCTATTAAACATGAATATATATATATATATATATAAGATTAATTCCCGTGAAATACTTATAACTATGTGTTCAAGTCTCGAAAGTCTTAAATTTCCCAACCTATATTTTGTTATCAAACCTTTTGTAAACCATTTATATTTTAATCAATAGATTCAGGCGTTACTTTGCGGAAATCCATATTTAATAACGCACGATCGAGAAAAATTTCTCGATCGTGCGCTCGTAGAGTCAAGACCTCCTGAGGATGCTTCGTGTAGAAGCGAAACGCGTCGAAAATTCTTTCGGTTTTGGCTGCGTGGCGTTTGTGACATCACGTCGGCTTATCAGGAAAATTAGGCGGAATTGTCACTAGATATATTTTTGTATTTTTTAAGTGTTTTATTAAAATATTAATATGATGTTTTCATAAAATATTTAAAAAATATTTGTTATCATTTATATTTTATAAAATTTGTTCAAGTAAACTATCTGAAAAAGGTATTTTCCAAGATGCCTAAACCTATTGCTAATAGTGAGTAACGTGGGCGAGCACACTATGGACCCTATAGTCCCTAAGTACGCTGTGTCACACTGTGACTAAAAATAGTGAAAAATAGTTTATATAAAAATAATTACCGCATGGTGGAAGGGCATTTTGCTATTGCCCGCCTAGCTAGCTACCACCCTCAAGTAGAAAATCTGTCGCCAAGCACCTAACGGTGTGTTCCGGCAGTAGTCCTTGAGAGCCAGTGAAATTACAGGCACATGAGACTTAACAACTATGTCTCAAGGTGACGGGCGCAGTGCAATTCATGACTTGTGATGAAATGCATCTGTTATAGGCAGAGGTCAGTCCGCTTAACGTAAGGTGGGCCTCAAGCTTGTTCCAAAAATAACATTTAAATAAATTAACCTACTTCTAATTCTTAAAACAATTAAATTACTCGTAGGGGTCAGATCTTAAATATGTGAGGTTGGAGTGTTTGAATTTATATAACAAGTTCAGCAACTTATATCCGTCCCTAATTATATCTGTTCGTACTGATTTGGCGGGTGAATAGCAATATAATATCAGTGCTAAACGAGACGTCAACGCGGGCATCCCGAGCTCTCCTTGACAAAGACCACCGAATGTGGTTGAAACTATAGTCGGAGCTATCTGACTTATTCACGTGAGTTATCCCGTATTATTTACTAAAATATAATATTTATTATGCAACTCGACCAAAAGTTTATGGTTAACATAAAGGCAATATCAAATTCATATTAAGTGTTTTATTAAAATATTGATTTGATGTTTTCGTAAAGTATTAAAAATAATTGTTATTATTAAATATGGATTTCCGCAAAGTAACGCCTGAATCTATTCATTATCAAATTCATATTTTTTTTATTATTATATGTATGCCTTTACGACGGAAAGATCGATTAAAAATTTTAATACTGAAATATTCAACATTGTACTGCCACGTTCAGAAAAAAAAATATAGAGCTTAGAGAAATGTATGCTTAGTGTCAAAACAAGTGAGCTACAATATATTAAACTCAGCCAATCAAACCCCAAATGACCGCGAAATACGTCTAAGATTTGACAACTGTCAACGTGACACTTAATGAAATATTCTGTCCATATCAGCATGACGAAGACTTTATCAAGTTAGAAAAGAAAATGAAAACCAAAAAATATTCACAACATTAGACTATACAAAGACAAACAATAAATAGTTAAACTCAGTTTAAAGTTAAATGAATAAGTTTCGTCATGTCAGGATAGAATTCCAACGCAGCTAACGACCCTTAGCACTGATTTTCAACTGAAAATCATCATGAACACAACGGCATCATTTTATTATGTTTTCAGTTAGAGGTTGGTTTGAGCATTTTTTATATACTTTATTTTTCACCACCATTTTCAAATCCTTTTTTTTTAAGCCTGATGAGTTAGACTTTGACCACAATCTCAACTGATGGTAAATCATGATGTGGTCGAAGATGTTGTTCAGGCTAACCTAGAATTACCGGCTCTCAAGGACAGCTGCCGAAATACATTGTTAGGTGCTTGGCAACAGATCTTCTACTTGAGGGTGGTAGCTAGACAGGTGGGCATTTGCGTAATGCCCGACCACCATGCTATAACGATTGCCATCCTAAAACGACAACCGGGACCGACGGCTTAACGTGCCTTCCGAAGCACGGAAGCGCTCAGTAGCAATGTCACTAGCGGTCCCCATCCTAATCATTACCGCGGCGGACGTTGCTTAACTTTGCTGATCGGTTCAGAACATCTAAGCAAACGTCGCTACGAGCGCTTCGCTTATATTATGTTGTAATAATTATAATATATTCAAAAAAATTGTCACCTAGAGCAAAGGGCGGAAAAGTACGTTGAATATGTCGGAAAGTAGATAACTTGCTAAATTCTGGGAATCACGCAAGATGTGTGGTCCGTAACAGCGGGCCTGAACAAGAAAAAACGTCCAACGAGTGATTAAAATTGCCGGATTTTGCAATCAGTATTGATGATAGTTCCAAGATACAGTTGACATATAATATTTACGTAATACACAAGAACCTACCTATTTATCTACTTATTCGACATAAAAAAGTACCTACTTCGACAACCGTTTCTGTAAATTCATGAGATCGGAACGGCTTACGTATAATTATAATTTTATATCCCAGTTACGTTACAATAAATATTTGTTTGCAATACATTCTTGTTCTTGATAAAATTAATTTAGATGTATATCTTATTAAAGTAAGGAGTGAAATACCATAATTTCTGATAATTACAAAACAGCGAATGTACAAATTCATAACGAGACTCCGATTTAATTCCATTCGTGAGGAAATCCGAAACGTTTGAACGCGCACGAAGCTGCCAATTAATTAAATGTTTCGTATGTTAAAATGTATGTTTTTTTCTATATATCAAGTAAAAGCAATAGGTAGAATTAGTAAGTACTGTACAGATTGAATACAATTTTAACTGCTTTATTATCATATTTTTTTTTTTTTTTTTTTTTTTTATTTTAACTGCTTTATTATCATTTACTTTTATAGCTGTTGGGTAAGTCTTTGACCGCAATCTGACCTGATTGTAAGTGATGATGTGGTCGAAGGTGTTCACAGGCTTAACCTAGAAATACATATTCTCAAGGACAGCTGCCGGAACACACGGTTAAGTGCTTGGCGACACATTTTCTACTTGAGGGTGGTTGGTAGACATTCGCAAAATTCCCTTTCACCATGCGGTGAAGCTCAAACCCGCGGCGGGATTCGAACCATGGACCTGCTGCGCAGCAGTCCATAACAAATGCTATTGAGCTATCACTGCTTCGAAAACCTGTTTTAATTTTAAGGCCCTTTAGTGTTGAGAAAACTAAATACGTGCAAAAATACACGTTTCTTGTATGAGAATCTTCTTTCATTTAGTTTTTTGCTAATATTATTATTTGTTAGGCAATCCGCCATACCAACACATCACATAATTAAGACAATGAATTATTGAGATCACATTTTTCTTCGTTTCTGTAAGCGTATAGTTTTTCACAACAACCTCACCTGACTTGTCAAGGTCAAATATCGTAAGCAAGCTTAACCTTCAATGAGAAAAAGCTTTCAAGGACAGCTTCTGTAACAAGCCATTGGTAACTTGGAACAGATTTTCTACTGAAGGGCAAAAGCTAGTCAGGCACACATGTATTGTATACAGGGCATCTCACGGATATGCCTGCATGGAGAGAAAGTACCTTGAATATTGTAGATAGAACATTTTACTGAAAGAAGACATTATTTGAATTTAATAAACAATTTAAACTGCAGATATTTTAATAATTGCATGGTGAACAGGGAATCGAACCCGTTACACGAGAAAAATAATCAGCCTGTAGCTTTATCATACCGATCGAAAGGCTTTATCAAAAGTATTATTTATTGCTTAATAACATAGTGTCAGATATAAAAGAAAAACCATGCATTTTTGACATTTTATGTGTAATTATACAATATTCAATGTACTTTCCATCCATGGCATAAACGTGGGACGCCCTGTATATTCATATACATACATATATTCACAAAATACCACAGCGTGTATATTAAAAAAATAAACGTATATTATTAGGTCCTTACATATGAAATTGGCGTTTTGTATGGGAGGAACAAAAAGTCGAATATTTTTTAATATAATATAAATATATTATATTAAAAAATATTGAAATAATGGTTATAATGGAAAATAATGGTTCATACTTTGATTAATTAAATAATTAATCAAAGTATGAACCATTATTTTCTATGCACTTTTGCCATCTCATAGGTAGTTCATTGATCACTTTACTAAAAAAACCAGTCGGACGGGAATCAATAAAATCTTTGAAGGCGATTTGGACTACCCCATCGGAGTTGAATTTTTTCCCTTGCAAGAAGTTATCCAAATTTCGAAAAAAATGGTAATCTGTTGGAGCAAGGTCCGGGGAGTACGGAGGATGTCTTAGACTTTCCAATTGAAGCTCTTCTAATTTAGTAGCCGTCTGTAGCGCAGTGTGTGGTCTAGCGTTGTCGTGAAGCAGCAGTGGCGTGGAGCGATTGACCAGCCTAGGTTGTTTAGCCGCTAGCTTTTCCATCATGGTTTGCAATTCCTGACAATAGACATCAGCCGTAATAGTCTGGCCAGATTTGAAAAAACTGTAATGAACAATACCGGCACTAGTCCACCAAACGCTTACAAGTAACTTTTTTGGGGTTAATTTTCGCTTGGGGCAGGATTTGGCTGGCTGGCCAGGATTTAACCATTGCGCTGAGCGCTTCCGATTATCGTAAAGAACCCATTTTTCATCACAGGTAATGATTCGGTTTAAAATACCTTCATTATTGTGCCGGTTTAGTAATGTAACGCAGCAGTCGACGCGCGTTTGCCGGTTTGTTTCAGTCAATTCGTGAGGTACCCACCTTTCAAGCTTTTTAATCTTCCCAATTTGCTTCAAGTGAATTAAAACAGTTTTATCACTAACATCGCAGCCTGCAGCTAACTCGGACGTGGTTTGCGATGGATCCGCTTCCACAATAGCCTTCAACTCTTCATTATCAACTTGAGTCTCAGGCCGTCCACGGGGCTTGTTCTGCAGGTCGAAATTTCCAGAACGAAAACGTTGGAACCAAAAACGAACTGTGTTTTCTTTTGCAACACGACCGCCATACACATCATTCACCCTTCGAGTTGTTTCCGCAGCACTAGTGCCACGGCGGAACTCGTACTCGTAAATAATGCGATATTTAAGGTTTTCCATTTTGTAAAATGAGTGACGCAAACAGAAAAAAACAGAAGAAAAAAAACAAATGAATGACGATCATCGAAGCACAAATACATGAGTCTATAGCTGTACAAATTTGAATTTGGAATTCCTTACCAAAGAGGAGAAATTCGTGATTAAAGTGGCCAGTACGAAAAACGCCAATTTCATATGTAAGGACCTAATATATTGTCTATAGCATTGGCGTTATTGGTCCATATTAATTTTATTTTTTTATTAGTTGGAACAAGTCCGAGGCCTACCTGATGTTAGGTGGTCTACCCTCTGACTATAACAGATGCATTTCGTCAACGTCGCACTGTGCCCGTCACACTGAGACGTACAGTTGTTAGGTCTCATGTGCCTGTATTTTTTCTCGCTCTCAAGGGCTGCTGCTAGGACACACGGTTAGGTGCTTGGCGACAGATTTACTACTTGAGTGTGGTGGTTAGCCAGGTGAACATTCGCAAAATGCCCTTCCACCATGCGGTGATGTTCAAGCCCACATAGCCAATGCCACTGAGCCATCACTGTTTCATGTATTTTTTAAGTCGATATCATCCATCAACCACATACTATCACAATGCATTCAATGTAAGTATCTATAAAAGTAATGTATCAGGAACATTTTTAGATAATGGATGAACCATGTTGTTGAAAATATTTAGTATACCTACACTATTTTACTCACTCAATAACATGCTTGTGAAATTAATATCTCATATTTATTCATTTTAGGAATGTATTATAATTTGAGTGTAGTTCAATGTTAACAAGACTACCTGGGTATAAACGTAACTGAGTTTCCATTGGAATAGTATTATTCTCCTGCTTACATCGCAAAATATGTTCTCACGCGTAAGTACCTTATATAGTCTAAGTGCCTGTTTCAGAATGTTCGAGTAAGTTCCGGTTTTACTACCCAGAACATATTTAATAAATGAAACACTATTTCTGCGTTTCACAGTCATCGATTTAGCATATATAGCTCCATATCCATATCCATCGGTTAAAGCTTGAAACGCGCTGTATGTTAACTGTATTTTTTATCATTCAGTTATTTTATGGTCTGGGTAGTATAACCGGTACTTACTCGAACATTCTGAAACCGGCCCTAAAACAGGAGTTCGTTGCCAACCAGTATATAAATCAATCTCACTGTCCTAAACGCGAGATAATTTTAATAATATATTATGAACGCAATTATTGTATTCCAAAATCATGTGTATGCTGTAACAAGTTAAAATTTATTAACAATTAAAATACCCGACAGCAAATTATTTATTTTCGTTAAGCGTTTCATCATTCCATTGAAATTAAAACTGCAAGTTGCAGTTGCAGTTTTAATTTAAAGTAAAAAAAAAACTCAATCCTGTCGAGTTTGGTATTTAAATGAAGGTTATACATATAGTATATGACACTAGACTATGACACTAGGTACATAGAAAGTTAAAAAAACAAACTGTAGGATTTTATACGCCAAATTGTAAAATAAAAACTGTTTTACAAAATCACAAATATACGATAGGAAAAATTTAAGTCATGTGCGGGATGCACTTATTTTACGCAAACCTAACAATATTAAAAAGAATAAAAACTGTTTTATTGTTTTTTTTTTAACTTTTTATGTCCCTGCGCAAGCAACACGAAACATAACACTTCTTTTTTTGGGGCAGTCGTGTAAAAAGTTGTAACATGGCTTAAAATAACGGCGAAGTTTGAGTGCTCGCGCACGAAGGGCTCCTTACAATGGTACGAGTCTAAATCGCACATCTTGTTAATGAGCCTGACAGACAGACGGACAGTGGAGTCTTATTAACGTTCCCGTTTTTACTCTTTGGGTACGGAACCATACAAAAAGTAATTAAATAGTTATAGAAGCTATTGTGGAAGGAAAATATGCAGAAAATTATTTTTAATAGAGATTAGTATAATCTGCAAAAAAAAAACTTTGATATGTTTTAACTGATAATATTATATTCTCAGAAATTATACAGAGTACTTTATAATTTCGTAGAATATACGAAGAAACTATAATCATTTATAACGTAATTCGTATATATTTTCATAGACTATATGTACGTTATAAGTGTCATATAATGAATTGGTTACACATAGTGCGTTTTGGTAGGGCCCACTTGGCTATTATATTATGTATTCATGATTTTTCCATCGTGAAAATATGATATAGAATGTTGTTTTCAGATCAACAGATGAAATATAATATAGATACATACATAAACTCACGCCCCTTTTCCGTTGGGGTAGGTAGAGACTTCAGATTTTCACCTAATACGATACTAACATATCTCTTTCACTTTATCGACACTCATCAATCCTTTCACACATGAGCGTTGGTGTAGGGTACTACTGGCCTGGACTTTTTTCAGAATGTATTCAATCATCTTTACCGCATGGTGTAAGGGCATTTTGCGACTGCCCGCCTGGCTAGCTACCACCCTCAAGTAGAAAATCTGTCGCCAAGCACCTAACGGCGTGGTTCCGGCAGCAGTCCTTAAGAGGCAATAAAATTACAGGCACATGCGATTTAACAACTATGTATCAAGGTGACGGTGCAATTCGTGATTTGTAATAAAATGCATCTGTTCTAGGCAGAGGTTAGTTCGCTTCACATCAGGTGGCCCTCGAGCTTGTTCTGTCACAACAACATAAAAAAAGGTTAACATACAAATTACGGGAAATTACAGGCACATGAGACTTAACAGTCGTTAAGTGGAGATGTAGTCACATCTCCAAGTTACAGGCGCAATGCAATTCGTGACTTGTGTCGAAATGCATCTGTTATAGGCAGAGGTTAGTCCGCTTAACATCAGGTGGGCCTCGAGCTTGATCTGTCACAATAACAAAAAAAACGGGCTTTTAAAAAGTAATTATATATAAAATAGTATTATAATACAGACGCATAATTGAATTCGAAACTAAACCCAGTAAAATATAGGTAACAACATTGTTGAATCTCACAAAGAAACCTGGATCTCCAATGAACAGTAATTACCTTGTTGAAGCAGTATGCATACATACATAATTCATATCTTTCACATACATACATATCTTTACCCTACGGACAAACTTTACAAAGAATGTAAAGTATTAATTGTCTGTACGGCAGCTATATCAACTATGTATATAGTTGATATTGTATTGACAAAGCACAAAAAAGCAATGATACAAAATCAAAATATCAGTAAAAGCGTAAAGACCAAATTTTTTCACCACATAGGACTAATACTAAACTGGCAAAAAGGCATGAAATTTTTCTTGGTCTTTATAATAAAATTAATGGAATAATCAACAACTTTGTTGCATTAAAAATCTCTGAGGCGAATACGAAGTTAGTAAATTAGATAAATACATTAACTTATGCTGGGACAGAGGAAATTCTAATGGTGGTTTCATAAATTTATCCTTGTTATACAAACACACATACACATTACACACACCACGCTCACACACACATTGTCGCTCTCTCTCTCACATATACACTCACTTCCACACCAACACCGACAAATAAGCGCACCTCGTATACACACAACATTACAAAAGTACTTTAAGAATACATAATTATATTAGGAAAAAAGTTAGTAATACATACCAATCTCAGAAAGGATGTACCTAACAGTAACCTACAGCACAAGTTTTTCAACTTAGTGTAGGTTCTGTTAACATAATTTTATGTGTGAATGTTATATGTTGTATTGTAACTGAATTGTTTCTTTGAAAAAATAAATTGAAAATAATATAACTGCAGAACTGTAACTAAAAAAATGCTTAGGGTAGCCAAATCCTTATAGAAAATCTGTTACCACGCACTTAACTGTGTGTTCCGGCAGCTCTCATTGAAAATAGTAACACTAAGCCTGAACAACATCTTAGGACATATCATCACTTACCATCACGTGAGATTGTGAACAAAGGATAGCTTATCAGCTATATAAAAAAACACAGACCATACTTGAAATTATTACTTACTAATATTCAAAAAAGTATATTTTTAGTTAATTTTGAGATGAAAGTACATTAACAAACCATTTATCCATATAAAATGAAGCAATATAAATTACCTACCCTAAACAATATATGAGATTTTCTTGCCAGTTAACCCACCCCTATGACGTCTAAATACAAATAGTGTTGCCACTAATAAAAATAAATGGGAAAAACCTTTTTATTATTACAGGTCTATTTCCCGGTAACTACAAGATGGTAAACCGGAAGTAGGCTATTAATACATTAATACGGAAGTACATAACTTTCTTCTTGTTTCGAGTGAGGAACTCTCAGGTTACGAGGAAATTTGGATATAAGAAGTTGTAGGCATGTTTATTTTTATTGTATTACTTGTATATAGGTACAGATAGGTATTATTGTAAGTACCCATAATTTAATTTATGAATCGCTCGTAGCGAAGTTTGCTTAGCCGTTCTTAACCGATCAGCTAAGTTAAGCAACGTCCGCCGCGATTATGACTTGGATGGGTGACCGCTAGTGACATTACTATTGAGCGCTTCCGTGCATCATAGGTCACGTTAAGCCGTCGGTCCTGGTTGTTGTCTTACATGTAGGGCATTTTGCGAATGCTCGCCTGGGGTGGCTTCTAAGCTCAAGTAGAAAATCTGTCGCCAAACATCTAACGGCATGTTCCAGCTGTCCTTAAGAGCCAGTAATACTAGGTTAGCCTGAACAATATCTTTGAACTTATCATCATTTATTACCAGGTGAGATAGCGATTAAAGGACAGCCAATTCGCTATATATCATTAAAGAAAATGTTTATAGCAATGATATAGAGCGCTGACCAAGAATTATCGGGTGTTATTTATTTTTATTTAGTCCTCAAAATGAATATATTTAAGTTAGATAATTTGAAATATTAGATTAAATTTTGCATAAGAAACTTCCCATATTTAACAAAAAAATATATGAATATTTTGCGATTTATTTGTATCTTTTCCAAACAATTTTGATGATATTCTAGGAAAAACCTTTTTATTTGACGGATAAGTTAATGTCTGTCAATGGATTTTCTTTTATCTTGAACATGGCATGAAGAATAACGATCCCAAACTGATGTTTTAAATTTTTTCTTATTATTTTATGGCTTCTATCATTGCTTTGACGATATAATGTAAATATCTCGTCTGTGTGGCCAGCGTACCGTGAACATTATTTTCCCTGAAATTTTCACGCATTTCGTTCCAAGCGCGCGGAAATCTTATAAAACATTACTTAACAAACGAATTACGGGCTTAAAAAGGTAATAAAACAATTAAACTCATTGAACATAGTATTCTACTACGGACACATAATTGGATTCGAAACTAAACCCAGTAAAATATAGGTAACAACAATGTAGAACATCACAAAGAAACCTGGATCTCCAGTGAACAGTAATTGCCTCGTTGAAGCAGTATGCATTAATGTGCTCAAGTAATTGCCGTTGTTTAGGTGCAAGTCGAATTACGTGGAGGTTTACGTTATTTCAGAAAAGTTTAGTGTTGCCAAATTCCATTAATAAAATAGTTTCACAAGGCGTTACGGACATTTTGTTCTTATAACCGGTCTATTTCAAATAGAAATAGGTAGATAGATATTTAATAACTTTATTGTACTTTCTTATTACAATCTATAGTGCTTACAAAATATTTCAACTTAAAAATAGTACAATTGGTGGCCTTATTGCTAGGCAGCAATTTCTTTCAGGCAACCGTAAACAGAAAAAAAACAATTTGATTAGCACATTTTATGGATAGCTGACTAAGAATTGTAAGGTGTTATATATTCTTTTATGGTCTTCCAAAATTTCTTTCTCTTGAGCGCACAAGAGTCTACTTTTACTGCTGTGCTGAACTGTGCTCAATCTTATCTACTCTGTTTCTCTGTCCTTTCTGTATGAAATCAGAACAATATACTGTAGTGTATATGGGAACCTGCGTGAAATCATTTGACGATCCTTAACATCGCACGTAGGTACCTATAAATATATGAGAATTAGAAATATTTATATAAGATTTAATAAAGCTAAAGAAGCTTCCAACACTAAACAAAAAAACTATATGAATATTTTACAATTAATTTTCATCTTTAATAAACAATTTTGATGATTTTCTTGAAAAAACCTTTTTATTTGGCGGAAAAGTTAATGTCTGTCAATGGATTTTCTTTTATCTAGAACATGACGTTAACAATAACGAACCTAAACTATTGTTTTAAATATCTTCTTATTTTATGCCTCCATACTTTGCTTTGACGATACAATGTAAATATCTTGTCTGTGTGGCCAGCGTACCGTAAACATTATTTTCCCTAAAATTTTCGCGCATTTCGTTCTAAACGCGTGGAAATCTTATAAAACATTACTTAACAAACGAATTACGGGCTTAAAAAGGTAATAAAACAATTAAACTCATTGAACATAGTATTCTACTACGGACACATAATTGGATTCGAAACTAAACCCAGTAAAATATAGGTAACAACAATGTAGAACATCACAAAGAAACCTGGATCTCCAGTGAACAGTAATTGCCTCGTTGAAGCAGTATGCATTAATGTGCTCAAGTAATTGCCGTTGTTTAGGTGCAAGTCGAATTACGTGGAGGTTTACGTTATTTCAGAAAAGTTTAGTGTTGCCAAATTCCATTAATAAAATAGTTTCACAAGGCGTTACGGACATTTTGTTCTTATAACCGGTCTATTTCAAATAGAAATAGGTAGATAGATATTTAATAACTTTATTGTACTTTCTTATTACAATCTATAGTGCTTACAAAATATTTCAACTTAAAAATAGTACAATTGGTGGCCTTATTGCTAGGCAGCAATTTCTTTCAGGCAACCGTAAACAGAAAAAAAACAATTTGATTAGCACATTTTATGGATAGCTGACTAAGAATTGTAAGGTGTTATATATTCTTTTATGGTCTTCCAAAATTTCTTTCTCTTGAGCGCACAAGAGTCTACTTTTACTGCTGTGCTGAACTGTGCTCAATCTTATCTACTCTGTTTCTCTGTCCTTTCTGTATGAAATCAGAACAATATACTGTAGTGTATATGGGAACCTGCGTGAAATCATTTGACGATCCTTAACATCGCACGTAGGTACCTATAAATATATGAGAATTAGAAATATTTATATAAGATTTAATAAAGCTAAAGAAGCTTCCAACACTAAACAAAAAAACTAGATGAATATTTTACAATTAATTTTCATCTTTAATAAACAATTTTGATGATTTTCTTGAAAAAACCTTTTTATTTGGCGGAAAAGTTAATGTCTGTCAATGGATTTTCTTTTATCTAGAACATGACGTTAACAATAACGAACCTAAACTATTGTTTTAAATATCTTCTTATTTTATGCCTCCATACTTTGCTTTGACGATACAATGTAAATATCTTGTCTGTGTGGCCAGCGTACCGTAAACATTATTTTCCCTAAAATTTTCGCGCATTTCGTTCTAAACGCGTGGAAATCTAATCAAACATTACTTAACAAACAAACTACGGGCTTAAAAAAGTAATTAAGTTTAACATAGTATTCGACTACGGACACATAATTGAATTCGAAACTACACCTAGTAAAATATAGGTAACAACAATGTAGAACATCACAAAGAAACCTGGATCTCCAGTGAACAGTAATTGCCTCGTTGAAGCAGTATGCATTAATGTGCTCGAGTAATTGCCGTTGTTTATGTGCAAGTCGAATAACGTAGAGGTGTGCGTAATTTCAGAAAAGTTTGGCAACCCTACGACGGTTAAACGGTTTTTTTTGGCAACCCTAAGGTTGCCAAATCCTATTAATAAAAAAGTTGGACAAGGCGTTACGGACATTTTGTTCTTATAACAGGTCTGGTTAAAATATAAATATAGTCCGTTTTTACTGTACTGTACTGTATCAGCCGGATCGTCCACTGCTGAACATAGCCTCCCCTATCACGGGGGTATTTGCCATAATCCCCACGCTTGGAAGGCGGCTTGGGGATCGCAGTATAAGATTGCAGTTCTTTAGAAGACGCTGCTGCCCACCTTCCAGTATTTTTCCCTTAGTCGCCTTTTACGACACCCACGGGATGATATGGGGAGGTGCAATTCTAACCCGGCACCCTACGGAGGACAAGACGTTTTTACACGACCGCCCAAAAAAGGCAGAGGGTTGATTTCAAGGTTCATGTATGTTTGAGATTTTTTTTTATTCCACTACAACTTCTTAATGGTCAAACCGTTTAAGAGATATCGTTAGATTTGTGTTGATCGTGACACTAGATAAATAAAAATTAAACTGGCGATTTTAAGACGCCATATTGTGAGATAAAATAAATGCTTCTCTTCTAAATTTATCGAATAGTGTCTTAAAAAGAAGGGTTTTAAAACACGTTTCCATAAATATACATAACTTGCAGTTTAATGTTCAATTGAACGATAAAACGTATAACGAGAATAAAAAGTTTGCAGTCAGATTTTTTACATTTTTAATTAATTCAAACATGTATAAAATTGATCCTATAACAATAAAATTTGGATCACGCTTGCTTATTGCGCTTTTTAGAATTCTTATCAACAAATATAGAGAATTTGGGAGACAAGTTTTCTTATGGGTTTGTCTAGAAAACTGTGTAATTTCATGCGAATCCATTAAGCCGTTTCGGAAGTAAGTTATTATTAACACTTGTTCATTTATATTTCACATTTCACTTTTATAAACGACAGTAAATTACAAAATTATAATGAGAGTATAATTAATATAGTCATGTGTGGGATGTAATGTACTGTATCAGCCAGATCGTTCACTGCTAAACACAGCCTGCCTCATCATGGCGGGGTTTGCCATAATCTCCACGCCTGGCAGGAGACTAATGGATCTCAGTGTGAGATATCAGATCCTCAGAAAGCGCAGCTGCCCACCTTCTGAGGTGTTACCCATAGTCGCGTCTTACGACACCCACGGGAAGAGATGGGAGGGGGGGTGACATTGTAGCCTAACTCCATGGTGCGGGATGTAATGACAGTAAATTACTGGACATCTCCAACTAAAGCCAGAATTTTGGCAACCCTGCTTGTGCAAATATCTTCATTCAGTAGAAGTACTAGGGCATAAGTATTCTTTGATATCTGTTTGACTTGGAAAAACAGCTTACCAATAAATACATTTCTAATTGTTCACGAATTAATCGTGATTTTTCATTTTACAGGAGTATAACTATTTATTTTTATTAAGACAACACAATTATTTTTGAAGCAGTGATGGCTCAGTGGCATGGACCATCTGCCACGCAGCAGGTCCATGGTTTGAATCCCGCCGCGGGCTTGAGCTTCACCGCATGGTGGAAGGGCATTTTGCGAATGTATTCGCAAAATGCCCTTCCACCATGCGGTGAAGCTTAAGCTCTGGGCGGAATTCGAACAATGGAACTGCTGCACGGCAGTCCATAGCCAATGCCACTAAGCCATCACTGCTTCAAATTATATTTAATTGGTGAATCAAACTCATCACTATTATGTTAAAGCTGCAGATTATTTCCAGTCCACTTAGTGACCACTCAGTAATACAATCAAGCAAATTATTCATCAGTCGCCAAATATCTATAGCTGCTAATTAATAACCGTCCATTTGCAGCCGAAATACCTAATCGATGCACCTAGTTAATAATTTTAACTAATAATTCAAATCAGATTTTGCTCGTTAGGTATGGCTAATAATTTTCGATTAGTGAAATATGAATTTGTATTATTGTGTCATCACTTTTCTACTTTATTTTAATAAGTATATAGGGTCGATACAGATAACAGTAATATATATAAATACAATATTTATAATAAATAAAAAGAATTCACTACAATAACAGATAGAATAGCACGTAATTGTAAAAAGTTATTATTTTATCTTTATGCCACCACCCATTTGAAGTCAACACTTCTTGGGAATTTTATCGTAAGAAGGATACCAGCTACGTTCCAGATATCTTTTGCAAGGTAGTAGGGCATTTTGCGAATGACCGCGTGGCTTATTACCACCCTAAAGTAGTAAATCACCTAACGATGTGTCCAGCAGGCAGCCCTCCTTGATGCCAGAAATTCTAGGCTAGCCTGAACAACATCTTTGACCACATCATCACTTACCATCAGACTAAAAAGTGATGAAAGGTGGCCTATCAGGTATAAAAATAATAAATATGACAAATATTCCTATAGTATGCCAAAATATGCATCAGCACCCCCTTTCCTATTAACGCGGCCTCCAGTCCCTGCCAGCTCTATAAATCTTGGCTCCACTAGCAGGCCAGGTAATGGTGGAGCAGGGGGTGTAAAGAATCTCCGGATACAATCTCCGAAAAATATTTAAAACAAAGTCAGAGTACAAAATGCTCTTCTTCTTTTAGCAGGCTCAAGGATTTATTCCAAAAACACATTTCACAACTCAGGTAACAGAAAAGAGAAAACACGGAATTGACCCGAACAGACTAACAGACGAAAAACTTTTGCACAACAAAATCCATGTATAACGAGCTATGGAAGGGCAACTACCAAAAATAACGATTTAACAGTTGAACATCACTGTATTGCGTTGCGAACATTCGCTACCAAGACGATATGATTTTTTTTAAAACATTTTGAGTGAACTTGTTTTACTACAATTGAATATATTTACTATGTAATAAATATGACGGCGCATAGTTTTAATTATTATGATTATTGAGTTTAAGCGCCATCTAGTTTCATTTTAGTGGACTAGAGTTGCAAATGGCGCCAACTCTTGTGTAACACTGGGTGACGTGCGCTGTTCGCTGATTAGTCGTTGGCCGGGTGGCGTGTTACGTCAGGCAGCCAATCAGCGTTCAGAACGAGTTTTCGGATCCGGTCCGACGTAGGCGCGAGTGGGAGCGCGCGGGTCAGAGTATAAATGGCGCGGCTTCGCTCCGAAAGACTCACATTGCACTTGGACGCGACAGCGACCGTCACCCAGTGGAATACTTTGTCCACTGCCTGTTTCAAAGTAACTACCTACTGTAATTCTACTTACGTACTGTAACATGATTATCATTATTAAAAAGCTGATTGCATTGTACGCGCGGTATTTAGTTCTCCTCACCCTATATATCCACGCCATACGACAAGCAACCACCATGTCTGAGGGTGCTCGGCCACTCGTTCCGACAAATAATTTATTATTTTAAAGACCTGAAGGCCCCACAATAAAAACAAACAAATATTATGATCTAACAAATGAATGAACCAAAAACGGTTATGTGGTTAATTTATATGCTGTTGAAGTTGGAGCAAGGGGTATACCAGCGGAATCCCTATATAACCTACTTAAAGACCTGTCAAGAACTACCATAACGTCCATCCTAGATCATGTATCTAAGGCGGCACTTGTAGGATCCTACCAAATTTGGTAAGGCAGGGGAGGAGGCTCGAGCGGTAAAGGAGAGCATTGATGACATCGTAAAGGAGCCCCTTAACCTACTCCCTGGGTTGCAAGTCCCAGGCCCCTATATCCTGGCCACGTTGAATCCATGGAATGCTAAGTAATTGGTTTCAGATTCACTTTTCAGATAATCTTTTGCATGGTGGTAGGGCATTTTGCGGATACCTACCTGGCTAGCTTCCACCCTCAAGTAAAAAATTTGTCACCAAGCACCTAAACGTGTGTTCCGGAACCTGTCGTTGAGACCGAGTAATACTAGGTTACCCTGAAAACCATTTTCGACCACTTCACCACTTACTATCAGTTGAGATAGTGGTCGAAGGTTTCTAACATATCAGGCATAAAAAGAAGAAAACAAAATCCAGAAATTCTACAGACACATTCACCATACATTATCTAGCTACACAACACGATCTTTCATTTGTAATTCATTACGCTCAATGATAAGACAGAACGCAATTTATCACAAATGCACGCAGTCTACCTGCAAAATAATCATGTCATTTTCAAAACCTAATCTCATGTCTGAGCTCTCTGGCGCTCCAAAGACAATCCATGCTAAACCACAAAAACTCTGCTTACTAAAACGACAAATCCAAATCATTATGATGTGTAGTGTATGATACTTACCTTGTTTTTTCCTGTTAGTTTTTCTAAAATTGCCTTTGTATGTTGGTTTATTTCGATATTTGTTTTGTAATATATTTATGATATTGTGAGGATACACTGCAGATTGTGACTTGCGCGACGTTACCACCGGTTCCGACGGAAGATCAGCGCTAGTTGTTTATAATTAGCATTATGCTAAGTTGGTACGAATTTGTGGCAGGAAATTAGACAAGTTACTCAAATATTTTTAGATATTGTACTGACACCACGTCAGGTTAAATATTGTATGTGTTATGCTTTCTGTTACAAATAAACTTTATTCTTTATTCTTATTGTTAGTTAATGTTACCAAACGTTCATGTATATTTTAACAAACAAACATTCCCTGTGACTACGAACCTTAAGGATAACCACCAAAAATACCGTTCGGCATAGGCCAACAGTGGTGAACTCGCATTTGACAAAGTTTTAACAATCACGACCCCCGCAACTTTGCCGCTTTGCTACGGCTTTGCCCGCAGTGTGTCATTTGTCGCGATATGCCGGCTGTTATAGTTTTTATGCCTTTTGGAGATTTTGCAAAGGGTTGTTTGTAAGAAACTTTGGACAAATATGTTTGGGAATTTATGTTCAATTTTGGAAACAATCTTTGATGTAAGCTGTCTGAAACGTGCAGAAGTTGACATAGTTATGATATATGACAAATATTCAACCCTTTTCCGGGCTTATGGCGATGAATTCTTTATCAAAATAACATAGCAGAAACGGATAGTCGGATACTCGTTACTACGAGTATCAGTTATATACGCAAAGTTAATTAGCTTTGCTATTGTGAGCGTTATATATACTCGCTTAAAGTCTAGTATGCCTCCTATTGCAATCGCAGGATCGTCAAGACAACTAATTTATTGTTTCTAAATACAAAACGGGTCTTTTCACGCACGAATAAACGTCAAAATAATAGGTCACGAGTAGACCACGGTCAATGCAACTTGATCGAAACGTCGAGGTTAGTCAAAATATATATATTTTTTTTTTTTTTCATTTATTTATACAGAATCTACAGCTCTTGTTATACATAGATACAACTTATATATATATCTTACAGCCAATAACAGATTCAATGTTTGTAGTCTTGACTTATATAATACGACAGCCACCAAGTGGGCCACATCATTACACATTATAATAATAGAAAAATAAAGTAAACTAAACATGGCAATATATATAAAAGGCTAAAAACAGATACAATTAAACAATCAAATAAAAATATATCAATTGTTGTGAAAGAGTAAAAATAAGATAGATTTCAAATACTAAATTAATAATAATTTAAAATAATAATTATTTTGATGTTTATTCGTGCGTGAAAAGACCCGTTTTGTATTTAGAAACATGAGCTTAGTTCACGAAAGTTTAAAGAAAAGTAACTAATTTATTATACAAAATCACATATATACGATAGGAAAAATGTAAGTCATGTGCGGGATTCGAACCCGCGTCCATCCACCCCTTGAGCCGGGGTATGTTCTAACCAATTGAGCTAACATGACATGACGTCATAACTCAAATCTTTCCTATTGTTCTTTAACCATCGTATTGGGATGGAGCGACATCTATAGTACCACTTGCGTTGTACTACAAACAAGACCAATTTTGCAATTGGTTTTATACTTGTTGTTCGATCCTTACATTTAGAATTGAGGGTGGTGAATGATTTTTGCCACTGCCCGAGGTGTTTTTGCGTGTCCTACCCTCGACTTGGATGGAAACAAAAAAGAATTGACACGAGAGACATCACATCAGTTTGTCTACGTCGAGCAGCCCCGTGCGTCGCAATTATCGTACTCTCTTCACCAGAACGTTTTTCTTTATATAAGCTCCGTGAGCTCTGTTTTTGAACTACTGCCATGCAGAATTATTATTTGTGTATGTGCGTGTGTGAACTTTCCAAAGCCGACATTACGAAGGAGATATTTCATTCAACCAGCCTGTCTTGGGGACGGTTCGTGGGAGCATTAAAGGTACGTGGTGGATTTCTTTGCCCCCTTTTCTCTATTTGTTTGGATCGTCACCTCAGCACGTCATCGTTATTTTAATATTATTAATACAGTCCACACAGCTCCATATTTTGAGTGTTCGTATATCGAACACTTGTAAATGATGACGCAACCTTATAATTTTAATATTGTTAGGTTTCCAATAACGCCAGCTATGCGGATTACATTACAAAATCAGAAATTCGAATCCCGCACATGACCTAAATTTTTCCTATCGTATAATTGTGATTTTGTAATGTAATCCGCATAGCAGGCGTTATTGCAAACCTTACAATATTAAAACTAATTTATTTGTTTCCCAATAACTCAATGTGAAAAATACTAAACTTACCACACATACCTACAGGTACATAATAGGTAGTAGTTAATCACGTCGCACATATATACGTGATCCACATGTAAAGTGTTAAGATTATACATAAGTGAAAGAAAGCGACGAATAAACAGCATACTACTACTCATGTTAATGTGAGTAGCGTATTGCTTTACATTTAGTACACAACACGGCTCTTTGCCGTCTTTAGTCAAAGTCAAAATCATTTATTCAATTTAGGCGTCTACGACGCTCTTGTGAAGGTCAATTACAAATTTTAGTATTGAAATATTCTACATTGTAATGCCACGTTCAGCAAATAAATTGTAGAGAGCCACTGCGAGAAGAACGGGCAAGAAACTCGGGGCCATTCTTTTAAACATCTTTTAACAATGTGTTACATACATACTATATAATAGAGTTATTACAATATTTGTTTAAATGTATTGTTTAAATTTGTTTTTACACTCTTATAACCAAAAGGTAGCGCATATTATCTACATGAAAGTTCCCAAAGAGTACTGACAATAGATAGTACACTGCATAATTATAAATCTATGGCAAAAACTTTTTATAATAGAATCTTAAAAGACGCACATTGTTTTTTTTTTATTCCGGACAGGTTAGCCTTTGACCACTATCTCACCTGATGGTAAGGGATGATGTGGTCGAAGATGTTGTTCAGGCTAACCTGGAATTACTGACTCTCAAGGACCCTGAACACACCGTTAGGTGCTTGGCAACAGATTTTCTACTTGAGGGTGGTAGCTAGCTAGTCGGGCATTCGCAAAATGCCCTACCATCATGTTATAATAACTGCCATCCTAAGACAACAACCGGGACTGACGGCTTAACGTGCCCTCCGAAGCATGGAAACGCTCAGTAGTAATGTCACTAGCGGTCACCCATCCAACTCATGACCGTGGCTGTCGTTGCTTAACTTTGCTGATCGGCTAAGCAAACTTCGCTACGAGAGCTTCAATAATAATATGTTATAAAAGAATACATATTTCATTTACTTCGTGTATATGAATACATATTCATATATTTATAACGTAATCTAAAGCAGTGTACATATTTGCCAAAGTTAATATCAAACGATGTTTACCTAAAAGTAATTTAACCTATTCAAACACGAACAAAATCGTAGGTAAATATTCTCGACTCGATAAGCTGTACCAGTTATCAAACTAAAGTACGAGTTAGTGTACCGGAAACATTAAACTAATAAAATATCATTACAAGCAAGTAAGGGCACACAATGACCCAGTAAGTAGGTTTTTTTTTCTTTTTATGTTATTGTGACGGAAAAAGCCCTAGGTTCACCTTATGTTAAGTGGACTAACCTCTGACTATAACAGATGTATTTCGTCAATGACGAATTGCACTGTGCCAGTCATATTGACACGTACAGTTGTTAGGTCTCATGTGCCTGAAATTTTACTGGCTCTCAAGGACTGCTGCCGGAACACACTGTTAGGTGCTTGGCGACAGATTTTATAACTGGTCTTCGCTAGCCAGGCGGGCATTCGCGTAATGCCCTTCCACCATGCGGTGAAGCTCAAGTCCGCGGCGGGATTCGAAACATGGACTTGCTGCAAGGCAATCCATCATTGCTTCAAAATATACATAGAAACGATCGATGATGTTATTCTATGCAGTTACCGCGGAGAAATAAACGAATAGAGAAATTAATGAACATCGGAAAGACGGGATCTTATTTGAAATCATTAATCCGTGTTATTACTTCTTGGGAAATAACCAAGGCACAGCTTTAGGTTTCCTTCTACGGCAGTACACTATTGCCACTGGGCTAACACTGTTTCGAAGCTCAGGGTACTGTACTGTATTAGCTGAACACAGCCTCCCCATTATGGGTTGTTTGCCATAATCCCCACGCTTGGCAGGTGTCTTCAGCATCGCAGTTTAAGATATCAGTTCCGCAGAAGGCTGCTGCCCAACTTCGGGTATTTCACCTATAGTCGCCTCTTACTACTCAGGTAGCAATGGGGGGGGGGGGGTGACATTCTAGCCCTGCACCACACGGATCCCTCCGATTAATTCCGTAATATCACACCTGAATCAAGTAATGTATTTGTTGTAAGTAATATTCATATTGTCTATTGTATTCACGAGTATCTGTGTCAGTTCACCTCATAAGCTAAAAACCTAAAACTTTTACAGTGGTTCAGTTTCAAAAACCTTTTACGCGCTAGCAGACAACAATCACTTTTCCACTCAGGTTTCGAAGGAAAAACAACTTCTTTCCAGAGTCTACACTCACAGGTAGAAATGGGGGGGTGACATTCTAACCCGTTACCCCACGAGACTCAGGGTAGTCGTAGGTAAAAATAGGGTGTATAACTACAAAATATTTTCGTGAAAATGGGATCGATATGCGTCGTCAAGCAGTTTACCGTCATTCGTATTCTGACTGCTAAAATATTCATGACTTGGTTGGTACCCATCTGGTTGCTGTAAGGTTCACTTTCATTAGGTGCGTTTAGACACGCTCTAATATTTATAGATGTATGAATTATTATGCGGTTGAGTTACTGAAATATGTAGGGATGTTTTCGTATACTGCTATTCGGCCATTTTCGGCATAATCGATATCTAGCCGGATTTTTGACATATTACTAGTTGATAGCGATTGAGAGCCTAGGTTATTTGTACACTTAGTTGACGTTTGTTTCATGAAATTTTTAATCTATTTTTTTAAGCCTTTATCAATAGCAAAATAAACGTCATTTTTAAGGTTCTGCATTAGAAAACGGAACCTTCGTACTATGCCTATATCAGTCCGACTTAGGTAGCCGATTGAAATTTTCACTCAGTATGTGTTAGTTGATAGTATGGCGGATTGCCTGACAAGTAATATATAATAACAAAAATTTAAAAATTAATCTTTATCCCCAACAAAAAACGTGTTTTACCTATTTTATTTTCTGCTCTATCATAAAAAACATACAAATTTCAAAATCTAACGTAATTATTTTATTGAATTTTATTTTATTCAATTATTTTATAAATATTTTTGAAGTCCGTAGAATGGTGACGTCCGGCTTTTTCTTTCCGGTTAAATCAGTCTGTATTTTCTCTAATAATTATGTTGAGGTTAGGGAGAACAACATACTTAGCAACTGGATAAAACATTTGTTTTTAGTAGTAGGTGTAATGTTAGATATTTCGTGTGGTATATTTGGCTTTAATATATAAAGGTGTCAAGCAAATGGAACTTTATCCAATATCATGAATTTTGAATTTTAACAGTTAGCTTGATACTAATAATTGGAACATATATCAAATAACACTATAGGTTATATTGTATAATGCATTTGGATCTTTTTTGTCATTTTTGAGCAAGATATAAAATACATACTTACATATTATTATTCTCGCTACGTCTTCGCAGCACTGACTCCACTTCGTCGACTGCTCCTTATCGCGTCACTTATTAGTACTACCATCACTTAATATTAACCCTTTTAAAAAAACACTTACTCAGAGGGTTACTCAGTTACAGAAGTTGGGTGCCCTGATTCTTTCACATTATTTGACCAAACGTTTACATCGATTTTACACATCGATGCTATATCAACTCTACATCTCTCTATCAGGATTTGCCTTGACTCGTATCGAATTTATAATGAAGCAATTCACGAAATGAACATCGGTTTGACCTTTCAGTTTTCAGATTGGTGGTACGCCGCCCGCTGACTCAGGAATGAACATATTTCAGGTGACTTTTAGCCGATGATAAAATACCGCGTTCACTACAATGTTTTATTTTTACAACGAAACTTGGCAAAACACAATCCGCATCATAATAAAGTTATTGGGTTAGTAGTCGTAGTTAGTATTAAAGGACGGATATAACAAAAATAACGTATTTAAAAACAATACATTTGAATTATGGAATATTATTTTCATTACTCATACTTGGAAAGTAGGGTTTGTTTAATCCGAGTAGCGGGTGGAAGACGCTGCTTCCCACCTAAGGGCGGGAAAAACTCATATTAATTGCTTCCTTCTCTAGGGCTCGAATGTGTTGGAGGTTGGTTTCTAATTAATTACGTACATAATAGCACAAAGAGTCTATTGTACATGTAACCATGGTAACCATTGTTGTGAATAAAACAAGAATGCTAAGTTTTCGTTGTAACATATTCTACTGTAATAAAATAAATAGAAACAACTAAGTTTGTATTTTTGTACAGCTAAAAAAATAGCTTTTAACAGAATGAATGTGGGTTTTTTCTATTTTTTATGTTATTATGAAGGAACAAGCGCGAGGCCCACCTGATGTTAAGCGGTATCCTCTGCCTATAACAGATGCATTTCATCACAAGTGACGAACTGCACTGCGCCCATCACCTTGAGACATAGTTGTTAAGTCTCATTTTGCCTGCTATTTCACTGGCTCTCTAAGACTGCTGCCGGAACACACCGTTAGGTGTGCTTGGCGACAGATTTTCTACTTGAGGGTGGTCGCTAGCCAGGCAGGCATTCGCAAAATGCCCTTCCAACATGCAAATTTTTTAGCCGCTTTCTCAAGTTAGTGCATAATATATGAAAGTTTTAGTCACTAATTTAAAATAATATTATAGTTTGAACTTGATATTTATTTGACTCTGTGACATACATACTTATTGTTCTATTATTTAAACATTTTAGTACTTAGACAATTTATTTCTTAAATAATATTGCATGCCTCATGTAAAGGCCAAATAGAGTGTATCTTGAAATGTATAATGTAAGATCTCTGTATCACCTTTATTCGCAATAAATATTAAAATAAATTTTGTTAATGCCCTAAAGAGCCAGTGTATATAAAAAACCTTTTAAGCGGGGTTCACCGCGGTGGTATCGTGTTGGTTAAATAGAAATTAAAAATATTATATTATTTATTGGGATACTTTAACAAACTATTTTAACTTCTCAGTTAAATTTAAAAAGGCATCTAGTACTCAATTTATCATTTTTAAATAAATATTTTAGGGAACCAACTATTTTTTAATTTCCTTATATTCAAAATGAAAAGTAGAGTGTTTAACACGGATTTCAGTCATTAATTCGTACTCGGATATAGTCACACTAACCTTAAATATGCGCTTCTCATGTTATTATTATAAATAATTACTATAGAAAAAGGATTTTTTTTACTGTCCTTATATTCGTAATAAAATGTAGAGTGTTTAACGTAGGGTAAAGTCATCAATTCCTACTCCAGCTATAGCCGCATATCGTCTAAATATTTGATAAGAGAATTGATATCTTTCGACCCTTGTATGACAATCTATAATTTTTAATTAATCAACATAATTTGGTTAATTTATTGTACCTACATGTAAAATTTGTTTTTGAAGTGGATTTAACTTTCTTATTTCTCAATTTTTAGTTTTGAGTGACAAATACTTGTTTATTAATAAGTTAAGAATAATGTTTTTTATTCGTCTTGCTTCGGCTAGTTTGATGCTGTTACCAAGGATCGAGTTTGACTAATGTTTTGAGGTTTTTCTCCTTGACACCACACACGCAGCTCATATAAAAAAGCCGTCACTGTTACAAGAATTAGTCCAAATTTTGAATAGTACTGAACTGATATACTTGTTCCGAAGACTCCACTGAGCGTTTTTTGCTGATCCACATATTTTCGGATCTAACCATCCATGACCAGTTAAAAAATTGCCCCGTATACTGCGATGATATCATAAAATATCTATAAATTGTCTAATGGCATGTTATATAAAATTTTACGAGTCTTAAAATTCCATATTATTATTCAAAGATCAGCATGCAACAAACATAAAATTTACTATTTTATGTGGTGCTTTTGCTTCATATAAAATAGTATATTTGATGTATACTGCCTCTTGCAGGGATCGAACACGGTTGTGCTATTTTGGCGCACTTACGGACCGTGTCACCAAGCTCATAAGCAATACACACCAATTATTTAGTTGATGAGAGCTAACAAGGGAAAACCAATCAACTTTGAGCTTCGTTAGAATAATAGAAGATAGAAGAATAGATATTCTGTTTTTTTTATTAGCATGTCCTCATAACTCCAAATCCAAGACAGGTATTTTAAAAACCCTTCTACATAAAGTTACATAATGTTCAAGAGATATAACTTAGGAGCCTTCAAGAAGAGAGCATATTCACTTCTCAAAGGCCGTATTCTCGACACCTCTGGTGTTGCGGATGTTCATGGGCGACGGTGATCACTTACCTTTAGGTGAGCCGACATCTCGTTTGCCATCCTTTAAAATTTTATTACAAACGAACTTTTTATGGAAGATTTACTTCAGTGGGTTATTACAGTTTTACCATAAATAAGTCACTACACAATACCAATGTTACCAAATAACATAATGTTTACTGCACACTAAACTCTGATAATCGCTACTACAGCATTTAATTTCACAGACAAAAGCATACCTACCAGCTATCCTACATGTGTTTTCAGGAACATGGTACTTACTGGCTAGATAAGCTTGAACTATTGCTCTACTAAACTCTGTACGTTTCGGAGGTAGTTGAAACTTGTTGTAAAAAGTTCAAGGGTCTTAGTAGAATGGTGATTGGAACAGACCCGACGGGAAACAATTAGTGAAAGTTAAACACGAATCGAATCCAAGCCGCAGAACGTTAAAGCCAAGACAATGACATAAGCGGTAATTTGAATTGATTTACCCACACACGTAAAGGAATCTACAAGGTTGTAACCGCTATTAGTATGCTTTTTGACGCTTTTTTATCAGGTAGAACTTTATCTGTTTATTGGCATCTTAATCATAAAATGTGTCACTTGTGTGTAGTTTTGATTACAATATAATACGATGCAGTGCTACTTGAACAGATTTTTAGCATATTTAAATTGTAGCAGTACAATAATAGTATGTTAATGTTGATCATATAAAGGCCAAAAAATGTCCGAAACACGTTTCCTTAAAATTTTCTCGACAGAATAACATTTCAAAAATGACTTTAAATTACGCATGTAACCTAAAAACTTTTTTTTTTATGCCAGATAGGTTAGCCTTTGACCACTATCTAACGTTAAGTGTCTCACGGTCTCTCGTGGTAAGTGATGATGTGGTCGAAGATGTTGTTCAGGCTAACCTAGAAGTCTGAACTATGTATGAAAATATAACAATAAAATAGCAAAACCTTATCAAGAGGGACATGAAAAGTATTTTTTTTTATTTACTTACGTTAGTAGTTTTGTGTTACTACGTTTTCTTTCCGACTTTACCTAAACTAATAGCGATTTCACCCCCACCTGCCTCTCTTTCACTCTTACGCAGTCCGATCATGACAAAATTTCAGCTATTGACAGCGTCATAAGGCAATGAGAGGTAAAAGTCCCCTGCCTTATGGTAAGCGGCTGCCCCTGTCCATTACAGATGCCACTAACTTTACGCCGCTTAACACTCACTGCGCTGTTCAGTCCAAGACGTTAGTTCTTATGTCTCGTTTGCCCAGTAATTTCGCTTGTGATAGTTCTTGTTACTTACCCGTCACACCTGACTACCTTAGTATTTGCACACTACAGCTTTGAGGCAGAATATCGATACCGCGGTGGTATCCACCAAAACAGACTCTTGATGAAGAGAAACCTGGTAGAATGGAACTGGAATGTGACTGAGTAATACTGCCTGACCAGCTACTAATAAATGGAGTTGGGCTTTTAAATTTAACAGCTGATATGAAAAAAAAACAATAAAACATTGTAAAATCACAAATATACGATAGGAAAAATTTAAGTCATGTGCAGGATTCGAACCCGCGTCCACCCATCCCTTGAGCCGGGGTATGCTCTAACCAATTGAGCTTGACATGACGTCATAACTCGAATCTTTCCTATCGTTCTTTAACCATCGTATTGGGATGGTAATCCGCAGCAGGCGTTATTGCAAACCTAACAATATTAAAATAAAACATTGTGTTGGATTTTGCCATTTGAAAAGCTACAAGCTATTAGGATACATTGTTAGTGTTAGTGCACTTTAGCACAACCAATACCGACCACTATTTTATACGCTGACGCGTGTGCGTATTTTTGCGTTTATAACAGAGTGTCAAGTATGAAATATACTTGTCCGCGCTTCGCGGAACTTGAGCTACAATGTACAATAAAAATTGAAGCTCCTCAGAATATCTTTGGGAGGACAGTAGTTATAGCCAAGTCAGGGGATGGAGAAAGGATTAAATCATGGGATGGTTTCACTCTGACCACAGCATCATCCTTCTGCTTTCTTCAACATCAGAGATCACGGTTTTCAGTCTCCGGCTCTAGTGTATACTTGGAGCTACGATACTGACAATCAACTACTTTGTTTTAAATTCCGACAAGCAATTTCTCATAATCTTGATCGCCCGTAGATTATACGAGCTTTCATGCTGGACGAATTGTTTATCTTGGCCAACTTTGCTGGATTGTTTATGGCCAAACTTTATGTGGAGACCTTCAACGTATTGGAATAATGCAGTATAAGTAAGATGACAGCGGATTTCTTATTTTCACCCGTCGTCTGTTCCAATTTGATTATATTATATTTTAATACTCATTATGCGTAAAAATCACTATAACAACCTCCAACTTACATTGATTTCTGTCATACTTTATACATTCATAATATATGTCTTAATATATTATATGCTTTTTTTGGCAACAAAATTAATTAGTCAATCTTACACTGGTGTAGTATCAGAACTACACCTACACGTACACCTATATAGGAAAGCTAGGCTGACTTGAGAAACTTCTTATTTTTTCTGTGCTGTATTGGTATCAGCCGGATCGTCCACTGCTGAACATAGCCATAATTGCCATTATCCCCACGCTAGGCAGGCGGCTTGGAGATCACAGTAGGTGATATCAGTTCCTCATAAAGAGCTGCTGCCCACCTTCTGGTGTTTGTCGCCTCCTACGACATCCACGGGTAGAGATAGGGAGGAGAGATATTCTAGCCCAGCACGCCACATTAAACGCTAAAATAATTATGACTAGGTTTATTGCCTACTACTACTAGGATTACGTTCATAACGGCTTAAACTTGCTACATTTTTTTTTCTTTTTTTTTGTGTTATTGTGACGGAACAAGCTCGAAGCCCACCTGATGTTAAGCGGACTAACCTCTGCTTATAACAGATGCATTTCGTCAGAAGTCACGAATTGCACTGCGCCCGTCACCTTGAGACATAGTTATTAAGTCTCACGTGCCTGTAATTTCACTGGCTCTCAAGGACTGCTGCCGGAACACACCGTTAGGTGCTTGGCGACAGATTTTCTACTCGAGGGTGGTCGCTAGCCAGGCGGGCATTCGCAAAATGTCTTCCACCATGCGGTGAAGCTGAAGCCCCGGCGGGATTCGAACCATGGACCTGCTGCGCGGAAGTCCATAGCCAATGCCACTGAGCCATCACTGCAAAAAAAACATTCTTTTATTCATCCCAATTTATTGAGTAGTTTCCGTGAATCCCCTCGGAGCGCGAAATTTATAAACGATTTTTATGCGCAAAAACGCGGGCAGAAGCTAGTTGCTAATAATAATTTTAAACTAACGTCCAGCTATTTGTGTTCACGCGAATAATACGCCACAGAGCCAGATTAAACTCGATGGCTAATATTTAAACCCATGAATAAAACGATATCTAGATTAAAGCGTAAACGAATACATCCGTAAAATTTTGATGACAGCACAATTTTGTATCATATTCACGCATGGTTGAAAACACAACCGTTTAATCGGATCACGTTACTGCCGTGTAGCTACTGAAAACGTCATGAATATGTAGGACAGTTAAACAAATAAAATGCTAAATAGCCTCCTAACCTTATATTACACCGAGTGGAGTTTGCACAACATATTTTATAAGTATTTCTGGGCGTCTTCGACTTGGAACTATCAAGTGATACTCAATTCACTCAAGCTTAACTCTATATACTAATAAATAAAACAATAAATTTGGAAATCTCATTTTTGCATAATGGAAGGGCATTTTTGCGAATGCTCGCCTGGCTAGCAACCACCCTCATGTAGAAAATCTGTCGAAAAGCACCTAACGGTGTGTTCCAGCAGCTATCCTAGTGAGCCAGTAATTCTAGGTTAAGCCTGTTAGTTAGTGGTGATGTGATCAAAGGTATTAACACCTTTTATCACATCATCACTAACCATCAGGTGAGATTGTGGTCAAAAGCTTACTTAAAAGCAATAAAAAATGCGATACAATATTCCCATTACAATATTAAACGAATACTAATTGATTTCTATCGTAAACATAGTTTATCTTAACTCGTCTCCAGTGGTGTACCACGATTCGGGTACAAACAGGGTTCTCACCTACAATATTTTTCGACGAACCCCAAAAGCCATAGTTTTTTTTTCAAATTACATTGGACATTTTATTCTATTCAGAAACAATAAACATCACGTATCAGTTAAGAATTTGGATGCACAAAGAAGGTACAAGCAGGATAAACCTAGATTAGTTAAAAGCTTTCAAGTATGCTTGCTGGAACATTGGCTCCTGGTTTGCGAACATATTTTCTACTGATGTATAAATGAAATAGGTACCTACGCATTTTTGACTATCTGATTAGCAGACGATACTTAATAGTTAACAGCACTCATCTATTATGGCTTCAATTTATGTCAAAGCTCGACAAAAAACACTCAAGCAACTTCATTCTTCGGTGAGTAATTCACATCAACGTTTAATTCACAAATGGCCTACGTTCGCTGAAACCTTTTGATGAACCGAATTCGTATGCACTCAACGTACTTCAACATCCGAAGCGATTTTTCAATTACGAGCCCTTTCACTTCTTTTGAAAGGTACATTAGAATACCTCTCACGTTTCATCGAGAGGTGCTCACGCCACTCATTTCGGACGAAAGGGTATTCGGATGGGCAAACTCCGGATGAAACAATTTACGTTAGTTTGTTCAGTCGTAATTGGTCCACGATCGGTTTTGTACTGAGTGGTGGTGAATTAGTAATTTTATTTGACTTAGTGTGTCTACCTGTTGGCGGAGTGATTGAAAGTCCCGAAATATAATTATCGGTAAGAGTTTTGGATGTTCACTTTAGAATTGTATTACTTTAATTATAGAACGGGATAATCTTTAATATTTTACTGGCAATACAGATTTATGGTTACTTAAAGAACATTATATAATAAAGAATAACTGAAATTGTTCCAAACTTTTTAAGCATGAACTAATAAGATGACTTGCGTAAGTAAATTAAATGTAATTTCAAGGTTCAATAAGTCTTCAACAAAACTGAACTTGGCAAACAAAGAGAAAACGGAACTGAAGAAGTTCGAAATACAGTCACAAAATGAAACAGCTTCAACATTGATCACTTGATGAAAACCTTGATAATGGGTACTTCTAAGCAATGCTAGGAGCTGACAATTTAATAAAGATAAGTAATTTATATTTGGATTATTTGTAGGTTTCGTAGGTTTGCCTATTAGAAAGTGGTTACATGGCGAGTGTGAATGGTAACGCCTGCTGATGAACTGACAACTTCTATTGCGATCCCTAAAACGCCTGCCAAAAGTAGGGATTATAGCAATTAATATAATAATACAAAGTACCCTATCTAACACAAGCCCACCAAATTTTTTTTAATATGGGTTCTATATTTATTTAATATGGATATCTATATATTTATGAGACCTATATTATAGGTATCTAAAAAAAACTAGCCTAATGCAAGTCGAACTCGCGCATCAAGCGAGGGTTCTGTACAAATTATGTTGCAGATACAAAAGGATAACCATTTATTTTAGTATTAAATATTTTTAAAATTAGTATGCAACAAAGAATATTATTAACCAACTTAAAAAAAGGAACTGGTTCTCAATTTGACAGTTTTTCATTTAGTGTTTTACCTCATATATCCTTTTTTGAAAAACCGATTTTAAGAATTTTTTTTGTACTGCCTTTACTGTCGCGGCTGCGCGTATTTTGGTTAACGCGCAAAACCATTAACCTCTTTAACGCAGTTAGATAAAAACTATCCTATGTCCTTCCTCAGGTCTCAAACTATTGCCATACCAAATTTCATCCAAATCGGTCCAGCAGTTTTTGGTTTATTCGTTGCATACCAAGATACAAAAATACAAATCTTTCTTCTGTATAATATTAGTATAGATATACCTAGATTTGACAGTTGGTGCTTGTCATAGATCTCACCCAACTTGAGGGATCATATTATGATCCCTCAAGTTGGGTGAGATCTGACAAATAGTATATGAGTGATCCCTTATGATGCGTTTTTAAGTTTGAAGTCAGTTTTTGTTAATAATTGTGTTATTAAGAACTGTATTGATAAATGCTATGCCTCGTCACGACCTCGTCGTCGTAGAAGAAATAACACTGGCTGGCTCTTCATCTAAGTTGAGCAGCAAACACCGTCGGAATGTTGAGTGTACATAAAAGTTTTTGGATAAGCAAATTGTGCGAACTTTCAACGGCTATTAATCACGAATACACAAAAGTACCTACGCAGTTCAAATTGTAAATTTTAATTTCGCCAATAGGGGAGTGGAGGGTGTAATCAGGATTGAACTCCTGGGCCCACTTCTTCTTTTTCCTGTCCTTATTCTACGCTATGTTAACTTACGATGTGGAGTACCGGGCTAGAATCGCATTACCCGTGTCTTCCGACGTAGCAGCCCCTTCTGTGGTTTTCTTACACTGCAATCTTCTAAGCGCCTGTCAAGCGGAGGAGGCTTTATTCAACGGTAGATGTCTTCCAGCATTTGATGATGTTGTTGATGAATACATATGTATTCCCACATACTATTCCTTATGCAGTTCAATTATTCTTCCTTTGGCCTTCCGCTGACATGAAATTCTTTGTCACTGAAGCTACTTTTAATCTTCCTCTAATGTCGTCCGTTATAATTACACCACACATCCATCTTAACATACATCATTGCCAGGCTTTTGTAATAGCTTCATTTTATTGGCAAACATTCTAATCAATTTACGGCAGGTCTCTTGATGACCTTAAATTTTGTCACTATCTATACGGAGGATTAGTTGTAGTCTCGGATATACATACGACATACCATTCAACAGTGGAAGCTATGGCTGTGTATGTTGATGACATATATATCATACCCACCAACGTGAGAGCAACCACAGGGTACTTTACTAGTTTTACATAACAATGGCGTAGTTTCATTTTTATTACTTCTCATCAAAGTTCTCAATGAATCAGGTATCATCGTAGGTTCTCCGCACGTTTCAGCATTATTATCAATAATAAATATCAGATGAATGATGATGATGAAAAAAATGTGGAACGGTCTTCCAACTTCCAAAATGTGGAAGCAGTGATGGCTCAGTGGCATTGGCTATGGACTGCCGCGCAGCAGGTCCATGGTTCGAATCGCACCGCGGGCTTGAGCTTCACCGCATGGTGGAAGGGCATTTTGCGATTGCCCGCCTGGCTAGCGACCACCCTCAAGTAGAAAATCTGTCGCCAAGCACATAACGGTGTGTTCCGGCAGCAGTCCTTGAGAGCCAGTGAAATTACAGGCACATGAGACTTAACAACTATGTCTCAAGGTGACGGGAGCAGTGCAATTCGTGACTTGTGACGGAGTGCATATGTTATTGGCAGAGGTTAGTCCGCTTAACATCAGTTGGGCCTCGAGCTTGTTGTCACATTAACTAAAAAAAAAAAAGCGTTTTTTCTCAGGGCTGCAGTATGGATTCCTTTAAAAAGGGTGTTATAAGAGTCGTACAGGATCGGCAACGCATTGTTGTTGCTGCAGTGTTGCAAATTTCCATAGGCGACGGTAACCGCTTACCATCAGGCCATCTGCTTGTTTGCCGCACCATTACATAAAAAAAGATGAAAAGTTTAACGAGAAATTCCATCCTACAAATGTCATTGTTGTTCGCGATGTATTACAATTAATCCCACCTCTTCCTAAGTCCTTAAGTACGCGCACGGCCAAACAAGGAAATGTTTGTGCCTTCGAAGCAATTATTTAGTGGGAGGGGGAGGGAAGTTTAAATACAGGTCGTCGTGACAGGTGCCGACTGCCACGGGTTGAGTTTGTGTCCATTATGATGATGTTAAACCGCTTACAGCAGCCTTTTTAGTTTCCAACTGCCGCATCATGCTTACTAAGTACAACGTTCTATGGTTCAATCGCGGGTTGTTCAATACAAAATGACCATATAATTAAGTACAACTTAAATCGATTCTAAGATAAATGTCTTACATTAATTATAATGTAAGTAAGTTTTAAGTTTTTAAGATCATCTATTGCTAACCTTAATCCACGATATATAAGGTAGATATAATTTATTTTTCTTAACCAGACACGTGCATATTTTGGGAAAATTTTGGCTCTTATATTTTTTTTATTAATATTATTGTGATAGAACGAGCTTGAGGCCAACGTGATGTTAAGCGGACTAACCTCTGCCTATAACAGATGCATTTCATAAGTCACGAATTGCACTGCGCCCGTAACCTTGAGACATAGTTGTTAAGTCTCATGTGCCTGTAATTTCACTGGCTCTCAAGGACTGCTGCCGGAACACATCGTTAGGTGCTTGGCCACAGATTTTCTACTTGAGGGTAGTCGCTAGACAGGCGGGCATTCGCAAAATGCCCTTCCATTTGTGCATGCGGTGAAGCTCAAGCCCGCGGCGGGATTCAAACTGGACCTGCTGCGCGGCAGTCGATAGCCAATGCCACTGAGCCATCACTGCTTCCAATATATTCACTTTGTCCATACCCGGAGCTCGCAGGCCACGTTTATGTGTGCTGGAGGATTTACCGCACATAACGTCATTTCAAGAGTTGTTAAATAACTAAGAAAGATGTTTCTGAGAATTTCTGAGAAACGACACAAACGCTATTGAGTACAATGCATACAAAGTTACTTTTATGTGCTTTATAAATAAAATTTGTTCTTATTTATTTTGGTTGCAAAAAAGAAAAACTTTGTGCCTATTTTGCAATTATTGCGTATTGATGTGTAATTTAGATTTGCATGTACCTTTTGTGTACTTGATGATGGTTGTATATAGGTATGTTTTAAATATGTTGTTCTGTTTTATGTGCATTTTCGTGCGTGACGATACCTGCCGTTCGCAACGGAAGATCAGCGCTGTGGCATTAAAACTATGATAATAATAATAATAAATGTTTATTATTATGACTGCTTCAACTAGGATACATGGCAGTACAGGTATAAAATATTAAAATAAAGTTAAAGTTACCCGTTACTACATTTACAGCCTTACTTATAAACGCTACTTAAATTTTAAGCATTACTTAGCCGCTGATTAGCAAAATTCCTTACTCATAAACGCTACATAACTTTATCCAGTTCCTAAGTACTGCTTAAATCAGCTGTCAATTTAAACACCGTCCGACCCTTGTTTAAATATTTAAGTAGCAAGATGGCGCCCATATTTCTGATCAGCTGATTTAGTTACTATTGAGGTTATTGTCAAGGAGGTATACTAAACTATAAACACGACATACTCTGTTAATAAATCGTAAAAATATAGCAAGTAGAAACATACATTGGATGATGAAATAAATATTATGCGTAACCTACTTACTTTTCGTGATCTTATTGAAGAGTATACCGCAGGTACAGTTCCTGAATTAAGAATATGAGTATTGTGCCACACTCTTATATTCCTATTGGATGAGGATTGAGACTGATGAGGAACTAGAGATAATTTAAAAGCAGAATTGAGTACTTATTTGCGAATTTCAGCATAGATGTCGGTTCAGTACAGCAAAACAAAATATTTTGGGAGTCGAAATATTGTTATTTGTATTAAGGATCTCATTTAATAGGTCGCGAGTTTATCACCAAATGGTAATAAACTGGTCCAAATTAGACGCCGGACTGTTTTAACTGAAAATCCCTTTCTCGTTAAACCCCCAACATCTGATCCGATCCGGTGATCGAACTCATTGTAATTTTCTTATTATCTAGCCGCGCCATGCGGTTTCACCCGCGTAGACAATGATGATGAAAAGTATGGAGAACCTAAACTAACTATTCTGTTGTTTCATCCTAACCCTCAAGCCGTTAAAACGTGAATACATGTAGAAGACAAAAACACAAACTTTAGATACATACATATAATCACGCCTGTATTCCCCGAAGGGGTAGGCAGAGGTGTGTAAACACCCATGTTTCGGTCAATTGGGTTTTGATCCCATGTAATAGGTGGCGAGCCTATTGCCATTCACCGGGCACAGTTTCAGGGTCATACAAAATAATTTCTCTAACACACTAGACGAAACACAAGAACATATTACGGCCTTTATAATATTACTGTGATTTAAGGAATCGCTATAGAATGATTAAAAAAAATATATGAAGATTGGAATCTTGGCTTCATAGAAAAAAAACGTAGACATAATTGGGCATAGGTATTGTTTGGGATGGAAAAAGATAACATCCAGCGGGATATAACGGTATTCGGGCTTCCATAATGCATTTCCAATTATAATAGGTTGCTGGATCGAATTCACAGAATACTGGGGCACTTACAATTTACAAAAAAAAAACTCGCTTCAGAAGTCTCCAGTACGCCTAACCATATGTACAAAAATCAGTAGGTCTACAAAGAATAGTATTTTTTTTACTTTTTAATTTTAAGATTTTCAGCACTAGATACATACTTTTTGGCAATTCGGGTCTTTCATAATACCTTTTAGTTCAATGTTGTCAACTTAAAATACGTACGACCTCATTATCCAGTGCTTAGCTAAACAGGTGCTATGTAGCGTTTATAAGTAAGAAATATTTAAGCATTACGTAAACACTGTTTAGTTATCCATTACTTAGCAACTACATAGCGGATTTTTTATAAGTAAGGGGGTTAATTTTTAACATTACAATTTTGTAATAATATTACATTAATTACAAGCACTTTTTGGTTACCGTTATAAAAGATACTGTAATACAATTATGTATATCTATTATATTTGTCACAAAGATTTTGGTAATATACAGGCTGGAAACTTTCAGCAGGGCAGTAAGGAGAAGTACCTTATCCGTTGCAGCTTTTCGGAATTGGTCTTAGTAGACTATCCATATTTTTTTATGGAATTTTGATCCCCATTCACATATTTTCAACAGAAAATACAGTTAGCAAGAAAATAGCCATTTTAACCGATCCTGTTTCTAATACTGATCAAAAACTTTTATGGGATCAACTATCGTTGGAGTACTCAAAAAGTCACAAATTGCAAAAATGTTTTCCCTCTAAAGAATTTGTGTAACTGAAATACAAAAAATACAATAAAAGACAAATGATCACGTAAAATTTTACACATATCAAAAAGAAGGAGTATTAAATACCTTTTTTTTTATTAACTAACATAACTTGATGATGTTATTCTTATTTAAAATCTTACAGTTTCTTGCCCTACGATATCAAGTGCTCGAAATGACCGCCATTTTGGCGAATACATGAATTGATTCGTTTCTGTACCGACCTAGTGGCTGCTGACAATTTATTTGTATGATTTCCATACAAAATTGTGGTTAGTGAGTCTTTAAGTTCTTGAACACTATCGTATTGCTTTTTGTAAACCTCAGTTTTTCAGGTAGCCCCACAAAAAGAAATCTAGAGGCGTCAGATCAGGACTACGCGCTGGCCAAGAAATAGGACCATGTGTTTCTATGCATTGATCACCAAACTGTCAAGATTGTTTTTTATTTAGTAGTAACGAGTTCGAAATTTGAATTGTTTTTAAACTTATCTTTTTATTAAGTCTACAAAACAGATCAGTATTAGAAACAGGATCGGTTGGCATCCAAAAATGGTTTTGTGTTAAATGGCTATTTTCTTGCTAACTGTATATTTTTTTTGAATATCTGTGAATGGGGATCATATTTGCATAAAAAATATGAATAGTCTCCTAAGACCATTTCCGAGTAGCTGCAATGGATAAGTTACTTTTACTGCCCCGCTGAAAGTTTCCACCCTGTATAATGTAATGATATGTAATAATCAGAAATGAGGCAACATAAAATAAACACAACAATTCATGTATGCTTTATGATATTTATTAAATGTACCAACATCTACATTACTTAGTTAAATGTATACTTAAAGTTAAAAAATTATGATATAATCTATTAATTTAAACAGGTAGAAACTTGCTTATTTGTAAATTCATTTCACTGATGTTGTGGGTACTTACATAATACGTTGCAAATTTTGCCCACACCACAGATAATACAAATTTTTCGTTTAGAAACGTTACGGGCAAATACTTACGTATGTGTGCATAAATAACGAATTAAAAAAAAATGTCGTTTTGATACAAAAACAATTAAAATCGATTATTAAGAACATAAGTTGAGTATTTAGAAGATTGCAATGAAATTCCCGTATAAATAACATTTTACGACAATTTTTCAATTGCGTGTGAATTCCTTGCTTGAATTTGTATAAAAAGTATGCTGTGCTATAAATAAAATAAAAAAACAAATTCAAGTTAAAAAAACTATCGAAAAATTTTCCTTGTGTTTCGTGACAAAAAGAAAGCTCGAGGGTTTTATAAGGCGCATGACGGCCAAGTTAACATTGTTTAGATACTATTTACGTGCAAGTTTCAAGAAGAATAATATATCGGTTAGATGATCCATTCTTCATATATACGAAACGTCTCAGGCGAGTAGGTGAGCCTAATGCAGTTCTAGCTTGAATGTAGCACACACCCGCGATGCAGAAGTTTATAAAAATATTTAGTTCATACAAAATTAAACGCCCCCGGGTGGACTCGAACCACCAACCTTTCGGTTAACAGCCGAACGCGCTAACCGATTGCGCCACGAAGGCGATGACGACTGGTCTCGAAATTCCGGCATGATTTATAAACTTCCCTGATTGGGTGCAAATGACGAATGGCATAAAAATTTGTTTATCATTTATGATAACCGGTTATCATTTGATATTATTCATTATTTGCTATAATTAGGATACTTAATACGAATATTTTCACTTATTTAAGTTATCGGTCATTAACCAATGGTGTGCGCCTTAGATGCTAAGGCCTAATTTCACCATACAATGTTTGTTTACTCTAAATCAGGCATTAGCTAATGGGTCTCTAAAAGTAACAGAGCTGTTAAATCAGTTTACGTGCTATGAAGAAAAATTAGCGGACCGTTAGCAAATCCCATGTTACGGAGTAGTATATATTCTATTTGATCTATGACGGGAACGAAACATAAATCATTCACTCTCATTCTAATACGACCAAATCGAAGGGCCCATATTCTACAAGTCTCAGTATTCTGCGTGAACGTTATTTGAATTCGGTCGCTTGTTAAGCTACGCGGCCGAAATCAAATAACGTTCACGCAGTAGGAGTATAATGCAACCGGGCCACTTTTTATTTTAATGGTTGAAATGTTAACCTCCCGTTAATTTGAGTTTCAGGATTTTACGTTGTGCTTGTAGTGTTTGTTTTTTTAGTGTTGATTTATTGTTGAACAAGTTTTTATTTAATTCACGATGTTCAATAAAACTCACGGGCTTATTTTTTTACAAAAGAGAAGAAAATTATAGTTCAGGAGCTCGTTTTGGGTTCACCACACCACATGTATCATCTCAAAACTTGCTGAGACAACATAAAACGTACCACGAGGAAAGATAAAGGAACAGCAACAAAGGAACAAGTCCTTTTAACAGGTAGGGAACTAGTATTATTTTCATACGTATCACCCAGTTATTCCATCCAGGTAACACGCTCATTGCTCTGGTTTTACTTTGCAGAAGGAGGCCTGACATTTTTACAGCATTAGACAGTCCATACGATTCTGATAGTTATCCAGTTTTTAGACCAACGAATATCTCATAATTTCAAAACTACAGAAGTTACTGAAACTCAAGTAAGTTTTGGCTTTAATATTTGCTAATATAATGCACTGTTGATGATCGTACTCCACGAACATCTCATAGATTAAAATGTTTATGTTTCTCACAGTTAGCTTCATATTTCACTATTTTTGTGGTGATAAGCGTCTTTGCAGTGTCTGTCTTGGAAAGTGCCACATGCAATTCAACTGCTAAGCAATAGGTACTGTGCAAACACTACTGTGTTCGAACTTCGAAGTCGGTATTGAAGGGCAATGTTTTCAATGAATTTACTGGGCATAAAGATATTTAACATCTATTATCTTCGGGTGATGGATGAGCACAATGCACTGCTGTGCAAGTTCTTAAATTGTAGATTTCCAAATTCAGAGTGACACTTGTTGCAGGCAAGTTGCTTTTTTCATTCCTCACTAATACAGTTTGTAATTGTGTGTTGATATGAAACGCAGTAAATTTTATACTTTATTTATACCAGGATGACAACGCAGATGTTTATGACGCTGGACCATTGCAAATATATAAACCTGCAGATGAAAACATACACAATTCAGCTTTGTTTTTAATTTATATACACAGGATGGTTGATGGCAGAAAAAATATCCAGAAAGTTATTAAGTGTATTCACTGAGGCTGAGACTTCTAAAAATCTAGCAATCATATCCCATTCAATTCACATCTCCGATAACAGCTGCATACAAAATGTATAGGTCCGTCTGCTTGTATAATATATTAATTTAATAATTTTTACTATTCTTGATTTAACTAAAATTATAATTAAACCCAAAATAGTATGAATGCATTGGGATTTTAGTATATTGTAATAATTTTCATTTTTAATTAAAAATAGGACTATCTATATCTGTTCATTGAAAGTATTTTAGCTGATATATATTTTTGTTTCAGAATGCAGAAGATAAATATTTGAAACAGTTGAACACCAGAAGCATTAAAAACTATAGTGGTCACTACACTTTCTGTTAATAGAGGAGACACATACTGAAATAAGTTGGACTTATTGGAAATTATGAAAAGGAAATGCAGAAACCAACAGTTACATAAAAGAAAAGCAGTTAAATAAATCAAGAAATAATTAAAACTGCAAAATCACAAGAACAATTTAAAAATATGAAAAATCCTAAAATGAATAATTTTAGTATTTAATCTAGAAGTATTTGTTTTTAGTTAGGTATATATATATATATGTAATATTTGAATGTAAGGCCCAATAAAATAAAAAATTTAATGTATTTATTTTAATTTATTATTTCTAGCCTTACCTTAGTAATAGTTTCAAGTTGTCTAAGTATTGAATTATGCCATAAATGTGTTTTAGGATTTTTGACTGGCACAGGTGAAAACTTTTAAAATAATTATTTATTAGCTATCTTTGCACATACACACATTTATGTTTCTTGTGATTGGATCTTCACTTCTTTGTTCTGTGATGTAGCCTTGATCTAATTATTCTTCCCATGGTGCTGGTAAGTCAAGTTAAGGTTCATCTGTTGGTAAACCTTCCTTTGCTTTACTAAAAAGTTATTCAGTACTCCTGTGGTACTAACAGACAGTTATTTAATTTCATTTACATCCCCAACTCAAGCTCGGGGAATCAACGTTTCCATACAAGCGTGCAATAGGATTTCGGCTCTTTATTTGAGATTCATAATAGAGTACCTCCACCAGTGTTCTTGGATTTTCCAGTGGCACCATGACTCAGTCAGGTGCTTGGCGACAGATTTTCTACTTGAGGGTAGCTAGAGGATTGACCCTATCAATTAATGTTTTCACTATCAGCCAATAAAACTGCATTACCATACCACCCACTATCAATCAGCATTTCTGTAAAAGGCCTGGCTAGCTACCACCCTCAAGTAGAAAATCTGTCGCCAAGCACCTGACGGTGAGCTCCGGCAGCTGTCCTTGAGAGCCAATGATTCTAGGTTAGCCTGAACAACATCTTCGACCACATCATCACTTACCATCAGGCGACATAGTGGTCAAAGGCTAATCTATCAGGCAAAAAAAATACTGCACTGCCAATACTTGCACATTAATAGATAGTAAAAAGTAGAAAATCTGTCGCCAAGCAACTGACGGACATAACGCCCTTCCAATTTCTAAACTACTCTGCATTTTCCCCACCCGATAAACGAATATGCACATAAAATTATGTGCAGTCTCCTGGATTATTTATTTATTATTATTTATTAATTCCTGGATGTAGTACTATTCTGTCCATATTATTAAAATTTTATAAAACATCAGATTCAAAAATTATCATCATCCATTTTTGATCTACAGTTATGACAATAAATTCATATGTCACATCACTGACAGCCTGTTAACTATTTAACGGACCTTTAGGGCAGTGATTAGATTTAACGCCTTGTTAAGAGAATTAATCATCCATTAACGCTTGGTGGGACACTCAGTTCAGTTAACAGTCTGTTAAAAGGATTAACAAGGCGTTAAATAAATAACAGAGTATGGTGAAACCGGGTCTAAACCTACTATGTGTCTACACCCTACTCACGTTAATGTCAGTTTAATTTTTTTTTTATATTTTGCAGTGATGAGATTAACATGTTTCCCGTCTGAAGGTAAGCGATCACACCCGTCTATTAAATAAAAATGCAGTGTCAACATCCTCGTTCTGCGTGACACTGCACTGTGCTCATCACTCCGAAACTTTAGATCTTATATCACATTTGACCAGTAATTTAATATACTACCCTACCCACCTAAGCACAATATGGAACATTTTTGAAGCAGAATATCTGAATCTGCGGTGATATCCACCAAGACAGACTCTGACTAAAGAGATCTACCACATAGTGAATGAGCATGCTGGTCTTTCGACTTATTATTGCTCTTGGTCACATTTTATGAGAGGAGGATAAGAGTAGAGCTTTATATTATTAAACCTGAAACTCATACTTGTAATATACTATACTGGACCGATTTGGATGAAATTTGGTATGGAAATAGTTGGAAGCACGGGAAAAGACATAAGATACTTTTTATCCAACTGCGCAAAAAGAGGTTAATGGTTTTGCTCGATAACCGAATGCGGCTTGATAGTCGCGGCCGCACTGAGAAAAACGACTTAAAGGCTTAAATCAAATTTGACCTTTTACCGTTGAATTGTAAATACGTAAGATGAATTCACAACTCTTAAGATGATTTTCACCAATCAATAAAAATGTACCATGTTTTATAATAAACACAACCGTCAAAAACGCCTTCCGTAAAGTATTTTCAGAATTGAACTTGTCATCGTCGATATTAATTGCAGTATTGACCATAAAATATACCTTACTTTTACGGCGGTTTATATACGGTGATTATCACTATAACGTACGATTTAATCAGCCTCATCGAAAAGTCAATATTTAAGAAAGACCACAAAATACACCTTAAATGAAGACGAAAAGAAACATTTGCCTTCACTGACTTCGTTTAACGCCTTCTAGTGGGAAGGCGTTTTTGTAAGTATTTACGTTAAGTCGGTTTTTCGCCTTATACCATATAAATTGGCCGTCATTAGGGCACTTTTGACTTTAGATTTTTCTCAGTGCGGAGAGCTAGTATTATATATATACATAACCTGTAAGCATTTACTTATAAAAAAAACTTACTCAAAACTAAATTATATCAATATTGTTTCTTGTATCACAATCAAATTAAATCTCCACAAATGTATGATAACATAATAAATCAACGTTAAACTATATTGTTCGCGTATATTTATCATAATTTTTATCTCGACGTTTCAAAAATGTATCAAGCCTTGACTTAATTATTTACCTATCTAAACAGACGTCTTATTCAAAAGATTTTATATCGATTAACAAAAGTACTTACTGATAAAGTAAGATTTTTTAAATAATAATTAAGCTAATCTATATATCCGATACTCAATACAATGGAAACATTCACTTTAACATGTGAGAATGAAGTAATAATTTCAACTAATAAGCCTTTTTTTATTGTAAAATCTTTTTTTGCTTATTTTAAATTTGTAAATCGATTCAGATTACTTCCAATATAAACAAACCTATAGTAATAATTAGTAAGTACAGTCCCACCAACTTATCTGTTCAGGCGGCAAAAATAAGAACTACAACATTCCTACAAATTGTGACAGTTTGTAGTTGATTTCCTTGACCAGTAGCGGCCTCGAAAACTGCACAGTTAAGTTGGTGGTACTATATTCTGTGACGTAGTTCCCGAGGTCTGTGGTTTCACAGATTGTGACCACAGATTGCTTAACACTTTTTACGCAGATAATTATCATTTGTATATATTATGACTTTTGAAGCGCTCGCAGCGTATACTCTGGTTTTTAGTTCGAGATCAAAAATGTAAACAAAGGGGTTAACCGTGCAAAAAAATGACATGTACTTAGTATTTATACTAATTTTGGAAACCGATGAAGCATTTAACATAAAAAAATATTTTAAGCAACAATTGATTACTTTAGTATTCACTTATAAAATACTTTTTTATGCGCGTACATATTTACGCATATATTCAAGTGTGAAAAAAATATTGTAAGATTTTTTTGTTTTCGATTGCCACACTGGCGGGATGATCGTCGACATTTTCCAGCTGACGCCATTTTAGCTAATTCGTAAATCGTATTTAGATCCGAATGTGTTTCTCGCCGATATTTTTTCTTGTTATTGTGAATTTCCTTGTTATTTATCATTGTTTTTATCGTTTGTAGTTATTTTTAGAGAGCTGTGTTCAGTTTTTGTTTATTGTTACGAACTATTTATTTTCGTAATATGGAGGCTCCTAGCCAGAGCTGTAACCGGGCTCTTTAACAAAGAAAGATATTGTATCTCATGATAAAAACGTGTTCGCAAATTTTTAAGTGCTTCCGAAAAGCTGATATCTCCTGTTATGAAACATGTTCGCAAATCTTAGAGTGCTTCCGAAAAGTTGATGGTGATGAAGGCGTATAAACACACATATTTAGCGTGGCCAAAAGACGAGTATTGCTCTTTTTTATGTTACAGAACAAGCTCCAGGCCCACCTAATGTTAAGCGGACTAACCTTTGTCTATACAGTCTCATGTGCCTGTAATTTCACTGGCTCTCAAGGACTGCTGCCGAACATATCGTTAGGTGCTTGGCGACAGATTTTCTACTTGAGGGTGATAGCAAGCCAGGCGGACATTTGCAAAATACCCTACCACCATGCGGTGAAGCTCAAGCCCACGGCGGGAATCGAACCATGGACCTGCTGCGCGGCATTCCATAGCCAATGCCACGTAGCCATCACTGCTTCAAGTGTCCTAAAAAAAACCGCGCACATGTTGGGAATATCGTTAGTTTCAGTCAGAAGGATAGTCCGCAAAAATAAGGGAAGCGGTGAGTTCACCAAGATCACTTTTCACGCTATAGGTACGGCAGATTGTTCAACATTTTTTCAAGACAGCAAAATGCATATGTATAAGTTAGTAAAGGTAACTAATACTTTTGTACTTACTCACCAAAATAAGAAAACATATACCTCCTCAAGCACAAGTCACACAATCAAATCCGAAACTTTCACCGTTGAACGCCGATTCCATTGGGGGTTTCGCCATAATCCCCACGCTTGGCAGGCGTCTTGAGGATCGCAGTAGAATTTGTTAGTTCTCTAGAAGGTGCTGCTTCCCACCTTCCGGTATTTTTGTAGCCCAACGTCCATGGGATGCTGGATTACAATGTCACCCCCGTTTCTTGTGAGTGTCTTAAGAGGCGACTAAGGTAAATATATATATATACTGTATACAGGTGTGGAATTATTAGAATTTAATAAAGATGTATGAAATTTAGCGCAACAGGGAGCGCCGTGACGGATTACGTAAAAACATTTTGACGAAAAAATATTGAATACCCCTGACCAGTCAGTTTGACAATGACATATATTGACATTTCTTTGTTTACATTTTTGATCTCGAATTAAAAACCAGAGTATAGTTTGCTTAGCCGTTCTTAACCGATCAGCATAGTTAAGCAATGTCCGCTGCGGTTGTTTTGGATGGATGACCGCTAGTGACATTACTACTCCGCGATTCCGTGCTTCGGAGGGCACGTTAACCCGTCGGTCCCCGTTGTTGTCTAAGGATGGCAATCGATATAGCATGGTGGTAGGGCATTTTACGAATGCCCGCATGGCTAGCTAACACCCTCAAGTAGAAAATTATGGCGCAAATCACACTAGGTACATAAAACAAATAACAAATCCAACCGGCGAATTTTAGACGCCATGTTAAGAGATAAAAATAATCTTCCAAATCCTATTCCTATTCTAACCTATATATAAATGAAAGGCTTAAAAAACGATACCATATATATAAAACTTGCAGTTTTTATTTTGAATGGAACCATAAAACGTTTAACGAAAATAAAATATTTGCAGTCGGGTTTTTACTTTCTTCAAATCAATCGATTTATACTTGTTATATATAATGTAGTTGTGATTGAAACTGAAGTTTCTAGACCGATTTGCGTTATTAGTTTTTCTTTTGACTTTGACGATTCTGAAGGAGATTGGCATAATTATATAAATTCTATTGACTTCGACGTTGGAGAAGTGGTTGAATAGTTAATGACATTGGAGAAGTGAAGAACAAAACCTCACTTTTTCAGTTTTTCAAGTTTGAAGAATACAGAAAAATGAAAATAACTGACCGACTACAACATCTGCGTTTTTGTTTAGTCGTGTCAGAAATACTGGTGTAACAGTCAATCTGATGTACCAAATAGCTGATAAAGATGATACGAATCTTAGCCAATATTTTTGATGAAATTTGGAAATGTGAGGTTATGATTAAATAGATTTGGAAAAATGTGATTTTGGTAAAGACTTTTGGAAAAGCTAGGTTATGATATTTACCTCTCTATTTACTTCTAGGTTAGCCTGAACAACATCTTCGACCACATCATCACTTACCATCAGGTGAGATAGTGGTCAAAGGCCAACCTATCAGGCATAAAAAAAAAAGAAACAGTTTTTTTTTGTATGCTTTTGATAATGACTGATATGACAACGTTAATTATACAAATAACTATTTTTAATCACAATTAGCACCTATAGTCTGGTTTTTAATTCGAGATCAAAAATGTAAACAAAGAAATGTCAATATATGTCATTGTCAAACTGATAGGTCAGGGTAATCAATAGTTTTTCTTCAAAAATATTCTCACAAGTGTGGCTATTAAAAACAAAAAAATCTTACACTATTTTTTTCAGGCTTGAATATATGCGTAAATATGTACGCGCATATAAAAGTGTTTTATTGTTTCATAATAATGCAATAAATTATAGCATTAAATATATTTTTTACATTAAATGCTCCATCCTTTCCCAAAATTAGAAAAATTACCAAGTACTTGTAATTTTTTTGTACGGTTAACACCTTTGTTTACATTTTTGATCTCGAATTAAAAACCAGAGTATAGTGTTGTTTCAATAATGCTAACCCAATGTTACGATGCAATGATGGCCAAGCCGTTATATCTATGGACTGCCGTGCCGTGCTGGTTCGATTCTCACCTCCCGCTTGAGCTTCACCTCAAGGTGAGAGGGCATTTTGCGAATGTTCGCCTGGCTAGCTACCACCTTCAAGTAGAAAATCTGTCGCCAAGCACCTAACAATGTGTTCCAACAGCTGCCCTTGAGAGCCAGTATTTCTAGGTTAAGCCTGTTAAAACCTTCGACCACATCAGCACTTACCATCAGGTGAGATTGTGGTCAAAAACTTATCTATCTGCAATAAAAAAAAATACAACGAACTATATACACCACTACAGCTACTACAATGTGCTACTACATTTAGTTATGTTTTTGTATTTCTATATTGGCAATTTCTTTTTTCAGTAATATACCTACTCTTACAATCACTTCGGTACCCATGGGGTGCCGGGCTAGAAAGTCACCCCCCCATCTTTACCCGTGGGTGTCGTAGGAGGCGACTAAGGGTAACGACCAGAAGGTGTGCAGCAGCGCTTTCTGATGAACTGAAGTCTCACACTGCGATCCCAAAACGCCTGTCAAGCGTGGGGATTATGGCAAACCCCTCCATAATGGGAAAGGCTGTGTTCAGCAGTAAATTACCCGGCTGATATAGTATAATCACTTCATTTTATCGTAATACTGAGTTTATTCTAGTCTCAACGCCGTAAGGCTTTTGATATGACAGCTGTCAATGCGACATTTAGTGACAAAGACTTCGCATTTGGTCTGTAATCGATCCAAAAATAGTCTTGAGAATATTCACGTTGAAATCTCATTCCTACTTTTCGAAACATCTAGATGTTTAGTTCAAAACATTTGCAATGAATCTGGTGAAATGAAAAGCAGCAACTTTAATTAAAACTTCTCTGCTTGTTGTACAAAGTTTGGGATCGAAACGTAGCTACTATTATCTCTTCTGTCATTCTGTACCGCCATTTATTAGCTCGACTATAGTACCACCAACTTAACTGTGCAGTTCTCGAGGGCGCTACTGGTCATGGAAATCAACTACAAACTGTCACAATTTGAAGGAATGTTGTAGTTCCTTTATCTGCCGCCTGAACAGATAAGTTGGTGGGACTGTAGGAAATGAAAGAGCACTGGACGGCGATTCTCGTAAGCAAATTATGAATCTATGGTCACAAGTTCATCTGTGGACATGTTTATATCTACCTCTCGCGAGAATAGCATTTTTGTGAAAAGTCGATATATTTGGGATATTAATAGCCTATAGTGATACGGGATAAATATCGAGAATCGATAAATTTATCCCAATTTTGAGAATTGCCCCCCTGTAAGTTGAACAAATAGTGCCAATATAGTGGCATGTCGATCCTGCAACAATGATGAGTAAATTGAAAGGAAGAGTTTTCCAAGCTTATCACGAGATATATTATTTAATGCTTATCTTATTTAATGCTTTGTTATTACAATTATGATCTCATTCGCCGATCACTTCACATGAGCGGATTTCATTACTAGTTATTTGATAACCACCACGTCCTGTTTATTTTTATTTAATTATGGTTGCGCCAAAAGTCTATTATTATTATTTTTACTACTATTATTTCTGATTAAGTTCGTTGAGGGAAACAAAGCATTGAAGTCTTGTTTTCTTTGAGATTTGGTGTGTCACTATCTGTTGTGATGGCCAATCCGACGGTAGACCCGTCTAGTGACAAACACTGCTTACGAAGCTTTCGTCGACCATCGACGTGCGCGCGCGCTCCCGTTAATTAAGAAGATACTTACATATTTCTTTTGCATAATACCGGCCGGTAGGGGACTATGTGATTGTGTCAAGTGCCTCCTATCTTCATGTGATGGATTGACTCAACCTCCAGCGATAGCGTCCTTCAACTTACCAAGGTAACAAGTTTCATATATTTTTTCTCAACGAACGTTATATTATCTCCATGTTTTTTTTTCTTAGAACTAGCGAAATTACAGTCCACTATTTTCAAGGCTTTGGCGTCACCATAAATTCTGGTCCAACGAGCCGAATAAAACTGGGGTAATATTTACGAAAAATTAATTCATAATATAGAACATTCTCGATTGCAGTTAACTTGATATTTAACTAGTCTGTCAAATTGAACCTTATTGTATAGGCAACACGGCTAAAATCGCTTGTTCCTACTTCGTTTGTTACCTGGGCAATTTGTGAGTTATTGCTTATAAACTTATGATAATTATCGTTAATTATTGTTTAAAATAATATTATACTGCTACAAATTACATATGCCTACTTTTATATTTCATTGAATGCATATCGGTTTCGTTGTAATAATTGAACTCGCACAGAACCGATGTGAGCGTTTTCAATCTACCCACATGTACGTATGATTGCACTCAACACGTAAATAGTAACCGCATAGCATTAGATTATACACTTCGATTTGTTATCTACTTATTATTAGAATAGTAATAGCAATTTATATAAACCGCATCGACTTGTATCACTATTTTTGTTAAATTATTTATCTGTTGTGTGCAATCGCATTCGCCAACTTCGCCACTTTCACGTTTGCCTAAAGTTCATTATTATAGGACGATTGGGTTGCTTGCTTAGTGTTCATATATGGTTATATGCGTCCATGTACGTAATAGCTATTACGGGTTTATTGTACTTTCCGCAAGGTAGGGATATAATATTGTGCGCACGTAGGTAACAACTATCTACCTATTGTATTATAGTTGTTTGTAGCATCTATCGGCCGAATTATACTATATTTGCTAGTAAACCAGTGACATGCGTTATGTTTATTGATTAAACATTTTATATATATATATATATATTACCGCACGCAGATACGTGTGTATTTGTTAGACATTAGTTGTAGATACAATTTCGCACGTAGTTTTTATAGTTAAGAAAATTGCGTTTTCGTATTATACCGTTATACATTAAGTACTTGGTTTATAGGTACTTGATCCCGCACGTATTGTGATTTCGTTACTTGAATACATGGTTTTGTGATTCTAACAATATCCTTCATTATGGATCAATTAACTAAAAACATCAAGTTGGCTGAGGCTAAGCGCGCGCAGTTGTTTAGCCAAATTCAGTCTATTTATAACTTAATACCGAAGATTAAAGAAGAGGATAAATCTCGTCAAGCTTTTATAGTCCATGGTCGTCATGTAGATATGATTCGAGAAGAATATAAAAAGGTTGTAGATGATGTTAATTCATATAACTTAGAACAAGATGAAGATTATGTTATCAATTATCAGTCACTGACCGCGTTTGATGAGTTGTACTTTTACATAAAGGCATACTTAAATAAATTAGAACCGCCGTCATCGGCGGCCATCCCCGCAGCTTCCAGTGCGTGTGATTATGACAAAAGGAAAGACTCCATTAAAGTCCCTCGGATAGAACTACCTACTTTTGACGGAGAGATACAATCGTTCCCGTACTTTTACGAAACGTTTAAACGGATAATTCACGATAATATATCATTGACTGATACCGAGCGGGTTCATTATCTGATGAGTCACTTGACTGGCAGAGCTCGGGATATTTGCGCGGGATTAGTGCCTGCAGCAGAAAATTATGAAATTATTTGGCAGGCGTTAATAACGAAATACAAGGATACACGAGCATTAGGTACGTCGTATCTGAATCAATTGTTTTCGTTGAAGCCTGCTGGTCCTTCACCTATGCAATTAGATAAACTTATTGATAAATACGCGGCACTGATAGCCGCTCTGAAGCAATTAAAAATTCCTGATCTTAGTGAATTTATATTTGTTTATATGGGCCTTAAGCTGTTGGATGTTGAAACAGCAAAGGCGTATGAAATGTCGATCAGAGGTACTAGTTCGATGCCTAGTTATGATAATTTTGTATCGTTTATACGAGAACAAGTAAAAATATTGTATCGCACGTCGCAGCGTTCCGGTACTGTTCCGAGCGCCGCAATCGTTGTTGACAAGTCGGGCGGTCAGGTGATAAACAGTGGTAACGTGATGAAAACGCGCGGTTTATCGACGCGAACGCATCAGTCCTATGTGTCTGCACAGCCAGCTACGCCCAATTGCAGCAGTTGTGTTTTGTGTCGAGATAATTCTCACAAGCACCTATATGTATGTAAACAATTTTTGTCGCTTAATCCACATGATAGGTTTAAATGTATTAAAGAAATTCACGCGTGTACTAATTGTTTGAGTACACAACATACTTCACAAAATTGCAACTCTCGTTCTGCATGTCATAAGTGTAATGGCAAGCACCATACTTTGTTGCATTTTGGTAATAATAATAACACCTCAGCTGTGCCCCAATCTATTACGACAGCGGTCGCGGTTGAGAGTGACTGTAAAACAGTATCTATCGTTGATGAGATTGTTCCGGGTTCGGACCCGGATCCGGAAGTGTCCCTTTGCTCTTTGTCATCAACTAAATGTGTTCCGCGTAATAGTACCACTGAGGTACTCGCTACTGCTAAGGTCATTGCGACCGCTCGTGATGGTCGGGATGTACCTATTAGATGTCTGTTAGACCCAGGCTCCCAGAAACATTATATGACGACGAAATGTTGCATCAAGTTGGGACTGAAGGTCAATCGCGAAGCTACTTTGACAGTTAAGGGAATCGGTGGCTCATCACAAGCCGTTAAGGGTTCCGTTGATGTTAGCTTTAGGTCACGATTTAACGTGGGTTCTACATATAATATCACAGCTATGGTTTTGAACCAAATAACAGGTGTCTTGCCGACTTGTCAAATTGATGTAGAGTTGTTTGACAATTTAAAAAATATTCCGCTTGGGGATGAGTCATGGGGAACTCCGGGAGAGATTGACCTTTTAATTGGTGTAAATTTATTTGCTGAGATTTTGCTTGGAGGTAAAATTATAAATTCTTCGGGCGCGCCTAACGCATTAGAGACTGTGTTAGGCTACGTTGTGTTAGGTGAAGCTCCCACTCTGTCGCTACCTTCAACAACTCATGCACTTTGCGCTTTCACTAGTGGTGAAGTAGAGAATTTGGTAAGAAAATTTTGGGAGATAGAGAATGTGGATAGCCTGCCTATTGTTAGTGCGGAGGATAAATATTGCGAGGATTTTTATGCTGCAACTACTACTCGAAAACCTACAGGTGAGTATGAGGTAGCTTTGCCTTTTAAAATGGAGCCAGAGTCCTTAGGGGATTCTTATGGTACAGCAAAACGTAGATTTGCATATTTAGAGCGTAGATTTTCTTCACAACCCATGTTAAAGGTTCTTTATGACGATATTATTAGAGAATATATAGACAAGTCTTATTTGTCTGAGGTGAAATCGGTCGATATTAAGGACCGTAATTATTATATACCACATCACGCAGTTATTCGTCAAGACAAAATGACGACAAAAGTTAGACCCGTTTTGGACGCGAGCGCTAAATCCGATAATGGATTGTCTTTGAATGACCTATTACACGCAGGTCCTAACCTACAAAGGGATCTGTTTACGATCCTTCTTAATCTGCGATTGTTTGTTGTGGCTATCTCCGCCGACGTACGACAAATGTACTTAAGAATTGGCGTACGTCCGCGGGATCGTTGTTTTCAAAGAATTCTGTATAGATTTAATCCAAGCGAGACAAGGACCGCACCTGATATACAGCGACTGTATGAAGACGGACAAATTCATATATTTGAATTTTGTAGAGTCGCTTTTGGCCTTAAGTGCAGTCCTTTCTTGGCTCTACGCACTGTATCTCAGTTATCAAGCGATGAAGGCTTGAATTTTCCTACAGCAAAGGAAATTGTTGATCGAGACCTCTACATGGATGACGTTGCAAGCTCTATAATCAACCCTGATTTAGCAGTAAAGGCGGCTAAAGAGCTAATTGAGATGTTCATGGCTGGAGGTTTCGAGCTTGTTAAATGGTCCAGTAATTGTAAAGACGTCTTAGAGCAAATTCCGGAGTCGCATCGACTCTCTCAGAGTATAGAGTTTGATAAAGATGACACTCTCAAAATATTAGGTCTAGTTTGGTATCCGAGCGATGACGTGTTCGCCTTCAAAGTCACGCCTGAGAATCGGCCTTGTACAAAGAGAAATATTTTATCTACAGTCGCTCGTCTCTTCGACGTCTTAGGATTGGTCGCTCCTATAATATTATACGCAAAACTCCTAATTAAGGAGCTATGGAATATGAAAGTGGGCTGGGATGATCTACCCCCACAGAAGATTATTCAGCTTTGGAGTCAGTTCCAGACTGAATTGCCGCTTATTGCGACGATGAAGTTTCCTCGCCATGTTGGCGTTATAGAACAGTGCACTATCACCATCTTGGGATTTGCAGACGCAAGTGAAAGGGCTTATGGAGGGGTGGTATACCTCTATGTATCCACTGATCATAGCAACAAAATTGAGTTGGTATGCGCCAAGTCTAAAGTTGCGCCACTAAAGGTTATTTCCCTCGCGCGACTAGAGCTCTGTGCAGCACTACTGCTCTCCAAACTTATCAAAAGAGTCTTTGATACCTACTCTAAAAGGTACCCTATAGAATCAATACTTGCTTTTTCTGATTCAACAGTAGCGTTGAATTGGATTCATAGCTCGCCACATAGATGGCAAACATTTGTGGCCAATCGTATTGCAAAATTGCATGAATACTTATCTTCTGAACACTTTTATCACGTAAAAGGCTCAGAAAATCCCAGCGATTGTCTGTCACGCGGTTTAACCCCCGCACAGCTGATTAATCATCCACTGTGGTTGAGAGGTCCTCCTTGGGCATCCCTGCCTAAAAGTGATTGGCCTGTCCAGCCCTTTATAAGTAAGGCAAACATTTCTGACTTACCAGAGGTTAAAAGTGCGACTTTAGTTTCAACAAAGGTGGTAGAGCCTTTCTTGTATACTTTAGCTCAGCGATATTCCTCTTGGGATAAACTGATAAAAACTATATGCTATGTTTTTAAATTTGCAAGAATACTAAATCGTGGGCCTATTACTTTTTTTGATAGAGACTTTGCTGAAAGAGAGATTATTCGATCAGTTCAACAATTTCATTTCTGCTTTGATATTGAGAACATTCAGAATAATAAAAAATGTTCACAGTCTTTGATAAAGTTACGGCCATTTTTAGAAAATGGTTTGTTACGAGTTGGTGGACGTTTGATCAATTCGGAGGAGTCCTTTGAATACAAACACCCCTTGTTATTACCAAAGAAAGGACATATTGTTGAATTAATTATTAAATATTATCACGAAAAATATTTACATACCGGTCCTGAGTTACTGATGTCCATTCTTCGGTCTAAGTTCTGGATACTCTCAGCGAGACGAATTATTAGATTCTTGGTATCAAAATGTAACGTTTGCTTCCGTAATAAACCACGCGCTACCTTTCCTATCATGGGAGATCTTCCTGAGCCTCGCGTTAGGGAAGTAAGTAAAGCATTTTTGTTTACAGGATGTGATTATCTGGGTCCGTTTTTCGTAACTCCGCGTCGCGGTCGAGGTATTAAAAGCCATAAGGCATGGATTTGTATATTTTCTTGCCTTACCACGCGCGCTCTACATATAGAATTAGTGAGTGAACTGAGTACGGCGTGTTTTCTCGCAGCATTGAAACGGTTTTTGTCACGCCGAGGGCCAATAAAGTGTTTATACACAGATAACGGCACAAACTTTATAGGTGCTCGAACATATTTACGTGAGCTCTACAGTTTCCTTGCACGGCAATGTCACAATGTTTGGGAAAAGGAACTGTCAGAGCATAGAGTCTCGATAAAAACGATACCACCGAGTTCACCACATTGGGGAGGTAGTTGGGAGAGTACGGTGAAATGCGTGAAAACGCACTTATATAAAGTAATTGGAACTCAAATTCTAACCTTTGAGGAACTTCTAACAGTTCTCACTCAAATAGAGTGCCTATTAAACTCACGGCCATTGACTATTCAAAGCTCAGACCCCGCGGAACCTGAAGCTTTAACTCCTGCGCATTTTTTACACACTGCGCCGCTTAGATTCATGCCAGCTCATGAAATAGAGGAGAGTACTCCTTCGCACCTTATTCAGCGGTTTAATCTCTTAGACCAACTCGTTCAATCTTTTTGGAAGAGGTGGCGCAGGGAGTATTTGCATACACTTCAAGTGAGGCAAAAGTGGAATACTCCTTCCTTGCCAATTAAAGAAGGTATGATAGTCGTCGTAATGCAAGACAATACTATGCCACTCCAGTGGCCATTAGGTGTCATCGAATCAGTTATGGCAGGTAAGGATGGCAATGTGAGAGTGGCACAAGTACGTACTAAGTTTGGGTCTTATCTAAGACCTGTTGTGAAGTTGTGTCCTCTTCCGACACAGTAGGTAAATTGGTAGTGTTTAGTGTTTATTCAAATTATAATATAAGCATATGTGTTAGGATAAGGATACAACAAGGTTCAATTTGATGTAGAGTCAAATATTAGGATATAAAATTTAAATTTATGAAGGTTTACTTTTCTTTCGTGTTTTGAAAGGGGTTCTTTCAAGGCCGGGGGGAATGGTTGCGCCAAAAGTCTATTATTATTATTTTTACTACTATTATTTCTGATTAAGTTCGTTGAGGGAAACAAAGCATTGAAGTCTTGTTTTCTTTGAGATTTGGTGGGTCACTATCTGTTGTGATGGCCAATCCGACGGTAGACCCGTCTAGTGACAAACACTGCTTACGAAGCTTTCGTCAACCATCGACGTGCGCGCGCGCTCCCGTTAATTAAGAAGATACTTACATATTTTTTTTGCATAATACCGGCCGGTAGGGGACTATGTGATTGTGTCAAGTGCCTCCTATCTTCATGTGATGGATTGACTCAACCTCCAGCGATAGCGTCCTTCAACTTACCAAGGTAACAAGTTTCATATATTTTTTCTCAACGAACGTTATATTATCTCCATGTTTTTTTTTCTTAGAACTAGCGAAATTACAGTCCACTATTTTCAAGGCTTTGGCGTCACCAAATTATTTGAATAATTTGCAAAGGAATAAAAAAATAAAAAATACTAAATATATATGTATACCCCCGTGGGGTGCCGAGTTAGAATTGCACCTGTCCATATCATCCCGTGGGTGCCGTAAGAGGCGACTAAGGGAAAAATACTGGAAGGTGGGCAGCAGCGCCTTCTAAAGAACTTCCATCTTACACTGCGATCCCCGAGACGTCTGCCAAGCGTGGGGATTATGTCAAACCCCTCTCACTACTAAGGGGACTTAGTGGGGGAGGGTGTTTTCATCGTTGGACAATACGGCTGATACAGTACATTACAGTCATTCTAAAATAGTATCAAAATGTCAGGATTTTCGATAAACGACTGGCCACTCTTTTATCACTATCTTTTGAAGCAATGATAGCCGAGCGGTAATGGCTATGAACTGTGCCTCAGGTCCATGGTTCGATCCCGGCTTGAGCTTCACAGCATGCTCGCTTACCATACCATGCATAGAAAATCTGCCTCAAACACCTAAAAGTGTGTTCCGACAGTAGTCCTTGAAAGTCAGTAAATTACAGGCGAGAGAGACTTAGCAACTGTATGTTTAAAGGTAATGGGCGTAGTGCAGTTCATCAGTAATTCTGAAATGTATCTGTTATACGCACTCACGACAAACTTGAAAATTAGTTACGAAATTCCTGTTAAAAAGCAAGTACATCGTAATAATTTTGTATTTAGTTACTTTATTTTTAAATAAAAGGCTGTCATGACTTATTTTTATGCTTGTTAGGTTATCCTTTGACTACTATCTCAACTGATGGTAAGTGATGATGTGGTCAAAGGTGTTGTCCAGGCTAATCTAGAATTACAGGCTCTCAAGGACTAACCTGCCTGACCTAACGGTGTGTTCCGGCGGGAGCCGGAACACCGTTAGGTGCTTGGCGACAGCTTTTCTACTTGAGCGTGGTAGCTAGCCAGGCGGGCATTCGCAAAATACCCTACCACCATGCTATAACGACTGCCATCCTAAGACGATAACCGGGACCGACAGCTTAACGTGCCCTTCGAAGCACGGAAGCGCTCAAGTAGTAATGTTACTATCGGTCACCCATCCAACTCATGACCGCGCGCGACGTCGCTTAGCTTTGCTGATCGGTTGAGAACAGCTAAGTAAACTTCGCTACGAGCGCTTCAAAAACTTACACTACGCACTAATTCTTGAATTGTCATGATACATTTTGCTAACGACAAATTTGAAAATTAGTTATGAAATTCCTGTTAAAAATCAAGTATATCGTAATAATTTAGTATTAAGTTACTTTATTTTAAAATGAATGCTTGTCATGACTTTTGGTTGTTTACTGAATTGACACTTGTAGTGATGAAACCTGAATTATTACTGAACTGTACTGTATCAGCCGACTCGTCCACTGCTAAACACAGCCTCTCCTATTAAGGGGGTATTGCCATAATCCCCACGCTAGGCAGGCGGCTTGAGGATCGCAGTGTAAGACAGCAGTTCTTTAGAAGGCGCTGCTGCCCACCTCCCAGTATGTTTCCCTTAGTCGCCTCTTACTACACCCACGGGATTATATGAGGAGGTGCTATTCTAAGCCGGCACCCCACGGGCTTATAAAGTGTTATTATAACTGCCATGGGAATTATAACTGCCTACGTATTATTTCATCATACTTTTGATATTGTTACAGGCATCAGCATTAATCATTATTCTGCACGTCAGTAAGTAATGAAGGACGGAAGTAATTTTTCTCAGTGCACAGTTCTAGAGACTCTGAAACGCTGCTGAAGATTTTTCTTTCAAAATAACCCAAATATTCAACAATTATAAGAGAATTGAATACAAGACGTCGAGAACTAAAGCGAGGCTTTAAGCCACTCGACCTATGCAGACAAGTTCCAACTTCAATTGTTACGTAAACATCTTTAATAGTCTATTATGCCTTAAAGCTTCGTCTGATTGTCCAATCAGATACAAAACGGCCGATCTCTCGGATCGTGATCAAGGATCGGTACTTGCTTTAGATTTGTATTTCAAAGGGTGTTTGTGCCACAGTTGAGACAGTAGGTCTTATGTAGGTGTTTATATGTATCACAGCAGTGATGGCTCAGTGGCATTGACTGCCGCGCAGCAGGTCCATGTTTCGAATCCTGCCCCGGGCTTGAGCTTTACCGGACGGTGGAAGGGCATTTTGCGAATTCCCGCCTGGCTAGCGTCCACCCTCAAGTAGAAAATATGTCGCCAACCGCTTAACGGTGTGTTCCGGCAGCTGTCCATGAGAGCCAGTGAAAGGTGGTTGAAAACTTGGTGGCAAAATAATGAATAATTGTGATTGTGTTAGAAATATTTTGATGAAATTTTATAAGTAAATCACATCAATAATCATAACGTTCACAGAGTTGAACAAAAGCCTTCCTCATTACGGGATGTTTGCTAATCCCTACTGGGCACTCGATTCCCACAAGATATGGGGGTTCATTTCTACCTTAGCACTCCACGGGGAACAGGAAATGTGAATTCATTGTTATACAATTTTAGTTCTGAAAAGCCTATTGATATCCCATTTTTTTATGAAGCGGATATATCGTAATATTTCGATTAATAAAACGGAACCGACTTCTTACACTGAAAAATATAGAAAAACTTGTTGACGTCACCATGCTGATTATTACTAGTTTAATTTTTTAGTATAAAAACTAACGTGGTTTGCACTCATATTAGTAAATGATACGGGATAACTCACGTTAATAAGTCTGAATAACATCTACCTGTGGTACTTTAAATAAATGTGGTACCGTAAGAGGCGACTAGAAGTATAATACTGGAAGGTGGGGAGCAGTACTTTCTGCGGAACTGATATCTTAAACTGCGATCCCAAAACGGCTCCCAATCGTCGGGATTATGGAAAACCCCTCTTAATGGATGTGTACAGCAGCGGACAATCCGGCTTATACAGTTTGTTCTACGGTCTTTTGTAGTCGATTTTTTATATTTTTTGCGCCAATGTAGTCACTATTTAGTAACTTTAAGACTTACCTACGCGATTTAAACACATACTTAAATATTTATTAACTGTTCTTATCGTGATAAAACATGTATACTATTTACATCCATTTTTTGACTAACATTGGTCGTGGTCACGAATGGACTGAAGAGGCGGGTGTCAACTTCTTGAATGGCAGATATTTTATCCAACTACCCGCATTTGATCTAGATATGTATCGTCTCGATACACAACACTGAAAACATCCACAGGTTTAAACGAAGGTGGTGTTGGATGTATTTGGTACTTTCCAGGATACAGCTAACTTAAAACCATCCTCTCGTTGGAATTTATCGCGATTAAGTCCCGTTAAATACATGTAACTATAATCACTATATACGTTTCAACAATACTCTAGGGAGTGGTGTGAAATCGATAACTGAATGTTTTCCACTCATGTTTCATTTTCACATGCACAAAATAAGTACTAACTGTTATCCAAGCAGTGGCGCGTTGCCTTTGAGCATGATAGCAACCGCAGTTAACTCCATTCAGACACACGTACGAATGCTACGCGAAGTCAATATGACACTATACTCGGACAAAACAGTTGTTTTGCGTACTTATTCAATCGGACGCAGAGGTGACGGCGGTGAGGGCTCGGCATGGGGCTAGATTATATCAGGTTACCGGCCAATCTAGCTAGCCTGCGGAATGCCTTGCTTGATCGCCAATCGATTCTCTACGTAACCCTCAAAGTCAAAGAACAATCAACATCATATATAATTAATATTAAAGTTCAAAATTTCGACACTTCTCTTAATACATTTATAAAACTTCACTTATTTATATATATTACCCACGCACACACACAAAACCTCGCAGACTTACAAACACTCTCTCTCTCTCACACACATACACAACACAGTCAGATAGAGGTAGAGAGACGCTGACTTACATAATTATGTCGACAGAATTCACACAATCGACTGTTTATTTTTAATAAAAAACCTATATAATGTAAATCCTTAATTGGCCGTAAGTTTGGCCGTATATTTATAAGAAAAAATTTATATTTAATTAATGGCTGTGGATTTTGTTTATTAAATAAAATAAAAAAGTGTAAATAATTAATCATTAAACGTTTCTAATTGATATAACATATACCTACATTATTGTTTATTCAAGTTTACGTAGGTACGTACTGTATTTCAGATACAGGTACCTAGGTATGCTGTTTTTTGTTAAGGCGGCTGCACACCCCGTCGCGCGTTCTTTTGTCCGAAGACTGGACTGGAAAGACTGACCGAGCAGAATAGGTACATGAAACAGCTGTTTCGTTGTGCCTAGTATAGCCGTTCATTGATTTCGCGTAGCAATCATAAGTGTGTATGAATGGAGTAGATATACTGTGTTCGTATATAGACCACGGTTATCGTTGCTATTATTTCCAAAGCCAACGTGCCATAGCTTAAGCACCCTTAATCAACAATACTGCGGGGTGTGGCGTGGAATCGATAACTGAATGTGTTCTACTCATGTTTGATTTTCACATACACAAAATTAGTACTATTGCTTAAGGTTGAACTGGCCGGCCCGTTCTCCATACAAACGTCGTAGGGTGATCACTCCCTTATTTGAGGATTCAGGTCCAAAATAAAGCATAATACCCATTGCTCTCGTCATTATCTAGGCTTGTATGATGCCGAAATTTTAATAAAATAATTAACTTGAGAGTTATGAGCCGCGAAACATTTTCATATAAAGTTTTCGAGGCTCATAATTTACAACTTAATAATATTTTTAAAATTTTGGCATCATACAAGCCTAGATAATGACGATATCAATCGGTATTATGCTTAAATCTGGACCTAAAATCTCAAATAAGGGAGTGATCACCCTACGACGTTTGTATGGAGAAGTGACCGGCCAGTTCAACCTTAAGCAATAGTACTAATTTTGTGTAAGTGAAAATTAAACATGAGTAGAACACATTCAGTTATCGATTCCGCACCACACCCCGCGGTATTGTTGATATATTAATAGCAACCTCGTATATTTCCTTCTGTATCAAAGTATTCTGTCCCATTCGCGGTTTGATATAACACAAAGACAGGGCTTGTAACATTCGAAAATTAAATCACTACGCTTTCCAAATGTGTACTGAATTGAGAAAACCCATCCAACTGAACACGGCCTGTATTGTTATAATGGTTGATTGTGATTGTGTACAATTAATTGTGATATTTAATGTTTGATAACGGACTAACCATTTCATTACTGATTGGTTATGTGTTATTCAAGTGGCAAAATTCACTTAGATGTTTATCAAGAAATTAGACGAACTACTGAAGATTTGAAGCGCTCGTAGCTAAGTTTGCTTAGCTTTTCATAACCGACTTTAAGCAACGTCCGCCGCGGTTATGAGCTAGATAGGTGACTGCTATTGACATTACTACTGAGCGTGCACGTGCTTCGGAGGGCACGTTAAGCTGTCGATCCTGGTTGTTGTCTTAGGCACGTAGTCGTTATAGAAAAGATGAAGGGCATTTTGCGAATGCCCGTCTGGCTAGCTACCACCTGCAAGTAGAAAATATGTCGCCAAGCACCTAACAGTGTGTTCCGGCAGCTGTCCTTGAGCCAGTTATTCTAGGTTAGCCTGATCAACACTTCGACCATATCATCACTTGCCATCAGATCATAAAAAAAGTCACATTGAGCCACGCTTTCTTAAGGCGCTGTCAAATACTGATTTTTTGTGACTATCAGACTACTTAGGAGTGAAAGAGAGGCAACGATGGTGAAATCGCGACCAGTTTAGGTAAAATCCGAAAGAAAGCTTGATAACACAAAACTAGTAACGTAAATCGAAAATGTAACTTTTCTTGTCCCTTTAGATAAAGTTTTGCTATTTTATTAATATACTTTCATACACATTCATACGTAAATAATTAAGATATTTACGTAACAAGTTCAATTTAGAGTCAACTGCAATTTTATTCTATCGAGAAAATTTTATGGAAACGTGTTTCGGACTTTTCTTGGCCTTAGATAATGTGATCAAGATTAATATATAATTTTCTTACTGCTATAAACTAAATACCTTTTGCTAAAAATCTGTTCAAGGAAACCTATTTAGCACTTGTCAGCTTTTGTACATACAATAGTACTTTTCTGGTGACTTCCTTTGGCAGACTACAACGTTGTTGTGAAACAAAACGGGGTCTATTGTGAATATTGTATTTAGTGAATGATATAGCGGATGAAACTGGTTACATATTATTTTTTATCTTCAGGAAAATACATATTTATAAATATTACATAATATTTTTTATCAAATTTGTGAATAATTTAAGGCATATGAGATTTTTGACCGATTTAAAAAAAGAAGGACGAAGTTTTCAATTCCAATGTGCTGTTTTTTGTGTGTGTTATACGAGTATCATAACTCTTTCCAGGGCGTACCGATTTTGTTTTTTTTTTATATTTGAGAGATGGCACTTGTGATTTCGTCCCTTGTAAATTAGAGTGAGATCTGCCGAGTAGTATTTCAGAAATGTGTAATAATGCGTATTTAATTTGCTTTGACTACATTGATGTTTTCATTTTACTAGTCGATGTAAAATAAACTGAATACGATGGTTTGCTTTTATCCTTTTCATTAAATTTTTCGTTTAAGAATATTTTCTGATTATCAGAAGCAAGTTTTTGTTGTAATTCTATTTATTAATCTTATGAAAAATATTATATAGGTATATGTTTTTAATAATTTCAGAGGATATCAGATTTTGTAATTCAACAGTCTTCTGAAACCTTACACTTGGATAACTTGTGTTGGAAGGTTCATATTTGTCTAGTGAACATGCCATATTGATACAGTTACAACCTCCCAAGCTACTAATTAAATCTCGATGTAGGGACTGAAATTAAGAATCCAAGCGGTACAGTTATTCCGTGTTTAGTTTTGTTATCTCAAGAATCGTGTTTCAGATAGACCAAACAGGGCGTCAAGTCTGCTAATCAAATATGAATCTATAATGGACTCGGCCTGGTCAATGTCAGTTTTGGTAGTTTACTAACTTCCTATAGTTAATATTGATTCAATCTCGGTTTCATACAAAACGAAACGAAATAATATATTAAAAAATAATAACGAAATTGTTTTCTGAATTACCTTACTCTTCTCTTTTTATTTTTTGCTGGCAATATCGTCAAAATAAAGTAAGGGATCAGCAGACTACCGATTCTGTCTTGTATGAATCTTGAATAAATCTATGTTGAATATGAACATGTAATTAGCAATGCTGGAGCATTGAACATATACTCGTATAGCAACCACTCCTCGACTTATTGTTGTAGCACACAAGCAGTAAGGGTGAGCAAGACTACGATAAGTAATGGGAGAGGTCGGTCCTCAGCAATGCGGGGTAGACCGCAACGTTCACGTAGACGGTTGCCAAGTAGCCAGCCGTTGGAGTAAACACTAGAATTCATTGAATGGATTGCATTTTAAATGGCACATACGATTTTAAATTGCATTATTATAAAGTAACTAGGAATAAAATACAGTTTTTACACGACTGTCCAAATAGAGAGTTGTGTTTCGGGGTTCATATAATTATGTATGTATGTTTGGGAGTTTATTTACTATACAATAACTTAATAACGGCTGAACCGATTTAAATGTTTAAAAGATTATGGATGGACGCGAGTTTGAATCCCGCACATGATTATAATTTTTTCCGTCGTAAATTTCTAATTTTGTAAGGTAATTCGAAAAGGAACATAACAATATAAAAGTTATAAGGTTGCGTCATCAATCAATCAATATTTTATTTGCTAGAATACAGAAATACATTTATGTGGTCTTAAATTATTAATATTATATATTCAGTGTATTCAGCCTGAATGCAGCCGTGCAAATATTAAAATAAAGTTATTTTATAATGATAGAACTTAGAACTTAAATAATCCTTAATATCGTAAAAACAATTACTTAATAACCAATTAGTCAAAACTTTCTTAAATCTATTGCCATCTAGTAATTGAATGTCATTTGGTAATGCATTATAAATTAAAATAATCAAATTATATATATTTTTCTTATACTAACAAGTATAAAACCAATTGCAAATTGATCTTGTTTGTAGTACAACGCTAGTTGAACTATAGGTGTCGCTCGATCCCGATACGATGATTGAAAGAACGAGAGCAAAAATAAGAGTTATGAGTCGTTGTCATGTTAGCTCAATTGGTTAGAGAGCTCCCCGGCTAAAGGGATGGATGGACGTGGGTTCGAATCCCGCACATGACTATAACAACATAAAACTAAATATTCTGTGAACAGTTAAAGCGTCTACCTGTCACCGTTATTAGTAGCGAGCAAGAAATGGTAAAAAAATCAAGTTTGTTGTATGGGAGCCCCCCTTAAATATTTATTTGATTTTATTTTTAGGGTTTTTTTTTTGCGGCAAAAGAAATACAACATCTGTGAAAATTTCAACTGTCTAGCCATCACCGTTCTTGAGATACAGCCTGGTGACAGACGGACGGACAGTGAAGTCACAGTAATAGGGTCTCGTTTTTACCCTTTGGGTACGGAACCCTAAAAAACAAGAGACCGACGACATTTTTCATGTTATCCACCATGACAATCCAAGAACAAATTGCACTGCAAAAAGTGACAGCTAGTTCGTTCCGATTTAGACTCGCAATCGGCTCGGAACATTGGATATTTTTAAACCAGGATCTAAGAAATATAATACTTAAAGTACATACCAAACACAAATTTGTTCAACAACTATTTTGAAAGTCAAAAATTGTTCAACAATTACTGCGGTTTGTGGAGCACTCAGAATTAATTTCAATTTTATTAATGAATATATTCAGGCGTTACTTTGCGGAAATCCATATTTAATAATAGCAAATATTTTTAAAATATTTTAAGAAAACATCAAATTAATATTTTAATAAAACACTTAAAAAATATAAAAATATATCTAGTGATAATTCCGCCTAATTTTCCTGTTAAGCCGACGTGACGTCACAAACGCCACGCAGCCAAACCACTCCTCGACTCTCTCGACTCCAAAGTCGACGCGTTTCGCTTCTAAACGAAGCATCCTCAGGAGTTCTTGACTCTACGAGCACACGATCGAGAAATCTCGAGCGTTCGATTTGATTTTTTCTTATAATATTTGTTATTATTCAATTTTATTATTATATATACTTGTTAATTGAGATAACATATTGAATCAACCAAATTGTCTACTGCTGAAACACAGACTTCCCATTCAAGGGGGCGTTCACCATAATTCCATCGCTTGGCAGGCGTCTTGGAAATCGCATTCTAAGCTAGCAGTTTCTCAGAAGGTGCTGCCAATTTCCGCTATTTTACTTTTAATCGCCTCTTATGACAACCACAGAGTGGTCAATGAAGGGGTGACATTCTAGCCGGCACCCCACAGGGCATTGTGATAACAAAAGCATTATAATATTATCAAAAGATACCAAACTCTCTCTGAGCGTGTATAAAACCCTGCGACACAGTTTGATAAACGACCTCGACCGCTTTAAAACGAATTAAAATAACATTTTTACACTTCATGAATTATTTATTGCCGCCATGAATAAAATCCGACCTTTGTAAATGTTCCAAAGTTCATTTTTACAGGATATTCAACAGATACGGTTCAGAAGCCATGTATCTACATATATCCTTATATATGTTCAAAAGTATGTATGTTTTTTAATGTTGACTCAGAAGTGTGAGGTTAAGGGATGATTTATATTAGACCGGGCCGTGTCCGGGCCGGGCCGTGGACGGGGCGGGCCCGGGGCGGAGCCCGTCCGTACGTTAGTAGGCGGGCCCGGACGGGACACGGATCAGGCACGGTTTAATATAAATTGCTTCATACAAAATGTATGTAACGTTTCAAATCGTGCCCCGTCCGGGCCACGTACACGGCACGCCACGGGCATGGCCCGGTCTAATATAAATCTACCCTTACTTCTATTATTAGAATAACATGCGTATTTATGTGTTCATGACTAAAGATGTTTGGTAGGTACGTGTTTTTTTATGTTATTGTGACGGAACAAGCTCGAGGCCCACCTGATGTTAAGCTAACCTCTGCCTAGAGCAAATGCATTTCATCACAAGTGACGAATTGCACTGCGCCCGTTTTCTTGGGACATAGTTGTTAAGTCTCATGTGCCTGTAATTTCACTGGCTTTCAATGCGGGCAATCGTAAAATGCCTCTTCCACCATGCGGAGATACCGGTACCAGCCAGCGGTGGGGATCGAACCAGGGACCTACGGCACGGCAGTCCATAGCTATCACTGCTCGGCCATCATTGCTTCAAGTGTATTCGACAATATGTACGATACGGGTATTAAACCTATTCGTAGCGTGACCCTAGCCGCGGTTACAGCTTGGTCATTTATGTCTACATTTTACAGCCCGACATCTCAATTGTTGTAAAGTGACGGTGTCGGAGATACTTACTGACTTATCCTGAAAATGTAGCTGACTCTTATCTGCCGCAATACACTAATAGGTGCTTGGCGACAGATTTTTATTACTTAGGCATTTGATATTTGCTCTAGTGTTTTCAGATTCAAATAAAAGACTGGGCAATCAATCTTCAAAACTCATCTATTCAGTTAAACATACCGAACATGTGCTCGTATATAGAAAAGCAAATTAACCGTACGTAGTTTCTGAAATCAGGCGAGTTTTGGGTCGACACGGCAAATTAATTGTAACAAATGTAACCAAAACTACACATCATTATAAGGGTCTGCTCGTTCAATCTCTATCTAGTTGAACACCTGTTCTAGATTGTAGCAGTTCTAGAAACATCTATAGCGTTTGAATAACGTTACATATGCTCAATTTACCAAATACTGCGAAAACTTGTACATAAAATGCGGTTACAGTATTTAGTAACTGGAACTTTTAATATGTCCTGTACTTTAATACATCCTCCCCCATTATGGCGGGGGGTTGTCATAATCCCCACGCTTCGCAGAATCGCAGTGTAAGATATCAGTTCCTCAGAAAGCGCTGCTGTCCACGTTCTGGTGTGTTACCCTTAGAAGCCTCTTATGACACCCACGGGTAGAAATGGGGGGTTGACATTCTAGCCCGGCACTCCACGGGCACTTTTCATCTGCTCATCTATTATTTAATGTTTTAATCGAAATCATCGATTATATTTAGATCAATTTTATTTCGTTATCAGATTCATAAAATGATCAATTATTGAAGTTACATTAAAACATACGTAGTTACATTTATTTTTGATCGATTGGAAAGGTCACACTTGCTACCTGCGAGTCTAGCATGGACTGGAGATAAAATTATACCCATTAATTTTGTCCCCTGATTTTATCCATATTTGAGAGACAAAACTATCTACAAGGGCGAGTAAAACTATCCTCTTTTGACGTTTACTGCAGAAAAAAAAATACACTGAACATGTTTAAAATAGTATCCGTATGACATAAGTAACGGAGACGTCAACCTTGTTTCTAGGAGGTGGGTAGTTGAATAATATAATGTCGGGTTGTAAATTGTAATTGGCACAACAACTACGAATAAATTCATATTTATTCGTAGCACAACAAGTAAATCTTATGTCACACCAACGACAACTTCATCACTTACTAATAACTAATAAGTGACATATCGGGCTAGGACTGGCTTCATAAGCCAAAAAAAATGACAATATAATTATTATAAATGCTAGGTAGTTTAATTTTACCCCTGGGGTACCGGGTTAGAATTGCTCCTCCCCATAGCCTCCCGTGGGTGTCGTAAGAGGCGACTAAGGGAAAAATACTGGAAGGTGGGCAGCAGCACCTTCTTAAGAACTATCATCTTACACTGCGATCCTCAAGCTGCCGGCCAAGCGTGGGGATTATGGCAAATACCCCCTTAAGGGAGGCTGTGTTCAGCAGTGGTCGAGTTGGCTGTTACAGTACAGTACAGTTTTATTTTATTTTTATGTATTATATTATAGAGAGAAAATATTCGGCTTGTTTAAGCTCAGAGAGTAGAAAAAAAATCAAAGGTAAGAATGTTCCATCCTCTCTCCGGAGAGTTATGTCTCCAGTCCGTTCTTGACCCGCTGATTGATATAACAAGGGAATAGAAATAGATGCTTACCCATTAATTCGAAAATATTGATAGCAAAATACTTGAAAAGCCGACTGCTGAAAAGGGATGAAGTTTTTAATTCGACGAGTACATTTTAATGGAAAAATCCATCAATACCATTAGAGTAATATAAAGTTTCATCGAAATGGTGTAAACCCATTTAAATGAGAACAACTTTGTGTGAAATTGTACAAGCCAACATCATGCTACCACCTGGTAGCGCATTTTGCGAATACAAAGCTGGCTAGTTATGACTTTCAAGTAGAATATCTGTTGCCAAGCACCTGACGGTGTGTTTTGGCAGCTGTCTTTGAGAGCCAATAATTATAGGTCAGTCTGAACAAAATCTTCTACTCAAGCCTAGTCCATCAATAAATATAAATAGCAATAAAAATGAAATCTAGTTGGTAAACTATTTACAAAAGCATTCCCAAGGAGGTCATACAAACCAACACCAAGTTTTTTCTCAAATAAATACTGGTGTTAAACAATGTTTTGTAAGCGGAAACAAATTTTAATACGTTATTCTTGTCTTTTCCTGTATGATGTCGCAGAAGAAATATTGTATGACCCCACATGAATGGGATAATGTCAAGAAGACGGTCTGCTATCTTCCATGATCAAGAACAATAATTCTGAACATTTCTCAAACTGACCAGCAACAGTTTAAAGTCCGATAATCTCTCGTCTGAACAATTGCACCATCGCGATACGAACTTACACAATAACTTGGACGCCTTATCGTTCAGCGTAAAGTTTCCAATTTACAACCTAAATTGGGCCAGTTTCCGCACTCTTACTTAGCTGTGACGGTACATGTATAAGCAGTAAACGAACTCCTATTTGGTCGAGTCGTATAAAGCGTAGGTATATATATATATATATGGAACATATTGTGGTAACAGGCTTACTATATCAGCCGGATAGTCCACTGCTGAATACAGTCTTCCCTAATATGGGTGGTTTGCCTTAATCCCCACGCTTGGGAGGCGGCTTGGGGATCGCTGTGTGAGATATCAGTTCCTTAGAAAGGGCTGCTGCCCCCTTTTGGTGTGTTACTCTTAGTCGCCTCTTACGAAACACACGGGTAGAGATGGGGGATGACATTCTAGCACCTCAGGGGCCCATTGCTTGCCGAGTATAAATTACTAAAGAATCAATATTCTTGACAGCGTGATCTAAATATCCTTGATCATTGTTTTTAATCCATGCCTTCTAATGTTAACATATGTCTAATTGTAATGCGTTTATCACCTTTAGCTATCAAAAAATAGTCTTATAACTTTTTGCGAATCTCACAATTTGCGATTCTGGCATTATACGCATAAAGTATTTGTAACTAGTGCTCGTAACTATGGGTTGATGATAGCGCTACGGCGTAGTCTGGCTACGCTGTAGCTCTATTACTATAATATCGTAGTATTTATAGAGAGCGTGTAGCCTACGAATAAAATTATATAATACGTACATAATACGTAGCGCGTAGCACACTATTATCTTCATATTTCTGTATTGTTACTTATATTATGTGATGGCCTTGAATCTTCAATCTTTGGTATACGGATCGTATCGCACTATAATGGTTTTACTATGTTTCGTAATTATTATAATGATTTTATGTTAAGACAGTGTCCGTTACATAATATAGATTCAAATACGTATTTGAATATATTAATAAGATGAGTTGCTTTTACTGTTAATACCAATGCCCTGTTAGTAATTACTGGTCACTGGATTGGGGAAAGCCCTTCTGTGTAAAACTTTGCTCGTTACGGAAAGCAAAGTGCAGACTTCGTCCGTGAAATGCCAAGCTTAGGTTAGGCTAATCATTGTTGTCTTGTATACCTTTTGTGATGTTTGAAACAAGCTACGAACGGGGACGGTATTGTACCTATATACAATACCGTACCCAATAGTAGTGTATATGTTCAGATATAATTAAACTTAGTAGTAAGTGTGAACTAATATAATATTATAGAATTTAATATGACAAAAACTGACCAAGTGCGAGTCAGACTCGCGCACCGAGGGTTCTGTACAAATCTATAGGTATATAACTAAAAGTTTTGTTATTATTTTTTACTTAATGAAATCCATAACATTCCAAAATTATTTAAAAAACTTTTACTATATGATGTAACTAAAAATTTATACATTTTGCATTTTTTCTTTATTAGTGCTATAAGAGTTAGTACCCTGAGAAGTATCCTGTAGGTTTTGATCCCTTCCGAGTGTCGAACATGTGCGGCATAAGCGGCTGTATCTTTTGATTGCGTTGGTTTGGAAGTTTGTGTTTTCCACAACTCTTAGACCCGAGTACTTGATATTAATTTCAGCTTGATACCTCCACGCGTCCGCCTGATGTTAAGCGGCCACCATCGCCTATAGATATCTGCAATACCATTAGTACTGTCAATGCATTACCGATTCTTAAGAACTCTGTTTATCCCTTTTTTTAAAGACCCCATGTCATGTGTATGAGGTAAGACCGAATAAGGAAAGCCGTTCCATATTTTAAAATATGCGGCAAAATCCACCGCTTGAAACGGACGATGACGGTAACTTCGAAGCCTGCTAAATGATCATATTGATGATGATGATGAACTTCAATGAGAAAATGGGTTTGTCGCGAAGTTACAGCCTTGATATATCAGTTTCCTACATCAAAAGCAGTCAGAGATATAAGGTGTTTGAACAATAGAAAAGAAAACCGGTCAAGTGCAAGTTGGACTTACACCAGACTTTCCGTAACGACACAGAATCTATCAGAAAATCGTTTGTTTTCGTACATATCGAAATCTTTAGCAGGATTCCTACCTTCACTTGGCTGACTTTTAGTATTTGTTATTACTACAAAAATAGTGTGGGCGATCTTCCACGTGGTTTGTTCTTCAAATTATTTTTTCGATTACGAAAACGTTTAAATCAAAATCGCACGGTGCGTTGATTAGCAGTCCCCTCTCCAAACGCAATATTAATATTGCGAGCTGTTTCTGCGGCGTTAGTTCCGCGTCAGAATTTGTATTCAAAAATCACTCGAATTTTCGAAGTATTCATCTTTCTTGTCTTAGTTGAATAAAAAAACAACTGAACGTCAATAATCAATTGTTGCACGTTTTTTAAAAGAAGAATTACATACCAATATGTACCATGTGAAAGAAGTCTCACTCGAAAATCTCAAACCATGAAAGTTCTATGTCAATTAGTAGTACCTATCACAATAAAACGGCATTTCTACATTTTAACCCCTATTATTTATGTTAGAAATAATTATTATTTATGGCAATGACACGAATTCAAAGCTCAGGGCCACACTAGACCAAAAAAAGAGTTAACGATATAGATATAATCTGTGACCTATCACAGATTATATCTAATCAGAAATGCAAGTGATAATGAGCAGGCCAGATTGTACAGTTCATCGTACAAGATGGCCTGCTCATTTTAAAGCAGTGATGGCTCAGTGGCATTGGCTATGGACTGCCGCGCAGCAGGTCCATGGTTTGAATCCCGCCCAGAGCTTGAGCTTCACCGCATGGTGGAAGGGCATTTTGCGAATGCCCGCCTGGCTAGTGACCACCCTCAAATAGAAAATCTGTCGCCAAGCACCTAACGGTGTGTTCCGGCAGCAGTCTTTGAGAGCCAGTGAAATAACAGGCTAAATGAGACTTAACAGGTCTGTCTCAAGGTGATGGGCGCAGTGCAGTTCGTCACTTGTGATGAAATGCATCTGTTATAGGCAGAGGATACCGCTTAACATCAGGTGGGCCTCGCGCTTGTTCCATAACAATAACATAATAAAAAAAAAAAAAACACTAAGATCATTGTAATGTATGCAGGAGGCATTTGAATAGTTAAGCCTAGCTCTACAAATAGCTTCAAGTTAGAAAATGGTCTTAAATAACGTTCATGCGTTGAATAGGTGGTAGATATCGCCTTACAACTTACTCTATTTTTTCATTCCTATTATGTTAGCCTTTGACCACTATCTCACATGATGGTGAGAGACGATGTGGTCGAAGATGTTGTTCAGGCTAACCTAGAATTACTGGCTCTCAAGGACCGCTGCCGGCACACATCTTTATGTGTTTGGCCTTAGGTTTTTGAAACAGTGATAGCTCAGTGGCATTGGCTATGGACTGCCGCGCAGCAGCTCCATGGTTCGAATCCTGCCGCGGGCTTGAGCTTCACCGCATGGTGCCTCTCCTCAATTATTTTTACTGCCAAGCCTCAATTTTTTTTAATGTTTTATCACGGAACAAGCTCTAGGCCCACCTGATGTGAAGCGGACTAACCTCTGCCACTCTGCCTATAAGGATGTATTAATATAAGAACAAACATAAATACACCTTAGTCATGATAGGTATTATAATAAAATTTACAAAATTGAACTTTATGTATCATTCAAATATAACTTCAATGGAACAAAAATTGTATAAAAAATTACATCAATATATTATAAAAACTTACGCTCATATTTATCACGTTTCACACGACGCGACCGCGGCGGACGTACCACACTCAATATCCTGAGGAAGGCTTCCGGTAGAAGCCGAAACATTGTCGATCGTCATATCGACTCACAGTAAGTTGTTTCACGCTCAAACACCCGTGTTTTCAAACATATAATATGTCAATATATGTACAATGCTATGATCTAATTAGGGTATTACGTAAAATAAAGGGAAACTACTATTCGGTGACCTGATAAAAGCAAACCTTTCCAAGTCCGTAGACATTCTATTGTGTCATTATTACAAATTAGACGTGATTACGCAGGTAATGTAAAACAAAACTCGGAAAGGAAGTTAGAAAACAAAGGAATATTTTGCATATTTAATAAGCCTAATTTAGAAAGGTCACCCCCACGAGGCTTGAGGTCACGACGCCAATGGTAATTATAAATGTAGATTATGCTTAAAATTTACTGTAAAAACACAGGACCTAAGATTCCTCGTGGGAACGAAGGACGCGGTTAGATAGCCGAATGGACTTTTTTATGGCGAATTGTTAAGCGATTTAGTGGAATATCCTTATTTTTCACAACACAAAATGTTTACGTTCAAAATAAATGTTTTTTTTATTACTGATGGGTTAGCCTTTGACCACTATCTCACCTGCTGGTAAGTGATGATGTGTTCGAAGATGTTGTTCAGACTAACCTAGTGGTACTGGCTCTCAAAGAGAGCTGCCGGAACACATGGTTAGGTGCTTGGCGACAGATTTTCTACTTGATGGTGGTAGCTAGCCAAGCGGGCACTCTCAAAATGCCCTACCACCATGCTATAACGACTGCCATCCTTAGACAACAACCGGGACCGATGGCTTAACGTACCCTCCGAATCACGGAAGCGCTCAGTAGTAATGTCACTAGCGGTCACCCATCCAACTCATGAACGTGGGCGACGTTGCTTAACTTTGCTGATCGATAACGATCAGCTAAGTAAACTTCGCTACGAGCGCTTCAAAAATATATATATAAAAATATAACTGGATTTAATATTTGTTGTGTGAATCAAAATGTTCCCAGGATAATAAATTGTCCTTTGGACTGAAAAAGCCACGGTCTAGTAAAGTGCATCACCGTCTCTTTCATCGATATACTGGAAGAACGCTATGTGGCTTATTTATTTATTATGGAAAGAGTTATTATGCGAATAATCTTGAAGCAGAGATAGCTCAGTGGCATTGGCTATGGACCGCTGCGCAGCAGATTCATGGTTTGAATCCCGGCGCGGGCTTGAGATTCACCACATGGTGGAAGGCATTTTCGGTGTGTCCTACTTGTCTAGCAACCACCCTCAACAAGAAAATCTGTCACCAAGCACCTTACGGTGAGTTCCGGTAGCTGTCCTTGAGCGCCAGTAGTTCCAGGTTAATCCTGTTGACACCTTCGACCACATCTTCACTTACCATCAGGTGAGATTGTGATCAAAGGCTTACATATCAGAAATTTAAAAAAAAACTTAAATTGTATGGTAAACAGTGTAAGATTCTAAGAATTCTAAGTCATGAATTCTCCTACTCCATTTTCGCATCTTATTACGTAACAGGCGTTCCTAAGTCGCCCGCCTTGGTGCTGCGGCTTGGCCGACGGTCAACTCGTTACCGGTCCATTGGGAAAGGGAAGTCAATGTACACAGAATACAAAAGCAAAGTAGGTAATATTTGGTTGTTTAACAGGTGGCATGGCTCCATCTTATCAGGTCTTATATCTTATCGATAGAATACCACTTAATTCTAAGGCCAGAAAGGAATAAACATGACTAAATATAGTTTTTTTTTTACTATTTGACTCTGAAAAACGTGATATTCGAACAGTGCTTTATCGTGACTACTAAAACTAACTCAAAATTCGTTTTGTAGTTTATGAACGCGTGCCTGGCTAACTACCACTCTCAAGTAAAAAATATGTCACCAAGCACCTATAAGTGAGTTCCAGCAGTTATCCTTGAGCAAGTAGCTCTAAGTTGGCCTTAACAACATCTTCGACCTCATCACTTCACGTGAGACCATCAAGGGAAATAGTGGTCAAAGGTTAGCCTAGCTGATAGGCTAAAATAAAATAATAAATGAATTAATGTGATGATGTTCACATACACAAACTCTCTTACACACACAAATTCTACAAAAATAGTGAGATGGACATTTTCGTTACTTAAATATTTTTTCGTGAGATTATTAGCGTATAACTATTCCATAATGGAATTGAAATGCAACTAAACCTTCTGAATTAAGCGCACTGTGACTTCTGTGATATACGAGAAGTGTGCACGGACTTTAATAGCACCGTCTTGCACCTTCGCATCTTGATATCACATTGTTTGCTAAAAACAATACCCCCATGGAGTTATTATCACACGTTGAAGCGGGCACATCGGTTGAACTAACGAAAAAAAAATGTGTTAAAGGTACTGGTATTGCTCCGTATGCTAATTACCTGAAAATGAGAAATGTAAACTTAACAAAAACAAATGAAAAAGACAGAAAGAAGACAAAAGAAACGGAAAGATACAAATTTTGAAGCGCTCGTAGTGAAGTTTACTTAGCTGTTCTGAACCGATCAGCAAAGTTAAGCAACGTCGCCCGCGGTCGTGAGTTGGATGGATGACCGCTACCGACATTACTACTGTGCGCTTCCGTGCTTCGGAGAGCATGTTAAGCTGTTGGTCCGGTTTTTGTCTAAGGATGGCAGTCGTTATAGCATGGTGGTTGGGCATTTTGCGAGTGACCACATGGCTAGCTACCACCCTCAAGTAGAAAATCTGTCGCCAAGCACCTAACGGTATGTTCCGGCAGCTGTGTCCTTGAGAGCCAGTACTTCTAGGTTAGCGGGAACAACATCTTCGACCACATCATCAATTACTATTAGGTCAGATAGTGTTCAAGGGTTAACCTATCAAGAAATAAAAACAATGATTAAAAATAAATATATAATAACCGGATGAATAAAACCTATCTTATAACACTGTTCCCCCTTACAAAGATGCATGTTTTCTATTGTTTACTTTAAATAAAAAATGCTCATAGTCGAAAAAAGTTACGGACCCTGGAGTCTATGGAGTATAGATTTGTTAAAACAATATTTAAGAAAAGGTATTGGTGTAACTAAGCTTAGTTTGACCGCAACACTTTATTTTTTATTCGTTAATTTTAGAAGCTCAAACATTCTAAGAACGACTTTTCTCAGTAAAAATATTTACCTATACTAAATAAATTAATTTATTCCAACTATTCTTACAGGATTAACCCTAATACAATACTGTTATCAAATAAATATTTCAGATACTAAAATAACTATATACCTGCAGTAATTACATAGAATATGTAATTACTACTTTTATATTAATTTCAATTTTCTTATATAGATAAGTAATAAAATGTCAGTCTTATTGAATAAAATTATAAGTCAATCAAATTAAATGATTCATTTGTATCACATTACATTAAATAAGGATTGTTATATTATTTTGATATATTAAATTAAGTTATTATTATTGATACATTAAACTGTACGTGTTGTCATTGTAAAATAATATTAAAAATTAAGATATATTTATATCTACGCTTGCCCAGGATTGCTAACATTATGAAGCCAAAATATTCGGAGCTTCGCTTTGATTTGCGATTCCTCTCTTCAATCAAAATTCAATTTGTTAATCATGAATAGTCAGTCTTTATGTTCGATTTATATAATGATATCTGAAAAAGATGTTCTTGTTTTAAAGTCAAACAAAGGAAAAAAAAGCGTGAACCTTTAGTAGTGGTTTTGTTTAGTAAGGTTTTTAAGTAATTTTATATGGCACTCTTGAATTATGGCCTTGTGTGTGAAAATTTGTAGTAACATTGATAAGGTAAAGTTAAGGTAAATAATATGAGCCCGTGGAGTGCCGGGCTAGAATTTCGTAGTTCGGTAAATTCTCGTGTTTTTTTTTTATATTTTTGAGATTTATTCAAAAATACATTACCAAATTATATAGTTACCATCCACATGGCAACAGCCAATTTCGAACCTATCTATATGTTAACAAATAAATCATAAGAATTGTATTACAAGGCAAAAAGTAATGTATTACTTTCTGTTTTAAAGACCTTACTAACTTTTACTCCCTATAGAATAATCATCCCAATCTTCACAGCTTACGGAGAAACAATCATAATTTTCTTACTCAAGTGAGATTGCAAAAATAAATAAATTGTAGCTGTACAACTTTATGTTATTTTCTCTATACATTCCTATAAGTTTTTGATTGTATTTCTGTATTTTATTTTGTATTTTTCACCTTGTTAATGTGTTCTTGGCTTAGAAATAAATATATAAATTATGAAATAAAAATGCATAAAGAACTCTAACAATATAAATATATCCTGTGGACAGCCGTGCTAGAATTGTACCCTTCTATATCTTCCAGTGAGAGTGGACAGACTAAATGAAGGGTAAAATACCAAAAGGGGGGCAGGAGCGTCTTCTAAAGAACTACTATCTTATACTGCAATCCCTAAGACCCAATCCCCAATAGTGCGGATTGTAGCAAACCCTCCCTAATGGGGGATTCTTCACTAACAATATAAAGGACAACACGTTTTTACAATCAAAAACCAATATACAAGAATATATTTCTAAAATTTATTAGCTTTGAATAAAATAAATACTTCAGCCAGTCATTAAAACATATCCATAATCATAAAGACATCAAACTAAATAACTTAACAACCATAATATACAAAGAGGCAACAAAACCCTCAAAACAAACATGTAACGTGTATAACCACATCACATTTCAAGACGAACACATAGTAAGAACAGAGGGTAAGCCCTACTTGACCTAGCCAAGTGCGGGTGCAAACCTTATTACGCTGTTTAATCCTCTTATGAAGACTGCCTGCCTCCCTCCCCCCTACACCCCTCCCGACGTACGGTACTTGGTACTGAGTCTACTGGGGCTAGTTTTAATACTGTGCTAATGATAATTTCATTTTGATACGGGCTTACCTACCTACAATTAGGTACCTGTCGGAACTACCATTTTAACGTTTAGCTAGTGAACATTGTACATTAGAAAGTACTTAAATTAAACGTCAGCTTTGTTAAGAACTCGTTGACAGCGAGTGTGGAAAACAAGCGAACTTAGAATGAAATAAGGTTGATATATGCGCCCGCTTTAAGGGTGAACTGGCCGGTCCGTTCTCCATACAAACGTGGTAGGGTGATTACTCCCTTATTTGAGGATTTAGGCCCAAAACAAAGCATAATACCGATTGATCTCGTCATCACCTAAGCTTGTATGATGCCGAAATTTTAGGAAGTTAATTAACTTGAGAGTTATGCGCTTCGAAACATTTTCATAGAACATTTTCGAGGCTCATAACTTTCAACTTATTTATCTTTTTAAAATTTCGGCATCATACAAGGCTAGATAATGACGAGATCAATTGGTATTATGCTTTGTTTCGGGCCTAAATTCAGAAATAAGGGAGTGATCACCCTACGGCGTTTGTATGGAGAAGCGACCGGCCAGTTCAACCTTGTGGTGGTTACGATAATTACTCTGTCATATATATGCAATCATTCTGTCCTATATTTGACCAAATTCTCACCTAATTGTAGGCGTTGATGTGACAAAAGATAGTAAAGTAAAAGGCGGCAATGGGACAGCTGCCAAACACACGCTTCCAATTGAGCATTTACAAAATGTCCTAAATCCATGCAAAATAATTTACTAGGAAATACCCGTAAAATTCAGGTCAAAACGCGCACCGAGTAGGTATTAAGGTTGAGTTGACTACCGACCCTCGTGCACATGTACTACTTAAATGGACGCGATTATTCGTTTTAGATATTTTAAGGTTGGAATAAATCAACTCGAGTTGAATGCAATGCATATACTCTTAGCTCGAAATGTTTAGATACTAGTTTTTTTTGGTATTTTACTATAAAAGTCTTGAGCATCGCCACAAAGTCGCTTCTTTATCGGTTTTTTATTGGATACATATCGGGTAGACTGCCACGGAACTTTATGATTTGATTTCGCTATCAATTATTTCTATAATTTGACATTCAGGTATACACAGAAGTGCCACTGCTTATGGTGGATATTCCATTTACCAGAACGAAGCGATTTGTTTCTTCGTTCATCATACAAACCGCCAGGGAATGGAACACCCTGCCTGAGTCTGTGTTTTCAGTTAAATACACTATAGGGGTCTTCAAAACGTGAGTGAATAGGTATCTTCTGGGTAAGCGCCCTCCATCATCGATCGCATCATCACGTAACATCTGGTAAGATTGTGGTCAAGTGCTACCTAGTTTTGTATAAAAAATTTAAACAGTTTTAGGTGAAAGTATAGCCACGGAATTAACGACCTTAACTTCTGCTTCTTTATTTTTTTGGAAAATGTTGTACTACCCAATGCAACCATTTGGTAATTGCAACCATTGAATAACCATTAAACGACTGAAAACCTTGTATTTACTGACTGGCCTAAAACTTTAATATGCGCCGGTATATCAGATCGCAAGCCTTTTTTGTTAGTAGAAAATGCTCTGATAAATGATCTCGACCTGGTCTCTGCTTCTCGCTTTTATGAACGATCGTACTTCACGTCACCGCTAGCGAGTACCATATAATAAATACGTGTAATTTTCTTACTTCGCTTTTTAGATTTTAAATCCTTATGTTATTTGCGGAATGACAAGAGCTCCTCGAGTTTTTCCCCAGAGCTACAACCTGAAGAGCTTCAAAAATAAAATATAAAGTGATGTGCGCACATGTGTGTACTCTGATTTAATTAAATTCAACATATAAGGCGGTCCTTCGGATGTTTCGGATATACATAGGCAATGCTTACTACAGAGTAAGCACTGTAAGGTAGGCTATTTAGTTGTCTTATTACCATCATAAAAAAGTGAGGAAGGAAGTGTCAGTAAGGAATTTTCCGGTACGTTTATAACTGATAAGATATTAAAATAGCTCATGAATAACTTAATTACCTTTCTTTGAACCAGTTAATCCTAATTTTAACAGAACCAATTAATGCGGACAGGTCAAGTTTTGGTATAGTATTTACATACTGTATAGGATCAGCATATAAATAATAGCTTAATATTCCTACTACGAGCTTCAAACTATACAGGGTTATTGGTAAAATGCTAACAATCTCTTAAGGTTGACTTCTGCTAGGCCTAAGAAATATTTTGAGAGGATTTTTTGTTTGTTTTATTTTGTGTTTTAATGCCTTATCCCAGCCAAGAGCGCCCGCTGTACCGCGCCGTGGTCCCTTTGAATAGAGTTTTGAATATATACATGGAGCAAAGTAATAAAAAATTTGAAATAATACATTGCAGGCACAAGAAACTTTTGACATCAGGTGGTCCTCGTGCTTATTCAGTTAAAACATATAAAAACCAAAAAATTAAAACTTTTTTTTTTCAAACAAATACCAACATCTTAAAATGTTTCATATGACTAGCAGAAGTCAACACTAAGAGGTTGTTAGCATTTTACCAATAACCCTATATATATATCACTTTTAATCAAACCTACTTTAGAGATTTTTACGCGATGCGAAAACACACATAAGTCGTACACGGGTCCTAAAAATTATACCAATAAACTGATATTCTTTGATAAGTTTGCATTGATTTGATGCTTCCATAATTTGATAACTAGCTTACCGTAGTTTTTTACGGCTTTTTTGTTACAAAATGCATTTTAAAAATATCAAGAGACATTTTTGCATTCTGCTTCGAGTATTTCCGGCGTAAGCATCTCAATATCACGTCTCCAAGGAGTCGTAACGAGTTGACTTCGAGCCAAGAACGAGCTACCCGATCTCTTCTCAGTCATTTATGTAATGATTTAGCGTTTTGTAAAACTATCAGTGTTTTATTATTGTTAGGTTTGCAATAACGCCTGCTATGCGGGTTACATTACAAAATCACAAATATACGATGGTTAAAGAACGATAGGAAAGATATGAGTTATGACGTCATGTCATGTTAGCTTAATTGGTTAGAGCATACCCCGGTTCAAGGGGTGGATGGACGCGGGTTCAAATCCCGCACATGACTTAAATTTTTCCTATCGTATATTTGTGACTATCAGTGTTTTATCGTAATAAACAAGAAATAACTTGAACAAATTTTAATGTTATAAATAAATATGTAGTCAGTTGTATAAATATGCCTGTTTTAAAGATATAGTTGAAAACTAGCATAAGGAAGGAGATTCTGTCGAGATGTCTAGCCCATAGTGAGACGAACTCACGATTAATTTTAATTTGTTATTTATTACTCTCTTTAAATTAATTTGAATTATGTTACTTTTGATCATTATTACTATTATTATTTCTTATATATTTGACGTGACTGTACTGTAGAGTTAAATTTAATTTAACATGTACTTTGCAGTTGCTTTGTGACATAATATTATGATTTATAATATATTGAAGCAGTGATGGCTCAGTGGCATTGACTATAGACTGCCGCGCAGCAGGTCCATGGTTCGAATCCCGTCGCAGGCTTAAGCTTTACCGCATGGTGGAAGGGCATTTTGCGAATGCCCGCCTGGCTAGCGACCACCCTCAAGTAGAAAATCTGTCGACAAGCACCTTACGGTGTGTTCCGGCAGCAGTCCTTGAGAGCCAGTGAAATTACAGGCACATGAGACTTAACAACTATGTCTCAAGGTGACGGGCGCAGTGCAATTCGTGACCTGTGACGAAATGCATCAGTTATAGGCAGAGGTTGGTCCGCTTAACATCAGGTGGGCCTCGTGCTTATTGTTCAAAAAAAACGATAATTGGCTTACAGGCTCTTTTTTATATTTTTTTTATTTAAATCATTTACAAAAACAAAACAAAAATAAGCATACCGAAAATCACAGAGATTTGTCCGGTATGCGTACAAAAGTCGACTTGTTGACAAATATTATTACTTCTTTAGACCGCCAGCGAGTAAACGAGAAACTATCAACTATTTGCCTTGTTAAAAAAAGTGCAAAATATACAGAGACTGTGTCATACATATATGGTATTTAATATCTGGTAGACTAGCCTTTGACCACTATCTCACCTGTGGTATGTGATGATGCGTGCCGTGCGTGCACGCAACGGATTTGGACGCGGGTCAATGGACGCGTACCTAATAACCCTCCCCTGACCGTTCCCGGTGCATAGGTAGCCATCAAACTCGCCAAATTCCCACGCTGCATCGCGATGGCCATCTTTTGCACCTCAAATAAAAAAAAAAAAAAATACATCAAACACTAATCTCTCAAATAGCTTAAATTATCAATGTTCAACTTAGGTAAGTGCAAACTCTGTTCAAAACTAACAGCTAAAGCAAAATAAACGCTTTCTGTACAAGTCGATGCAACTCAACTCGTGAAGCGAGATTAACGCTAGTGTAATCGAAATAAACGATTTGCTGATTCAACACAGCTTATACCAAATAATGTAAGTCAGCATTACAAATAAATACATTTGTGGTTGCTTATTCAGCATATTTCATATTTGCGCACCAATTATTATTAAGATATAGTTTTAGTCTCATCTGGCCATCTCTTTGAGGTCATTGCGTCTTAGCTCGAGTATCGAGGTTGGAAAAAATGTAATATTGTTTTGAGGAAATAAACCCGGGAAAGCATATTATAATGAAACTAGCGGCAGGCCCGGATACGCACGGTTATTTAAAAAAAAATGTTATTTTAAACACTTATTTTTTATTTCTGATAAGTAAGCCTTTGGCCACAATCTCATCTGATAGTAAGTGATGATGTGGTCGAAGGTGTTAATAGGCTTAACCTAGAATTACTGGCTCTCGAGAAGAGCTGCTGGAACAAACCGTTAGGTGCTTGGTGACAGATTTTCTACCTGAAGGTGATCGCTAGCCAGGTTGGCATTTGCATAAATGCCCTACCACCATGCGGTTAAGCTTAAGCCCGCGATGGGATTCAAAGCATGGACCTGCTGCGCGGCAGTCCATAGTCTTTGCCACTGAGCCATCACTGCTGCAAAACATAATATTTGTTGTTATATCTACAATAGAAATACATCATCTGTGAAAATTTCAACTGTCTACTTATCACCGTTCTTGAGATACAGCCTGGTGACAGACGGATGGACGGACGGACAGAGAAGTCTCAGTAATAGGGTCCCGTTTTTACCCTTTGTGTACGGAACCTTAAAAAAGTAGTTATTGTGACATAACTGTAATAGTTAGACATAAAGTATTGCGGACATTTTGTATACTGATATCCTCTATAAAATTGTCTTACTCTATTGTCAATAATTTCGACGATGTTTTTGTTTTTTTTTTTTCACACGTTGGCTTACTTTATCGAAGCTTTCATACGGATACCTAAATTTTTGAAATATTCTGTGGCCTATGCTCATGAGGGAGGAGGGATTTAATGCAAACATTCAAATCTTTCCTCTTTATAATATGAATTAAATAAATAAATTATAATTTAGAAGTTTAGATACTAATGTCATACTAGCTGCGATACTAATGTCATATTAGCTTTAATTGTCAGCTTTAAACATAACAACAGTTCATTAGTCACTGCACCTTGTCTGTAAATAATATATCTATTATTTACAGCAATTTTTATTGAAGCAGTGATGGCTCAGTGGCATTGGCTATGGACTGCCGCGCAGCAGGTCCATGGTTCGAATCCCGCCCAGAGCTTGAGCTTCACCGCCTGGTGGAAAGGCATTTTGCGAATGCCCGCCTGGCTAGCGACCACCCTCAAGTAGAAAATCTGTCGCCAAGCACCTAACGGTGTGTTCCGGCAGCAGTCCTTGAGAGCCAGTGAAATAACAGGCAAAATGAGACTTAACAGGTATGTCTCAAGGTGATGGGCACAGTGCAGTTCGTCACTTGTGATGAAATGCATCTGTTATAGGCAGAGGATACCGCTTAACATCAGGTGGGCCTCGCGCTTGTTCCATCACAATACCATAAAAAAAAAAAAAACTTCCTTACTCTGTATTACCACAGCCTAAATACTTTACTACACTATAATATATTATAATTAAATGTACTAATAATATTATAGTACCACCAACTTAACTGTGCAGTTCTCGAGGGCGCTATTGGTCAAGGAAATCAACTTCAAACTGTCACAATTTGAGGGAATTTTGTAGTTCTTTTTTCTGCCGCCTGAACAGATAAGTTGGTCGAACTGTACTCTAGATTTTGACGTATTGCGACCTGACGTTGAAACCATAGTCATAAAAAATCGTCTGTTTTTCTTTGATATCCATTCTTTATTAAAAATACTTTTTCATCATAAGACGCATACATGTCTCCACAATGGCGCCGTATCCCGTTCATTTAAGTAGATTATCATCACTAAGGGAAGTAGCGAGCGGAGGCCGCCATTAGCTCGAGTGGCATTGCGAAGGAAAATCTTCTAGAAATATTGTAGTGTTATGGTGTAGGTAATTGAACAATTTGCTATAATGTGAGATTTCAAGGAATTTCTTTATTCTTGTAACTTAACTCTTAGGGTTCCGAACCCAAAGGGTAAAAACGGGATCCTATTACTGAGACTTCGCTGTCCGTCCGTCCGTCCGTCTGTCACCAGGCTGTATCTCAAGAACGGTGATAGCTAGACAGTCGAAATTTTCACAGATGATGTATTTCTATTGCCGCTATAACAACAAATACTAAAAATTAAATAAATATTTAAGGGGGGTCATATAACAAACTTGTTTTTTTACCGTTTCTTGCTCGATACTAATAACGGTGACACGTAGACGCTTTAAGTATTCACAGAATATTTAGTTTTATGTTCTCTTTAAATATAATTAATTAAAATAAAATAAATAGTTAAGGGGCTCCCATACAATAAAAGAGGTTCAGCTCAATCGGACACTGCGAAAATTGTCTGTAACTTGCAAGATTAGGTAACAGATAATGGTACGGAACTCTTCGTGCGCGAGTCCCACTCGCACTTGGCCGGTTTTTGTTTTATTATTCTTGTATTCGAGGACTTGCAGCCATCACAAAGTAATATTTATACAAACAAAGAAGAGCCGTTATACGTCTATCGTTATCTACTATAGGTACAGATGAAATTTTTGAAAATTCCAAAGATTTATTTATATTTAAAAAACTATTGCTTCGATCGCACTCAAATCAACGGGAAAGGAACGGGAATCGCAGCCCGCATGAAATGATACGTGGAAATGTAGAACATTTTTGAAAATAAAATTTATATAACTGAGTAACACGAAATTTTGAATAAAGTTAGCAATAAAATGTAAATAACTGCGACTATTGAAGCTATTTAGCTGAAACCAAAGTAGAACGGACCGCTAACAGCGGCCGCTATTTATTAAACACAAAAACTACATACACTATGGAAAGAAACGAAGACAACACAAAAAATCTAATAATCTATGACAGTAACATAATTTGTGCAAAAGTAGGTTTCTTTTTTTATTGCTGATAGGTAAGCCTTTTGACCACAATCTCACCTGATGTTAAGTGATGATGTGGTCGAAGGTGTTAGCAGGCAAAACCTATAATTACTGGCCTCTCAAGGACAGCTGCCGGAACAAACCGTTAGGTGCTTGGCGACAGATTTTCTACTGGAGGTGAGATAGTGTTCAAAGGCTAGCTTATCAGGCGTACATTAAGGAACTGTGCTCGTCAGTGTTTGCAAATGAATGCTTTTGCCTGAAAAGTGGAAATCTGTTAATGTTATTTTACTATGTGTCAGGCTGACCGTCCGTTCGTATGTCACAGATCTAGCTCGAACATGGAATGAGTTACAAACCTGAAATTAATATATATTTGTGTAGAATGTTAACCTAAAACTGAATATTAGAGTAAAAATTCATGTTTTTATTACATTGAGGTCCATTTCCTAAAAAAATAACAAAAAATATTTGTTTTGCATCCTATCATGTATTTTCCACACAATTATATAGTTATATATATATCTAGAACTCACTAAACAGAGAAAGTAGAAGTATATTTTCTTATTTTAGATGCTATCTTCGTCTACACTAATATTATCCAAAGGAAAGATTTGTATTTTTGTATGCGACGAATAAAATTAAAACTACTAAACCGATTTGAATGAAATTTGGTATGGAAATAGTTTGAGACCTGGGGAAGGGCGTAGGATACGTTTTATAACGCAAAAAGACGTTAATGGTTTTGCGCGATACCCGACATACGCGCGGGCGGTGCCGCGGCCGGAAAGCTAGTAATTAATAATAGACCAGTGGAATCGCATTTGTAGATTTTAGATCATATATGTAGCTGTCATTATAACCAGCAAACACGTTCCTTTATATCATATTGTTACGATGTCAAACTCCAATAAAGCAAGGCCGGATTTGCACTAGGCATTTGCTTAACTTTTGCGATAGATTTCTTTATGACTCATTTTAAGGTATTTCATTTCTTTATAAATGGACGTCGAAAAACGCTTAAAAAACGACGCAACACAGAAATTCTGGACGCATTTTCTATAAATCATTTTTCTTGAGAAACAAAATGCCTTAGATGGACAGCATCTTAGAATAAATAAAGAAAAATTTAGAACACCATTCAAATGAGCGTGAGCTTCTCGTGTAGTCTTTGTTTAGCTACGTCATTTTAATGATATTCGAGGTGTCAAGAATAATATAACATTAAAAAGCACATCCTCAATATTTACAAGTAACAGTACATTCCACCATGGGTCACCAGCAACCATTCCCAACCATACATCTTTAATACCAAACTTGTTTAATAATTCAGTATAAAATTAGGAGTAATTGCGAGTCGGCCTCAGGCAATCTAGATAAAAGCACCATGCGGGCTATAGCCACGACTGTTTACTGCCCACCTTGAGATATGATACGTACGTTAGTATCGTGAAGGCATGACTTGCTCGACTATATGTACAAAGCTACCACAGTATTCAAGTACTACAGTAGTTCTTCTCAATGCCTTATAATAATAGATTACAGTATTTAACACACTCATCACCCTTGAACTTCCTCGAAGAAAAAGGCAGGGGTATGTAAACGCCCAGGTCTTGAAATATATGTGTGATTTCATTTTCCAAGAGGCGAGCTTATAGCCATCTACCAAGCTCAGTTACTTGCTACTTACTACTACTGAATTGTTTTCTTAGACCAAATCGATACGATTCTGAGGTCGACCAGTCAAAAGGTCACAGAAAAAATGAGGAAGATCCTCATAGTGCGTTCCGGCAGGTGTGCTTGAAAACGAGTTCCCACGTTATTAATAACAAATATGTAGTTTAAAAATATTCTACTATTATATTATTACGCGCTCGTAGCGAAGTTTACTTAGCTATTCTCAACCGATCAGCAAAGTTAAGCAACGTCGCGCGCGGTCTTGAGTTGGATGGGTGACCGCTAGTGACATTACTACTGAGCGTTTCCGTGCTTCGGAGGGCACGTTAAGCCGTCGGTCCCGGTTGTTGTCTTAGGATGGCAGTCGTCATAGCATGGTGGTAGGGCATTTTGCACATGCCCGCCACCCTCAACCCCAAGTAGAAAATCTGTCGCCAAGCACCTAACGGTGTGCTCCGGCAGCTATCCTTTAGAGCCAGTACTTCTGGGTTAGCCTTTACAACATCTTCGACCACATCATCACATACCATCAGGTGAGATAGTGGTCAAAGGCTAACCTATCAAGCATAAAAAAAATATTCTAAGAAAATATGAAATTAACATTTAAGAAATACACTTGTGACAATTCCACACACGCCACGTAGCTAAACCGGAAAACACCGGCCAATTCGACGTGTTTCGGTTCTACACGAAGCATCCTCAGGAGGTCTTGACTCTTCGAACGCACGATTGAAGCTTTTTCGATGTTTCTCGCGTTTCTGACGTCACGTCGGAAATCGACACTAGATATAAGTATATTTAAATATAGTTTTTTTTCTAAAATATTGATATTTTGTTTTTTTTTAATATTTGTTACAATTAAATATGGATTTCCACAAAGTAACGCCTGAATTCTTAATTATTTCCCATGTTAAGTTTACCATCTGCAACCACAACATCACGTTAGCATATATGTGATTGTTGTCAAATAGGTGGAAAATAAAACAGTCAAAGACAAACATTTCTGAAATATATAAATCATAAACCACCGTAAGGAATTGCAGAATGATATTTTGATTCCTCAATCAGTTAGACGTTAAAAGCGTTATTTTCTTTAGTAACTTTTCTATAATACAAAAAAGTTACATAATTTCTCTTTGAAATTGTTGAAAGAGATATACGAGCGACCACGTCCGTCCGCTGCGCGTTGCCAGCCATTCTGAAAGACTCGAAGCCCCGCCCACACGAGACCGCCTACACCGACGCTGCCTCCAATACTGGAGTGACTCATCCTGCGCGAGCGCCACAACGATCCGCCCTCTCACCAATCAGCAGTGGTCAGTACGTATTAGCTTTCTTTATGCCTATGAGCGCCTAGTACTTGCGAGTTCTCTGTTGTCTGTTTATAATTAAAGAACTGCGGCTTGCGCATACCAAAAGCTTTCATTATCTCCTAATACTTACTTCAATTCAAATTATGGAGAACACACCGACCAAACAGAACCCTCTGATAACCTCGCGTAGCAAACGGCCGTGCCCTGTTGTGTCTCCTCGCTCGCCTACCCATAGTGAAAATAGGCTTGACGAACTAATGACTATGATGACCCAAGTAATAAAAGATGTCTCGGTCATCAAAACCGAGATGGTTGAATTTCGTAAAATTGACTCGGAAAGGGAAAAATGTTATGAAAAATCTATGGAATTCCACAACAAAGTTTTGGAAGAATTAAAGGATAAAATTGTGTTTTTAGAGAAGGAAAGAGACAATAGCAATAAGCACATACAAAGTTTAGAGAACAAAATTGAGGACCTAGAAAGACAGGCTCGGAGTACCTGTATTGAAATAAGAGGAATACCTGTAAAACCCAGAGAGACTAAGGCTGACTTAACTGCGACGGTTGATAAACTACATTCAGTATTAAAAGTGGATATACAACCTAATGGTATCAAGGACACATACCGATTGAAGAGCAGGACTAATGGTGATCATCCCATTGTGGTTGATTTTGCCACTACTTCACAAAAGGCTAACATCCTTATGGCAGTTAGAAAGTACAATGCCACTCGTACTACTGACAGATTAAGCACACAGGCTATGGGTATAGATGGCAATAAAATTTCTGTGTTCGTATCTGAGTTTCTAACTCCCAAGGCCAAAAGGCTCTACTTTCTTGCACGCGAAGTTGCAAAGACGTTGAAATATAATTTCTGCTGGACTGCAAATGGAAAAATTTTACTGAGAAAAGCTGAAGGCATGCAGCCCATCATCATTACTAGTGAAAGGCAACTTGAAGACCTGCAGGCAAAAAACTAACTAGCTTTCTTCATAGTCTCTACAATACTGAACTAATCATATGTTTAAGATTTAACGTAAATCAAGTACACAGTTTCTATTTTATTATATTTTTTAGAAAATTTGTAAGTAATAATGAATCATATTGCTACAGATATTATATTCCAACTCTCCACAGACACGCTCACACACAGTTTCACCCACATTACCATTCTTACTGCTACTACCTGTACACCATATACTACAGTAATCACATGTACAATACAAAACATCATGAACTATCGTGCAATCAAAAAGATGGGTTCGACATCAACGATATTTGTCAGATAAACAAAAACAATGCCCTCTTAAAAGTATATGTTCGCCTTGGTATTAGCTATTTAAGTAAGGAAATTAGTACCTCTTACTCCGTAAAAGATTATGGATAGTAACATCCAAGATAATGTCTTATGTGACCTCTTGGATGAGTTTACTGTGGCAAAAGCCATTTCTTGCACACCTGAATTATGCAATTCTTACATATACAACTGCAATGACTCAGGTCTTAATATATTATCGCTGAACATCAGGAGTATTAACAAGAATTTCATAGCACTGGAACTTTTACTAGCAAGGCTTGATTTCATATGTGACCTTATAATACTCACGGAATGCTGGATTGCCAACGGTAAACTTTTTCCTAAACTAGATAACTATCAATCATCGTTTACAAAAAAATGTTTTAATCAAAACGGCGGCATTGTAGTATTTTCAAGAAATCATATTGAAATTACAGTACAAGAACCTGACTTTAAGGAAGCAAATTGTCTAATAATTAAAATAGGCAATAATATTGCACTAGTAGCATTATATAGGTCTCCTTCTTTTACTTCTACGGATGCTTTTATAGACTCCCTAGACTCTGTATTAACGTCGTTAAAAAAATACCAAACAATAACAGTGTTGGGTGATATAAATATTGATATCTCACCAAACACTACGGACAGACATTCAGCTATCTATCTAGAGTTACTTTCTTATCACGGACTACTTCCCAGTCATAATATGATAACTAGAGGTAGGAAATGCCTGGATCACGTCATGTTAAAAAGTAAAACCGATTGCACTACGATTGTCTTAGAGTCATTTGTCACTGATCATTTTCCTGTGCTTTTAAATATCAAAAATAATAAGTTAAACTCCTACTTACCCAATAAATTAGTCTATAAAACAAACATACAAAAGGTAATTAAATCAATAAGGAACTGTGATTTTTCTGATATTTTTATTACACTAGATGCTAACTTAGCAACTGAGTTACTAATCAACAGACTTATGGAAATAATTAAAGTAAACACGCGTACATTCAATTTACCTCATAATCAACGTATAATTAAACCGTGGATTACACCAGGCATGCTTCGTTGCATACGCACACGAGATAAAATGCATTTACAGTTGAAAGAAACACCTGACAATAACATCTTAAAAGTAACTTATTCTAGGTATAGAAATTATTGTAATAATCTTCTTAAAAAATTAAAATTAAATTATCACAGGAGAGAATTAGACAAAAATAAAAATGATGTTAAGAAAACATGGCAAACCATAAAACAAATTACTTCGAACGAAAAGCCGAAACCTAGCAATGACGTACTACTTAAAATAAAATCTAGCCCTGAAAAGTCAATAAATTTTGTAAACTATTATTTTTCCAGTATAGGTCAAAGTTTAGCTGATAATATTATTATTAATTGTTCATTTAAAGATGACCTTTTAAAAAATACTTTTAATACAAACAGAACACCGCCCTCTCAACTAAACTCTATAGGTATTTTATGCACTGATGAAAACGAGGTTCTGTGTATAATAAATAATTTAAAAAACAACAGCGCAGCCGGGCATGATGGGATATCAACTAATATAATAAAGGAAGTAGCATCAACAGTAGTACCTCTAATCACTTATATATGTAACCTATGTCTGACTACGGGTATATTTCCTCAGGTATTCAAAACTGCAGTTATCATCCCACTGCACAAAAGTGGAAACAGAGATAGTGTCAGTAATTATCGGCCTATATCAATCCTTCCTGTATTTTCTAAAGTACTTGAGAAGATTATAAATAAAAGAATAATTGCATTTTATGAAAAATATGAAATATTGTCCCCTTCTCAATTTGGTTTTAGAAAAGGGAAATCGACTGCTGACGCCGTCACTAGTCTAACTAACTTTATAGTTGATTCACTAGATAAAAATAAAAAAGTAATAGGAATATTTCTAGACTTAGCAAAAGCCTTTGACACTGTCTCTGTTCCCCAATTACTGAGGAAACTGGAACTTACGGGAATTCGGGGTACTACACTTACTCTTATGGAGGACTACTTAAGAGGTCGAACGCAAAGGACAAAAATAGTTGATTTAATGAGTGACAGCACATCCCTTCATTACGGAGTACCTCAAGGCAGTGTATTGGGTCCTACGCTGTTTCTTACGTACGTCAATGATCTATGCAACTTAAATCTATGTAACGGGACAATAGTTTCTTACGCAGATGACACTGTTTTGTTATTTGCTGGGGATACGTGGGAGCAAACTCGTTTATTCGCTGAATCGAGAGTTAGGAAGGTCACTCATTGGCTTGAAGATAATTTACTGACACTCAATGTGGATAAAACCAAATTCATGGCTTTTTCTAGCTCTCGTAGGTGGGTTACCAACGTCAGTGTTAAGGTGCACCGCTCTAGCTGTGCTTTAGACGACTGCAATTGCCCGCAGCTGGTGCGGGTAAATCAAATAAAATATCTAGATGTCACTATTGATCATAAGATGATTTGGAAACCTCACATAGACCTCCTTAGTAGTCGTGTTAGAAAACTGATTTATTTATTTAAGAATATGCGTGAAGTAGCTTGTTCTTCTTTAATTTTTAACATTTATAATGCCCTATGTAGGTCAATTTTGACATATTGCAATACAGTTTGGGGAGGATCGTGTAAAACAAATATGCTTAAAATTGAACGAGCCCAACGTGCTGTTTTGAAAGTCGCAACTAATAAACCCTATCTTTACCCTACAGACAAACTTTACAAAGAATGTAAAGTATTGTCTGTACGGCAGCTATACATAGTTGATATTGTATTGACAATGCACCAAAAAGCAATGATACAAAATCAAAATAGCAGTAAAAGGCGTAAAGACCTAATTTTTTCACGACATAGGACTAACACAAAACTAGCAAAAAGGCATGAAATTTTTCTTGGTCCTTATGTTTATAATAAAATAAATGGAATAATCAACAATTTTGTTGCATTAAGAACCTCTGAGGCTAAGACGAAGTTATTAAATTGGATAAATACATTAAGTTATGGTGAGACAGAAGAAATTCTAATGGTGGTTTCATAAATTTATCCTTGTAACACAAACACACATACACATTACTCACCCACGCTCACACACACATTGTCACTCTCTCACATATACACACACTTCCACACCAACACCGACAAATAAATGCACGGACACGCTAGTATACACACAACATCACAAAAGTACTTTAAGGATACATAATTATATTAGAAATAAAGTTAGTAATACATATCAATCTTAGAAGGGATGTAACAGTAACCTACAGCACAAGTTATTTTCAACTTAGTGTAGGTTCTGTTAACATTATTTTGTGTGAATGTAATATGTTGTATTGTAACTGAATTGTTTCTTTGTTTCTTTGAAATAAATTGAAATTGAAAATTTAGAACACAGAACGGCACTCTAACACAAAAAAAAACTTCCACTCATAGGAAGTAACGTCTCTTATTTCTGCCTGTCGATGATCTACATCTTCCCACTCATCTGAATTCACGCCTACATTTACAAAAGGAAATGGACTCCATTTTCTGAAATATCACTCATTCATTACTTCATCGCAATCACCAAAAAGGCTGTTTCACGAATCATTAAACATCAATTCATCAAAACCAATAAACAAATCCCGTACCAGTGTACATTTGAATAAGATAGAACACGAAACACGCTCGGCACCCCAAAGGAACCGATCCATCTTCGTAAACGGCATTAGTCGGCGACACATCAAGCCTGCATCAATCACTAGACCCGAAAGTATTTCGAGAAAACATAAGGTGCGAGAAAAAATGGTACGTTTTTCGTATGACAGATAGAATGGGTAATAGCACAGGGTACGAATGGCAGAAGGGAAAGATTTTTGGAGGCGTTCTGTCCATCAGGCGTCAAGGAAATGATTCGCTTACCATAAATCTCGTTGTCAATTTATTTTTGGAAACTGGTATTATTCAATGCTGATTATCATACCACATTCTCTCAAAATATACGTTTCAAATTGAAATGCAATGTATCCTTGTTTAAGTATCGGCTACCAACCACAATAATGCTATTTTGCGAATATGAATGGAGTTCGATTCTACTAGCACTTGTTCCAAAAGTTATGTTTGGGTGACAATTACAATCATATTGCTTCGGCGTGAACTCCGTCAATACGTTTAATGTTGCTTGCTAATTAGCTAATAGAAGTCTTTGTAGCTGACCTGCCCTTGATATTGTTGCGTGGTGTTTATTATATTTTCTTTATATTTTTTATTGCTTATGGGTAAGCCTTTGACCACAATCTCCACTGATGGTAAGTGATGATGTGGTTGAAGGTGTTAACAGGCTAAACCTTGAATTACTCGCTCTCAAGGACAGCTGCCGGAACACACCGTTAGATGCTTGGCGACAGATAGCCAATGTCACTGAGCCATTACTGCTTCAAATGCCACGTTTAATTATTTCCCAATTTTTAGGATCATATTTCATTCAGTTCTGTACCCGTAAGAAACAAAACTGAACTCAAAGAATCTTCGCCTATCTGACAAAATATATCACAGATCTCTAGCTCGAAAACGTTATGAGCTAGATACAAACCTGAAATTTTATATTTTATGTTTTTGTATCACTAACCCAAAGATGAATATTGGATTAGAAATTCAATTTAATTATTTTTCAATTTGGCTCCAAAACATGAGAAAGTAGCCAAAATAAAACTTGCACCCTAGCATGCAAGGAGTAATCATATTTTTATATATCTAAAAAATAAATGGGGTTCGTCAAGCTTGTAAATGTTTGATAATTTTTGTTACGGAACATTTCAAAAACTAAACTATATAGTTATTAATCTGAAATATCACTAAACAAGGTACCATATTTTATGTATATTTAATCAACAATTACCAAAAAAATGCCGAATAGATATTTAGTTTTCAAGCTGTACATTCTGTTGCAATTCGGAATCCTAAACGAACCAGACTCTACTCACACTTGGCCAGTTATATCGCTCACCTTAAGCGGAGGTAATTCGTAAAGTCTGGCATCAGTTCAGTCCACTATTGATAGCAGATTGCCCTCAGGTTGATTGAGGACTAAGCTACTTGATGGATTGATGATCAGACTGATGAATTTTTATAAATATAAATATTTTTGTCCATCCATACCATGCTGATTCCTGAATGAATGTGTGATTGTTTCACATCATTCTCGCGTCAGTCCCTGTTTCGACATCGATTGACACACGCAGGCTATCACGGACGAAGCCGCGTTGTCTTTGGAGCCGCCGCCATCGCCGCCGCCGCTGACTCGCTACCCTCTCGACCTCCTCCAGGAAATTTAACTTTACATGCCGGCCTCAGCGAAAGATCAACGCTGATTGTTAACGATCAGCACTATGTTGAGTTGGAGCCTATTTGTGGCGAGGGCTGCAGGAATAATTTTGATCTGTTTTATATTTGTTGTTTGTATTTTTGTGTCTAGGTTTAAGAAATATTTTCTGTATGTTTTTGGCATAAATAAAGCCTATTCATAAATTTGTACAGAAATTTTAATATTGTTATGTTTGCAATAACGCCTGCTCGGTGGATCTATCCCAATACGATGGTTAAATACAGAACAAGAAAAAAAGTTATGAGCTAATATGACAATAATGTCATGTTAGCTCAAGCGGTCAGAGCATACCCCGGCTATAGGGGTGGATGGACGCGGGTTCAAATCCCGCACATGACTTTAATGTTTTTCTCTCGTAAATTTTAAAATTTTGTAATTGTACAGAAACTTCTTCGTAAAAGTCACATTTTATACCACCGTTAATTAAGCTAATAATAGCAACACATGCTTTTTGGGATTCCGTAATCAAAGAGCTAAACAGAGCCCTGGTCTGTCTTCTGTCCATCCGTCGGAATACCAGAAGCTGAGAAGATCCCCAACACTATGGATTATGGCAATCTTCGTCTTAATGGGGGCTTTGTTCAGCAGTGGACAATCCAGCCGAGACAGTACAGTACAGCACTACAGACTTTAACTTATTATGTTATAAAATAATCTATGAGATGGATGGATTTGACTCTTGTTTCGAGGCCAATGACCGTGAAATTTGATTTCGCAATTTGTACTATAATTCCTTTCTGCAAAACACCTTCTGTGTCACAGACAGACTCCACAAATGTGACCAGTTATCCATTTTCCTACTCATAAGGAAAACAAACGAAACGCTCGAGTGGCGACGAATTCATACGTCTGTTCAATCATATTGAGACCCTAATGGATTTTCCGTGTACCCTTCTCCAGGAAATGTAAATGGTATAATATGACAACTGAAAAAGATCACGATAAAAATAATGCTACGGTTGGAAATAATTTCTTAGAACGGTGCCGCTATCGCCCCCAGTTGACATTCCAATATTATCAAGTAACCTGTAGCACAATATCAATGATTTGAAATCACCATATTTATATGTATATATATGTAAAATATGTAAGGAAAACACGATATGTGGGGTTGAATGTTGGGCAACGACGAAATCAACGGATGAGAGTAGAGTGTATGTGGCAAGATATGCGAGTGTTAAGATTGATGAAAAATTATCACAACACCGGATCTAGGAGGGAAGGGGGGGGGGGGAGGGCACACTGGCATCTTTTTAAACATCTCTTTAAATAATTCTTTTTTGTTTGTTAGGCCCAGCAGAAGTCAACACTAAGAGGTTTTTAGCATTTTATCATTAACCATGTTTAGTACGTTTTACGATTGTTTATTGTATATAGGAGTCTACGACGCCCTCATTAGGGTCAATTAGATTTTTATATGAATTATTCTATTTTACTGCACATTGAGCTAAAAGCGGTATATAGACATAGCGAGAAAAACGGGAAAGTAAATCGGGGCCATTCTGTTTGAACGTCTTTTAACCTTATAAAGTATATAATAAGTTATATCAATATTTGTTTAGATAACGTAGGTGACCGATGGTAGGTTTTCAGAAGTAGAATTTTGAATTTTTTTGTCGTTCAAATAATCACAAAGTGTTTTATGTTTTCTTAAGGGCAACACTAACGAATATTGCGGGAATATTTAAAATTTTGTTACATATTATATTTGTTGCTGTCTTTATGGTCATATTTTTTTTTATCATCCGTGGATTGATACATTTCAATGCATTACTGAGAAAGAGCGAAAACGGACGAACAAACAGACGGATAGCAAAGTGATCCTATACGAGTTTATTTTTCCTTTTGAAGTGATCACACGTCACATCGATCTAACGCTCTGATAAGTTTTGATAAGTAGCATTTGATGTCATATATTTCTGTTTTGTTTTACAGTCTTTTTTTATTCATGACAGGCTAGCTATTAATAGCTAACTCACCTGATGGAAGTGATGATGTGTTCGAAGATGTCGTTCAGACTAACCTAGAATTACTGGCTGTCAAGGACTGCTGCCGGAACACACCGTAAAGTGTTTGGTGACAGTATTTCTACTTGAGTGGTAGCTAGCCAGGTGAACTAACCGACAGAACCCTAAAAAGGTAAACCTTAATCATATTAGTTATTTATATATATTTGTTAATTCATTTGCTTTATTCAAAGTTAAACTATAATATCGTCTTTATTAGCTGTCAAAAAGTGTTTAAATTCTGACGATTTTAGCAAGTAATAAATTCATTTTGTAATCAAATGTATACAATGAATATATATTTGCATGATTCAGTTAATATTCGCAAATTTGGGTTGATTTATATGACACTGTAATTGTGTGCTTCCATTATCTAGCCGCGTGTTAGACATTCATTAAATGAATGTCAGTGCGAATGTACAACGGAATTAATTAAAACGTTCATTCTATTTTGCCTTTATACACATTTTACAATGAGATTCCAAATGTAGCAGCTCTTTGACTATAATTTTCGTGCAGTAAAAGTAGATGTGCGAATGTTATAGGCAAATTGCATGCGGTTGATTTATTTGATATTCAGATCATATTTGACACTGATCGGTGTGATTGCAATAAGGAAATACAATCCTTTTTTATTAAATATATATATTTTTAGGGTTCCGTACCCAAAGAGTAAAAACGGGACCCTATTACTAAGACTCCACTGTTAGTCTGTCTGTTGTTTACCAGGCTGTACCTAATAAACTGTGATAGCTAGACAGTTGGAATTTTCACAGATGATGTATTTCTGTTACCGTTGTTTTTTTTTTATTCGTTATATGGTTAGCCTTTGACCACTATCTCACCTGATGGTAAGTGATGATGCGGTCGAAGATATTGTTCAGGCTAACCTAGAAGTTCTGGCTCTCAATTACAGCTGCCGGAACACACCGTTACATGCTTGGCGACAGATTTTCCACTTGAGGGTGGTAGCTAGCCCGACGGGCATTCGCAAAATGCCCTACCACAATGCAAATGTTACCGTTGTCACAGCAAATAACAAAAATTTACCAAGTACGAGATGGATTCGCGCCCTTCGTGAAAACTAAAAAAAAGGGTTATAATATTGTGTCTTATGTTGTATAGATAATGGTAAATAACCTTTCGTGCGCGAGTCCTACTCGCATTTGGCCGATTTATTATGTTAGCTTTATTATTATCCGACAATACCATATAACTTTACTTCCGATATTGTATTTGACTGTAACATTCAATATATTTAAAAATTGTACGCTACAAGGCAGAACATGCTGGAAACTTTTAATACTGACATAATTTAACAAGACTTATTTAAAGTACTCGTATTATACATAGGTCTTGTTGTCCATGTTTTTGACAAATAAATAATTCATTCATTCATCCGATAACTTCTCAAGTGGTTTTTTTTTCAGTAAAGCGTTATAATATATGTTCGAAACTTGGTGTCAGTAAGTTTCGTATTTTTATTTAAGTTTGAGCTCGTTATCAAAATAAATTTTACTATAGTTGCATACGAATTCATACGATTTTGTGTTGATCATATCTATTGGCGCCCGTGGGGTGCCGGGATAGAATGCCACCCCCCTCATCTCTACCCGTGGGTGTCTTAAGAGGCGACTAAGGGTAACACATCAAGGTGGGTAGCAGCACTTTCTGAGGAACTGATATCTCACACTGCAATCCCCAAGACGCCTGCCAAGCATGGGGAATACGGCAAACCTCATATTGGGTAAGGCTGTGTTCAGGAGTGGACTATCCAGCTGATACAGTTGCAGTTATGTTTTGGCAATACCAAACAACATCTGTGAACAATGTTCTGTGTATCATCGCTTTGAAATTTCTAGGTCCTATACTCGATTACTGGTTAGTAACCAGGTTTTTCTAACTAGGAAATTTCATTCACAAATGGTTGTCATAACTGAATAATAGATGGCAGCACGCAAGCGTTTAATACACGACACCAATACAACATAGCTGGCTTCTCCATCAGAGATGTACAGGCGCAATATTATTCCGAGCCTTTGATTAGAGTCAAATTAATCTTACGTTAGTCAAGTTTACATTCTCCTAATAAAGCGGTTTGTGTTAACATTTCTAATTCACAAGACTAATTGAGATCCCAATGAGATCGAGCTTGGTTTGAGTCTATTGTTTTGAGAAGATATTATATGCGCAGATGGTTTTACATTTAGCTTTGTCTAATGAAGTTTCACCTAAAACCTATAAAAACCGTTTGTTCTATTATAGTAAGACCATATTTATGTGGTAGTACACTGTAATACATATGACTATGATTCAACTAAATGTTAATAAATACATTTGGTCTTTTCTTTAACAGCACACGTAGTTCTTTTTGAGTTTTAAAAATTATCCAATTTTATTGCTGATAGTTAAGCTTTTGACCACAATCTCACCGGATGGTAAGTGATGATGTGGTCAAAGGTGTGAACAGGCTCAACCTAGAATTACTGGCTCTCCAGGACAGCTGCCGGAACACACCGTTAGGTGCTTGGCGACAGATTTTCTTCTTGATTGGTCGCTAGCCAGGTGGGCATTGGCAAAATGCCCTTCCACCATGCGGTGAATCTCAGGCCCGCGGCGAGATTCAAACCATAGACCTGCTGCACGGCAGTCCATAAGCCAATGCCACTGAGCCATCACTGTTGCTTTTTAATAGGTTAAAGACCTATTTCATATATACTTTTCAACGAGGAGGCGAGTCATCATCATCATCACCATTAATAGCCTATAATATCCCTCGTTGAACGAAGCCCTCCACCATAAGGAGTGCCATAATCCCCACGCTTGGTAGGGCGTCTTTAGGATTGCAATGTAAGATGGCTGTTCTTCAGTAGGTGCTGCCTCCTACCTTCGAACATTTATTCTTGTTACTTCTTACGACTCCTACAGTAAGATATAGCTCAAATTATCGCTTATATATTGTCTGAAACCTCCGTATCTTTATTTTACAGATCTCAGTCTTAGACAAATCATGACATGTCCCTAATTTGGAAGAAGATAAATGTTCACAAAAATATCTCACCATCGAAATAACTAGGTGGCTTTATTCCTAGTATACTAAATGCTTTTCAGGTATGTACCAATAAAGTAACTAGTATTTTTATTCCTAGTACGAGTATAGTTGCTGCCTTTCAGGTAATGAGGACGATAAGACGGTAAAGAGTACTGTTATGCGTACTATGTGTGGCAATTTCTAGGTTAAATCATAGAGAGATGAAATGCTGCTCATCAAATATTTTTAGGAGGGTGCTGAATATAGCGCCCTCTTATTTTCATAAATTGATTTCAGCGTAACATTGAAAAATATATTTATGATTTTGCGGTTATATAATTATGACTCCTTATTGCAGATAGACTAATAATAGGACACAATCTCACCTGGTAGTGTAAATGATGATGTGGTTTAAACTGGCAAATAAACTTAGATAATTTTTCCTATCGTATATTTGTGATTTTGTAAAATAAGTTTAGGTTTAATGGTAACTGGACATTACCGTAAGCAAAGCAAGCATTCGTAAAATGCCCTCTATGTAGCTCTAAGAACTGTGATTGCAAGTCACACAATTATATGAGTAATTACTAAAAAAATCACGTCTAATGGTACCCTAGCATCCTAGGTTCCGCACGCGCCAAAGTCATCGAACTCATCCAGAAATGCGGTTCGTTCGGCGCGAATAGGGCGTAACCATGCATTTCTTTTTACCATAAAGCAAGTTAAAATTACAATAATTGTAAACAACGTTTGGCGTTTATCTGCTTTATTAACAAGCTTACAGAACAAATCCTACTGCCTCGAACTGTAGTATAGATCAGTAATACCTAATGACAAATAGTCGAATAGGAGATTTGCGAAAGGGTCAGGGTTACCCAAAGGTCGGCAATGTCTTAAAATGTTATAAATTAACTGTAGCCTACAATCCGTTGAAAAATTGTTACGAGAACCGCTGAGAATTTGTAGGAAATATCTGTTTAGTATGAAACTGAGAAGAATGCGTCTCTTATAGCACTTTTGGCGGAAAGTGGCCTCGTCTACTAAGGTATGAAAGTATATTAAGAGCAGTGATGGCTCAGTGGCATTGGCTATGGACTGCCATGCAGCATGTCCATGGTTCGAATCCCGCCTCGGGCTTGAGCTTCACCTCATGGTGGAAGGGCTTTTTGCGAATGCCCGCCTAGGTGGCTAGCGAACACCCTCAAGTAGAAATTCTGTCGCCAAGCACCTAACGATGTGTTCCGGCTGCAGTCCTTGAGAGCCAGTGAAATTACGAATTAAAATGAAATGTTTTGAATTAGTCGTACTATCATCAAATTAACGGCCTCAAGGAGCAAAATATTAATTTGGCCCCTAGAAACGGATTGTTTAGGTTGTGACCCGAAAAATGTCGCCCGAATACAGTGTGGCCTGAAGTGTATTATTTTATGCTTTCGTTTTTTTTAATGTATTGAAAATGAACAAGCACGGGGTTCACCTTATGTTAAGCGGAATAGCCTCTGCCTATAACAGATGCATTTCACCATGTGACGAATTGCACTGCGCCCGTCTCACTGAGATTATACAGTGGTTAAGTCCCATGTACCTGTTTTTTTTCTGGCTCTCAAGGACTGCTGCAATCGGAACAAACTGCAAGGTGCTTGGCGACAAATTTTCGACTTAAAGGTGGTAGCGAGCATTCGCAAAATGCCCTTCCATATTGTGGTGAAGCTCAAGCCGGCGGTGGGGATCGCACCAGGGACCTGCAGAACGGCAGTCCATAGCTACTACTGCTCGACCATCATTGCATCAAGAATTTTCATTGTGTGTGACGTTGTGGCCGCAAAAGTCCGGCCATATCGTAAAATACACAAATGAAGTAACATCAAAGTCAAAATTCAATTTAGGCGTCTACGACGCTCTTATGAAGGTCAATTTCAAATTTGAATATTGAAATATTCTACATTGTATTGCCACGTTCAGCAAAAAAAAAATATGGAGCCACTGCGAGAAGAACGGGCAAGAAACTAGGGGCACAATGTTTTAAAATGCGGGATGCTTGTTGTTTTAATGGAATACAGAATAGTATGCAAGATTTCAAGTATAGGTAGCTATAGTAGTATTAAAATATACTATTTTTTTTTACTTGTATGAGGTCTATTAAGATTACAGAACTTCACAAAGACTTACAGGGTAACTTGACAGTGCACAGGTGTTAGTAGTTCTGTTGTTAACACAAATAAATGTTACATGTTAGGTGTGGAGGACACGAAATAAGGCAAGACGGGGTCGTTTTTTTTTTATGTCTGATATGTTTGCCTTTGACCACTATCTCACCTGATGGTAAGTGATGGTGTGGTCGAAGATGTTGTTCATGCTAACCTAGAAGTACTGGCTCTTAAGGACAGCTGCCGGAACACACCGTTGGGTGCTTGGCGACAATTTTCTACTTGAGGGTGGTAGCTATAATGCTATAACGACTGCCATCCAAAGACGATAACCGGGACCGACGGCTTAACGTGCCCTCCGAAGCACGGAAACGCTCAGTAGTAATGTCACTAGCGTTCACCCATCCAACTCATGGATAACCTATCAGGCATAAAAAAATAAAAAAAACATCATCACCGATGCCAATGTTTTAAGAATGCTCAGTTTATGTTTACATAAACTGTTACATAGACGCGAGGACCTTTAATTGGCTCAATGGTGCTTATTTTTAAGAGACTACACTGTAAATTAAAGCTGTAGGTCTTCCTGTAAATAAATAAAATAAATAAATACTAGTACTGTAAGCCCTGTAACAACTCATTCAAGCTAACCGTTTGATGTTTCTGAATTAAATCATGACATAAAAAGAGCATGTAAATTGCTGGATTGTTTGATGAAAAATTTTCTAGGAAGAGTATAATACCTTATTATTTCGCTATCCATTCCTTCAACTATCCATTTTTTTCACATATTATCAAGAAATTTAGAAATCCACTCCTCATTAACTTTATATAAGTACCTTCTCTTCCCTAATCGAAAGAGAAACCGTTACATAATATACACGTTTTATCCAAACACAAACAGGATCACCGTCAGCCGCTTGCCATTATCAAACGAGACAATAAAAACAAATATTATTTAAAATCGATACTGGAGCCAATAAAAGCCGGAAACGCGACGCGAAAAGTAACACTTAAATTTCTATATAATACAGTTAGATATATTTTATCAACGGACACACGGCCTTCATTATTTCTACTGTATAAATGCATTTAAAAGTTCTCTGCAAATTACCAAACGGGTAGGCATATATGTATATATACATGCAATTTAGGTTAACTCCACACTGCTACTAAGATTTTTGCTTGAAAATACAAATAAAAACAAGTCCAAACTGAGGATGAAACCAGAATTTAGCGGCTAGACATTCATAACACTAAAGTAAAGTAAAAGTCTACAGCGCTGAAGAAACACTTATATAAAGCCTTGATTCCCACGGAACTGGCAGCGGCAGGCAGCACAGTGTTTGTCAGTTTACTGTCAAACCATTTTCTAATTTGTCGCTATAACTACAACGCATAGTATCACTTGAAACAGTTGCGATAATGAATAGATTCAGGTGTTACTTTGTTGAGCTCTACACATACATAAACAGCAAAATTAGAACCAAACGATAACCAACTATAATACATTGTATATTTATTTATGTAAAAGTCTAAAAGCGACTTTACTAACCGTAAAGCTTTCGGTATATGAATTAAAACCTACTGTTAGATGACGTAAATAGGGACTTAGATAAATTTCCCCTAATCAAATATTTTAAATACTATTGGTAGTCATATAATACTAAAGAGCTTTTAATAGCCAAACTATGTTAGCACTAATAAACAGTATGGGTATGAAAAAAGTTAATTCCAAATTCAAAACATCTTTTGTTGAAAATCTAACTACGGCTACGGCTTTTACGACACCAAGTTAAGAGAACTCAATATATTATTTTTTATGTGATTGTGCCGGTACAAGCATAAGATTCCCACCTATTGTTAGCGGTAACTTCTACCTATGAAAGATGCAATTTGTCATAACTGACGTACTGCTCTGCGCCCATCACCCTGAGACAAATGTGTAAAGTCTCATGTGTCGGTAATTTCACCAGCACCCATACCCTTCAAACCAGAACACAGCAATGCGAACATATCTGATTGGTGGTCGAAATATATTGAGTAGTACCTAGTAGTATGATATATTAAATCTGAAACCGTATACATCAAGTGAGTATTGAAACTCACTGTTTTTGAAATGAACGACATATATAAAGATAAACAAGGGCGACCTCTAGTTACAACTTCAACACTAGAATACGAAAAGAAAGCACACAAGGCAGTTTAAACACTGCTTAATACGTAAACGGAACGTACTCAAAGTGCACAGTATCCGGAACTTGAACAACAGGCCGGTTCCCGCCCGGAATCCGGATCGGAACTTACGCGATCACGTTCGCGGAAATGGAATTTTAAATCCGCGTATTGTACTTAACGCCCGGCCGCGGCTTGTGCTCGTGTGGCTAAAGTTGGGAGTTTATTGGGGAACATTATTTATTTTCTTTAGGATTGTCGGTAAGCTTTACTTCAACTTGGGATTGATGCCTTCGTAGAAGATTGTTTACTGCTGATATACTAGCTTTTGAACACAATCTTCTCTGAGGCAAGTGAAGATGTGGTTGAGGGTGTTAACAGCTGGATAAACTTTAGGTGTCTAGTGATAGATTTTCTCCTTTAGGGATGGTAGTGAAGCGAAGCGGGCGTTCGCAAAATGCGCCAACACAATGCTATGAGGACTGCTATTCTAAGACAGCACACATGACCGATGGTTTAACTCGCCTCCGACGATCAATAGTAAATGCTACGAACGGTCACGACTCCAAGAATCGAGAGAAATCGAGATTTATTCTAAAAAAAACCCGTTAGTTGGATTATCTGAGCTTGAGTTCAAACATATGCAGCTGCAGAGCGAACAGGTAACTTTTAACTATCAATTTCTAATTGAAAAAAGTTTTAAACCGACTTCAATAAAATAATAAGGTTTTTAAATTTGACTGTGTGTATATTATACTTAAAAACAAGTTTATAAACTTTGTTTTTCAGGCTCCAGGTGCACGACTCCCTCACGCACTTGCCAGGACAGGTTAAAAACAAGGTTTATGAACTTGTTCTTAAGAATAATATCTAATGTTGCATAGATAATGGCATGGAACCCTTCGTGGGCGAGCCTGACTCGAACTTGGACGTTTTTGTTATTTTTGTTTATTTGTGTTACCTCATAGGGGACTCTTTACAGTGGATACCGTTTTTATGATATTTTCGTATATTCGAAAGCTGGTGCTTATCATGTGGTCCCATTTAAATTTGAGTAAGATCTGACGTGTGGTGTTTAATTATCTCTTATCCCTAATAAGGCGTACCTATTTTATGTTTTAAGTTGGTTGTTATTTGTTAAATGTTATATTTTGACAGCGCTTGTTAGCAACCGAAATGCATTGTAATGAAAAACTTACCTCTCTATAAGTAAACGATTAAAGCAGAGAAACTAACAACTAAATTTTGTAAGTCTCGCGGAAACTATAAATATGGCTTCAAATCAAATTTACCCTTTGAAGCAGTGAAGGGTCAGTGGCATTGGCTATGGATCGCCGCGCAGCTGGTCTATGGTTCGAATCCCGCTGCAAGCTTGAGCTTCACCACATGGTGGGGGTAGAAAATCTGTCGCCAAGTACCTAACGGTGTGTTCCGGCAGCTGTCCTTGAGAGCCGGTAGTTCTAGGTTAAGCCTGTTAACACCTTTGACCACATCATTACTTAATGTCAGGTGAGATTGTGGTCAATGTGAGTAGAAGTGAGAGTTAGGCCTATGAGCAATAAAAAGAAAACCTTGCTTATTAAACTGATGGAAGAAGGGAAAGAGATTCCGGGGGCGCATTATAACGAGCACGGGCGTTAGTACGTTTGCTTACTTGTGCCACTTTCCAGATATTCACAGAGGATTTGATCTCCACCATGCGCAAACGTGACGCCCAGACAAAGAGCCTTAAATAAACGACAACTGGTCAGGAAGAATTCCGGCAGGTAAATATTACGAAAGTTCTATATTTTTAAGATCCGGTTCTTGAATCGAAAGAGGTTTCGATAGTTTTGAAATAAAATATCATATATTTTTTTATACATGGGCAATGTCGTCAACAAACTGTACATTTATGAAGCACTAGCTGTACCTGCGACTTCATTCGCGATTGCCGTACCTGCAGACTAATTATTCACATTTGAGCGCTGTTTATATTATGCAACGCTGTGTTCTGCGGTGAAGCACTCTTAGTAAAGGATAGCTGAGAAAGAAGCTTTTTACTCTGGGTTTGAAACCTCCGGGTTGTATTTTCCAGAAGACAGTAGTTAAGTTACTCTGAGAGTTCCGTTGCGGTTCGCACAATAAATTTTGAAGCAAAGTAATTTATGCGTTTCTTTGTAATTTCGATTTTAAAACGGCGTCTTTTTGCCGAAGTTCTCTTTGTTTGGCGGTAGAATGAATATATGATTGTGCATTTCCATTGCGCAGTCTCCAGAATATACCCGGCAAAAGTTAAAAAATAAGATTGTGGCGAATATTCGGTGCTGAGCTGCCCGTGGGGTGCCAAACTGCCCGTGGGTTGCCCGGATGTCCATGAGGTGCCAGGCTGCCCGTGGGGTGCCGGAATGGCCGTGGGGTGCTGGGCTACCCGTGGGTTGCCAGGCTGCCCGTGGGGTGCCGGGCTCTTTTGTCACTATTCTAACAAAAAAAGAATAATTGAAATCGGACTACGCGTTAATAAATGACAACTGAGTATACATTTTGACTTTCATCCCCTTTCCCGAAAGAACCGTGCTGAATTTCAGGATAAAAAGTACACAATAACCTTCTTCGTAGTATGAAATGGAATCATGTTAAGTTTCGTTGAATTCCATTTAGTAGTTTTGGAGTGATGCGCGGCCGGGTTGCAGACAGACAGAAAGACAAAATTTTTTAAAAAAGTACGGTTTTGGCATCAGTTTCAGCTACAGAGTTAATCATTTATATGATAATGTAAAAGTTCCAAATTTATTGTCACATATAATCTTAAATTAAATAAATCTCTACTGCATTCACGTGTGTTCATGTGAGCCTGTAATATCGTTAACGTCATTGTCACGTTTCATCAGGATATATAATAGTTAGACGTACGGATTTAAAATAGTAAACCTAATTTCATGGAAACAGAATGGAAACTCAAAATCTTTTTTTTATATTTGTGTATTTACTATTGCACACAAACCATAATACAGTCAACACATGTATACAAAATAATAAAAAAAGAATTGTAAAGGATCTGAGATTAAATATATCCCAAAGTATAAATATATGTAAATACTGTATTTGATATATGTATTTGATTGATGCATTTGACCATAGTACCTGTTGGAAACTAACAGACGGTCGACGTTGCTGGAAGAAGTTTGCCTATAATAAACATAATATTACTTTCTACTTACTGAAATACACGTACACATTACATAATTATATCGGGACGTAGAGACGCGGTTGGTGTCCTATACTTCAGCTGTATACGCATAAAGCGCTTTTATCCTAAACGCATCATGCACCTTCATTTAGGAGTTTAGGTTTAAAGCGCTTCGAACGTATTTTCGGGTCATTAACCACAATATTATATGCATACCAATTTCCAGTGTGTCTTCTTATTTCAAAACGAAAGCAGTTGGGGGATTTAGATTGTGTAAATCGCATATTCTATCAAATTAAGCCTGTAAAATAACTTTTGACAACTGTGTGCCTAGAACCTACCGCCTTTCAAAATGCTTAGTAGAACCTACATTGTTTTAATGTTTTTTTCTTAAATGTACACAAATAAATAATACTCTACATACATCACCACCCTCAATGCTTTTCTGGCTCGCATACTCCCGTATCATCGGGCGTGTGCACTCGTGGCATATAAAACTGAAGTAAAAGCTCTCCACCACTCCCGATCGACCCACCAACAACGCTTCTGTATTATTTTAATACTCTTTGCCCATTAAATTTTATTGTGTGTAAGTTTGCTCGTGCAGTGACCTGTTCAATTTATATATATTTTATTAACTGCTTAGAGTTTTTTTTTGTATGCCTTATAGGTTTGCATTTGACCACTACTTCACCTGATGGTAAGTGATGATGTGGTCGAAGATTTTGTGTTCAGGCTAAACTAGAGTTACTGGTTCTTAAGGATAGCTGCCGGAACACACCGTTAGGTGCTTGGCGACAGATTTTCTAGTTGAAAGTGGTAGCTAGTGGCGGTAACGGGCATTCGCAAAATGCCCTAACACTATGCAATAAATTGAAGTATATTTTTTTTAATGGTTTTTGTATAAATCTTATCTTTTATCAATTTATTGCCAAGCATTCAAAAGTTTGTTCTAACAGCGTTATTAACGAGCTTGTTCCCATATTAGTTTTCACTTGTTCAACATCATTGAACACTAACAAAAAATAACCCAGATATTAATGTTCAATGACTAGCCTAACATTATTTATAACATAATAATAGTCACGAAATGATGTTGGCAGCTATTGCCACTTCTAGGGTACTTACTCTTTGCCATTACATCGAATGTTATGTTGTGTAACATTTTATCGCGGCCATTTCGTTCCCGATCGTGATATTGGTTTCGGTAATGTTTTCAATGTAAATGTTTCAACGAGTTTTGGCTACAATACGCTACGGGTAATGAAATAAAAATCTAGTGTCAGCCACTCTGTAGGCGACATACACACTATTTGGTAGGCATATTAAAATCTATTGTCTCGTATATAGCTTTGTATTATTGGAATAACAAGTGGAGCCTTAATTTTATCTACGTACTCTTCGCATATACTATATCGTACAATTCGAAGTATAAACTTCCAAACTACAGGGTTTTCCAATAGGGACCGGTTATGTAAGCAAATATAATTGAAAACGATCGATATGTTTTCAATTGGAATAAGAGCAGCAGGGGTGGGGTCAATTAAATTGAAATATAAAGCGTATTAATTGTTTTCAACTAGAATATATTTTCTTTCTTTGAAGGCTTATCTTTTGCCATTATGTATGCAATACCTCATCATTTAAATGACTACTCAGCGTATGGGAGCGTGAATACGAGAGGTGATAATTATTATTCATCACTTTTCAGTAAAATGGCACCTCGAACAATTTTTTTTATGCTTGATAAGTTTGCCTTTGACCACTGTCTCATCTGATGGTAGGTATAGGATGTGGTCGAATATGTTGTTCAGGCTAACCTAGAGTTACTGACTCTCAAGCTGCCGGCACACACCGTTAGGTGCTTGGCGACAGATTTTCTTCACAGTGGTCACCCAGCGGGCATTCGCAAAATGCCGTAACACCATGCTATAACGACTGCCATCCTAAGACAACAACCGCGACAGACAGTTTAACGTGCCCTGCGAAGCACGAAAGCGCTCAGTAGCAATGCCACTAGCGGTCCCCCGCTGCGGCTAAGTGTTTGTACATAACATAAATATTTTCAAATAAATATCCTCCAAAGAAGATTTCATTTGTAAAGCGATCTAAATTCAGTGAGTCATCTACTTTAAAAGTTGGTATAAAAATGTAAGTATGTTGCAATAATGATTGCGTCATAACAATTGATGTTTGATAAATGCTGGGTTGAAGCTCGTTTCTAAATGCCATTGCCGTCGATACGTGTTTTTGAATAAAAAAACATTCCATTTCTATGAAGCGCTCACCGTTTACGTGTGTTAGGTGCTTTTATCAATTGAAGTTATTCATGCACACGCACCAATTTGCACGCCAGCGCAAACGCATACGTACATGGACATCACAAAATATTAACAAATGACAGTTTTTTATAGTGGGTAATGAAACAAGCAGCTATTTTAACGAAACCACCTAACCTTTCTTTAACGGTGAACGATAAGGTGTAGAGATTACCAGTTGAGGTCAATCTTGAGACCTTTAAAGCAATGATGGCCGAGTGGTAATAGCTATAAGACTGCCGTGCCGCAAGTCCCTGGTTCGATCCCCACCGCCGGCTTGAGCTTCACTGTATGGTGAAAGAACGTATTGCGAATGCTCAACAGGCTAGCTACCACCCTCAAATATAAAATTTGTCGCCAAGCACCTAACGGTGTATTCCGGCAGCAGTCCTTGAGAGCCAGTGAAATTACAGGCACATGAGACTTAACAACTATATCTCAAAGTGACAGGCGCAGTGCAAATCGTGAATAGTGATGAAATGCACCTGTTATAGGCAGAGGTTAGCCCGCTTAACATCAGGTGGGCCTCGAGATTGTTCCGTTACAATAATATAAAAAAAAACATGTATAGGATTGATTTATTAATACATAAAGCCCAAACGCCAAGAGATTGCATTAGACTATACGTGTCAGGGTCAACAATATCATCAAAATAATAGCTGAAAATTTTAATTCACCTATAAGCCTAAATAAATTTAGTAACCATTTATGTGTTTTTTTATATTATTGTGACGGAACAAGCTTGAGGCCCACCTGATGTTAAGCGGACTAACCTCTGCCTATAACATATGTATTTCATCACAAGTGACGAATTGCACTGCGCCGTCACCTTGAGATAGTAATTGTTATGTCTCATATGCCTGTTATTTTACTGGCTCTCAAAGACTGCTGCCGGAACACAACGTTAGGTGCTTGGCGACGGATTTTCTACTTGTGAGTGGTAGCTAGCCAGGCGGGCAATCGCAAAATGCCCTTCCACCATGCGGTGAAGCTCAAGCCGGCGGTGGGGATCGCACCAGGGACCTGCGGCACGGCAGTCCATAGCTATTACCGCTCGGCCATCTTTGCTTCATAATATTATTCGTTCTTTATATATTTATTATTTTTTTACAGGCAACATGCTTTATTAACAAAACACTATGAACTATTTACAATACTACAGTTACAACAGTAAAAGCAATAAGACAACCTATAAGTCATTGTTGACTCACAGGCAGTCCACAACCAGTTGGCAGCGTGCCCAACATGCTGGCAATGTTAATTGATTAATGAATATTACAATATTGCTTAATAAATAGTAACGTGTTGGGCCATTGTGGCCTGAATAAAGAAAAAGTCTTATTAAATAACATGATGTTATCAGACTCTCAATTAAATTTTGAGCTGGTGTAAAAAAAAACAAAGTACTGCCAAACGCATTTCCTCAGCGCCCGCACTTTTATTTATTTACTTAACTTTTTATTCAATAATTTTAGAATTGTAAAATATTATTTGATTTTAATATATATCATACTTGCAATATCGCATGCTCTGCGGATCCCGCACATGACTATAGTTTTTCCTCTCGTAAATTTGTGATTTTGTAAAATATTATTTGATGCTCTTAGAACTCATTGATCTATTATACATGCGCACTTAAAAATAAATGATTTACTTTTATGTTTAATTTTAAATTAATTATTGCATCTTAAGTTGATCTTTGGATAAATTGTAAATTAACTGCATTTAAGGTTACATAACAATTATATGTACCTATACATATTCTTTTAATATTTGCTATACAAAAACTATATTTGATCCTCTTTTTTAGGTATTGGTCTTTTAAGTATTGAGCTTTAGGACAAAGTCATATTTAGGTGCGACGATGAGCGAGCGAGGTTACTTAGCGAGCCGAACGAGTAAACTGAGCGTGCCGCGGCAGTGACCGACTATGCACCAGAAGAATTTTCGATTAAAATCGATTGGCGTCAATCCCGGATCCTAGTTCAAAAAGATGGTATAAAAGTATTAAGTATAATTTAGATAAATTGAATTGTATTAAACGTATCACAATATTGAATATTTGGTGCTCATTTCTTTTAGTTTTAGGGACCAACAAGTAACGAACAGAAAAATAATTGTATAATTCTAAGAAGATTAAAATTAAAGAAGATTATTTTATATTTCAAAGAAAGAGGATCACTAAATAGATGGCTATATAGATTTTTTCCTTTGCTGATTTTGCAACATTAAAACGATCATTATAAAACTACAAACTTACGAGAAGAAAAAATACAATCATGTGATTCGAATTCAAATTCATTGCGAACTTTAACTTGCGTGTTTGTAGTACAACGCAAGTTGAAGTATAGGTGTTGCTCCATCCTGATACGATGGTTGAAGAACGAGAGCAAAAATTAGAAATACGAGTCATTGTGTCATGTTAGCCCAATTGGTTAGTAGCATACCCCGGCTAAAGGGGTGGATGGACGCGGGTTCGAATACCGCACATGACTATAATTTTTCACGCGTAAATTTGTAATTTAATTCGCCAAGCAGGCGTTATTGCAAACAACAATATTAAAATTAAAACGATTTATTTAAATACATGCCTTTTAGAACCAAGGATCAAACTCAAATCTACCTGATACTAACGCGACCCTTTTGAAAACTGAATCAATGAGCCACTCTGAAACATTCGACCAACTAGGCAACTGAAACACAGCAATGCAAACAAAACAAAACAATCTGCTTGCTGACTGAATTAATGGACAAGACGATTAAATATAGTTGATTGGAACGAGTCGCCGTATGCAATATTGCTACATAATCAATCAACTTCCTACCCTAAATCCACTATGGGGTGGTACAATATCATGTTCTTCACTTCTCATGCTTGTTCGTTTCTTGTGTATGCCCGGTATAAGCAGACTAATACAGGTTTTTTATGCTCTAGTAAATGAAAGTATGATTTTTAAGCATATGTGCATTTTTTTTAATTTGTTATTAGTACCGCTTACACGAATTACACTTATGACTATATAATAAGATAACTAAATAAATTATTAAAGAATTATATAAAATTAATGTCAAAAATATAAATATGTCATAAAAAATATTAACAAAAAGGAATCACAAAAATAATAGTAATGTATACAAATGTCAATGATAAAGAAAAATAATGGTAATAATACAATACCTAATTGCTATGTCACATGCAATATGTTTAATTTTTACGGACTTCAAAAGAAGTAGGAGGTTTTATTATGAATTGTAAACCTATTTGCAAGGAAAATAAACGTATTTATTATTATTATTTTGAAATGTTATGTCAAAAATTAACCCAAAGGTACGATTGTTATATACGATAGTTTTTATTTGTATTAAGACAAGTATTGTAACGGAACAGGCACGGGGCCAACCTGATGTTCAATGGAGTAACCTCTGCCTATAATAGATTCATTTCGTCACGAGAGACGAATTGCTCTTCATCCGTCACCCTCAGACATAAAGTTGTTAAGTCTCATGTGCCTGTAGTTTTACTTAGTTAGACTTAATATCATACAAGCAAAACTAATATTGTTGTCTAATGTAAACCCGTATTGCAATGACTGGTGCCTGAAGTAGACATAAATAGTCTGTATCACAGGTCACCAGGCCCCACTCAACGGATCTGACATCATAATTAAATATAGACTATAACTCATAACATAAATAGTAGGTAACTGGTTTTATACAAAATATATATATAACTATCTTACAACATATTTTGAAGGTAGTTAGTATAAACATGCTATCAGAGTCATTTCACAGTTTAAAGTGTAGTGTATGTGTGTTGTGTTGGTGCTCGTATGCGTGAATATGAACTAGTATGTTTATAGAATGAAAGGTTGTGTTGTGTCAACTGCAAGTTGCACCTATGAATGTGTGCACTGCGGAATGCTTAGTTTATATTTAGACGTATTGTAAGCGTGTGTGCCAACCGTATTGATAACATTGTGACATTAGTGATATTTGTTTTAACGTGTGCGTGAACACATCATTTGCTTTTTATACTTGCAACCTACGAATAAATTCATATTTATTCGTAGCTTGCAACAGTATTGCGTGTGTATAGACTGTAGGCTACGTAAATGACGCTAATGTTTGTGTGTTATTGTTATGAGATTCTGTGTAAGGAGCATGTTGTGAATCAAGTCAAAGAGGTGGACTCATTTTTCAAGGGTGATATGTCAAGTTTTAAACTCATTTACAAGATCAGGACATACGCACGGACGGTTCGGCGGACATACAGACGACAAATAGACAGCGGATTTTCATTATTAGGACTCCGTTTTGCCCCTTGGGCACGTAATCTTCAAAGGAATTGCAGATATGACCGAGAAATCATGATAAATATAAACATAGCGAAATTTTGTGGGAGAAGATAATATATAGTATCCCTTTACGCTGAAACAGCTCAATTGATTTTGATATAACAAAATTTATAGACTTTTTATAGTAATTAAACAACTTTAAACGGTTTAAATCGCGTATATTTATCATTATTTTTGTCCCGACGTTTCAAACACTTTGCAGTGATCGTGGTCACGGGGTGACTAATTGGTTTTATTTCCCACATGAGTTATTAAGAAATTATTTGTCCTACCGTCAGAAATTGTAGGTATGATATTAATATATAATATAACATATTAATTATTTATTAACTTATATTAATCATAACGTTCCTTATTCACGCAGTATTCGCTCACAGTGTCCAGAGGTCTTGCTGATTTGTGTCGACCTTGGGATTTAATTAATTTGATAACAGGATCCCAAACAGTTGGTACTTGCCAACCATCATCTCTATTGAAATTTGGGTACTGTTTGATTTCAATAGCCTCGCGTAACATTCTTGGCATAAACCGGGTCTCTCTGGCGAGGATTTTTGGATTGTCAAACCGAATGTAGTGGTTGGGTTTGCCTTGGGCATGTTCACAAACCGCAGATCACACAATTAGTCACCCCGTGACCAAGATCACTGCAAAGTGTTTGAAACGTCTGGACGAAAATAATGATAAATATACGCGATTTAAACCGTTTAAAGTTGTTTAATTACTATGTGTAATAATCGCGAAAACCTAAGACAACATTTTAGACTTTTTATGTCCTGAATTAAGAGTAAATACTTTTCTTTATCATCACTTTTCATCTTCTCTATGCGGGTGGAACTGCGGGGCGTAGCTAGTAGTTTTACTTAGCCCTCATTTACATTACAGTAGGTACAACACATCTTTACTTTTAGATGTAATCCAAGAATTGTAACACAAATTATGCTGGAGCGTCTTGATTTGGCTCGTCCATAATTAAAGGGACAGCTTTTGGGTCTACCCACAGATGAATTGATGAGGACAACGCGGCCTTTAGACCTTTGGCCTACACTAAATAACTGGTTACTGGCTATTTATGAGAACCTATTATGAGATAGTATCAAGCATTTTTGCTAAAATATAATGAAATTCACACATAAGCTTTCCGCGCGCAGTATTGGTATGATAATGTTGTTGATAATTTTAATGATTTTAATTTCAATTGACTTTACTTATAATCATTAATTTATAAGTGCAGCGCTTTCCACACAAACATAATACAAACGTAGTTTCATCATGTTAAAAATACCGATTTAATTTTGAATATGGCATCTATTACCCATTATATACATTCTGGTTTTACTGTTTTACATGAAATTAAGTGCCTTCTGCCAAAATTATTCGGTTAATAATTTAGAGTAGGTATAATCCTAACAGTATGAGATTAAAAAACTGACACACTTCAAGCATATTTTATAGGTGGCTCCAGGACATGCATGCAAAATTTCACAGAGTACGAACTCTTGATATTTTAAATGTGGCGAAACTACATACGTTTCTAAAACATAAATAAATATCTCAACCAACTAATATAACTAATATTAGTTGGTTGAGACATTTATCCAACTAATATAATCAGCACTACCATTGATAGCCTTGCTTTTTACCTGAACGGCACTTTTTTTTTAATGGGATTGTGACGGAACAAGCTCGACGTCCACCTGTTATTAATTGGACTAACCTCTGCCTATAACAGATGCATTACATCACAAGTGATGACTAGCACCGCGCCCTGCACCCTGAGACATACAGTTGTAAAATGCCTTATATGCCTGTAATTTTATTGGCACTCGCGGCCTGAATAATCCTATACGATATTCTGCCATTTAATCAAACAGGCAAATAACTTTGATTGATAACGTTGAACTGCTGGCTTAGCCTAGTCTAGTCAGTAACTTGCGTAACTTTTTCGGGCGCATCGCAGGCTCCTGCTTGGCACGATCGCTTTCCTCGCTCGCCTCGTGTGTTTTGGTCCCCAGTAGCCTAATACGGTCCTTCGCGCTTTGCTCGTTGTCGCACTTAAAGCTGACTTTGCTCTAGACAGACAGTTAATGAAATTAACGTTAAGACTGAATTTCAACTAGGCCGCTAGTAAAACGGTCCCGTTGAGTAAAAAACCTAGGCTTTTTTTAACGGCTGAATAAGGTTTAGTTGACTGCAACATGTATAAAATAGACACACTAACTTAAGATTTGATAAAACACCTGTTTAACGTATTTTCACTATTACATTTGAGGCAGGAATTTCAAAACAAATTGTCTCCGAGGGTCTTAATTTGTCTCGTGCGTAATAAAAGGGATAGCTTTAGAGCCCAGCCACATTCAGATTGATGTGGCAAATTTGACCTTTTGATCTGCAGCCTACACTAAATTACAGGCTTTCTAGCCACTAATTAGTAAGCTTTCGTAGCGTAGTTCTTAAATGATCAGCTAATTTAAGGTTGAACTGTATGGTCACTGCTCCATACAAAATTCGTAGAGTGATCAGTCCCTTATTTGAGATTTTAGGTCCAGAACTAAACATGATATCAATATATCTCTTCTTTATCTAGGCTTGTATCGGCACCGATTTGTAAAAAAAATCCAAACTTGAAAGTTATTAGCCTCGAAACATAACGAATTTTAGATCATGTTCAGACGTAAATAAACGACTAATAGAGCATGAAATCCCTAAAACGGTTTCCATGGAAGCACAGCTTAGTTCGTGATCATTTTGGATAATATTTTTCAAAGAAATACATCCAGTAGTTTATTCATAAACACCCTAGAGCCAAAGGTCGGCACATATAGTTTTGCGCGCTAGTTTTTCGTTCAAAATGTTATCTGCAGTCATTAGGTAGTTATATGGACGACCGCTAGTGGTATTTACTACTGAGGACTTCCGTGTACAGTGTGCATGTTAATCCGTCAGTCCCGGTTGTTGTCTTAAGATGAAAGTCGGTATTGATCGCTGGTAGGACTTTTTGCGAATACCCACTTAAATATCAAATAGAATATGTGTCTCCGAGCAGTTTACGGTGTGTTCTGGCAGTTGTCGTCGAGAGCCAGTAATTCTTGATTAGCCTGAGTAACAGCATTGACTGCAGTATCATTTACCAGCAGGTAAAATAGTGATCGACGGATAGCCAATCAACTACCGAAAATCTAGCATTTCACAGTGATGAAATGGATTGTAACGAAATGTTCACATTTATTTAAAATATTTTTTTATGATGTTAAGAACTGTCACACTATCACACTTATATTATAAAAGCGAACGTTTGTGTCTGTGTTTGAATGTATGTTACTGCTTCACAACAAAAGAAGTTGAGCTCTTTTGATGAAATTTGGTATGGAGGTAGATGAGATGCTGGATTACCACAAAGGATACTTTTTATCATGATCATCATCCATCAACACACGGATGAAATCCCGGGGCGTATTTACTGAGTTATATAATAAAACAAAACATACTTTAAAGTGTTGAAATGGTTAAGATAGTAAGCACGCAATATAACATAGTTTTCTTGCTTAGCACCGTGCATAAGAGTAAAAATATTAATCAATTTCCTTACAAATTTACCTACTGGTTATCTTGTGTTCATGGCTCAGATATGTGTGATTTAGGGTCTATAAGCCAGCCATCAGCACATATTAAAGCGGTTTGATGCTATATTTACGTAGAACTAATTCCCAGTACTAAGTGTACTCGCATACATAGTTTCAACTTAATGTATCGTGAAGTTTAATTTTGACAAGATATAGCATCTTTTGCAAATACACACAGAAAAAAAATATGTCTTAAAATAAGAACCCAATATCTCTCAACTGATGTATCTTGACCTCAAATATTAATGCTTTCAACGAAGATAATCACGCTAACGTATCAAAAAAGCCAAGTTTTTAGAATTAAAATGTAAATATTTTGTGTCAATAGTTTTGCTATTTTTCACAAGAGTTGTAGTTTGATTAAAAACATTTTATTACTTGTTTTAAAAATGAAAATATTTTGTCTTAGTGGTTTTGATTGAAGAATTATTTCTCACACCAAAGAATATCTAAATTTTGACTAGAGAAACAGTTTCGATGTCTAACTAAGAATTGTAGAATCTTAAAGGAAACATTAAGTTACTCGGGACAAAATTGTATTTTTGCACTCAAGAATCAGTGATACATGGAAGAAGAATGAAAAACACCATTAATCTAAGATTAAATTAATTTGTTACAAAATAATAAGTTCTCCGTCCAAGAATGAGTCATACACGCAACAACAAATAAGGACCACTTCACACCAAGATAAATATTATTTGCTACAAATTAATAATTTCTCACTAATGGTCCCCGTTCAAGAGTCAGTTAATCTTGCCATCAAGAGTTAAGACAAAATAAGGCTAAGATATTTAATAAATTAGGTATTATATACTTGAAATCTTTTTGTTTTCAACCTAAGAAATTAATTATTGTTAAATGACAGGTAATAAGTGACCTGGCGGGTGCCGGGTGCCACCCCCGCCCCCTCACATTGTAGGAGCAACCTATCATTGCTACCTGTGGGAGTCGTAAGAGGCAATTATAGGTAAAACACCGGAAAGTGGGCAACAGCGCCTTCTGAGAAATTTATATATAAACTGCAATCCCCGAGACGCCTGCCAAGCGTAGGGATTATGGCAAACCACTCCATAATGGGGGAGGTTGTGATTAGCAGTGGACGATCTGGCTGATACAGTAACCAGTAATAAGATTAATAAATAAGTACTACTAAACATCCGCCAGCGGCTTCGGTGGTCGCGTGAATAAAAATACCATCTCCATAGGTGAGGTGGTTTTTGTACTAGAGATTTCTTGTAAAACCAGTGAGCATACACCTTTGCTATTATTAAAGATATGAGAGATTCTTTAGAATATTTATTAATTATTACTCGGCTAATACTAACAGTTATATATAGTTCGGGCTTATTCGGAAATGTCACGTTAAATTAGTGGTGGAAAACGAAGGTGAATTAATATCAAGATGCTTGATAACGAGTAATTATTAATCAATATAAATATGAAACGATCTGCCAGAAAAATCTAAAATCATTCTCAGTCATCCCCCTTGATCCAGGGTAAATACCCTTAAATGCTTTCAGAAAAATGCCATATGATCGTAGCTAATCATAATCAGCCATGGGTAATAAAGATGACTATACCTACCTGATAATATGTACTCATTACTGCAATGGATCCAGTCTCTAACGCAATTTTATACCAAGAGTGTATTACTTCGACCAATGTCCAATAGAGGATAAGTTATTTCATTCAAGAGTACATGCAAAGTGTTCATTCAAGTATCAAATTTCATAAGCCAAAAGTTTGTCCGTTCTTGTGCCAAAATCTAAGAAAAAGAACTTATTGTAGGGGAAATACAAAAATCTTGTATGAAGAACGAAGCAATTTAGCTCAAAGGAAGTGTTGCTATATAATTATTTTACCCCCCTTATCATGGAAAATCATTCAAATATTTACCACGAATGATTTATCGTTTCACCATTTATTAGGCTATCTCGTATAACACCAAAAAATCATGCCAGTCATTTCAAATTTACTCATCCAATAATCAAACGCGCCAAAAAAAGCAAAGAACTCGTTTCGACGTGGCTACGTCTTTATATTTGCTTTGTGGAAAGTGGGAGTGAGAACCAACTCGAAAAATGACGATAACGCGAATGTAATTTTAATTATACGTTGTGGAATATATTTATATATTATTATTGTGGACTAGTTAAGGGGGAAACTAAAAACATATCTACTCAGAAAAAAAGAGGTTCGATTCCCGTGATGGAAGAACTATTTACCTACAACTTTGTAGAAAACCTTCGGTGTCCGACTCGCACTTGGCCGTTTTTTAATTCATGTCCCATTTTTGGCGAAATTACTCCGCTTTTTTACTCAAAAGGTTCCAATATCCCGATTTGCTCAAAAATCTGGCTACGGTGTACGTACCACACATAACCACAGGATTTATGCGATTTTATCGGTATTCTCTAGTATAACGTTAAAACTCTTTGTTGCTTAACTAGGCTACTATAAGTGTATAACAAAAACTTTAACTATTCTATTTTTATATGTTGTGATTTACGAGGAACGTACTTTAATATTTCGGTAAATTTTTATGGACTGGGCAACCCCACCCCACCGTTATCATTCATTCCGCCCGCCCGTTTGTGCGCGATTCGCTACTTACATAGCTTTTCGAAGGAAACGCATTACTTTTTTTATTTTATTATATATACATACATACATACTTTCTTTCGACGGTTTGCAAAGTTTAAATCTCTCCGAAGAAAGAAGAGAACGTGCGTGCCATCGTTAGGCATTATGGTGCCATCCATGCTAGATGACTTCCAAGTAATGAAGTAGTGCTACAGGACTGGGGTATCCCGCCAGCTGTAGTTAATAACTTAAAAGGTAAGTGAGATGTATGAAGCGATTTGTATTAAATTAGATACCGGAGGCGATTCTCCGACCTTTTATTATTTTGATTGAGGCTTCATCGAGGTTTGCTCATCCATTGATGATTTAGGTAGGTTTATATAGGCAATATAATGGGCTTCACATTAGGTTCTAGTATAGGGGGATACACTAAAAAGGGCTTAGAAGACCAAGTTAAGTGGTCCTCGATCCATTAACGCATCTCATTAGCTAATAGGTAGTACCAAACCTTGAATAGTATAGTTTTGTGTCAGTGGATCACCCAACTCTCTACACTTAAGAAAGTCCTACAACCTCTCGAAGTAAGAATATGTACTTTTAAACAAAATAATGAGTGCGATTTCATATAATACGACTTGTTTCTAGTGTTAAATGATTGTTATTTGATTGTGCTATAACTACTGCTATATTGTTAAATGAATAAAGTTATTGGACTCGTGTTGTATGTTCCTGTCTGAAAAAAATGATATAACCGAATTCTAGAAAGATGAAGCCATGGGCAGCAGCTAGTGTACATTCACTTTTCATTGATGATTATCATTCATAGATCTTTACAAAGCAGAAGTAATTAAGTACCTACTAAGGTTTTTTGTCTTATGATTTCAGATGCTATTTGTAATGATGATATTACTTGGTTAAAACATAACAATGAACTATGGCACCAAGTAGTACAGAAATGGAACAACACAAAAGAACAAAATATTCATACCATGCATGAACTCCCGGAATTTCGGAGCATTTTATAAGATATCAAGGATTGGTATGTTCTTTAGATAAAATTACTATGTACTAATTACATTATTAGGAAATATCAACTTTATAATAGAGATATTCTACGCTCAGTAAGCGATAATTTGTTTAATTTTATAATCTAAGGAAAAATTTATAATGTTAAAATGCTGGAATCTATATAATTTGATTTGCATTTTATGTTGATATACTTTGCTCGGTAAGCGTTAATTTATGGATTTTATTTTATAATTTAAGGAACATGTACCATGTAAAAATGCTTGAATGTAATTAATTTGTTTTTGTATTTTGTGGTGATATTCTTAGCTCGGTCAGAGATAACTTTTTATAACTAAAGGAAAAATAAATGCCAGAATATAATTGAAGGATAAATAGATCATGTTAAAATGCTTTGATAAGTATAATTGTTTTTTGGGTGATACTCTTCGCTTAGTAAGCGATAATTTATGAGTTTAAAGAAAATGGATCATTTAAAAATTCCTGAATATAATTAATGTGACTTTGTACTATGTGGTAACATTCCTCACATAGTAAGAAGTAATTAAAGACTGTCATTTTATAATTTAAGGAAAAATGTATCATGTAAAAATACAACAATCTATACAATGTGTTTTTGTAGTATAACTATGTGAGTTACATTATTTTCAGAAAAAAAACGCTTGAATACTAATTGTGATGTCTCTTACGTATTCTGTATTAACTATGACATTTTTCACTCAGTAACCTGTGTCCTATTGTGTTTTTTTTTTAATATATTTTCATTTTATATCTATATCTTTCGTTTGAATTCTATTGCCCTGCGCTTAATAGGCTATAATTTGTGTGTTTCATTAAACAGATGAAATTGAAGTCGTTAGCATCGTTTCAAGTCGAGATTACAAAAATTTCAACGATTTTAATTTTTGCTATTATAATCATTCATTTGTCCCAATAATGTTATGTTTTCGTTTTAAAATATTTTATGCTTTGAACTTTTGAGTAACTTTTACACTTTCAAATATAATATAGATTTGTTTAGGAAGCAGCCTTAAGTGTTATTGTTATCTGCATTCAGAATATCTTGTCTCTACATTTCTATCATTTAATAACACATGATACTGCTTCCTAAACACATCTCTAAGATTTAACGAAACTAGTGAATACTGTTGTAAGGGTAGATTGAGACTGTTAGATTGAACAACTTTTCCAATGAAACATGAATTGAAATCTGGCCAATTTATTTGACCTCCCAAACTACGCAGTAATTTGTTTTGTATGGGAAGTAAAAAAATAAGATGGATTTCAACCCATGTTTCAGAAAGGCTATTCCATTTCACGGGCTGAATCTTCCCTTTAAATAGTATACACAAATTTTGTTAGACCTTAAATGTTTTGTAAGAAAAAACATTTTGTGTAAGTCAAAGCAGAAAATATTTTAAAACGAGAAAAAACAATGATTGGGTTTAAACCATAAACAATCTTGAAATAAATTAGGAAGTATCTTGAAGGAAATAACAGGAATCTCTAGTTAAAATAAAAAACATCTTGAAAGAAAATAGGAAGTACCTTGGAGGAAATAACATGAATCTCTAGTCGAAATAGAAACATCTTGAAAGATAACAGGAAGTATCTTAAAGGAAATAACATGAATCTCTAGTCGAAACAGAAATATCTTGAAAGAAAATAGGAAGAATCTTAAAAGAAATAATAAGAATCTCTGGTCAAAATAGAAACATCTTGAAAGAAAATAGAAATTATCTTATAGAAAATAACATATATCTCAGGTCAAAACGGAAATAATCTTGAAATAAAATAGGGAGTATCTTGAAGAAAAAAGCGTTTCACTCTTGGTTGAAAATTGAAAACAATAAAAACAAATGTTAAATATCCTTTATTTAAAATAGGTGCATTCTTGCAGTAAAACAGTTTAAATTAAAAAAAAAGATTTTTAAATGCTTCACTTAAAATAGTTTCGCTCTTAAAGTAATAGCTTTGAGTTCTTCATAAAACAAGTTTTTGTTTGTTAAAACAAGAATATATTTCTTGAGCCAAGAACTATAATGCGAAATATTTAATATCTTGAAGTGAGACATTTTAGACTTTCCTTATATCGAAAACCCATCCGTTCTTAAGTCAAATAATATTGCTTGTCTGAAGAGATTATTTTTTTCTGTGCAGCCTAGCGCAGAACAGCGTGTATCAAATGGTCCTTGCAAGGTGGTTAAGAGCCACAGGTATTTGTGACCTTCGAGGTACAGTTATTGTGTTAATATAATGAACCTATAAACCACAAGGTACAAATGTGTAACTTATAGTTCAGAAGTAAACAGATACAAAATCACAAATATACGATAGGAAAAATTTAAGTCATGTGCATCCCGCACATGATCCCGTATATTTGTGATTTTGTATGTAATCCGCATAGCAGGCGTTATTGCAAACCTAACAATATTAAAAGTAAACATATAGTTAATTGTATCCCATATTATTAAGTAGGTCCCAAAAGAACTTTACAATTTTTATCCAAAGATGCGAATATAATCTTTGACTATAACAAAATACCTTTCCATAGGTATTTTGAACAACCCAAGTGTGGGCTTTTAGAGCAGAAAATAATTCCTGACGTTCGAGCCGCAATGTATGCGCGGACGGGATGATACCTCAGGCTGGAGATTAATAAATCATACCTATGTTTCCTTCCACCGCTGAATGGGCCCGGAACACTGAAACTCCGTGTTTTCATAACGCACACAGAATAGACGGAGAGTTTAAAACGTGAAAATCAGAACCACTATGAATTAACTTTAACATCGCGGTCCCTATTCATAACCCCCGTTGTCTAATGAAACATGTTTATATAACACTATCATAAAAACATGTTCTCATAATGCTTCACTCATATATTGCTATGTTTTTTTTATGCTTCATAGGTTATCCTTCCACCACTCACCACTATCTCACCTGATGATGTGGTCGAAGATGTAGTTTAGGCTAACCAAGAATTACTTGTGTGATTATCATATTTCCAAAAAAAAAAACCTGTTGAGTATTTCAAAACATTTAAAATTAAAATATCTATTACGTAGGCGTTATCTTTATCGAAATGTGTCTTCATACGTACACGTGTATTATATTTTCCTGTTTAGTTTCAATAAGCTGTCCAAGAATAAAATACGTAGGACCCGATTCACGCTCGAGTAAAAACATTTTGTGCTTCATATATTTGTAAATGTCATGCTCTAATGATAAACCATTTAATATAAGATAGCATATTGACTGCCTTCCACGTATTAAGGCTCGTGGTGCTTTTCACACAAACGTAGTTTCGTCATATATTAAATACTAAGTGTTCAAACTTGGTGAAACTTTGCATGTATACCCTTCACCCTTATATCTATGCTTCTGGTTTGCTAGATATCCGTAAAATTAAGTTTATTCAAAAATAATTCGAAAAATTGTTTTGTATTGGAATTGTTATTTTGACATTTCGGGATAAAATAAATAATAAATCGAAATACTGGCAAACCAGAAGCATAGATGTTAGCAATATGCATACAAAATAGTACAGAATTGTGGCGCGAACTGATAATTAACGTTCTGAAGGCGTTATCACGAATATATTTTGAACTGAAAATTACGAGTTTAAGTGACAACGAAATGGATTTGACCAACCGTAACAAAAGAAAGATCTGGAAAATGATAAAAGGATCATGAAAATTATGCAAAATACTTGATACCAAACATAAGTTAGCTCTCACTGCCATGTCTCACGTACCCTTTAAAAGATAAAATGAAATATTTCGTAAAGCCATAACGCTCTAAACGGGCGTTAAAGTCGACGCGTGATTTTTCCGCGTTTCCGCCGTGATACGAAGATGAATTTTTGAGTTTTATTGCCCCAAGTAGAGTTTTACGAGACGTGTATATGTTACGTTACGCCCATCCCCAGCTTGAGAGGTACAGAACAATAGGATATCGTTGGAATACAAAATGGGACGTATTTGCATAAGTAAGAATGCAAACCGCGTTTCGTGAGATTTCCTCGGTAAAAATTACATAAATTATTTTGAGAAGATTTCATTTTAGTAAATTCACTTCCAGGTTTTGAGAAATTTTAAGTTATTTTCTGTTGACTTATTATTAACCAACGCAAACATTCTCAACGCATGGCGAGGGTTGGCGTCGTAATGTAAACTTAGAAACTGAAGACAAATCTTTTGCAATTATATTCATATGTTGTATTGTGTATTGTAAGGCTCAAAACACCCCAACATATTTTTTTTAAATGAACATACTTATGTAATTGTCCTTAGTACTGTTTTGCTTAGTACTGTGTTTAGCGTAGGGGTTTTGTTCAAAGCATAAGCGAAGGAAAATCTTTGTAATTAGTACTGTTTACACCGACCTGATACCTTTATTCACCAGTTCTACGGTCACTTTAATTAAAACAACACTAAAACACTGAATTGTTTGCACTTTACAGCTAACACAATGCTTGAAACTGTTTGTGCTTGGATCACGTGGGCCAAAGATAATTGCTCTATATCTCGTTTCAAACTCTAAGTAACTGGTCGGCCTAGACTCGACCTTATTTGTACCCAAAAGCCATAGTTTCCAGAATTTTCCATTCAAGTCTAGATAGAAAAACAATAGGGGTCATAAATCAACATCTTTTTTTTCATGCCTTATAGGTTAGCCTTTGACCACTATCTCACCTGATGGTAAGTGATGATGTGGTCGAAGATGTTGTTCAGGCTAACCAAGAAGTACTGGCTCTCAAGGACAGCTGCGGAACACACCGTTAGGTGCTTGGCGACAGATTTTCTACTAGAGGGTGGTAGCTAGCCAGCGGGTATTCGCAAAATGCACTACCACCATGCTATAACGACTGCCATCCTAAAAGAACAACTGGGACCGACGGCTTAACGTGCCCTCCGAAGCACGGAAACGCTCAGTAGTAATGTCACTAGCGGTCACTCATCCAACTCATGACCGCGCGCGACGTTGCTTAACTTTGCTGATCGGTTGAGAACAGCTAAGTAAACTTCACTACGAGCGCTTCAACCTCAACGTTAACAACTTTTTATGAAATCAACGCAAACTTACTACTACTTATACTGTGATGTTTACTAGTTGCCCGAGAACAGTGAATATTTTATGTAGAGAGTAGCTAGGTTCTCGATTTCTTAGACTTATTACTTGTGACTTGATAAATAACCCATAGTATTGACTTGGTAATTCTAGATTGTTCGAGCTCTTGCGCGGTATACCTATTAGAGCACCATATATATAATTAATATTTACTTTGAGAAAAAATTTTTTTTTTCGTTATAGGTCCTTTGACCACTATTTCACCTGATGGTAAGCGACAATATGGTCGAATATGTTGTTCAGGCTATCCTAGAAGTAGAACTATAAAATAAATGATTGTATAGTGGAAACATATACTAATTTCTATCGTGATTTAATGTATCCAATTTTATAAATTTAGGTTTTAGAAAAATACACAATTTTCTACCGTACTTTTAGCGATCAGAGTACCAAGTAGTAAGGTAATAATAATTTCCTCTATCTAAAAAGTGCCCAAAAGCATTGCTATAATGTCTCGTTTGTGTTTTTATTTAACTGCCATGTTTCTCCGTAGGTACAGAGTGAAAAACAAAAGCATACTAAATAATTACAAAAGCTCCGGAACAAAAATTGTCCCCACTCACATTTCACAACGGGCCAAATTGAAACGTTAAATCTGTCACCCGTGGACCAATTTATGGCATTCACCACGCATAATTACGAAGGTTTTGTCCATTAATGTGTCATTAACGAATATTTAATGGGGGTTTAACATTCCGCGGAGCGTTACAAAGTTTTGAACTCTGTGTTTTACTGCTAATCAAAATTCAAGTATGCTAATTTTCTGAACTGAAACACTATTAAGTTCAGTCTGTTTCACGATTTTCGGCGTAGAGTGTGCTTTCGAATTATTTAATTATGCTCTGGATAGGTATTTTGTGGGTGACATATACTCGTTATGGGGTTGTGGGGATGTGGGCGTATTCTCGATGTGGATATAATTTCTAACTACGAGTTAAGTTTGCATAACTTAATTGTAAATAGACTTTTCAATTGTAGAACAGAATCACATAATTAATTTAACATAAAACTTATCAGAACGCTTGGTCGATGAAACGCGTGATCAAAATGCTGGCACCTATTTGGCTCAACGAATAACCATTGCAATTCTACGGGGCAATGCTGTCAGCATGCTGAGCACGCTGCCAACTGGTATTGGGCTAGACTCTAGAGAGCATTTGGACTACCTGTGAGTCTACCATGACTTATAGGTTGTCTAAATGCTTTTAAGCAATGATAGCTATGGACTGCCGTGCCGCAGTACCCTGGTTCGATCCTCACCGCCGCGGCGGTGTGAGCTTCACCGTATGATGGAAGGGCATTTTGCGATTGCCCGCCGGGCTAGCACCCTCAAGTAGAAAGTCTGTCGCAAAGCACCGAACGGTGTGTTCCGGCAATAGACCTTGAGAGCCAGTGAAATTACAGGCACAATGAGACTTAACAACTATGTCTTAATGTGACGGGCGCAGTGCAATTCGTGACTTGTGATGAATTGCAACTGTTATAGGCAGAGGTTAGTCTACTTAACATCAGGTGGGCCTCGAGTTTGTTCCGTCACAACAACATTTAAGAAAAATACTTTTATTTTAGTTGCTGTAGTGTTGTATATAGATCGTAGTATTTTGTTAATAAAGGCATATCACCGGTGAAAACATAATTATAGTTAGCATGTTTGTTAAAAAAAAATAGTTAATGAGATTTCCCAAAAACAATAATTTTAATATATTGTTCTGTATGTTCGACTTTGAAGGGTATTTTTTGCGCTGATGAATCACTATCACCTATTTAACGATTATAATAACAAACTTTCGGTACATAGCAATGTATAAAGTGTGCATACCAAGAATACACAAATCACACACACCTCATTCACACAGACACAGACACACACACACACACACACACACACACACACTCACACACACACACACACACACACACACACACACACACACACACACAGACACACGCACACGCGCGCGCGCGCACTAACATCACTTTCACGCAAACAGTTTATTATTCTAACTCGTACTCACTTTACAGCGCTCCTCACAAACTAAATATACAGCTGATGTTTTACATTAGTTAATATCTGATTAAAGCTATCTACACCATAATGAATTTTCCCATTATAATTATAGTTATTGTCTCAGAGTTCCAAGATACAGACCCATGCCTAGTTTGGAACTCGCTGGATAATGTCTTTTTAGTTCAAATTTGTCAACAATTGTGCTCTTTAATAAGTGTATGTTATAGTTATGTAACTCTTTCTGAAAATAAAACATTATTATTATTATTATTATAAAAATATGTACAAATATTACGTTTAGAATAAAAATAAATGTATCGTTTAAAAAAATAATGGTGGCGTGTATCCACTATATGCACGTAGGTATTTCGTATTTACAGGGACATGAGACTTAACAAATATGTCTCAAGGTGACAGGCGCAGTGCAATTCTTGACTGGTGGTAATGCATCAGGTATAGGTAGAGGTTAGTCCACTTAAGGGCGTCTTGTACTAGCACAGTAGGCAAATTTAGCGTGCGAGAGTTGCAGGCTATGGACACTAATAAGTCAAGTCAATGTCCCCAGCCGCACGCTATCAGCTTCATAGTGTAACTAAAACAGTTGATCCACTTTAGGTATCTGCTACTAAATCCAGTACTCAATTATTATATTCTTGTGACTATTCTCTTATAGTGCAACTAACACAGTTGATAACCTTTAACTATTACTATTAAAATACATACCGTTAAGTGCTTGGCGACAGATTTTCTACTTGAGGGTAGTAGCTAGCCAGGCGGGTATTCGCAAAATGCCCTACCACCATGCCAAATTACTGGTTCTATCTAGAGGCCACATAGCGGCACATACCGTTAAGTGCTTGGCGACAGATTTTCTACTTGACACATAGTGGTAGGAAGCCAGGCGGGTAATCGCAAATTGCCCTACCACCATGCAAAATTACTAGTTCTAGAGGACTCATAGCGGCACATACCTTTAAGTGCTTGGCGACAGATTTTCTACTTGAGGGTAGTAGCTAGCCAGGCGGGCATTCGCAAAATACCCTACCACCATGCAAAATTACTGGTTCTGGAGGACTCATAGCGGCACATACCGTTAAGTGCTTGGCGACAGATTTTTTACTGGAGGGAGGTAGCTTCTTAGAGGGCACTGCTGCTCACTTTCCGGTATTTTCCCTTAGTTGCCTCTTACGACACCCACAGTTAGTAATTGGGGCGTGACCATACTGTACTTTATATACTGTGGCGCGTGAAAACAATGCCATCGAGAAAGTATTTTTTTTATTTGGCATGGTTGAAATGACGTACAAGACACTCGCCTGATGGAAGATTCACGCCAGCGGATAACCATAAATGATGCAGTGTCACCATTCTGCTAATAATAATTCTGTTTATAAATATTTCTAGCTCGTAATCGCCGGAGAGAATTTTGCTGGAGACAACGACACGCGTCCTACCTCGATGACGCCTAGGCGGGTACTGAATGACGTGCGCGAGAGCTTGAATCTTTAGATTTGTAGTTTATTTATTCTTGTTAAAAAACTATAGCTAAATTTGAAAATGTGCCTTCAAACGTTACTAATAAATAACAAGCTCTATCCATTGGTAAAACTTTCACATAGTTTCATGATAGTATCTTTTAGTTCTACCTGATTTAAGTAGCGATATGGTGTCATGTTTGACATTTTTTTTTATCAAAGAAATTGTTCATAATCACGTTTTTGACTTTGTACGTTCCTGGAGAGTATGTTCAACTTTATATAAATGATTTTATATATTCTAAATTTTCAATTCTATTCGAGTTACAGATTTTAAAAAATGTCTTAAGAAGGTACAACCTCGCCTTAACATCAGGCGGGCGTCGAGTTTATACCGTCACAATTAAATACAAAAAAAAAACTCATTGGGTACTCTTAAGATACTTATTATAAAAAAGTATGAAGTATAAAAAAGAAATTAAATAATAAAATCAAATGTATAAACTTTTTCTTCCTTGGTTGCTTTATTAAAAAACTACGTAATAAGTTTGAAGTTAATTGCAATCGACTGTTATTCGCAGACATATTTTATTATTATCTTTTCATAATACAGATTGTATCTCTATATATAACAACGTAACATGTACTCGACAGTAACGCAATTTAACACAGTTGCATCTGACAGATTATTCATACGCATGGAGTAATTAGTGCCAGGTTCTGCCCGCTACGTGCAATTATAGTTATTACGTTACCTAAACAGCTGAAAAAGTAGCTATAATGTAGCCGGGTATATTATGAACTCTCTAAAATTATTTAGTGGTTGCATAGTTATGAAGCAGTGATGGTTAATTGGCATTGGCTATGGACTGCCGTGCAGCAGGTCCATGGTTCGAATCCCGCCGCGGGCTTGAGCCTCACCGCATGGTGGAAGGGCTTTTTGCGAAAGTCCGCCTGGCTAGCGACCACCCGTAGAAAATCTGTCGCCAAGCACCTAACAGTGTGTTCCGGCAGCAGTCCTTGAGAGCCATAAAAATTACAGGCACATGTGAGACCTAACAACTTTATGTCTCAGTGTGACGGGCACAGTGCAATTCGTCGTTGCCGAAATGCGTGTTATAGGCAGAGATTAGTCCACTCACAATAACATAAAAAAAAGAAATGAATACACTCGACGCTTTTTCTTAGAAGTCATTAATAAGATTTAGTTTGCGTATAAATTATTACCAGGTGGTGCTTATTACTAGCCCACACTAGGATTCCTTTTTTTTTTAATTTATTGGCAACTGGATACATAGTTCTTATGCCTCACTAGGATTCCCTGTGTTGTGGGTGGCTAGTCTAGTCTCTTCCAGGTGCATAACACATAATTGTTACAAAGATTTTTTCTTAAAATTCCTTTATAAAGGGTTTTTCAACAAGAACCATAGAACATATAATAATACTTGAAGAACTTTGTTTTTCAGTTGGGTCAACACCAACAGCATGACAGTTCTGATATTTAGTTTTTTGACGTATTCGTAGTAGATGCTTTGGCAATTGTTACAATGAATTCAATTTTGCTCGAAAATCGCATTAAAATCCACTATGAAAATGGTGGTTCTGTTAAAGTTACATTTGGTAAAATTCGTGATATTTTCGAACACCATAATCGTCCTTCGGAGACCGCCTATTATTGATGACGTGGATATCACTGACGTGTGGTTTCAACAGGACGGTGCCACATGTCACACAGCCAATGAAACGATCAATGTATTGCAAACGAAATTTCCAGATCAAATCATTTCACGAAATGCGATTCACGAGCTTCACTGCATGGTGGAATGGCATTTTAAACTCGAGAAGAAAATCTGTCGCCAAGCACCTAACGGTATGTTTCGGCAGCAGTACATGTGAGCTAGTGAAATTTCAGGCACATGAGACTTAAGAACTATATCTCAAGGTGACGGGCGCAATGCAATTCGTGACAAGTGACGAAATGCATCTTTTATAAGCAGAGGTTAGTCTGCTGTAACATCAGGTGGAACTCGAGCTTATTCCGTCACAATTACATAAAAAATTACAGTTAAAACCATAGGCTTAGCGTAGCGAAAAAATCCTAGGTCTGTGGTTAAAACTGTCAGAGGTTTTAACATCAAAATTGTAGGTTGCTCATTATAAAATACTTGTTTAATACACACAGTACCGTATTATATGTATATGTTACAGCCAAAGTAACAAATCTGGATATTATATATACTGTCTAGCCATTATATATAATGTCTACTTAATTTAGATAAAGTGATAATTGACACAAAATTTTGATATTATTCATGAGACTCATATTTCTATTGGTCACGGAGGGCCCACCAGAATGGTTAAAGAGCTTAAAAATAAATATAAGAATAGTAGTAATTTATGTGGCGCATCGCCGGCCGCTGCCGCGGCACGCTCGCTTCGCTCGCTCGGCTCGCGCGTTGTTGTAGTCACAAGTAACCTAACGCTCCTCCTCGCTTCGCTCGTCGTCGCACCTAAATATGACTTTGCCCTAGACTAAATGATATTTAACCCCTTTTTATAAATTTTACCAATATGTGTCGTGAATTATTAATAATTACTACTAAAAGTAATACATTTCGATCGTTTATTCCCATTTACCAAAACAATTTTGTGGCAATTATCACTTTATCTAAATTGAGTAGACATTATATATAATAGCTAGACAGTATATATTAGGTCCTTACATATGAAATTGGCGTTTTGTATGGGAGGAATAAAAAGTCGAATATTTTTTAATATAATATATTTAATTAATCAAAGTATGAACCATTATTTTCTATGCACTTTTGCCATCTCATAGGTAGTTCATTGATCCCTTTACTAAAAAAAACCAGTCGGACGGGAATCAATAAAATCTTTGAAGGCGATTTGGACTGCCCCATCGGAGTTGAATTTTTTCCCTTGCAAGAAGTTATCCAAATTTCGAAAAAAATGGTAATCTGTTGGAGCAAGGTCCGGGGAGTACGGAGGATGTCTTAGACTTTCCAATTGAAGCTCTTCTAATTTAGTAGCCGTCTGTAGCGCAGTGTGTGGTCTAGCGTTGTCGTGAAGCAGCAGTGGCGTGGAGCGATTGACCAGCCTAGGTTGTTTAGCCGCTAGCTTTTCCATCATGGTTTGCAATTCCTGACAAAAGACATCAGCCGTAATAGTCTGGCCAGATTTGAAAAAACTGTAATGAACAATACCGGCACTAGTCCACCAAACGCTTACAAGTAACTTTTTTGGGGTTAATTTTCGCTTGGGGCAGGATTTGGCTGGCTGGCCAGGATCTAACCATTGCGCTGAGCGCTTCCGATTATCGTAAAGAACCCATTTTTCATCACAGGTAATGATTCGGTTTAAAATACCTTCATTATTGTGCCGGTTTAGTAATGTAACGCAGCAGTCGACGCGCGTTTGCCGGTTTGTTTCAGTCAATTCGTGAGGTACCCACCTTTCAAGCTTTTTAATCTTCCCAATTTGCTTCAAGTGAATTAAAACAGTTTTATCACTAACATTGCAGCCTGCAGCTAACTCGGACGTGGTTTGCGATGGATCCGCTTCCACAATAGCCTTCAACTCTTCATTATCAACTTGAGTCTCAGGCCGTCCACGGGGCTTGTTCTGCAGGTCGAAATTTCCAGAAAGAAAACGTTGGAACCAAAAACGAACTGTGTTTTCTTTCGCAACACGACCGCCATACACATCATTCACCCTTCGAGTTGTTTCCGCAGCACTAGTGCCACGGCGGAACTCGTACTCGTAAATAATGCGATATTTAAGGTTTTCCATTTTGTAAAATGAGTGACGCAAACAGAAAAAAACAGAAGAAAAAAAACAAATGAATGACGATCATCGAAGCACAAATACATGAGTCTATAGCTGTACAAATTTGAATTTGGAATTCCTTACCAAAGAGGAGAAATTCGTGATTAAAGTGGCCAGTACGAAAAACGCCAATTTCATATGTAAGGACCTAATATAATATCCAGATTTATTACTTTGGCTGTGACATATATAATGATCATAATGCTGAGCTTATTAATAGCTATGGACTGCCGTGCCATTCAATGGCAGCAAGTTCGATCCCCACTGCCGGCTTGAGCTTCACGGTATGGTGGAAGAGCATTTTGCGAGTACTCGCCTGGTTAGCTACCACCCTCTAGTAGAAAATCTGTCGCAAGCACCTAATAGTGTGTTGCGGCATCAATCCTCGTGAGCCAGTAAAATTACAGGAAAGGGTGACGGGCGCGGTGCAACTCGTCAGTTGTGACATAGATAAATTAACAGGACTTTCATTTATCTATGGTTGTGACATAGATAAATCATTTATCTATGGTTGTAACGAAATGTATCTGTTAAAGGCAGAGGCTAGTTTGCTTTACCTCAAGTAAGCCTCGTGCTGATTAAAACCTGAGGAAACCAAGGACACTAGGATTGAACTAAGAACAAAGCGAGTGCTTCAATATATAGAATACTGACCCCCAGTTCCTGAAACGTTTGTCAAAGCTTTGATTAGTTGACAGACTAAATACTGCACGCTGATTAGTCATTGGTACACTATGACGCGATATGTGACCAATGAGCGTTCAGTATTTAATCTGTTAACTGATCAAGACTTTGACAAACGTTCCAGAAACTGGGAGTGAGCATACCAAAAGTTTCAAAGGTACGAGACGCAGAATAACTTTGCTGTAGAGCGCAACACACCAATTTTCACCTCACTACAGCGAGCAAATTGCTAGATGCAAGAAAAACAGCATAAATAAAGTAGTATATTTGCGTTAATTTATAGTAAAACGTCAAAGTTAAATTAATAATATTTAAGGTATATTCATTTCCCCTCACAAACTCGGAAAGGAGTTGTTTTTCCTTCGAAATCTGCGTGGAAAAGTTTTTTATCCGCTAGCGAGTAAAAGGTTTTTGAAACTCGATCCTCTCCAAAAGTCCAACTCCAAAATAGTTTTTAGCTTATGAGGTGAACTGACACAGATACTCGTAAATATATTTACAATAGAAAATATAAATATTACAAACAAATACATTACTTGATTCAGGTGTAATATTGCGAAGTTAATAGGAGGCACTCATGGGTTGCCGGGCTAGAATGTCACCCCCCCATTGCTAACTGTGTCGTGTGTGTTTGAAGCGCTCTTAGCGAAGATTGCTTAGCTCTTCTTTACCGATCAGCAAAGTTAACCAATGTCCGCCGCGGTCATGACTTGGATGGGTAACCGCTAGTGACATTACTACTGAGCGCTTCCGTGCTTCGGAGGGCACGTCAAGCCGTGGGTCCCGGTTGTTATCTTTGGACGGCAGTTGTTATAACATGGTGGTAGGGCATTTTGCGAAAGCCCGCCTGGCTAGCTACCACCTTCTAGTAGAAAATCTGTCGCAAAGCACACTGTTGTGTGTTCTGGCAGCTGTCCTTAAGAGCCAGTAAAATTCTAAGTTAGCCTGAATAACATCTACGACCACAGCATCACTTGCCATCACGTGAGATAGTGGTCAAAGGCTAACCTATCAGGCATAAAAAAATATATATTTACAATTTACTACAAAAACTACGAAAAAACGTATTCGTAAATATATTTTTCAGAGTGATTAAATTCTGGGGCTTAATTTTTTACATTATTGTGACAGAACAAGCACGAGGCCCACCTGATGTTTAGCGGTAACCACTGCCTATAACTGATACATTTCATCACAAGTGACGAACTGCACTGCGCCCGTCATCCTGAGACATACAGTTGTTAAGTCTCATGAGCCTGTAATTTTACTGGCTCTCAAGGGCTGCTGCCGGAACACACTGTTAGGTGCTTGGCGACAGATTTTGGCAGCTAACCAGGCGAGCATTCGCAAAAAACCTTGCGGTGAAGCTCATACTGGTGGTGGGATTCGAACCATGGACCTGCAGCGTCGCAGTCTATAGCTATAACCTCTCGGCTATCATTGCTTCAAAAATGTATCTTAAAAAGTTCAAAAGCTCATTAGTCTTTGTTTGATTTAGAACACTGCCATCTGCCGTAATATTCAAATACGCGATGTAATTAGTGCCACGTCCAACCCGTTACGTGCAATACGTTGAGCTTTAAAAGTATTATTACCATAGGTTTAATAGGACCGGGCGTTGGGTCACGCGACAGGGGAATTCATTGGAAATAATTGTATGCAACGTGCCAACAAACTAGTACTTACTATTTAGATTATTATAATTTGTTAGGTATTAGTACTATCGCATTGTTGCCTTCTTCTAAGACCTAGTTATATTGAAATGCGAAATAGATACTGTATTAGCCGGATTGTCCACTGCTGGACACAGCCTCCCTCATTAAGGGAGGCCATAATCCCCACACTGAGAAAAATCTAAAATCATAAGCGCCCTAATGACGGCCAATTTATATGGTATGAAGGCAAAAAACCGACCAAACGTAAATACAAAAACGCCTTCCAACTAGAAGGCGTTAAACGAGGTTAGTGAAGGCGCATGTTTCTTTTCGTCTTCATTTAATGTTTATTTTGTGGTCTTTCTTAAATATTGACTTTACGATGAGTCTGATTAAGTCGTACGTTATAGTGATAATCACCGCCGTAAAAGTAAGGTATATTTTATGTTCAATACTGCAATTATTATCGTATTACAAGTTCAATTCTGAAAATACTTTACGGAAGGCGTTTTTTGACGGTTTTGTTTAATATAAAACATGGTACATTTTTATTGATTGGTGAAAATCATCTTAAGACTTGTGAATTCACTTTGCGTAGTTACAATTCAACGGTAAAAGGTCAAATTTGATTTAAGCTCCAAAGTAGTTTTTCTCAGTGCACGGTTGGCAGGCGTCTATGGGGATCGCAGTGTGAGATATCAGTTCCTTAGAAAGTGCTGCGGCTCACCTTCCGGTATTTTACCTTTAGTTACCTCTTACGATACCCGCGGGTACCAAAGGGGGGTGACATGCAATATGTTACATGCAATACTATGCGAGGGCTTATGTGAGAGCTTATGAACTAAACAGGTGTTAATGCAAACATTATTAAAAAAAAACCGGTCCCCAACCAGACTATTAAAGTTTATGTGATCGAAAGAAAATCTTTTTCAAACGCAACTCTCGGAATACCGTCGCTGTATTCCAAAAGTTGTGTTTGAAAAATAGTCACCCCGTGACCACCGTTTACAGTTGTTTAATGATTACTCTATCTATTATAAAAACTGCAGAGCTTGATATAGTTCTCCGATTCCCCCTTCATCGAACGATATGCTTCATCGAAACCACGCTTAAACGATTGTCGCTTTAGCGAAAAAACTATTCGTTGAACGAACGGTTCGCCGAAACCACTCCTTGACGACGGTTTGTTTTACGAAAGAATCTTTCTACATTCAAAGTTTCGCCGAAAACACCGTTTGTCGACGGCTTGTTGTACGAAAGAATTCCACGCCGATTAAAACTACGCCTAAACTCTTCTACTATGTAGTGATGATTGTCTATGCTCAATTTGTTACGGCACAAAAGCAGTCCACCACATTCTCAATGCACAAATTGCCCACCATACCGTGCAGACGTCTACAAATATGACTTATTTTCGCTACTACAAAGCTATATCACTAACATGTTGGCACTGTTATTACACATTAGGTTGAAAGGTAAAGGTGTTATAACCATAGGTTGGTAACTAACGATTACTCACGCGAGGTATTTTGCAGGAATTCAGGGGCTGGCCTAGGTCGTTGCCGCAAAACTTTGATGTGGCACGAACGTCACTTATAGCTGATTAGCTTGTAAGGCTTGTTTTGAGTCAGTTGTAAATGTTATTAAAACCTGTCTCTACCATGAATTTTACATTAACAGCATAATGCAGTCTTAATCTTAATGACACCTGTTGAAAAAAATTATAACTAGCACCCAATTGCATTGAATCACACGTTCATATGTTTCCAATTTTAGGCTATTTAGTATACAAATCTTTGAAGTAATGCGATAGGTGATGTTTCCGGATTGGGTTAATATCAGTTAATGTGTTGAAGCAGTGATAGCCGAGCTATGTACTGCCGTACCAAAGGACCATGGTTCGATCCCCATCACCGGCTTGAGTCTCACCGAATGGTAGAAAATAATGTTTTTTTTATTGGATTGTGATGGAATACAATCCAATAAAAAAACTGCAATACACCTGATGATAAGCGGTAACCTTTGCTTATAAAAGATGCATTTAGTCACAAAAGACGGAACTGTACTGCGCACTGATATATCACCCATCACACTGAAAAAACAGTTGTTAAGTCTCATGTGTCTGGAATTTCGCTGTACAGGCTTACACGGACTGCAGCCGGAACAGACGATTGGGTGCTTGGTGACAGATTTTATATTTGAGGGTGGTAGCTAACCATGCGAGCATTTGCAAAATGCCCTTTCACCATGCTTTTAATGACTGCCATCATTTTTGTTATTTTTTTTTATAAGACAACAACCGCAATGATATTAAATTCATATAATTTCACCGGTGCATGTGGCCACCACAGAAATTTGATATTTAGTGCTTCAGCGTTCGTTTCTTTTTTTTATCCTTGATAGGTTAGCGTTTGACCACTATCTCACCTGATGGTAAATGATGATGTGGTCGAAGAAGTTTTTCAGGCTAACCTAAAATTAGTGGCTCTCAAGGACAGCTGCCGGAAAACACCGTTAGATGCAAGCATCTGACACCAAGGTACGAAGCGCTCGTAGCGAAGTTTACTTAGCTGTTCCCAACCGATCAGCAAAGTTAAGCAACGTCGCACGCGGTCATTAGTTGGATGGGTGACCGCTAGTGACATTACTACTGAGCGCTTCCGTGCTTCGGAGGGCACGTTAAGCCGTCGGTCCCGGTTGTAGTCTTAGGATAGCAGTCGTTATGGCATGGTGGTAGGGCATTTTGCGAATGCCCGCCTGGCTAGCAACCACCCTCAAGTAGAAAATCTGTCGCAAAGCACCTAACGGTGTGTTCCGGCAGCTGTCCTTGAGAGCCAGTACTTCTAGGTTAGCCTGAACAACATCTTCGACCACATTATCACTTACCATCAGGTGAGATAGTGGTCAAAGACTAACCTATAAGGCATAAAAAAAAATAAAAAAAGATTTCTACTTGAGGGTGGTAGCTAGCCAGGCGGGCATTCCCAAAATGCCCTACCACCACCTTTTGTGAGGAGGAACTAAATATATTTTTGATATACCGACTGCCATCCTGAGACTACAACCGGGACCGACGGCTTAACGTGCCCTCCGAAGCACGGAAGCGCTCAGTAGTAATGTCACTAGCGGTCACCCATCCAACTCACGACCGCGGGCGACGTTGCTTAACTTTGCTGATCAGTGAAGAACAGCTAAGCAAACTTCGCTACGAGTGCTTCGAAACTTCGTTCTTATAAATTTAATTATATACTTTGTCATGAGATGCGATTCGGCATATGTTATATTTCCAAAATATTAAGAATAAACAATACTGCGGGCAAAGTTGACCGTAAAACCGACTTCAAATGAACTGAGACCAAGACAAGAAAAAAATCCGCCCGGAGCTTCACCGATTTGGAATTTAGATATATCAAATCGAGGGGAGTTACTTATAAAATTGGGGTAAAAGGTATTCAAAAATAGCACCAGAAGGATCTATTAACAATTTTTTTTTACAAATCTGTTCAGCCGTTAACTTATGAGGGATAACAACTCCTAATTTATTTATAATGTAAGTAGGATTTATGTATATATTAGGTCCTTACATATGAAATTGGCGTTTTGTATGGGAGGAACAAAAAGTCGAATATTTTTTAATATAATATATTTAATTAATCAAAGTATGAACCATTATTTTCAATGCACTTTTGCCATCTCATAGGTAGTTCATTGATCCCTTTACTAAAAAAACCAGTCGGACGGGAATCAATAAAATCTTTGAAGGCGATTTGGACTGCCCCATCGGAGTTGAATTTTTTCCCTTGCAAGAAGTTATCCAAATTTCGAAAAAAATGATAATCTGTTGGAGCAAGGTCCGGGGAGTACGGAGGATGTCTTAGACTTTCCAATTGAAGCTCTTCTAATTTAGTAGCCGTCTGTAGCGCAGTGTGTGGTCTAGCGTTGTCGTGAAGCAGCAGTGGCGTGGAGCGATTGACCAGCCTAGGTTGTTTAGCCGCTAGCTTTTCCATCATGGTTTGCAATTCCTGACAATAGACATCAGCCGTAATAGTCTGGCCAGATTTGAAAAAACTGTAATGAACAATACCGGCACTAGTCCACCAAACGCTTACAAGTAACTTTTTTTGGGGTTAATTTTCGCTTGGGGCAGGATTTGGCTGGCTGGGGTCTGTTTTAGGGCCCCTGCTGTGGAACGTCGGATACGACTGGGCCCTCCGGGGCGCTGGCCTTCGTGGCGTCGGCGTCGTTTGTTACGCCGACGACACGCTGGTCACCGCCAAGGGGGATACCTACAGGGAGGCGGCAATCCTCGCCACGGCCGGAGTCGCGATGGTCGTGGCCAGGATCAGGAGGCTGGGTCTGGAGGTGGCGCTCCACAAGTCGGAGGCCATTTGTTTTCATGGTCCCCGCAGGGCGCCACCTGCAGGCTCATCTATAGTGGTGGGAGGAACCTCCATCCCCGTCAGGACGACGTTGAAGTATCTCGGCGTCGTCCTTGATAGCCGGTGGAAGTTCGAGGCGCACATGCGGCGGCTGTCCCCCAAATTGTTGGGGGCAGCCGGCGCACTGAGTCGCCTCCTCCCCAATATCGGGGGTGGAGAGGGCAGCTGCCGCCGCCTCTATACAGCGGTGGTCAGCTCGATGGCCCTATACGGAGCCCCCATATGGTCCGGGAGGCTCGATCGGCGGGAGACCGCCCTGCTGATTGCAGCTCAACGGACCATGGCTGTGAGAGTGTGCCGGGGGTATCGGACACTCTCACACGAGATGGCATGCGCCCTCGCTGGCCTTCTCCCCTGGGACCTTGAGGCCGGAGTCTTGGCCTCGGTCTACCGCCGCAGAGTGCGAGCGCGGGAGCGGGACGAGCGACCGGCGCCGCGAGAGTTAGCGCATTGGCGCAACAACGCTAGGGCGTTGGCTCTCGCTAGGTGGGAGGGACGACTCCTCGATGGGTCCATTCAAAGGGGGAATAGTAGTCGACGGCTCCTCGATGCTATTCAGCCCGTTCTCCGCGAGTGGATCGATCGGAGACATGGGAGGCTCTCGTTTAGGCTGACGCAGGTGCTCTCGGGACATGGTTGTTTCGGGAGTTACCTGCATCGCATCGCCCGACGAGAAGCCTCCCCGGCATGCCATCTGTGCGGCTGTGCAGTAGACACTGCCCAGCACGCACTGGAGGCATGTCCTGGAGAGGACGAACCGCGACAGGCTCTGGTCGCGGTTGTAGGGACGGATCTCTCGTTGCCGACCATCCTAGCCAGGATGGTCGCCGATGAGAGATGTTGGGAGGCAGTAGCCTCCTTCTGCGAAACTATTGTTTCACGGAGGGAGGCGGCGGAGCGTGAGAGGGAGAGAGACCCTCTCTCTCTTCCGCTCCGGAGAGCGCGGACACGGGTGCGGGCTAATCGAGCCCGCACTCCGTCTCCGCTGAGAGGGCCTGGGCCGTCGGATGCGGGGGCATCCGGCACCCTTCAGAGATAGGTCCTCTCGCGATGTTGATGCCCCCTCCGTGTTCGGGGGGCATCACACGAGGTGGAGGGGTGTTCCTATTGACACCCCTCACCGAGGAGGGCCCGCCACTTTACAGCGGGCAGCGGCGTCGACGGGGGCTGTGGTAAGAATAATTCGGTCCCACGCCCCCCGTCATCAGTCGAAGACGCTGGAACACCGTGGGGTTTTAGACGGTATGGGCGCCTTTAGCCGAGTCCGTCATACCCCGTATGCCCCCCCCGCATACGGCAATGCGTAACAGCATTTCCCCACGCGAAAAAAAAAAAAAAAAAAGGATTTGGCTGGCTGGCCAGGATCTAACCATTGCGCTGAGCGCTTCCGATTATCGTAAAGAACCCATTTTTCATCACAGGTAATGATTCGGTTTAAAATACCTTCATTATTGTGCCGGTTTAGTAATGTAACGCAGCAGTCGACGCGCGTTTGCCGGTTTGTTTCAGTCAATTCGTGAGGTACCCACCTTTCAAGCTTTTTAATCTTCCCAATTTGCTTCAAGTGAATTAAAACAGTTTTATCACTAACATTGCAGCCTGCAGCTAACTCGGACGTGGTTTGCGATGGATCCGCTTCCACAATAGCCTTCAACTCTTCATTATCAACTTGAGTCTCAGGCCGTCCACGGGGCTTGTTCTGCAGGTCGAAATTTCCAGAACGAAAACGTTGGAACCAAAAACGAACTGTGTTTTCTTTTGCAACACGACCGCCATACACATCATTCACCCTTCGAGTTGTTTCCGCAGCACTAGTGCCACGGCGGAACTCGTACTCGTAAATAATGCGATATTTAAGGTTTTCCATTTTGTAAAATGAGTGACGCAAACAGAAAAAAACAGAAGAAAAAAAACAAATGAATGACGATCATCGAAGCACAAATACATGAGTCTATAGCTGTACAAATTTGAATTTGGAATTCTTTACCAAAGAGGAGAAATTCGTGATTAAAGTGGCCAGTACGAAAAACGCCAATTTCATATGTAAGGACCTAATATTATATAGCTTTTATCAATGCCACGCTTTGTCTATTTCAATGATTGCCATCTACCTTCATTACTTTTCTTTAAACTTTCGTGAACTAAGCTCAGGTTTCTAAATCCTAAACGGGTCTTTTCACGCACGAATAAACATCAAAATATCATTGAGTCTACTCGTGACCACGGTCAATGCAACTTGATCGAAACGTCGAGGTTAGTCAAAATATAATTATTTTGAAGTTTATTCTTGCGTGAATAGACCCGTTTAGGATTCAAAAACATCTACCTTCATTGTCACAGATTATACATGACATAATTTAAGTATATAATACAATTAAGTTTATTTAACGCCAATATGTCTAGCCGCTAACTAATATGTATTGGATTTCAATGTTTCTATTATTATTTCGTATGTTGTATGTAAATTAAATAGCACTAAGAAGGCTTCCAAACTAATTTGGTTAACAAATCGCAGACCAATTTATAGAGATTGTTTTCAAACTAGTCTGCGCTCTTTTGAACTGTCGTCGGTTTATTTCTATAAGATGTGAGTCATTGCGCCCTTTTTTCTAATTCTTTACGAAGAATTCTTATCTTCTTTGGGTAAATGTTAGTAACAAATTCTTCAAACTTAAAGCAAGACAATAATGAGTTTTCTTGCGGGTGAGACCATTATAAACACAGCCGGCACACACGCATTGTCATTGAATAAATTTTTTTATGCCTAATAGGTTAGTCTTTGACCACCGTCTCACCTGATGGTAAGTGATAATGTGGTCGAAGATGTTGTTCAGGCTAACCTAGAAGTACTGGCTCTCATGGACAGCTGCCGGAACACACCGTTAGATGTTTAGCGACATATTTTCTACTTGAGGGTGGTAGCTTGCCAGGCGGGCATTCGCAAAATGCCCTACCACCATGCTATAACGACTGCCATCCTAAGACGAGAACCGGGACCGACGGCTTAACGTACCCTCCGAAGCACGGAAACGCTCAGTAGTAATGTCACTAGCGGTCACCCATCCAACTCATGACCGCAGGCGACGTTGCTTCACTTTGCTGATCAGTTGATAACAGTTAAGTAAACTTCGCTACGAGCGCTTCAAAAAACTTATGATAATGCATTATCACAATGAATATTTTTTATTAAAATTACGTTTTTTTGTTTTCTTAAATAGAAAACGGGATGAAATTACAGTCTCCGCTGTCAATATGTCTGTTCCGACATTTATAGGGCTTACCTACTTACTTATATATATACCTTTAATATTTGTAACCGTAATTAGTATCCGAATGAAATTTTAGGATTATGTGTTGGCTTGGTGGATTGCTTACACAATAAAAATATAACATAAACTTAAAAATAGAAAGGGACTCCTTACAAGGAAACCGTGTTTAACGTTACTTATGTGTGCTCTATTATAAAACGTTAACACATGCTTACAGCACGAAGGTTTTATAGTCCAAATCTGATAAACAACTTTTTTTTTAATGTTATTGTGAAGAAATAAACTCGAGGCCCATGATGTTAAGCGGACTAACCTCTGCCTATAACAGATGCATTTCGTCACAATTCACGAATTGCACAGCGCCCGTCACCTTGAGACATAGTTCTTAAGTCTCATGTGCCTGTGATTTCACTGGCTCTCAAGGACTGCTGCCGGAACACACCGTTAGGTGCTTGTCGACAGATTTTCTACTTGAGGATGGCTAGCCAGGCGGGCATTCGCCAAATGCCCTTCCACCATGCGGAAAGATAAAAGCCGGACAAGTGCAAGTCGAATTCCTGTTAGGAATCTTATATGTATCGGAATTCTCTGTACACAACACATACATGCGGCCAAGTTTTGAAGCAGTGATGGCTCAGTGGCATTGGCTATGGACTGCCGTGCCACGGGTCCATGGTTCGAATCCCGCCGCGGGCTTGAGCTTCACCGCATGGTGGAAGGACATTTTGCGAATGCCCGCCTGGCTAGCGACCACCCTCAAGTAGAACATCTGTCGCCAAGCACCTAACGGTGTGTTCCAGCAGCTGTCCTTGAGAGCCAGTGAAATTACAGGCACATGAGACTTAACAACTATGTCTCAAGGTGACGGGCGCAGTGCAATTCGTGACTTATGACGAAATGCCAGATTATAGGCAGAGGTTAACATCAGGTGGGCCTCGTGCTTAAAAAGTACGAGTCGTCGCACTTGGTCAATTGTATTTTTATTTTGAGATTCCTTAAAATATGAAGACAGTTACATACCCTCCCCTTAGACGTAGTAAAACTTAACAAAGGAATAATGTAATACGCGAAATAATCACATTACTCACATCAATTAAGTTTGTTGTTGGAGCACCAACTATTATATATATTTTGTATTTTTATATTGTATATTTTGTACAAAAACTTACCCCTAACAACTTAACGCCCTTATTACCAGGAAAATAACAACGAAAGCAAACAAGGAAGCGTTTCTGGGAATGATTTCGTTCCCTGTCATACTTGCCTTGGCATGCGGCGCCTACCCTTTATACAATTACATAATAGCGCACTTTATTTTATTTTATGCTTCATAGGTTCGCCTTTAACCACTATCTCACCTGATAGTATGATGATGTGGTCGAAGATGTTAACAGGCTTAACCTAGATTTACTGGCTCTCAAGGACAGCTGCCGGAACACACTGTTAGGTGCTTGGCGACAGATTTTCTACTTGAGGGTGGTCGCTAGCCCTACCACCATGCTCTAACGTGCACCATCCTAAGACGACAACCGAGAACTTCATATAATATGTTCTTTGCAAACATGTTAATACCTTCTAATGTTCCTTTGTGACGTTGGAAAACACATATTGTACCTACACCAACCCCGCGTGAGTGGAATAAGGGCAGGAAGATAACCAGTTAATTATAAACTGTTCCGTCTGTATACGCTTCAACATCTTTCACCTTGTTAATGCTAGACATAAAACGCTACATTGAAAACATAGAGCGATGGAACAACCCGGTGGCAGAGAGCCAAGAGAAAGTACACGATGAAAGTGCCTTTATATTGCTTCGCCTAATAATATTATAGTGTTATAAAATAGAAGACGCAACAAGCTAAAGTGCCTCTACACTATGCGTTCTATGACCTTTTTCTATCCATAAATTGCACGAAACCTTCGAAATAAAACATCGAACATAACCATTTAGTCTCTGCAAATACCTACTGCTAGTTCTCACTATGAAAGCTAGACGAATGCCTCATAAAATTTTACCAGTGAGGACCACACTTTTATATTGAAGCAATGATAGCCGGGCAGTAATAGCTATCGACTGCCGCGCCGTGCAGATATTCTGTGGTTCAATCCCCATCGCCGGCAGCTTCAGGTTCAACACATGGTAGAATAGGGCATTTTGCGAATGCTCACCTGGCTAGCTACCACCCTCAAATAGAAAATCTGTCGCCAAGCACCTAAGAGTTGTGTGTGTTGTTTCGGTAGCAGTCCCTGAGAGGCAGTAAAACTACAGGCACATGAGACTTACAACTGTAAGTCTCAGGGTGACGGGTGCAGTGCAGTTCGTCAATTGTGACGAAATTCATCAGTTATAAGTAGAGGTCACTGACAAATCCCAAATAGCTTTAATTAAACAGATTTAGCAAAATACATTTAGTTTGTAGCGGTAAGAAAATATGATTCATTAAAATTTTCTCAATAGAATAAAATTGCAAAGTCGGCTGGCTCTAAATTACGCTTTTAACGCAAATCTTAATTATTGCAAAGCAAAGCAAAACCTCATTAAGAGGGACAAGAAAAGTATTCGATTTACAATATTAGTTTTGAGTTATTAAGCTTTCTTTCGGATTTTACCCAAACTAATCGTGATTTCACCATCGCTGGTTCTTCACTCCTACACAGTCCGGTAGTAACAAAATTTCAGCTATTGACAGCGTCTTAACATCAGATAGAACTCGTGATTATGCATCACAATATCTTAAAAAACTACTTCTAAAAAATATTCCCTACACGGAAGAATGGGGCGTCATTAAATATATAATATATTTATATATTTTAAGGTTGAGTTTCTCCAGAATAAGATACATTATCCTAACTGACCAACGAGGTAGTCCCAAGCTTTGCAGTATGGACACTGGACCAATGTAGTCGTATAGACAAAACTAACAATATAAAATATCTTGGTGTAATAATAGGTTCTTTCGCAAAGAACCAAAGTCACCGACATAGCTCTCAGAATTTGCAAGTTTAAGTGGCAATGGGCGGGCCACATTGCTCGACGAACTGATAACCGATGGGGAAGAAAGGTTTTCGAGCGGTTACCACAATACACCGGAAGACGTAGAGTTGGTAGGTCGCACTAGGGGGACTGTCGACGTCGTTAAAGTCGCGGGTAGCCAATGGTTACAAGCGGCTAGTAGCCGTTCTTTGTGGCGTTCTATGGGGTAGGCCTTTGTTCAACAGTGGACGTCTTCCGGCTGATGATGATGAATAATAGGTAGCACCATGACTTGGAAAGAGCATTTAGACGCAACTGTATCCCGTATCAGAAAGCTTGTGTACGTATTTACGAACCTTAGAGATGTAACTGATCTAAAATGCCTCAAAATTGTTTACTTTGCATTAGCTTAACCAGTCCCACCCCAAGACGTTATGCAATATGCTATTGCATAACGTCTTGGGGTGGGGCTGTTAAAACACACATGCTGGACCTTGAAAGAGCACGAAGGTCAGTTCTCAAAGTGATTTCAAAATAACCTCGCAGATTTCCAACAACTGATCTATACTCCCTTTGCAAGGTCCTTACCGTCAGACAGTTATTCATACCGAACACTGTGCAGCGAACGCATCTGGAACTAAATTATGACCCTCTACTTGTTCAATCCAAGCGTAGATCTGATAGGGTCTGTAAGGTGGAGTCACATCGCACTACATTAGCTTCCCGTCATTGTTATTGTATAATTCCTTATATAATAGATTGAATCAAAGTCTAGCCTTTGACCACTATCTCACCTGATGGTAAGTGATGATGTGGTCGAAGATGTTGTTCAGGCTAACCTAGAAGTACTGGCTCTCAAGGACAGCTGCCGGAACACACCGTTAGGTGCTTGGCGACAGATATTCTACTTGAGGGTGGTAGCTAGCCAGGCGGGCATTCGCAAAATGCCCTACCACCATGCTATAACGACAACCGGGTCCGACGGCTTAACGTGCCCTCCGAAGCACGGAAACGCTCAGTAGTAATGTCACTAGCGGTCACCCATCCAACTCATGACCGCGCGCGACGTTGCTTAACGTTGCTGATCGGTTGAGAACAGCTAAGTAAACTCCGCTACGAGCGTGTGAGATTTGTCAAGATAGAGAGCATTTATTTAATCTGTAATGTAGGCTCATTAAATTATAAGATGTTTTCAGGCGGTGATGCCATAATCTAGTCCTAGCTTAAGGTAAAGTAAATGAGTACTACTAGTTCAGTACTTAACTATCCCACTTACTAGGTTTTCTACACAAAAGGGGTTCATAAGGATACTTCAAAAACACAACGTTTATAGGAACACATAGAACACTTTAATAAGAATAATACATCATTAGGCTCACATGGATTACTTCAAAGGTAATATTGTATAGTCACATTTCACAACGATAATACAATAAAAAGGGCGAATTTGGAAGCCAACAAAATAGATCCACACACAACACATGAATATCAGTTACGTTACATTAAATAATATAATACAGTACTTAACTCAATAAGTCTCGATGCAGCAGTCACTTGTGAAGAATAAAGAGGCTCAGTAAGTTGAGACCTCGGTTTTATAGCCATGACTGGCGCCAAGTGTCTGTCGCATATACATTAAAGTTCCCGCCATATTTACCACAACCAATCAGAGACATGAAAGTTCCGTCCACAACGCATCAGCCAATCCGAAATAAGACAGGATGTTTCATCATTGGCTAGTTCAGAATGAACACAGATATAAGCATGATTTCAGTGTGGCGGTTATTAAAAATGTAAAATATCAACAAGTTTTAGGATATTCTAGGATTACATAATGAGTAACTTCTCGTTACTTATTTACTTAAGATAATCTAAGCTTAACAAATATATGATTCTAACACGGCCATACTGACAGTACTTCGTCCACGAAGTACAAATATAACACCAGGCAAACTTCGCTTTAAAAAAATTATGTATAACTTAAAGTGATAATAGTATTTATGCAGGAAAGATTGTTACCGTGTATGGCAACCCACAATTATTTGCACAAAGCTTGCTTGGTAAAGAATTTATGTACTAAGTAATAAACAGAACGCTTAAACAGTCTTTGGTTCGAAGTCACCACAGAGAAAAACAGCTATCGATTATCTGTAAAATCATTATCAAATGTTCATAGTACAGACCCACCAACTTATCTGTTCAGATGGCAGAAAAAAGAACTACAACATTCCTTCAAATTGTGACAGTTTGTAGTTGATTTCCATGACCAGTAACGCCCTCGAAAACTGCACAGTTAAGTTGGTGGTACTATACAGATGGTGTATATATTTATTGGGCGTGGAGGGTAGATTATCTTTCTACGCGAAGACTGTTGTGACTTGCTATCTCTCGAAAAGAAAATAATATCATTGGAATGGAATCAAAATACATTCAATACATTTGTGAAAAAATGCAACATTCCCTTTTACTACGTTGTTATATTAAGTGTCACGAATAAATATTATGTGCAAGTACATAATTCGAAAAGTATTCCAGGTTTATGTACGAAGTAAATACTGATACTAAGAGTTTCGTAGATAGTTTCCAGTTTAAACTACATATTTGATAACATATTAAGCAATAGGGAGTTTAAAATTTGATTAGAACGACTGTGGTAAATTTCTGCAATGCAACTTTTAACTTGCTTAGTTATCAATTTGACGTTTTATTGTCCACGTATTTTTCAGACAATAACAAAATGTACCATTAAACATTGGACATATAACATTTGACAACAAACGTCTGGACCTTTTGACTTCACGACATAAGTCTTAACCATAAGGACAAAATTGGGTTTTCCTTTTGTGATTTGGACGTTTTTACGTCAGGGCTTAAGTATTTTATCCAGAATAATAGGATCATCATTTGTACACGTAAAACAACTTTTCTGATAACAACAGGCAGTCTACCTACATGTACTTATGTAGCAGTAAAAATAACACTTAAAATTCTCATGAAAAACCCTAATCATTTTAATAATTACCAGTTACCTAGACACGATGATTACATTCACAAGCCGCCATGTGAGACAACCATCGCCAAGTAAAAGGTCGACCGGCTTTTATCAAACAGTTTGCCATTTGAATAGACGTGCAGGTCGCATTCACTTACTGCTTGTGAGATCAACAAGCACCAATCAAATGGGTATGCAGTGTAATCAATTTAAACAGTAGTTGCCATTTGAATAGACATGCTGGTTGCATTCACACACTGCTCGTGAGATCAACCAGCACCAATCAAATAGGTAAGCAGTGTCTTTCTATTTAATATTTAATCTAGAGCATAAGTATATGTAGATATGAGTATTTTGATATTATCATTTTATGTGATGATAACTGATAATACAACATAAGTCGTTTATTTCTACAATATGTAGGGTAGCATGTCATATTAATATTCTTAACTGAAACGTACATAATTATCGTATTTCTTGTTTCAAAACAATAGGTACAATCTATCATTAAATAAATTTTGTTCAAACACCCACTCTCGTGGCCAGTATCAATATATCCTTGTGAATTATTATATTTCATGATAAACCATCTATAGTCTACACCAATCAATAAACGCAGAGGTAAAACCCCTGTAAACTTCTGTATCGTTGCATAGATTGTTTGTTGAACATTCCAGAATCCGTTCGGCTAATCTGACAATTTATAGAACATTCTACCTAATATAGAACATTCTACCTAATAAAGACATACCGTTCCATCTAACCGTTACTACAAAGTGTTCCAGTAACAATCATATGTTTGTCAATTAGTAATTTCCGAAAAAGAGATCGATTGTGGTTTGAGCTAAAGTTTGCGTGACAGTCAGTAATGACTTCTGAAGGGATGCCAAGTGCTAACATTTGTCATAGGTTATCTTCGTATATATGTAGGATAAGACAACTTATGTATAAGAATTCAAAGTTTAAAGTGGATTTAATAAACAATACTTTGCGAAACCAACAATTAAAATATTTCTACCCATCGCCAGTTACTATAATATACAATCGAGTTGATTAGTGTGAAACAGTTAAGGAGTTTTCTTTATAGGATAAAATAACCCTTGCTTAGGACCCAAACTGCTTTTACAAATATCAAGCAAGAGCATAAGTAAATATACTATATACTTTGTCATGACTACTTTTATAGAATTAGCAATCTGTAGTGAATTTATTTAATGCCCATAAGATTACTGAGCAAGTAATATTACATAAGATATTCTCAGATGTTCAAAAACATTTCATATGTCACTAAGTTTTAAGGATCGCTTTTAAATAAAATTAAGAAAATTTTAAGCACAAGGTAATAGCGACATTAGTTCAGATATGGTTGTAACTTTGCTATTTATTGTTCGATATGCGTTTCCACATTTAGGTTTCTAGGTTTATAGAAATGTATTCTCAATTAATACCAATAGTCACTATATAAAATGAGAACATAGTTTGACTTTGAAGAAATCTAATTACGTTCGTCGTTATAATATGTACTTATTAGTGTAAATAATATAAAAAAATACACAATGACATAACAAGTTTCATAAACTTCCATTACATATGCTAGCAAACACCAATTCAATAAGGTTCAGTGAAAGCACCTTTATCTTGAGGGATATATGCAGCAAGAATCGTCAGTTTCAGATTTAAACGTTACAACATTGAGAAAATTTTCGACGAGGTTATTCTTCACATTGCCACTACACGGTTACAGGATTGTAATCATTATAAAACAGACCCTTTGGAGGGCTTTACCTGCTTTTGCCACTGTTATAATACTTGTCCAGATGAATTATTTCGCCAATATACCGATGTCAGTGAATAAAAACTCGGTGCCACTGCCGCTAGTATTCGATAACTCGCAACACGGTGTCGTCATCCTGTTGCCAGGTTGCAGCGACGGCTTCGCAAACCGCGGCGTTCCACTGCCGCTAGTAGCAGATACGAAAACTGGGAACACGGTGTTGTCATCTTGTCGCCAGGTTGCAGCCACGGCTTCGCAACCCGCGGCGTCCAAGTCTTTGAGAGTAGTTGCATCGATTCTGAAACTAATAAAAGTGATTAAAAAAATGAAGGTAGGCAATCTGAGTGATCCCACTTCTGATGTGAGATTTGTCAAGATAGAGAGCATTTATTTAATCTGTAATGTAGGCTCATTAAATTATAAGATGTTTTCAGGCGGTGATGCCATAATCTAGTCCTAGCTTAAGGTAAAGTAAATGAGTACTACTAGTTCAGTACTTAACTATCCCACTTACTAGGTTTTCTACACAAAAGGGGTTCATAAGGATACTTCAAAAACACAACGTTTATAGGAACACATAGAACACTTTAATAAGAATAATACATCATTAGGCTCACATGGATTACTTCAAAGGTAATATTGTATAGTCACATTTCACAACGATAATACAATAAAAAGGGCGAATTTGGAAGCCAACAAAATAGATCCACACACAACACATGAATATCAGTTACGTTACATTAAATAATATAATACAGTACTTAACTCAATAAGTCTCGATGCAGCAGTCACTTGTGAAGAATAAAGAGGCTCAGTAAGTTGAGACCTCGGTTTTATAGCCATGACTGGCGCCAAGTGTCTGTCGCATATACATTAAAGTTCCCGCCATATTTACCACAACCAATCAGAGACATGAAAGTTCCGTCCACAACGCATCAGCCAATCCGAAATAAGACAGGATGTTTCATCATTGGCTAGTTCAGAATGAACACAGATATAAGCATGATTTCAGTGTGGCGGTTATTAAAAATGTAAAATATCAACAAGTTTTAGGATATTCTAGGATTACATAATGAGTAACTTCTCGTTACTTATTTACTTAAGATAATCTAAGCTTAACAAATATATGATTCTAACAAGCGCTTCAAAATAATAGATAATCTATTATAGTAAAAGACGTTGCCCTAATTAGCAGTAGCTTGTGCGACGGATTTGATCGCGCAACCTAGAATCAGATATAAATAGAATATGAAATAGTATAAATTTGTAGCGCAGTTGAACGACCCATCCCCAATTAAAACAACGGCTGAAGGGCGATGAGACAGGTTAAATTATTCAAGGAACGAGAATTGAGATCGAAATGTCTAAATCTAAGCAGTGCAGTGTATTGTAACTGACACTGTTATTTTTAGTAAGTAGGTATCGATCCATCACAAATTTACGAGAGAGAAAATTATAGTCATGTGCGGGATTCGAACCCGCGTCCATCCACCTTTAGCCGGGGTATGCTCTAACCAATTGAGCTAACATGAACAATGACTAATTTTTGCTCTCGTTCTTCAATCATCTTATCGGGATGGAGCGACACCTATAGTTCAACTTGCGTTGTACTACAAACAAGACCTTTTTGTAATGTTATTCGCCAAGCAGGCGTTATTGCAAACATGATAATATTAAATAGGCATATCGGATTTTAAAGCAGTGATGGTCTACTTGCGGTCAGAAGGATAAGGGTTCGAAACCCGCCGCGCATCACTGCATGTTGGTAAAGCATTTTGTGTATAGCTGCATGGCTAGCTTTTACCCTCAAGTAGAAAATTAGTGGTAAAATTACTGGCGCATGAGACTTAACAACTTTATGTCTCAGAGTGAGGGGTGCAGTGCAGTTCATCACCCGCCAAACTGCATCTCTTAAAGGGAGACGTTACGGCTTAACACAAGGTGCGCGTCGTGCTTGTTCCGTCACCATTCCAGAAAAAAAAACAGTTACTAAGCACCTAATGGCAGCTAGCCTTGACAACTAATTATTTTAGATTAAGCCTTTTAACACCTTCGACCTCATTATCACTTACCATCAAGTGTGATTGTGGCCAAGTCTAAATTATGACAAAATAGAAAAAAAAACTGTCACATCATCATTTCCAACTAAATATATTTCTGTAGCATATGATCAATATAAGCTCTACAATTATGTAGCATACTACAACTACTACAATAAAGGCATAGATAACCTATAAGCCATTGCAGACTCACAGGCAGTCCAAATGCTCCAGCCTTCTGCCAGTTGGCAGCGTGCCCAGCGTGCTGGCAGCCTTGCCCCGTTGAATTGAAATTTCTATTATCTTCTCTTCCAACCGTTGACAAGTCTTAAATAATGCTTTAAAATGTAGGTAAGTGCAATCTGAAGGAATAATTTTAATACCGACATAAGAATACATAGTATTTCTGTCAACAATACTTTGAACATACGAGAATTTATTTTGACTATTGTGTTTTTTTGGAGCAATGATGGCCGCGCGGTAGTAGCTATGGACTGCCACGCCTGGTTCGATCCCCACTGCCGGCTTGATGGTGGAAGGGCATTTTGCGAATGCCTACCTGGCTAGCTACCACCCTCAAGTATAAAATCTGTCGCCAAGCACCTAACGGTGTGTTCCGGCAGTAGTCCTTGAGAGCCAGTGAAATTACAGGCACTTGAGACTTAACAACTATGTCTCATGGTGCCGGGCGCAGTGCAATTCGTGACTTGTGATGAAATACATCTGTTATAGGCAGAGATTAGTCTGCTTAACATCAGGTGGGCCTCTAGCTGGTTCCGTCACAATAACATTAAAAAAAAAATCTTTCTGCTGTAGCGTTAGTAACAATGCTAAAATGTGTTACCATGCGAGCTTCAAAACTCCTTAGTACCATGCTACCCTAGTATTGACACTACCAATCACACACACCCTACACACAGAGAAAAGTTCACGTACACGCAATCTGTTTATTATTCTACCGCGTATTCACTTCAAGCCGCTCTTCACATACATTCTACCTGTTCGCAATGTACTCTGAAATTTTAATCAATATGATCAAAACTATTCACTTCTGGTGCAAATCTAATCATACCGTATTTTAGCATCTCAGTTCTAAGTGAAAGGGAAATACAAAGTTATATAAGTACATATAAATTGATTTCCACTTATATATTTCTTCATTAATCTGCCACGTTCAGCAAACAAAGTATTTTAGAGTCGTGTTATAGAAAGTCAATATAAGTACTTTTATTTACAACAATATTCTTAAAACATTTAGTACTTCCTTATAATTCCTAACATAGGATACAAGTTTGTTTTATTTTTGCAATAACCCGCGCTATGTGGATTACATTACAAAATTACAAACTTACGCACGCGTTTTCGCAAAAATAAATATATAAAAATTTATAGGCTTGCGCCATCATTAGCAAGTTTAAATCTTATTGCAATATTAGTCTTGTTTGTGTACTACAAACAACGTAAGTTGAACTATAGATGTCGCTCCATCCTCATACGATGCTTAAAGAACGAGAGGAAAAATTTGAGTCATGACTCATTGTCTTGTTAGCTCAGTCGGTTAGAGCATACCCCGGCTATAGGGGTGGATAACGCGGGTTCGAATCTCTTATGAACATAATTTTACCTCTCGTAAATATGTAATTTTGTAATAGGATATACAAGTTTTTGACCAGTTTTGAACTCGCTGATAATGTATATATTTTATCTGTTTAAATTTGTTTAATAGTTGTGCTGCATAAAAACTATTGCTGACTCTATTCTGCATTATTCATTATAAATAAAAACGTGGCCTTGCAGTCAATATGTACGAAAGTTGAAAACTAAAAACACATTTCCCCGGTGGCCAATCGCCGACTTGGTGTAAACAAGCCTCCACTACGCATGTTTGCAATGATAATCAATTTCATTTCGTGACTAAGGAGGTATTTATAGCCAATTTTGAACACGAAACCTGTCTATTTCGGTACACGGGACAGTTTACGAAGCACTTATTCGATGTTCGAGGGCCATTGCTTAGCTTTTATATTGAAGCAAAAAACTATTTGGGAGAAAGCTTTTACGTTCTCAGGATGAGCCGTTTGAAGCTTTGAGCAAATCATGTGTTGCTCTTCGATAGAGTGTCTTTTTTGATATATAAAGAAGTTTTTTTTCTTGTAATGTGATTGTTGCGGAACAAGCTTGAGGCCCACCTGATGTTAAGTGGACTAACCTCTGCCTATAACAGACGCATTTGTCAACGACGAATTGCACTGTGCCCGTCACACTGAGACGTACAGTTTTTATGTCTCATGTGCGTGTAATTTTTCTGGCTCTCAAGGACTGCTGCCGGAACACACTGGTTGATGATTGGCGACAGATTTTCTACTTGAGGGTGGTCGCTAACCAGGCGGGCATTCGCAAAAAGCCCTTCCATCATGCGGTGAAGCTCAAGCCAGCGGCGGGATTCGAACCATGGACCTGCTGCACGGCAGTCCATAGCCAATGCCACTGAGTCATCACTGCTTTAAAAGATAAATAGTGATATCATGTTAGGCATATATGATACATTTATGAACGCTGATTTTATAGTTATTTTAAAAGAAGATGAGGTCTATTATATGGAAATGTAAAGTGCATCTTATAACATGAATAGGTTTTAATATTGTTAGGTTTGCAATAACGCCTGCTATGCGGATTACATTACAAAATCCCAATACGATGGTAAAGGAACGATAGGAAAGATTTGAGTTATGACGTCATGTCATGTTAGCTCAATTGGTTCGAGCATACCCCGGCCCAAGGGGTGGATGGACGCGGGTTCGAATCCCGCACATGACTTAAATTGTTCCTATCGTATATTTGTGATTTTGTAATGAATAGGTTTGTTAGGGGAAAACATATTTTTATTAATAATAACTTAAATGTTTATTAAATTAATAATTAACAGAAATAAAAGACATAAGACCAGATAAGTGCTAAATAGACTACAACACCGGGGGTACCGTACAACTTCCCACTCTAACAAAGAATATATAGTTTGAGATCATAAAAATTACAAAAGAACTATTCTGACCCAAACTTTTTTTATTCCCAATAGGTTAGCATTTTACCACTGTCTCACCTGATGGTAAGTGATGATGTTGTCGAAGATGTTGTTCAGGATAACCTAGAAGTGTACTAGATCTCAAGGAGAGCTGCCGGAACACACCGTTAGGTGCTTGGCAATAGATTTTCTACTTGAGGGTGGTAGCTATGGCGGGCATTCGTAAAATGCCCTACCACCATGATATAACGACTGCCATCTTTAGACAACAACCGGCACCGACTGCTTAACGTTCCCTCCGAAGCACGGAAGCGCTCAGTAAAGTTACTAGCGGTCACCCATCCAACTCATGACCGCGGGACCTCGCTTAACTTTGCTGATCGGTTAACATCAGCTAAGTAAACTTCGCTACGAGCGCTTCAATAGTCAGTATTAGTTGTTAAATGCTACATTTTGGACTATAATTACTTTTAGTTTGAAACTGGTACGTGCTACGTTCCTACGATTAAGGTTTTCAGAACCATTGACGTGCAATAACCGATAAGCGAACTGCGCTGTCCTTCTCAATATATTTTCTTTGCAGCCACACAGAGCTGTTAATGACTTCTTAAACAAGTAATTTCAATAATTTTGTCTTAGGTTTTCGCGATTATTACACATAGTAATTAAACAACTTTAAACGGTTTAAATCGCGCATATTTATCATTATTTTTGTCACGACGTTTCAAACACTTTGCAGTGATCGTGTATAAGATACGCGATTTAAACCGTTCAAAGTTGTTTAATTACTAAGTAATTTCAATATTACAACTTAGGTCTTTATCTGCACATAGAAATTCAGCTGAGATGTGTTTCTGTTACCAGTGTTAATAAGATCTATTTTTGTGTAAAAACCATTGTGACAGCTAGCTGTCGGTTGACCAAGATAGTGCTAAGCGAGACGTCAACGCGGGCGTCCCGAGTTCTTCTTGAAAAAGACCACCGAATGTGGTTGAAACTGTAGTCGGAGCTATCTGACTTATTCACGTGAGTTATACCGTATTATTTACTAAAATGAGTGAAAACCACGTCCGTTTTTATAACAAAATATTTTTATTATATGAGATACCTAAAAATTAATGCTTTTCGATTTTTTTCATTTATTTGTGCTATGTTGCTTCGTAACAAAATTCAAGATTCTAAGTTCAAGAGAAGTAAGTACCCTGTAGGTTTTGATTCGCTTGCGAGTGTCAAAAATTTGTGGCATAAACGGCTGTATCTTTTGATTGCGTTGGCTGAGATGTTTGATTTTTTCAAGCTCGTAGCTGTAAACCTGAGTATTTGATATGAATTTCAGTTTAATACCTCCACGCGGTCCTGAGAGAAAGGGTCTTGACAGACAGACAGACGGACAACAAAGTGATCCTATAAGGTTCCGATTTTTTCCTTTTGTGGTACGGAATCCTAAAAATACATTCGAATTGATAACCTCCTCCTTTCTTGAAGTCAGTTAAAAAGTGATGAAAAAAATCAAGATTATAGTCTGCATTAGATAAGGAATGAAGTGAAGCGAATGATAAACGAATTCTGTCTGCAATTTCAAATTAACAAGTGTAACATACAACATATTAAGTCTCCTCAATCCTACTATGGTCAACATCAGGAGCTCGGGCCAGTCCACCTTGCCAGTAACTACGCCCAGTAAATAGGGTAAGGTGAGAAATGCCCCTTTAGGTTAGGGCGGAAATGAAATTTACGACATCTTGTCATATAATCTGGCGAGTAAGTCTTGACTAAGACACAAAGCTGTAGATAAAGTAAGAATTTCATTTAAATACGTTCTATATAATGGTATAAATGATATGATATAAAAGTGTGAGTTACTATTTCTAAATCATCATACATTATGTAAGAATGTAATTTTACGGTATGAAGATAAGCATATACTCGACTTAGAGTATTACAGCCCTATGGTGAGATATGATACTAAAGGGAAAGTAAAAAGCACGTGTGTAAAAAGAAACGCATTCCGATACACAGGTTACTTTTACATTATAGAGCTTTTACAAGCAAATGTAAAGAAAGTGTTTCATTTCAAAATTACAAATATACGAGAGGAATAATTTAAGTCATGTGCGAGGTTCGAACCCGCGTCCTCCAATGTTAGCTCAATTGATTAGAGCATACCCCGGCTAAAATGGATGGACGCGGGTTCAGATCCCGCACATGACTTAAATTATTCCTCTCGTATATTTGTAATATTGTAATTTAATCCGCATAGCAGGCGTAGTTGCAAACATAACAATATTAAAATTATAAGGTTGCGTCATTATTTACAAGTATAAAACCAATTGCAAAATTGGGCTTGTTTGAAATACAACGTAAGCTGTACTATAAATGTCACTCCACCCCAATACGATGGTTACAGAACGATAGGAAAAATTTGACTTATGACGTCGTTGTCATGTTAGCTTAATTGGTTAGAGCATACCTCGGCTAAAAGGTTGGGTGGACGCGGATTCGAATCCCGCACATGACTTAAATTATTTATCTCGTATATTTGTAATTTTGTAATGTAATCCGCATAGCAGGCGTTGTTGCAAACATAACAATATTTAAAAAAAATCTTAGACACGCAATTGTATTACTGAACCCTTAAGCACTAACTAACCAAAAACACACTTGATAAACAACAAAGCAGTGAATCAATAAACTAAATGAGACGAAAAAGCAATTATCCATCTTAAACCAAAGCAATTACAGTGTAATCAACACACCGTCTTTCCAATTACGATTCCGTCGTCTTCACGAAAAATCGTTCCCAAAAGAAACGTGAAAAACATCTCTCATTAGAAACACGATTGTGTTTAAAAAGGCCCCCTTAATTAATTAAATACGTAAGTCTTTATTTTACGAAATAAAAAAGAAACAAAGTTTTTTTTGCCGCTTTCGTGCCCGTTTCTAATTTATTTTAAGCAGATTTTTAGAGATTAGAAAAGGAAGGGAAACGGTCGACTTTTTCATTTCGCAAATTAAGTTCGCCGTGAGTGTAATGGGCGGGAGTAATAATGGATCACGGTTTGAATGGGCTTGCACACTTTACGGATAAATTATTGGGTACGATAATGTATTTGCTAATGATAATGCCCCGTATTAACAGCATGCCACTACTCACGCACTTACTGAACATGATTAGATATTTGTTATTAGGCACTCAATAGACCTCAAGAAATGTCGGCGTCAGACCTGCGGCTGGACATAAACCAAACCAAAAAATTTATACGTACAATATTTTAATATGTCATCCTTTGTGTTAGTTAATAAAACATATTGTAAAAACCCAACTTTTAAAAGAGAACTTAGATACTTTTGAAGCAATGGCCGAGCGGTAATAGCTATGGACTGCCGTGCCGCAGTACCCTGGTTCAATCCCCACCGCCGGCTTGAGCTTCACCGCATGGTGGAAGGGCGTTTTGCGATTGCCCGCCTGGCTAGCTACCATCCTCAAGTAGAAAGTCTGTCGCCAAGCACCGAAAGGTGTGTTCCGGCAGTAGTCCTTGAGAGCCAGTGAAATTACAGGCACAATGAGACTTAACAACTATGTCTCAATAGGAAGAATAATAATTAAATATAAAAATTAGCTACTAGTACAAACTAGAAAATATTTAAAAAAATTTGCTACTATAACAAAATAGAACAATATTTCACCTCGACTGTTTACAAGTGAATTGTTTACAAGCGATGATAAGTTTATTATTGGTATTGACCAATAATAAACTTATCACCGCAACTTATCATGCAAGTAGAAAATCTGTCGCCAAGCACCTGACGGTGTGTTCCGGCAGCAGTCCTTGAGAGCCAGTGAAATTACAGGCACATGAGACTTAACATCTATGTCTCAAGGTGACGGGCGCAGTGCAATTTGTTACTTGTGACGAAATGTATCTGTTATAGGCAGAGCTTAGTCTGCTTAACATCAGGTGGGCCTCGAGCTTGTTCCGTCACAATAACATAAAAAAATAAAATAAAAAAGGCACCTGAAACAGGCATGAAATCAATTACGTTTACACGTACGCAAGAACTTGCAGCTAAATTTTTGACAAAATGGCTGTAGCTATTTCTTTATGTCACGCTAAAAAGTATTTACCAACTGCTTGTTAAACACTATATCATTGCAGTCTTATTAGATAAAATTGCTCTCTATTCATTATCTCTTTTTAGATCTGGTTAACACTGGCGTTGATTTGATTATATATACATTTAAGACCTTTTATACAAATTCCCATGAAACCTTTTATCGCAAAGCTCGTAGCTAAGTGATATTGATTGACATTAAGTCGTAACTAAACGACACATTCGGTCCTGGAAAGTTGCCAGAAGCGGCTTTTAGGCAGTTGCCTAAACGACTCCCCATTAGCCACTAACTCGATGGTCGGTATAAGATTTTAGATATGGCTACATTGGCACTCAGGAATATTATTACTTAAGCTATTCCAAAGCGCTGATAGTAGAGCTTACCTAGTTATTCTGCACCTATTAACTAAGTTATAGAGTATACAAAAGGCAAAGTAGAATCAGACTTGATTTTTGCAGCGATTTACTTTCATAGGAGGTATTAAATAAATGTGAAAAAATATCCTTATAGATTCCTCAAAACCTTCCCAACTTATACTTTGTAAGTAACGCCGAAACTTTTCGAGTTATTGTTTGTGAAATAAAGTTTCGTTAAGTTAGGGAACTAAATTCGTATCGCCTCCTTATTTTTATGCTTGATAAAAGATAAGTGGTAAAAGGTTAACGAACCTTTTACTACTATCTCACCTGATGGTAAGTGATGATGTGGTCCAAGATGTGGTTCAGGCTAAACTATACTGTAAAGCAATAGTCCAAACAGACTATAAGCATCGACATGACCAGGTGGCGGCTATCATACACCAATACTTAGCACACAAATACAATTTAATTACAGGTGAAAAAATTCCTTACTACAAGTACACACCACAATCTGTTCTGGAGAATGACAGCTAAAGGCTTTATTGGGACCGAACTATCATAACTGACAAAACCATACATTTTAACAGACCTGATATTTCTGTATTAGATAAAATCAACAAAAATGCTTATCTTATAGATATTGCCATTTGCAATACACACAATTTACAAATAACACACACGGAAAAAATAGCAAAATACACAGACTTATCAATAGAGATCAAAACACAGTGGCAAATCAATAGCACCAGAACAATACCAATAGTCTTATCCACCACTGGGGTCATACCCAAAACATTGCTGACAAGCTTGGATACCATCGACATTCCTGTGACTGCTTACAAGTTGCTCCAAAAAGCAGTGATACTAAACACTTGCAGGCTTGTTAGAAAATTTTTATCATTAGAATAGAAATAGCACTTGGCTCCGGCCCGTGCAATATAAAAACCTCCATCAGCGGAGAGACATAAAACGTTTTTGAAATAATAATAATAATAATCTTTATTTCGGAACAAAAATAACATAGGAAACAATAAACAGTGAAACGATGCTACCTGCTATAGTACAAGACTGTGTCGCAGATAGCAACGCCCGCCTCCTTAAGCTAGTGAAGTATACAGTGATCCAAAATTACAATATTATTAAATATATTTTTTGTTTTATACATTTTAGTTACAATATTTAATATTAGGTTAGTAAAGTATGTGTAAAATATATAATTGTAGTATTTGTATTTATTAAGCTAAAAGACTTCTAATTTCAATATATTATATTAGTTACACTACTGTTTTTGGTGAGTTAATAAAGTGAGTGTAATAAAGATTATCCACATATTATCCATAATGTGGTTAAGAAATTTAGTTGCAGAAGTAGGTATATTATATATTGGTAGTGTGTGTGTGTGTGTGTGTGTGTGTGTGTGTGTGTGTGGTATTTAGTAGATAAAGTAATAGTATTCTAAATAGGTTTCATAAGGAGATTTTCGGTATCTTCATATGACATAGTCACAAGCCATTCGAAGATTTTAGTTTTACATTTGTGTAGAGTAAGCGGGTATATGTTCAAAATTTTATTTATTCTGTTGTAAAGTGATGAGCCACTGTGATAATAGTGGCGACTGGCGACCTTCGTTCGGCGACGTTCAATTTTGCACACAATATCGGACCTGCGCTTTGAGTTCTGTATTTCGAAATTATAGGAAATTTGCTTGTGCTTGCGGAGTATTACGTGCATGATAAAGAGTTGTCGAACAGTGAGAACCTCGAAGAGTGAATAGAGTTTTGCAGTGGGAAAGCGAATAGGTTTCTTAGCAAGCACTTTCAGTACAGCTCTTTGAGCTTGTTCCAGTCTTAACATTGGAGTTTTATAGGAACCACCCCACGAGACTATGCAGTAGGTCAATACGGACTGAGTCAAGGCATAGTAAACGGTCTTTAGGCATTTGAAGTCAGCAACATTACGTAACTTCTTGAACACATAAATAAGCTTACGAATACGAGCAACTGTGGAGTTGATGTGTTGCTTCCAGGTCATTGAACTATCAACCATGACACCAAGATATTTAACAAACTGAGTGCATTTTCAGCAAAATCTTTAGTTTCTTGCCAATACCGACCATGGACTAGCAGAACTGTATCATCTGCGTACGTAATTATTCTACAGTTTGGGAGAGTGATATTGCAGAGATCATTCATATATATTAAGAACAAGGTAGGTCCTAGGACGCTACCTTGCGGTACACCGTAATTAATGAGTTCTTTATTGCTCACATATTTGCCTATTTTAACAGTCTGTGTTCGATCCTTAAGGTAACTAGAGAATAATTCTAAGGCAACACCTCTGATTCCTATGCGTTCCAGCTTGTCCAGTAGGATAGGTATAGAGACGGTGTCGAATGCTTTCGACAAATCTAGAAAGATCCCTACAGTTTTTAGTTTTCTATCGAAGTTTTTGATAACTGTATCCGAAACTTCTAGTACAGCGTCGTCAGTTGACTTGTTTCGTCTAAAACCGAACTGATTGTCAGACAGTATATTGTGTTGATTTAGATAATTCAAGAGTCTTTTGTTAATAACTTTCTCAAATAATTTTGACAATACTGTAAGCACAGAAATGGGTCTATAATTTGGAATAATATCTCTATCTCCACTTTTAAAGATAGGGTGTACGATCGCATTTTTGAAAGCTGTTGGGAAAATACCAGATGTGAGTCAGAGATTAAATACATAACATAATATTGGAATAAGAATGTGTCTCGCTGATTTGATTACCAGAGTTGGTATTCCATCCCATCCTGCAGCAGAACTGTCTTTGAGGCTCAAAATAAAGGATTCAATTTCATTAGTACCAACGTTGAAAAGAGCCATAGAATTTAGAGTACTTGAGTATTGAGTGTACAGAGAAGACCCAACTGAACTAGATAGAGACAATGGTACTCCAAAACCTTCGTTGGTTATTTTAGACGCCAGCTGTGTTCCCACGCTTGCAAAATAAGAGTTTACTTTATCAACAGATTTATGAGGCTCTGAAAATAAATTTAACAAATCGGAGGAATGTGTTTGTTTACTTTTAATATTCGCAATTCGCCTTATTATTTTCCACGTTTCCTTAGGGTTATTCTTGGTCTTCTGTATTTGTATTTTTTCGTAATTATTTTTTATTTTCTTTAGTAAGTTATTGCAAAAGGTTCTGTATCGAAAAAATGTGGTTTTGTGAGTTTCATTAGTAGGGTGTGATTTGTATTTTTTGTATAGTTTATCTCTCTGACGTATACATCTTAGAAGACCAGGAGTAATCCAGGGCTTTAATATTCTTTTTCTACTAGAGGTGGTAACTTCTTTGGTATTGGTGTTTACTGCAGAAGAAATGAGGGTTACCAACTGTTTAGATGCAATTTCAGGGCATTTTGTAGAGAGTACAGTGGAATAGTCTGTAGATTCTAAAGCTTTCACGATTGCTGGTATATCATACTTTTGTGTTAAACCATTTGTGTTAATAGCTTTCAGTTTAGTTTCACAAAATACTACGATTGGGGCATGATCAGTTATAAATGAGTCCAGTACAAGTGTTGTGGCGAGATTCGGAGACCGAAGTATAACATGGTCTAAACATCGATCCCCTCTGGTTGGGTAATGATAGGCTGGAAGCATAGCATGTGAAGCAGTTACGTTTAGGTAGTCGTTCGACATTGAATCAGTGCTATCTGTAGTTATATTTATGTTAATGTCTCCAATAAGAACAACTGTACTGTATGAATTTAGGTTTTGTAAAGTACGGTCAAGATCATTTATAAATGAATCAATTTTTTTGTATGATGGGGAGCGATATAGAGCCATAACCGCGAGGTGACCTGAGAACTTTAGTATAATACAATTTGCTTCTGCAAAATCAGGTACTTCCACTTTGCATACCAAACCACTTCTGACGTATGCAACCACCCCCTCGTTTTGATTTTTATAAGAGGAAGTATATGAATGAAACCCCGGAAGAATGGGAATGATCGGGGCTTTACTCAACCAACATTCTGAAAGTACTATGATGTCAAGATCGTAATTAATTCGCTGAAGAAAAATTAGCAGTTTATCAAAATTAAAGTTTATGCTTCTTATATTAACATGGAAGATTTTCGTAGTATCTAAATTTTTTATATAGTTTCCACTCTCTTCTGGACTACAGTTATGCGCAATTGAGACAGAGATTTGATCCAAGTCATTACTTAGATGATGATCCTTATCCATTCATAAGCACATATAAGAACTCAGGAACCGTTGTAATTTGATCCGTACCACAGTGATTGGTACCATCCTGGAAATTAATTTTTGCAGTGAGATTACTGTAATAAGAATGTTGCCAACGATATAACATGAAGGAGTACCGACAACTTAGATAAAACCATTGATATTGGTACTTATGCGCAAGTGTGTTTGAGGTGTGCTTTAGTGTATGTGTAGAGTGTGAGTAACAATGACATAATTCAAATAAAATATTAACAGAATTAGAGATTATTTGCAGAAGGAACAATAAAAGTGAGAAAGACATCATTAGAGTAATATTTGAGGCGTGAACGACGTCAGTAGCTGTTGAGATGCGTCCATGAGAAAGGCGTGCTAGTCATTTCTGGTTGGTTATGTTCTCCAGGTCAGATTCCTGTGCGATTTTTATCAGAGGTCCGTTTTCTCTTTTTCGGAGGAATATCTGTCCGTTTGTTACCCAACAAAACTTGAAATCATTCGATTTCGCATAGTCTCTCGCAAGGAAGAATATCCGTTTCATTTTGGCAGTGAGATTTTCAGATATGAATATTGGTCTGGCAGGCCCGCTTATTTTTAGATGTTCCGTAGAGAGTCTCGATTGCAATTTATTAAATTCCCGAAACATAGTAATAACCTTCTCCTTTTGAAGTACGCTAACGAAATCCACTATTATTGTTTTATTGGTATAATGTCACTTGCAGTCGCCTATCCAAGTCATGACCGCGGCGGACGTTGCTTAACTTTGCTGGTCGGTTAAGAACAGCTTAGCAAACTTCTATGCGAGCTCTTCAAAAGAAGCCTCCTAAACGATACTAACGATTTTTTCTTCAAATCCATGTCAATTGATAAAAAAAATTACTTATTACCATTGTTAATAAGTACATATAATATTCGTGCGTTTCCGGGTTCGAATTGCACTCTCCCATATCATCCCGTGGGTGTCGTAAAAGGCGACTAAAGGAAAAATTCTGGAAGGGTGGCAATAGCGCCTTCTAAACATCTGCCATCTTACACTGCAATTCCGAGGCCGCCTGCAAAGCGTGGGGATTATGGCAAATACTCCCTTTTGAGGGATGGCTGTGTTCAGCAGTGGGCGATCCGGCTGATGCAGTACAGTACATTTAATATTCAAGTCGACGAATTGCGTTCATATGGAAAGTATCTTTGTCTATTTTTTTTTTACTTTTCGCACTGATGCAATGATAATCGACCAGTAATAGCTCGTATGTACTGCCAACCCGCAGATCCATGGTTCGATCCCCGTCACCTGCTTGAGCTTCACCGTGAGGTGAAAGCGCATTTTGCGAATGCTCGCCTGCCTAGCTACCACCTTCAAGTAGAAAATCTGTAGCCAAGCACCTAACAGTGTATTCCAGCAGCAGCTTTCGAGAGCTATTGTAGGTACATGAGACGTAACAACTTTATGTCTCAGAGTGACGAGCACGGTACAGTTCAGAAATACATCTGTTATAGGCAGAGGTCAGGTTGGCCTCGGAGTTGTTTCGCCACAATGACATAAAAAAGGTCGTAATATATTCTCTGTAAGTTACTGGTATGCCCGTCTGTAGTAAAAAACTTTAAAAGAGATAGGAAAATGGTATCCGAGCAACCCAAATATTACCTCTCTGCTCTACACACAATTTCAATTCAATTACATATTGTTACATGATTACTGTTTCACAGACAAAATTATAGGCCTGTCACGAATTATTGTAAGCACAAATCACGCCCCGGATGCCTAGCGTGTTTCGAAACAACAAGTTTGCGCAAGCAACTTTTAATTGTATTTCGGAGTAGTAGAGTTCAGTTTTTATTGCAACTGCTACATTTGTGCTTTGGCATAGAATTTGTTTCAAAAACGGGATGCTTACAAACGATTGTGTTATACGTTAGCGGATAAGCACAGCCCTGACAGGAAAGTTAATTAGGGTTGAGTTTAACAACGATTTATTAATTTTACTTGCACAAAAGTGGTGAGACGATAAATCAAACACTTGTAACATTGTTATATCTGTATATGCCTGCAAAGCGAATAATTAAAAAAATACAACTATGGTAATATTTACTTCGAGTGGGATTCAAACCCGCGGCCATCCGTTGTACAAAGCTCTGTCAATTCAGATATTGTAGTGAGTCGTAGCTCAAATTTATCTTTTCATTCCCATTTATTTTTCTGTCTTAAGGATACGGAGCGACATCTTCAACCAAACTAAATTGAACTACATAGAAATAATTAGGGTTTCATACCCAAAGGGTAAAAACGGGACCCTATTACTGAGACTTCGCTGTCCGTCCATCCGTCTGTCACCAGGATTTATCTCAAGTACGGTGATAGCTACACAGTTGATATTTTCACAGGCGATGTATTTCTATTGCCGCTATAACAACAAATACTAAAAATAAAATAAAATAAATATTTAAGGGGGGCTCCCATACAACAAACTTGATTTTTTTACCGTTTCTTGCTCAATACTAATAACGGTGACAGGTAAACGCTTTAACTATTCACAGAATATTTAGTTACGGAACCCTTCGTGCGCTAGTCCCACTCGCACTTGGCCGGTTTTTTTCAGTTAGCTTAGCTTACAGATATCGCGCCGTCCCTTAGAACAATAAGTATACTCACTCACTACGATAGCTCAATTGACAGAAATTTAATTAAAAAATCTCAAAACCTATGTCAGCTGATCGATATTACAATATTTTTGTTCTCATGTAGCTTTAAATATACTGTTGTGTTGGATATCCTAAAAGTGAGCGAGTAATACTAGATATATTATAATCACAAAGTGCAACTACCTAATAATTTATATAAACCTACCATATTTTTTGCAAGATTTCGCTATAATAATGTGCACCGTCCGAGAAGTTCTCGGAGAGAACTCACGAATTAAGGTTTGAGGATGCTATCAAACTTATTTTCCATGCCCACTTACCGGAATGGTACCTTATACTGGAACAAATTCAAGATATAATTTATAACTCAACATGTTAGCCAACAATAGGCACTAGAAGTATACAAGTTTGGTTTTACATATGATTGACTGATAAAAGTACATTTCGTACAGTAAGCATAAGTTTATTTAATTTATTTCTTTATTGATAGTGTATGAACAGCCCTCAGTAAACGGCAATAAGCTCACCCCTATTACACGTAATTTTAAAACATTTCTGACAGAGTGTAGATGTTTACATGGATACATAACATAGTGTGACAATGTTGTTTTCATTCAGTCTACTAACTATAGGATTACAAAGAAACAAGTTTTTACATTGTAATATTTTTAATAATCATCATAATCAATTTACATAAATAAAGATAGGATTTTTAGATATAAACATAGATAGACAAAGGGATATAGTTTGACCAAAAAAATAGGGATGGCCTAGAAACGGAAAGAAGAAATGGTGATAACTTGATAAGGCATTTTGTGAATCCCGGCTTAGCAACAGCAATAAGACCACAACATCTGTGCCCAAACATGAAAGTAATTAAATATTTAAAAATTAACACAAAGATAGAAAATGTATATAAACAATTAATATGCAAATTACATTTCTCTCCACAGCTTTTGAAGCAATGATGGCCGAGTGGTAATAGCTCTGGACTGCCGTGCCGCAGGTACCTGGTTCGATCCCCACCGCCGTTTTGAGCTTCACTGCATGGTGGTAGGGCAATTTGTGAGTGCCCGTCTGGCTAACTACCACCCTCAAGTAGAAAATCTGTCGCCAAGCACCTAACGGTGTGTTCCGGCAGCTGTGCTTGAGAGTCAGTAATTCTAGGTTAGCCTCATCTTCAACCACATCATCACTTACCATCAGGTGAGATAGTGGTCAAAGGTTAACCTATCAACCATAAAAAAATCTACACCACTACGGCCTCCTGCAGTACAAACCTACCACTACCTTTGAAGACATGGATTACAGTGTCCGTCTCAGTACATTTTCTGATGTGATAACGGATAATCCACTGCGAGGACTGTGCAGTCCACTTCATCCTTAAAGCATGTTATGAAAATATTACTTACATACAACTCCAAATTAACAATATTATTTAAAAATATTTTGTAAAATAAGGTACCTAACATTATATTACTTCTATAGCATACTTAGTACGAGTATATCCACTGTTTTTGTATTATTCCTGTTTCGGTAAATACTAGTTTGTATAGTTACTCGTTTTAGGATCTTTGTATAAATTGTTTTTATAAATAAAATACAGTTATTGTGTCAGGCAACAATATAATCTCAATATTTTATTATAAATCTCAATTTTTTTAATGTAGTGCGTAATTGTAGATAATTATATTAATGGTTAATTAATAATTTATTTTCATCAAATTATAGTGTTTCGTCTATGTGCAGTGTTTTCTTCAGTTCTTGCAGATGGAATAGAGTTGTTATGTCGTGTTGCAAGATTTTTTAATTTTTTACTCAAGTGACAAACGACAAATGGTAGTCGCCATGTGTTTATAAAACCCAACAACCAGTGAATGTTTTGCCTATCTGTACTGTACTGTAACAGCCCCTGTCTCCCCAATACAGAGGGGTTCGCCATAACCCCCTCACTTTGCAGGCGGCTTGGGGATCGGAGTGTGAGATATCAATTCCTCAGAAAGTGCTGCTCACCTTCTGGTGTGTTACCCTTAGTCGCTTCTTACGAAACCCATGTGTAGAGATGGGAGGGTGGCATTCTTGCCCGGCTCCCCACGGGCAGTTTGCCTATCAACAAATGGCAATAATGTAAAGCTTGGGCTGCGAGCAAACTTTATGTGACGGTAAAGGGCATCTAAACAAGCTATTAATACACTTATATGTAATAAATAATAATATATAATAAATATGCATTGTGTACATGAAACACCGCGGGGTGCCGGGTTAGAATTGCACCTCCCCATATCATCCCGTGGGTGTCGTAAGAGGCGATTAAACGAATTATACTGGAAGGTGGGCAGCAGCACCTTCTAAAGAACTACTATCTTACACTGCGATCCCCAAGCCGCCCGCCAAGCGTGGGGATTATGGCAAATACCCCCTTAATAGGGGAGGCTGTGTTCAGCAGTGGACAATCCGGCTAAAACAGTAACATGAAACATACATTAATAGTGATTGTAGCGTGGGCTTGCCTAGTTCACAAGCTTAAACAACATAAGCTTTCACTGAATAGAAAAGGCCCGCTAGTGAGGTCTTGAGGTGGTCTGAATACTCTGAAGAGTGCCTACTATCTTCCAATCTTCACTACGCCTACATAGTGAATCATGGCCCACACTTCTTTCTATCTTCTTGAGGAAATTCTATGTGCCAGCAGTGGGAATCTGATACGGGTTGTGCAACATTTCAATCCACACTTCTTCGACTTCCGTCTTGATCCGGGCAAAATATCTTGAAAGATTCCGCCTTGGGAAGACCTCCGAGTGTACTGCTAACAGCTCCTGTCAACTCCTACTCTCATTTATTTAGTGTTGTTGGAATCAACAGGGTCAACTAACGCCAAATTGTGTCCCTTCGGAATTAAAGTATTTTAGGTTCTAAAAAACGGTTATTTATGTACAATTGTTCTACTTCAACAGAAAATACACTAACACACATGTCCAACCAAATACTCATACCAAAGTATTTCAGACCGTAATTAACTCTCTCTAAAGTAGGTTTACTTCGATTACCCGCACCAGTAAACTACGAAAATAAATATGTCGGCAAGCAATCTCGGCTCAATCTGTGAAATTTGTACCACGTGACATGTGTCAAAAATAGTGGACTACCGATTTTGCCTCCCATTAAGATACAAAGTGCCAGCAGACTACGAAAAAGTTCATATGAAACCGAGATTGAATCAATATTGACTCCATATGAACGATATGAAATTAGTAGACTACCAAAACTGTAATATTTTTTTTTAAGTTATTGTGACGGTACAAGCCTAAGGCCCACCTGAGGTTAAGTGGATTGACCTCTGCCTATAACAGATGCATTCCGTCAACGACGATTGCACTGTGTCCGTCACATTGAGACGTACAGTTGTTAGGTCTCATGTCTCAAAATTGACCAAGCCGAGTCCATTATAGATTCATATTGATGAGCAGACTAGATGCCCTGTTCGTGCGAGTTTGTCGAGGAAGTATTGCCATCACACCTATTTCTACTGCCAAGTAGTAATGCTCAGATTACTGCGTTTGGGTTTAAAGGCACCGATGAAATTACAGGCACATGATACTTAACAACTTTATGTCTCAGGGTGATAAGCGCAGTGAAGTTCACCGATTGTGACGAACTGCATGTGTTATAGGCAGAGGTAACTGCTTAACTCCTGGTGGGCCTCGTGCTTGTTCCATTACAATAGTAAAAAAAACTATATTTTTTCAAAAACTAAACTGTAATTGCAGTAAAAAATATTGGAGTACAATTTTTTTTTGCTTCGGACGAGAATTGAACCCACGTCCTCCAATTTCACGCCAGATACATATTCCATTCGGCCACCTTACTCTTATGAGTCAAAAATGTGTACTCCAATTGTATTACTTTATCCTTGTTATGGCAGTACTGTATTCAAACAAGAAAACCATTTTAATTGTATAAATAACTTAAATAATTACAGAACTTAATTAAGTTCTACAAAAAGGGAAATTATTTTAACTGAAATACGACGCTTCTTTCAACTCTTTTAATTTAGTGTTGAATAAAAATTCAATGTTTTATTTCCTTTGAGGGCTAGCTAGAAAGCTGCTCTAATTGCTTACAAGTTTTCTTGTCTAATAAATTATTCTCTTTTGTACAATATTTAAAATTGTAGCAGCGAAGCTGTGAAAAGCAAAATTATGATGCAATTTCTTTAATCTAAAATTATAGTAGTTAGTGCATCAGTGCTTTGCTCCTGAGCCTGCAAATTTGAAACTCTTTGTAGTGTCCATGTAGCTTTTTTCATAAACACATAGTTTCGTCATTATATATCAACTACAAAGGGTTCAAACTCGTTGAAATTTTGCATGCTTACCGTTGAGCTTAATATCTATGCTTCTGATAATGTATAGATTCAAGCGTTACTTTGCGGAAATCCATTTTTAATAATAACAAATATTTTTAAAATATTTTAATAAAACATCAAATTAATATTCTGACTTGTCGTGCGCTCGTAGGGTCAAGACCTCCTGAGGATGCTTCGTGTAGAAGCGAAACGCGTCGAAAATTCTTCCGGTTTGGCTGCGTGGCGTTTGTGACGTCACGTCGGCTTAGCAGAAAAATTAGGCAGAATTGTCACTAGATATATTTATTTATTTATTAAGTGTTTTATTAAAATATTGATTTGATGTTTGCTTAAAATATTTGTTATTATTCTATGCTTCTGGTTTGCCAGTTTTTTTGTTTAATTATTTATTTTACCCATAAATTTTTAAACTACATATTTTTACAGAAAATTTACATAACATAGATTTTAGGCCCAATGACTAGAATTCTCAACGAGTGTGAACACCTGGTATACAACATACGACGAAACTACGTTTGTATGGAAAGCACCATGAAGACACTATCCTTAAAACGATATATTATATACTTAATCCATTTTCTAGTCGAGGTTTATATTCATAGTCAATTCAAAATTAATAAAGAAGATACTCAATACTCAACTACCTACCTCAAATATAAGTCACTCAAATCATACTCCAGTATTTATGAATTAAAAGGGAGTGTAATGAATTACCGCTTCTATTCATTCAAAGCCGACACTCGGATTTTCACAATTCACATCACTTTTCAAAGTAGATTTATTCAGGGTGTACAAAAACAAAAGTGCTTTTTTAATGATATTATGACGGAACAAGCACGTGGCCCATCTGATGTAAATTGGTTACCCCTTTCTAAACGCATGCATTGTTTACGTGCTGATCAATGGCAATTGTGTTTTTTTTTGTTGAATAAAACTATTTTAAATACATATAATTATTTGTTTCTTTTTAAAAAATAAAAGAATATAGTAAAACTACTAAAAAGATAACCCTTTGCACGATATAGACTCATTATATCGCATATTAATTGAAAGGCATGCGATACGGTTACGATACGATATATCGATACAAAGGAAATCGATAATATCGCGTATCGATACAACCAAGTTCGATACAGTTACGATGCGATATATCGATACAATACACTTTTTTGGGCATCCCTATCCCCCACTCCCATCTTCTCCCGTGGATGTCATAAGAGGCGACTAAATCAAATCATATCAAATATTTTATTGCAGAAATATGTGGTTGTACATGCAGATCTTAAATAAACACAAGGTAACAGGTATCACATAATTACCCTATTTGGGTGTAGCAAGGAGTGGGCCGGTCTATTTCTAATCATTAATATACTACGCATTTCGTCAAGGTAACGAACTGCACTGCGCCCGTCATCGGAAACGAACAGTTGTTAAGTCTCATGTGATTGTTTGATTTTACTAAAATTACAGTCTATAGACAGTATGTACAGGACTTGCTGCCGTTACACACTGTTGGTGCTTGGCGACAGATTTTCTTATTGAGGGTGGTAAGCCAGCATTCACAAATTCCCTCCCAATATGCGTTAAATCTCAAACTGGTGGTGGAAATCGAACCATGGACATGCGGCACCGAACTCCATAGCTATATAACCGCTCGACTATCATTGGTTCTTTACGAGAAAATGATTAGTTACGAGAAAATGAATTTTGAAGCAGTTATGCTAGGCTCAGTGGCATTGGCTATGGACTGCCGGTGCAGCAGGTCCATGGTTCGAATCCCACCGCGGGCTTGAGCTTCACCGCATGGTGAAAGGACATTTTTTGAATGGCTATGGCTGGTCCGCCTGGCTAGCGACCACCCTCAAGTAGATAACTGTCGCCAAGCACCTAACGGTGGGTTCTGGCAGCTGTCCTAGTGAGCCAGTAATTCTAGGTAAGGCTGTTAACACCTTCGACCATATCTTCACCATTAGGCTAAGCCATCAGCAAAAAAAAAAACTATCGAAAATAGTGATGTAAAGCACACTATGAAAGACAAAGTTTTTTTTTATTTTTTATGTTATTGTGACGGAACAAGCTCGAGGCCCACCTGATGTTAAGCGGACTAACCTCTGCCTAGAACAGATGCATTTCACAAATGACGAATTGTACTGCGCCCGTTACATTGAGACATAGTTGTTTAGTCTCATGTGCCTGTAATTACACTGGCGCTCAAGGACTGCTGCCGGAACACACCTAAGGTCACACACTTATGTCTAGTCTCATAGGTATCTTCTAGGCAAGTATGCTACATCTTCGGCCGCATCGTTACTTTCCATCAGGTGAGATAGCGGCCAAATGCTTGCCTATCATTGATAAAAAAAAACACCGTTAGGTGCTTGGCAACAGATTTTCTACTTGACAGTGGTAGCTAGCCAGACGGGCAATCGCAAAATGCCCTTCCACCATGCGGTGAAGCTCAAGCCGGCGGTGGGGATCGAATCAGGAACCTGTGGCACGGCAGTCCATAGCTATTACCGCTCGGCCATCAATGCTTCTTTCACTAGTTAATCACATCCAGAAATATAATATGCCAAAAATAATCCCCAACAATTTGCCTGAAAACTCTACAATTAGCGTTGACGTCGTAATTAAAAAGCAACAGGCGTAAGCACCGATAACACAACAGACGTTAGACTGACAGGCGGCTCCCAAAAAGTCCGCCATTAGCCCAGCAAAAAGGTTAATCACGTGGATTAACGTAAATGGGGAGTCACATGGCTGTAATTGGCTTTGGCTTTTCGGTTTGGTCCATCGTGAAATGGAGAGGGTGAAAAATATATTTTAACGTTACGGAAAAGTATCAATATGTATTTCAAAAGATGTATTACGATTTATTTTTATATAAATATAGAAATGCACGGTATACGTTGAATTTCTTTTAATTCGGTCCACCGAAAACTCTAACCGAAACTCCTTATTCTTCTCGATAATTACTTAATTTAACCACGATTTTAACAAATATTATGACTTTATAATATAAATGGCTTTTCAAAACTCTATTTTCAACAGCCTATACAGTATTTTTTCCACGTCCATAGCCAACGAGTGATCTTCCCAGAATGCATCAGCAGTGCACGGCATCGCTCTGTGGTCCCTTCCACCCCTTCCCCAGTAACTCGTAGTGGTGGGGACGAGTACGGAATGGGAGGGGAACACGATTCAGGTATTGCCATTTTATTAAAATCTGTAAAGTTTTTAAATAATGACAAAAAAAGAAAGAGAATTTAAAAAAGAAAATGCTTTTTGAACTCATCTGAAAGATTTATGTTTAATTATTTGTTGGTCAACTCACCCTAAAACACACACCTAAAATGTAAAAATACCACACCATATTGTCTTATTCGAATGGTAATTATAATTTTTTTATATTGTTAGGTTTGCAATAACGCCTGCTATGCTGATTACATGACAAAATCACAAATATACGATAGGAAAAATTTAAGTCATATGCGGGATTCAAACCCGCGACCATCCACCCCTTGAGCCGGGGTATGCTCTAACCAATTGAGCTAACATGACATGACGTCATAACTCAAATCTTTCCTATCGTTCTTTAACCATTGTTTGAAATTCGAACTCCAAAATGGGCATCTTTTTCAAAGGAAAATGTCAATATTATGTCAAATTGAAGTTCACCAACATTACCAATTTATTAGACAATAACAAGGCTATTAAAAAAACAGCGCGTTAAATATATGAAAGATGGACGGAAATCGTAAGCTTGGTCCCATTTTCTTCTACGCCGACTTTAGCAAACAGGTACAAAACATAATCGCAAAGCAAGTTAAATAAAAGTCCCTGCAGGTACCTTTTCACCAGCCTTTCATAAAGTTCTATCGACAGTCTATTGTTAAGTTTGTAATCGCTAACGCACACCAATAAAGTTGGACGGCTCGGACCACGGTTAGGCCGATTTAACTTTACACCGATGTGATTAACTGTGAAACACTTTACTGAAGTGTTATTGGAGTTTGTTAAGTGCCAACGCTTCAGTTAAGTGTACTGCTGATTGACTGGATGTTGAACATTTAATACTTTAAAACTGTTTTAAAACTTTCCTTATTTTATATTTTTAGATAGGTACTATAGGTATCCACCTAAATACTGGACAAATTAGGTATGATAGGTCCTTCGTCAACAGTTGTAGTTTAACAATATAATCTCGCTCACATATTCTCCCAATATCAAAATAACTCTTACACATGCACACACGCCCTCACACAGTTACACACACACACTCTCTCTCTCACACGCACACACACACACACACACACTTTATTTAGCACACTTATACCTCCAACACCCATCATAAACGTTTATAATTACTTATTTTAATTTTAATTTAAAAGTATCAATTCATTCTCATATTTTTATTTTATTTATTTATAACAGATAATTAATATCTTGACGTTGTCGTGTATGACATGGCAATACTTATTATGTTTAATTTTATTGTACTCTTAAAGAGTATGCAAAGCCCACAACACAAGTAATTGCTTTCTTAGTTTATTTTTCTTTCTTTTTTAGTTCTGTGCGAATAACAGAGTAGATAAACATAACATCATACAAGCTATTGCCAAACAATATTATTAACTTTATTTAGAAACATATAGGTATACCGTTTCAATATATAGTGACAAATAATTAAATATTGAAAATTACAAAATTAAAAAACTTTTGGGTATTTTACCTGTACAGTAATGGCGTCCTTTTGACTGTTGCGCTATTCTCCCCTGTGGGAAATATAGTATTTTCAAACATTCACCGTGATGTAGTACTGGAATAAACATAAAAATAGGATAACAAACAATAAAATATAGACAAGTTCGAGTCGAACACCTATTGAAGATATGTATAAAGGAAAACTCCACCCAGATATCTCAAGGATTCGTTGTCGGTCATGCTGCTTATGCTCTTTTTTCGAGGTTCCTTTATCCGACAAAGAGCAAACATTTCTTCCAAGGGTAGGATGCAAAAAAGACCGCATCCCGTCCCAATCTGCCGATCACTGTGACACATGAGTCGACAAAGCCACGTAAAAGTGGCGAGTAAGGCGTGTTACCGATAGAAGTATCGGTATCGAACTCCGGATCAGGCAGTGGTCCGACAATCTCAAGGGAGCTTTGACGGACACTGAATAGCTATCCAGGTCAGCAGAGTTTCCACCATGCTCCATAAATTGATCTATTTCGGCATTACAACTAATAGCTATGAATTCACGCGTAGATTCGCGCATAACCATCACAGTCTACGCGCAGCTAGAAGTTAGATATGTACCGTCGTTTAAGACTGCGAAGGTGAAATGTTCCCATATCCCATCTGACGCAAAGACCCATCCGCAACTCACAGGCAACAAGCATTGCTTCAGTTTGTACATACCGCTGGTAGGTGAGGAGTAAAGCATATCTGTATTTCGATCAGAAAGAGCAAGTCTGCTTTAGCAGTCTCCAGGTGGTAATGCATGGCATTCAGATCAGAACGAATCCTTTGTTACTCAAGTCGGTGGCAAGCATGTTAAGGAGTGACTTGAACCTCTTGCTTTGTTTGCTCCGAGTAGCTGATAGGGAATTGAGTACGGTATTTTCTTCTCCAGAATATGCAGGACAGCCCGAGTATCTCCTTCAGATATAGCTCATAAGTGGAGTGAGTGGACGCCCAGAGATGAAATCTCAAGCACTTACGCACCTGGTACCCTCCTGTTCTGTAATGATATCTTATGAAACTGTGCTGTTGTGGCATCTGCACCTTTAAGACAAACAGCTTTGTGAGCTCGAAATACGTTACAATCTAACATGATATGCAAATATACGAGTGTAATAGATAGACATATACTATAAAGTCAACATCTTGAAACTGTAGAAGTTATGTTAACATCGTAAAATGAATCAACTTCTAAAAAGCCTAAAATTCAACTATTCAATCCATCACAAACAATCAAATCAAAATACATAGCTCTTTCAAAGTAACTTTCTATGAACTTTCCATCGACGATCGATTGAGAACTTAGTAATCGCTGACGCTTACTAATAAAGTCAGTTGGTTGCGAGCAGTTAGCTCGATTCAACTTTACATTGATGTAATCAACTTTACACAACGTTAAACACTTTACTGAAGTGTTACTGGAGTTTGTTAAGTGCCAACAGTTATCTATAGGTTAAGTTACGGTTAAGTTAAAATTAAGCAGTTATAACTGACATGATCATTCAATGCTCAGTTTATAGTGTTAAAAGTTATAATATTTACCTATAATGAGTTTGGCTTCGCTTTATTAAGGTCACAACCACCTATTAAAGAAAAAATTTAGTTTGTTTTTAAGGTGTTGTTTTAGTAGCTCTTTCTATATATATATTTCTATTCTGAATTGTATATTATATCTGCTTCATTTATGTGGTGTGACAATAAAGTATTATCTATCTATCTATACAAAAGTAGTCGTCATATTTTAAATAAGTATAGGGATAAGTAGGCACCCGGCTGGGCCTCACGCTATATATACCGGATAGATTCCGACCAGTTTCGGGCTATATTGTAGCCCTTCGTCTGGGAGTCACGGTTGCGCGAAGCGGCGAGCGTGGGCCTCAGCACGTAACTGACGTAACGATGGCGCTGTCGGTCCCGGCTCAGCTGCACTTGTCAAATTGTCCGATATGTCACCAACATCACTGTCATGTCACTTTCGCTATGTGCCGTGTAGTGTAGACACACCATCATCGTGTCAATAAATCAAAGCAACAAGCAAACAAGCCCTACACGGCACATAACTGCGAAAGTGACAGAAATTGACACTAATTAATGAGTAAATGTAATCACTGATTTGTTAAAAACAGTCAATTTTATAGGAGAACACAATTCATTACTATTTATTTAAATGCCCAAAGCAAAAACACTACTTTCAATACTGAAGAGTTAAAACAATTCACACCGCACACGTTAGGTGCTTGACGACGGATTTACTACTTGATGGTAGCTAGCCAGGCGGGCATTCGCAAAATGCCCTACCACCATGCTATAACAACTGCCATCCTAAGACAACAAGCGGGATCGACGGCTTTACGTACCCTTTGAAGCGGAAGCGCTCAGTAGTAATGTCATTAGCGGTCACCCATCCAACTCATGACCGCAGCGGATGTTGCTTAACTTTGCTGATCGGTTCAGAACAGCTAAGCAAACTTCGCTACGAGCGCTTCAAAAAACAAAACACTTATAGTGCATAACCATTAGATATTGATAGTCGTTTTAATGAATCACAAAGACAACACAAGACAGCATTGCAGTAGACGGACACTACTGAGCCTCAATCTAGAGACGTTGCTTGATTTTGCATGGCCATGTTTGAATGCCGCTTCTCACTTTTTTTTTTATTCAATGAACACACACTAAACTTTGAAGCAGTGATGGCTCAGTGGCATTGGCTATGGACTGCCGCGCAGTAGGTCCATGGTTCGAATCCCGTCGCGGGCTTGAGTATACCGCAAGGTGGAAGGGCATTTTGCGGATACCCGCCTGATTAGCGACCACCTTCGAGTAGAAAATCTGTCGCCAAACACCTAATGGTGTGTACCGGCAGCTGTTCTTGAGAGCCAGTAATTCTAGGTTGAGCCTGTTAACACCTTCGATTACCTATCATCAATAAATAAAAAAAGGCTTTGTTTTATTCATATTGAATCAAATAGATGCTCGCTACAACATCATTTACCACAACACTACCAACAAATCTACCATATTATTTAACCCCCTTGATCTACACCCCTTGATGAATTCAGCCTACAATTTGGTAAAATATATATCATTTGCGACCCTTATATCCCTTCATGATATATCCTTCCACTGTCATCAACAGTCGCCTTCCTGTCACTATTCACAACAAACATAAAGACATACAAACATATCAAACCAAACTTACTCGTATACAGTCGTAACGACGAAATTGGCTGTCCTGTCCGTGAAATAGATTGGTACAACTTACAAACTTAAACTTGACATAACTATCGCACTAAGGTCTTCAAAATAAGATTTAGATTTGTTTGTGTGTAAGCTATGTTAAATTTGTGTCATGCTCGTATAATGGTTTTCAGGACACGGCAAAGCAAAGTGTTTGAAATAGGTTTGTATGTGAATTCCTCCGTGTAGTGTTCACGCTCCTGTGTGGATTGGTAATAGTAATAGCATATGCAATGTATTCTCCGTATAGACCTTATACTGTGTATTTGTGTGAATGAGGACTTACACTGCAGTAGGGGAGTTTAGTTGAGTTTTTGAAGACCTCGTAGTGTAGTTTTTTTAGCCGTTTTCAACCGCTCAGCTAAGTTAAGCAACGTCCGCCACGGTAATAAGCTGTTGGTTTCAGTTGGTGTCTTAGGATGTCAGCCGTTATAGCATGGTGGTATGGCATTTTGCGAATGCCCGCCTGCATAGCGCCCAGCCCATACAAAATCTGTCGCCAATCACCTAACGGTGTGTTCCGGCTTGTTCTTTGAGAGCCAGTTATTTAAGGTTAGCTTGAACAACATCTTCTATCACATCATCACTTAACATCAGGTGAGATAGTAGTCCAATCTACGAATAACAATAGACAAGTCAAATGCCAATTTAAAAAGTATTTAAAAAAAGTTAATATTTGGTACAAAAATAAGGTATACATGAACTCAGCCTGAAAAATTACTGAGGACTGTAATTGAAATGAAATTAATTTTACTGTGATATCAGATAATTCTGATAGAATATCATACTTACATGGTAATTAGATGTACCAGCATTCTTAATTAAAATATAACTGTCTTAAAATGACATAAATTTTAAAGCTATTCTAAAAAACGAACTTAGCTATGAAAGTTCGTTTTTTAGAATAAGTATAATAGTCTGGATTTTAAACTTTGCACATAAATAAGAATAAGCTCGCCCTCTATTCCATAGAAATGAGTAAATTTACCGTATATAATAGTCAAATTTACTCTTTTCCAGCATCCTATAATGCTGTTTTGGCAACTTGAAACATGTTTTCAACATTTTTGTGCCTTTCCTGCTTTCATTGGGGTGCCCTTCAACAACAAAGGGTATAAGGTCCACCATTTTCTCTACATAACGACGAGTATAAAGACCACCGTTGAATTGTTCATATGGGTTTATGTGCCGCATAAGTAATAAGCAAGCATTTATTCCTTATTTTAGACACACACAACATATGACTGTAATTTTATCCCAGTATCCATATATATGCCATTGTACAGCGCCTTCTATCGCAACTAATACTCAGACACATAAAAACTAACACATAATATACATATATTAGGTTAATGCGGTACATAACTCACTAATAGCACGTATTAGATTATCAGAATAAGATGCGAGCATTACTTATGTATTATTTTGATAATAGTTCATAGCTGTGAGTGTTCGCAATAGGCTCAGACCCACGAATTTCAATCCACGAGATTAAGCTTTACAGCATGGAGATAGGGCATCTGTTGCCATGCACCTACTGGTAAAATCTAGCAGCAGTCCTCAAAAGCCAGTAGTGTTCCACTCTCTCAATTTCACATGGAGCCACGTGTAGATTAAACAAATTGGACAAAATAACGAATGAGTTTCAGAGGAAATTTATAAGTAGCATCAGGCCAGAGGCCCGATTCTCATAGCTATTGAACGGCGTTAACGCAACTTAATTGCATGAAAATTGCACTTTTTGACAGTATCCGTAGTCTGCCCGCTATTTAGGTGCGATCGCAAGTCAGTGGCTTGCTATCAATAGTTTTTGACATATTTCGTATACTGTAAGCTATTTTGTTGCGATTGCGTTGCTACAGTGGCATAAAATATTTTGGAAGATTTTAGATAGAAAAATAGCTAAATTATTTAATGTATTGTTTGCTAGAAAATCACTGTATGGATGTTTTCACTGATGCTTGATTGATAGAAGTTTTCATTATTATATCAGTGGCAATATTTGCAAGCCATACGATAGCGTCGCTATTGCTATACAACTGCGATTAGGAGCTAGAATTAGCAGACTACCGAATTTGACATTAACAGCAGTTCGATCGCAGAAGCATCGCAGTAGTGTGGCATTTGGTCAATAGCTAAGAGAATTGGGGCCCTGATGGTATACAGCTACAGGTACATCGGCGTATCCTTCCGGACGCTATTATTCTACTGTGCATGCCGCGTCAGACAAATTCAGAGCTATACGTAGCTATGCGATTAAAAAAAGACGCCTTGTAAATAAATAATAAATATTAGGTTAGGCTCCGTGCTTCGCAAGCTGAAGTCCACTTTGTTGCTTCTAGAGTCGCTTATTTATTGAAATAAATTTGCGGAGTGATCCTTCAAATCCTTTTTTGGCTGTGGTAGTACTTTGTGAAAGAATATGTTGAAGTGTATTAGAATGGTGTAGGTATTTTTTGAATGTTGTTCAATATTAGTTGTAGAGACAAACCTAAAATATCATGGAAAGTCTACGTGGAAAATTATGTGTGGACGAAACGATATATTAGAAAGGTTACCCATATAACAGTGGCTATGCTTTACTTTCTCATTTTTAAGGACAGGAGATGAACACAGCATTGGTTGCTATGCGACAGATTGTTTACTTGAGGGTGGAAGCTACCAAAACGTGAATTCGCAAAACACTATAACACCATGAAACTCAAATTTTTTGATCACTAATTCAAATAAGTCCATACGAAGCGGACGTCGTATGGACTTATTTGAATTAGTGATGGCTCAGTGGCATTGGCAATGGTCTGGCACGCAGTAGGTCCATATTTCGAATCCCGCCGCGGGCTTGAGCTTCACCGCATGGTGGAAGGGCATTTTGCGAATGCCCGCTTGGCTAGCGGCCACCCTCAAGTAGAAAATCTGTCGCCAAGCACCTAACGTTGTGTTCTAGCAGCTGTCCTTGAGAGCCAGTGAAATTACAGGCACATGAGACTCAGCAAGTCTCTAAGTGAAGGGCACAATGCAATTCGTGACTTGTGATGAATTGCATCTTTTATAGGCAGAGGTTAGTCCGCTTTACATCAGGTGGGTCTCGAGCTTGTTCAAAAAACTAAGAGTAAAAGAAACTAAGATGATTGAATATGCCAGTTAAAACTAAACGCTTCAAAATAATTTCAACTGGGTACATTGTTATTTTTTTTTTGACGTCAGTCAGATGTGTGTAATTAATATTGAAATTTATGCGAAATCGTAAAATTAGACTTCCACATTTTTGTTATTAAACCTAGACAAGCAAATTGTCCAAACGGATAAGTCCCAAGTAAACAGGGCTCGAAACAATGCTGTTCCAATCTGACAGTCCAATTATGAAGTCTCAGCGATTGTGGTTTCCTGCTCTCGACGGCTACTTTTTGCTGATATTCACCATTCATTTTGCCAGAAGAATGATATTCGTATAAATGTAGAGTTCCGTTGTAAATGAAAAAAACGAAACACTTAAAGTGTTTATTGACTCTTCGCTGTTTATCGCAGCAATTATAATCTGACTAAGCAGATGGTTCAATCAAAATGAAGCTGAAGTTGCCGAGATCTGAATTATTGTCTTCCACTGAAAGAAGATTAACCGCAAATGATTGTCTCATTAAGACAAATAATCCTTAATTTTAATGCCATTATTAACAAAATACTACAAACTATATACAACACTACAGCTACAACAATAAAAGCATTAATACGACCTATAAATTATGCAGACTCACAGGCAGTCCAAATGCTCCAGCCCGTTAATACGCTGCCAACTGGCAGCATGCTTGCAGCGTTGCCCCTTGAATTGCAATGCTGCAGCAATTTCGCAGACAAACTATTTAGCCAAATAGGTGCCAGCATTTTTGTTCACGCGTCGCATTGACCAAGCGCTAATATCCGCAATTAATAATCAGTTTTTTTTTTTTTTTTATGCATGATAGGTTAGCCTTTGACCACTATCTCACCTGATGGTAAGTGATGATGTGGTCGAAGATGTTGTTAACCTAGAATTACTGGCTCTCAAGGACAGCTGCCGGAACACACCGGTAGGTGCTTGGCGACAAATTTTCTACTTGATATTATTCATTGTTTAAGAATAAAATCACTTCAGAAGCTATCAACATCACAAAGTCGATAAAATTGACGTTTAATCAATTATCGACGTCCACTCAATTGTATTTTCCTAACTATTATTTAGGTAATTACTAATAACGAACCGGCTAAGACTCTCGTAATACTAACCGGAAGACTGAATCCTAATTAGGTCACTAATCAGTTATTATTAGGTTTTCAGTGTTTAAAATGTTTAATATGAAGCCAACGAATCATTTGAAAAAATATTTGTCCAAAGCTTTCATAATTTTGTCCATTCTGCTTTCCTTAACTTTTCTGAATAACCAAGAAATATTCTATAAAATAATTCCTTGCACACTTGCAAGACGGATTTGAAAATGTTTACGTATAACATTTATCTATAGTTATTTTTTTATTGTTACTCTTTCAGGATTTGGTAATAATAGTTTTTATGGCATTCTGACATAACAGAGCAAGCATGAGTCCCACCTACAATAGGTGACATCATGGTTCTGATAGTTTACATGTTGGCTTTGATTTTTGCAGACAATCACTGAACAATTCGGCATTTTACTAAATATCGTCTGCTCGTAAGCTTATCTCGAACAGGTTACGACTGACGGGATTTTTAGTAATATTTGCGGTGTATGCCGTGGACGCTGCATAAAGGTGTCTCGCGTGCCGCGTAAGAGGAGCTCTCTATGGATCTCTGTGGTTCCACCTGATCTAAAGTGGTAACTTCTGCCTATAACAGATGCATTCCGTCACAAGTGACGATATACGCCCGTCACTCTGAAATATACAGCTGTTAAGTCTTATGTGCCTGTAATATTATTTACACTCCAGAATTGCTGCCGGAATTGACTGTTAGGTTCTTGGCGAAAGATTTAGCTAGTAGGCTAGTTGAGGGTGGTAGCTAGCCTAGCAAGCAAGCTAGGCAAGCATTCACATAATGCCCTTCCAACATACGATGAAGTTCAAGCCGGCCCAGGAGTTGAACCTTAGACCCGCGGTACGGCAGTCTAAATAGCTGTTACCGCTTGGCTGTCATTGATTCTTAAAAGTCACTAGGATCTAAGTATTACCCAAGGCAAATTATATGCCACATTGGCGAGGTAAATTAAAATATAATATATATGTTCTAGTATCTACCTATATTATGATTCTTATATATTACTCTATTATACGACAACTCTTAACATAAGGAAGCTCAAGTGTACGATCTCAACATTCTATGTACTGATATTTATTGAATTGTATTTAAACGATCATTGTACTGGACACTCGAGGTACAAAGTTTGCTCTTGACTTATTATCTGAACAGAAAATGAGAGCTGAAATCGGAAGAAATAATTGGTTCCAGTATTGTCTCGGATGAATGTCGATAGAGTTTGCGTTTCTTTTGTATGGTTAGTTCTTTGTGTATGTTTCCTGTAGTCTGTAGGTAGAGACTTTTCACTCACGAAGGGGCGCTCTTTGGGTGTCCTCCTTTTGATTGTAGTTGCCTCTACTATAGCGTCCCAAGCGGCCATATTTTAAGTATTAGTGTTTTACTTTATATATAAAGGTTACAACAACACATTTTCATGGTACTATAAGAATTTATACCCACTTGTTGCACAATATATGGTTACCCATACAAGTGCGTATCAATAATTTACTGTGGATGGGAGCAGACGCTCCCATCCTTTGAAGTAAGTTTCAAAAAGGTAAATTTTGAACGTCATGTTCTTAAGAAAGAGTGTACGAGTTACAGATATCAATATTCAAGAGAATGTGACAAATACTATGCCTTAGAGAAAAACACAATTCCACAGATTTCTCTAAATAGAAAAAATCATGAATTCTATATAGGAAATGGTATCAATATGTTTTTTTTTTTTATAATTTTATTTATTGCTCATAGTCTTGCCTTTGATCACTATCTTACCAGATGGAAAGTGGTCGATGATGTTGTTCAGGCTAACCTAGAATTACTGAATCTCAAGGACTAGTATCCCAAAATTCAACGATACCGTGTCCCAAAATTCAACGATAAGCCGGCATCGGTGCATGGACCTACTCATGACTACTCGGGAAAAAATAAAAAAAAAATTATAACTCTTTTTTTTTTAATTACAGAGACTTTTATAAAGTTGCGCCAACTTTTAATAAAACTTGCCATGGTAGTGTCCATACTTTTTTTTTTTAACCCAGACTATAGAAAGTGCATAGAATGTTAAAATCTATGAAAATTATAAGAAAAATTTTTTTTTTACTGATTTTTGTAAAATAACTACAGACTTTCTGTAATTTTAAAGGATTGTGGTAGATAGCCGTCCTTCTTAGGTTGCTAATGCACAAAAAATATCAAAAATATGTCAAAAATTGTGGTCATGGTAGTTGAAAATAGCATAATGGGTATCGAATATCGATGAAATTTATAAAAGTCTCTGTAATTAAAAAAAAAAGAGTTATAATATTTAATTTTTTTTCCCGAGTAGTCATGAGTAGGTCCATGCACCGATGCCGGCTTATCGTTGAATTTTGGGACACGGTGTATATAAGAAGAATAATATCGATGTTTTGGTAAGTAAATATCTACCAATAACAAATAAATCGTACGGAATTCGTTATAACAAATAACTCGCACGGAATCTGCGTCAACCTATCACTCGTGATTTTTTTTAATGTAATTGTGACTGAACAATCATGATGCCTACCTGGTGCTAAGGCGATCTAGCCTCTGCCTATAACAGATGCATTTCGTCACAAGTGATGTATTCGCCCCGTCACCCTGAGACATTTTACTGGCTCTCAAAGAGTCCTGCCGGAACATAGTTGTTAGGTGCCTGGCGACAGATTTTCTACTTAAGAGTGGTAACTAGCCAGGCGAGCATACGCAAATGCGGCAAAATCCACGCCAGCGGTGGGGATTGAACCATGGACCTGCGACACGGCAGTCCATAGCTATTACCGCTAGGCCATCATTGCTTTAGAAATTACACTGAATATAAATCCTCTTCGAGTATATCGGCAATTGCGGTTCTCATAAAAAGTAACAAAAGCGAATAGGTTCTGAAATAATCGAGGCCACTTTTAGCCTTTTTTATTTATTGGCGGCCATTTTGGATTCCCAAAAGCTCGCGTGACTCCGACCGTTTGGTTTAATTTATCGAAATTCCTGCAGTCTAGTCTGGGGTTTTAGAACGACTCTATTTATTACTGCTCTGAATATACTAAGTAAAGGATACAGTATTTTAGTAACAACATGTGTTACAAAATCTCAATTGTATTGTGTTTGACCCCCTCAACTTCAACCTTTTTTGAAGATAAGTACTTAAAAAATTTGATTTTTTGTATAAAATAGATTTTTCATATATTAGGTCCTTACATATGAAATTGGCGTTTTGTATGGGAGGAACAAAAAGTCGAATATTTTTTAATATAATATATTTAATTAATCAAAGTATGAACCATTATTTTCTATGCACTTTTGCCATCTCATAGGTAGTTCATTGATCCCTTTACTAAAAAAACCAGTCGGACGGGAATCAATAAAATCTTTGAAGGCGATTTGGACTGCCCCATCGGAGTTGAATTTTTTCCCTTGCAAGAAGTTATCCATTTTTCGAAAAAAATGGTAATCTGTTGGAGCAAGGTCCGGGGAGTACGGAGGATGTCTTAGACTTTCCAATTGAAGCTCTTCTAATTTAGTAGCCGTCTGTAGCGCAGTGTGTGGTCTAGCGTTGTCGTGAAGCAGCAGTGGCGTGGAGCGATTGACCAGCCTAGGTTGTTTAGCCGCTAGCTTTTCCATCATGGTTTGCAATTCCTGACAATAGACATCAGCCGTAATAGTCTGGCCAGATTTGAAAAAACTGTAATGAACAATACCGGCACTAGTCCACCAAACGCTTACAAGTAACTTTTTTGGGGTTAATTTTCGCTTGGGGCAGGATTTGGCTGGCTGGCCAGGATCTAACCATTGCGCTGAGCGCTTCCGATTATCGTAAAGAACCCATTTTTCATCACAGGTAATGATTCGGTTTAAAATACCTTCATTATTGTGCCGGTTTAGTAATGTAACGCAGCAGTCGACGCGCGTTTGCCGGTTTGTTTCAGTCAATTCGTGAGGTACCCACCTTTCAAGCTTTTTAATCTTCCCAATTTGCTTCAAGTGAATTAAAACAGTTTTATCACTAACATTGCAGCCTACAGCTAACTCGGACGTGGTTTGCGATGGATCCGCTTCCACAATAGCCTTCAACTCTTCATTATCAACTTGAGTCTCAGGCCGTCCACGGGGCTTGTTCTGCAGGTCGAAATTTCCAGAACGAAAACGTTGAAACCAAAAACGAACTGTGTTTTCTTTTGCAACACGACCGCCATACACATCATTCACCCTTCGAGTTGTTTCCGCAGCACTAGTGCCACGGCGGAACTCGTACTCGTAAATAATGCGATATTTAAGGTTTTCCATTTTGTAAAATGAGTGACGCAAACAGAAAAAAACAGAAGAAAAAAAACAAATGAATGACGATCATCGAAGCACAAATACATGAGTCTATAGCTGTACAAATTTGAATTTGGAATTCCTTACCAAAGAGGAGAAATTCGTGATTAAAGTGGCCAGTACGAAAAACGCCAATTTCATAGGTAAGGACCTAATATTACTTGTGTTGTTAAATGCTTCGTGACAAACTTTTTGCTTAATTATAGTGGTACCGGAAGGTGGGCTGCAGTGCCTTTTAATAAATTCTATCTTAAGCTTCGATTCCTAAGACGCCTGCCAAGATTGGGGTTTACAGCAAATCCCCCCTAAATGGGGTAGGCTGTATTCAGCAGTGGACAATCCGGCTGTTACAGTACAGTAAACATAGAACCATTAAGAGACGGTTTGCCATAATCCCCATGCTTGACAGGCATCTTTGGGATCGCAGTGTAAGATAGCAGTTCCTCAGAAGGCACTGCTTATATATTACTCTAAGTCAACTCTTACGACAACTTCGGGAAGAGGAAGTGGTGTGACATTCTAGGCAAGCACCCCACGTGATTCACCAGAGCCTGCCAAGTGTATATTAAGCCGATTGACGGTATTGAGTAGTTGTTCTCTGTGCGGTCACGTGGTCAGTGGTTTTTACAACAGACTGCTTCCGTTCTTTCGAAGACCTGGCGGTTATCTGTGGAGACTTTCGGACGGTGGTAGTTTATTTTGCGATTGTCTATTTGACTACCTTGGTAATTAAAATAGATAATCTGTCGCAAAACATTAACAGAAACAGAACGAGTATGGCTTGACTCCACTTTCGGGTGGTTATAAATTAAGACCCACACAACTCATGTTTTCTTTCTTGATTTTGTAACAAGTAAATTTTCACACACGATACCAACACACTTTCCTCTTTATTCGCAACAGTAATTATGGAATATTCTGGAATCCTCGTTACCCAAAGACAACTTGTTAGCATAAACTAACTTTGATCAACCATTTAATCCAACATCTCTTCAGGGAATCTATAAGTAATATAAACTTCCAGGGACTGAAAATGGCAAAGTGATTTCGAGTTTCGCTTAAACGTACTTAACTCACTATATAATTCCCAGTCCCTCAAACAAATGCGGAAACTTTTCGTTACATCAGAAGACAGCTTTGCTGAACTGAATCCAATTAACAAAACTCAAAACTTTAAGTTACCCTTCGCAGTATCCCCGCAGACGTTATTCATGACAGCCCTACGACGCTTAGGGTTGTAGCTTGGCAAATCTTACGAAGTCTTCTGTTAACTTTTTTCTTCGACAATTCTGTCAATTTGGCCACTGAAATTGTGAGATATGTTCTAAGTTTTATTGCACAGAAACTTACAGTTTCTCGTTGCAATATTCTTGAAAACGATACTAACCACAACCCTATGATTCTTAGGGCTGTCTCTCAGCAAATATGAATACTTAACCAGGTCTTTTGTAAAAGTATACGACTTACTTACTTAGCTTGGAATTGAATCGTCTGTCAGTTTCTCTAAGATGTTTCTTTCAATACGCCACTTAAACGCGTAATTTGTTACAACATTTCAAGTTTTATTACACAGAAACTTTCAGTTTCCCTCCGCGATATCCCAGCAGATGTTATTAACAGCAACCATACGATCCTTAGGGCTGTAGCTCCGCAAATATGAATATTTTACAAAGGCTTTTGTAAACGTTTACGACTATCGCCCACTCAGCTTGGAGTTGAATCTTGTGTCAGTTTCTCTACTATATTTCTTTCGATAGGCCACTTGCACAATAGAAAACATGTAATTTGTAGGAACGATACCAGTATTGTTACACCAAAAACTTTCAGTTACTCTTCCGGATATCACAGCAGACTTTATTCATGGCAACACTTTAGTAGAGCCCTAAAGGGTTTCCGTACAGGGAAAATATCAATATTTTACAAAGTCTTTTATGAAAATGCAACTCTAATGGACTGAAGTGCGACCGATTACCATCAGGCGGACGACATGAACGGCTCATTACACCATAACATAAAAAAGATGCTAACCTCAGTAGAGGTTACATTTTAGCCATTTGGTTTAGATACGTTGGGTCCATAGGGACCGGGAGCTCATAATATTTTCCAAAACTTATCAGAGGCCTTGGTCGATGCGACGCGTGATCAAAATGCTGGCACCTATTTTGCTCTACGAATAAGCATTGCAATTAATCGGGCTAACGCTGCGAACTGGTAGTGGGCTGGAACATTTGGACTTCCTGTGAGTCTACAATGACTTATAGGTTATTTAAATATATAGGATAAAATCTAATATATCCTTTCCTCTATCATTTGTGTCTGGGCTTCCCCAAAGAAAGCAATGTGCATTGCCATCGCAGCTCATGACGCATTCTAATTTATTTACTGCACAGAAGTGCAGTAGGTCTTCAACTGCTGAAGGCGGTGCTTCTGCCTCTATGTCCATATAAACCGAAGCCACTATAACAGTACTATGGGGTCCTTGCAGTCCCGTCTCTAGTTTGACTACCGTAAGATCATCGTTGCATAGATGTGTTATCATCGATGCTTTGTATAAATTTGGTACGTAAACAAAAGTCCGCGTTTTGATTTGCACAGGGGGAGTGAACAAATTGCCCCTTAAGGCGTTGAAACCACTCACCTTTCCACGACTTAGGTAGGGTTCCTGGACCAGTGCTATTGTGTTAGGTTGCTCTTCCAGGGTTCTTCGCAGAGCGGCGAAACCTGAGACGCTGTGTTGGAGGTTAGCTTGGATAATATTAATTTTACAATTTATGTCCAGCCTATCTATGCCAGCCGCATTGGCGGTTGAGTTTTGAGAATTATAATTTTGATTATTATAGTTTTGTGGATCCATTATTAATTAAAATGAATTACCTACGCAATTGTTTATTAGTGACAGCGATCGAGAGGCGATACGCTCACTTAAATATTTTTAGGGTTTGACGAAGGAGTAAGAGCACGGTCCGCCTCCATGACGGACGACGCCGGCGAGAGAATGTTGAGGCCCATAATGTCCCCCAAGATTCCATCGTCATCGTCGTCCCCCACTTCCAGCAGACGGTCCACCTCCTCCCTCGACCAACCCCTCTCCTTGGTTAGGTCCGTGTCCGCGCCGATGACGGGGGGCGGCGCCGGCCCCAGCCCGCCGCTCACCGCATCGACAACAGCGTCGCCAGCGCCGGCCCCGCCCGACACCACCGCCGCCGCCACGGACCCTCCAAGTCTGTGTCGTCTAACCTTGACGAAGACCGTCGCCGACATATAATGCAGACGACAGCCCTCGTGTTGGAGATACGCTAAGTCCTCTGGTGGTATGCCCATCACGAGGATGTGATTATAAGTGTCGCCCATAGGACGCGCTTCATGGGTGAAGAGTTGCCATCTCTCCACTCCAACTCCCCGATTTTGGGCGACGAGTACATTAATAATCAGGTCAGGCCTTTTGATGAGGTCCTGCCTTCCCCGTCCAAAGTCCGGGACAAAGATGACGCCCGTGTGGTATTTGGGCACCTTGCTTTCCGGGACGACCATGTATCCGCCAGACCCCTCCCACAGAGGTGGCAGCTGCTCCACTGTGGAGGTGAGCCAGGCGAGCGCATAATCGTCCCGTGCTGCATACCTGACGCCGCCGCGGAACGGTCTCGGCAGTGATGTGAACCGGGGCAGGATTGTGTCCCGGCTAAAACCACTTTCGAGAAGCGTGTTGAGAATCGCCTCGTCGACAGCTTTCCTAATGTGGACAACACCGAGGTTGTCCATTTTTATTTGATTGCGGTCTAAGACCACAACCCTAAAAGCTGACTTGGCCGCTTCCGAATAAGTCGGCCTTTGAACGTCGAGGAAGGAACCGAGACTCCAGGCGCGAGAGCGGCAGCAGCGGTTCCACCCTCCAAGCACACCTTTTTGTCCGCCACGACTTGGGAAGGGGACACTAGGTCAGTGCTCCGCTGCCTCTTCGCGCCCCGAGTCTCGTCCTCCCCCTGAGTAATTTTTTCCACGGTGCCTTCGGTACCGGACGCATCTCCCTTTCTATCTCCGTTGGCCACTGCGCACCCCTTCTTTCCCTTTCCCTTACCCTTGCCGATAGAACGACCTGGGCCCGGGTTAGATCCGGAAGGGGGGCGAGCCGAAAGCGTTACCGCATCCTCAGGCACCGCGTTGTGGTTTCGCTTCGCGAGTTCAGGGGGCGTGTTTACGTGAGCTTCATGATGGCGCTCCGCGGCAGCGCACGGGTCGACACGGGCCATGCACGCCGCGACAGAAGGCGGGAGTGCCGACTTGCCGGGGAGGTGCAAGACTCCTTCCCGCTGTTGCTGCCGGAAAACCGAGTCCATCAATTCGGCGTCACGCTTCCAACGCTCCCTTTGTTCGGTTTTGCAGGCTTTACCGCTCTTAAAGCTTTGGGAGGCATCAGTAGGCTTGTACGGCTTCCTGACACCTTGCCCGGTACCTTCCAACACAGCGTGCGGTCCCGCTGTGTTCTCGCTCCTTCTCCTCAGCTGCTCCCTTTTGCGGTAGTTGTGCCGCGCCACGTGGTGTCCGAGCACTGGTCCAGGCCCTGGAGGTACCGTCTTCGTGTTCGCCGTCATCGGTCCAGTAGCAGCCGCAACAGGTGGAGCCTGGGACACCACCCCACCGTCACCTTCGGTAGCCAATTTCCCACCCTCCGGCCCGGGAACCAAAGGGCGCCGGGTGCTGGCCGGTTCGCATGGCATCTCATTATTATTGGACATATTCATATTGTTTAATTTCAGTTCTGTGGAGCAGAGTGTTTATTACTGGGCGCAAAAGCGATAGTCAAGACAGTTGCCCAGGCTGCCTTCCCCTGATATTTCGCGTACGGTTGTTGAACCAGCCAACCAGAAGAAACACAAACGTTTGGCTCGTTCCACAACAATACGCTGGCCACAGGCTGCCCCGGAGGGAGAAGAAGTATAGCTCGGTATATTGCCGGATGAGACAGCATACCGCACTATCCAACCCCTCCCGGGTGCCCTCCCTCTTTATCCGGGCTTGGGACCGGCCCCATACCTAGGTATTGTGCTGTAAGCGAAAGCGGTGCACAGCGGGTGAAAAGCAATAACTAAATATGGAGGCGAGGTTACTAAATATGGAGGCGAGGTTACTAAATATGGAGGCGAGGTTACTAAATATGGAGGCGAGGTTACTAAATATGGAGGCGAGGTTACTAAATATGGAGGCGAGGTTACTAAATATGGAGGCGAGGTTACCAAATATGGAGGCGAGGTTACTAAATATGGAGGCGAGGTTACTAAATATGGAGGCGAGGTTACTAAATATGAAATGAAATGAAATAAAATGAAATTAAGTTTATTCCAGCACTACACAACACTACAATAGCTTCTACTGAAGCACAATTAAATACATAAGTAATACAACAATTGCAATGTTGCGCGATGCTAGGAACGAGTCCCGTCTCAGCATGTGCCAGGTTCAAAACTGAACCTAAGCGCTGGTTTTCAGACGGCACTCCCGACCAACATCACGAACGTGCATGACATTAAATAACAAAACAATTAAATAACAGAAACAGAACTATAAATAAAAATTATAAAATATTTAAATAATAAATAAGACATTGTGACTTTTACTACCATTTAGAACATATTAAACATATCTTTGCGATTTATCTGTGGCGATGCAGCGAATAACGTGTTTATAGTGCCACCAACTTAACTGTGTGCCAGTTCTTGAGGGCGCTATTGGTCAAAGAAATCAACTACAAACTGCCACAATTTGAGGGAATTTTGTAGTTCCTTTTTCTGCCGCCTGAACAGATAAGTTGGTCGAACTGTATTGCTCTATCTAGCATATATAAAATTCTAAATGATATATATATATAAACATATGCTATACAGTAATATACCACTACACAAATACTAGAATGTACAGGATATAGAATGTACAGAATACCTCGCTACATAATCTATGCGGACATGGCATCACTAGCTGCCACAGACAAAACAATACGTATGCCTACGTGTCGTCACGTGGTTATTGTTTGACATGCCATCAGCCACGTATTCATATTCATACAAGGAAATAGGTTATGTCACTTAACTTATGTGAAAATAGATTTACTCGTGTTTCCCTAACATTTACTCAGAACAGTTCACTTTTAAATGGAGAAGCAATGTGGTTAGTAAAAGTGCAGTGTTAGGCATTGATATCCGTCCCTTAGTACATCGAGCAATAAAATGTGGTAAGTGAACTATCAAGATCCTAAGCTTATACACTAATTTTGAACAAGCCTGTTTAGTTTCTATAAATGCCTAAACTAGTGCTTAGAATTTTGATACCAAGCACAACTTTCAATAGTGTTCAACAATAGCTAATTATTATTAATATATTTATCATAATTAATCCATACAGCCGAAATTACATGCAAAATCAAAGAAAGCTTTTTTCTACTTTTAAACATTAACATAGAGCTACTTTATGAAGAAAGTGTTTAAACAGTTCACAAAGTACATATGGATTTATGCAGTGGTAAAAGTGTTTTTCAGTGTCTATGAAATTACAAATAAACAAAATACAGAAAACACAGAAAACACTGGGCTAATTTAAAACATTAAATTCATCTTTATATGGAGGCGAGGTTACTAAATATGGAGGCGAGGTTACTAAATATGGAGGCGAGGTTACTAAATATGGAGGCGAGGTTACTAAATATGGAGGCGAGGTTACTAAATATGGAGGCGAGGTTGAACTGGCATTTAAAGATTATGAATATTCTCAATATTTCAAGAATTAGTGTCGGTTAGTTAAATTTTTATCAAAATCACAAACGGGTAAAAATGACTTTCCGACAAAAAAAGTTTATAATAAAACATGTTAAATTTACTAAGCCCCCGTATTTTACAATTGTGTTTTAAGCAAAATGATGCATCCAGAAGTAACAGCAGTTTGGCACCTAGGTAAAATGATCGAACTAAAAACCAAGTAACTTTTGCTGCCAGGCAATTTCAACCATATTACAAATTAAATAAGGTATGTGTAGGATTTTATTGAACAAGTAACATACATTTAGATTTTAGTACACACCATTAAAGCTTTTACTACACAAAAATAAAGATTTTTGACAAAGGTTTTTGACAAAGGTTTTCGACGGATATCGTCATTATCATCAACATCAAAACACCCCTTGTAGTAATCTACTATCACTCACTGCTTATTATAGGCCGCGGGACAAATTAGAGCATACTTCGCCAGGCTGCCCTAGTGCAGATTGGTGAAGGTTTAGAAAGGCCTGAGACTAACCCTTTGTCAAACACTTCTATGTAAGCCTCTAACCGAATATTGCTGTCAAATACCTCGCAAAGTAAAATCCTGATCTCATAAAGAACATGAGCAATCGTTGTAAATAAGTAAGGCAATTTATTTTAATACAAAATATTTATTAGAAATTTCAAAATATGAATAGGACGCTAAAATAAAATTTTATTTAAAAAGAAAATTGCTATCTTAAACTGCTGATACTTTTTTTAAATTGGTATGGTTTTCTGATACTCTTCTATTCATTATTTATTTAAATCAACCATTTTAAGTTTTCAGATCAGCCTTTTGCAGGAGTCTTACACTTTTATTACTCAGAAATTAAAAATAGAACTATCTGCAATACTTATATCAGTTTTTTCCAGAAATTATTTTCAAGAAAAATAATTGAATCGCAGACAACATATTTTGATAATTGTATCTCAAATTTGTAACTATAAATATTTATAAATTCTCAAAAATATTCTGAAAATACAAACGTTTTACGGGTTTTACGAATGAAAATATTTTGTAAACTAGCAATTATACCACATAATTATGATCAACTTTCACTAATTTAAAGCTTTAGTTACAACTTATTAGGAAAATTAGGTTTTAGCAATAACATTTAAATCAAATAGAAATGTTATGCAATGTCACATAAGATTAATTAACACTTGTACCTTATTATTACAATCAAATATTTATTAAAATCGTAGCTGAATTCCAAACGAAGTATTATATAGCGAGGAAGATATAAGTTACGAAATTTAAATTATAGATTGAGATCCATTCATCGACATTAAAATAACAAAAGAAGGTTTATATAATTTACGTAATTTAGTCATTAGTTTACTAGGAAATTACAAAGAAAAGTATTATCAAAATTACCCATAATAATCAATAATGAAAATTTCAAATATTTATGAATCACCGGGCTCTAAATCTTTCATATCGGAGTCTGGCAAATCATTGGCGTAAACGCAGAATACGGTATCTCGGTGAATTCATTGTGTAATTGAGTACGTATAACTTGTCCTTGCGTTAAAGTGTAACATGGTTATATTTCGCCTGTGCTTTCAGCAAATTTGAATAGTAACACGTCATAAGAGGTACCATGGTTTTAAATTAGATTCCTTGCGGTAAATATTTGGAATGTTACTTTTTTCTAACACTTTTTTCATTATTATCATACGAACTTATATTTTTCTGTTTTTAGTTCGTTTTTCTTTGTGGTTGCTATTTTTGAACCTATTTCCACTTCTTCATTAGAAGAAAATTCTAACCATTCCTCCTTAATTGAAGGTTTTTCATAAGCAATTGGAGTTGAGTAATCATCATAACCTGATATGTAATAAATGTACATTTTATCAGCTTTGCCGTAATCCGTCAGATATCTCCCAATGGTAGTATGTGTAGGATTCTCATCTCCCAATGGTAGAATGTGTAGGATTGGCACTTACTTCGATGTAGCTTGCAGTATTTATTTCTGTAATTCAATCCATCTTCATTGTTTTTAACTGAAAATTTAAATTTTCTTCTTAGGCGTTGCTTGCAGTGAACGTTTCCGGTACAGTCAAATCAACCTATATTAAAAATGTTAAAAGTTCTTTATCTGGTTTATTTTCTGGTATGCCAATTTGGATTCACCTGCTGGACATGGACTATATTCTGTTATCCAGATAGATCTGCAGGTACAATTTTCAGAGTAGGACCCAACGGACTTCCATTAATTTCATCCATTAATGCTTCGCTATAGTTTTGGTGCTATTGATCATAATTTATTGGGCCAGAAGATAGAAAACTTATAATTTTCTATCTTCTGGCCCAATCTATAATTTATAAAACATACCGGTTTATTCAAACCAAGGTATTTGAGAAATCGGTCCAATCGTTGCAGATTTTCATCTTTATTTTGGTAACAGCCTTGATATGTTGGTCCCTAATAATTAAATTTAAATATTAGAATTTTCCGTTTGTTATTATTGTGAGCATAAATGATTAAATTATTGAACTAAGCAAGTACAAAACAGTTCAAATCCCTGCTATCCACACCGGCGTTTGACATAGCTTGCATAATTATCTTATCTACTCGCTTATTATGTACCTAAAACCATGAATTGAAATCAATATAAAATGTGCATTATATAATGTGATATTTATCAAATCTTTATATTGCACTTACCGAGTACACTTCAAGCTACGCGATGAAGCACTTTAAGCGATGTGTGCGAGCACACAGGTTGCCTATGCGACAATTCAATGAAGTCTTAATCTTTATTTTGTTACCAAATACCACTAAGAAGCTGCTTTACAGTGTGCGTAACCGACAAAACAAAATACTTGCATTAGGGATAAGGTCAGTTTTATACAAATTTAATACCAGTAATTAGCATCTATGTAACAAAATCATTAAAAAAATCGGCAGGTAAAATATTACCAAACGACAAAATATATCCTGTACAGGGCAGGTAAATATTGCTACTTGACGTTTTAAAGTTCATCGCATTTAGGTAAAAAGTACTAAGTGACAATAAATGTATGGTTAAGGTGTGTCAAAAAGTCTTAAACTACGAGAAAAAAAATATTTCTAATCAGGTAAAATGTCTTAAGCTATATTCATAACCTAGTAATCGCAAGGCAAAAAATACTTTATGTTCAAACATATTATTTCGAATCTAGGCAAAAATTACTAAGTGTAAATAGTAAAAATCGAATAGATACTATGTGAAAGTTATTCATAAATTGGTATAATTTTAGTCGCTTGGACGCCGAAAATTGTGAAAATGTGTTTTATTTTAAGTTACTAAGCGACAACAAATTTCGTCCTAGCGGCATGAGAGTCGGACCAATCGACGCAGTTTTTTTTTCTGATTTCAATGATATATATAACTCAATATTGCCCAAAATGTCGCTTGGTAATTATTGCCTTTCAACCGTCGATATGTATATTTTGAATTGGTTCAGAAGAGCCACATCTATTGCATAGTGAATTTATTTTCGAGCGCACCAGAGCCTATACTGTATCAACCGGATCGTCCACTGCTATGGCTTACGTCCCCGTTTAACATGGCCCCGTGGGATGCCGGGTTCGAATGTCACCCCGTCATTGCTGCCTGCGAGTGTCGGACGAGGTGACTAAAGGTAAAATACCGGAAGGTGGGCTGCAGTGCCTTAAACTGAAATGCTATCTTAAACTTCGATCCCCAAGACGCCTGCCAAGATTGGGGTTTATGGCAAATCCCCCCTAAATGGGGTAGGCTGTATTCAGCAGTGGACAATCCGGCTGTTACAGTACAGTAAACATAGAACCATTAAGAGAGGGTTTGCCATAATCCCCAAGCTTGACAGGCATCTTTGGGATCGCAGTGTAAGATAGCAGTTCCTCAGAAGGCACTGCTTATATATTACTCTTAGTCAACTCTTACTACAACCTCGGGAAGAGTAAGTGGTGTGACATTCTAGGCGAGCACCCCACGTGATTCACCAGAGCCTGCCAAGTGTATATTAAGCCGATTGATAATATTGGGCAGTTGTTCTCTGTGCGGTCACGTGGTCAGCGGTTTTTACAACAGACCGCTTCCGTTCTTTCGAAGACCTGATGGTTATCTGTGGAGACTTTCGGACGGTGGTAGTTTATTTTGCGATAGTCTATTTGACTACCTTGGTAGTTGAAATAGATAATCTGTCGCCAAACATTAACAGAAACAGAACGAGTATTGCTTGACTCCACTTTCAGATGGTTATGAATGAAGACTCAGCTATTTTTTTTTTTGTATTATTTTGTTACAAATGTAGTTTCACACGATACCAACACTCTTATCTTTATTCGCAACAGTAATTATGGAATATTCTGGAATCCTCGTTACCCAAAGACAACTTGTTAGCATAAACTACCTTTGATCAACCATTTAATCCAACATCTCTTCAGGGAATCTATAAGTAATATAAACTTCCAGGGACTGGAAATGGCAAAGTGATTTCGAGTTTCGCTTTAACGTACTCAACTCACTATATAATTCCCAGTCCTTCAAACAAATGCGGAAACTTTTCGTTACATCAGAAGACAGCTTTGCTGAACTGAATCCAATTAACAAAACTCAAAACTTTAAGTTTCCCTTCGCAGTATCCCCGCAGACGTTATTCATGACAGCCCTACGACGCTTAGGGTTGTAGCTTGGCAATTCTTACGAAGTCTTCTGTTAACTTTTTTCTTCGACAATTCTGTCAATTTGGCCACTGAAATTGTGAGATATGTTCTAAGTTATATTGCACAGAAACTTACAGTTTCCCTCCACGATATCCCAGCAGATGTTATTAACCAGCAATCCTTAGCAACCCTACGATTCTTAGGGCGCTCCGCAAATATGAATATTTTACAAAGTCTTTTGTAAACATTTACGACTATCGCCCACTCAGCTTGGAGTTGAATCTTGTGTCAGTTTCTCTACTATATTTCTTTTGATAGGCCCTCGCACAATAGAAAACATGTAATTTGTAAGAACGTTACAAGTATTATTACACAAAAACTTTCAATCTCTCTTCAGGATATCACAGTAGACTATATTCACGGCAACCCTTTAGTAGAGCCCTAAAGGGTTGCTGTACAGGGAAAATATCAATATTTTACAAAGTCTTTTGTAAACGTTTACGATTCTCACCCACTTAGCTTGGAGTTGATACTGTGGCGGTTTCAAGATATTTTCTGCGATAGGTAACTGCAACACGTTCATGTAAGAAATATATTAAGTTTTATTGCACAGACATACAGATTTAATTTGATTGCGTATTTTATGTGTTCTTTGCATTTGTACCTGAATAAAACACGAGGGAGTTCGTTGCCATGAATTTATGATACGAGGAGGTACCTGTATAACGCTTTATTTACACAATAACCGTGTACAAGTGAAATTATGGCGTTTGAAAAATACCGCATTTATATCTGCTTTTTCGTATTTTATTGAAGTTTTATTACGCAAAAGGGTTTTACATGGCAGCATTTTTTACGAGCTATGTAATATTTTTCAGTTTCCACATTTCATTCATTCTATTGCAAGGTTTCATGAAAACATTTAATATATACGAGTATTTTTATAAATATTGTTTGCAATGTTCAATAGGTAACAATGGTGATGGGTTTTTCATTTTTGCGATATCAAACATTTTTTTTTGTATTTTATTTTAACATCTACCAAATGCCATGAGTTTTTATAATCCGAAAAATGATGGACTGATGGGTTTCAGTTTTGAAATATAAAATATTTTTTTGTGTATTTTTATTTTAATAACTACCTATAATGCCCTGAGATGTTTTAATCCAAAAAAGTGCAGCATTGGGCCGCAATCTGGTAAGTGGCAACGCAGTCGAGATGCTTATCTAAGAGGTTCCTGTTCACTTTAGATTTGGAGACCCCCAAGTTACAACCAACTGAAGCCAGTTCCCAGTTTAATGCCGTACACAGTTTCCGGTTTCTTTTGTATCAACATGGAACCGACATCATCAAGCCAGTTACATACTTTTCAGTGGCAGAAATTAGGTTCGTTTTTTGATTTTTGTTAATGCCTAATTGATGCCTAAATATGAGATCACTTGTATAGTTTCACGTCAGCCAAAATAACGAGTTTAAAATATTCAAAAGCCTAAAATTTGGCGTATATTTTGCCATCAAAGAATTTTCATTAGACTAAAAATAAATTTCATTTCCTTGCGAAGGCGATAGAAGTTCAAAGTTGAGCATTTTGCGCCGCCCATAGATATTAAAGGAATTTTCATAATCCATCACTTGACGGTAGTTAGACATTTAGCCGATAAAAAGTTACTTATCTCTATCGTTTAGGCGGGCATGTCGGTTATCGTTTGAAAATTAGAATCCATTTAAGTATTACTAGTGGACGCACCCAGTGTGGCTCGCGTGCGGTTATTATTCACTATTTTATGTAATTCAATACAAAAAGAGTTTAGTTCAAAGTACTTAGGTATATCATTTTACATATGATGAAGTCGTCTTTGAAAAATTTCAGACTGGAAGCATAGGATGGAGAGATCTTGTTTTGCATGGGAGTGAGGAAACAGAATCATACACAATATTTTTGAGTTAACTCAACTACTATTCGCATTACCATACTTAAAGGGTGTGAAAATTTAATAAATTACTAGACTTTCATGAATCAAGAGAGTTAGGTTCTAACTCTCTATTAGGATGACGAAAAATAGATTTTGCTTAACTCAGCTAGCGTTTTACCCAGCAACGCAATCTATTGAAATTTGTGTTGCGCTATTTCGGTTGAAAAACGAGTTTTCAGATAAAACGGTGGATTGATCAGCGGCCAACATCGTGATTTGAAATCTCGATGTGTTTACGTGCCTGCAGTGCGCTTTTGTAAACGACACTGGACACATGGGACATAAAAAGCGTCGATCTAAAAAATACATCATATAACAATGGTCCTGAATTTCTTATCTATGCTTCTCAACTACCTCCAGAGCCTACATGACTATGAAGATGTATTCTGGCCTGTACTGTACTGTATCAGCCAAATCGTCCACTGATGAACACAGTCTACCCTATTAATGGGGTATTAAAAAGAGTTTAGTTCAAAGTACTTAGGTATATCATTTTACATATGATGAAGTCGTCTTTGAAAAATTTCAGACTGGAAGCATAGGATGGAGAGATCTTGTTTTGCATGGGAGTGAGGAAACAGAATCATACACAATATTTTTGAGTTAACTCAACTACTATTCGCATTACCATACTTAAAGGGTGTGAAAATTTAATAAATTACTAGACTTTCATGAATCAAGAGAGTTAGGTTCTAACTCTCTATTAGGATGACGAAAAATAGATTTTTCATAACTCAGCTAGCGTTTTACCCCAGCAACGCAATCTATTGAAATTTGTGTTGCGCTATTTTGGTTGAAAAACGAGTTTTCAGATAAAACGGTGGATTGATCAGCGTCCAACATCGTGATTTGAAATCTCGATGTGTTTACGTGCCTGCAGTGCGCTTTTATGGACGACACTGGGCACATGGGACGCAAAAAGCGTCGATCTAAAAAATACATCATATAACAATGATCCCGAATTTCATATATATGCTTCTCAACTACCTCCAGAGCCTACATGACTATGAAGATGTATTCTGGCCTGTACTGTACTGTATCAGCCAAATCGTCCACTGATGAACACAGGCTACCCTATTAATGGGGTATTTGCCATAATCACCACGCTGGGCAAGCAGCTTGGGGATCGCAGAGTAAGATGGCTGTTCTTTAGAAGGCGCTGCTGCCCACCTTCCAGTATTTTTCCCTTAGTAGCCTCTTACGACACTCACGGGATGATATGGGGAGATGCAATTCTAACCCGGCACCCCACGGGGTTCTGACCTGTGAATTGTAGTTATTGTCAAAGTCAAATTCAAAAAGAACATTTCAAAATATCAATATGTAAATAAAAAAAATACTTCCGCAATTACCACAAAGTCACAGAATAAAAAGGACTAGAAAGATCACTCCGCAAAGCCATTCCAATAAATAAGCGACTCTAGGTACGAAGGAATAAGGTGCACTTCAGCTCGCAGAGCACGGAATACCTAATATTTATATTCACCTACAAGGTGTCTCTCTTTCTATCGTATAGCTACGCTATACGTAGCTCTGATCTCTTCTGACGCTCCATGCACCTACTAACAAAGACACTCTACGACATTCTTTTTTATTTTTTTTTGTACATGTCATTTCTTTTCGTATAATTATTGTTTGTCGTGGGTTTCAAGGACAGTGAAATTTTTATTTTGACTTTTACTTTACGGAATTTGTTATTACAAAAAATTCGCGCGGAATCTGCGTACAACTAGCACTCGTGATTTTTTTTATGTAATTGTGACCGAACAATCATGAGGCCTACCTGATGCTAAAGCGATCTAGCCTCTGCCTATAACAGATGCATTTCGTCACAAGTGACGTATTGTTCTGCGCCCGTAACCCTGAGACATATTAATGGCTCTCAAAGAGTGCTGCCGGAACATAGTTGTTAGGTGCCTGGCGACAGAGTTTCTAATTAAAGGTGGTAGCTAGCGAGGCGAGCATACTCCAAATGTGGTGAAACCCAAGCCAGCGGTTCAATCCCCACGGATAGAACCATGGACCTGCGGCATGGCAGTCCATAGCTTTTACCGCTCGGCCATCATTGCTTCAGAAACTGAACTGAAAACTGATTATAAATCTTCTTCGAGTACATCGGCAATTGCTGTTCTCATAAAAAGTAACAAAAGCGAATAGGTTCTGAAATAATCGAGGCCACTTTTAGCCTTTTTTATTTATTGGCGGCCATTTTGGATTCCCAAAAGCTCGCGTGACTCCGAGCGTTTGGTTTAATTTATCGAAATTCCTGCAGTCTAGTCTGGGGTTTTAGAACGACTCTATTTATTACTGCTTTGAATATACCTAGTATAGGATACAGTATGTAAGCAACATTTGTGTATTGATAGTAAGTTATTTTCTATCAAGGGATTTTCTTTTATCAGTTGTGTTGTTAAGTGCCTAGAGACATATTTTTTGATTGATGATAGTGGTAGCTAGCCAGGCGGGCATTTTCAACATATCCTACCAAAACTTTATAATGACTGCCATTCTAACTTACTTACTTATAAAAAGCCCGCTAATCACTGTGTAACAAGTGAATAGCTAATTGCTGAGTAACAAGTGACTAGCTAATCACTCATTAAATCCCTAATTAATGCATAAATATTTCTTACTGATTAACTGAGTGAGCCTTAAGTAAGAAATGAGCGTTTATTGAAGTTGTGTTTCATTGTGATCTAGCGCCGTAGGTATTAGTTTCCGCTTTGCAAAATACGTCAGTTACACAATCGCCTCCTCTTGCAAGTACTGTAAGTTTTTTAATGCAAAGTTCAATAGTAACCAAACGGGCCCGACTTATATAATACGGTTGAAGAAATTAAGGTAGCTTAAATATATAATAAACGACCGACGCTAAAAAAAAATTACTTAGCCTGTTTCGTAAAACATCATACTTGGGCTCACTATAGCCATCCTCAACTTGATAATGGTTCAAAACAAGTTCAAAATCAACAGCCCACTCACAAACAATAAAACTAAAAACGAAACACAATCACAACATGACCACATGCCAGACAACTGACTGGATCAGCTGTTTCACATCCGCTATCTTGTTAAATAAATCGCTATTCAATGTTTAATTAAACATGGGTGGAAAAATTATTAACTTCACAGGTATTTTATACAATGCATAGTGACTGACTAAAGTTATTAACGTTTATAAGTAAAGTTTTTCTTATTAAACTACTATTCAATGAATAATAAGATTTTAATAAGCGTTTATAAATACGGGTGTAAGATATCAACAAAACGAACGGCTTAAGCACGTACAACGGCACAAGCGGGCACCCATCCAAATACATAGGTAATGGCTGCAGCGAACGTTGCTTTACCGATTTGTTTGGTTAACAACAACTAGGCAAGCTCCGCTACGAGCGCTTTGATATATAATGCGCGCTTTAATAGTCAAATAGACTACCTTGTAGTCAAATAGGTAGTTGAAATAGATAATCTGTCGCCAAACATTAACAGAAACAGAACGAGTATGGCTTGACTCCAATTTCGGATGGTTATGGATGAAGACCGGCTTATTTTTTTTTCTTTTGTTTTATTTTGTAACAAATATATTTTCACACGATACTAACACACTCTTATCTTTATTAGCAACAGTAATTGTGGAATATTCTGGGATCCTCGTTACCCAAAGACAACTTGTTAGCATAAACTAACTTTGATCAACCATTTAATCCAACATCTCTTCAGGGAATCTATAAGTAATATAAACTTCCAGGGACTGGAAATGGCAAAGTGATTTCGAGTTTCGCTTTAACGTACTCAACTCACTATATAATTCCCAGTCCTTCAAACAAATGCGGAAACTTTTCGTTACATCAGAAGACAGCTTTGCTGAACTGAATCCAATTAACAAAACTCAAAACTTTAAGTTTCCCTTCGCAGTATCCCCGCAGACGTTATTCATGGCAGCCCTACAACGCTTAGGGTTGTAGCTTGGCAAATCTTAGGAAGTCTTTGTTAACTTTTTTCTTACACAATTCTGTCAATTTGACTACTGAAATTGTGAGATATGTTCTAAGTTTCATTGCACAGAAACTTACAGTTTCTCATCGCAATACTCTTGAAAACGATACTAACCACAACCCTATGATCCTTAGGGCTGTATCTCAGCAAATATGAATACTGAACCAGGTCTTTTGTAAAAGTATACGACTTACTCACTAAGCTTGGAATTGCATCGTGTGTCAGTTTCTCTACGATCAATCCGCCACTTAAACGCGTAATTAGTAACAAAATTTCAAGTTTTTTTGCACAGAAACTTTCAGTTTCCCTCCGCGATATCCCAGCAGATGTTATTAACCAGCAATTCTTAGCAACCCTACGATTCTTAGGGCTGTAGCACCGCAAATATGAATATTTTACAAAGTAAACGTTTACGACTATCGCCCACTCAGCTTGGAGTTGAATCTTGTGTCAGTTTCTCTACGATATTTCTTTCGATAGGCCACTTGCACAATAGAAAACATGTAATTTGTAAGAACGATACCAGTATTATTACACCAAAAACTTTCAGTTTCTCTTCCGGATATCACAGCAGACTTTATTCATGGCAACCCTTTAGTAGAGCCCTAAAGGGTTGCCGTACAGGGAAAATATCAATATTTTACAAAATCTTTTGTAAACGTTTACGATTCTCACCCACTTAGCTTGGAGTTGATACTGTGGCGGTTTTAAGATATTTTCTGCGATAGGTAACTGCAACACGTATATGTAAGAAATATATTAAGTTTTATTGCACAGACATACAGATTTAATTTGATTGCGTATTTTATGTGTTCTTTGCATTTGTACCTAAACTGTACCTAAATAAAACATGAGGGAGTTCGTTGCCATGAATTTATGATACGAGGTACCTCTAGAACGCTTTATTTACACAATAACCGTGCACAAGTGAAATTATGGCGTTGAAAAATACTGCATTTATATCTGCTTTTTCATATTTTATTGAAGTTTTAATACGCAAAAGGGTTTTACATGGCAGCATTTTGTACGAGCTATGAAATATTTTTCATTTTCCACATTTCATTCATTCTATTGCAAGATTTTATGAAAACATTTAATAAATACGATTTTTTTTTATAAAGATTGTTTTGAATGTTCAATAGGTATCAATGTTGATGGGTTTAATTATTGAAATATAAAATATTTGTTGTGTATTTTCATTGTAATAACTACCTATAATGTCATGAGATGTTTTAATCCAAAAAAGTGCAGCATTGGGCCGCTATCTGGTGAGTGGCAACGCAGTCGAGGTGCTTATCTAAGAGGTTCCTGTTCACTCTAGATTTGGAGACCCCCAAGTTATAACCAACTGAAGCGCTCGTAGCGAAGTTTACTTAGCTGTTCTCAACCGATCAGCAAAGTTAAGCAACGTTGCGCGCGGTTATGAGTTGGATGGGTGACCGCTAGTGATATTACTACGGAGCGTTTCCGTACTTCGGAGGGCACGTTAAGCCGTCGGTCCCGGTTGTTGTCTTAGGATGGCAGTCGTTATAGCATGGTGGTAGGGCATTTTGCGAATGCCCGCCTGGCTAGCTACCACCCTCAAGTAACCTAAAACCTAACGGTGTGTTCCGGCAGCTGTCCTTGAGAGCCAGTACTTCTAGGTTAGCCTGAACAACATCTTCGACCACATCATCGCTTACCACCAGGTGAGATAGTGGTCAAAGGCTAACCTATCAGGCATAAAAATAAACCAGTTCCTAGTTTAATGCCGTACACAGTTTCCGGTTTCTTTTGATACAACATGGAACCGACATCATCAAGCCAATATACTTTTCAGTGGTAAAAATTAGTTCCGTTTTCCGATTTTTGTTAATGCCTAAATATGAGATCATTTGTATAGTTTTGCGTCAGCCAAAATAACGAGTTTAAAATATTCAAAAGGCTAAAATTTGGCGTATATTTTGCCATCAAAGAATTTTCATTAGACTAAAAATAAATTTCATTTCCTTGCGAAGGCGATAGAAGTTCAAAGTTGAGCATTTTGCGCCGCCCATAGATATTAAAGGAATTTTCATAATCCATCACTTGACGGTAGTTAGACATTTAGCCGATAAAAAGTTACTTATCTCTATCGTTTAGGCGGGCACGTCGGTTATCGTTCGAAAATTAGAATCCATTTAGGTATTACTAGTGGTCGCGCCCAGTGTGGCTCGCGTGCGGTTATTATTCACTATTTTATGTAATTCAATACAAAAAGAGTTTAGTTCAAAGTACTTAGGTATATCATTTTACATATGATGAAGTCGTCTTTGAAAAATTTCAGACTGGAAGCATAGGATGGAGAGATCTTGTTTTGCATGGGAGTGAGGAAACAGAATCATACACAATATTTTTGAGTTAACTCAACTACTATTCGCATTACCATACTTAAAGGGTGTGAAAATTTAATAAATTACTAGACTTTCATGAATCAAGAGAGTTAGGTTCTAACTCTCTATTAGGATGACGAAAAATAGATTTTTCATAACTCAGCTAGCGTTTTACCCCAGCAACGCAATCTATTGAAATTTGTGTTGCGCTATTTTGGTTGAAAAACGAGTTTTCAGATAAAACGGTGGATTGATCAGCGTCCAACATCGTGATTTGAAATCTCGATGTGTTTACGTGCCTGCAGTGCGCTTTTATGGACGACACTGGGCACATGGGACGCAAAAAGCGTCGATCTAAAAAATACATCATATAACAATGATCCCGAATTTCATATATATGCTTCTCAACTACCTCCAGACCCTACATGACTATGAATATGTATTCTGACCTGTACTGTACTGTATCAGCCGAATCGTCCACTGCTGAACACAGCCTCCCCTATTAAGGGGGTATTTGCCATAATCCCCACGCTTGGCAAGCAGCTTGGGGATCGCAGAGTAAGATGGCTGTTCTTTAGAAGGCGCTGCTGCCCACCTTCCAGTATTTTTCCCTTAGTAGCCTCTTACGACACTCACGGGATGATATGGGGAGGTGCAATTCTAACCCGGCACCCCACGGGGTTCTGACCTGTAAATTGTAGTTATTGTCAAAGTCAAATTAAAAAAAACCATTTCAAAATATCGTATATAAAAAAATACTTCCGCAATTACCACAAAGTCACAGAATAAAAAGGACTAGAAAGATCAGTCCGCAAAGCTATTCCAATAAATAAGCAACTCTAGCTACGAAGCAATAAAGTGCACTTCAGCTCGCAAAGCACGGAATACCTAATATTTATATTCACCTACAAGGCGTCTCTCATTCTATCGTATAGATACGCATAGCATTGATCTCTTCTGACGCTGCGTGCACCGTACAATAATCCCGACCGGACTGATACACTGATGTACCTGTAGCTTTGTACCTAACGTGCGGAGAGTGAGCACACAGTGTAAAATTACCTACTAAAGAAAAACGACTTTCTTAGTCGTTCTCGTCGTCTGTACGTCATTCTTTTAATTTTTTTTTTTATTATGAGTTTCGTAGACAACGAAATTTTGATTTTGACTATTATTTTAGTATCTACTACTGTATTAAAATTACAAGTACAAAAGTAGCAGTTGTATTCTTTATATGGAACAAAAAACAACTTCGATCATATTGTACTACAAAAATAAATAAATTATTAAAAATAAAATTAACAAAATACCTTTTTTGGGCATTTTCATAAAAATAATGTTTGAATAAAAAGCAACGATTGAAGATGTACTCAAAACTCTCCAAAAACTCTAAGAACTCCTCAAACACTATGCACCAATCTGTATCTGCCTCGTCTATTCCTTACTAACACGACACTAACTAAACGAATAAACCGTGACAAACGACAATTGTACAGGATCGGCAGCTCTGTCACGGCACGTATGGCGCTGCGGGCCGCGATAATATTTCATAGTGTCACGTGATTTATGCCCACACTCTCCCGCTACAATTGGACAAACAAATTGATTCAATATTTCTTTGTGAGCGACTATTGCACACGCTCGTCGTGTGAGAATAGCTCTTGTATAAATTTTCAGTGACTGTTCGTTATTTCAATCACAAATGCTTGAACTGTATAATATTTGAACACGATAATAACAAATTTAAAAACGTGGTTGTTAAACAGACTGAATAAAAATATGTCGAAAAAACTGTAGGTCCTTATACTCTTCAGATTCTTGACTACATTTCCAGCATACCTACTTTTTAGCGCCAAAACTTCTTAAAAAAAGGTTTGTGAAAAGAAGTTTACATAAGCTACTTTTTTAAGTGGTAGTGCCACGCTGTAGCTTTTTCAGGTTACAGCTGCATGGGCCGGCACGACCGGGGAAGTACCACTCTCCCACATGATATCGACGTGAAGTAGTGGCTTGCCATTGCGTTTCGATCGATTTGTGGGAGTTCCGGAGGCCCAATCCCCCCCCCCCCTCCCCAAAGGAATATGGCAGCACAGTTTAAAGAGACAGTACTCCAGGAGGGTACCAGTCGCGAAAGCGCTGGAGAATCCCTCTCCGGGCATCCACCTCCAGGACCTGAACCTGAAGGTGGATGCTCGGGCTGCCCTGCGTATTCTGGAGGGGGCAAAACAGTGCTCAAACCTATTTCTGCTGCTCGAGGCAAACGAAGCAGGCGGCTTAAGTCACCCCACACCACGCTAGCCGTGGACTTTTGCAACATACGGGGTCTCCGTTCTAACCTGAACGATGTCCATTACCACCTGGAGACTGCTAAGCCGGCCTTGCTCTTTTTAACCGAAACACAGATATGCTCTCCGACAGACACCTCATTCCTCACATACCCAGGGTACAAACTGGAGCATTCCTTTTTGCCGCGGGCGGGGGTGTGTCTTTACGTCAGAGAGGATATCTGTGCTCGTCGTCTCAGTAGCCTTGAAGGACGGGGCCTATCTGACATTTGGTTGCGCGTAGACTGCGATGACCATCCGCGAATCTACGCGTGCCTTTATAGGTCCCATAGCAACGGTAATGCCGAAATAGATCAGTTCATGGAGCACATACAGATGGCTACAGATTCCGTGCTTGAGCAGATCCCCACCGCAGAGATCGTGATACTTGGCGATTTCAACGCCCACCATACCGAATGGCTTGGTTCGCGCACCACCGATCATGCGGGGAGATCTGTTCACGACTTCGCTTTGGCATATGATCTTACACAACTGGTCACCTCGCCTACACGTATCCCAGATGTGGATGACCATACACCTTCCCTGTTGGACCTTCTGCTGACCTCTCACCCGGACAACTACTCAGTATCCGTGAACGCTCCTCTCGGTTCGTCGGACCACTGCCTGATCCGGAGTTCAGTGCCGGTTACACGCCCAACTCGACCCCGTTTTGTAGGTTGTCGTCGCGTGTGGCACTATAGGTCTGCAGATTGGGACGGGATGCGGTCTTTTTTTGCATCCTACCCATGGGGGCAAGTTTGTTTCTTGCCGGATGATCCAGATGTCACTGCCGACTATGTTGCTGATGTAGTGCTTCAGGGTATGGAACTCTTTATTCCATATTCTGCAGTGCCCATCGGTGGCAGGTCCCAGCCCTGGTTTGGTCGTACTTGTAAAATGGCCTCTGGCCAAAAACGAGAGCGTTACCAAGCTTGGGCCAACTCAGTGGCATCTAAGGATTTAAATACCAGCGATCGCAAAAAGGAATATAATTTTGCCTCCAGGTCCTTCAAAAGAGTAATCGCAAGAGCGAAGTCGGAGCATATCGGCAGAATTGGCGAGAGATTAGCCCGCCTTCCTTCGGGAACACGTGCGTTCTGGTCTCTCGCCAGGGCTGTCCAGGGGAATTTTTGTCAGTCATCTCTACCGCCCCTGCACAGAGAGAATGACACACTGGCCCACACCGCAAAGGAGAAAGCCGATCTTCTGGGCACTCTCTTTGCGTCAAACTCGACTTTGGATGACCAAGGGAACTCACCACCGACTATACCACGGTGTGATACCTCGATGCCAGATATAAATTTCCGGCAAAGTGCTGTACGTAAAGCACTGTTCTCCTTGGATATTCATAAGTCGAGTGGGCCTGATGGCATCTCTCCGATAGTGCTGCGGACATGTGCTCCAGAATTGACTCCGGTTCTTACGCGTCTTTTCCGGCTCTGCTACACATCAGGCGTTGTCCCAAAAACATGGAAGACGGCCTTGGTGCACCCGATCCCTAAAAAAGGTGACCGCTCAGATCCGTCCAACTACCGCCCTATAGCCATAACGTCTTTGTTCTCCAAGATAATGGAATCCATTATCAACAACCAGCTCTTGCAGTATCTAGAGGAGCACCAGCTGATTAGCGATCGCCAGTACGGTTTTCGTCGCGGTCGCTCAGCTGGTGATCTTCTAGTATACCTTACGCATCGTTGGGCGGAGGTGGTGGATTCCAAGGGTGAGGCGTTGGCGGCTAGTTTGGACATAGCGAAGGCCTTTGATCGGGTGTGGCATAAAGCGCTTCTTTCGAAGCTTCCTTCCTATGGGCTTTCCGAGAAATTGTGCGAGTGGATCTCCAGTTTTTTGGCAGATCGGAGCATCAAGGTCGTTGTCGACGGTGCATGCTCCGACTTGAAGCCAATTAACGCTGGCGTTCCGCAAGGCTGTGTGCTATCTCCGACACTATTTCTCTTGCACATCAATGACATGCTGCAGCTCAGCAATATTCATTGTTATGCGGATGACAGTACCGGAGATGCCTCTTACACCGGCCGTGCTAAAATTTCTCGGGAAAACGTTGTGGAGAGTCGGAACAAACTTGTGTCTGAAGTCGAGACCATGTTGTCTAATGTTTCGAAGTGGGGCCGACTGAACTTAGTTCAATTTAACCCCAAGAAGACACAAGTTTGTGCGTTTACCGCTAAATTATCCCCCTTTGTCGTATCCCTCCGTTTTGACGACACTCCCCTTGCCCTATCAACTAGCATCGGAATACTTGGCGTCGACATATCGAGCGTCGTTCAATTTCGCTGTCACTTGGAAGAGAAGGCTAAATTAGCCTCTAAAAAGCTTGGTGTGCTTGGAAAGGCGAGGCGGTACTTCACATCGGCCCATCGCCTGCAACTTTATAAGGCTCAGGTTCGGCCTCACATGGAGTACTGCTCTCATCTCTGGGCGGGAGCTCCCCAATACCAGCTTCTTCCATTTGACCGCATACAACGCAGAGCGACTCGAATCGTTGACGATCAAGTTCTCTCTGACCGGCTCGACCCTTTGGCACTACGTAGAGATGTTGGATCACTCTGCATCTTCTACCGCATCTATCACGGGGAGTGTTCTGAGGAACTGTTCGATTTACTACCTGCAGCTCAATTTCGCCATCGGACTTCCCGACAAAGCATGATGTTTCATAAATTTCATGTCGATGTCTGGAAGTCCACAACTTTGCGATTTTCACGGCATTTTCTACCTCGCACTGCCACAATATGGAACCAGCTGCCAGGTGCAGTATTTCCGAACGGATACGACTTAGGGGCCTTCAAGAAGAGAGCATATTCCCTCCTCAAAGGCCGGCAACGCATCCTCGATACCTCTGGTATTGCGGATGATCGTGGGCGACGGTGATCACTTACCACCAGGTGAGCCGCCTGCTCGTTTGCACTCCTATCCCATAAAAAAAAAAAAAAAAAAAAAAAAAAAGCTACGGAGAAAAGTCATATCTGCTCCTGTGAGTCTGCAATAACTTGTAGGTTCACTAAATGCTATAGTTATAGTTACTCGTAAGTTTAATAGTATCGAAATTTTATTTAACAATAATTAGTGTAGGTGTAGGATCATTCGTAGGTATCTAGTTCGTAGTATTTTGATAATAAAGGCATACCGCCGTAAAAGCAATAATTTCAGCAATGATAGCCGAACGGTAATAGCTAAGGACTGCCGTGCCGCTGTACCATGGTTCGATCCCCACCGCCGGCTAGAGCTGCACCGCATGTTAGAAGGGCATTTGGCGAATGTTCGCCTGGCTAGCTACCTCCTACAAGTAGAAAATCTGTCGCCAAGCACCTAACATTGTTTCCGGCAGCAGTCCTTGAGAGCCAGTAAAATTACAGGCACATGAGACTTAACAGCTGTATGTCCCGGCGCAGTGCAATTCGTCACTTGTGACAAAATGCATCTGTTATATGCCGGGATTAGTCCGATTAACATCAGGTGGTTATATTTTTTTATGTCATTGGGGCGGAATGAGCACAATTCCGCCCCAATGACATAAAAAATATAAGTGCATATTATTTAAACACTTGTGTTATATGAATGTTTAAATGAACCCCGTGGGGTGCCGGGTTAGAATTGCACCTCCCCATACCGTGCCGTGGGTGTCGTAAGAGGCGACTAAGGGAATTATACTGGAATGTGGGCAGCAGCGCCTTCTAAAGAACTACTATCTCACACTGCGATCCCCAAGCCGCCTGCTAAGCGTAGGGATTATGGCCATTACCCCTTTAATAGGGGAGGCTGTGTTCAGCAGTGGACAATCCGGCTGATACAGTCATATCAATAGGTATATACTGTACTGTAAAAGCCCACTCATCCACAGCCTCCCCTATTAAGGGGGTATTTGCCATAATCCCCACGCTTGGCAGGCGGCTTGGGGATCGCAGTGTAAGATGGTTTTTCTTTAGAAGGTGCTGCTGCCCACCTTCCAGTATTTTTCCCTTAGTCGGCTCTTACGACACCTACGGGATGATATGGGGAGGTGCAATTCTAACCCGGCACTCCACGGGGGAATAGGTATATATGTACCTATAAATATAACACGTTGATAAACGTATCAAAACATACAAATCCGAAACGTTGTTCCATTCAATCGGTCGCGAGTAGCAAATGTATGCGCATACATTCAGGCTCGTTAGAGTCCCACTTTCAATGGCGGCTTGGATCTGCTACTACTGGATGTGATATGCCGTGATGCCGTGTTTGGTATATATGATATCACAGATATGTGCGGTGGATGTCGGTGACAGGGATGATTAGACAAAGGGTGATTGATATATATATTGAGAACTATGTACAGTTAGAATTGTAGCACTGACGTTGACTCTGAATATATTTAATAGTGCTTTTTACCAATGCCGGTGACTTGGGGTTGTTGATTGGTCATATTATATAGTATCATATACAGTGTTATTGGTAAAATGCTAACAACCTCTTAGGGTTGACTTCTGCTAGTCCTTACAAACATTTTAATATGAAACATTTTTATTTTGAGTGTTTTTTTTTCTTGTATGTTTGTGTCTATATGACGAAATAAGCACGAGGATCACCTGATGTTAAAAGTCCCTTGTGCCTGTAATTTAATATTTCATATTTTTAATTACGTAGCTCGATGTAAATATTCAAATCTCTATTCAAAGGGAGCACGGCGCGGTCCAGTGTTGCCGCAGCGGGCGCTCTTGGGTCGGAGAAGACATTAAAATAAAAAAAATAAAATAAAAAAATTAGAACAAAAAAAAACATTTAAATATGTTTCTTAGGACTAGCAGAAGTCAACCCTAAGAGGTTGTTAGCAATTTACCAATAACCCTGTATATATATTGAGAACTATGTACAGTTAGAATCGTAGCACTGACGTTGACTCTGAATAGATTTAATAGTGCTTTTTACCCATGCCGTTGGCTTGGGGTTGTTGATTGTTCATATATATATAGTATCATATAATATAAAGGTATGTAAACTGGTTAAGACCAGGGTTCCTTCAGTGCTACCAATGTATATATAAAGGGTGTAAGCAGTTTTGCCTTGTTTTATTAAAAATGTGATGCGAACACCTGAAGGTTTAAGGGTTAAATGAGCCATCAAAGTATGCAAAACGTCAAAAACGTCCAAGTGGCAAAAGAAATAGTAACAATATATCTTAATGGATCTGAAATCAAAGTGGTAACTGCATGAGAGTAACACTTTACATATTAGTTCGTAGCTTCAGTGTATAATTGTTGCAAGAATATTGTAATAGCGAAATTCTTGTATCACTAGAGGCTTTATAATTGCTTATATAATTGTATCAAATATTATAAATTACAATCATACAACATCACGGATTTTTTTTGTGAAATAGTCATTTTACTGGACAGTAACATTTCAGCAGGTGGTAGATCTTTTCTGCAAGAGCCCGTCTTGGTGTGTACCTCCGCAGTGTCAGACATTCTGCTACGATGCAGTAATATGCAAACACTTCTATGTTTAGACGTGAGGGGTAATGTAGCTAGTGCAGGATATATAGACATAAACTAAAGCCTCGAAATGACAACGCAGTGTTAAGTAGAATGAGATAAGTAACACTGCAGCTATAATCAACAGACGCTTACCATAAGGTTGGCGGCTGGTTCATCGCATCTCTCCTTGACATGAAAGGTACTACATATTTGAATAAAAAGGAGCTAAATAAAACCAACCTGAATAGTTCTCAGATTATGTATACAATAATTTCATAAATTTAACACTTCCATAATCGTCATCGATCGGTTATGAAGGAAGTTATGTGGTAAAAATAACATTAACTCTCATACAAACTTTCAAATTATGTAATATGTAGATTTTTTTTTACTATCGATATGCCTTATTTAAGGTTGAACTGGCCGGTCGCTTCTCCATACAAACGCCGTAGGGTGATCACTCCCTAATTTGAGACTTTAGGTCCAGAATTAATCATAATACCGATTGATATCGTCATTATCTAGGCTTGTATGATGCGAAATTTTAAATTGATAATTATGTTGAAAGTTATGAGCCTCCAAAATGTTATATGAAAATGTTTAGAAGCTCATAACTCTCAAGTTAATTATCTTATTAAAATTTCGGCATCATACAAGCCTAGGTAATGACGATATCAATCGGTATTATGCTTTGTTTTCGATCTATATTCTCAAATAAGGGAGTGATCACCCTACGGCGTTTGTATGAAGAACGGCTCGGCCAGTTCACCCTTAACAAAATACTACAAACTGTATACAACACTATATACTTCTAATACAGTAAAAGCATTTAGTCAAACTGCAAGTCATTACAGAATCACAGGCAGTCCAAATTCTTCAGCCCGCACTACCTGTTGGCAGCGTAATCAGTATGCTGGCAGCATTGCCCCGTTAAATTGCAATGCTTATCCGTTTTGCCATAAATAAATTGTAAACTTTGTCTTTTATGTGTCAAAAACATTTTTTTTTCTTTTTTCTTTCTTTACCAAGCGGGACGTCAATGCAGGACATGTCGCCCCCAAATAAAATAAGAAGAATACTACCTATAGAAGCAAGTATATATTTTTCCCTTAGTACAACTGAAAGCTTAGTAGTATGACCTTAGAAGATATTTACCTGGTAAGAAGAAGTTAATGCTATATGATTTTCAATACCTATATAATATTAATTCCACACACTTTTGAACGTTAAATGTCTGCGTAAAGTCTAATGGTTTGATTGGTGGCCGCACAGTCTGCTAAGTCGAAATTCGCACGAAAGGAAAATAGCAACGCGTACAAAATTAGACTATGCGGGTTCGAACGCCTAAAATAAAAAATAGTGCTCAAAAATCCTTTGCGAAAGTAACAAATCTGTCTTCTTAAGTTTCCATGCGTGTCTAAAGCTCATCGTCTCTCATCGTACCATGGAATGAGCAATGCTCTTTAGATGTGCACTTTATATTCCGCCGGGAACGAAGAAGCTAAGACTATAAGAATTATAAGCGCGATATTTTGAAGCCCCCCTTGCCTAGCTTACATAGTTGTTCTAAGTTAAGTAACGTCCGCTGCGGTCAAGACTTGGATGACCAGTAGTGGCATTACGACTGAGCGTATCATTGCTTCGAAGGACACATCGAGCCGTCACGTTGGTTTCAGCTGTTGTCTTAAGATGGTAATCTTTAAAGCATGGTGGTACAGCATTTTCCAAATGCCTACCTGGCTAGCTACCACCTTCATGTAGTAAATCTGTCACGTAGCACCTAAAAGTGTGTTCCAGCATCTGTCCTGAAGAAGCTATTTGACCACATAATCACATACCATCCGGTCAAAAAGGTTTTCGGTTACCCGGTATAAAATAACAAGAACGATATTTTAAGCGTTAAAATAATACTGATTTAGATTATCAAATGAACGAGCTTGTATGTCAGTACACTGGCAATATACATTATATCACCTGCGGCAGAACCGATAACCGTTATGACGTGTTTGCGGAAACCGCCAACCGCAGGATAGGGTATACAGTCCCATAGGTTTAGCTACCTGACACCAGGCGCAATGACAACAAACACATAAAGCAAAGAAGAAGATTAAAGATTAGAGAAACAGAAGATTCGTTTCAGTGATGTCTTAGGAAGAGGAAAATCTTTTTGAAGCGCTCGTAGCTCGTGCTTTGCCTTTACATGCGCTGCTGTCATGGGTTGGATGGGAGACCGCTAGTGGCATGCACTGAGCGCTTCCGTGCTTCGGAGAGCACGTTAAGCCGTCGGTTCCGGTTGTTGTCCTATTAGGGCATTTTGCGAATGACCGCCTGGCTTGCTTCTATCTTCAAGTAGAAAATTTGTCACCAAGCACTCATAACTCTAATTTGCCTCTCGTCCTTAACCATCGTATGATGTATGGTAACGGACCTATAGTTTAACTGACGTTGTACTAAACAAGACTATTTTTTGCAATTAACTTTAAATTTGTTAAAACGCTGTGAAATGCTAAAATTTTGTCACTGTTGGAATGGGTTAGACTTAAGAGTAAAAGAGAGGCAGCAATGGTGAAATCGCGATCAGTTTCGGTTAAATCCGAAAGAAATCTTAATAACACAAAACTAGTAACTTAATTCGAAAATGTAACTTTTCTTATCCCTATTGATAAGGTCTGCTATTTTATTCATATATTTTCATACACACTGGTGTTGCGGATGTTCGTGGACGACGGTGATCACTTATCACCAGGTGAGCCGCCTCCTCGTTTGACCTACTCTCTCATAAAAAAAACATATATACGTGACATTTAGGTTACAAGCGTAATTTAGAGTCAATTTAGCAATTATATTCCATAAAAAAAATTAAGGTAACGTGTTTCAGACCTTTTCTGCCTTAGATAATGTAATCAAGAGTAACATATAATTTCAGGCTGCAAACTAAATATATTTTGCGAAAAATCCGGTACAGTAAAGCTATTTAGTACTTGTCAGCATCTTAACGATGACGGAACACCATAATTTCAGTGTTTATTTTTGCAATAACGCATGCTGCACTTACAGATGTAATTTTGTAATGTCATTCGCGGAGCATGCGTTATTGCAAAAATAAAATATTGAAATGTCATCTAATAAGTATACATAATGTTATCTTAGGTTTTCGCGATTATTGCACATAGTAATTAAACAACTTTAAACGGTTTAAATCGCGTATATTTATCATTATTTTTGTCCCGACGTTTCAAACACTTTGCAGTGATCGTGAAAATAATGATAAATATACGCGATTTAAACCGTTTAAGGTTGTTTAATTAATACCTATACATTTTGAGGAAGGCTCCAATACTTGAGAGCTCGGATATTAAAATTCCAGGTTATGAGCTAGAGACTCGTGACACGCGTACGGACGAACAAACATACAGACAGATAGATGAGACTCATTAATAGGACTTTGTTTTGTCCCTGAGGTACGGATCCCTAAACACTAATATTTTGATATCAACAAACCCTCATAAAGTGACACCAATAGTTATAAAAGGCTGAAAGTCTCTTCCAGCAATATTTTCTCATCGATTCCGATTTTACCGAAGAATATCGGAAATTTATATTCTAACGATGGCCAGTAATTGGAATTTTATATTGAACCGTGCTCCAGTCCTATCCAACATAATTATGGAACGTAAAGAGTGTTTCGATAAATACAATCTAAATAAAATTTATAGGAACGCTTTAATTGACATTGGAGCGACGTCGACTTGAGTTTCTGCTGATGTCTCTGTTTATGAAGGGAAGAATATTGAAAACGCTTTGTAGAGAAAACAAGGTTTTATTTGTGGGACCAAAGACGAATTTTGAAGCGATGATGGCCGAGCGTAATAATTATATAGACTGCTGTGCCGCAGGTCCCTGTTTTCTTCACCACATGGTGGAAGGGCATTTTGCGAATGTCCGCCTGGCTAGCGACCACCCTGAAGTAAAAAATCCGTCGCCAAGCGCCTAACGGTGTGTTCCAGCAGCAGTACTTGAGAGCCAGTGAAATTACAGGCACATGAAAGTTAACAACTACGTCTCAAAGTGACGGGCGCAGTGTAATTCGTGACTTGTGATTAAATGTATCTGTTATACACTTACAGAAACATATCATATAACATCAGGTGGGCCTCGAGCTTGTTCCGTCACAATAAATAAAAAATTAGTTTCATCATTCTTGTTTGCTGAGTACCTTTTTAATTGCAATTGCATTGGTGTCATTCATAACACATTTTGAAGCTTCATATAAATATGTAAAGAAAGTAAGTCCAACTCAAAAACAGCAGAACGCAAACAAACACATTGTTGGCGGCGGGTGTTATTTTTTTTATGTTATTGTGATGGTACAAGCTCGAGGCCCACCTGATGTTAAGTGGAGTAACCTCTGCCTATAACAGATGCATTTCATCACAAGTCATGAATTGCACTGCGCCCGTCACCTGGAGACATAATTGTTAAGTCTCATGTGCCTGTAATTTCACTGGTTCTCAAGGACTGCTGCCGGAACGCACCGTTTGGTTGTTTAAAACGTGTACAGTGCGGCGCAACAAGCATGATGCAACTAATCGGATGCGATAATTTCTAAGCACCAAATCATTTATTCAATCCAATATAATTTGGCAAATTGTGTGAGTTTTCTTAAATGTGAACTTAATGAGTCTGCAATTAAAGCGGTAACTGTATGTACGGTAAATTTCTTTACATATTTATTCATATTAGTTTTGAAGTAATTATAGCGGTAATAGATATGGACTGCCGCGCCATTTCGGCTTGAGCTTCAGCACGTGGTGAAAGGGCATTTTGCGAATACTCGCCTCGCTAGCTATTCATTCAACTAGAAAATCAGTCCTAGGACCTATCAGTGTGTTTCAGCAAGCCAGTAAGTAATTATAAAATTGCAGGTACATGCATGAAAGTTAACAATTGTAAGTCTTAAGGTGATGGGCGCAGTGCAGTTCGTTAATTGTGACGAATTGCATCTGTTATAGGCAGAGGTTACCATGAGGTGGGCCTCGTACGTGTACCGCCACGATCACATAAAAATAATAATAATTTGAGACTACTACGACAGACTAGTGCGGTAAGGATAATTGCAGCTTCTTCAAGTTTTGACTTAGAATTTGCGTATAATTGGCATTCTAGGAGAAAACTTTTCTCCTACAATAAGCATTAATCAAATCTAAAAATGTAATTTATAAAATCATAAGTCAATTATTGTAAAATCTTATTTTATAATTGACAGAATAAACTAGGTTTATAGGTTTTCCTTTTTCTTTATTTATCATCATTTTTCCTATTAATAATTCACAAACTAGAGATACAAGTTTTGATAAAATATCGGTATTTAAATACCCATTAATTCAAATTCCTTTGATATAATCAAAACCTATAAACCTGGAATAACATCTATAACATATTCAAAAATCATCAAAATCGGTAATTGTTTAGGGGGATACAAACGTTTTCTCTTCTTGTATAAAAATTCAAGACTTCCCTTCAGTCTTAACCGATCAAATAAGTAACCTAACCAATGTCCGCTGCGGTCATGACTTGGATGGGTGACCGCCAGTGGCATTGCTACTGAGTGGGCGCTAAGCACCTAATATGTGTTCTAGCAGTCCTTGATAGCCAATAACGCAAAAGATGAGGTGCAATACAAACAATATTTTGGAATTAAAGTTTAAGCTAAACACACACCCTCAAAACGTAATTATACCTTAATGAAATAAATTGTAAAAACTTACACTCAAACGAGTTATAAGACATTATTTCGAATTATTATTATTAGAAATTTTTGGATGTACCTTCAACACGAGCAATCTCACAAAGCGTTGGCGTCATGAAAGCGGCTGGACAATGATGTTCCTCATTGAGAGCGGAGATTGAATTGCGAAATATATATATGATCGTCATGAATATATTGTATTGTTTATAATTATTATATATATTCTTATTATTTGTACAAAAGAATCCCCAGGTACACGTTGTCTATATTTATACTATTACTGTACGTCGTACAAACGTAGAATGTTCATTGCTCTTATTATGATACAGTCACAGTCAATACAGTGCCTCTTCAAATCTAGGTGTAGGTAAATGGTAATGGGTATACAAACGGTGGCACTCTTCTATAACCACTAGAACAATAATAGATTCATTAATTCACGGCGAATCTTTCTTGCTTGATCCAGTTTTTACACCGCTCATTTACTAGCGCATCTAGCGGGGATAGAAAGAACTACATCTAATCAACCATCGATTGTTTTACGATTAATTCTACATTTCTAAATAGATGGCGTTATAGGTATTATACAATTGCTATATAATATTATATAAGGAGGAAAGATTTGTTTTTTCGTATGCAACGAATAAACTTAAAAACTACTGAACCGATTTGAAAAAATCTTTCACCATTAGAATTCTATATTATCCCTGATGAACATAGGTTACATAATACTATCAAAAACTTAGGGATCCACCCGAAATCTTCGATAATGTAACCCAACGTGTGAAGTTACCGCCCGCTAGTTTTGACATAAATTGAAAAAATATCCAAAACTACGGAATAAAATCACTAGAAACATTACAAGAAAACAGATTATGAACTAATTAAGCCAAACAAATTGTTTACTTTCATATTTACTAGAATTTAAATAATTAGCAAATATTCCCTTAAAAATGGTTTTGCGACCTTTTAAAGAAATCCACCCTTGTTTATGTAATCCAAACAACAAATCTGATTTTTATATAAATACGCTTACTAGATCCGAAACATTCGTTCAGCGTTTTCATAAAACTTTGAACAGGAAAGCGGTGAGCCAAAGAAGAACGGTATAACAACATAAATAATTTATTACAGCACGTTTTAATACTCACAGTTTTATTACTCTTCCGGCCTTTTGTGCCAAGGGTTAAGTGGATTTTTTTATTTGAATTAGATTTAACATTGACATTGTTTGCGTTGGTGAAGATCGTATTGTTCATAAACCAAATGAATTTAGTCAAGATTTAGGGTCCGATTCAGAAGGTCCTAATAAAGTTTCGGGTTGCTAACCAACACATAAAATAACTGAATGATAAAAATGACAGTTAACATGCAGCGCGTTTCAAGCTTTAACCGATGGATAGGCTAAATCGATGACTGTGAAACGCAAAGATAGTGTTTTATTTATTAAATATGTTGTGGGTAGTATAACCGGAACTTACTCGAACATTCTGAAACAGGCTCTTAGTCTATCTGAACTAAATTGTGATGGTTTATGTTTAAAATTAGGTACTATCATTAGTATTACTGAGGCAGCCTTTCATGCCCAGGGGCCCAACTCCCACCTTTTAAAAACTATTATGGAAAATCAACATCATTATGTCAAACATAAAATATTGATAGTAAGATTCGTACCACGGACGTCACAAAACAATATTGTTCATATAGCGCTATCTCTATCGCACAAATGTCTTGATTCAATGCAAGCAGCCCGCTCTCACGTAGAAGTTCTAATGTAAGTTTACTATGGTGACGTGTGGTAGTACAAATTAAAATTGTTAATGTAAGGTTAAAATAAGACTGCATTAAGAGATGGGAGGTGGCCCCCAGGTATTATTTGACTTTTTATTTGAATAAAATTATAGAATGCCATTGATTGCTTTGTTCATGTAGATCGTATCGTTCATAAACTAATTAGATCAAGATTAGTTAAAATGATTGAAATTGAGATGGTTTGGTTAAAAATAAGGAACATTGTATTGATTGATAGTTCATTTTGATGTAAGTTTAAAAGACGTTGATGTTGAAGGTTTACTTTATATAACTGTATCGATTTCTAACATGGAAAAGTGTGAAATATCTTTTTGAATGCGGTACCCTGCTGATTAAAACACTCTGAGGTTTTTCATAGTCGAGGTATAGGTAATTAGGCAAAAACATTTTTCAGTGATTGGAGTTTAATTTAAGAACTGCTTAACCAATTACGAAATTACAAATATACGAGAGGAAAAATTTAAGTCATGTGCGGTTTTCGAACCCGCGTCCATCCACCCCTTTAGCCCGGGTATGCTCTAACCAATTGAGCTAACATGACAATGAGTCAAATAACTCAAATTTTTCTTAACCATCGTATTGGGATGGAGCGACACCTATAGTTCAACCTACGTTGTACTACAAACAAGACCAATTTTGCAATTGGTTTTAAACTTGTAAATGATGATGCAACCCAATAATTTTAATATTGTTCTGTTTGTAATAACGCCTGCTATGCGGATTACATTACAAAATTAATAATACACGAGAGTATATTTTTTTTTCTTTTTAAATTTTATCAAAATAGGTTTATTTTGATAAAATTTAATTGTAACCAATTTGTACAGTAGGTATACAGTACTCATTCACTCATTGTATTTGTATAGTAGGTATACAGTACTCAACAACACAAATAATCATTGGTTGATCCAGTGAAATATATGCATGGGTATATTTTAAATATTTTTATTTTTGTAATGCGGTGCTCTGCGGATTACATTACAAAATTACAGTCATATGTCATATTAGCCCCGGCTATTAGGGGTGGATGGAGCGGGTTCGTATCCTGCACATGATAATAATGTTGCCTCTCGTTATATTTTTGTAAAGGAATAAATGTAATGTATTCGGTGCGGTAGAGATTGCAACTTACACTTGGGTTCTCTTTTTTTTTTATGGATTGGCAAACAAGCAGACGGCTCACCTGATGAGCAGCTGTTACCGTCGCCTATGTACATTTGCAACACCAGGGGCGTTACCAATGCGTTGCCGACCCTGTTGTACTTTTTAATACCCTTTTTAAGGAATCCATACTGTAGCTCTGTGGAAAAACGTTACATCATGGAAGATCATTCCACATTTTGCAGGTATGCGGTAAGAAGGAACGCATAAATTGAGCTGTGTGAGACTTCCAGGACTCGATTATGTGTGGATGAGCTTTCAACTCTTTCAATTACTTTGTCAGAAACCTTACTAAAAATTCTACCAACTTATATTATCCTGTAACATAATGAAAAACAAGACAAAAATAGATTAATAACTTGACTCAATGAGTCATTGAGTTAATATGAAAAATATCGATCAATCATTCGATTACATTAACCAATTTTGCATGTAACAATTTTTCAGTTGTCACTGTACGAATTTTGCCGTATCACGCACCGTTCATTTATCTTTTCCAGTATATTCGGTCATGGTAAACGTGCACTATTGGGTACTCTCAGTTATAGAATGTGATCAACTGGGTCATAAAGTGTGATCCACTGGGTCATGGAGTGTGACCCACTTCGGATATCATTTGACGTTATGGGATCAAAGGGTCCCTTGTGATGTTTCAAGATTTAGATTACAGTCTCGTGGCTCCGTTATGAAAACGGTCCTCCTTGAAGTTTATATATTATACAAAACAATTGAGCTTTCAATAATGTTCAGCGCGGTACCAAATAATTCTGTTCACTTTCATTGTTGACAAGTGTTTTATTCAGTTTTGGTATAGATGGAAAATTTGTGACAGATTGGAACATTACAATACAATACAATACAAAATTCTTTACTGCACACCAAAAATACATTAAATAATCTTATAAATAGTAAAGTTAATCAATGGTAGTACAATGGGCGGTCTTATCGCATGTAGCGATAGCATTAATTATTTTTGAAGCACACAACATTTTTGCAGCAATTATGACCGAGTGGTAATAGCTATGGACTGCCGTGCCGCAGTACCCGTGGTTCGATCCCCACCGCCGGCTTGAGCTTCATCACATGGTGGAAGGGCATTTTGCGATTGCCCGCCTGGCTAGCTACCGCCCTCAAGTAGAAAATCTGTCGCCAAGCCGGTGTGTTCTGAAAGCAGTCCTTAAGAGCCAGTGAAATTACAGGCACAGAGACTTAAGAACTATATCTCAAAGTGACGGTCGCAGTGCAATTGATGACTTGTGACGAAATTTATCTGTTGTAGGCAGAGTCCGCCTAACATCAGGTGGGCCTCGAGCGTGTTCCGTCACAATAACATAAGAAAACATAGGATTTGGAATTAAATGAACTATGTAGTATGTGTGACGGACCGGCTATATATCTTTATTGATGTTGGGCTTGTGACTGACCGGAACTAACTTTAAGAAGTAACTACGTTCCGTTTCTAGTTAGAACAAAGAGAAGAAAAGTTTGTTAATTTATGTTATGATTTGGTAAAACAAATACAGTTAGGGACATTGTCCTGGCCAACAGGGGATTTTGAAATTTACTCAAGAACATAAGGGGGATATTTTTCGTCTTGTTGAGTACTTCCACTATATATGAGCCCTCTATATAAGGGTGTGTGTCTAGGGCAGCCGATCAGAACAATAAAAAAAAATGGTAAACATTGCAGTTCCGTTCCATTTTTAGGTAAAAATATTTTTTCATCCTTGTTCGTGATTCTTACTACTTATGGGATCAATTGTCATTCACTGTCAATGACTATATCATCCAGATAAGAAAATACTTTTCCGTTATTGGCACTCCACTAAGAACGGCTTGACCGATTTTGATGACTTTTGCAAGGGACCACACGGCCAGCATAAGCTTTCAAATAAAAGAATTATCAAAATCGGTCTACCCAGTAACAAGAGGTAACAAATATAAAAAAATACAGACGATTTGAGATCCTCTTCCTGTTTTTGACGGTCGGTTAATAAATGAATAGAAAGAAATATAACTTGACGGATGGGCACAAGGAGCTTCAGATTAGATACTCTGAGCCTCGGAGTGTAATCAGCTTGTTAATGCATTCAACAAGTTATTTCATACTTTCAGTTCCGTTTTTAATTCAAATAATAATATATATTTAATTTACCACAAAGTTTTTTCTTCAGCCATCAGATTTTAAGCCTTTTCCTTGAAATAATTGTCAAATTATGAATCAGCAAGACTAGGAAATTAAGCTGAGCTGTCTGTGAAATAATCTGATGTAATTCGTTATTTCAAAAAAGATTTTCTTTCCTTTATACCCATAAGAATATTTTGCCTTTTCAAAAAAGACGCCAGGAGCTTGCATTGTCTTCACCGTAAGTCTTGTGAATGGGAGCTTTTTTCGGGTTTACTTAAAACCAAAGAAAATGGAACAAGCTCAAAATAATTATCTAACCCGTCCTCCCCCACAATGCAAACTAGCAAATTAACGCCTTTGTCTTTAGAGACTCTTTGGACCTAAACACAATCATTATCTTACGCGCTCGAGAATTTTCATATGACGTTATTGAAATTGTATACAATTTGGAAAGCTTGTTGACGCTCCTCCATCGGTAAAAAGATATAGATGATATGTCTTTTATTCTCATTCTACGATCTAGACGCTCACTACATAGTAGAAAGACTACTATGCTCACTATGACGCTCGAGTAAATCCCCATCTAAAGTCGTGGGCTCTTCAACTACACTAAGTGAGATCATGTACAAACCTGGGGCCTTGTGGTCTAGCAAAATGGTAATGGAGATGAACTTCGTTTTAACGTAATCTTGACATAATGTTGTCGTAGGTTTTCGCGATTATTACACATAGTAATGAAACAACTTCAAACCATTTTAATCGCGTATATTTATCATTATTTTTGTCCCTTTGCTTTGAGTCACCTCGACACCACGATCACTGCAAAGTGTTTGAAACGGGACAAAAATAATGATAAATATACGCGATTGAAATCGTTTAAAGTTGTTTAATTACTATGTGTAATCTTGACATTTTCCTTTGAAAACGATGTCCTTTGTGAAGTTAGAATTTCAAAGAAGATCAAATTCGTAATGAATTTAATCTTCATTGAAATTTTTTTATTCTCGTTCTTATTAGACTATAAGGCTGTAATATATACCCGGCCCAAACGCAAGACGTATGCAGCAGTGTGATTACGAATATGAAGAAAAAGGAAATTGACGACGTCTGTGTATTTTCATGTGCTAGAAAATAAGTTAAAGCTGTGAGTATTGTCGCAGGAGAGATTTTGAAGTGTATTTTTTTAAATATAATTTTTGGTGTTTATTCTCATTTTTTAAAATGGAGAAATTTGATTTAGAAACTGCTATTGCCTTGTTGCCGGTAATGACTGGACAAGAGCATATTACGAGATCTTTAATAGACAATGTAGAATTTTATAGCAGTATGATCAACGAAAATTCTCATAAATTTTTAATCGATTTTGTGTTAAAAACTAGAATAACTCGAATAGCAAAATTTTATTTACAATCGTGTTATGAGAATGTTGAATGCTTACTCAGCGATATGAGAACACACTTATTACCGAAAAAATGTCCAATAGCCTTACAAACACAACTTTTTCATTGTAGACAAGGGAACAAATCAATTGAAGTTTTTAGTAAAGAAATTTAGGAATTATTTTACGAGTTAACTATGGCTCAGTCAGATGGCGACAAAAATAAGTTCAATATATTACGCCCTATTAATGAACAAATGACGATACGAAGATTTGCTGACGGTCTTAACAATAGCCACATACAAATTATATTAATATCAAGACAATTTCAATATTTAAAAGATGCAATACAGACAGCATTAGATGTTTTATTTGAAAAGGCAAAATAATTATCAACGCCGATATTACAATTATCATAATTACAATCATGTTAACCCTAATGTAAAATCATTCCCATGTAAAAAATATAATTCAACAAACATGAGGAATTCAAATCAAACATCATGTGACGCAGGGACATCACCCAGGCCCAGGTGCCAACCGTTGTCGTATTCACGCACATCGGACTGCAATGATGTTTTGCGCGATCAGCGTATTGAGCAGCCCACTAACTCACAGTCGAATAAGGAAAGTTATGAAAATGACATTATATGCGATATGTCAATTTTGTTTTCTGAAAACATGTCTGAGGAATATGAAAAAGAAAAATTTACGGATTTGACAGTTTTGAGTTCTAATAATGTAAGACCTGATCAATCCTTAGTTATAAGCTATCCCGAACAGTGTAAGGACTATGAATTATGTGATACTGATGACTTACAATGCGTCAATAAAGACGAAAAAAAAATGTAATATAAATTTTGACAAATTTAATAAGAAGTTTTTCACTAATATAAAGGAGTTACAGGTAAAATTAAGCGATTTTATTACGAAAAAGGAGTTTAAAATTAACTATGATAACGAATTATTAAAAGACAGCAAATTAATGAATAAGTGTGACGAAATATGTGTCAAAAAAGGACGGTTAAGTTGTAAGAATAATCCCTTATGTGATTACTCCCTTATTTGAGGATTTAGGTCCAAAAATCCGCATACCGATTGATCTCGTCATTATCTATATAGGCTTGTATGATGCCGAAACTTTAATAAAATAATTAACTTGAGAATTATGAGCCTTGACACATTTTCATATATAGTTTTCGAGACTCATAACTTACAACTTAATTATCTTTTTAAAATTTTGGCACCATACAAGCGTAGATAATGACGATATCAATCGGTATTATGCTTAAGTCTGGGCTTAAAATCTCAAATAAGGGAGTGATCACCCTACGACGTTTGTATGGAGAAGTGACCGACCAGTTCAACCTTAATGAGTGACATTACCATCGTTATGAAGCAATCAGATTACCACGAAAATGTTTATTTCCTTACCGGAGCATATCACAATTATGTCAAATATATTCAGGAGAGCAGTACATACCCTCGAAACTTTATATTACGAGCAAATATTTAAGAAAGATAAAATTTATCTTCTTATACAAACAGTTAATAAGATAGCAGTGATGGCTCAGTGGCATTTGCTATGGACTGCCGCCCAGCAGGTCCATGGTTCGAATCCCGCCGCGGGCTTGAGCTTCACCGCATGGTGGAAGGGCATTTTGCCAATGCCCGCCTGGCTCACTACCACCCTCAAGTAGAAAATCTGTCGCCAAGCCACTTAACGGTGTGTTCCAGCAGCTGTCCTTGAGAGCCAGTGAAATTACAGACACATGATACTTAAAAACTATGCCTCAAAGTGACGAGCGCAGTGCAGTTCGTGACTATATGCACCTGTTATAGGCAGAGTTTAGTCCGCTTAATAACGTCAGGTGGGCCTCGACCTTGTTCCGTCACTATAAATTAATTAAAAAAGAAAAAAAAATAAGAGAATATTTTCACACATACTTTATATTGTTACTAGATAGCTGTATCTGCGACTTCGTCCGCGATTGTCGTAACTGCAGACTAATTATTCAACGTGAGTCTACGTGAGTCGGCCTCTACCTACCCTTTGATTTGGCTTGGTTTAATAGAGGTTTATTCAAGTGCCTATACATTTGAGCACTGTTTATCTCATAAGCAACGCTGTGGTCTGCGGTGAAGCACTTTTAGTAAAGCATAACTCAGAAAGGAGCTTTTTAGTTTGGATTTTAAAACACCCGGTTTGTATTTTCTAGAAGATAACTCAAAGAGTTCATTAGCGGTTCGCACAATAAATATTAAAGCAAACTACTTTGTGCGTTTATTTGGAATTTCGATTTTAAATCGGCGATGCGGTGAAGAAGCTAGCGGTGTGTTCCGGCAACTGTCCTTGAGAACCAGTAATTCTAGGTTACACTAAACAACATCTTCGACCACATCGTCACTCACTATCAGGTGAGGAAGTGGTCAAAGACTAGCCTATCAGCAATAAATAAGCAGGTTTAATAGGATTTTTTAAGAACTAAAACACGCTGTCGTGTGGTGCCGGATTAGAATTACAGCCCCCATTTCTTCCCGTGAGTCTCGTAAGTGGTGACTAAGGGCAAAATACCTGAAGACGGGAAGCAGAAGAATACCCGCTATCCCTATAATAAGCATCTTTATTGACTGATGGACTCGTTCAAGCACAGGTTTCTCGTCTTCATTGTATAGTTTCGGGCTTTATTCACACTTTATGTACTGTAGTAGTTCGGAAGTTAGAATCGTCTGGTAGATGGTAACGGGCTTGTCTCCTTTTACAAGAGACGCTACTCATACTACTTACACTCGCTAATACTTTTAAAATATTTGTTATTATTAGACCAAATCCAGTCTGGTGAAACCTGAGTCGGCCTACACTTCTACCTACCCTTTGAATTGGTTTAGTGGAGGTTTATTCAAGTGCCTACACGTTATCACCAATGGTCTTCCAACTGATGATAATGCCGTATGTGAAAAAGTTAATGTAATAAGGAAGATTTTTCATGGTTTAATGAAAACAAAATGAATGCTAAAATAGTAGTTTAAGTATGTAGAAAGAATTCGCTCAAAATCTCTTGCTGTAAACCTTCTTATATCATATAACCCTTTAACATATAACCGTTATCGTTGCGGTCGGCACCGTGATTGAATATTATACACAAAAGGGATCGTCGGCTAATCGGAGATTAACTCTTTGAAGTGGCGGTTACAGCACAGTTTCTGATAGTTAATTAACTGCTGAGTTGAGTTTGTGTTACCGATTTGAGAAGTTTGCAAACGGTTAGATTTTTCAAGTTTGATGTAGGAACGGAAATATATTTCGGTGGCCAAATATTTAAACTATTAAAACTAAAAGTTTAGTGCTGAAATAATTTGTAAAATGTGATTTTCGCTTGGTACGCGATAGTACTTGTTATGATATTTAGACATATAATATTAGATCACGCTTTATGCTGCTCACCTGGACAATCTATTACGAAATATCATAAGGGGAAACCTGACGTCTTTCACGCCAATAAGACATAAGCATCCGTCAAAATTTTATAAAATACTTTTAGTTTTTTTTTTTTTTTATTCTTCTGTTGTCCCAAAATAAACTCTTCTCTCTACAATATTATCCCTACAGATATCCCTCGTCCTTTCTCCCTCAAATGTATCCTCTCCCTAGTATTTACTCCCTATATATATATATCTTATGCAAATTTATTGTTTACGGAACAAATAAAAAGTCGGTCAAGTACGAGTGGAAAACTGTTTTATTGTAAAGGCAACACTACCATACAATATGAACAATATACACCTAACAATTCTCGTTTTAAAATTTAAACATAAAATTATTCCCGCACATTCTCGAAAATCTCGTCACCGTGATTCAGGAATTGATAGTGGCGACGCTAGCGACATCTCTTGCTATTTGCTTGAACTTAAGTAAGGTATACTCTACGCCACAATTAAAACTGATTACCTTCCTAATCAGCCATACCTAGGCGATGCCAGCGCCATCTCTTGCAATTCGTTGTGAACTAAACAATGCAAGTTGACACGACAATATAATAGTTAGAATAGATTGCATTACATAATCGACTATTCAAACAGATCATTCAAATGATGGTAAGCCCCGAGACGCTGTCAACAAATCCTTATACATTCCGCCCACCAAGGACAAATTTGAACTTTGTCCTTTTATGAATTCCGCCCACCGTGAACCAATACTAACATAGTTGAGGCGGATACATAAACATTTGTCTTTTGTGAGTTGATTCCTAATTCCTGAATCATACAAGTTAACTTAAGTGGACTGTATAATATAAACTTAACGAACTAATATCTTTAACTACTACCAATATAAATACTAACACCAATACAAACAAATCAAACCGCTAGCGGGAGCACACATAGTTTTGACGTAGGCCGTTTGATAATTGTATTTTTTGTACGTAGCGTCACTACACGTGTTACATTATCATTTCCTGGATGTTTAGCAACCACCCGACCAAGAAGCCATTTGCAAGGAGGTAGGTTGTCCTCCTTTACTAATACTACGTCCCCAGTTTCTGGTTCAGGATTTTGGTAAGCCCATTTATACCTATGCAGAAATTGCGTTAAATATTCCTGCGACCATCGTCGCCAAAACCCTTGAAACATTTTCTGTGTTAACTGAAATCTACGCAAACTTGAAACATTTGAGGTTTCAAAGTTGTTATCTGGTGCTGTGATGAGTGGCTCACCTACAAGAAAATGACCGGGTGTTAAGACATTAACTGCATCAGACTCTGTATCGATTCGAGACAGGGGTCTTGAGTTTAGGCAGGCCTCTACCTGAGCCAGAACAGTTGATAATTCTTCATAAGTTAACGTAGAGTCTCCCAAAATTCTTTTTAAATGATATTTTGTGCTTTTAATTCCAGCCTCCCATAGACCACCGAAATTTGGCGAATGAGGGGGAATAAAGTGCCATGTTGTTCCATTTATTGCTAAGGCTTTAGATACTTCTTCCGCCATCGTTGAATTTTCCGAAGCGAGTAAAATCCGCAATTCTCGGGACGCTCCGACAAAGTTAGTTCCGTTGTCGCTCCAGATGTCACTACAATGACCTCGACGGGCAACAAACCTTTTGAAGGCAGCAAGAAATCCCTCAGTGGTTAAATCACTTACCGCTTCAATGTGTACCCCTCGTGTAACCATACAGACGAATAGGCATATGTACCCCTTATAGGCATGATGACCACGGCCTTTTGATGTTTTAACATTAATTGGTCCAGCGAAATCTACACCACTGCATTTAAAGGCTCTAGTTGGGGTAACTCGAGCTGCCGGCAGTTGTCCCATAAGTTGTGTCGAATTCCCCGCATTGTTTCTAATACATTTGATGCATTTACGTATGTATGACTTAACTAATAGTTTGGACCCCAAAATGTAATATTTTGTACTTAAATAAGTCATCATGAGCTGTATACCTCCATGTAGCGTCTTTGCATGGGCATCAGCTACTATCAAATCTGTCAAAGTTGATTTCTTTGGAAGTAGTATTGGATGTTTGACATCTTCATCTAGCGATGATTTCTCTAAACGCCCTCCAACACGTAACACACTTCGTCCGTCAATATATGGATTTAGAGATTTAAATGGGCCCTTTATTCTTGCCTGCGTGCCTTCTTTTTCCAGGAGCTCTAACTCTTTCCCGAAATGTTCCCTTTGACATTGCTTGACACAAACTTCCAAAGATTGCATCAATTCTAGACATGTAAGATGACCCGAACCGTGTCTTTCACCGACTGGTTTTCTTAAATTTAAAAAACGCCTGCAATACGCTACAACTCTAATTAATTTCGTAAGCGATGAGTATTTGCTCCAAACAGAAATTTCCGCAACAGCAACATGAACCTTGACTTTCTCTAGCTGAGTCTCAATATTCTGTGGTTTGCTGTATTTGATGACTTCGCTCCGCAAAAAGTCTGGTCCGCTAAACCACAAGGTATTGTTGAGAAGTTCTGCCGGTGTTATACCTCTAGATGCGCAGTCCGCTGAATTTTGCTCTGATGAAACATGGGCCCATTGACTTGCATCTAGTGTGGTCAATATTTCAGATACCCGATTCGCAACAAACGTTTGCCAACGACTAGGGTGACTGTTGATCCAGGCTAGAACAACAGTAGAATCTGTCCATGCCCGAATATTCGACTTTGGTATCGCTAATATATCTGATACTTCTACTAGGAGCCTTGTTACAAGAACAGCTCCACATAATTCCAGCCTAGGTATGGATACTTGTTTAATAGGTGCGACCTTCGTTTTTGCCGTAACTAACGTGACATGAATTTTTCCTGCTGAATCAACCCTACGAAGATAAACCGCTGCTGAAAACGCCAAACGCGACGCATCAGAAAATCCGTGGAGTTCCACGAGTGAATCGTTTGCATTGGTGCCTAGCCATCTAGGTATGTTTATTTGGGTTAACAGAGACAAATTTTGACGGTAAGTATTCCATTCACCTAATATTTGACCCGTCACTTCATCATCCCAATCCAATCCTGCTATCCACAGCTTCTGTATTAACATTTTTGCTACGACTACACAAGGTGCTACCCAACCTAGTGGATCATATAATTTTGCTATATGAGAAATAATTTTTCTTTTTGTTACAGGTCCCGTTTCTAGAGGAAGTGTCACAGAGTAGTGGAACTCATCAGTTCTTCGATTCCAGGTAAGTCCCAGTAATTTAACTACTTCATCCATTTTCAGCTTCAGTTCATCTTGAAGATCTTCCTGTTTTGTTTCTGGCCCTGCCTTGATTGCTTCTAATAAGTCTTCGCTGTTACTCATCCACTTTTGCAATTCAAAACCTCCTTTTTTCAGCAAGTCGTTCATTTCTTGATAAATAGTAATTCCTTCCTTTACAGAACTACATCCCGTCAACAAATCATCCATGTAGAAATCGGTTTTTACCTTTTCAGCTGCTATAGGATACCGTTTCCCTTCATCACATGCTACTTGTTGCAGACTCTTCACCGCTAGATATGGTGCACACGCTGTCCCAAAGGTAACTCTCAACAGCCTATAATCTTCAGCGTTTCCTTCCAAATCATCTTTCCATAACAACCGCTGAAAATTTACATCTTCTTTTGATATCTTAACTTGGCAATACATTTTGATCACATCTGCAACTAGACATATAGAGTATTGTCTCCAACGCATGAGCAAGTGCCGTAATTCAGGTTGCAATGTGGGGCCTATCATAAGTGTATCATTTAATGAAATACCATGTTTATACTTGCAGGAGGCATCGTACACAACCCTGACTTTCGTGGTGTCTTTATCATTTCTTACAACTGGATGGTGAGGTATGTATACCGATTCAGCATTATAAATTTCTATTTCAGGAATCCTTTCCATGAATCCTAATTTTAAGTACTCATCCATTACCATTTTATATTGTTGTCTAAGGTCTTCATCTCTTTTAAATCGCGATTGTAATGTATTTAACCTTCTTTCAGCGATCAGTCTGGAGTCACCATCCACACATTCCGGCCTATTTGCTTTAAATGGAAGTTTGACGATGTATCGTCCGTCGCCATCTCGTTTTGTAGTTTTCTCAAACAATCGCTCACAAGAAATTTCTTCTTCAGTCAGTATTTTTACGTGTGGTTTAGTTTCCGCTTCAATTTCCCAGAACCCTTTCAGCAATTCGTTATCCTTAACGCTTAAGTGCATAGAAACCACATTCGCAGAGGAAGAATGAGTTTTTTCACAAGTGCCTGATAAAATCCATCCCAGTGTAGTAGCCTGAGCCATAGGATACCCTTGTGGACCCTTTTTAATTCCCTCTTGTACCACCTGCCCATAAACATCTGCACCTAACAATATGTCAATTTTGTTCGGGGTATGGTACTGAGGATCAGCCAAACATTCTCGTAAGCCATTATCCAACCATTCCAATTGCTCTAGCTTGCAATTTGGAAGACAAGTAGTCACCGTTTTGATAACGTATGCTTGTACCGTGATGACGACCTTATCATCAATTCGCGAACGAATCTTGAACTCTACCATATGTTTAGAAATTGTTGTTTCGTTGCCATCTAGGCCCGATATAATTCCCTTTACGGGATACTTCTTAAGACCCAAGTATTGAGCAGTTCCTTCCGAGACGAATGATGCTTGTGAACCTTGATCTAAAAGTGCCCTGATGTAGTAATTCCTACCCTTTGACGATTCTGCCCATACTATGGCCGTCGCTAACAATACCTGACGCGTGACAGGCATTTGACCAAAACACGAGACCACTGGAGTTGTGTCAACAGAACTGGAGTATTCCCCTGATTTTCCAGGGAGTGAGCCACCCATACCATCTCCAGACGTTGAAACATCAGCGTTCGACCCATGAGAATTACCAACTCCATCTGAACCATTTGGATGAAGCAACGAATGATGCTTGCCTTTGCAAATCCTACAAGTGAACTTACAAGGGCAAAACCTTGCCGAGTGGTTACTACCCAAACAGTTGTAGCATAAACGCTTATTAAATACAAATTCACGTCGCTTACTAACATCTTCTTGAACGAATTTTTTACATGTATAAAGTTTGTGGTCTTCATTACAATATTCGCATATAACATTAATACCTGCAAAAACATTATACCTTGCTGGTTGGCCATGAATAGAATGAGAAGCTCGTGATTTAGTAACCGGCTCAATAGATTCGAGAGCTCTAAATCGCGATTGTAAAAATTCTCGAAAGTCTGCAAATTTAGGCAGTTCTGTAGAACCATTTGCCGAAACTCTCAACTCCCACTGCTTCCGTGTTTCCATATCCAGCTTGTTCGATATTATATGAATTACAATTATATCCCAGCTATCTACGTTAACCCCTATGTTTTTCAAGCCGTGCAAACAGTCTACAGTAGTATCAGTTAGTTCTTTTAAAGCATCAGCGGACTCTACACTAATGTTCCTTTGACCAAGTAAACGCTTTAAGAGACAATTAGCTAAGAAATTTTTATTATTGTACCTCGCTTCCAGTTGCTGCCAACACTCCGAATAATTTGCTGCAGTAATTGGCAATTGCCTTATGAGCTGTTCTGCTTCTCCAGATAAATGACTCTTTAAATAATGGAGTCGTTGTACATCGTCCAAAGAAGTATTCGAATGAACTAGTGAAACGAACAAGTCTCTAAACGTGACCCACTCTGTATATTTGCCCGAAAATTGGGGAATTGTAATCTTAGGTAATTTTATATTTGTTACACAATTTTTAGCTAATTGCGGTTCACCTAAACTCTTTGAAACTGAACTGAGCATGTTCATTAATTCTGCTTTATAGTTTATAAACGCCTCTTCGGTTTTATCATATAACTCTTCCTTTATGTAGGAACTGTTTTGTAATTTTTCCCAATCCTCGCAATTATCTACAATATCTTGATGTACCTTTGTGAAATGATTCCATAAATTATCTAACAGTGTTATCCTTGTTTGTACATAAGGTTCGGTAAGACGATCTTTAGGAGACTTTTTGAAATTAATATATGACTTTACAATTTTATCATATGAATCTCGCTGAGAGTTTACTAATTTAGTCGCCATATTACTAAGATGTATCTAACAAACTTCTTCTACTAGTACTCAAATCTACAAAAAATTACAAGTGTTATTTTTGCCTAAAATTTTTCTAAGTCCTAAAAATGCCAATAAATTTTACAAGTGTTTTTTCGATAGAATTTTTCTAAGTCCTAAAAATGCCAATAAATTTTACAAGTGTTTTTTCGATCGAATTTTTCTAAGTTCTGATACAATTTTGAAAATTTTACAAGTCTTTGAGAAATATGAACTCTAACAAAATTTGAGCGTGGATTCCCCGTCTTAACCAAATTAACAAAATTATTCTAAGTTCCTATTAATTACTTAAACACTATTAGATCTTCCAAATTCACCAAAGTTAAATTCTTCTAATAAATAAAGTTCAAACTTGCACGAATTAAGATATAAATCTCAGTACTCACAATTTATTTTCACTCACACTTCACCGAAATCCTGACGTCACTGGAAAATTCCAATTCCCTCCACGGGGTTCGTGGGCAGCTGCCCTTCCTGGTTGCTACTGAGTCTTCTGACTGGCTTCCGGTCCGTCTGCAAATTTTCCCGTTGGTGGCGTTGCTTCGTCACGCTGCTAACCTGCTCCAGGTGAGGTGTTTCACCTACTCCTCACAGTGGTTTTTCCCACCGTTGATCGCCCCGAACAGCGATACACTGCCCATAGGTGCGAAGAGCACAAAAAAATTCCGACTCGAATGACCAAAAAATGTTTACGGAACAAATAAAAAGTCGGTCAAGTACGAGTGGAAAACTGTTTTATTGTAAAGGCAACACTACCATACAATATGAACAATATACACCTAACAATTCTCGTTTTAAAATTTAAACATAAAATTATTCCCGCACATTCTCGAAAATCTCGTCACCGTGATTCAGGAATTGATAGTGGCGACGCTAGCGACATCTCTTGCTATTTGCTTGAACTTAAGTAAGGTATACTCTACGCCACAATTAAAACTGATTACCTTCCTAATCAGCCATACCTAGGCGATGCCAGCGCCATCTCTTGCAATTCGTTGTGAACTAAACAATGCAAGTTGACACGACAATATAATAGTTAGAATAGATTGCATTACATAATCGACTATTCAAACAGATCATTCAAATGATGGTAAGCCCCGAGACGCTGTCAACAAATCCTTATACATTTATAAAGAAAAATAAAATCAAGCTATAAATAATTTGTATAATATATAACCTAACCATTAATTGTTCCCAGGTGTTCTATATTTCCCCTATATATAATTTATTTGTGTGTGTGTGTGTATATTTGTGACTGTGTTCGTCCTGTAGTTAGATCAACTAACATCTTATGTTTCAGCACCAATTTCAGCTTGGACAGTTCTCACCGGACATTACACATTAAAACTAAACAATCTCCTTCGTTTGATGGTCTATCTAACTACGTGATATTGGCGAAATTGTGGTGGTGACCACAGAAGCCACAAAACAAGAGTTGAAGTTGAAGTAGTTGTTTTTTTAGAGGTGGTAGGTCCCTTGGGCCACATCGTTGCGAATCTTATTATAAATACTTACTTGGTTTTCACTCAATTTAGTAAGTCCCGAGCTCTCCTAGAAAAAGACCACCGAATATGGTTGAAACTACAGTCTGAGCTATCTGACTTATTCATTACGAATCAGTCAAAATGAGGTCGAAGGCTAGACTAACAACAATAACAGAAAAAACAAAGCTCCTCTCTGTAAACTGTGTGACTTCTTCTGTAGATTCATATAAATAAGATTGCAGTTCAGAATATTTAAGCAACGTTATGTGTGCAGACCTCTTGCGAATATAACTTCATATAAAACCAGATGTGGGTGAATCATGCAATATTAATCAAATGTATTCCCTGAGGGATGCCAGTCTAAAATTTCTAATAAGTACCGGGGGTCATAGAGGTGATGAAAGATATAAAACAGGTTGGCAGCAGGGTTTTCCGAAGAACTGTCGTCTTATTTTACGATCGCCAAGGCGCCTGCCAAGAACATACCCTCCCAAACGGCGGACGTTAGGGCTTTTGATGATGATTATTCAAATGCAGTATAATATGCATAGTATATATCTTTATAAAATGTTACCCGTCCAAGTTAAATAACAAATAATTAATATTGATTTAAATAAAAGTAATATTTTAAGATCATGTTACTTATGCATAGTAAAATATAATACACAACTAATAAACCTAACCAAAGGAACAGCCGAATCATGTCCCAACTTGAAGAAGAGGAAATCGATTATATTCTTCAGTGCTTTGACATTCTACCCGCTCCCTACATCCTTTGTGTTGCCCAATGGTCTTTCTCCAAAAGGTAATTATGCTTATGGATTTTATCGAAAGCCACGATTGACTATTCAAAACCCTTCTACCTGTTTTTGGGACAAAACCTTCCCAATACGTACCTGACCCATTGAAGAGCGGAAACCTAAGGGTACAAAAAGGGCTGGCTCTTTTATCGGTTCCAATAGAGTAATTACATCTGTAGAGGTTCTTCGAGGAAAAACCCTAATTTCAATCGTTGAAAAAACTTGGAGAACATCTTTTCTTGAGCCTAAGCAAACATTTTTTTAATCCGATTGGTATAATTTTTCTTGATCTTTTCACGTTTGTGTTTTGTTTCTTTGGGGTCGTACCTTGTTTAACAAGAATAGTACAAAAAAATATTTATTTTTTTACAAATGGCGCCATTATAGCTTTTGCAAACCACTCGACTTTTATCGGACCGGACATAAAAACCATCATTAGAGGAAAACCTAACCCTGACAATCGACAAATATTTGAAGTGTTCGTAGCAAGTTTGCTTACCCGTTCTTAACTACGTGCGCTGCGGTCATAAGTTGGATGGGTGACCGCTAGTGATATTCCTTCTGGGCGCTTTTGTGCTGCGCAGCGTCGTTCCGGTTGTTGTCATAGAATGGCAGTCGATATAGCATGATGGTATGTACATTATGCGATAGAGCTTCAATAATCACAATAAGTTATTTGTTTCACTTTTCTTAATATTGTGATATCGTAGTTATCTGTAGAAGAAGTGGCGTAAGGAAAATGAACGGCAAAAAACCCGAGGTTAAAATTTTGTTTATATGTGCATGTTATTAGCTAAACAATAAAAACGTTGTTTCGTCATATTTTAAATCCCAAGTGTTCAAACTTGGTGAAATTTTGTACACATATTGCAGAGCTTAATGCTTATACTATATATTAGGTCCTTACATATGAAATTGGCGTTTTTCGTACTGGCCACTTTAATCACGAATTTCTCCTCTTTGGTAAGGAATTCCAAATTCAAATTTGTACAGCTATAGACTCATGTATTTGTGCTTCGATGATCGTCATTCATTTGTTTTTTTTCTTCTGTTTTTTTCTGTTTGCGTCACTCATTTTACAAAATGGAAAACCTTAAATATCGCATTATTTACGAGTACGAGTTCCGCCGTGGCACTAGTGCTGCGGAAACAACTCGAAGGGTGAATGATGTGTATGGCGGTCGTGTTGCAAAAGAAAACACAGTTCGTTTTTGGTTCCAACGTTTTCGTTCTGGAAATTTCGACCTGCAGAACAAGCCCCGTGGACGGCCTGAGACTCAAGTTGATAATGAAGAGTTGAAGGCTATTGTGGAAGCGGATCCATCGCAAACCACGTCCGAGTTAGCTGCAGGCTGCGATGTTAGTGATAAAACTGTTTTAATTCACTTGAAGCAAATTGGGAAGATTAAAAAGCTTGAAAGGTGGGTACCTCACGAATTGACTGAAACAAACCGGCAAACGCGCGTCGACTGCTGCGTTACATTACTAAACCGGCACAATAATGAAGGTATTTTAAACCGAATCATTACCTGTGATGAAAAATGGGTTCTTTACGATAATCGGAAGCGCTCAGCGCAATGGTTAGATCCTGGCCAGCCAGCCAAATCCTGCCCCAAGCGAAAATTAACCCCAAAAAAGTTACTTGTAAGCGTTTGGTGGACTAGTGCCGGTATTGTTCATTACAGTTTTTTCAAATCTGGCCAGACTATTACGGCTGATGTCTATTGTCAGGAATTGCAAACCATGATGGAAAAGCTAGCGGCTAAACAACCTAGGCTGGTCAATCGCTCCACGCCACTGCTGCTTCACGACAACGCTAGACCACACACTGCGCTACAGACGGCTACTAAATTAGAAGAGCTTCAATTGGAAAGTCTAAGACATCCTCCGTACTCCCCGGACCTTGCTCCAACAGATTACCATTTTTTTCGAAATTTGGATAACTTCTTGCAAGGGAAAAAATTCAACTCCGATGGGGCAGTCCAAATCGCCTTCAAAGATTTTATTGATTCCCGTCCGACTGGTTTTTTTAGTAAAGGGATCAATGAACTACCTATGAGATGGCAAAAGTGCATAGAAAATAATGGTTCATACTTTGATTAATTAAATATATTATATTAAAAAATATTCGACTTTTTGTTCCTCCCATACAAAACGCCAATTTCATATGTAAGGACCTAATATATACTTAAAGCTTAACCTACGCTTCTGGTTTGCCAGTTTTTCGATTTATTATTTATTTTATCAAAATAACGATTCCCATATAAAACGATTTTCGAATGATTTATGAAAATATTTAACTTTTCGGAAATCTGGCAAACCAGAAGCACAGATATTAGGATCAACGTGTAAATTAGAAATTATCTACGTTACTTTATTAACAAAATACTACGAACTATGTACAACACTACAGCTACTACAATAAAAGCATTTAGATCCCTATAAGCCATTGCAGACTCATAGGCAGTCCAAATGCTCTAGCCCACTACCAGTTGGCAGCGTGCCCAGCATGCTAGCAGCATTGCCCCGTTGAATTGCAATGCTTATTCTTTGAGCCAAATAGGTGCCAGCATTTTGATCACGCGTCGCATCGACCAAGCGCTCTCATGAGTTTACGTTACTAGTTCTACGTTACTTACCTCAATTAAAATAACTTTATTCCTAATGTTAATCCAAATAACGTTATTTAAAATAATTATATAATAATGTTATGTTATGGTTTACATATAAAATAACTTTTTTTATATGTAAACCATAACATAATATTTTCTAACAGGAAGCCTATGTTACTGTACAGTACCTACCCTAATCAAGCTACGTTATTTAAAATCCTTGGTGAATTCAATTACATGAATTGAAAAAAAAAATGGAACTGACTTCAACACTCATAATAGGTATGTGTGAAATGACAAGTTGAAGTCGGTACCATGATGGTTCAAAAGTACCCATTACCACAATATTGTGCGCATGGTACTGACTTCGATAAGTTATTTCACACATTTGAGTGTTGAAGTCGGTTTCATTTTCAGGTAAAAATTAATTTTTACACTTTTGTTTGTGGCCCTTGCTACTTATGGGATCGATTGTAATTCACTGTCAATGACTATATCATCAAGTTGTAATTGGAGTGTTACTCATAAATGGCTTGACCGATTTTGATGAAATTTAAATGGGACCACAGAGCAAGCATCAGGTTTCAAATAAAAAAGAATCATCAAAATCGGTACACCCAATCAAAAGTTCTGAGGTAACAAACATAAAAAAACAGGCGAATTTATTACCTCCTCCTTTTTTTGTTGTTGGTAAAAACATGTTCACCTATGCTACACACTGCTTTGGGTACCATAATTGCCGTAGAGCTTCCGTAGATTCATAATACGCTACGGTAATTTGTAGTGATATGCTGAAAACATCAAATAATAATTTCCAAGAAAAGCAGCATCTTTTTAATTTATTCTTGTGTTTAATGTGACATACAGTCAGCAGAGCTGACGTCACCATCCCCACGGCTAATCTCACTCATTGCGAATAACAAAACACACTATTTACTCTACTCACGTTTTATTATTACTAGTACAAAACAATTTAACCTTAAGGTCTAAACCAATAATTGACAATGGTACTTACAAGATATTAAAGTAAAGCCTCACTTGTCGGTACAAAATTCTCCGTGAAAATGTGGCCTCGCAGCGGCCCGCCTTTTTAATTTCAAGATGGCGTGGACGTTGCGAAGTCATTACACTTATTAATCACCAATAAACAGTAACATTCATTGAAGTAACAAACAATGATTTGTTAATTCGTTTTACCATTTTTAAGACCCTATTTTAACATTCACTTAATTACTTAGCGCATAAAACATTTGAACATTCATTATACGCGAGACACGCTTTCCGCTTGACCAACAGTGAATCAATCAATTGTCTCTGTTAAACAAAACATAACCAAACATAATGTTATACTAACGCCTATCGCTTATTAATCAAGAAATGAATTTAATAATAGATAACTTGTATTTAAACCTAACTTTGACTAAACCTTCAGTTATGGTTTGCTGTTATAGTATCCGCAAATCATAACATGGCTTTTTACATTGAAAAATAAAGAACTGATTACGACAATCGAATCTAAACTAATTGTAATTCTATTCATTCATATTTAGCTGTTAAAATTTAACTTATTATAAATATTTTTAACGTTTAAATCAGCCTTGCGTCGACATATATAATGTTGTTATTAATACATAATATGTAAAGATATCTTAAATATGAAAGGCATTATACTTAATAAGATGAATTATGTGTGGTTGCGCCATCTGTTGAGAAAGACAAGAACTTCTTGCGTTCATATTTATACCGAGGCGCTGAGTTATTTTCTAGGTACCTATGCGTTTAGGTTTTCAGCGAAAATATTAAATGCGCGATGTCCATTATAGAAAACATCTTATTCTTTTAATTATGGCAAGTCTAATGAAAAGTATATTTTATTTCCAATAAAATGGCGATAATTGAATAAGTTTTATTTTAGCAATGTTATCACGATGGCAATGGCGTGTGGCGACCTTTTGAATTTTACCAAGAGCTTGAACTTCATCGTTCAGTGGTAGGGAATTGTCAATGCCCTATGCTCAATGCCCTAAAACAAAATAGCTATCAAAAAATCAAAATCAAATGCATTATTCAGTTAGGCGTCAACGACGCTCTTATGAAGGTTAATTACAATTTTTTATATCTAAATATTCTATATTATTGTTCTGCCACGTTCAGCAAAAATAAAATAAAGAGCCACTGCGATAAGGACGGGCTAGAACCTTGCGGCCATTCTTTTTTGATGTCTTTTGACAATGTGTTACAAATTATATTATATAATAATTACAATACAAATTCAAAAAAGGATGGGATAAAGATACCTTCCAGGAACGTGGGTATCCTAGTCTCGGTTGGGATCCAAATGAAGTATTCTAGGTATAAAGATGTTGATATGTAGAGTAATTTATTATGTGTCTCCTTGAAAGATATATAATGAGATCTACTTACTTTACGTTCAGATCTTATCGTCAATATATCTAATTTATTTTGCCTCAAACCTATATCAGAAGTAATGTTAATAATTTTAATGATATGACACAAACTAATTGATACCTAAATTACCTTATGAAAAGCAAATTTGATATTATAAGTATGAAGCAAGAATTTCGATTTCAATTTCAATACGAAATGCTTGGTTGAAAGGGCGAGCTTATTAACATTTTGAAAGCAAATACACATGGAAAATAACATATTTCCAATAATTTCCCTTTAAAGTCCCAGCTTCATTAATTTCGACTAAACATAAACTCAGCAGGTGTACAATTTTCTTTTCGAAGTTGAAAGCATTTTATTGGCGTTACATTAGTATTTTCAATAAAAGCCAATCTTTTCTTACCCCTTTTCAACTCATGTGGCGTCGCGTCTTGGCGCGATCAAGATTTACAAGAATATATTAAAAATATATTTACACTAACAACACAGCAATAGCACACGGACATATTGGTCATATTTTTTGGCTTCAGGGTCAGCCAAACTGAATAAAAGTAAAAATCAGACTAGGTACTACTGCAAGATTTGTAAGCTTTTTCGCCTGCTAAGCATAGAAGTACAAGTAACATTTTTCCATTCGTTATAAATTTTAAGCTTATTCGCTTAGCAGTTGAGCATTCGAGTTGCGTCATCGTAAACTAGTTTAAAGCTAATTGAATGATGAGTCTTGTTTGTAGTTCAATGCAGTTTGGCTGCAGACATCACTCCGCCCCATTTGGACCAATTGGGCTACGACTCACTCACCACAATAGCTCAGTTAGCAGATCATGTCCCGGATGTAAGCACGGTTGGTTGAGGGTTCGAATCCTGCTAGGGGATCATTTTTTTCTTTTATTGTAAATTTATATATTTGTTAAATGGGTTCCTATATATACCAGTGTTAGGAAGTAACAAACAAAAAAGCGGGACAAAATTGAGGACCTCATTCTTTTTGACGGCGGTAAAAAAGTAATTACGTCATTCAGTTAATGTATAGTTACAGCAGGGTTCTTTTTCTGCAAGTTAATTAAAACTACCTGCTTCAAATTGCTGTTTAGCACATTTTGCTTTATAAAAACAGTGCCTATCATTTGAGGACGTTTTGCTACCATGACGTTAAGGACTTTTTTTTTCCAAAGCGGACGTTTTGTCCTTACAACACTTTGCTCTGAATTTATCTAGATGTGAATACTGTAACAATTGTCTTCAAATTCAAATTTAATTTATTATTAATTTAATTTATTAGCGTCGACCAACACTGTCACCACGGCCTGTCCTGTGCGCGAAGCACCGGAAGAATTCCCCGCCACGCCGGACTTAATGACATTATTCGCCGGGCTCTTACCGACGCCAACTGCGCTGGCATCTTGGAACCTAGTAGCCTTGTACGTGGCGATGGTATGAGGCCGAACGGCATGACTTTGATTCCGTGGAGGATGGGAAAGCCTCTGGTATGGGACGCTACACTGAGAAAAACGACTTTGGAGCTTAAATCAAATTTGACCTTTTACCGTTGAATTGTAACTACGCAAGGTGAATTCACAACTCTTAAGATGATTTTCACCACGCAAAGCGTAATCAATAAAAATGTACCATGTTTTATAATAAATACAACCGCCAAAAAACGCCTTCCGTAAAGTTTTTTCGGAATTGAACTTGTTATACGATAATAATTGCAGTATTGACCATAAAATGTCTTACTTTTACGGCGCTTTATATACGGTGTTTATCACTATAACGTACGACTTAATCAGCCTCATCGAAAATTCAATATTTAAGAAAGACCACAAAATACACCTTAAATGAAGACGAAAAGAAATTTTTTTATTGGAAGGCGTTTTTGTACGTATTTACGTTTGGTCGGTTTTTAGCCTTCATACCATATAAATTAGCCGTCATTAGGGCGCTTTTGACTTTAGATTTTTCTCAGTGTACCTGTGTCGATACCTTAGCACCTTCTCATCTTCCCGCAACCCAAAAAGTGGTTGGTGCGGCGGCTGAACTAGCAGAAGGCCTCAAAAGGCGCAAATATAGTAATCGGTAGTTGTTACATGTTTGTGCCTTTTGGGGTCGAAACGCTGGGACCGTGGGGACCGAGCGCCAAACTATTATTCAAAGACGTCTCAAAACGTCTGGTCGACGCTACTTGTGACGAAATGCTGGCATATACTTTGCACAGAGGATAAGCATTGCCATACAACGTGGCAATGCGGCCAGCATTTTGGGAACACTGCCTAATGGTAGCGGAATATTGGATTAGTTTTGTAGTTAATTTTAAGTTTTTTTAGTTAAATATGTTAATTTTAGTCAAAAATAAATAACATGACCTATATAAATATTGTTGATAGGTATACTTTATTTCAATTAATACATAACCACTAATTTATTTGCAGAAATTTAAGTATTCATACAATGCAGTAAAGTTATTAGTTAAATGTAAACAGATCTTCACATTCCACCCTGTTTGGCATGCAAAAGTTTAGATCCAAGCACTGGTTATAAACTACATTATGTACTTACTTATATATACTACCAGCGCACATCACTATCACTACATAGTATAAAACAAAGTCGCTTTCTCTGTCCCTATATCCCTATGCAAGCTTAAATCTTTTAAACTACGCAACGGATTTTGATGCGTTTTTCTTTTAATAGATATAGTGATTCAAGAGGAAGGTTTATATGTAAAATGACATACATTAAAAGGTGGAAAAATACTGTTATTTTTGAGGTTTCTAATGTGATGTCGTAAATAATAACATATTTTCCGCTTACATTGCAAACGCAGGCTGAACCCTACGAGATTTATCAAAATAACGAATGAGATTTCTTATCTTCTTAATCTTAAATAATTAAGTAAATCAAAACTACTGGATCGATTTTATAATTTTTTCAGTGAATAACATAGGCTATATATTTTATACCCGTGCGAACCGGAGCGGGCCGCTAGTATCTTTATAAACTACAAATAATTTCAAATAATAAATACAGATAGATTTTTTTCTATCTCTAAATATGACTACTAGTCGAGCACTATCGCGAGTTGAGCGACGCGGGTTCGATTCCCGTCCGGAACGAAAGAAAAGAAATTCAATCATACCCTTGCGAATCACGCGGAGCCGACATCGTCCATTTACGAATGAAATTTAATTGTAGTGATTATCAATTATCCGCTTGGAATAAGATTTTATTCTAGAAAGAAAGTTCTAAGAAGAGGAAGAAATCGCCTATAGTGATAAGGACGCCCATTGTGACACTTGTATCATTAACATTTTGTCTTGCTGATGTATGGTGACAATAAAAAAACAGGCGAAGTGTATTTTCTTATTGTATTCCGGATAGGTAAGCCTTTGAGAACCATCTCACCTGATGATGTGGTTGAAGATGTTGTTAAGGGTAACCTAGAATTACTGGCTCTCAAGGACATCTGCCGGAACGTACTGTTAGGTGCTTGGCATAAGATTTTCTACTTGAGGGTGGTAGCTAGCCAGGCGGGCATTCGCAAAATGCCCTTCCACCATGCTGTAACCACTGCCATCGTAAGACAACAACCGGGAACGAGGGCTTAACGTGCCCTCCGAAGCACGGAAGTGCTCAGTAGTAATGTCACTAGCGGTCACCCATCCACCTCACGAACGCAGCGGACGTTGCTTAACTTTGCTGATCGATTAAGGAAGGCTAAGCAAACTTCCTTACGAGTGCTTCAAACAATTCAAACATGAAGGGACAAATATTCAATGCAAAACTAAAATTTCTAGCGTGTTAAGCGTTTTAATTACAGAATGGCAAATTTAAGTTTTTTTTTACAGTCTGTAGTCAGGTAACGGGAATGGTCAGCAAAACCTAAAATGGTTATATTTTCAAGTAAAGGTTTCTAGGATCTAGGAGATTTTGGATGTTCTAGAATAAATATAATACTAGAGTTAGTGTGTGTATGTTTGTAACTTATTTTTATATGCCTGATAGGTTAGCCTTTGACCACTATCTCACCTGATGGTAAGTGATAATGTGGTCGAAGATGTTGTTCAGGCTAACCTAGAAGTACTGGCTCTCAAGGACAGCTGCCGGAACACACCGTTAGGTGCTTTGCGACAGATTTTCTACTTGAGGGTGGTTGCTAGCCAGGCGGGCATTCGCAAAATGCCCTACCACCATGCCATAACGACTGCTATCCTAAGACTACAACCGGGACCGACGGCTTAACGTGCCCTCCGAAGCACGGAAGCGCTCAGTAGTAATGTCACTAGCGGTCACCCATCCAACTCATGACTGCGGGCGACGTTGCTTAACTTTGCTGATCGGTTGAGTACAGCTTAGTAAAGTTCGCTACGAGCGCTTCAAAGAATCTTTTAGATGAAATTTAAGATTTAGAGAGATATATAGTTTAGGTTCTGAATTATAACAGGATGCTATTATAATAATAATATAATAATAATAATGGTTTATTATTATTATTATAATCATCATCATCACTTTAAGTTATTGTACACGCGATTGGAACCGCATGGTAGACATGGCATTATGCGATTGCTCGCCTGGCTAGCTACCATCTTCAAGTAGCAAATCTGTCGCCAAGCACCTAACAGTGGGTTCAGCAGCAATTCTTGAGAGCCAGTAAAATTACAGGTACATGAGACTTAACAACTGTATGTCTCAGGATTATGGGTGTAGCGCAGTTCATCACTTCTGACGAAATGTATCTGTTATAGGAAAAAGTTATCGCTTAACATCAAGTGGGCCTCTTGCTTGTTCTGGCACAATATATATATATATATATATATATATATATATATATATATATATTTTATAATTGATAGGTTAGCCTTTGACCACTATCTCACCTGATGGTAAGTGATGATGTGGTCGAAGATGTTGTTCAGGCTAACCTAGAAGTACTGGCTCTCTCTTTTTTCAGCTATCCCGTGTTTTTTGAGTGTAATAGTAATAAAAGTCAAGAGAGAGTCAATCCTCGCTTAAAGGGTTCCACAACGTTTCCAACAACAACGTTCCTCGTCCGATAACCGGTTTCATTAAATTAAGTTTTACAGTTCCGATGTATTTAGCATCTAAAGAGCTATTGTGCAAGACGTAAATTTAATTTTCACTGCTCGGGCTCGTAAAATTCTTGTTTATGCCCGTCCTGAGCTGACTAAAACGGTTTTTTATATTCTAATGCATATAAGCCTTATTTAAAGCAAACGTTTTCAAGCAATGATGGCCGAGCGGTAATAGCTATGGACTGCGGTGCTGCAGGTACCTGGTTCGATCCCACCGCCGGCTTGAGCTTCACCGCATGGTGGAAGGGCATTTTGCCTACCACCCTCAAGCAGGAAATCTGACACCAAACACCTAGCTGCGTGTTCCGGCAGCAGTCCTTGAGAGCTAGTGAAAAAGACACATGAGAATTAACAACTATGTCTCAAAGTGACGGGTGCAGTGCAATTCGTGACTAGTGATGAAATGCATCTGTGATAGGCAGAGGTTAGTACGCTTAACATCAGGTAGGCCTCGCGCTTGTTTCGACACAATAACATATAAAAATAAATATCCTATTGATTGTCGATTGAATCGTGCTTAAGAGAGAACGAGATCAACAACAGCCTCGCGGCTAAAAATTTGGGTAAAAAGGAGCTAGTTAATTTTATTATGTAACTAGCTGCGCCCCGTGGATGACAGGTAATGATGATGATAAGACGTATCCTATGTGTTAATCCAGCGCCTCATCTACTTCCACACCAAATTTCATCAAAATTGGTCCAGCCGTTGGAGCGTGAAGAAGTAACAAACATACAAACACACTCACAAACTTTCGTCTTTATTATATAGTGTGATAAAGATACATTTGTTACAACCAAATCAGCATTAGAATTATTAATATTTTTTTTATATGCCTGATAGGTTAGCCTTTGACCACTATCTCACCTGATGGTAAGTGATGATGTGGTCGAAGATCTTGTACAGGCTAACCTAGAAGTACTGGCTCTCAAGGACAGCTGCCGGAACACACCGTTAGGTGCTTGGCGACAGATTTTCTACTTGAGGGTGGTAGCTAGCCAGGCGGGCATTCGCAAAATGCCCTACCACCATGCTATAACGACTGCCATCCTAAGACGACAACCGGGACCGACGGCTTAACGTGCCCTCCGAAGCACGGAAACGCTCAGTAGTAATGTCACTAGCGGTCACCCATCCAACTCATGACCGCGCGCGACGTTGCTTAACTTTGCTGATCGGTTGAGAACAGCTAAGTAAACTTCGCTACGAGCGCTTCAGAAAAAAAAAACTATAGAAATTATACATTTTTATAGTATTTATGGTAACTATTTTTCTTCAAAACACAGCTGACGCTAGTTCGGGAACCTATGGATTCATATTAACTCTGTACCTATGTAACTTGAGTCAATCAAAACTATTTGTATTTGTATTTTGGCGGTAATACCTTACACATAAAAAATAGATTTGTGCTCTCGCGGGATTTTTGTAGGACAATTTAAGACAAACATTTTCGTTATACAACATGTACTTACGTGTAATTATAAAGGTTTTTGCAGCGCACGCCAGAATAGGTCGAGTATTGCAGATTTTTTTTCTACTTACATGACGTTCATCTTTAATTTTTTTTAATATTGTTAGGTTTGCAATAACGCCCGCTATGCGGATAACATTACAAAATCCCAAATATACGATAGGAAAAATTTAAGTTATGTGCGGGAGTCGAACCCGCGTCCATCCACCCCTTGAGCCGGGTATGCTCTACTACTACTTTTTCCTATCGTATATTTGTGATTTTGTAATTAATCTTAATATTTTGGACAATTCACACAATATCTTTATAAATTATATGTGTTATTGTGCCTATGTGTCATTCTGATGTGTAAGCTATATTATTGAAAAGTTTCATGAAAATCCAATCAGTAGTAGAGAAAGAGTAACAAGCAATTTCAAATAATTTTAAAGCGCTCGTAGCGAAGTTAACTGAGCTATTCTCAACCGATCAGCTAAGTTAAGCAACGTCGCGTCATGAGTTGGATGGGTGACCGCTAGTGACATTACTACTGAGCGTTTCCATGCTTCGGAGGGCACGTTAAGCCGTCGGTCCCGGTTGTTGTCTTAGGATGGCAGTCGTTATAGCATGGTGGTAGGGCATTTTGTGAATTCCCGCCTCAAATAATAGAAAATCTGTCGCCAAACACCTAACGGTGTGTTCCGGCAGCTGTCCTTGAGAGCCAGTACTTCTAGGTTAGCCTGAACAACATCTTCGACCACATCATCACTTACCGTCAGTTAAGATAGAGGTCAAAGGCTAACCTATAAGCATAAAAAAAACATCCATACCTACAAACTTTACGTATATAATATAATTTATACGAGTAATACATCCTATATTTCGTACATCTGTGGTCTCACCAGGTGTAACAAAGAGGTTCGTTAGCCATAGCGACAAGTGCGTTGCCTGGCGCTATTTTTGCTGCCATTTTGGAAATGTGAATACAGATAGTCAACTGTCCACAGGTTTTTTAATGCTTTCACGTTTCCGTGGTTTGCATTTTTTGTTTGATGTTTTTAGAGATTTCGTCGTATGATAAACCCCACTAGAGGGAGCTTAAGATAATTATAACTGATGTTTCACTTTTATTTTATAAACATCTTTTTTTTATAGCTGTTAGGGTATACTTTGACTACTATCTCACCTGATGGTAAGTGACGATGTGGACGAAGATATTGTTCAGGATAACCTAGAATTACTGGCTCTCAAGGACAGCTGCCGGAACACACCGTTAGGTGTTTGGCGACTTTCTACTTAAGGGTGGTAGCTAGCCAGGCGGGCATTCGCAAAATGCCCTACCACCATACTGTAACGACTGCCATCGTAAGACAACAACCGCGACCGATGGCTTAACGTGCCCTTCGAAGCACGGAAGCGCTCAGTAGTAATGTCACTAGCGGTCACCCATGCAACTCCTGACCGCGGCGGACGTTGCTTAACTTAGCTGATCGATTAATAACGGCTAAGTAAACTTCGCTACAAGCGCTTCAAAGCTTCATCTAAGTTACATCTAAGCTCTACTGCCTGTGTATTTGGTTAGGTCAGGGCAGTCGGCGCGTATCCAAAGGTCGCGGGCTCAATCTCGCTCGGGACAAGATTTCTGTGCTCTAATAATTTGTATATATGAATTTAAAGTCTAAACGGTCGTCTTTGTCTCGTCTCGTCGTCATCGTTCTGCAAAAAATATAATACATATACCTATTAGGTTTGTACGTAACTCATTCTGGACGGACTTACAGACGGGACGGATAAACACACAGACGGTGTAGTCTCATTAATATGACTCCGTTTTTCCCTTTGGGTACGGAACCCTAATAAAAATCTTGAATAATTGAATTGAATACACTAAAATGAACTTAAGCAAAAATCACAACTCTTCAAATCAAATCATGTAATGCGTATTATGTAGGTATCTTAATAACTATTTACATATCACTACATAATGACCCAGGATAGCGTACCTATGGCAACTTAGTGTAGAGCGGCCCGATATTTGCACATAGGTATTGTTCTAAGGTGTAATAAGATTTTTCGGTCAATAAGTTTTTCCGTTTTTTAGTAAGGTTTTATTCATTATTAACATTCTTTACATCGTCCGGTAATTTATTGTTTATTGTTATGGCCATTGCATGGTGACCACTACTTTGCATTAATAATCTGCACTTAGGTACTTCTAAGTTATGTCTAAACCTGAGCGGGTAATTGCGGGGTTTATCTGCAAGCTTTATGAAATATTCAGGGTATTTTTTTTTCGAAATTACACGTTTCAACGCTCTTTTGTATACGTAATTCAAATTATAACCATCACAAACCATAATTTGCTCTTATTCATTTTCTAATCGTATGATACAGTAAATAAATTGATTCAGTTAACCAACCAAAGAGATTTAATGGAAACATTCTTCTTTACTCGAACTTCCGCGAACGAAAACATTATTTATAATCCCAATCAATACCATTTCGGTGCAAGAATCCGGCCCAATAAAGCAAATTGTGCGTAAAATGAACCATCTGGTGAGATGTAGCCCGACAGGGAACAAATGGCGCTAAGGGAAAGGCGATAATTATGAGTATTGCTAATTTTACGGATAACTTCGCTAAGTTTTCTTATATTTTTCTCACTACAAGCATTATTTATGTAATGTTGCCTCAGATTTTCGCGATTATTACACATAGTAATTAAAAAACTTTAAACGGTTTAAATCGTGTCGCAGCAGCTCATGAAAGAAAAACAAAGATTTGTTGAAAAACAAGGTTTTGTTCACGTCTTCAAAACCACATTATAAACCAGCGGATTTAGTATTTGTTGGTTAAATAGAGGAGGTATGTGACATACTGAAATTTAATATTTAATAATACTTATTTAGGACTCCGTAACAATATTCTGTATTGGAAACCTGCTAGCGTAGTTTGCTTAACCGTTCTTAACCGATCAGCTAAGTTAAGCAACATCGCCGCTAGTAACAATACTATTGAACTCCTCTGTGCTTCGGAGGGCACGTTACACCGTCGCGTCGGTCCTGGTTGTTGTCTTAGGATGGCAGTCATTATAGCATGGTTGCAGGGCATTTTTAGAATGCCATAGCTGACTACCATCCTCAAGTAGAAAATCTGTCGTCAAGCACCTAGTGGTGTATTCTGGGAAACTCTTTGAAAACGATATCTTCGACCATATCACCATCAGGTTATATAGAAGTCAAAATCTAACACGCTACATAAAAAAAAAATTACAAAAAACTGTAATAGAGGAATATATATCTTTTATTCCGAAATTTCAGATTCGAATTATTGGAGCCCTCTAAATAAATTTATTGAATTCCATTCCTAGTTGCGCTTTTGGTACGGATCCTTGAAAATGGCTGACCTTTACTTTGATTTTTTTTATTTATTTATTAATTTGTATGTGTTTTCCTTTTTTTGCATTGCAATTTATCGAGCCAATGCTGCCAGCCACCATGGGCACGCTGCCAACTGGCAGTGGGCTGGAGCATTTGGACTTCCTGTGATTCTGCAATGACTTGTAGGTTGTCTAAATGCTTTCATTGTAGTAGCTGTAGTGTTGTATATAAATCATAGAATTTTGTTAACAAAACCATACGGCCGGATAAAAAAAGAAACTATACTAACTAGGTATTGTTTGCATGGATAACCTTCATTATTTTCCAATTTTTAAATACCTCAGCTACCTAACTTGCAATTTTTCCTTGGACATAATATCGCAAAAATTAAATTATATAAAAAAATGATGGCACAGACTTCATAAATGATTATATTAATCTAACAATTGAAATATCTTTCAAAATATGATTATCCATAATCCTGTTTATATATAAAGTACCTACTTAAATTTAACAACTTATCAAATCAAAGAACTTTCTTAGCATCATGAGAAACAGGAGAAAGTTTTGATTGGTACTCGTACTCAATTTATTTAATTTCACCAAATGCTTAAGCAAGTTGTAAATTAAATATTATTCCACTACCTTTTCTTGTGAATGCGACTCATTGATACTGAATGAGATTAATTTGCACTTCTAACTACTTAAGAAACACGTTTATCATTACTTTTGACCGACTTGACTGTATATTTTTTTGTGTCTTTTACCTCATAACTTTCTACTGTGTTTACCGATTTCGATGTTGTAATTTTGTCCCATTTACTAAATTTCAGTGAGTTCAATATAACGAGTAGTCTTTAAGATATCGCGAATAACGCACCTTTGTTCTTTATATGCCTGAATCGTTATAAGTCTATGTCGCCTTTTGACTAAAATTAATTCGCCTACATCGCCATCGGGCTACTACGCTTTAGGTCTAAAACACTTTATGACAAAAACACTTTAGGTCTAAAACGCTTTGTGACTAAGTCTACTGAAAGCGGTTAAGTTCTACAGCATTTACAGCATACCTTCGAACTAAAAAAACAAATATTTTTACTGTATTTCTATGAGAAAAAACTTAATTGGCTTCGATTACATTCATGATGTTCTCATTTTCACGTGTCGATGTAAAATGAACAAAAAAAACTGTATACGATGCTTTGAAAGAGCATCGTAGTATTTTATGCTGGTCTCTTTCTGGTTTGGTGATGTTATGATGAAGTTTTTCGGAGATGTTCAAGGAAGAAATTAATATATGATTTATTTATTAATGTGTTCACAAGTGAGTAATAGATTTTTTTTATTTTATTGTTTGAGTTCCTTTATTCTTAAAACAGCTTCGATACAAAAAAGATCGCGTTCAATAGTACAAATAATTTAATGTACCGTTTGTTTGCTCATTTCATACAACTTCGTATATAAATAGATAATTTCAACTTGTACATGTTTAATAAATACATTTTTACTCAAATATTACTTTTATTGTCTCTGTAATAAAGAAAACTTTAAATTCCCATTTTGTACGTGGCTAAAACATTATCCGCGAAAAGCCAAAAAAAAACCTCATTCTATGGTCTATGGCCGATCGCGGTGCGCGCGCATAAGCAAACTGATTAATTTTTCCCGCCATTGCGTAATATTTTTCACAACTCGTTTTCACTGTTGTAATTATAGTTATTTTCTTCACAAGTGTGTTGAAAAACGTTGTATGATACACGTGTGTACAATGCGATTAAAATAAGAAAAGGATCGGCCAAGCGCCATTTTGTGACGTCAAAACTAGAACTTGGTACAGTGTGCAAAAAAGAAATGATAAAACATGTATAAATTAACATACAAAATAAAAAATCCGACTGAAAATAATTTATTTTCGTTTTATAGATCTATTGAAATTAAAACTGCAAGTTAATATATTCATAGAATCGTTTTTTAGAGTCCTTCATTTTGATGATTACCGTCCCCGGCTTATACCATAATGTACTTCTGCAAAATGGGTTAGTACATATCGGATAAAGTTGTGATCATTCTGACTATGATTTATTTATTTATTAAATTCAGAAAATGCACAGGCGTAAGTTATCGATTGAACTAAATACCTATATTTTAGACATTTCTAAAGAATATCTGATCTTTTTTATGATAATTACTGTGAATCCATTCTTATTTGGTTTTAATATGTAGATGGCAATAGACTCTATTACATCGGGCCAAAATAATTTTAAACAAATACTTTTTTTACTTTATTTCATGAACAATTAAGTAAGTTAAAGAAACAATGTTCAAAGAAAAATCAAACGGGATGTATTACACTTCCATTGACTCGTAATGCGTTGTCTAGTGCTGTCAGAATGACGGTTTCAATCAGAAATTGATACTGACAGAGTTGCATGATTGCTCCAAACATTACCCGGTGAATTCATATTTGCTCAAGGGCATAAATACCAAACCACGTAGCTGTCTTGTTAGAACCCGATATGATCACCAATCTCGCTTTTACTACTGCACGGCATAGGTTTTCTTGTCTATAGCTGATTTGAAATGATAAATAAAAAATAATAAGACGGCAAATGAAGCAGGATTGGCTTCGCAGTCACCAAGATATCAAGTATTTATGAACACTCATCATAACGGTGGTGTGCTTGTTACTGCTCCTTGTTAGCTGTCTATGCCATAGAGCAAGAATTTTACGTAGGTAATGTACACACAAAACCCACTCGTTTCACTACGATCCTCTATTTCAGTCCCCGAGTGGACCTTTACTTATATCCATGGAGGTGTAAAAAGAGATTTCTTAAAAACTACGTTTCTATAGCTTTTTTGGCTCAAAGTCATAATCATTTAAGTATTCAATTAAGTCGTCTACGACGTTCTTATGAAGGTTAATTACAAATTTATGTCCAGCTCCATGTAATAAAAGAGAGCACTAAACACGAGCCTATTGCCATCTACGGGGCACAGTTCCATGTTCCAGATGATAGGTCCCGAAAAATACATGCATAACATTACGGCAGTTTTCTGGAGGGGTGGCCAAAGCAGCGTAGTAATACTGGCTTCTTTTACTGTTATTATACATATATGCCCATCTGTTAAGAGTACTGCATACCTGCCTTTTTTCCAGGATGTCTCCAATCGAAGTGAATATTGGTTGAATATTGATCTTGAGTTTGAATTTTACAACCTTGAGCTTCACAGCTTTGTACAATTTGGCATGCTAGCCTGTCTAGCCTTTATAGATATATTATACCATTTTCTGGTAAATACTTAATCTATTACGAAGCAACTAACGGTGTATATTCAGCATTCCCCGTGGCGTGCTGGGTTAGAATTGCACCTCCCCATATCATCCCGTGGGTGTCGTAAGAGGCGACTAAGGGAATAATTATACTGGAAGGTGGGCAGCAGCGCCTTCTAAGGAACTACACTATCTTACACTGCGATCCCCAAGCTGCCTGCCGAGCGTGGGGATTATGGCAAATACCCCCTTAATAAGGGAGGCGGTGTTCAGCAGTGGACGAGCCGGCTGATATAGTAACGGTGTATAGCATTAGGACTTACTAGGCAAAAAGCAGTCATGATGTAATTTACGGTACCCTAAGAAAAATTAGCTTGGTAGAGAACGACCACAGGCCATTGACCTTGGGTCATTGAAATAAAATATTTTTTGGCATTGTGGTCACCAGTAATAACCTAATAGAATCCTCCTCACTTTACACGTCATCGCACTTAAATATAAATACCCTAAACTATTTATTTTTCAGTTGTTTTTCCTTAGCGTTTTAAGTAAACCCTAACCGAATAAGCTTACAAAAGTACAAGGTAAGAAAAATAAATTGCATTTTTTGGGATTTGAACCTGAGACTATCTCTAGTCCCCTTGAGACGGTTATGTTATACGAACGGCAGGATATCATCAAACAACTCAAATTTTCTACGGTAGTTCAGATTGCCAGAGCATATCCTGGCTCCAGAAATGGACAGTCGCGCGATCGATATTCCAATGTTTCCTAACGTTATTATTTTGTAAGCTTATGGTATTTTAATATTGTTAGGTTTGCAATAACGCCTGCTATGCGGATTACATTACAAAATCACAAATATACGATAGGAAAAATTTAAGTCATGTGCGGGGAGCTTATGGTATGTTTCTAGCAGCTGACTTTGAGAGCTATTTCTAGATAATTCTAGACTGTTATCACGGAGTGAGTAACTGGTGACTGGGCCCTTAATCGCAATGACATAAGAGATCCCTTGCAAGCAACGTGACACGTCACAACGTGTTAATTCATTGTTTTAAGTTGTCTCGAGCTTCGTTCGAAAACCTAAGTTTTTTGTCATATCTATAGTCATGTATGTAATTACTTAAAGGTTTGACGCCTGTTTACAAATGTGTGAGGTTTACCTTCACTCCACCAGAAAGAAACTTGGTATCTTAAGTACTTCTTACGTTTACTCTATAGAGGCCATACTTAAGAAGATGTTGACTGCATGCCGCTGCTGTTTCCATGTTTCACCTAAAGGATACCAGTGCTAAGCGAGACGTCACCGAGGGCGTCCCGAGCTCTCCTTGAAAAAGACCACCGAATGTAGTTGAAACTATAGTCGAAGCCTTCTGACTTATTCACCTGAGTTATCCCGTATTATTTACTAAAATAAAGGATACATAGTAATCAATAGATCAATAGTCACAAAGAAAACAAACAAACATTTTGAAGCAGTGATGGCTCAGTGGCATTGGCTATGGACTGCCGCGCAGCAGGTCCATGGTTCGAATCCCGCCCAGAGCTTGAGCTTCACCACATGGTGGAAGGGCATTTTGCGATTTCCCGCCTGGCTAGCGACCACCCTCAAGTAGAAAATCTGTCGCCAAGCACCTAACGGTGTGTTCCGGCAGCAGTCCTTGAGAGCCAGAAAAGTTAACATACACACACTCATTAAATCTCAAACAGTTTGTAGAAAAACATCTTGCCACAAGATGGTCTACTTAAATTGTTTAGCTGTAACAGAGTAATGAGCAATTTTTATTTTATAGTAAACAACAAACCATGCGTTTTATGATAAGTCGTTTTGAGATAAGCGTCCAATTTCAAAAGGAAAGAAATCTTGTCGTTTTCTTCAAAGATCTAAGATTAGATTTTTTTAATAAACCGAAATGGTCAAAATGCCGACAGCAATATCGTGTTAAAGTTAACAAGAAGAAAATTTCAGAATGGGGATTTTGGAAGATTGCTTAAAGCTTGTTGAAATTATATTGTGGCCTCTTACAAATTGTAAAAGACTTAAAACTAAAATGGCGCCAACTTTTGTTGTCTTCTCTTAGTATTATGACGTTAAAGATATGCAGAGGTAATACATACAATATAAGAACCTACTTTTACAAATTTATCTCTTACTGGCTTTCCGCCCGCGGCTCCACCCGCGTTCATTTCGGTTATTGGGAAATACCATTGCCTTATTTTTGGGCAGTTGAATAGAAAGTATCCTATGTGCTTCCCCGGGTCTCAAACTATTTGCATACCAAATTTCATTCAAATCAGTCCAGTAGTTTTTAAGTTTATTTGTGTCATACAAAAATACAAATCTTTAATATTCATGTAGATATATATATCTATAATATTAGTGTAGTGGTGTAGATGTACCTGAGATGGTACTTAAAAATAGAAATGCTCACTGAGATATATAAAAATAATTAATTTTAAAATATAAAAATTCAGTATATTAAACCTAAACACTATATAACTTTTATACTTATTAACCACTACTTCGCTTCTATGACCGCTGACATATTCCATAAATTGTTCCCTTTAATGCAACGGTAAATAACATGTCAATAAATTCATAATTAACAAATATTATTGACATAGTAAGCTTAATAGTTTTAAAAGCAATGGTGACCGTGCGGTAATAGCTATGTACTGCCATGCCGCAGATCCTCTCCAGGAACGCAGGTATCCCTGGAGGGGGTTCTGGTCCCTGGTTTGGACCCAGATGAAGTATCTGGGTGTCATGCTGGACGGGAGGTGGGCTTTTTTTACCGACTTGGCTCCAAAATCAGTGAGAGCTGCGGCCGCCCTGGGGAGGCTGCTGCCCAACGTTGGTGGCCCTAATGCCTATTGCCGTCCTGTATACTCCGGAGTGATCTGGAGTATGGCCCTGTACGGGGCACCAGTCTGGGTGGACGCCCTCAAACGCGACAACAAGACCCTGCTGCGACGTCCGCAGCGGGTTGTCGCGACGAGGGTACCGTATAGTGTCCTGGACGGCAGTCTGCGGTGGCAGAAGAGGGCTGCCCTGTTGCGGGTTTTTTTTTTTTTTTATTTTGACGGAACAAGCGCGAGGCCCACCTGATGTTAAGTGGACTAACCTCTGCCGCGTTTCGGCAACGACTAATTGCACTGTGCCCGTCACACTGAGACGTACAGTTGTTATGTCTCATAGTCCTGTAATTTTACTGGCTCTCAAGGACTGCTGCCGGAACACACTGTTAGGTGCTTGGCGACAGATTTTCTACTTGAGGGTGGTCGCTAGTCAGGCGGGCATTCGCAAAATGCCCTTCCACCATGCAAAAGGATGGACGCAGGACCTGGTTCGACCGGGCCCTGGGCAGTGGACGGTGGATGCGATTCTCCCGGTCCGGTGCTGACCCGAACGGCCCCTTTACCATAGTAGACTCTTTCTACTATGCCTTTACTCACCTTACCATACAAAATATCACCGAATTTTAACACTTGGTATTTAAAATACATACTACGTTTGTATGGAAAGCGCTCCTTACACTCTACTATTAAGAAATGGTACGAACACTTCAAAAGCTAAGGGTCAATTGTACTTGTATTGTAATTAACTACAATCCCATAAGGTTTGGGTATGTTATAGCTTTATGTGTTAATATCCACCATCACCATATTACGTCATCGCATTGGACATTTAGTTAGCACTAATAGCCGGTAAGTACAAAGCCCTAAATTACAGGAAGCGGTTATCAGGTTTCAGCACGCGCAGTCAGAAGTGAGATAGTGTCTGCAAACGTATATAATCAAGTAAGTATATTCAAAATTATATAATACAATGTTAAAGGCGACAAGACACAGCGTTGAAGTAAAATTTAGCGAGTTGACTATGCTAATGTATCAAGCAGGAACTCTTAAACAGATTATATGGGTTATCTTATCAACAATAACCACTTCACAACTTACTGGTTTAAAATGTAAAGAATTTTTTGATTGTCATCGTCGTCTTCTTATCCTTTTCCCATTCTAAGTGGGGTCAATACAATATGTCGACTACATGGAAGTAATAAGTACTAGTAGTACTTATTACTTCCATGGTCGACTACAACAACACAAAAGAAAATGCAAGAAAGGACGTATCACAAAATAACACATTGACATAATTCTAAAGAGGTTTAAGTTCTGCTTTATGGTTGGCTACCTATCTGATTTCTAGCCTCCTTAGAAATGATTTACCGTTTAATAACAATGATTTACCGATACGTTACCAAAAATATGTTTTATTTTTTATCATACGTACATGGGACTCACAGGCAGTCTGAATGCTCCAGGCCCCTACCAGTTGGCAGCGTGCCCAGCATGCTGGCAGCATTGCATCGTTGGATTGCAATGCTTATTCGTTGAACGAATAGGTTTTGATCACACGTCGCATCGATCAAACGCTCTGATAAGTTTTGGTATGTAACATTTGATGTCATATATTCCTGTTTTGTTTTACAGTCTTTTTTTACACATGGCTAACTAGCTGTTGACCACTATCTGACCTGATGGTAAGTGATGATGTGGTCGAAGATGTCGTTCAGGCCAGCCTAGAGTTATTGGCTCTCAAGGACTGCCGGAACACACCGTAAGGTGTTTGGTGACAGTATTTCTACTTGTGTGGTAGCTAGGATGTTAGGCATTCGCGAAATTCCCTAGCACCATGTTATAACGACGGTAATCCTAAGACAACAACCAGGACCGACGGCTTTCCGAAGCACGGAAGTGCTCAGTAGTATTGCCACTAGCGGTCACCCATCCAACACAGCAGCGCATCGTATAAGGAAAATCTGCTTCAAGTCGTTGTTTCCCAGAACTTCTCTCTTGGTACAAAATCTAAACATTACAGATCCATAACGCTAATAGACCAAATTAATATGAACCACAGCCAACGTTGACTTAACTGTACTTAATTAATTCAGGCTTGCTTAAATCAGAAACGATTATTACTCAATAGAACATATTGAATAGTTTGGCATCTTGCCCGTAGCGGAAGCTATTAGAGGTTATGGAGCCACGTTAGTACAACGAGATGAAGATTGTTTTTAACCGATTTCAGAAAAGGAGGAGGTTCTCAGTTCGTCCTAATTTTTTTTTTTTTAACCCTAGAAATCTTTACTGGGTGAACCGATTTTGTTGTATCTTTTTTTATTTGAAAGCTGATGCTTCCCGTGTGGTTCCATATAAATTTCATCGAAATCGGTCAAGCCGTTTTGTAGTTACACTCCAATAACTGATTTATTTTGCCTTCCTTGATGATATAGTCATTGCCAGTGAATGACAATCGATCTCGTTAGTAGCAAGGGACACTTAAAAGGCTGAAATTTTTTTTTTTTATCTTATAATGACTTCAACACTCAAATGTATGAAATAACTTGTCGAAGTCGGTACCATGCGCACAATATTGTGATAATAGGTACTTATGAACTATCTTGGTACCGACTTCAACAACTTGTTTCACGCTTTTGAGTGTTGACGTCGGTTCCATTGCTAGGTAAAAAATTGTTTAGTGATCTGTTCATATTTTTTTTATGTTTGTTAGGGTAGGCTTTGACCACTATACCACCTGATGGTAAGTGATGATGTGGTCGAAGATGTTATTCAGGCTAAGCTAGAATTACTGGCTCTCAAGGACAGCTGCCGGAACACACGGTTAGGTGCTTGGTGACTTTCTATGTTGGCTTTCTATGATGGCGATTTTCTATTTAAGGGTGGCAGCTAGCCAGGCGGGCATTCGCAAAATGCCCTCCCCCATGCTATAAAGATTGCAGTCCTAAGACAACGACCGGGACCGACGGCTCAACGTGCCCTCTCAAGCACGAAAACACTCAGTAATTGTCACCAGCGGTCACCCATCCAACTCCTGACCGTTGCGGACATTGCTTAACTTTGCTGATCGGTTCAGAACGGCTTAGCAAACTTCGCTACGAGCGCTTCACCTCTCTTCTTAATGTTTGTAAGTAAACACCCTTAGCACCTTACGATCTTGACGCCCTATATGACCGAAATGTATTAATACCACAGAGCATTCCCTAAGAGGTTTGGTCTCAGGCGGCATGCAATAAAACAAGAGCCAAAACTTATTACAATTATTTTTTCCTTTTTTGTCCTGCGTGCCGATAGCGAAAACATAATTTTTAGTTAGTTCTTGTGTTGTATTTGGTGGTGCTAGAGGAAACATACTCCACACTGGGATAAAAGTAGCAGTATAGTTGAATTCTTTAAGAATGAGTTCGTTCGGGAACACTGCCACCATACCTATTAGGCACAGGTTACCGCATAACACTAGGTGAGCCTCGGGCTTGTTTCTTAACCTAGTCACTATATTATATGAGTCTGATTGGCCACCGCTGACCACAGCCTCCCCAATTAAAGGCAGGGATGCCAAATTGCACCCACACGCTTGACAGATATCTTGAGGATTATTCATCAGAAAGTGCTGCTGCCCACCGTCCGGTATTTTATTCTTAGTTGCCGCTTGCGACCACGGGGAGTGATGATTTTATTGCTCATAGGTATATTCTTTGACTACAATCTCAACAGATGGGAAGTGACGATGTGGTCGAAGGTGTTAACAGGCTTAACCTATAATTACTGGCTCTCAAGGACAGTTGCCGGAATACACCGTTAAGTGCTTGGCGATACATTTTCTACTTGAGGGTGGTCGCTAGACATTTGGGCATTCGCAAAAAGTCCTTCCATCGTGCGGTGAAGCTCAAGCCCGCGGCGGGATTTGAACCATGGACTTGGTGCGCGGTAGTCCATAGCCAATGCCACTGAGCCATCACTGCTCCGTTCGATACAATAGTTTTTTTTTATGATGATGATGATTTCTGTATTGGCCTTTAAATCCGAATTAGAGAATGCTGAATGGAAATATCTTGAAATCTGTTCTGACGCCTGAATGCTATTGGTCGTCTCGCCTATTGAATATTGAATGTACCATATACAACGCCTGTAGTCTACCGAGCGAACTCCGCACTTGTAATATTGACATGTGAATATTGTTAGGCGTTGACCATTGACGCTTGCCTTGAAGACTTGATACAAAATACGTATTTATCAATATATTAAACTACCACCAGCACTAAGGATTGCACAAAACTTTACTGTAATTTTATAGTAATGATTATCTGCGAAGAACATTCTATAATCAACCTTATCCCAATGGAATAATTAAATTAGCTTGAAGTGCCGCCGCACAGTATATCGCTCTATGACGCTTCATTCACAGTCCAGGCTGTTAGACTCTGGAACAGTCTGCCAGTCTCCATTTGAAAGTCGCAGTCATTATATTATATATTCAAAAATAGAGTCCATGAATTTTATTTGTCCACTCTTAGCTAATCTTTTCCCTCGATAGTACTACATTTTATTTAGATATATATGCATATATATACGTGAAAGTAGGTAAGTATATATGTATTTATTTAGTGTATGTGTGTAGGTACGTTCATTTAGATAATACTTAATGTAGGTAAGTATGTATTTGTATTATTGTATGTATTAATTTAAATAGGTGCAAGAGTGTAAATACTTAGTGAGATAATTACTATTATAAGTAATGTTTAACTAGTTAACTGCCAACTTGTATAATTTTTTGCGCGATTTCTCAGATCTGTTGTCCGGAAGAAATTGTTTTAAGCAATAAGACCGCCCTTTGTATACGTTAATTTGTCATGTTATTTTCAAGGTATGCTTATAAGGAATATTCTCTTTCTTTTTTATTATTATTTCTATGTATTAAATGCACCTCTCCACAATTTTTATCTAAAGTAATACAGTTCATGTGACAGGATGCATAGTAAAATTTAACGCCGCAGTTTATGTTAAGTTTTAAACGGACCTCTTAGGAAATAAGCAAGAAAATGCTGGCAGAAATGGTCGAATACATCAAAACAATATGGCAATTTAGCATGTGAGGTGTATAGAGCTTATTAATTAAAGTACTTACACATCTTATCTAGTTACAAAAAATCCGCCAAAGTATAGGCAATTTTAGACCATTTTTGTTACTGGGTCTATCTCAAAAACTATACTAGTTCTGAACTAAACCAAGAAACTAATATATCAGTATTATTAATAGTTTTAGCGATGTTATCAAAAACAACATTATTTTTACCTGCTGTTGCAATGCGAAACCCTAACACAATAAAAAAAAACTTGCAGAAACCCTAAGCTGCATAAAACACACGCACTTCTCCAGTTTTTTGCCTACAAGTAAAGTTACACTCTATCATTGATATTTTGGCCAGATGATTGAATGCAAGCACATAATAACTACCAATACTGATATGTTAAATTGTGTGTGAAACGTAATGCTTCGAGACTCGAATAAGCGAATACTGCAAATTCCATGAATTCTGTCTTGAATAGGTCTCCGTTTGAGGCGACTACGGCTATAGCTACGGATTGAACGCCTATTGTCTAGCGAGAAGTACGCTGCACTGCAGAGCGATTGTAGTGAGCCACGTCCAAGTTCGAAATACATAGGAATTCATTCCTGTGCTTGTAGGTCTTGAATCCTTAGAGCTTACTATTCGCACTTGATTCTTGGATTGATATATACTCAAATAATATTTACCGAAAATCTCCTCCTCCTTGAGTCGTAATCCTCAAAGCTGAGGGTCGTGATACCCCGTAGAAATCTCCTTTTTTTGACAGTTTGTCGCCACATGTTCCTGTCTTTGGCGATGAACACTGTTGTCAAGGGTGCGGATTTGATCTGATCATCGTATTGGACTGCGACCTATTGGGCGTTTCCCTTCTATCATCCCAGTAACAATTAGTTTCTTTAGGTTGTCGTCACTCTTCCTAGCAATGTGGCCAAAATACTTTAGGACTCTTTGCAAGCAGATGCTAGACAGCCTCATCTTGATCTTTTATTCACGCAGGATGGATTCATTTGTGCGGAAGGCTGCCCAATCAAAAAAACTATAAACTATATATCCAAACATGACTAACCTAATAACTCACTCAGAACTAACTACGGTAAAAGAAGTGTAGTTTATGAAGGCGCTAAAATAACGAGTTGCCTTAGGATATTAAGGGAATAAACACCCTAAATTATTTAAAAAAAATACTTAAGCACGCGTGCCAGTCAGTGCACAGTAACTGGCCGACTTCCGATCATTCGTTTCTCTTCGCACACAAAATCGCTACATGCAACTTTCATACTACATATGTCCCTACAAAATCATCACTTGCCGTCAGGCGAGATAGTGACCCAAGGCTTGCGTCACTATCCTAGTATAAATAATAATAAAATACAAATCCTAACGAATATCAATAATTCATTTACGAGTGAATTCCAAATGCCATAAATGTACTTAAAGCAAACTGTAATCTTATATTTGTTTCAGACTGTTTCTATCCTTAGAAAGTCGACATAAATTTTAGTTATAATAAATGTAAGGTATCAAATATTTATATAAGAACCCTCAGGCCCCGAGAGAAATGCTCTAAATGAGCTCGCACTCGTATTCTACACTCTATTCTACACAGGGTTACTAAACATCCCGTGATCTAGGTTTAGACTAAACCCCTCCGGCTTAACTAAATAAAGGTGGAGTTGCTTTGTCGGCTTCACCGGTTATCCACCCGGGGTTGTCAAGCCATTGTGAGTGGGAGATTATCCCTGCTTCTCTTTGTTGTACTAACACTCTGACACTCAATGTAGACACTCAGCTATGAGATGTTGGTTCGCATCAAAGTACGTGTTCAGTTTGTAGAATAGAACAGATTTTATTGTTTTAATAGTACATTACTGCAGAATCCAGTAAGTAAGTAAGTAATTTACTGGCCAAGTATGAGTTAACCGGACCGAACTGCAAGTGAGTTTTAAGAGTTTTTTTGAAGGTTAGCCTTTGATCACTAACTCACCTGATGGTAAGTGATGATGTGGTCGAAAATGGTGTTCAGGATAACCTAGAATTACTGGCTCTCAAGGACAGCTGCCGGAACACACCGGTAGGTGCTTGGCGACAGATTTTCTACTTGAGGGTGGTAGCTAGCCAGGCGGGCATTCGCAAAATGTCCTACCACCATGCTATAACGTCTGCCATCCTAAGACAACAACCGGGACCGACGGCTTAACGTGCTCTCCGAAGCACGGAAACGCTCAGTAGTAATGTCACTAGCGGTCACCCATCCAACTCATGACCGCGGGCGACGTTGCTTAACTTTGCTGATCTGTTGAGAACAGCTAAGTAAACTTCGCTACGAGCGCTTCAAAAAGTATGAGTTAACCGGACCGAATTGTAAGTGAGGTCTGGTTATAAACTAGGCCTGGGGGCCGATTCTGCTAATTACATGTTCATATTCAGCATAGATTCATTCAAGATCCATACAAGACAGAATCGGTAGTCCGTTGATCCCATATGAATATATGATGAATCTAGGTTTGTGTGACGATATTGCCAACAAAAAATAAAAAGAGAAGAGTAAGGTAATTGAGAAAACAATTTCGTTATTATTTATTATTATTTTATCATTTCGTTTCGTTTTCATATGAAACCGAGATTGAATCAATATAGACTCAATATTAACGATATGGAGTTAGTAGATTACCAAAACTGTCAAAATTAACCAGGCTGAGTCCAATATAGATTCATATTGATTATCAGACTTGACGCCCAGGATGGCTTTCTTACTGGTTGAGGCTTGTATAATGCTTTTCTCAAAATAAAAGAAAGTTTAACAACAAACACATATAAATAAAACAAATACACAATTTTTCCAATAATTGAATGTGAAATCCCGCTCGTTATTTTTGTTTTTTACTAAAAAGTTTGCGTTTAATTTTTAACATTGTTCTATTTTTACATTACAGGAATGTTTTAGTAAAAATAAATTAATTATTGTTTTTGAAACTCCATGTTATTTTAGAATGAAAAGTTTTAATAGAACATGATTTGTAAAATGAAATTACTTAATACAAACATAAAATCCCACACTATACTTCTACAACATTACCTACTTAGTACAAAACGCAACGCGCATACTTTTTCTGCGTCGCGTTAAGTGTCACAGAGTATAAAATGGCTGTTAAGGCTCCAAAAATATATCTATCTCATAAAATGTCATACCAAAAAGAGAGTACGTATATTTGGAGCCTCCCTTCTATAACCATGTTATAATGTCTAAAGTCTAATATGTGTCTGGTATGTTTTTTTTCTAAGCAGATCTAAGGAGGATGACCTACTGTCCAGTAAGTAAATAACTTACTTACTGAACAGTGGGAGATTACAAATTTCAATCTCGCTTGTTACTGGACTATTCACAACTGTGAATACGTCTCCGGTAGAGTTCACTTTATGGATACTTTTGAGATATGTTATGCCAATATTACTTACCATTTATGAGAAAATGTAGATTACAAACAAGTTTTTTTTTATGTTATTGTGACGGAACAAGCTCGAGGCCCACCTGATGTTAAGCGGACTAACCTCTAGAATATCAGATGCATTTCATCACAAGTCACGAATTGCATTGCGCCCGTCACCTTGAGACATGTTTGTTAAGTCTTATATGCCTGTAATTTCATTGGCTCTCAAGGACTGCTGCCGGAACACACCGTTAGGTGCTTAGCGACAGATTTTCTACTTGAGGGTCGCTAGCCAGGCGGGCATTCATAAAATGCCCTTCCACCATGCGGCGAAGCTCAAGCCAGCGGCGGGATACGAACCATAGACCTGCTGCGCGGCAGTCCATAGCCAATGCCACTGAGCCATCACTGCTTCAAGAACACAACAAGGAACAAGCAAATTTATTCATAATTGAAAAACACGACTGCCTCGTCATATTATAAATATATCTCAATCTATTCTGTTATGTGAGTAAATAATAGATGAACCCTAAAACATGAAAGTTCAAAGTTGTTTATTGCTATCATGAGTATTTACATTTGATGAATAAACTATATTCGGAACATACATGAAACCCATTTGGGCATAGCATCATTTTATACAAACAAATAAGTTGTATATTGCATATATTATGTAATTATTACCATCGTGAAACATGTCTATATTTGATGTTAAACTTTGTCAATAGTTTTGTTGTTCATTTTTATCAGGGTAATCTATAATATAAAAAATAAAAATAATAATTTTTCCTATCGTATATTTGTAATTTTGTAATGTAATCCGCATAGCAGGCGTTATTGCGAATATTACAGTATTAAAAATAATCTATACTCACCATTTTAACAGCTCATTTGAGGCCACTTCTCGACGTGAATAAAAATACCGAGGTGTGGTCGGGAAGCTTCATTTACTCATAGACATATATATTAAATACTAATCTTACATCGTTGCTACAAATATTCGCGTGTGTTAAGCCTTATGAGCGCCATCTAGTGACATTATTGTGAATCTCAGACAAGTTCTATTATTTATTACCTATAACATTATCAATCTTTTTGGGCTGTTATCTATCTGTCTGTAGCACAACCATAGGCTTAGCGTACCGAAAAAATCCTAGGTCTGTAAGCACAACTATGCGTAATAATATATTAACATAAAAAACATAAATTACCACAGTGAAATTCGTTACATTGAAAACCTTAAAAATATGTTAACTAGGTTTTTTTTTAATGGCAGTTGTCTTTGAGATATTTATGCCAGTCTCACGTTAAAATTAGTACAATTTATCACAACCCTGCTCTTGAAATTAAACTTAGTTTGTTGTTCTTACTAGAATTTCCAGTTTATTACTTTTCTCCATGTCCTAGAATATACACAGAAAAAAATTACACTACGTATATTTTTAAGCCAAGAGAGCTGTTATTCTTAATAGTATAGTTTAAATATAAGACAATGTTATCTTAACTTGAAACATTTGTATCAATCAAAGAAATTCACTTCTCTTGCATTAAGAATAATTTATTCTTATTTTTTATTCTGAAACTGAGAATTCCATGCTTAATTCAATACTTCATATTATTCTTCCAAGACATTGACCTATTATTAATCCGAGAATAGAGTTCGCTTTTCATTTAAGAATATATATTTTCTATACAAAAACATCCCATTTCTGAAATTAAATTATTTATTTTTTCTTGCTCGAAAACAATATTATTCTTAATGATAAAATATTATATAAGATTATACTTGAATCAAGAATGATTTTCTTAAAGTGAATAATAATGTTAATACACTTCGATGAAGATTATTTTTCTTAATATAAGAATAAACAGATATTGGCTTTAAGCATCATATACTTATATTAAAAACTTTATTACTTTTTCAGATAAGAACATTAAATGTATCACAGGAAGATTCAGTATACTTGGAATAAGTAATAAGTTCATAGTTTAACAATACAACTACAATTTTTACAAATATATTTTTTAAATAAAATTCTCTTAATTGAAAGGCAGCAAATATTTCTCAATTAAAGAATATACAAATATTTGCTTTAAGTATGATATTATTGAAATAAAATGTACTAGAATTTTCGAGTTGAGTAGGTATATTAAAATTCTTCCAAGATTTTTCACACATATTTTCAAACAAATATTCACATCAAAATTTCTATTTTTTTATGAGGTGACATATATATTCTGGATCCAAAATAATTATTTACTCGGCTGAACAGAGAAAATCTTTAAACAAAAAGCATTTTATTTATTTTATGAATATTTCCCTTGTTGAAACAAAATAAAACGCTTTTCAATCAAATAATATACAAATGTTTATTCTGAGCATAATATTTGGAAATAATAAAAATAACAATTGACAATATAAGTATATATACTTATATTATCAATTGTAATATTTATTATAAAATCTTCTGAATTATTCATAGTTCCCGAATAAATATTTATAAAACAAATACACATCAAAAATTATAAAATGTCATAAATGTCATAGTCTTGTAAGAAGGCATGTTATCTGGAATCAAAACAATTATTTACACGGCTTAACAGAGAAATTCTTTAAGCAAAGAATATATATTTAGTTTAGGATTATTTTCCTAATTGAAACTAAGCATTTGCTTCGTTTCGCGTTACAACAAATGTTTACTCAAAGCATAATGATCCTGAAATAAATATTGAAAAAAGTACTTGAAGAATTGTCAAGTTAATATGTTCCATAATAAATATATATTTTTGTCAGTAAAAAACTTTTATTTTTAATACCGTTAGGTTTGCAATAACGCGGATTACATTACAAAAACATCCCGCACATGACTTAAAATTTTTGTATATTTGTGTTTTTTTTTAACTTTTATTCACTGAAACGAAAGGAACATTGTGGAAATAAGTAAATTTATTTTTATCTGAGAAATGGATATTGAAGATTTACATTAACTATAATATAGGTAGTCCGGAACTTGGAACCTAACATTAATACTTTAATGTAGTTTTTTTTATATGCTTGATTAGCCTTTGACCACTATCTCACCTGATGGTAAGTGATGATGTGGTCGAAAATGTTGTTTAGACTAACCTAGTATTACTGGCTCTCAAGCACAGCTGCCGGAACACACCGTTAGGTGCTTGGCTTTAAACTTTCAATTGACAAAGCAACAGTTATTTTTTTTTTATGTTATTGTGACGGAACAAGCCCGAGGCCCACCTGATGTTAAGTGGACTAACCTCTGACTATAACAGACGCATTTCGTCAACGACGAATTGCACTGTGCCTATCACACTGAGACGTCCAGTAGTTAGGTCTCATTAGCCTATAATTTTTCTGGCTCTCAAGGACTGCTGCCGGAACACACTGTTAGGTGCTTGGCGACAGATTTTCTACTTGAGGGTGGTCGCTAGCCAGGCGGGCATTCACAAAATGCCCTTCCACCATGCGGTGAAGCTCAAGCCCGCGGCGGGATTCGAACCATGGACCTGCTGTACGGCAGTCCATAGCCAAAGCCACTAAGCCATCACTGCTTCAATTCATTCAAATCACTGCGTTCCTTCTAGGGACACAGATTCAACATTGCAATGGGGTCCCTATATTAGAACTCTGTCAGGAAGACTTAGTTATGCAGCATATGCGGTTCGTAAAATTAGACAATTGACTGATGTAGCTACGGCGCACTTTGCGTACTTCCACAACTGTCATATTATGGCATATTGCTTTGGGCTTCAGCATCATCATTGTATATTTTTGAAAATATAATACATATCCGTTAAAATATATCGATATTTATGTTAAATAGTGACCATCATCAGTACAACACTAGAAATAAAGACAAAATAGTCGTTTCTAGTTTTAGGTTAGTGAAAACAAACAAAATCCCAAAATACATAACTGAGATCAGAGAAAGGAAATTCAAGTCTCACGAAAATACGTACGATGATGTTTGTGATTATTTAGAAGACAATGTATATAGGCGAGAACAGTGGAGCCAAAACATCATTATAGTTATATAAGTTCCTATACTATCTGACCCGGCAAACGTCAATCTGCCATATATATGTACATATAAATACAACAAAACATTAAAACCTCGAATTCAGAAGGAAATTGGATTTAGCATGTGACACAATGTTGTTAATTTTTCTTTTATTGATTAGGTACATTCATTAATGCACGGCGGCATATATATAGCGTCGCTAAAACAAATATTTTTCATGCAAGAAAAACTCAAGTAATTATTCTAATTCCAAGAATTCCATTCTACGATAAACCACGCAATGTTGCCACGTTATAATATGTCGATACTATAGTAGTATTCCAACAAACATAAGCAAATTTTATCTTTTACTCTGTATCGTTCGCAACTTCTGAAGCAGTGATAGCTAAGTGGCATTGGCTATGGACTGCCGCGCATCAGGTCCATGATTTGAATCCCGCCGCGGGCTTGAGCTTCATCGCATGGTGGAAGGATATTTTGCGAATGCCCCCTGGCTAGCGACCACCCTCAAGTAGAAAATATGTCGCCAAGCACCTAACGGTGTATTCCGGCAGCTGTCCTTGAGAGCTAGTAAAATTTCAGGCACATGAAACTTAACAGCTATGTCTCAAGGTTCGGGCGCAGTGCAATTCGTGTTCCGCCACAATAACATAAAAAAAAAGATATTCGTCCACGTCAGTTCTTATATTATTAAATCTAAATAACCCTGTTTTATGATAGTTACATAGCTTAGATTCTAAGATTAATCTTTAGTTTAAAAGCGCTGACGACTTTTTTTAAAGAAACTATATGATAATGTTTTCTTAGGTTTTCGCGATTAAAAATGTTGATGATGTTGTGTATTAATACTACTTTTTTATTATTAATAAACAACATCATCAAACTGACAATATTTCTATACTTCAGACCCAGAAAATCATGTCATATCACCAGTTCATAATTGCCATTGCGATAATTATTTTGTCCTTGTTTCTCCATATCTTTATATATTAACCTCTGTCATTATTACCATTCAACAATCTTTTTTTGTTTAAAATAGTATATAGGATGATATGTAATTTGAGTATACTATTGAAGTGGTCCCATTATTTTCATTTAACCCACTTCGAAAATAAGGAGGAGGTTATATGTCCTGTTGCCCACGATTTTTTCGCGTGGGAACATTGGATCCCTAAACTAACACCATACAAAAACTATTTCGATCACTAGCTCTGTGCAATACAGTCACAAACCTATCCCAAGAGAACTATACGTTTTGAGATAAAAATCCATCCAAAATTTCTCATCAATAATATTATAATAAGATTAATAAGAAATAAAATTGTCTTGATATCTTTTTCATAAAAAGTTTTTGTGTTTACTATATTTGTTTATTATTTCATAGTATGAACAACTTTATGTATACAGGCGTTCCTATAGTTTAAATCAGTATATTGAATATTTTTTTGTACACCCATTTTATTTTCAAAACATACAAGGTTAACATAAATTACTAATTCTAGTCAAGGATTCGTGAGTTTTTATCTCACATAGAGTATGAACTCTACGTTTTCGTGAAAAAACCTGTACATCGTCGCATAAATGACGTCAACAATTTATCGTAATAGTTAATTGTGTTTATGGAATGTAGTAATTTATACTATGACCTAGCAACACTGGTGGTAGCGCGTCCCCACGCTCCGACTCTTAGTCTGTATTGACTCCCTACTACCAAACGTATTTCACATTTCACAATCTAACTCATTAGTAGTGAACTCGCAGTTATAGTGATACTGTTCATACTTTAGATGCTGAGTAATCTTAAAGACGCCACTAGGTATACTATTAGAAAAAAACTCAAAAGAACTCAGAAGATGGAAGAGTTACTGGACCAATAAAAGTGATAAACAATTTTACAGGTATGTATGTATATTAAACGGTTACTTCAATTTTGTTTATTTGTATAGAGTGTAGATAATATAATATCGTGTATATTAAGCTGCTAACAACCCTTATTTAGTTAATTTCGAAACGCCGTCGATGAAAATTACTTGATCCAAGAATGTGTTTGTTGGTTTCAGATAATATGAATCCAGAGCAGTTAAGATATGTATTGGATACCTATTAAATGAACTGTGCCCATCTATTGGTATACGCAAAAAATCAAGAACTTCGAGAATTCCTCATTTCAATGGTAGGTATGTTATATACTCGTAGGTTTACCACACATGATTTTCCATACACACATGATTTAATATCTTAGATATAATTGTGTTTTATATTTCAGATGAATATTGATTCGGATAAAAAAGTATCCGAACAGCAATGGAAACTTTATTCAAAATGGAATAGGTATGTCGATGAAATAATAACAAGGAGTCTTCAATTACAGACGAAGCTATATTAATTGAATTGGAGGATGTAAAGGAGGTCACTGAACTTGGTATGTAACACTTTTTTGAAAAATTGATATATATATAACTACCAAACAAGTATATACATAAGTAATATAAATAGTATGCTGTTCAGCTAACCTCTGTTGAAACATGTGTTTTACAACGTGAAAACCTAAGACAACATTATGTGTTTTACAAATTATATTCTGATATAAAGTAAAATTATGTATGTTTCAGACAAGAAAGCCATCAGACAAATAAAGCTGCTCTGCCGGATTATACCGCCGTTGGGGAGATTAAATGGAAAATTGAAATTTTCTACATTTGAATGCATAGGGCATAGTTGTGAATGTTGTGATAAGTTTTTAATAGTTTATCTATGAGGAAGTAATTTAAATTTAGTCATAGTTGAAGGCATTGTATGCCTTCAAAAAAGTAAAGCTACATTTTACTTATTTTTTTTTATTTTGAACGAAGTCAGAATTAGTTTCTTACATTTGTTAGGAGCTTAGATGTTAAGACTAAAAATGTTTGTTAAATTTTTCGATCATCAGTTTCTTCATACGTCATATTTTTTGTTTAAAAGTATATTTATAAAGTAGTTCACTAGATTGCCTATCAGTATGATTATGTTGTCTTAAAAATGTAACGCCAATGACAATAATGAGAAAATAATATTCAATATTAATATTTTGGTTTTTGTTAACTTACAATATGATTACGTTGTAGTGAATATTACTATATTAGTTTTATTACTAATTTCATCAGATTATTTATTACAAATGTTATTGTTTAGTTACTCCTGTTTGATTGCTTTAAGTGTGGTTAACCTTGTTTTATTTTAAAAAGCTGTTTATTTTATTTTTATGTGTAAATATCACAGGAAAGGTTTTCCCGGTAATATATGTACTCTATTAGTGCGTTAGCTTATCTGATATCTATATTGTAATAAATTTGTAACTACACTTTTTATGAAATTTTATGTAGCGAAAATTATCTGGTCTAACGAGAGTGTAATTTCTTGATTTGTTATGTGTTGATATTATTTTTACATTAAGTAAATTTAATTTTACATTAATCATTTGATACTTTATTAAACTAAGACACCACAATCTTCCTCACAAGAAATTATATTCTCGAAACGAAATTCATAATCTAATAGTTTAAAAATAAGCTATTATTCAAATGAGAGGATAATATGATTAAAATGAAACTAACATTTATTGAATCAAGATAATATTATTGTCCATACATTAATTGTTTTTCTCAAAATAAAACGCATAATTACTTTAATCCAGAATGAATTATTATTCACCCAAATATATTATCACTTGAAACAAAACCCTATTTTTATTTCTTCAAGATAGCGTGATCATTATTATAAGAAATTGGAGTCTTAAAATATTAAATAATTTCTCTTACATCAAGTATAGATTGTTTTCATTGAAAAATAATATCGATGTACATTGAAACTAAGATTTATCCAATCAAAACATCATTGATTCTCACGAAAAGAAGTAAGCTTCTTAAATTAAACAAATTAAATGATTAATTTAAGAAAACATCTAATTTGCCTTAAGAATATGATATAGTTGGAATAAAACCAAATTTTATTGAACGAAGAAAGAATTATCCATACGACAAGAAACTGCAGACTCACAACGAAAAAATCATTCTCTTTCATAAAGAATAGCTGTTTTGAAACAATAATAGATTATCATTTACTTAAAAATAGGTTTAGTTAAATTAAAAATAATAAAGTGCTTGTTTTAAAATAGCGACTGCTTAAACGAATATATCATATCTTGCTGTAATTATTAATTTTTTTAAGTTAAAACACTATTATACTTAATATAACGATTTGGTGTTTCAAGCGGACTAAATTATTCTTGTTTTAAACAAAAAATTTGTCATTTGCTAGTAATTTTTTTGTTGACTTAATAACATTAGTCTTCTTGACAAGAATGCGATGTCTTATTCCAACAATAGCATATACTTAAACACAAACTATGTAATTCTTCATTTAAGATATCATGCTTATTTGACACGAAGAATCCGGATATTCTTGCCATGCGAGACATTAAATATACTTGAACGTAGTATTAGGACAACAAAATATTATTCTAGAACTAAATAACATATTTTTAGTTTAAAAAAGCCAATTTGAAACAATCTTATGCTGATGTCAAGTATACGTTGTTTTAGCCATATACAAATCATTATTATTCTTGACCAATAGAATAATTCTTGCACAAAGAATACTTTTTTTTCTGTGTACGGTGTAAATTAATCCGATATCCACGTTTTTTCATTTGTATAATCTTCCATAATATAATGTGTTCGAAGTTTGCAGTGTGAGTCGGATACGTAGTATTATTATATGCTCTATGGTCGGGTCTCGGAATTCTCCTCGGATACCGAGCCGATTTTTTTGCAATAAATATTTATTCTCAAGAGACGAATGTCGTTTTGAAATTTCAGTCCACTCGTGACCGCTAATATTACTTGCTCAGTGGTGACCACGACCAATGCAACTTGGTCGAAATGTTGATGTAAAAAATGTACCTACAAGTTTTTATCGCGATTAAGTCCCGTAAAATACGTTTCAAATATTTCTGTTGATTAACGACAGATATTCTGCCTGGGTCAGTTTACTAGCTGCTTTTTGCTTATTACGTTCTGCTAGCCAGGAAACAATTACAAAATTCTCTTTCACCTTACGGTGCAGCTCAAGCCTGTGGCGGGACTCGGACCATGGAGCCAGCCCATACGCATCGGCATAGGTTTTAAATTCTAGGTTAACCTGAACAACATCCTCGACCATATCATCACTTACCATTAGGTGAGATAGTCGTCAAAAGCTAACGTATCAAGCATAATAAAAGTAAAGCAGTAGCCTTACTTAAAAATACTTCCTTTCCAAAGAATACATTTCCAAATCCTCAAAGTTCAGGTTATAGGTGTCCGAAATAAATCGACGGACACTCTTTTATGCACAGACCTAGGATTTTTTCACTTAAGCCTATGCTTTTATGCAAATAAATAGACTTGGCGAAGCATAGCGTATATTCCAATTGACGCTAAGAACGTTATTTTCGATAATTTTGATCACATTCTGCGTCTATGGTTGTGATCACTGTGATCGTTTGTAACTGTTCTCCCCTGTTCCATTTAGGATAAGAACGCTAAGAATGCCACTAAAATTTGCCCCTTCTGTCACTTTTGACATTAGATGTAAGGAATTCAAACTGTCTAGTAGCCTCATAGCGTTTATGGCGAAAATAACGCCAAGACCCATGTGGAACAACTTTTTGGAAGTGTGATCGTTTTTAGCGTTTTTAGCGAATTTAACTTCAAATGGTAAGCACCCTTAGTCAAGTAAAACTTGTAGGTAAATGAACCTTTCGCTCTAGCTTTGTTTGACATAGTAAATAGAAGAGAGGTGAGCTAGTGTATCGCCACAGACAAAGGACAACCACAAGATTAGCCTCACAATAGCCTCTGATGGCCTGTGATAGATAACGACTATAGCTGTTGCTACCTAACGGGGTAGGAAGCTCTGTACATGCAGTTGGTTGATAGCTGGATGATTCTCTTTTATAATAACCTTTTTTTTTTTTTTTTTTTTTTTTTTTTTTTTTTATACGTTTGGAAAATGCATTTACGCATTCCTGTCCACCCCGGGGGAGGTGGCCAGGATATGTCGGGCTCGACACCAACTACTCCCACAGCAGCGGGTGCCCCTACCGACTAAAAACCACACGGTGTTCCTACGGAACGCCTGAAATGCCAGGGCCACGGGAACTCTTAAGCACTCTACCGCGGCCCGGGCAGTGTTGGCCCTGGGCAGGTTCCCTTCCCATTTAGGAGGAGTTAGTCCACTCCTTTGTCTTTTAGTGGCGCGCGGAAACACCGCGCGCACCACCTCGAGGTCTTTAGTCTTTGTGGCGAAGGACACCCCCATGTCCATCGCCAAGACCTCTGTTATGGGGGTTGCAGGAGGGCGTGATATACCCTCCTCCTACGCCCAGGTCTCCGGGCGCGTATTGCGAATGTGGAGGTTATTTCCCTCTCTCGCTCCGCAAACTCCTTCTGCGACATGACCCTTTCGCAGAATTCTAGTCCCGCTTTCCACGACCTCTCATTTTCCACCATGGCCTTTACCAATGATGGAAGTGAGAGGTCGTCCCCCACTACTGCGACAAGCTCACGGCGCTCATTCTGCCATGCTGGACACTCCACGAGCGTATGCTGTGCCGTGTCCTCGACGCAACTGCAATGGTGGCACTCAGGTGATGGTTCTCTTCCGGCGATGTGGTGCAGATACCTTCCGAAGCATCCATGCCCCGTCAGAATCTGCACAAGCCGGAAGGTAAGAGGCCCATAATCTCGATCCAGCCAATCCTGCAGAATTGGACGGATAGCCTCGATAGTCCAGTGGCCGGCCTTTGGTTGGGACAGCCGCTCCTTCCACTTCCCAATAAGAGACTGTCGAGCGCGGAATCTCCACACATGCACTTCTCTTTGCGGGGGAATCTCCCCTCGGCTCCGGAGTTGCATGCGCCACTCGTACATTGCCGCGTGGACCTCGGCCTCTAAATCCCAGGGGGGAGACCCTGCCAATACGCACGCCGCCTCGTAGGAGGTGGTGCGGTACCCACGAATGACCCCGATGGCCATCAGTCTCTGTGATCGCCTAAGCAGAGCGACGTTGGGTGCAGTCAGGGCATTTACCCAGATAGGTGACCCGTAGAGTGCTATGGATCGCACCACCCCCAGGTACAGGTCGCGGCTGCTCGCCTTCGGTCCCCCTATGTTGGGCATTAGCCTCTTCAGAGCAGTAGCAACACTGATGAGTCGGGGGGACATGCGAGTGAAGTGGTCGCGGAAATTCCAGCGACTATCAAGGACGAGTCCAAGATATTTTATCGAGGGTTCAACCCTAATTTGGACCTCACTGACAAAGATGCGGGAACCCCCCGGTGGCACCCGTCGTGGGCCATGAAAGCAGACAGCCTCCGACTTGTTAAGTGCGACCCGGAGCCCCAACAACCCTATCCTGCCAACAACAAGTTGCACCGTTTCCGTGGCGAGACGGGCAGCTTCCTCATAGGTCTTGCCCCGAGCAGTCACTAGTGTGTCATCTGCGTAACAGACCACGTGAGCGCCCGGATTGAAATTTCCCCGCAGTATCCAGTCGTAGCTGATGTTCCACAGGAGTGGTCCAAGGACCGAACCCTGTGGGACACCGCACGACATTGCTCGCCTCTGGTTGCCACCTCCACGCCTCGTGTATGTAACGTACCTCTCGGAGAGGTAGGCCCCAATAATCCGACAAAGGTAAGGGGGCACATCGTGATACTTCAGTGCCTCCTTGATACACGCCCACGGCATAGAGTTAAATGCATTGGCGATATCCAATGACACTGCCAGCATAAACCCACCGTGGGCGGTCGCTTCATTCGACAGGGCCCTGACACGTTCGATAGCATCGATGGTCGAGCGACCCACCCGGAATCCAAACTGTTCGTCGGACAGATTGGGGCCCACCTCTCCGAGGTGCTTGGAGAGCCGACGAGCGATGACCCGCTCAAATAGCTTGCCGGCCTCGTCAAGCATTATGATAGGACGGTAAGCAGAAGGAGACTCCGCGGGGCGCCCAGCCTTCCTGAGCAGAACGAGCCTGCCCAACTTCCACTGAGACGGGTATCTTCCCGTCTCTAAACAGGCGTCGAGCAATCGCCGGAACCGGTCCTCCAGGGTACCGAGAGCTAATTTTAAGGCGCGCCCAGGTATACCATCTGGACCTGGGGCCTTATTGGGCTTCAGCCTCAGCACGGCTGCGCCTAACTCTCCCTGAGTCACGGGGGGTATCTCGACATCCTGTACTCTCTGTTCTTCTCCTACGTCCGGCATAGAGGCCATTGCCGGAGGCTGGTGTCTCGCTCTGTTTGGAAACAGGGCCGTCACAACCTCCTCAAGCAATTGGGGTTCTAGCGTCTCAGTTAATGGGGGGGCCCAAGCACGTAACTTTCCCCTAACTGTCTTGTAGGGCCGCCCCCAGGGGTCATGACTGAGAGTCTCCAGGAGCTCCGCACGCGCCTGTGATTTGGAATTGCTGATGGAGAGCTGCAAGGCAATCACCTTAGATCGGTACGATGCATACAGCCTTCTCTCGGCCTCTTCATCCCGGCGCCGTCGTCGGCGATGCCTAGTGTACTGGCGTCTAGCCGTTACGCACTCGGTCCTAAGATCGGCAATTGCGTTTGACCACCAGTACACTTGCCGCTTTGGAGGTCGGAGTCTTGCTCGGGGCATGCCAGCGTCACATATTTGCGACAGGGTGTCCCGAAACCACTCCGCTTCGAACTCAACATCTACCAATCCATCGGGGAGGGACTGCCAGGCGTGGACAATAGAAGCCTCCACCATCGTTCCTCTGTCCATGCTCTTAAGAACCCATCTGGGGGAATGCGGGGTGCTTCTTCCTGGGTGACGAGAACTGTGGGTGTCCAAGGTTGTGGAGACATCAAACCGAATATACAAATGATCAGACACCGTTTCCACGTCCTCCATAACCCTCCAGCCCTGAACACGACGTGCAATAGCGGGTGATGCAAATGTGACGTCCACAATGGAGCCCCCATTATGTCGTACACACGTGTTCCTTGACCCCTGGTTGAGGACTGAAAGGCCATTCATCGCAGCCCACTCTTCCAGAGCCTCACCTCGTGCATCAGTAACAGGGGACCCCCAAGCTCTAGATTTGGCATTGAGATCCCCCGCAACAAGTGCTGGACATGGTAGAGTCTGCCCAATAAGGGCCCCTACACCGTCCAGAAACTGTTCAAACTCGGCTAGACTCTTGTTGGGCGAGAAGTACACTCCAATGAGGACAATTCCCTTCCATTTAATTGCAGCGTACCCCCGTCCCCGCGCAATAACCGGAAGGGGTCCAGCAGCTAGCGAAGTGATAATGGTCACCGATCCATCCAAGTCAGCCACCCAGTCATCACGGGGTGGGACAAAATATGGATCAGCAGCCACTGCCACATCAATCAACCACTGTGCCATGCTTTGCAAAAGAAGATCTTGTGCAGCAGCACAGTGGTTGAGGTTCGCCTGGAGAAAACGATGAGCCATAATTAATACTAATTAGTAACCATCGCCTCCTCGCCCCCCGCTTGAATTGGGGTGCAGCTTGCTGCTGCCGTAGCTTTCGCTCCCTTTTTGGGTTTAGGTGGGGAGCAACCTTTGCTGCCCACCCTGTGGTCTGCTGGTTTATTAGCTGCTGCACAAAGTGAGCACTTTGGCGCAGCTACCGTACATTTGGCCGCCTTGTGACCAGCCTGTCCACAGCGGTAGCATTCACTGCTTCGATCGACATCCGAGGTGCATTGCGCTTGCACATGCCCGATGTGCAGGCACCGGAAGCATTGCAGTGACCTTGGTTTTAGCAGCCGTATTTGCGCTGCAACCCAACCGACCAAAAGGCGACCTCCTTCATCAAGTTTTTTGGCAGCGGCCACTGGACAACGGACCCACACGGAACTGGTGCCGCGTGAATCGCGTTTAATTTCCCCTAATTTTACCGATTCCCGCGGGCAACCCCCCCGTTCCGTAACTGCAGTAGCTATTTCCTCGCACGTCACAGAGTCGTCGAGTCCCGAAATACGCAGTTCAGCGCATTTCATTGGTCTCGACACCTCCGCAACGCTTGGATCAATGGCGGTCCTGAGCTTTACGGCCAAGGAGTCAGCTTTCTCACCACTTGTTGCACCTGGTACTTCCAGTATTCTAGCTCCAGTGGCTGACTTCCGGAAGCGGAGTCCCGAGATACCACAGCTTGCAAGGTCTATTTGTGACCTGGCTTCGGCAAGCACTTTAGCGTATGATCTTTTATAATAACCTGCTCCGACTTTTAATCCAAACGTTAAAGTTATACGAAGGTCCCTATACAAAGATTTATTTTTATGGTATGTTATTTGATTTTGCTTTATTGTAGAAACGGTAACATATTCTTATGAGCTTTAAACTTGGTGTGTTTTAGTCCCAAATCTAACAGCAAATAATAAAAACTAACTAAGTGCCAATGGGACTCCTGCTAGTGATCTCTTTATAAAAAATACCTATACGCCTCGGCTATCAGTCAGTCCATCTGGCCGTCCGTCTGTTCATCCGAGGGCTGTATTATTACAACGGATATATGTAACCTGTTAAAATTTTCACAGAATATGTGTTAGTATTCCTAAAAATAACAAAACCAACAAAAAGTTCAAAATTAAAGTGGGTCCCAACTCCCGATACAAGAAACGCTTTGAAGCCCTCTTAGAGAAGTTTGCTTAACCATTCTTAACCGGTCAGCAACATCCGCCGCGGTCATGACTTGTATGGGTGACCGCTAGTGACATTACTACTGAGCGCTTCCGTGCTTCGAGGGGCACGAGCCGTTATAGCATGGTGGGAGGGCATTTTGCGATCACCCGCTTGGCTGGCTACCACCCTCGAGCTGGAAATCAGTCGCCAAGCACATAACGGTGTAAACACACCACGCAATATATTGCTAGTTTGAAAATAAAAACAAGAAACCTGTTTTTTTATCTATGCTAGACATGCTTATCTAGAGCCAAGAAAGCATCATAAACATTTATATGTACCGAAAAAGAACTCGACGAATTTACCTCCTCCTTTCTGGCAGAAAAAGAGAAACAATAAACAATATTATTACTTACGGGATTTGTACCGTGGTCATTTTTATTTTTGAGCTCCCGATATTTCGACGCAGTTGCATGCATCATGATCGCAGGGTGACTGGAGTAACGAGCGGTTGACAAAATCAAGAGCAGACGAAACGGTCTACAAATCCCGTAAGTAATAAAATTAGTTATCGAGTGAACCGTGATAGTTTAAAAAAGTGAGAAACAATAAACTTTCTAAAATATTCTGTGTCACAATTTGTGAATTAAAACTTCGGTAGTATGCTAAGTAATACTAAGCACATCTCACCCTACACGTTTCCTACGAGTAGGTACACTACTTAGGTACACATTTGCATAGTTATGTAAACAGAAGCCTGCGGGCTAAACTGGTTATTGATTATGATGGCCAAACAAACATGAAATCAGTTTGACATTATGGATAAAGTTGGGGCGTGCATGTGGTCGGTGCAGTAATGGAACACTGTCGAAGCTAATATAAAATCAATGACAAGGGGTGCATGGGGTGCAGCAACACTGGCTGGTTCTTTAGTTTGTTACATACACATATGTTCGACGCGCTCGTAGCGAATTTTACTTAGCTGTTCTCAACCGATCAGCAAAGTTAAGCAACGTCGCCCGCGATCATGAGTTGGATGGGTGACCGCTAGTGACATTACTACTGAGCGTTTCCGTGCTTCGGAGGGCACGTTAAGCCGTCGGTCCCGTTTGTCGTCTTAGGATGGCAGTCGTTATAGCATAGTGGTAGGGCATTTTGCGAATGCCCGCCTGGCTAGCTACCACCCCCAAGTAGAAAATCTGTCGCCAAGCACCTAACGGTGTGTTCCGGCAGCTGTCCTTGAGAGCCAGTACTTCTAGGTTAGCTTGAACAACATCTTCGACCACATCATCACTTGCCATCAGGTGAGATAGTGGTCAAAGGCTAACCTATCAGGCATAAAAAAAAGAAAAAAAATACAAATTAATACTAAATCATATTATGTCAATGTTTTCAATAACCGGCTGTACTCGCGCGTATTGGTCGAGATTGTCGACATAGAATTCATATTATGTCTTCGTAGTAATAACTATGATAAAAAACTGATAATTATGTTTTTTTTTAAACCGGCGGTATGCCTTTATTAACAAAATACTACGAACTATTTACAACACTACAGCTACTACAATAAAAGCATTTAGTTCCCTATAAGTCATTGCAGACTCACGCAGGCAGTCCAAATGCTCTAGCCCACTACCAGTATATAATTATGTAATACTCAACTTTGTTTAAATGGTTGACATATTTTTAATTATTTATTTATTGTGATTTAATCAATACTACTGAATCGATTTTTATTAAATTTGTCAAATTCACTTGTACTAATTTTATCCATTTGAAAGTTTTTGTGTGTGGGTTTGTTACCAGTTTTCTCCGTGATGGAAATTTAATTTTAATGAAATTTAGTAGGTATATTTTGGTATCATATTATGTACACTTTTAAGCAATTTGCTGAGTTAGACTTGAAGTAACTTTTCCCAAATTCTACGTGAGGCAAATCGTGGGTGGAAAATAACACTAAATTGACTTACTTATCTTCTTATTTGTTAATTGAATTGATAAATGTTAATTAATATAAACTGATAATACTTTACTGTATCAGCCGGACCGTCCACTGCTAAACACAACCTCCCCTATAAAGGTTTTTGCCATATCCATCCTCACGCTTAGCAGTCGTCTTCGGAAACGTAGTGTAAGAAGGCAATTTTCGAGAAGGCGTTACTGTCCACCTTTTTTTTATGTGATAGGAGGGCAAACGACCAAGCGCGGCTCACCTGGTGGTAAGTGATCACCGTCGCCCACGAACATCCGCAAGTCGGTCTCGAGGATGCGTTGCCGGCCTTTGAGGTGGGAATATGCTCTCTTCTTGAAGGCACCTAAGTTGTATCTGTTCGGAAATACTTCTCCTGGCAGCTGGTTCCATATTGTGGAAGTGCGAGTTAGAAAATGGCGTAAAAATCGCAAGGTTGTGGACTTCCAGACGTTAACATGAAATTGATGAAACAACATGCTTTGTAGGGACGTCCGATGGCGAAATTGAGCTGCAGGTAGTAAATCGAATAGTTTGTTTGGAGTCCTCAGAAAACTCCGTGATAGATGCGGTAAAAGATGCAGAGGGATCCAACATCTCTACGTAGTGCCAAAGGTTCGAGCCGGTCGGAGAGAAGTCTACCTTTAAAGCCTACCTTAAAGTCTACCTTCTCGTATTTCACCTTCCTCGCCTCATACGACTCCTATACAGAAAGACATGGAGGGTACAATTCTAGCCCGGCACGCCACAGAGCTGCTGGTAAACTACAATAGACGCTATCTAGACCATCCGCATATTGAAGCAACTGAGAAGCAACGTTCAGCTAAAGGTAGCCTGAGGAATTAAAATTTTATTGATCTGGTTTTTTTTTTTGATATGTCTATAAAACTTCTGTGACAATGTCTATGAAACAAGGAAATACCGGCTTCTGTTAAAAAGCAGCAGCACTTCACGACTTGACGCACGTGCCAGCCACGAACTTCCTCAACCATTTTTTAGGAAAGATCACGATCTGACTCTCAACACCGCCGCTTGATAACACCTTTATATGAACACGACCGTTCTGGATTCCCGTGCAAACAAGCGAATGCTACAAGTAAGTATACACAGCGTTATTATTTGGGAGAAATACTGTAAATTGCAAATTTACAAACTAGGTAATACTTCCATAAAATAAGTATTATTATGTAACGCAACAGTTTTTTTATATAATCTCCTACGTCACATTTTAGCATGTTCTGCGTTACCAATCCTCCTAATTCAATCTTTGATCGTCATTTTGAGGTTATAATTTTTGAGGTGTAGAATTGCACGTCCCCATATCATCCCGTGGGTGTCGTAAGAGGCGACTAAGGGAAAAATAGTGGAAGGTGAGCAGCAGCGCCTTCTAAGGAACCTGCCATCTTACACTGCGATCCCCAAGCCGCCTGCCAAGCGTGGGGATTATGGCAAATACCCCCTTAATAGGGGAGGCTGTGTTCAGCAGTGGACGATCCGGCTGATACAATACAATACAAACAAAAAAATGCTGAGGTGCTGATACCGACATGTTTAGCCTACATCATGAGAGCTCTGGCCTTGTGCAAGAAACATTAACGTTACGTTCTTGCCCTAAAAAATCTAGGAATACTGTATCCATGGAGGCGGCGTTGATGGCATATCATGGTCATGTATCATCTCTTCTCGGCTATGGCCTGATAACGTGGGGTAACTCAGTTGAGGTAGACAGATTTATGGTGTAGAAACGATGTGTGTGAGTAATTGATAGGGCTTGGTTTCTAGACAGCTGTAAGTCCCGTAAGACCTTTTTTCATAAAATGCAAAATACTTCATTCATCATGTTTCTATATTAAAAATATTTGTTTTTTTGCCAAACAAAATCCTATTTTCTGATACGCAGTGAAGTATATACCCGTCAAAAAAGATCTATGTTTGTAAATATTTTATTCGAACCTCCTGCCCGAAAGGATTCATACAAGCGAAACGCTTAATATATTTCGCTATCAATTTATAACTGCTTACCCAATAGCATAAAAATACTGTCTGGAAATAAATTTAAAAAAGAATTGACTGCATGGCTGCTAATTAATAGTTTTCATAGTGTTAAAGAATTCCAAAAATATAAATTTATAAATAAAATTATGTAAACTAAGACTAATTTAAACATTTGCACGTCTGCTTGCAGGCAGAGTACGACTGTGTGTAATAATATTTCTAAGACCTTCTTTACTTGTATTCTTGAAAATAAACGATTTCATTTTATGACACTTGACGAATTGCTTTCCGACTTCCTGAATAAGATTCTATTCTATTTCGTCGCTCAAAATACTCCGAACTCATTAATAATGTAGGTATGATAAAAAAGTAAGCCATCCTAACGATGCGCAGACGACGGGATACTATACCGACTGCCATAGATTAGAAAATTCTAGAGTCACGGAAATAGCTATTAGTGCTAACGAGGTCAACTTAAACGAGGAGTGCTCTTCTTGGCTTTTAACGAGCTTAGATGAAGAGCCTAATTTAAGGGGATTACGGCCAGAATAGTATACAGTTACATTTTAGACCGTCCGGGAAATTTACAATAAAATAATAATATCATCCTTACTTGTTGATCCATTGATGGTTCCACGGACATTAATTTCTGCCTAAACCAAGCTTGCAACATAATAATGTATCAACCAGCGTAAGATAACAAGTAGAAAATCTGTCGCCAAGCACCTAACGGTGTGTTCCGGCAGTAGTCCTTGAGAGCCAGTGAAATTACAGGCACATGAGACTTAACAACCATGTATCAAGGTGACGGGCGCAGTGCAATTCGTGACTTGTGATGAAATGCATCTGTTATAGGCAGAGGTTAGTCCGCTTAACATCAGGTGGGCCTCGAGCTTGATCCGTCACAATAATATAAAAAAAAAACGATACTACAGTGAAACTTGGTTAAGTGGGAGCTGGATAAATGAGAAACCTGCATGACTGGACCTCATGTTGAGGTCCAAACACTTTGGCACTGAATTACCTCTGTTGGTTTGTGATTCGTTCTTTCAATATATCATCATAATTACATCTATTACTCAACAGCGAGTGAATTTTATATGCATAAACCTCTGTAACTGAGATAACATCGTTTTACAAAATTACAAATATACGATAGGAAAAATTTAAGCCATGTGTGGGACAAGAATAAAAAAAAAATCCTATCGTATATTTGTAATTTTGTAATGTAATCCGCTTAGCAGGCGTTATTGCAATCATTACAATATAAAAAAATAACATCGTTTTGTTTGTTTCCTTACTTAATGAGCCTCGATGACCTACAGTTTTAGTTTTGCATTACTATCAATGTTCATTAGAAAATTGTCAATAAATCTTTATCAGTACGTGAAAAACTGAAGTTTATATCCGTTTCTGAAAGTGGTAAGACACGCGATGAAGTCTGTGTTGAATTTAATGTGTACAAATATACATTTTTTAGAATAATTCGTAAAGAGTATAAAATTCAATTACAATGTTCTGAAGGACAAGAAAAACTAAAATGTTTATCAGAATATCCTGAACTTAAACAGTGTTTGCTAACATGACTCAAGCAACTTCGTAATAAAAATGTTCCGGTAAGTGGACCGATGATTAAAGAAAAGGCGCAAGATTTCGCACGAAGGCTCGATATTCGTAATTTTTTGTACCTCTACTAAAGAAATAACCTCTATTCTGACCTCTATTAATGGACAGATATTTATTTATACCTGGAAATCTGAGACACTGGGTGAGTGGAATACCTTTATAAGTGAAACCAATTTGCATGTCCCTTGATGTCTTACTTTACCAGATTTCACTGTATTAGAAGTAAATAAACCAAAACCACTATTGGCATGTATTTGCTTTTTCAATCTACCGCAATTGGTTTGTAGCAAAACCGATATTGTAAATCCCTGCCTAGCGTTACAGTATTACAGTGTACTCCGTATGTAAGAAAGTAACTATTATAAATACGTATTACCGTTTGTATGATAGAGAAAAAAATAAACATTTCTTGTAACGGAACCCTCGCAGTTTTAACTTTTATCTGCTAGGACATCTACCATATCAACATCATCAGCCGGAAGATGTCCACTGCTGAACAAAGGCCTCCGCCATGGAACGCCACAAAGAACGGCAATTAGCTACTTGTAGATTGGCTACTCGCGCCTTTCACGATGTCAGTCCACCTAGTAGGGGCTCTACCATCTCTACATCTTCCGGTGTAACGTGGTAACTACTCGAGAACTTTTCTTCCCCATCAGTTATCAGTTCGTTGAGCAATGAGGCCCGCCCACAGGCACTTCAATTTGAAAATTTTGAAAGCTATGTCGGTGAGTTTGGTTCTTTGGCGAATATCCACGTTCCGGATTTTATCGCGCAAAAAAACTCCAAGCATTACAAATACAAATACAAATACAAAATATTTATTACTTGTTCAACATAATAGGTTAACATTACTTTACCCATAGTTCATTGAGCGACTCAGAGAATTTATCCATAAGGTCCACAGTTAAGGACCATGTCTCAGGGCCATAAGTCATCACTGGCAACACAAACTGCAGCCCATCCGAGTTGGATTTTTTGGGCGACCTCTGTGGAATATGGACCTACCCATATATATAGAACCACCGTATAACAAATAATATTCCTGGTATTTTTTTGTTTGTTTTTGTGACGCAACAAGCACGATGCCCACCTGATGTTAAGCGGACTAACCTCTGCCCATAACAAATGCATTTCGTCCGAACGAATTGCACCGCAGCCGTCACACTAAGACATATAGTTGTTAAGTCCTGTGCCTGTAATATGGTAGGTACCACTTTCTAGGATAGCATGGCAAACAACCCTCCTGCCAGTGGAGGGGCAGCGTGTTCAGCAGTGGACAGTCTGGCTGGTACAGTTTAATAAATAATAATATACACTTTGCCAAATCCCACATGTACAAACAAACACACGCATACGTAACTGAAACTTATCGTATACCATACTATAGTACCACCAACTTAACTGTGCAGTTCGCGAGGGCGCTTCTGGTCAAGGAAATCAACTACAAACTGTCACAATGTGAAGGAATGTTGTAGTTCTTTTTTCTGCCGCCTGAACAGATAAGTTGGTGGGACTGTATGTATGTATTTATAGAGGCAATGTATAATCGTACATATTACTGATAAAAAGGAACTTTTAATAGAATTTTCATCGATATAGACGCCTTATATATTATTAAATAGAATTAATTAAATGTTATATGAATAATTTACCCACAATTGAGCACTTATCACTACAAATATACTATGAAATATGAAAACCAAAAAGATAGAGCAATTAAAATTTATTTTACAATATAAAAATGCATGCAAATATAATTATAATTACAAAAATATTTGTATTAGTGTAAGAATGTAACTGTTTTAATATCATACAATATCAATGTTGTATATATTATACTCGTGTAAATAGTATGGTGACGTTATTATTATAATTATACTTGTACCATCATCGGTAGGAATTTAATAATTGATCCAATAAAACTTCATTCAAACCAATCAGCAAAGTACACATAATAATACTACCATCAGTAAAGTCATAACGACCTATCGACTACATATTATTGACTGATAACAGGTTCACCAAAATAGACGGAATTTGAACTTGGAAAATCATACAATGAGCAAAATATATATTTTTAACTTTGTCTCTCACTCTTATCAAATATATATCCGTCCCTTTTTTACAAACCGCATCAGCCCATATCGTTGTGTTTCTAGCTGTGTCTTGTGTATTTTTGTATTCATCGCAAACGTGCTAGGAGTCTCGTTGAGTTAGCACGTCACCCAAAGGTTTAATTTAAACCATCGATAAAAATATGAACTTTTTGCGAGATGATTTAAACGGTGGTACGCATGCGCCAACAACTTCAGTGTCAAAATCGCGCCTTCTGAAAACATCGCGTGTGTGAATATTTCTCGTGTTTATATAATTTTATGTATTAAAATATAACTCGACTATTTGAACAAATTCAGTGCTCTGTGAAGATCAAAAGTAAATGATAAAATGTCGAAAAATGCGCCTGTGGTGGGGCTAGATGCCATATTAAAGCAATTGGGGCCTTTTGGAAAGTATAATATAGTGAATTATGCTCTACTTCTCTTCCCTGTGTACTTAGCCGGGATGTATGGATCTGTCTTCGTGTTTGAAGCAGCAGACGTGAAAAACTATAGGTGAGTGTCATACATAACCAAAAAAACACACTACAATACTTAGCAAGAACTTTTACCGTCTTACTTCCACAAATTCAACTAAGTTTAATTAATACTAGACCGGTTTCACAGCATTTTTATTCGACAACAAACCTCGAACGCCTACAAAACACGCCATGTGGGGTGATGTGTTGAATTTTGCAAGCTACAATGCGCATGCGTGAAGGACTTTAGAATAGGGAGCGGGAACAAGGAACAGTTTTTACCCGGTAACCAACCGGTAACCTTGAAACGAAACTGGGGCAATGTGGAATCTATTTTTGTGATGCGTCAATATACATTTTCTTTAACGTAATATTGAATGAATAGCAAGTGTTGCCAAGTAGGTCTACTAGCGAAAGATTTTGTATTTTTACTAGGGTGACCTACTTTATATAAACACAGATGTTCCACATATTTATTATAAGCATATTCATGATAAACATTCTACATTTTCAAACAAACAATAGAGTTATACAAAAAACATGTTTTCTTAATAAATATTAGCGACAAATGATACTTTTATATACATATTTTTTATGTATTCACAAACATTAATTGTTATGCTAATAGGTATTTAATTGAACATTTTGTTTTGAGCAGTGAATGTACTGAAAAATTCAAATAATTTTAATGGTTATCCTCTACATAATAATGTTGTATATTACAATGCCACCAATTACCTGCGGTCTGTGAAATACAATAAAATCAATTAAATTGGAAACCGCTACTGTATTTGAATTTTGTTGCATTATGATAAGTCTGTCGCCAAGCACCTAACGGTGTTTCGGCAGCAGTCCTTGAGAGTCAGTGGAATTACAGGCACATAAGACTTAACAACTTTGCCTCAAGGTGACGAGCGCAGTGGAATTCATTACTAGTATGTATGTTAGTCCGATAGGTTAGTCCGCTTAACATGGGGTGAACCTCGAGTTTGTTCCGTAACAATAACATAAAATATTAAAAATATTTTTTTTATTCTTTGGTAAGGCAGTAAGTTGCTGTATTCAGCAAGAAGATATTCCTCGAATAAAATTAGATACCTACCTAGGTCTTATCTCTTTTTCTAAGAAGGATTAAAGGGTCTTTTTGCGTACATAATTATATCAAAATGGAATTTTAACGAACCTCAACGTTTCCAAAGAATCGTTAATCCTTCTTCGAAAATGAACGCAATGAACATTTTTTAAAAGAAATTGATATTTTAACTTTACCAAGTCCAATATTTAAAAACATTATGTATATTCGTAAAAAAATCGAGTAAATTTAAATTAAACAGGGACAATCGCGATTACAACACTAGGAATAAAGGTAAAATAGCGGTGCCAGGTTTTAGGCAAAGACAAATAAAAGGACATTCTTAGGTAATTGTGTACGGTTTTATAATAAATTTCACAAACATATTACAACGCTCACAGAAGGGAAATACAAGTTGCACGTGAAAAACATATTGATTAAGAAATCCTACTAAACAGTTTGACGACAAAAATGCCTGGACAATTCCGCCTCTGCCAAGCTATCGCCTGTCACCTACGTAATTTAAACAATTGTAATAACTTTATTATATATTAAGTAATAAGTATACAACACATTGTTAAAAGAATTGTTAATTTGTAAATTATTGATAAAAGACGTTTAAAAATATGGCCCCGAGTTTGTTGCCCGTTCTTCTCGCAGTGGCTCTATATACTTTTTTTAGCGTAACGTGGCAGTACATTGTAGAATATTTCAATACCAAAAATAGTTTTCTAAAAATTGTATTTTTTTTTAATTGACCTTCATTTCAACGTCGTAGACGCCAAAATTTTATAAATTATTTTGACTTGACACCACGTTGGGAAAATATGGACACCACGCGTGCAGTCCAAAGGCATACGCCAATGCAAATAGACTATATATGTTTTATTGCGAATGTGTCACCTAACCTATGACTACAATCTCATTACATTGTTAGTAGAAATGCGGTCAAATAAGGCTTAGGCTCTGTATCCGTATCTCAATATGAAAGATTTTATCCCAAAAGAAGAAATGAAAATATTAAATAAAAAAAAATAAAAAAAGTATCGAGCAAGTTCAGCTATGTGAGTTTGAAGAATAATGATTTCTTTGAGTCTGACTATTAGAGAAACATTTCCAAAAAAGAAGTGTACTACATTTTCTTTGTCCGATCTAAGGTCTGAATAGGATTTTAAGAGATAGAGGACGCATTAATTTGGCTGATGCTAGTTACGATAAATATCATCCCATAATTATGCCGTGTAAGAGCCATTTTACTCAGTTACTAATATAGCAGATGCACATAGTAAAACTATGCATGGTGAATAGAATAGAATATATTTATTGGCCTTATAACATTGATTGTCATACTGGGCAAGTCAGGAGTACAATTTTGGATAATATTAATTTAAGATCTCACATAATACAAAACAGCAATAAATATAGTGAGCGACAGCTTATCCTTAATCATCTCAGAACCACTTATTGGATTGTGTGAGCTTAATAGTGGGTGAATAGTACTTTCACATACACTTTCACAATAGTACTTGTACACTTTCGGTCGTATGTTTGCGGCATTTGAAAGTGAACTGAACACCTTTTATGGGGCAGATCTCATCATATGGCTAAAACCCAGTAAACCCTTCAAATCGAGCGGCGTAGATTATGCTGAGCCTATTTATGATTTTCACCAGGACGAGGATCTAGATCTTGAGTGAGAGGAAGATACCGGTATATAAAAAAAGAACCAATAGGATAGCTCCATTTCCTTAGCTTCAATGAGCGCAGCGTTCCTATTGGTAGATTTTTCGTCGCATACCGCTCTTCTTCTTCGCAAATCTGTCGTTGCGTCCTTTTTATTCTGTGCCTAAGCCTTATTCAACCACATTTCTACTAACCATGAGATGAGATCGTAGTCATAGGTTAGGTAACATATTGGCAATAAAAAAATCTATTTGTAAGAGGTGTATGCCTTTGGACCACACGCGTCTTGTGCACATATTGCCCAACGAGCTTGTTCCCGACGATGTATGTAATCTGTGATACTGAACGGTGAACACACGATGGAAGATTAGACATTCTTGGTTGAGGCTGTGTACTGTTTACTCCTCTCCTAGTTGCGTACCAAGGGTACGGTCAGGGAAATACTTATATTGACATTTGAGAGTCAAATCTGAGATCCTGAGAGATCTTACAAACTGCTCAGTAAACTTGTTAATTCAGGATCTAATGATCTTTTGCTTTGCACAGTACTTAATGACGTTTAAAAAAGCTATGTATCAATTATTAGTACTGGGGTTATAGTATTAGTAGGTAACAGTACAGTTGATTTAATTACCATATCGTCAACATTTTGATCCCATTCTAGTTTGAGGCTGCGTCAACGAGCGAGCCTCAACCTAGAGTGGGTTTAGGAACACAATCTGGCTCAACAAGACAGGTGTCAAAACACACAGGTGTTTGAAGATATGTTTTCCTTTTTCTTTATTTATCATTATTTTTCATATAAACAATTCACAAACTAGAGATACAAGTTTTGAGAAAATATCGGCATTTAAATACCCATTAATTCCAATTCCTTTAATATAATGATAAAAATCAAAACCTATGAACCTGAATATTGATGACATCTATAACATTTCCAAAAATCATGAAAATCGGCGATTGTTTAGGGGGGTAGAAACTTTTTGTCTTTTCTACCGACTTCAAAAAAGGAGGAGGTACTCAATTCGTCAGTTTTTTTTTTATTTTTTTTTTTTTTTATGTTTGTTACCTCATATCTTCTGACTGGGTAAACTGATTTTAATAATTCTTTTTTTATTTGATAGCTGATGCTTGCCGTGTGGTCCCATTTAAATTTCATCAAAATCGATTTAGCCGTTTTTGAGTTACACTCCAAAAACTGAAAAAGTGTTTTCCTGTCCTGATATTATTACAATGTTTGTTACCTTAGAACTTTTGACTGGGTGAACCGATTTTGATAACCTTGTTTTTATTTAAAAGCTGATGCTTGCCGTGTAGTCCCATTTAAATTTCATCAAAATCGGACAAGCCGTTTTTGAGTTACACCCCAATAACTGAAAAGTATTTTCCTATCATGATGAATTCTCATCGAAGCTCAAATTTGGTGGTAACACAGTAATATTTCCTCAACGGTATAAGATAGAAATAAAATTTTGGATAGGAAGATAAAACGTGTATTATGCTGCAAGCAAGTCTTATTTTGATAATTTAAGTCTGTTATATGTTACTATATCTGGTGGTAAGTTAAACATAAGCCCATAAGTAGCAAGGGTCACTAAAAAGGGCGAAATAAAAATTTTTACCAAAAAAATAGAACCGACTTCAACACTCAAATGTGTGAAATAACTTGTCGAAGTCGGTACCATGCGCACAATATTGTGATGATAGGTACTTTTGAACCGTCATGGTACCGACTTCAACAAGTTATTTCACACATTTGAGTGTTGAAGTCGGTTCTATTTTTTTGGTAAAAATTTTTGTATGAAAATTTGAGACTTCCTTCCCGTCTTAAGTATTAAGTCTTCAAAACGCGATTGAATAGATACCTACTGGGTATACGCGCTCCATTATCGATCGCATCATCACTTAACGTCAGGTGAGATAGTGGTCAAGTGCTACCCAGTTCAGTATAAAAGATTTTCTACTTGAAGCTAGCCAAACGAGCATTCGCAAATTGCTCTACCACCATGCGAAAATGGTACCTACTACGGTCTGAAACCAGCCTAACAAGTAACACGCGGGTGAAGCTGCCTTAGCTAGTGGTTTAGATCATCACTTGACAAAACAGACAAGCAGAAGTTGGCTCTTAAAAATATAAATGACACTATTAAAAATTCATTATTATTCAAATGCATGCACGAATAACGCCTTATGACATATTGTCTCAATGTTTATGAATGCAAAATCACAGTCAAACCATTTCAATAGTCTTATGTCATAATCTGATATCATGATGCCACAAAATGAACTGGACAAGTGTGAGTCGGGCATAGCTCTATTAGGGTGCCGCATTGCTACAGCCCGTAACGAAAAAAAAAAGATATATAGATAAACTCTTTATTCAATCCTTTTCCTTAAACAAAATAAAAAAATTTTTAGCTTGTTATAGTAAACAATAGGCGGCCTTATCGCTCAAAGCGATCTCTTCCAGACAACCTTTGAATGGAGAGGAGCGAGTTTTTACAAGGGATGGCTAGGTACAATATACTTAGTAGGTGATGTTTATACATGTCTACATAAAATACGTAGATAGTAAATAAATATGTTTTTACGGAATACACAAATATATAAATACATAGAAACATACATACCAATACAACATATAAATATGATGTTTACATGTATGGAGTATATGGTAGCACGACAGGCAAAGAGCTTTAAGAGCTTTCGGAGCTTTACTGTCGTATATTTGTGATTTTGTAAAGATCTTTAACTTGGTCTTAAATACATTTAAAGACCGAGCTCGCTTGGTATCAAGTGGCAATGCATTCCAGAGCCTGGCGGCCTCAACCTAAAACGAGCGGTCATAAAAATAGGCAGTGTGTGGATGGAATTTAATCATATGATACTCTGATGACCGTTAGCAACGAGAATTATAGAGGCACTAAGATATTCAAAATCCTCTTTAAGGTAATGGAAAAAAGATGGGTTGAACAAAATATTGTAGACACACAGATTCAATACTTATTTTTATTATGTTTTTGTGACGGCACAATCTCGAGGCCCATCTGATCTTAAGCGGACTAACCTCTGCCTATAACAAATGCATTTCGTTACAAGTCACGAATTGCACTGCGGCCGTTACCTTGAGACATAGTTGTTAAGTCTCATGTGCCTGTAATTTCACTGGCTCTCAAGGACTGCTTCCGGAACACACCATTAGGTGCTTGGCGACAGATTTTCAACTTTAGTGTGGTAGCTAGCCAGACGGGCATTCGTAAAATGCCCTTCCACCATGCAGTGAACCTCAAGCCCGCGGCGGGATTCAAACCATGGACATTGGACATGCTGCGCGGCAGTCTATAACCAATGCCACTGAGCCATCACTGCTACACCAGAGATCAATCACTGTATAAAAATGTAGACAAATTAGAGACCTAATAAACGCACTGAATGTTATTAACGCGCTGTAGATTCTTCCTACCTAAACCTAAAATGAAATATGTAAAGGCAAATATACAAATAATAAATTTCCTGCTTCTACAGTTCATATTAAATATTTGAAATACTACAGTTAAATTTAATTCATTTGGGTTTTCCCGAACAAAATAATGAGTTGGTACAAAGCTGATACGGGCAGCCGGACTTTGGATGCGAATTCGTATTTCACGCACGAATTGCGTGCGCGCACTGAATAAGTTTTTCGCCTTCAAATAGGGAGTGTCCTGGTGATGTAGCTTTCATGAAAACATCGCTTTTTAATGTATGATAAATAAACTGTGTCTTCAAAAATAGTAATCTCTGTTACAAAATCACAAATATACGATAGAAAAAATTTAAGTCATGTGCAGGATTCGAACCCGCGTCCATCCACCCCTTGAGCCGGGGTATGCTCTAACCAATTGAGCTAACATGACATGATAACTCAAATCTTTCCTATCGTTCTTTAACCATCGTATTGGGATTGGCGCAGTATGTAGAAGTCAAATTCATAAGAAAAGGCATCCAAAATGCGTCTGTCCTATATACCATATTTTGTGTACAGTTGTTCCCCAGTTTGATGATCAAAATCGAAAAAGACGTTTTCCGAACGCTGTTCCTACTTATAAATCCATATAAAATATAATGCATAGGGACGTCATCATCATCATCAACAGACATGACTTCCACCATGGAACAAAGGCCCTTTCCCATACGAGGGTGTTTGCCATAATCCCACCACTTTGCAGGCCTCTTAGGGATTGCAGCTTACTCTGGTATTGTTCCCTTTCGGCACCTCTTACGACTTCCAGAGAAATATAAGGGGGAGGGGAGCGCAATTCTAAACCGGCACCCCAAGGCCTATTCTGCATTTCGGTAAAAAAGAACTGAATTTTATTTACGATAGTGCACACAATGATATCTAATAATTCAGGAAACGAATTCTTACCTTTTTATGTATATACAATATAAAATATGTTGAAGCAAGTATTCGGATCAGGTTTAACTAGTTATTCCAAAGACGAAGGACATAGCAAGAACAACTTTTGCTTTCGAAAATTACTATACGATACATAAATGTTATCGAAGTCAGGCCACAGCCTTATTCGAGATAGTAACAAATATATAAATGAGTAAGTCGATAACTACTAACTTAGAGATAATTACATTGAAGATACAGATTTTTAGTAAATAATACGTGATAACTCACGTGAATAAATCAGATAGCTCCGACTATAGTTTGGAACTGATTTGGATGCTAAGGACAGGTCTAGAAGAGATGTAGTGAGCTCTTTTTGCTGGGACGTTCCCCATGCCAGCCGGGATTTCATCAGCGATGAAGAGGAATCGCATCAAAACTCGCCAACATGACCAACTGCAAACCACCCCTCGCACCAACCTATGACGTCACGCGCGCTATGAGCTGCCGCCCCCAGTTCTAAGCGAACGTCAACGCGGGCGTCCCGAGCTCTCCTTGAAAAAGACCACCGAATGTGGTTCAAACTATAGTCGGAGCTATTTGAATTATTCACGTGAGTTATCCCATACTATTTCCTAAAATGAGTGAAAACTACTTTTAGTTTTATAATAAGATACAGATTATTTATCACGCACCAAAGAATGGGTTGGTGGAAGCTGTCAAAGCGGTGGGCGGAGGGATCTCAGTACATTAAAATCCCTCACTGAAATAAACTCCCCTGAAATAAACTCCCCTCGATGAAACTCTCTGAAGAAGCTCTTAAGTTTATGGAAGACCGGAATGAGCAGGCAAACTTCAACTGCGAACTATGCAAGCTCAATAGAAAATTTCGATGGCACCAGATTTTGACCATTAGTGAATTCACAACCACGGCCTGTGCAACTTGATCGATAAAAATGATGGGTCAGTTTGTAGCGCAATAATAAATGTTTATTTATTTCCATTTACCAGTAGTTCTTCTCATGCACTGACTGGCGTAAATTACGAGGCCAGCGATGTGCTGAACGTATTCAAAAATGTATGCAATAAATCCGGTTCATATAATGGTTGTCATTGAGGTTAATATCCACGAATTCCACGATGTGATAACAATATAAATCTTAACATAATATTTTTTTTGTATTGCTGATAGCGAAGCCTTTGACCACAATCTCACCTAAGCTATGTTTAACCTAGAATTACTGAATCCCGAGGACAGCTGCCGGAACACACCGTTAAGTGTTTGGCAACAGATTTTCTTCTTGAACATCTTCTTGGTTGGTCGCTATGTAATGGACCCGCACGTGCTAAGTGACCTATTTCATATATAGTTCTAATACTTCCCTTATACTTATCACAGCTGCAAAATTCTTGAAATCTCAGCTATCAAGGACTCGTTCACTGAAGTAATCGTGTCTTATCTTTGTTCACCATTTACCAAAGATACCCTGCGTATTGTCGTTCTTAAGAATATCTTTTACTAACTTGGCTGTCAGAAATTTATAAACCAAAGGTTAAAGGCAAGAGTTTAACATTAATTTAAATATGGATTTGTAGAGGTCGACCTTTCAGTTAAGTACGATTATCTGATGTCTGCCTGATAAGTCAATCCCGGAAATTGACTAACGGCTGACGCAATCAACTCTGCTTGCGGGTCAAGACCAGACCTGTCAGTCACCTGCAGTGTATGTGTCCTCTCTGAGCCGGAACTGAGTTAGCCAGTCTTTTAGCAATATGTCAGGACTTCGTTAACTGATCGTTAAAATTATATCATGTGTGTCAGGACTATTGTCTACTGACTTGATAGTATTAAACCATCAATTCAATTATCATTTGTCAGGAATACATCGACTGACCTTTTACATTTGTCAGAACATGTTGACTGATCTTTAGTATTTATATTATATGATTACCTACAAAATCAGAGATCGCACCTTCGTCATATAAGACGGCATTCGACTCTTTTGTTACACGAGATAATGACAGGGACAAATCACATAAATTGATAACAGCAAATAGATTTAATCTCAATTAGCTTATTGTCTGTTAGGTATGAAATGTAAGTATGTGACCATAACTTCTCTAACTCAAAGGAAATCGACACGTATATTTATATTTCATAAATATTAGTATACCGTGACCTTCTACGAGCACATATCAATAATAGTGAATAGTTATGCCTAAGACTTCTAAACCTGGTAAATATTATAAAACTGTACTACGTCAATTACAGGATACGTTACTCTGGATCCAAGATATTTCCTAACTGTCTTTGCCTTAATTAAGGGGCTAGGGGTAGTGATTATTCAAAAACAAGATAAGTTTCAGGAATTTACTTTCAGATTAAAATTTATATTAATTCAAGAGTTTGATTCTACATTTACCCACACGTTTCACAAGCAAGTTTGTAGGATACCAAGGAAAAACGTGGAAAAAACCTTGGCCACTCTTTTCATATGATTTCGATATTATAAATATACACAAAAGAACAATAGATCTATATCTAAGAGCTGAAAAGAACACACACACGAATAGTAGTATCACGGTGAATTTAGATCGTAATTGTGACTAAACCAAAGGTTTTATAAAATTTAATAATTATTCTATGATTATCATTTGGGCGATCTATATTCTCCGTCTAGATGTCGATATTACTTAACTTATGTAAATGTCTGGACACGGACGGTCGACGCACGATCACTGCACTTTAAAAACTACTTTTTAATTATTGGAGACTGGTGCTCCTCTGCACACCGCACGTCGGAATGTCCCGGCATCTCACGCTCCCACCCTCGTGGACAGCGCCAAGCCGTCATAGCCGCGAAAGGCCCTGATTGGTTACACCCAACCGAAGCAAAATTGATCTATGTGATTGGATAATCGACAGCGCCAGCGTTAACCCACGTGGTCAAATAATGGCGGGCTCGATTTTGGCGCCATGTCTGTTCTGTAACACAACATTTACAAGTGTATATAACATGTGTTTGATGATTACATACGCCCTAAGCTTGGCGTTTACCATAATCTCAGATCCAGGTATTTAAAGTGGCAATCCTTCCATATATCGCTATTGTGATAAGCCGCATCCCCTCTACATGAGAACAGTTTATTTATAAGCTAACTCGCAGATAAATCGTTACCTATGTTATAGCTCAACTACGCTATCATTGATATATGCTTAATAAAGATCATTATCCTTTAACCTTTGTTGCATCAAATGGTGTATTTTTGTAAAGTCACACGGCTCGCGTCATAAACATGTTTCGAATAACGTTCCAAAACGGATGTCCATTGTTTTATTCCAAAAAGGGTCTCTCTATTGTAGATAATTCCTTTCAGACAGCTTATTGCATTTTATGACTGACCAGATGCTAGTTCCTTTGAAACGCCGGATTTCTTGCTTAAGTTATCTTTCACAAGAATCAAAAAAAAATATAATTGCCTTCCACATGTACCACTACATAACCACCCTTGACAATTGAGCGCGCAGAACTCGAGCGATTAATTTTCACTAATCTATAATCTCAACATAGCTCTAGTGATGTGTCTTATTTACCGCAATTTAATAATAACTAACCACCCTTGAATAAGAAAATTCCGTAACCACCCTTGACCTTACAAAGTTTCGTAACCATTATTTATTAACACAACAGCTTGACACACGATAATTAAGTTTAACGTATGGCACTTAAAGATCCTACCTAATTATTAAGTCCTGTTTATTATATTTTAATCAATTAGTAGTCTTTAATGGTCTCCCTTCGTAATACCTCGCTAGGTGTATCGCATTATAATTCCCTTTAACTACTCCAGTCTGTTCATCGACCAACGCATATAGATTTGGATGTAATATTGCTGTAACAACATAAGGCCCTTCATACAGTAAATGAAACTTCTTTGTGAGCTTTTGCATTTTATCTGACCGTGGCAAAGTTCTCAATTTGACCTTGTCGCCAATATTGAAGGTAATGAGCTTATGATTTTTATTATAGGCGGTTTCACGCAAATTGGCTGCCTTTAGAATGTTTTCTTTCGCCTGCTCTCTAATGACATCAACATTATCGCAACTATCGAATCCTTTCTTTGAGATATGCACATCACTTGATAACCTAGTAGATTCCCCGGTTATCAACTCCATAGGGGTAAAATTCGTACTTGTATGGACAACGTGATTGTAACAGCGCTCTATTTTCGGCAAAATATCAACCCAACTCTTGTGTGACTTGTGACAATATGTTCTGAACAACCTGCCTAACTCCCGATTTACGCGTTCTGTGGAATTTGGTCGCGGATTTCGTATTGAAGTATGGGACAACGAAATACCTAAGCTTGTCAACCCATGTTCCCATGCGTTAGACGTAAATTGTGCACCATTATCCGTTACTATGCATTTAATCGTTACTTCAGAGTGAAATTTTCTTATGCAAGCTAAAACACTCCTTCCCGTTGCTATTCGCAAGGAGTAAAGTTTAATGTACTTACTGAACGCGTCTTGCACTACAAAAACATATTTTTTCCCAAATTTCCCAGTAGGTAGCGGCCCGTACAAATCCGCAAATACTAGTTCACCTATCGCCAAAGCTTTTACTGATTTACAAGGCCCTACTTCTGTCTTTAAACGATGTTTAGCTTTCTGACATATATCGCAGGCTCGTATTACCCTACATATTTCTCGCGACATCCGTGCAAAGTGGAACCTCTTCTTCATCAATGAATGGACATTATACCTACCAAAATGACCTATTTCTTCGTGAATGTTCATTATTAACTCATCTCTAATGGCTTCCGGCACGACGACAACCTTTTTCCCCGACCCCAATCTCTTATAGAATAAAATGTTTTCATCCAAACTAAAGAGTTGCTTATCTCTAACTACCTCATTTGCCTTTGAGTCACTCAAATTACTTATTATGGTTCGCAATTCCGCATCTTCTTTTTGTAATTTTCCAATACATTTTAATTGTTCCGATATATGTTGCGAATTTTTCGTTTTGAACATATTAAGTTGAGGATTTACAACACGTGTTCCGCGACCCAATTCAATGTCCGGTATATACCTTGATATTGTGTCCGCTACGTTTGTTATTCCCGGCACGTGTTCAACTCTATAGTTGAAACGTCCCATAAAATGAACCCAACGAATCAAGCGCGCACCTAGCCCCTCGTGCGTCCAATCTGTCCACCTCCTATGACGAAATCGTCCAAACTGCTCACGTTTTTTTATCCCGCGACGCCCCGTAACGTTTTTTTGTAGTACTAAGTAGTTTTCCATTACCTAAACATGTCACCCTAACATCCCCATACCCCAATATATTACCTATACCATACAAAAAATAACATTTTCATACATTTAGTTTGAGTGGATCAAACAGCGAATAAAAATATATTTTTCCAGATTTTGAGGTATTTTGTTTTTTAATCGAGTTTATTTGTGGCAGTCTCCAATCAACATATAAACTTCTTGGTACCAATGCAATCCTCATCATATTCTCTTTACGGGAAAAGAAATGAAAATAGACCTTTTCATGGAAAATTTTACAGGAAAATGGGTTTGAACAGACGACGAAAATGGCGGGAAACGGCATTTTTTATATATTTTTTTTATTTTTTTTTTCCGAAACTATTCCACCTACAACTTTGTTTTTTTTTTTAATGTGTGTATTTATTATGGTTCTTTACCCATGAATAATACCAGATTGTAAGGATAAATATTTTATAAGTAGTAACGAGATTAAAACAACGCGATTTTTTTTAAGAATTTTGGCGGGAAAACTGTACATAAGCGGATTTTATTTTTTTTCTCAAAAACTATACCATCTACGAATTTGGTTTTTCTTTTGATATGATTATTTAGATGTAATCTATACACCTGAATTGTTTCAGATGTTTAGGTTTACAGGTTTAAAAGTAGTTACGAGATTATTTATTACGTAAATTTCGATCGGTGAGTGTTTGCGCGGCAAAATGCATCGAGTGAAAGTTATTTTTTTTCATTTCATGATTTGAGTAACTTCTCGTTACCATAGAGTAATGCAGTTTTTTTTGTTGTATAGCCAATGATAATAGCTTACTAACAACGTTTAAATAATAACGATCGGATAAATACAAGCTTCACACTAAACCTTTTTTTTAGACCACCGGAATTCCGGCCGTAACAAAAACGGGGGTCAAATAAAAAAATCTATAAAAAAAAAAGTTATCAATCCTTATCCTTTTAATTTCTTTTAACATCGTTATTGACTTGTTGCCTATAGAAATGCAAAATTACAGCTTTCTAGGTTAATTACTTTAGAAGTAGTTACGAGATTATTTTTAAATGACATAAATCTATACAAAATTTTGGCGCCAAAATGTAATTTGAGCTGGTTTCAGATTTCATATCAATTTTAAACATACTTTCTGTTATATCAGAATATTATGGATTTTTTCTCGCATAGCCAAGGATCCATTCTCACGAAAACCGTTTGAATTATGAAAATCGAACTTACGCAGATTTTATGGTGAATATGTAACCACGACTATTGACCGATCTCCGGCAGGCCGGATGGGACACATAAGGGAAATCCGGCAGACCGGTGGATACACGGCGGAGGATATCAACTTCCACGAATGTAAAAACGTCAAACTTTTATGGTCGGTCCGAATTATCACTTGTGCCCCCCTAAGATACGTTTCAAATTTAGCTAAACTGTAAACAATAGCATATAACTCTTGCTCAGAGACCGTCCAGCGCATCTCCGCATCCGTTAGCCCTTTACTACAAAACCCAACGACCATTGGGTCACCCTCTTCCGATAGCTGGTATACGACTCCGGCTATCCCAACTGCACTGCTATCCGTTTGAACATAATATGGTTTGTTTATGTCAGGATGTATTAACATCACAGTGGTTATAAATAAATCCTTGACTCGGTCAAAGACACCTTGAATCTCAGGTGTCCATTGCCACGCTATACCCTTTCTTAGCAATTGACACAAAGGTTTCGTCTCCTCCCCGTACCTATGAATAAACTTTCTAAAATAGTTTATGAGTCCCAAGAACGCCCTTAATTGCTTTATGTTTTTAGGGACTGGGAATTCTCTGATAGCGCGGGTCTTGTCTTTGTCTACCTGAATACCGCTAACAGTTACTATATGGCCCAACAGTTTAACTTCCGTTTCTAAGAAACTACACTTTGTCAAACTACATCGCATGTTCGCATCACGTAATCGGTGCAACACTTTATCTAGGTGTTCTAGGTGCATTTCGAACGTCCCAGATGTAAATACTACCAAATCGTCCAAGTAATTAACGCAGAAATCCCTTACTTCTGGACCTAAGATAATATCCATCGCTCTACTAAAACTAGACACCGAAGTCTTGAGACCTTGTGGTAGTACATTGTAGGTATATGTTTTTCCCATGTAAGTAAACCCTGTATACTTTGTTGAATTACTATCCAACGGTATATGAAAATACGCATCACTACAATCTAGCACACTCATGAACTTTACGTTGTGAAAAGATTGTAATATCTCGGATGTCAATAATGGAGCCTCAGCATCTCCCACCATTCTTTTATTTAACTCACGCGCGTCAAGCAATAACCTAACACTCCCATTTTTCTTAATTACATAAGTCATAGGGCTGCTATAAGGTGTAGCCTCACGTTTTATTATCCCCAGCTCTTCGAGTTCAATTATCTTATCTCTTATCAATTCTCTGTGTTTGAAAGGAATTGGATAGGAGCGTTTTATAAACGGCGTATTGTCTATCATTTCGATCTTATGTATGTACTTATTTGTGCGTCCTGGCTTGCTTGAAAATACAGTACTATTTTGTTGCAACACAGCCAGTAACAGATCCTTCTCAGAATCCGATTTATTTAAAGATTGAACGTATTGTTCTATTGTGATATCTTCCTTTGTTACAATGGCGCTTGAAATCACTGTTGTCTCTAAATTATTGATGGTCCCTTCCCAGTCGTTATCTAAGCATGCTGTGCCAATCTTTATCTGTGTCCTAATACCTAAGTGTTCAACGCTCAGAACCTTATCTGGCCCACATGATATAACTGCTTTCATGCGTTCTAGCCAATCATGCCCTAGTATCATAGAATATGGTAGCCTCTTTAAAACCATAACTGGTGTATCTACCTGGACATTACTTAACTCGATCGTGACAACAATAAGTTTGTTAACCCTTTCACTTTTCGATCCGAAAGCTCCTTGTATTTGCATTGAAGGTGTCGGTACCTCAGGCAAATCACCCATCTCCCTTTTAATAGAATCATATAAATCAACACTAATTGCAGTAATCTGACTCCCCGTATCGATTAAGGTCTTAATTTCATGATTATTTATTTTGATCGTAATCTCTGGCAACCGAGACAGGGAATGTACTATGTCACCATCTTCATAATAATCTGAATCACCTAATATGGTATACAAACCCCTTTCGCGATTGTTACATGTAATACACGGCCGCCCTACTTCCTCACAAACCAAAACTTCACTTTCCGTTCTACCTAACAACACCCCTACCACGTCTTCTATAGAGTTTTCGCTAGAGTTAAATTTATGTATAATAGGATACCTCATTCCATCTTCATTTTTACCTAATCCTTTACCCGGCCTCCAACCCGTCCTTTTCATATAATTATAAGCAACAATAATAGCGTTGTTTCGAGCTTTATTATCTACGTCGTTATCACTCTGATCATTCAACATGCCTCTATCGTTATTTATTGTCGATTCGTCGAGGCTTGCACGTCCGACAACAATTCGTTTCCCTGAGCGAATGTACCCATCTCGTTAGTTTTAGGATTTTCTACGAAGCCGACCCCCAGCCTACCTGTGTTTGAGGTAGAGTTAGTTTCCGTGGCCTTTTCCCATTTTAACGCGGGATACGGACGCTGGCGACGGTAATTATTTCTAACGTTACGTGGACCTCGTCCGCGATACGCATGATACTTACTCCTATCAACAGGTATTGTGTTCATGGAGTTTACGTGCCTGAACCCACCTCGTCCACGATTACCGCCTCTACTATAATTATTGTTGTTAATTACTGTGGGTTTATCAGTTGAACTGACTACAACATTCTGTCCTATATCTCTGATAAATTCTGCCGCTGTAAAAACTGAAATTTGATCTTTCCTAGTAAACCATAACCTTTGTATTTCTACTGGGAAATGCCTCATGACAGAGTTAACCATATCACTCTCACTCAACGGAATAGTTAATAACCTAACCGTATCAATTTGTTCAGCAAAATGCTCGCTCATGGACAACCCGGAACTCTCCTTCCATGTGGTGTTAATTAATTTATATTTAGCTCTTTCTTGTTGTCTCTGACCCCAGAAAGTCTTTTGAAAATCCTTTTCAAAATCAGATAACGTTTCCCAATTATCACTATATAATTCTAACATTGTAAGTGCCGAACCTGACAAACAACCCGTAGCTATATCGATGGCACGATTTTGACCGTTAACGGAACAAATATATTTTAATTTTTATTTTATTTATTTTTTAATATTTTTAATTTCTTTAAAAATCTCATAGGGTTTGTGTCGTCTCGTCCATTGAATTTAGGTTTGTCGATAGTAGGACGCATTATATACGTAACCTCCGAACTTGACCCAGGAACTGCTGAACAATCTAATAAATTATTTGCTCGCGGTAACGAATCATTAGAAATCGAGTTTAAACTTGTAGTAGCCATACTGACGGTTGAGTTAGTAGCGCGTTCCTGTTCTATTGTGTCTAAACGCTTCATAATAGACTCTAATTGAGAGCTTATCATCTGGAACCCCAACTGACTTTCTACGATTGCATTACTCGGTTCAGTCATACCGTGACTTTCATTATTTGTATTCGCATTTGAAACATGTTTACGACCACGCCTTTTCCCTCTAACAGCAGACATAATGATGCTATAAATCCCACACAATACTATATATCACACAAACAAATGCAAAACAATAAATAGCAAGCGGAATAAATATGCAATATTAAGCACAAGTCAAATAATACAAGTACTGATCTCCTCTGATGAATACTATATATAATATAAGAAAACAAGTTTCCTAGGTACTTGCCTTCCCATACACTATATTATATCTACACGGTTAAACCTTATACCTTCATACCAACAGACAATAACCTGAACAACAATACGCTTATAACAAAGGATCACTTAATAATTTAAAGGTGATGATGATCGTCTAGTAATTCTACGTTGTGTTTTATTCAATTCTACGTTGTGTTTTAATTTAATTTTAGTATATAAATACAAAATAACTCAGTTTCTCTTCTAGGGGTATGCTACACGCAATACTCTTTATTTCCTAGATTCTGGTCCGCGGCAACAACTGTAATGGACCCGCACGTGCTAAGTGACCTATTTCATATATAGTTCTAATACTTCCCTTATACTTATCACAGCTGCAAAATTCTTGAAATCTCAGCTATCAAGGACTCGTTCACTGAAGTAATCGTGTCTTATCTTTGTTCACCATTTACCAAAGATACCCTGCGTATTGTCGTTCTTAAGAATATCTTTTACTAACTTGGCTGTCAGAAATTTATAAACCAAAGGTTAAAGGCAAGAGTTTAACATTAATTTAAATATGGATTTGTAGAGGTCGACCTTTCAGTTAAGTACGATTATCTGATGTCTGCCTGATAAGTCAATCCCGGAAATTGACTAACGGCTGACGCAATCAACTCTGCTTGCGGGTCAAGACCAGACCTGTCAGTCACCTGCAGTGTATGTGTCCTCTCTGAGCCGGAACTGAGTTAGCCAGTCTTTTAGCAATATGTCAGGACTTCGTTAACTGATCGTTAAAATTATATCATGTGTGTCAGGACTATTGTCTACTGACTTGATAGTATTAAACCATCAATTCAATTATCATTTGTCAGGAATACATCGACTGACCTTTTACATTTGTCAGAACATGTTGACTGATCTTTAGTATTTATATTATATGATTACCTACAAAATCAGAGATCGCACCTTCGTCATATAAGACGGCATTCGACTCTTTTGTTACACGAGATAATGACAGGGACAAATCACATAAATTGATAACAGCAAATAGATTTAATCTCAATTAGCTTATTGTCTGTTAGGTATGAAATGTAAGTATGTGACCATAACTTCTCTAACTCAAAGGAAATCGACACGTATATTTATATTTCATAAATATTAGTATACCGTGACCTTCTACGAGCACATATCAATAATAGTGAATAGTTATGCCTAAGACTTCTAAACCTGGTAAATATTATAAAACTGTACTACGTCAATTACAGGATACGTTACTCTGGATCCAAGATATTTCCTAACTGTCTTTGCCTTAATTAAGGGGCTAGGGGTAGTGATTATTCAAAAACAAGATAAGTTTCAGGAATTTACTTTCAGATTAAAATTTATATTAATTCAAGAGTTTGATTCTACATTTACCCACACGTTTCACAAGCAAGTTTGTAGGATACCAAGGAAAAACGTGGAAAAAACCTTGGCCACTCTTTTCATATGATTTCGATATTATAAATATACACAAAAGAACAATAGATCTATATCTAAGAGCTGAAAAGAACACACACACGAATAGTAGTATCACGGTGAATTTAGATCGTAATTGTGACTAAACCAAAGGTTTTATAAAATTTAATAATTATTCTATGATTATCATTTGGGCGATCTAAATTCTCCGTCTAGATGTCGATATTACTTAACTTATGTAAATGTCTGGACACGGACGGTCGACGCACGATCACTGCACTTTAAAAACTACTTTTTAATTATTGGAGACTGGTGCTCCTCTGCACACCGCACGTCGGAATGTCCCGGCATCTCACGCTCCCACCCTCGTGGACAGCGCCAAGCCGTCATAGCCGCGAAAGGCCCTGATTGGTTACACCCAACCGAAGCAAAATTGATCTATGTGATTGGATAATCGACAGCGCCAGCGTTAACCCACGTGGTCAAATAATGGCGGGCTCGATTTTGGCGCCATGTCTGTTCTGTAACACAACATTTACAAGTGTATATAACATGTGTTTGATGATTACATACGCCCTAAGCTTGGCGTTTACCATAATCTCAGATCCAGGTATTTAAAGTGGCAATCCTTCCATATATCGCTATTGTGATAAGCCGCATCCCCTCTACATGAGAACAGTTTATTTATAAGCTAACTCGCAGATAAATCGTTACCTATGTTATAGCTCAACTACGCTATCATTGATATATGCTTAATAAAGATCATTATCCTTTAACATGCAACAAATGGTGTATTTTTGTAAAGTCACACGGCTCGCGTCATAAACATGTTTCGAATAACGTTCCAAAACGGATGTCCATTGTTTTATTCCAAAAAGGGTCTCTCTATTGTAGATAATTCCTTTCAGACAGCTTATTGCATTTTATGACTGACCAGATGCTAGTTCCTTTGAAACGCCGGATTTCTTGCTTAAGTTATCTTTCACAAGAATCAAAAAAAAATATAATTGCCTTCCACATGTACCACTACATAACCACCCTTGACAATTGAGCGCGCAGAACTCGAGCGATTAATTTTCACTAATCTATAATCTCAACATAGCTCTAGTGATGTGTCTTATTTACCGCAATTTAATAATAACTAACCACCCTTGAATAAGAAAATTCCGTAACCACCCTTGACCTTACAAAGTTTCGTAACCATTATTTATTAACACAACAGCTTGACACACGATAATTAAGTTTAACGTATGGCACTTAAAGATCCTACCTAATTATTAAGTCCTGTTTATTATTGTCTCAAAATTCGAACCATGGACCTGCTGCGCGGCAGTCCATAGCCAATACCAATGAACCATCATACCATAAAAATAAATTCAAACAACCAACCAAGCACGAAAAAACTGTTAATATTCTGGCACAGTCGTCAGTTTCTACCTTAAAAAAGTACTCCTTGCGCAGAGCACTCACTCTCCGCAAGAAATAGAATTAGACACAGAAAAACAATTCTAAGACTAGTTAGGACAATGAAGTACTCAGGATAAGATAATTTATTATCTTATTTTTGGTAATTATGGTCTGATGTTTAATCATTGTAAAGTATATCGTGCCACGATTTAATCATGTTGTCAGCGTGTGGATGAACTCATTCACCATATCTTAATTAGCTGTATTAATAGATGCTTGTACCGACATACTTTGCCTTTTAATTTTATGTTACTCATACATATCAAGATAGTACTATTTGTGTTTTGTAAAAGTATTGTCTGTTTTTTAAAAGGTCTTTGATTGATGTTTTATACATGTACCTACGCTATTTAAAATTCAATTATCTATTTTTATAATGGCGGATTCTTTATAAAGGATTAAAAGGTAGAAATTTTAACTTAAACATTAATATTGATCTAGTTTTTTTTTGGATTTCTCCAATACATGAGGAATAGAACTTATTTGCAATTCAGAAAAAGTATATCAACGTTTTGATGTCATTGTGTAAAGTACTAATATAATTATATTATCATTTTAAATACAAAACGGTGAATGAATACATTTAATAAGAGAAATTAAGCGGCTAATTTTTTGTCAAATACTAATTTAACAAAAACCTCCCCTTAGTGAAGAATAAGAAACCCTTAAAGAACGAGGCCCCACTCACACTAGGCCCTTTTCTTTTAGCTAATTCTAGAAGACAAATCAAAAGAATGCCAATTAACGTATTGGTAAACCGTCAGCGAAAAAACATAGCAGAAGAGCTGCAAGCCAAACGAGAAGAGGTCAGATTTGTAAGTGATGTTTGCCAAATGAATAAACTCCTTAAAATCTATCGAGAATAAAATTAATTCTAAATAACTCATGTGACAAATAAAACCGATTAGTCACCCCGTGACCACGATCACTGTAAAGTGTTTGAAACGTCGGGACAAAAATAATGATAAATATACGCAATTTAAACAGTTTAAAGTTGTTTAATTACTATGTGTAAAAATCGCGAAAACCTAAGACAACATTAATAAAATTAGTAGTTATTGTTTTTGTTGTGTTTTTTTTTCTCTCTCTATCTATTCGGTAATTAATCGTACCCGGATTTCATAATCATGTTGTCAGTGTATATCGAATGTTTAATTAGGTGAATAAAGAGATGCTTGTAGTTACTATGCATAGTTTGTATTTTGTACTCATCATATCAGGAAATATAATCTGTAAACTCTGTTTAATATAGAAACTAATCGAGACGAAAGTGGCGCCGCTAATCCTCTCATTCACACATTAGGTATAATTTTATAGATCGAAATATAGTGTGCGAGTGAGAGATTTAGCAGCACAACTTTCGTTTCAATTCGTTCACTTTTTATTAAACCGGATTGTATTTATGTAAACATGTATTCATATTCTTCTTAACCCATTGGCATCGGCGATAATGATAACAATAGAATTTCATTCATAACTAGTGAATGAAATTCTATTGTTAGACGACGTAGGTAGTGGTCCTGCCTGACGATGGCAACTTTTTAATAACATTGTCTGATTTTATAAAAGAGATATTAGTCTGATTAATTTTCTGTTCATTCAATAAAAAAAAAATGTATACTTTTTTAGCTAGTATTCATTCATGTCAGTAAACAGAGCAAAGGCATGTATACTATGTCAAGTCAAAGTCAAAAGATGCCTATACAAAATAGGTAAAGTTGACGATATTCTTGCGCAGCGTGATTACATAGAGCAAAATAATGTCATTCATATAAATTCCCGGATTTGAGTGCGTGTGATTCTAACGGGTGAGAATCAGGTTTTTTTTGAATGTCTTTGTTGTAATTTAAAAAAAAAACTCTTTCGCGCCTCTCCGGTGTATAGATAAGATAGCTTCTTTTTTTATTGCTGATAGGTAAGCCTTTGACCACAATCTCACCTGATGGTAAGTGATGCTGTGGTCGAAGGTGGTAACAGGCTAAACCTAGAATTACTGTTCCGGCAGCAGTCCTTGAGAGCCAGTGAAATTACAGGCAAAATGAGACTTAACAAGTATGTCTCAAGGTGATGGGCGCAGTGCAGTTCGTCACTTGTGATGAAATGCATCTGTTATAGGCAGAGGATACCGCTTAACATCAGGTGTTTGTTCCGTCACATAACATACGTAACAAAAAAAAAACTTGGCGACAGATTTTCTACTTGAGGGTGGTCGCTAGCCAGGAGAGCATTCGCAAAATACCCTCCCACCATACAGTGAAGCTCAAGCCCGCGGCGGGATTCGAACCATGGATCTGCTGCGCGGCAGTTCATAGCCAATGCCACTGAGCCATGCTTAAAAAACCTTGTAAAGGAACGACTGTTGGCGTAACCAATTTCATCAAATACATAATACTTAGGACTACGTATATAAGGGCCCGCATATAACCAGACACTGAAGCTCACTTCTATACTACGGTAACTTAGATTTAAAGAGCATAACGCGGCCCCTTAACCAAAACACGGATGGACACGGTAGAGATCATGGATCAAATATAGAGCAATAAAATAAAAACCAATAATGCAGTCCGTCATCATCATCAGCCGGAAGACGTCCACTGTTGAACAAAGGCCTCCCCCATAGAACGCCACAAAGAACGGCTATTAGCCGCTTGTAACCATTGGCTACCCGCGACTTTAACGATGTAGTCCACCTAGTGCGACCTACCAACTCTACGTCTTCCGGTGTATTGTGGTAACCGCTCGAGAATTTTTCTTCCCCATTGGTTAAGAGTTTGTCGAGCAATGTGGCCCACCCATTGCCACTTCCTAGTAATTTGTGTTATCTAGCAAAGCGTGCAAAAGCCGGTTAAGTGTCTCATTTTATATAATGTCACACACTTTTTACGGCTGTTTACCCATTATTTATTTTTATGCGTGTGCTAGACATGTGCTGAATCGTGCGCATGTTATCAATGCTTATCTCCTGGTATTAAGGCAATAAAATGATTTATTGTTGATTACAAAATTACAATGTAGTCGGTACAATGTAAGTAGTACAATATTAGCTAACTTCTAAATGTTTTATCTGCATTGTTACGCTTTACAAGCGAATTAGCGTACAAAAATAATTAGCACCACGAGGAGGACGACCTTTTTTTTTTTTTTTTATGTTATTGTGACGGAACAAGCCCGAGGCCCACCTGATGTTAAGTGGACTAACCTCTGCCTATAACAGACGCATTTCGTCAACGACGAATTGCACTGTGCCCGTCACAATGAGACGTCCAGTTGTTAGGTCTCATTAGCCTGTAATTTTTCTGGCTCTCAAGGACTGCTGCCGGAACACACCGTTAGGTGCTTGGCGACAGATTTTCTACTTGAGGGTGGTCGCTAGCCAGGCGGGCATTCGCAAAATGCCCTTCCCCCATGCGGTGAAGCTCAAGCTCTGGGCGGGATTCGAACCATGGACCTGCTGCGCGGCAGTCCATAGCCAATGCCACTGAGCCATCACTGCTTCAAACCTTTGACACACATTTCATTAATTAAAACGAAGTGTATCAGAAATACTTAGAATACACTTTTTTTATCATCATAATCATCAGCCGGAAGACGTCCACTGATTAACACTTTATTACCCATAGAACGGCTAGTAGCCGCTTGTAACCATTGGCTACCCGCGACTTTAACGATGTCGTCAGTCCACCTGGTGGGGTGCCTACCAACTCTACGTCTTCCGATGTAGTGTGGTAACCACTTGAGAACCTTTCTTCCGCATCGGTTATCAGTTCGTCGAGCAATGTGACCCGCACATTGCCATTTCAACTTGCAAATTCTGAAAGCTATGTCGGTGACTTTGGTTCTTTGGCGAATATCCACGTTCAGGATTTTATCGCGCAAAGAAACTCCGATCATAGCTATCTCCATAGCTCGTTAAGCAACTCTGAGCTTGTCCATAAGGGCCACAATTAAGGACCACGTCTCAGTGCCATATGTCATCACTGGCAATTTACACTGGTTGAAGATTTTGGTCTTCAGGCTCTGCGGGATGTGTTCATGTAGGAGAAATATTGTTTCTACTTCTACCCAAGTCACCCTAAACTTAAGATGGCGTGAGTCTCAAAAAGGAAAATTAGCAAATATAAAATAAAATATTCTAGAGGATATGATATAACCGGGAGGTTATCGTTTTTTCCAAAACTTATCAGAGCGCTTGGTCGATGCGACGCGTGATCAAAATGACGGCACCTATTTAGCTCAAAGAATAAGCATTGCAATTCAACGGGGCAATGCTGCCAGCATGCTGGGCACGCTGCCAACTGGTAGTGGGCTGGAGCATTTAGACTGCCTGTGAGTCTGTAATGAATTAAGGGTATCTAAATGCTTTTATTGTAGCTGTAGTGTTGTATATGCATGATCCAAATTACATTATTTCTCCTGATAGAAAAACATCATAGCTCTAAATTTTCGCTTAATCTAATTTTGTGTCTATATTATTTCTATACTAAATCGTATCAGTACAAATTTTGTTTCTCGTTATTATGTAGCAACCATGTAATACAGTATTGAAAGTTTTTTCCTTAATTAAAAATCGCATTTTATTATGAATATATTTTTAAAAATTCGCTCACGCTCTGTCAATACTGATTAGTTCCGTTTCACTCGCTCGTATGGGAAACGAGGCTTTTCCGTCCTACGCCTTCAGCCTGAAAGTTTTCAAATACTAGTTAACATAACGTTTGTATGCGTTTATTGCTGTACTTTATCAGGATTTTTTTTATAAAATTGATATGATATATTGCTTTTATTTTCTCGATGTGTGCCTTAATATAATTTACATATCTCTTGCTCTGTAAGTACACCCTTACACCCCTGAATGCCGGGGTGTATGACTATCATTACAGCATAGGTTTTGGAATTTGAAAAAAGAACTGTCATACTCATACTGCACGAAGAATATTTTTAAAAAGTTAATTTTTTTTTCTCGGTATCGATTAATTACTCGAATCGGAATCTAGACAATTTATTTTATAAAGATTTTATTTTAAATATGGAACTATTTGTTTCCACATCGTATGTTAGATGGAATCGATTTAAAAATCAAACTGGCAAGATTTGACGCGCTTGCGTGCGTGAAAAAAAAAAAGGCAGTCTACTAGTAGGCGCGAAAGCATCGCGAAAATAATTAATTTTCTTGTTTGAGTTCTTTTTCAAAAGTTTTAAACATGTCTAGTGACGAAAACATAGATCTAACGCCCGATTTTATTAAAGAAAGGGCAAAAACAGTTGTCGAAAACATATTACCGCCGAACTCGAAAGAAAGATATGTAAAGGCATACGACGAATTTATGAAATGGCGGTCAGAAAAAAAAGTGAAATCTCTTTCTGAAAGTGTTTTTATATCATATTTTGATGAATTATCTAAGAGGCTACAACCTTCCAGTTTATGGTGCTTTTATTCCATGCTAAAATCTACAATGATGACAAAACATGACGTGAATTTGAAAGATTTTTCTAAACTTACTGCTTTCTTGAAAAGGCAGTCTGACGGCTTTAAAAGCAAGAAATCGAAGGTATTTACTGCAGAAGAAGTACAGAAATTCTTAAATGAAGCTCCGGATGAAATTTATTTAGCAATAAAGGTACCTACGTATTTACTTGCCCTTTTTAATAAGTTACCAAAATATTTCACAAAAATACTATGCGAATTTGGTGGCTTTAATACAACTTATGTCTTTTTTACAGGTTGTTCTAATTTTTGGGATATCGGGAGCCTGCAGAACCGTGGAATTGACAAACTTGACAATAGAAAATGTAGAAAAACATAACAAATTACTACTCATAAAACTGCCTAACACGAAAACTAAAATTGACCGGTCATTTGTTGTGCATGAAGAATTTGCAAATTATGTTGAAAAATATCAAGCTCTTCGGCCTGAAAACGTGGATACAAATCGTTTTTTTCTTAATTACAGTAAAGGAAAATGCCACAGACAAGTAATAGGAAAAAACAAATTTACAGGCATGCCAAAGCAAATAGCCACATATTTAAAACTGAGTAACGTAGAGTTATACACCGGGCATTGCTTTCGCAGAACATCAGCGACTCTATTGGCTGATTCGGGAGCCAACCTCACTCTGTTAAAAAGGCACGGCGGCTGGAAGTCCAGCAAAGTGGCCGAAGGTTATATCGAAGATTCGATGGCAAACAAAAGCAAAATTACTTCTAAAATAACAGAAAATATAAACTTGAAATCACCACGTCAAAGCACATCATCTGAGCCATTTTTTAATGAAGAAAATAGTACCAGTCAACTGCCGCCATTTACGATGCAAGAACCTCAAGTCACTCAAACTCAAGTCTTATCATCACAAACTCATATTCAAACTATAAATATTCCTAAAAAGAACGTGACCATATCTCTTACAAATTGTAATAATTTTACTATTAATTTTAATTAAATACACATTTTTTTCTTCTTAATAAATGTTCATTGAAACCTGCTGTCTTGTTGTTTACTAACCTCACAATCGATATGTAAAGCAGAGTATTTATCTCGGGCGTAAGCATCAATTGCATACTCGGGTTAATTAGCCAAAAACCTCGTATGCAATTGATGTCATACAGCCCTTGGTTAATAATCTACTATTAAATCAATAGTATCGTTATAATAGTTCAACTATTTATTTTTAGCTGAAAAACAGAAGTATTGTTTGTGATTGAAAAATTCAATTATTCTTGTTTTCTATATTTAGATGCTACAAATATTTTGGACATAATGCAAGGGACACAATGTACAAAGTTTATTAAGCAACAAAAGAGTAATTTTACTATATAAATAACTATGTTCCTGGTAAAATTAACCTAAATTACATCTAAAGCCGGTATATGCAACCGTAAGTAGTTAGCCGTGCCTATAATTTATATTAATGCAACACACGCAAAGCACCGCATTCATCTGATCTGTGATGACCATCTATAAATCTGCTTTTTGCGTACCTGCTCAACCCAGGTTAATTCTGGAACAAAAGTCTCTGAGCCTATAGTACCTCGCCCCATGCATAACCTCTTCTTGCGCAGTTGGATAAAATCTATCCTTTATGCTTCCCCGGGTCTCAAACTATTTCCATAACAAATTTCATCCAAATCGGACCGGTAGTTTTTCACATTATTCGTTGCATACAAAAATACAAATATTTCCTCGTTATAATAATAGTCTAGATTGGCATATATTATCCTATGGTTAAATTGACTAATTAATGGTCGGAGTGTATTTATCTATGGACCTTTTTATTCTGTGTTATGGACTAATTAACAAGCCTAAGACACGAATGCTTTAAGTGTTATTTGAATTAATTTGTTTTGGCTAAGTATATGCAAAAGACGGCCATTTTCATTTCGTGATAATAGTCTGTGAATTGCCTCAGAGGCGGAATAAATTGTGATAAAGAGATTATGATAAATTGAGTTTGGCGAACATAAACACGATGAAAACCTGTTACAGACCAAGGGCGGCTTGCATCACTTTCTATTCAAATTTTCTCTAAAGACAATTTATTGAATATGATTAGTGTCGTAAAGTTGATCATTATATAAATAAATCAAATTAAATGCAGAATACCAAACACTTTGCGTTTAGTTTCATATCCTTTGTTATGTTTCCGTACATTTTTATGATAAACTTTATGATGAATTCCGTGACACAAAACGCAAATTTCAAACAGGTTGCCATGGAAACCAATCTAGATGAAGTTAATAGAAAAGAGGTTGAGTACCAGAAATGTTGTTCCTACTATAATAGTTCACATATTTGATAAGACCTTTTAGATGCCAACCTATTTTCATTAAAACGATCGGTAAATTTATTAAACGACGTTTCAATTTACACGATATGGTTAATTAACTTTTATAGTTCTCTATCAATTTAATAGCTGTTGTCTTCAATGAGATTTCAGTTTTGTAATGCCATTGTATTGTCATTGAAGAATTAAAAGGACAAGCTGCCCTAAGTGTATGATTGCAATAGATAAGAAGGTTATCAGAATCAGCAAAAAGTATGATAAGAATCAATTAACCACCAACCAATATATGAATAAGTTGGTCATTGACACAGAAAATTACTATTCTATTCAGGTGATGCTTCTATCATCTACTGTCAGTCAGTAGTATTATAAAATCATTGGGATTACGACATTGAACAATAGATATTACGAATTCTGTAATGAAGACAATGTATACATTACAACATTGTTTTTGTTTGCATGAGATATGACTTAGAGGTTACTAGCAAGGTATGATTACTTTTTTTTTAGCTATACTGAATTCAAGAAAAGGAGGTGGTCCTCAATTTGACTGTATTTTTGTGTGTTAAGTTTTTTTTTTTTATGTTCTTGTGACGGAACAAGCTCGAGGCTCATATGATGTTAAGTGGTATCCTCTGCCTATAACAGATGCATTTCATCACAAGTGCAACGAACTGCACTGCGCCCATCACCTTGAGACATACATGTTAAGTCTCATTTTGCCTGTAATTTCACTGGCTCTCAAGGACTGCTGCCGGAACACACCTATAGGTGCTTGGCGATAGATTTTCTACTTGAGTTCCTCATAACTCTTTACAGGATGTACAGATTTTGATGTTTTTTTTATATTCGATAGTTGGTGCTTGTCGTGTAGTCCCATTTAAATTTGTGTGAGATTTGCACAAGTTGTATTTGAGTTTATAGTAGTAGTATATTTGTTTGTTTAAATTTTTGTTGTATTGAGCTGATAGATTAGCGTTTGTCACCTCAGCTGTTGGTTAGGGATAAAAATCTGGATAAATCTGGAGTTTTATGGACAGTTGCCAGCACAAGCTATTTGGTGCTTGGTAACAGATTTTGTACAAGAGAGTGTACATTTTTTTGTTGTTTGTTTGAAACTCGTACCTCTATAAGAGTTTAATAAAAATAATTTGCTTTAAATAATTACAAGTTAAGAAATTACACTTTTAATATTTACTATAAATTAACGCAAATCTACTACATTTTTCACCTATAGCGTTTTCCTCGCTGGAGTGAGGTGAAAAATCGTGTGTTGCGTTCGGCAGCAAAGTTATTTTGTCGTTCCTTTGAAACCTTTGGTACGCTCAGGATTCTATATATTGAAGTCACTCGCTTTGCTCTTGGTTCAATCGTCGAATCCTTCGCCTCCTCAGGTTTCTCTCCTAAAAGTCCTCGCGCCAAACAACAAATATGTAACCATGCATAAGGACAATGCATTTCTAATGCATTGTCTATTTCTTTGCATGTTCTCTTGCTGCTGCCTTGTTAACCTGATAATTCAGGATAAACCAAGAACGGCAGCAAAGCTTGATAGCTGTAATTAGGTTAAGTAAGATATAGAAAAATGTATTGCACACGATTATAAATGTAATCTATAAAGTAGTAATAAAATTAAAATACATAGTTATAACGGTACCTCAAAATAAAAAGAGGTAGGTTAGCTAGATAATATACTATTAAAAAACATGCATAAGGTACACTCTACTTGTTGTCTCATGTTTTTTGACTCCACCTGTTTGGGAGTAGGTTATGAAGAAGATGCATATGAGCCTTCATCCTAATGTAGCTCTTTGTTACAGATGTAAAATCAGCGAATGTGAAACGGCACAAAATGATAGTTGGATAGGGATCGCCATACCACCGAAGGAAAAAGAAAAAGATGAGCTGTCAACATGTACCAGATACTCCTTCAGAGACAACATAACTATTAGCAATAGTACAATCTGTGATGCAAGCATATTCGATACTACGAAAACGGAGACATGCATTTCGTTTGTTTACCCTGAGGCAGATTCGGCTGTTATAGATGTAAGTATAATTATTATCTATATATCCCACAACTTGATTTTGTGGAACACTTTACTGAAAAACTATCACGCCTATAGATTTGTGCTTTAACATAGTAATTTAACTTCATATATAGATGTGTTATCATTAAAAATACCATTAAAAAAAATAACGTTAACAATTTTATATTCATTGGATAGAATTATATTATACTACTAACGCCATCTGTTAGAAAACCAAAGAGTTAACATCGCTGCAACAGAACTAAACTCAATACTCAAATACATCGTAGTTAATCTATTTAATACTAGATGACACCACTAGACTCAGGTTTTTTTATTATTATGACGGAACAAGCCCGAGGCCCACCTGATGTTAAGTGGACTAACCTCTGCCTATAACAGATTAATTTCGTCAACGACGAACTGAACTGCGCCCGTCACACTGAGACGTACAGCATTGACGTATATATACTAGACGCGAAATCTCAAACAAGCATAGTTGAACAGTGCAAAGAAGCCGGCCGGCATCTTCTCACCCACACGCTACTGGGCACTCGTAGAGATTACACGCGCATTTTGTTCAAATATTGCTTATTCATAATGCCATCCTGCGTCTTAAGATACTGCAAAAACCATTCGGAAAGAACAAATAAAAGCGATGGAATCAATTTTCACAAGTAAATTCAAATTTTGGAATTTAACACGCCCTATTACATTATTATTTTGTCGATTTGTAATCGCACAAGGCCATGATTCACGGCACAGCGTAGGCAGCCATGTCCACGTAGTGAAATTCATAGATTAAGTGGACAGATATGATAAATAGCAACATTGAGTTAATTAGGTACCTATTTTTTACTCTCGACGAAAAAAGTTTGGCACAGGTCAAAATTCTTTCTGTTTATCATCGTAACTTCCAAATGGCTGGACCGATTTGGACTTGGCCAACTGGTTGTGGGCGGGAGCATTTGGATTACCTTTAATTTTCGTAACTCACACTCGACAATTTACTCCTCAGTTTTATTTATCTAAAACATTAATATCATGAACCATCATTAACAGCTATAACGTCCACCGTTGAACACAGGCATCCCCCGTTATTGGCAAGCGTCTTGGGGATCGCAGTGTAAAATTAGTTCTTTATAAGGCGCTGCTTCCCACCTTCCGGTCGCTTCAATTGTAACTATTAAAAAACAATTGAAGCGTATTAGGTATTTAGCTATGTATGTCACTTCTGTAGTCGGTTCACTCTGTGAGAGCGACAAGTCGTTGTAGACAATTGAACGAAACGCGTAAGCCCCCGAAAATTCCCAGCGTTTATGACCTTTTGGGCGCGAGAAAACCGTACCTTAAAAGCGTACTAGCACAGTGTTCGTATAGAGTCTAATTAGACACCACTAATTATGGTTTCAGCGCTGCAGCGGCTTTAAGTTTATTCCTAACAGAATGGAACATGACGATTGTTTAGAATAGCTACTCTATACGTTAGTAATAATATCTCGATGACGTACAGTTGTTAATTCTCATGTGCCTGTAATTTTACTGACTACAAGGCCTGCTGCCGGAACACACTATTAGGTGCTTGGCGACAGATTTTCTACTAGAGGGTGGTAGCTAGCCAGGCGGGCATTTGCAAAATGCCCAACCACCATGGGGTTAAGCTCAAGCCCGCGGCGGGATTCGAACCATGGACCTGCTGCACGGCAGCCCATAGCCAATGCAACTGAGCCATCACTGCTTCGCAGGTTGTAAAATAAACGCGAGCCCTCACAAAGCTCAGCTTTTTGCTAGTGTAAGCCCATTATTGAATTTTTATGGGAACGTGAGACACGCACGTGGCCTGTGTGATAGTGTTAAGCTGTAATCGATGCATCATGTTACAAGTGAGGAACCGAATCGCGTCCATCACCCTGAGGCTGTATGTTCTTAATTCTAGTGTGCCTGTAATTTCATAAGTACTTACTGGCTCTCAAGGGCTGCTGCCGGAACGCACTGTTAGGTGCTATGCGACAGAGATTCTACTTGAGATTGATAGCTAGCCAGGCGAGCATTCGCAAAATATCGTTCCACCAGTCGGTGATGCTCAAGCCAGCGCGTGGCGGTGGGTATCGAACCAGGGACCCGCGGCACGGCAGTTCATAGTTATTACCACTCGGCTATCATTGCTACAAAATGCGATTTGGCGACGGTAGAACTATACTGATCCAAGTATCGTTTTCAATATATTGAGAAAAAGAAGGAAACGCGTTTGAACTTGTTTTAAAATAATACGTGATTTGTTAGGCTTTAATCTTTATCGAAATGATGGCTAATATGTCAGACAAAATAAAAAAAAAACATAAATAAAATATTTTGATTAAAAATAGTCTAAATGTTGGTTTCTGCAGAAAAAAAACAGATAAAATATAAAAATTAGATCAATATAGCAGGATATATTTTTGAAAGTAAGTATAATGCTAAAGTGAAAAATTGAGGTCCTCTAGCAATATAAGGCGCTTTTTGTACTTGGATCAATGTGGCATCAATTGAATATTTTTTTTCCTTGTATTTGTTGCATATAACTCCAATATAGAAAAAAAATCACTTGGATCAGTATGTTTCTTCCTTCGCCATTTGTGGACAAAAATTACTGTCTCTCAGCCGGTGGGTATTAAAGGTACTAATGGTACCGCTCTGAAACAGCACATAACACAATTCGAGAAAGTGCTTGAAATTCTAGTGCAGTAAATTCTGCAATGACAAGATAAGAGCCTGTCCAGATGGCGCGTTTTACGCGCAAGTGCCCTCGGCATATGGGATATGGAATCTTGAGATTATTCTAATAGAGCCATAAAATATACTATGCATCATTATGTCATGTAGAATTGGACGCACGTTGAATTGTCGACTTTCTCCTTGTTTACGGCTTTTCTATGGACGGTATGCAAGCCACAACACAACTGCTCTAGCTGGCTCCATGTTTATAACTGAAAGGGAGACCTATCCCTTTCGCTGGTCGGTGCCTAATTAGGATAAGTTTATAAAACATGCTCCCACGCACGCGGGTCCCGCCCAGCGCAGCGGAGGGCTTTAATGTTGTCATCAAGAAGAAATGAATATAATACCTAATATACATATTTTTTTATTTTTTTATTTTTTATGTTATTGTGAAGGTTCAAGCGCGAGGCCCACCTGATGTTAAGCGGTATCCTCTGCCTATAACAGATGCATTTCATCACAAGTGACGAACTGCACTGCGCCCATCACCTTGAGACATACATGTTAAGTCTCATTTTTGCCTGTTATTTCACTGGCTCTCAAGGACTGCTGCCGGAACACACCGTTAGGTGCTTGGCGACAGATTTTCTACTTGAGGGTGGTCGCTAGCCAGGCAGGCATTAGCAAAATGCCCTGCCACCATGCGGTGAAGCTCAAGCTCTGGGCGGGATTCGAACCATGGACCTGCTGCGCGGCAGTCCATAGCCAATGCCAATGAGCCATCACTGCTTCTGCATAATACTGTAGTTATAGCGTGCATTATTTAAATTTAATGTTATCTATACTATGGTAGTTCTTATTCTGTACACATTAAAATCCATAATTATAGGTGGCTTTAGATTTGATCGTTGTTAAGTAACCAACTTGGTGTCAAATAAAACTGCAAACGTCACCAACTTGATGGTGTGACCAGATCAGAGTCACCACTCCAAAGAAATCAATGGAGACTGTTGTCCGATTCCATGGAGACAAATAAAAGTGACCGCGACCTACAACATTGAATACAGGAATGTAGTGAGAGAAGCACCGTGAAAAGAGTTTCGGTAAAAAAAAATTACTAAGGCATTTTTGATATACCTACGTATTATTCCAAAATTTCATAGCCAATTAAATAGTCTCATTTGGCTATAATTTCACTGGCTCTCAAGGACAGCTGCCGGAACACACCGTTAGGTACTTGGCGACAGATTTTCTACTTGAGGGTGGTCGCTAGCCAGGCCAATGAAATGCCCTTCCACCATGCGGTGAAGCTCAAGCCCGCGGCGGGATTCGAACCATGGACCTGCTGCGCGGCAGTCCATAGCCAATGCCCTTGAGTCATCACTGCTTCAAGACTACTACTCTAAACTGAAAAATTAGAACCACGAGTGAAATATTTAAACTATTTCCAATTTTCCCTCTCAGCGTCAATGCAGTAAGTAAAATGTTGGAATACGATCACAGCTTTTCAATAAATACTGAACTTGTTCTGCCTTTGGATAACTTTGAATTGTAGAAATATGTTACGCCACAAATGTCTGTTACATTGGTCACGTAGGATTCTTGACTTTGTTGTGAACTCAGACAACTTATCAGACATGACTATTGAACTGAACAAATCGAGTTGACCGATAATGTTATCAATATAATACTAGTGACATACACTCTTCTTGTTTGCGCAGGCAACATCCTTTATATTAAATAAACTCGACTTCAAGTGTGATTCGATCTGCTAGGATTCAATATTGATTCAACATAAACACTAAATACAAATATTTGTTGAATAAGAAATGGTAATACCTAAAAATAGTACCGACTTCTACACTTCTTGCAACTATACCAAACCATTTTATTACAGTTTTAGTAAGTTAATGCGGAAATATGTTATCAAGTTTTATTCCGATACAAGCAAAGATGGAATTTCTCAGGCCATAAATATGTTTTGTAAATATATAATAGTACAAGTTTTTTTCGTTAAATCGTGGTCAAAGATGTTGTTCAGGCTAATCTAGAATTACTGGCTCTCAAGGACAGCTGCCGGAACACACCGTTAGGTGCTTGGCGACAGATTTTCTACTTGAGGGTGGTAGGTAGCCAGGCGGGCATTGGCCAAATGCCCACGCTGTAACGACTACCACCACGCTGTAACGCCCTACCACCATGCCACATTTGGTAAATAAAGTATTTTTGTATTTTTTGTTCAGATAAATAATTTATTACCTTTTATACTAAACTGAATAAATTCTAAATATATGTTTGGTGGCTTAAATTGATGGGCAAAGAGGGTAAAGATCGTGTTGACTACGGCCTGCGCTCACCACCTGAAAACATACAAAGTGAAAATTATTACCAAAAAGTAACATAAATAGGTAGATCACCTACAGATCGGTTCAAATTTATATTAGTTAATAGAAAGTCTAGTGGTGAATATCTATTATATTAGCACGTTGTGAAGAAGTTAAGTCTCATTTGCCTATAGGGTCTTTACTTCAAATCCAGCCGTGGGAATGAGCTACAACCTCAACGTGTAGGATATTTTCTGAATGCTCACCTTGTTTACCACACAGTCACAGAACCTATACTTTACTAAAAACCTATAAATCTATAACTTATCGAAAAAATATGTCCAGGCAATGACAAAACTGAAGATTTAAGATGGAAACTGAAGTCTGTTGCGGGAAATACAACATTTTATCAGTTTTATCGCTATTGTAGCCGGTTTGGTGACTTTTACACGATCATGGTATTCCCGGTTTTAATATAATATTGTACGTATTATGTTCAAAAGTTATATAACATCAATGCACACAATTCCGCAATTTATTAATATAATATAAATACGTTAGCTACTCGTTACGAATGTAACCCAATTCAATAAATATTATAATAATACATTAGGAATACTAAAATATCCTTTCCGAAGCTCCCGTATTACGTTATATAGTACAATAGGTAGACAAACTAGTAACGTAATGGGTGACCGCTGGTGACATTACTACTGAGCGCTTCCGTGCTTCGGAGGGCACGTTAAGCCTTCGGTCCCAGTTGTTGTCATAGGATGGCAGTCGTTATAGCATGGTGATAGGGCATTTTGCGAATGCCCGCTTGGCTAGCTACCACCCTCAAGTAGAAAATCTGTCGCTAAACATCTACGGTGTGTTCCGGCTGTCCTTGAGGGCCTGTAATTCTAGGTTACCCTGCACAATATCTTCGACCACATCATCACTTACCATCAGGTGAGATAATGGTCAAAGGCTAACCTATCAGGCATAAAACACTACCAAAAAGTGTATATAATTTTCAATTTCCCGCCATAGCCATCAGTGCTCGACCTGTTACTGATATTTTAATGTAAGTAACCAATATTAAAACATCATCTTTTTCAGTTTGATCTGGGCTGTCAAAACTGGAAGCGAACACTAATAGGCACATTCCACAATGCTGGTCTCTTCCTCTCACTACCTCTTACTGGCTATGTCTCCGATAGGTACGGCAGGAAGGTGGCCCTGTCAATAGCCTCGCTGATGAACTGCATTTTCGGATTTTTGAGATCTTTCTCCGTGAACTACTACATGATGGTGATGTTTGAGTTTTTGGAGGCTGGACTAGGGGCTGGCGCTTATAGTACGGCTTTTGTATTGGGTAAGTACTAGCATAGAGGTACTAGTAAGATTATATTTACTTTACACATATATTTGTAACATGGTGGTAGAGCGTTCCGGTAGCAGTCCTTGAAAGCCAGTAAAATTACAGGCACACCAGACTTAGCAACTGCATGTGTCAGGGTTACTGGCGCAGTGCAGTTCGTTGTTCGTTTGTGACGAAATGCATGTGTTACGGGCAGAGGTTCGCTTAACATCAGGTGGGCCTTGAATTTGTTCTGGAACAATCCCATAAAAAAAAACTTCGTAAAGAAGTGCGGAGAAGTATCATTTGACAGAAAGAAGATTTCATACCGATTTGTTTTTGTTCTGATTGGAGAATGCTTATGGATACAAAGTGCTCAAATGAGAGTGGTTACATAAATTCCACGCGCACAAAGCCGCGGCAAGGGTAACGAGGAAAACTGCGCCCGGTAAATGACAATAGACTATGCGCCTTGGTCCACTACCAAAACATTTTTAGCGTGGGTATAACCCAGTTTATTAAATATTTTTGTTTTATTTCAGCTCGGTGAACTGCCGGCCAAGTTATTCATTCCACATAGATTGTCTAGACAGAAGAACGCTTCCACTGAACAATACCTGCCTGGGCAATCTGGAAGTTTAACATCGTCAGAGCGTGATTCTATATGTATCAATTTTTTACCACAAATTGTAACCGACTTCATTCAAAAGTGTGAAATAACTTCTTGAAGTCGGTCGCTATTTTAGTCTCAATTCGTTTTTTATTAGACCGAGTTATACAAAAAAAACAGACACGACGATATTAATAATAGCATTATCTTATTCAAAAAAATGATTTTAACTTTGTTTTCAGCCATGGAACTTGTAGGTCCCAAAGGCAGAGTTTTTGGGAACACGCTCATCAACATAGTTTTCGTCTTCGGCCTTATGTCACTATCAGGCCTCTCGTGGATCTTGCAAGACTGGAGAACTCTTCTCAGAATCATTTACGCACCAGCGTGCCTGGTCTTCTCTTACCTATGGATTCTCAATGAGAGCGTCAGATGGCTTATCAGCAAAGGAAGACATGAAGAAGCTATAGCAATTCTTAACAAAGCAGCTAAAATGAATGATGTTAAACTTGCTCAAGACGATCTAGCACCATTATACGATTTAGAAGGAGGACCCAAACCAGAAAAAGACTTGAAAGAAACCGAAGGCGATGAAAATAAACCCTCTATTTTCATGCAAGTGATGGGCTCAAGCATTATAAAAAAAAGACTGATAAGCTGCTCATTCCTTTGGATTACCTGTACATTTGTCTATTACGGTCTTTCGATTAACTCTGTTTCATTAGCTGGCAATAAGTACGTGAATTTTATGCTGGTAGCTTTCATTGAGATTCCAGCAAATTTCGCTTGTTTAGCAGTATTAGACAGATTTGGAAGAAAAAAAGTGATGATAATCACATACATTCTAAGTGCCATACTCTGCATTAGCTTATCTTTTATTCCTAAAGGTACGTATACGTTTATTATAAATTCAAATGTACAAGCAAACTCTACAGCTAATTCTATGCGTATTTACGTACACATGAAAAGTAAACATGTTAATACTTGCGCCAATCCAAACTTCGCTTTAAGCGTTTGCGATCACAGGCAAAGTAAAATTAACAGTAAAACTCGAGGCAATCTTACGAAACAACTTATTAAACTTTGTCTACGAAATAACGTCTGGCTAAATCTCGAGAGCAAACATAATTTGTCGATACAAAAGGCGAGTTAGATAATCCGAAACAGCTTGACGACGTTACGGCTCCGAAATTTTGCTAAACCACTGTTTATTTAGTAATCACTGTTTGGTTAACAGACTGAATTGATGAAACAGTTAAGTCTCGCGCTGCCTCGCCTAACTTAACGCTCGTAATAAATAAAACACAAATCATTTTCCCAGCTTTCGCAACTGGAATAGGCGAAGCGTTTGCTCAGTAAACATTTAATGAATAAATGAATAAAACGTCCGAGTTGGTTTGGACTGATTTGATTTGCTAAAATAACCTTCGGATTAGTAGCTAGTGATTTTAAATGAGGTTTGTTCTCTTAATAATTATATACAATAAATAAATCACTATGTTTACGAATTATCGGAGTCTGATATTATTGTCTTACTAATTAGTACTTACTAATGTAGATATTTTAGTGTGTAATTTGTAATTTGGTGCCAATTTCAAACTTTATATTTTTACCCCTTATGAAATATAGATAGCCATTTAAAAAAAATACAAAATTTTACAAAATACAGACAAATTGATGTAGCTAACACATCGAAAGTTCAAAGTGTATCTCCAAATTTTCATCATCAACAACAATAGCCGGAAAACATCCACTGTTATATAAATATCGCCCCCAAAGTGGGGGTTTGCTATAATCCGGACACTTGGCAGGCGTCTTGAGGATTGCAGTATAAATGACTATAGTTCTTCAGAACGCGATGCTGTCCACTTTCTGATATTATTCTCTTCGTCGGTTCTTACGACAGCCACAGGAAGATATGTGATGATGCATTTCCAGCTCGGCATCCCACAGTTATCATTCTTTATAATATTTTAAAGTCATAATCTTGCTTTTCTTAGATTACGATATCGGTAACATCAAGTTACTATACGTCAGTCAAGCGTGAAGATTTTGATTTTATTTTGTACAAAGAAATCCTGTTCAGCTTCTGACCTAATAATTTATTAAGGGTGAATTGGCCGGCCCGTTCTCCATACAAACGTGGTAGGGTGATCACTGTCTTATTTGAGGATTTAGGTACAAAATAAAGCATAATACCGATTGATCTCGTCATTATCTAGGCTTGTATGCTGAAATTGTAATAAAATAATTAACTTGAGAATTATGAGCCTCGAAACATTTTCATAGAAAGTTTTCGAGGCTCATAACTTAATTATCTTTTTAAAATTTTGGCATCATAGAAGCCTAGATAATGACGATATCAATCGGTATTATGCTTAAGTCTGGACCTAAAATCTCAAATAAGGAAGTGATCATCCTCGACGTTTGTATGGAGAAGCGACCGGCCAGTTCAACCTTAAGTTTAGCTTAATCCACTACCTCTTGCCGGCAAAATTTACTCACTCTGCCATACAAAAAATTAATAATCTATATGTTTATTTCCAGATCGTGCCATGTGGTCTCTCGTAATATACCTATCAGGCAAATTCGCTATCACAGTGGCATACAGCTCCGTCTATATCTACGTATCAGAAGTGTTCCCGACTAATGTGAGACAGACTTTGTTGGCTGTTTGTTCTTCTACAGGAAGAGTTGGATCTACTTTGGCACCTTTAACGCCATTGTTGGTAAGTTGTATTTTTCTGTTGCTGATTGACTTACTTTTGACTACTATCTAGAAAGTATGTGATGAGGCGGTCGAAGATCTTGGTCGGGCTAACTTAGAATAGGCTCTTAAGGCTGCCGGAAAACATCGTTTTGGCGACAGTTTTGACTTGTTACAAAATCACAAATATACGATAGGAAAAATTTAAGTCATGTGCGGGATTCGAACCCGCGTCCAACCACCCCTTGAGCCGGGGTATGCTCTAACCAATTGAGCTAACATGACATGACGTCATAACTCAAATCTTTCCTATCGTTCTTTAGCCATCGTATTGGGATGGATTTTTCCTACCGTATATTTGTGATTTTGTAATGCAATCTGCATAGCAGGCGTTATTGCAAACCTAACAATATTAACAGTTTTTACTTGTGTTTATGTCTATACCATACAAATCTAGTCTTATGGGAATATAGTTACATATTTGTGCTATAAGATAGTAAAGTTTATTTTAGCGAGTGCTGAATTTTAATCCCAAGTCAGTGAAGTATTCCATAATTGAATCTGGAGCCAAGCGATTCTCGTTTAAAATCCTGAACGGTGCCTGAGCCTATAGAAAAATTCGAAAGCACGAGATGTAAAAAACTTGTTTATAATGTTGCTAATGCAACTTTTCACCTCAGAAGTGAAAACATAGAAGGTATTAGGCTTGAAGATACTTATTTCTCACGTGACTTTTCAGCTATGAATTTTACTAAGCATTTAATTTCTCTGTACGTATATTAAAATATGCATAAACACATATTTTTCCCTGCCATATTCTGGACCATGAGCGTCGCAGACAGCTTCGCCACTATCAACTCTAAGTTATAGCTAATCTACCATTGCTTAGTTAGTAGTAGCTTCTACCAACATAAGTATTCTGTTCTGTGGCTATGATAGTTATAGTATTGTCATAAAGGGCAGAAAGTATATGTAGTATTATATGTGGAACTTAATTGCGATAAAAAAAAAAAATTATACGTCCATTAAATATAATTATGTGTTCAACTCTTGAAAGTCTTACAATTACTTGGACTGTGTAGTGGGAAAAAGCTCAGAGATTTTCACACAATCTTTAAAGCTTTGAGTATTTTTTTTTCTTTTTTTTATGTTATTTTGACGGAACAAGCACGAGACCCACCTGATGTTCCTATATATCCTCTGCCTATATCAGATGCATTTCATCACAAGTGAAGCGAACTGCACTGCGCCCATCACCTTGAGACATACTTGTTAAGTCTCATTTGCCTGTAATTTCACTGGCTCTCAAGGTAGTCTGCCGGAACACACCGTTAGGTGCTTGGAGACAGATTTTCTACTTGAGGGTGGTAGCTAGCCAGGCGGGCATTCGCAAAATGCCTTTCCACCACGCGGTGAAGCTCTAGCCCGCGGCGGGTTTAGCTAGCTCCCAAAATAAAAGTTGTATGCAGTCAACGTCTGTACACCATTGTCGTATAACCTTGTGTTATGTCGTTCTTTTTCAGGCTTTATACTACGAGAATCTACCCTCAATATTTTTTGGTACTCTAGCAGTCCTGGCTGGTCTTTTAGTCTTCACCTTACCAGAAACTATCAACGTCCCACTTCCGGATACCATAGAAGAAGCTGAAAGTATATCAAGAGCGAAGAAGGACAAGAAGTAATTGAAAATATTACTTTCATTAATATTAAGATGCCAAATAAAATATAAGATATTAAAAAAAATACTATTTATTTGCAAAAGACACACGACTGTTAGTCTACATAGCTTAATGAGGCTTCCCATGGGATGTGATTTCATGGATCCCTTGAGTGAATTATAGATAGGTCAATCTGAAGGTCCGTGAAGTCATGTAACGTGAGAATCCAGCTTTAGATGGACGTGCCAAAGAGAATACAACCGCTATGCGCTACACTAGGGACATGAGCAATATAACTAAATAGGCACTCCCTTGGACTCACGTTGTACTTACCGGATAGATTACGACCAGTTTCGGACTATATTGTGGCCCTTCGTCGGAATCTATCCGGTAAATACACTGTGAGTCCCAGCCGGGTGCCTATTTAGCTATAATGGACAAAACTCGCGATAGTTTCCTAACTGACATGCGCAATGTTTACTGAAAATGAAAAACAGTTAACTGTATTATTTATTATGTATATGTATATAGCGCGGACAGGGTATTCAATATTTGATTATTTGGCAGTGTTAGCAAAGTAAAACCACAAAAGTAGTTGGACTAGAGGCCGTAGGAGATTAATATGTATATATCTAAATTTTATGGGTGTCTATGTAATATGCATAGGTTTACTATAGTAAATCAATTCATACCTACCTACAGACACGACTTTTATCATTGTTTATAACTATATTCTATTTAAATTAATCAAGGCACTCTAGACACGCTAGATATTTATCGTAGTGTGCATGCTGTGCTCATATACAAGCTGCGTTTGGTTCCGCTCTATGAAGTTAAACTACTTATCTGATTTTACTGTGGTGTGTGATACCTAACGCACATGGTACACCTACAACATCTATACCTAGGAGTAAGATATACGGGACAAGAATAACTGTGTGCTTAGCAAACATATATACATATAAGTACTATTACGTATATACTTATAAGTACGTAATATAGTCTGAACATTAATTGTCTTTATAAATAACTTACAAAAAACTGAGGGTCTTTACTTAACGCTTTTATAAATGTGTGTCACCGGATATCAACGTAGGTTATAAACTGATTTGAATGATACTTGTCAGGGAGCATGAATACCTAGTGTTCACTTATGAAATGAAAATAAGGACGGTGCAATTGAAGTTCAAATGAAAGAAATAAATGTACCTATCAAAATAAAAAAAATACATTTCAATTATTGTTCATAAAGAATGTGTTTTTTTTAATTCCCAACTTTGTTTTACGGGGGGATTAAATTTTTGAGAAATATATATTGGTATCCCGATTAGTGTGAAGTTCGTGGACCGATTTGTGTGATTTATTTTATTAATCGATCAAGGTTCTTGTTGCCATATAAACAAAAATATAAAAATATTGTACATTATTTTCTAATAGAAAAAAACAGGTCCCTAAGTATCTATTGAAGTGACGAACTGAGCTTAAACTATTTTCACTTTACTCGTAACAACAAATTTAGCAATCATGTTTATACATTCAGTTATCTGTAGACCACAGGGAGGCAAATAGCATTATTTAGGGTCCGTTTTTATTGCTATGCAGTTTATCCCTTACTCATAGCAATAGAATTAATGAATTTGTTTTACCCTTTTAAACGATTACGTACAAAATCCAAAAATATAATTGTAACGGTGGCTATAAGGTCAGCTATGTAATAGTATTCTATCACTTAGCTGACTATCAGCTGAGTGACTATCATTTTACGTCCCAGACCAATTGTTAAACCAGAACCAATGTGTAACCAGAATTAATGAAAGTCAAGCAACAATTGTGTAATTTAAATAACAGATCTTTATGTAACATTAATAAGTCTTAAATAAATTATAACTTTCTTTATTTCATTATCAAATATGTTATTTTTTTTAATAATGAATAATTCACGCGTCCCTATGTCTTGGCTACCGTTGCTGCCAAGTGAAGATGTTCAGTGCATATGACCGAGATAGATCAATCCCAGAAACTGCGAAAACTTCTCGTCTTAATATATAATAAAAGAGTTTTTTCCTATCTTATAAGCCTGCATTATATAATATTTCAAATAATTATTACAATTTCTAGTTCTAGTGCTGGTACATTTGAATTAAAAGGCGAGGATTTCGAATACGTATATCTCCATAACAAAGCCCATCCATTTCATTTTTTACTTTAAAGAAAGATTATATCTAGGCTCCTGTCGTTTTATTTTATATGAAACCTTTTAAAATTTATTTTCTGAACAGAGCAGTAAAACAAGGCATTTTTGTGATTTTCAAGGTGATATTTTATTTTGTAATAATTAGTTGCTGAATAAAAGAAGACGACGGGCATGTCTACAGTTGACTAGATTTTATGCAACAAAAAGGAATAGTCTCGCACGCATCCTTCCCTGTCATGTTTAAATTTCAATTATTGTTTCTCTTTTTTTTTATATGCCTGATAGGTTGGCCTTTGACCACAATCTCACCTGATGGTAAGCGATGATATGGTCGAAGATGTTGTTCAGGCTAACCTCTTCTAGGCTCTCAAGGACAGCTGCCGGAACACACCGTTAGGGGCTTGGCGACAGATTTTCTACTTGAGGGTGGTAGCTAGCCAGGCGGACATTCGCAAAATGCCCTACCACCATGCAAAATGTGTTGTGCAGTATAACAATAATAATCTTTTAATTTACCTATCTTAAAACTGAACGCTCTGCAATCTAACTATGGTTGCTTGGCGCTTAAAACAATAATAGGGTAGTTGACACAGTCTAAAATAAAATACAGTGTAACGTTAACATGATAGTAGTTGGAGCACATAACTCGATGAAATTAACAAATTATTTATTCTGCATTGGATTACCTTTATTTTGAATAAACAAAATGTGTTTAAATTTTCTTTAAGTCACGTGATCTCAAACGGAAGTAAAGGCGGAAATGATGTCATAAGGACAAAAACAAAGCCACAGAATTGGTAATAGTAATCGTGAGAGTTTGCTTCCAAAGGTTTTGACAGTGACAATTGACATTAGTAATTGCTAATAGCAAGCAACCTACAAAATGTCGCATCACTATCGATTTACTACTTAGGCCCCTATTTCACTATCAAATCCATTGGATTCCATATATTTAATAGTGTAATACGTACATTTGACTCATTTATCTTTGATCATATTTCGCCGTGAGATTTGATCAAAGATCAGCATAGATAATAAAACCCAAACTCGGAACAAGAATCTATGGAAACATTTTGCAATTATTACTCATAGTAATACAACAACTTTAAACAGTTGGAAAAGCTTATGTTTATCATTATATTTATTCCGATGTCACTGCACGCCATTGTCTCGATCACTTGAAAGTGTTTACATTTCGGGATTACAAAAATGTTCAATAAAATAGTGATTTTGAACCGATTAAAGTTGTTTAATTACCATGTATGAAAAATAATTGATAATGCTGCCACTCATGTATCCGTGCTTCAAACTGTGTTGGTTCTGTGATTGTTTTATTCAGTCTACATAGGGTGCATACCATTTGAAGTTAGATTCGCTAAAAACGCTAAAAACGATCACACTCCCAAAAAGTTGTTCCACATGGGTCTTGGCGTTATTTTCGCCATAAACGCTATGAGGCTACTGGAACAGTTTGAATTCCCTACATCTAATGTCAAAAGTGACAGAAGTGGCAAATTTTAGTAGCATTCTTAGCGTTCATAACCTAAATGGAACAGGGGATGACAGTTACAAACGATCACAGGGTGATTCGCCAAAATCATGACTTTTTGATGTCCGAATGGACGAAAATTATATTATTGATGTTTATGGTTAATATTTATTTTTATTCAAATATTGTATCCTTATTATATACACCTGTTTTTGCTAATCAAACATTAATATCTATATGAAATATATAAAAAAATAATAACGAAATGTTAAAATCCTAATTTCCTTGTCATGTCCGTTTGGTATTTTATTTTATATTATCACCCATATTGCATAAAGTTGTATTCGTAACATTATATAAATTTTATCATAATGTATAATAAGCCCCACTTCACAAAAAAAAAGTGTTTAGTATATTAAAAAAGATATGGTTTTAAAGTTACATTCAGTTTCATCCGTGTCCGGGAGTAAAATATAATTTCCTTGGTTAGTTATTTCAACAGTTGTAATATCGAAACACAAACGTTTGAAACAAATTGAGTTACACCGTTTCACTCAACCATTTTGCCGCGAGAAACCCATCGGAGAAAGATGTGCACACCGTTGTTTAGTTTCGCACCATTCACATAAGTACACCACTCCTTGGCTTTTGGTTTATAGCTTTTTCAATTTCCATGGTCGTTATTTGTCAACAGTTTGATGGACTTCTAACTAATAGTTTCAATTAACGGTAATGTTTGTGGCACAGGTAGTCTCAATTTGACACATGAATATTATAAGTTAATGGTTTTAGGTCTACGATTTTTTAAAGACTTAAATCTAATTTCCTTGGTTCTAATTTCCATGTTTTCCTTGGCTCATGATTTGACATGGAAATTATGGTTTACCAAGGAAATTATAAAAATTACGCTTTGTTTTATTGTCTTACCAGTGGTGAAGAGAATTACGTTTATACCAGATTTAATATCTTTTTTTTTTAAGTTTTACATAAATAAATTATATTAAATATATATATTTCTTTGAAAATGAAGATAGATTTAAAGTGTTTCTCAACATTTGACTAATATATTTAAGGACAATACTATATTTCAAGATAATCAAAACATTTAATTCGTTAATTTTTCTTTTACGTAGAAAACTCAACATGGGGGAAAACAAAAAACATATTAGCAGAAAAATTTGAAAAATAGATTAGAAAAATGAAGAGTAATCTGCTACACTGGCCTGCAAATATAAGTACAGCACTTTTAAAATTGCAATAAATTTTTAAGTACACAAGATATACTTCTGAAACAAAAAGGTCTAGACATAAGTTTAATTTTGTACATAAAAACTTCATAGTCGGTAACCTTCTTTTAAGAAACGGCTGAAAAACCTTTCAAATCAAAAATAATCCTTTTCGAAAAACGTTTTTCTCGTCATTTCTTGTTTATATTTTTGTTTTCAAAAATAATTCTGAGTGATGTGTCTTGTTACAAAGTTTAAGTTAGACAATCAGCACATAAACTTATTTATCATGCCTCTTCCACCAGAAGAATGTGCTAGGACTACTTAACTATACTGCAAGAATGGTGGGTGTGACGTTACAAACGATCCAGAAGGTGAAGCGAAGGTACGAAGAGACTGGAAACCATTTGGTAATGGCAGACCCAGGTGTACTAGTGCCCGAGAAGACCGTTATATTGTTTCCACTGTTTTGCGAAATTGCCAACTAAATGCAGTTTAAGTCCAGCATCTTCAGACCCGAAGAGACTACATTAGTAACAGTTCAGTGAGAAGAAGACTGGCTGAAGCAAACCTGAAACCTCGAAGACCAGCGAGTGGTCCCAAATTCAAGAGGGAGCATCGAGTAGCGAGACTGCGATACACCCATGAAAACATACAGTGGGATCAACAAGAATGGTCTAGAATTTTGTTTACAGATGATTCTCACTTTACACTTCTGATAAAAGGCCAAGTGTCTACAGGTGACCTGGTGAGTGATACCTTTAAACCTGCTTCTCAGAAAGAGTCCAGTACGGTGGAGGCAGTGTACATGTATGGGCTGGCATATCTTCAGAAGGTCGCACGGAGTTAGTGACCATAGAAATTTGCACTCTGACTGGGGAAAGATACCCCTAGGAGATTCTCAATGAGTATGCAGTGCCGTATTTAGTAAATGTGGGTGATGGATCGTTGCTGATACATGTAAGGCCACACATGGCTCGGGTCGTGCATGAGTATATTCAGGAGGTTGGTATCAGCGTGATGGCTTGGCCATCAAGAAGTCTTGATCTCAACCAGATTGAATACGCCTGGGATGAATTAGGGAAGCTAGTCTAAAGCTGCAGACCACCACCTACCACCCACAAGGCAAAAAGGCACTAAACACGCCCTGGTAGAAGAATGGGATAATATTTCCCAACATCGGCTCCTAAACCTCGTGTTCAGTATGCCAAATCGACTTGAAGCTGTAAGCAGATTAATTATTAATTTGCGCTTTATTATGCATTAATAATAAATTTGCGCTTTATTATTATTTTAATTATTTATAATTGAATTAATAATAATCTTTATCTCCAAAACATGAGATAATGACATGCATGACAATTTATAAAATGTTTAAAACATGATAATTGATCAGTTATGAATAGTTTTTAAATATATAAATAAAAACTTAATTACGTAAATATTCCGTTTCATACTTAACATTTCTTTAAGGAAAATAAATAGTGTAATTAATATAACATAATACTGATTTCCATGGCAACCTATAATTTCCTTGCAATAGTTTTCTAATTTCCTTGGGACCTTACTAATTTCCTTGACTGTTTAAAACTTCATGACCTTATAACTTTTTTTCAAGAATGTTTTTTGATACCCCTTTTACAGAAATGAATACTGCTTTTATTCATTAATATATTCAACAACCTAACTGATAAATAATTAGCAAAAAAAAACATGCCAAGGAAATTAGGCAAAAAATATTTTTTTTGGCGAATTACCCCACAGTGATCACAACCACAGACGCAGAATGTGATCAAAATTATCGAAATTAACGTTCTTAGCGACTAATGGAACACGCCCTATGGTACACGTTCTGCCGAACAACCCGTATAATCGATTACGCACGACACTACAACAAGCAAGCAAAACGTATTACATTCAGCACTATTTGTTTTTGCCCTAGTGACGTCATAAGCATACAGGCCGCCATTGAATGATGTTTTAGCGCCAATTTTAAAAGTTGAAATAAAAAGATGGATTTCTAGTATTTCAGGAATACTAAAAAAAAAAAAAAAAATACTAGGTGTATATTTCAGTGTTCTTAATAATTTAACATACTTTAAAAAAACAAGTCAACAATCCTATTGGACATTGCTACGATACCCATGAAGATGTCTTTTGAATAGGTTCGATGATCAACAGTCTACAGATAGTGCCAGAGTTTATGGTTTACCTACTGTTCTATTATGTATACTGTAATTTCTCACAATGGGATTCTATGGGCATCAAAATATATGTAACTGATTATTTACGGAAATTAAACATCTTAATTATAACAAATAATGAAAACGTACTTTAGCAAAGATTGAATTAATATTAAATCGCGTATATTTATCATTATTTTTGTCCTGACTTTTTTTTAACACCTTGCTTTGATCGTGTTACCCCGTGACCACGTGACCGTGTAAAAAATAGTAATTAATAATATACGCGATTTAAACCGATCAAAAAGTTGTTCCATTACTATTATTAATAACAATTAAAATATAATCAGTGATAATTTATTACCAAATGATTCCACCTCGACCGTGAGCTCGAAGAACTTCTGATGATGCTTCGTGTAGAAGCGTACGCATCGGATATACTTCCGGCTGGATAACCGACGACGTGATAAAATCCTGTTTATCACGTCGGCTTAGCATTTTAATGCTTAATTAAAATGCTAAGCCGACTAAGTAACGTTAAAACGTTAAAATACTAAGTAACGCCTGAATCTATTAATTATGTACACTTTCAGGGATATAAAGGCGCTACGATGTAAGTGTTTTTCTTTGCCTATGTTAGATTTTAAGTAGAAACATTCCTTGTCAATAGAAGTATCGCTCTGACTTTGTAATTAATTTAGTTTGATAATGTCAATATGTACCTAAACAAGATTATTAAAACACGTCTTACTACATAACAAGCTCATTGAAGTGTCAATATTTTGTAATAAGTACTATAAATAATATCTTATTCAATTTAAATATCGTATTATTTTTTATACATAAATATCTACATGTAATCAGGCCAGTATTCCCTGAAGGGGTAGGCAGAGGTGTGTAAACACTCACTTTTCGCCAATTGGGTTTTGGTCCCATGTAATAGGGGGCGAGCCTATTACCATTCACCGGGCACAGTTCAAGGTCATACAAAATGTTTTCACACACTGTACGAAACACAAGAACATATTACGAATAATATCTATACGCTAACATCATAAAAGACAGTAACACAAGAACATATTGTGTGACACCCTGGCAGGGCACTAAGATGGTATACAGCCCTAGCCCTGTTGTGGGTCTCATGCACACAGCACCCTATATACTCATATCCACTTGAGAAGTGGCAATCTTGATAGGTATATATTTTAAACCTCACAGTAATTATGATATAGATACATACATATCTACATTAATATGGCTTCAACGTGTCACGTAGTTTCCGGCAAAAGAATGTCATATCCTCCCGCTAGATGTTGCAAAAGAGGACCAAGGGAACAATATTACTAATGATAAGCATGTCACCACTTACGTCGATGTTGCTGAACATTGACAGCACAACAGAACTCCCTACATCTTTTAAGGTAGCCGGTATACTTATATTACTCCCAAGGAGGTTTGGCGTAATACAAACGGCAGCTAAAACTTTTTTACAATTATTCTATGATTTTAGAGATAGCATGTTGTACTGACCCTCACATGGTTGGGATACAATCATCACACGAAGACCCAGAAGACATCCACTGTTTAATAAATGACTCTCCCATTGTGGAGGGTTTGCCTTTATCACCACGCTTGGCAGGCGTTTTGGAGATTGCGATGCAAGATGGCAATTATTCAGAAGGGGCTGCTGCCAGCATTTTTCTTCTTTGCCTCTTACGACCCCCTCAGGAAGATATGGAGGCGTGTAATTATATAAATATATACCTATGTAATGTATAATACGAAAATATTTCCTTGTAGTAGTGTTACGTCAGTATAATACATCTAAGTATTTAACCACCCTTAAGAAGAAAATTTGTCGCAAAGCACTAAACCGTTCGTAGTCCCTTGAGAGCCTATAAATTCAAACACATAAGACTATATGTCTCAGGGTGATATGGACGCAGTGCATTTTGTCACTTGAGACGTAACGTTTCTGATATTGGCAGAGTTTTCAGATAGGCCTCGTGCTTTTTGTGTCACAATGCCATCAAAAAACCGCGCTCATGTAATGAAAAGGTGAATATAACATCTCTAGCAATGGATTAATCTTGATATTTGACCAAATTATGGCATTGGGGGTATATTTATAATAACGTCTTTTATTTTATTCTTAGTACTGTATCAGCCGAATCATCCACTGCTGGACACAGCCTCCCCTATTAAGAGGGTATTTGCCACAATCCCCACGCTTGGCAAGTGGCTTGGGGATCGCAGAGTAAGATGGCAGTTATTTAGAAGGCGCTGCTGCACACCTTCCAGTATTTTTCCCCTAGTCGCCTCTTACAACACTCACGGGATGATATAGGGAGGTGCAATTCTAACCCGGCACCCCACAGTTATTCTTAGTATGTACTTATAATATACATATATTGAGTACCTACCAGGACAACGCTGTTTTGTTGTTTAGTAATTTTTAAAAAGAGGTGTATATGTCCGGAGTATGGAATCGTGCTTAGCGTGGCTGTTCTCTTCCTTATAAGATGGCATCGTCAGGACCACTACGTCCTAGTCATGAGGTTTAAAGCTCGTTGTAGTCATGAATGAAATTCTATTGTTATTATTATCGCCGATGCCAACGGGTTAAGACTAGAGTACTCGTAACGCTTTCTGTACAAACGTAGTTTCGTGTTATGTTAAGAATAACAAATGTTCAAACTCGGTGATACATGCCGTGCATGTTCTTCGGCGTAATATCTATACTTCTGGTTGGACAGATTTCCGTTAGATTAAGTATATTCAAAAATATTCGGAAAAATCTTCTAGAATGGGAATTTTCATTTTCACATTTAGGGATAAATTAACAACTAGAAGCATATAGAGCCTCAAAAATATGCATGCTGAATTCCAAGAAGTTTGAAAACTTGGTATTTAAAATATGACGAAACTACGTTTGTATTGAAAGTGCTACGTGTACGCTCTCCTTAATTTTAGTCTCTATGCATATATTTTTGACGGATTTCGTATATGCGGCTAAGGGACAAAATGGGCCTATTGAGTATTCCACCACTTACGATGATTTGTGTTGATGTGATGTAGTAATGTACAACAGCTCTTCCGTTTCAACTTGTTACCTACCCTCTGGTATATACCCTTTTGTCGCCTTCAATGGAAAGATACTGGCGGATACATATTCAACCTATCATTAGTATTTTAACGCCTAGCAACATAACGCGAGCGATACGATGCCAAATGTTGCTCCGAGTTTCTCCCAGGCGCTAACTTGGATAATTTTATAATGGCCTGACTCCATGCATTAGCCTCAAAAACAACTAGACCTAATAACTTTTGTCACCTAGACTACCTGCCAATTTTAACGCTATGTCATTTTAAATATATTTTTCTTGCAATAAACAGCCTTTTGCTGTTTTTTCAGAATAACTGCAGCTCTCATACCATCCTGTGGGAGTAGTAAGAAAAAACCAGAAGGTGGGCAGCACCACGTAACTTGCGAGGCCGAAGGCCGAGCTCCGACATGAGAGTAGAGTTTCCACGTCTCCGACTGGTCTCCATGGCAACACCGCGATAACCAAAGCACCTACGAGTGGGGTTCCTTAACAAAAGTGACTCAGAACCTTGGTACGATTCTGCCGGTACCCCCTTTTTATGGCAGTAGGGTGACTCTGGTTTGGTGGCTACAGTTTGGTTCTTTATTGTATTAAAAGTTTAATTGTATATGGGATTTCATACTTCTATTGGAGTTTTGAACATACTTTTTTTAACGTATTAGGTGTTTCTGTGAAATTTTCAAATGACTCAAGATAGATGCAATGAATGATGTAATGAAGCGAATCTTTACCAATAAAGAATATGAATATGAATGCACACTGCCCGAAATACTAGTTTGTTATATAATACTTGATATTTATTCTTTACGTACCAAAATAACAGCCACACAGAACAATCAGAATGTAAATAACAATAATGGTTTTCATACAAACAAAATATATTTTTCAAGTGATAGGCCTCTTCAACTAGAGTCCTTCTATCTTCTAAGTATATTCTATAGTCTAGGTCAACATCATATGATATTCTGGCCTACTTAGGCAATAATTATTTTACTAAGAATAATTATAATTATTCCTTACTATACTGGTTTGACGATTCTATGCAAGGAATATATCAATTGCTATGTGGTTATACGTCATAGTGGTTATACGATATTTTAGTTGTTTTTTGAACTAAACAATAAACGAAACTGAAAACTACAACATCAACTGTCACTTTGACAGCTGTCACAACTAAGGCCTTTCTAGACTTTCTTCAGAGTTAATCCAATAACAAAAGTAATATATATACTTTTAATGGGAATTATTCCTTTATATTATTTAATTATTATTTGTAATATCTATGAAGCAGTTTGCAGCAGTAGTGCAGTGGGTGGAGGGAGGAATTCGAATTCCTCATCCACCCACCAGTGGGAAAGTCCAGTGGGTGGACGGGGCATCGGCCTTATCATCATCGGTATAACTATGCAACAGTGTCAGACATGACAAACGGATAACAGCACTAATAAAATTTTTGGCTATGACTCAGAATCAGAACATAGAAACAAAGTATTGCCACAATTTCGTATATTGTAAAACTGTCACAGATACTGTGGTACAAGCTTGGATTTACATACTCGTACGTGGAAAATATAGTACAAAGAAATGAAAAAGATAGTATTTACAACTAAAATTTGTAAATGTAGATTTTTATATTATTTTGCGTGGTTCGTTGTTCACCCATTTACATGACCATCAATGCCATTTTCCAATGATAAAATATATTTAGAAATAATATGAAATCTGACTCACATCAACAATAACACCCACTGTTGAACGAGGTCCCCCATTGGGGGGAACAGCCATAAAAGCCGCGCTTGGCAGGCGTCTTGGGATCGCAGTAGAAGTTGTCAGTTCTTCAGAAGGCGCTGCTTCCCACCGTCTGGTATTTTTCCCTTAATCGCCTCCTACGACACCCAAGGGAAGAAATGTGAAATACTCGTAGACAATAGAAAATTATCAGTTCAGTCATTTTGAATCTCGAATGAGAGTGGAATTGTATATTAATATAGCATCGCATCATATGAATACTAAAAATATTGTACTATTCTACATGTACCTATCTATGAACCATATTGCCATCTACATTGCAATATTTAAAAGAAAAATAATATTCCCACAGGAAGGGTTTCGAAATAATCATTCATGCATGATAGTCCTTGTCAATAGTTCAGCAATGACAATTTTTTATACTCTATGGTAATAATTGTCAATGACATTGATACAGTACCGCCAACTCCGACGGCAAAAAAAGAACTACAAGGGTGCGTTCCGAACCTTGGTTAGATCGCACTCGGAGTGCAACTTTTCACTCTAACGTCGTTCACAACCTTCGAGTAGAGCGTTCGGTTGTCACAACTGGATCGTTCCAAACCTTTGAAGGTTGCAACTTTTTAACCATAAAACGCGTGACATGAAATGACTTTGACGTTTATATCGTATTCTATCTGATGCGCTCACCCATATATCTCAAAAAATATAAATACTAATATAATTTCTCAAAATATAAAACTTAAATAAAAATGGAAAACGAATTTGTGATAGTGTTAAATAGCAATTATTATTACGATAATGATGTAAGTCTGTCAATGTCACAATTTGTTTGAGGTTATAAAACAACCAGTCGTTCCATACCTCAGGGTAAGTTGCAAAACAACCAAACAACGAAACAACTACACTCTGAGCCTCTGAACGCACTCCAGCATTCCTTCAAATTCTGACAGTTTGTAGTTGATTTCCTTGACCAGTAGCGCCCTCGAAAACTGCACAGTTAAGTTGGTGGTATACGATAACTGACAATATGGAATCTGTATTCTTCGACGATGCATTAAAAACATTTTCGATGACGATGCATCAATTAAACAACGCAAAAAAATTAGTTTATTTAATAATTTGATGGTATTACAATGAATGGTATGTATGTTTTGGTCACATATATGAAGCATAATGAAATTATAGTTTTTTTGTACTATCCCATTATAAAGTACTAAGCATGGACTACTAGTACAAATACTATAATTATAGTATACTCGGTGCCAAATAGCATGGCAATAGATTTTGTATGTTTTGGAGTTGTTTATTTGTACCATTGCGTCCTTGTAGGCCCTGTACCACGAAACCTAATTATGGTCTATTGATAAACTCGTATCGCTAGAATTTCGTGGTACAGGGGCTAGACTAGAAGGACGCAACGGTACAAATAATCAACTCTAAAATGTACGAAATCTATTGCCATGCTATTTGGCACCGAGTAGGTATAGGTACAATATCCAACTCTACTGTGGTATTACTTACGTACTTATGTAAAAGATCCGTATGGCAATAGATATCTAACTTACGAGTAACATCTTACCAAATTCGAACATACCTATATTTATGAAGGGTCAAGTGTCGGTTCTTATCTTAAACTTTAGACATTACTTGTTAATGGCCCCATCCATACATCACTACATAGTGTGAAACAAAGTCGCTTTCTCTGTCCCTATATCCCTATGTATGCTTAAATCTTTTAAACTACGCAACAGATTTTGATGCGGTTTATTTTAATAGATAGAGTGATTCAAGAGAAAGGTTTATATGTATAATAACATCCATTAAATAGTGGAAAAATACTGTTATTTTTGAGGTTTCTAATGTGATGTCGTAAATAATTAAATTTTTTCCGCTTACATTGCAAACGCAGGCTGTACGAGAGGCCCTGTATATTATTGTATTTTGCCATTTACTTTTTACGACAAATAATGGCCAATTTTCGAAGCGATTTTAACCAATACAGCATTAATCCTTATCTAATTAAATACGTTAAATACGTTGTTTATTTAATATAGATCTCTATGGCCCTTTACAGCATATGATTTAAATGAATATTTTCGAAGATATTACAGATTTATAAATTGCGGGACGTCGCGTTTGTGGCGATAATAGTAATAGATATTCCAAAGATAGTAGGAAATCTTCATGGTTTAGGGAAAGAATAATTGTTTTGCTCTAAATTTAACGCGTGCGGGCCACGGGCAGTAATGAATAAATAGATTTTAATCATTTTTTCAGTAAATGAAATAGGCTAAGTATATATTTTATACCCGTGCGAAGCAGGAGCGGGCCCCTAGTTACATATAATTTTGAACTGTTGCTCAATTGTTCTTTTTTTGAGTTCCATGCCAAAGACTTCGCTATTTGCCTGTGTACAGCTAGTAGAAGAAAGGAATCACAAACCAAAGGTTTAGTAAAATTATTTTTATGAGGATTTCTAATGGAGTTGTAATTATTTTTCGCACCCCAGCGTATCGGCTGTTGTTGGCTAGAACAGAGGTTCTCAAACTATTTCAGTTTGCAGCGCACTTATATGTGTAGGATTTTGTCCTAGCCCCACAAAATAAGGTACACTGATACCAGGTATAGAGAAATAGAAAATAAGTACAATTTACATAAGGCGATGCCGAAATGACAATTATTCGGCATCGTCTTTGGCGAAGTGTTTTCAAGTATATTATTCAATCAATTGAGCTTCGAAAGGTTTAGGTACGTGAAAGTCTTGTGAGACAACAAGCTCATTAGAGGCCGCATATTTATAACATATAGAATGCAAATAACTGGCATTTATATACTATTTCGGAAAACAATCTTCTATCTAGTCACAGTTTTTTTCCGAAACGCCGTAATGTACTCCAATAGTTTCAAAATGTACCATGGATAGTTACATCGACAGATTTAAATTGTTCAGTGTGTCAATTAAATATATCAAACATTTGTGCTTTTTTTGCCCAATAATTTGGCTTTGTAAGGTATTTAGAGTGTCCATGACCATCACCTTTCGATTGGAATTGTTTATTTCGTACCCGCGGAAAAGAAGAACGCCCCACGGTCGCGGTGCTGCCACTCTTACTTCTCAACGGTGCACCGGGGCCCCGTGGAGTCAAGTTTAGGAACCCCTGGTCTAGACAACATTGAGTAGATAGCAAATATTTCTATATAAGTAAATATACAAGCAAAAGGTCACTCACTGAATAAAAATTAAACATCGAAAACTACCTATGAAACTACAATTTAGCAACTAGGTAGTTTATGAAGGAGATGTTATTATAGCTGAGAACTGGTTTACTGGATACCTGGAAACTGGTTTGAGAATCCCTCTTGATTCGGCCCATTTATTTTCTGGGGCTGAATTTTGTATGAAAATCCAATGTTTTTGAAGTTAGGTGCAATAGGTAAGTTTATAGTATAAAATAAAAAGAACTAAAAATTTTTTTGCGATAGGGACGAATTAGGAGATTTAAGCTAGGGTTAAATTTTTTTGAGTAATCTTTCTTATTTTTAGCTGTAAACGTTAAAATGAACTATAAATAAAAACAATTATAAACAAAATCTTTACTATAAACCTAATCTTTTGCCACGTAGGTAATTTATAAGGAGACGTCAAACGGATTTTATAAAAGTGTGAGATTAGGAGGGTCAAATTGGGGGTGAAAATCCCGTGTTTTACAAAAAAAATTGACTTACATTTTAACGATAGTAACTAATTAGGGAAAACAAATAGCAAAATTAAAATATTAAAATTATAGGGTTGCGTCTAGAGATGCAAACCACGCCCGGTAAGTAAACCGCGGCGCGTAAACGTTACATTTTGTTGTGTACAAGTTAGGTTGTTTACAGTTATAGTACAGCCTAGCTCTTCGATCATTAAATATGTCTAGACATATTAATGGTCAAAGCCTACTTTCGGTCTTTTCTATTTTTATGCTGTTAAATGTAAAATTAGTAATAAATACATTGAAATTAACATGACATTTACCTTTTTATGCAAGACTATATAATATCATTTATATAGCTATTTATTATAATTAATAAATAAATAAATAAATCATCAATTCATAATACTAACAGCGAGCACTTCACGCTATTACCGGCGTGGTGAGGAAAAGTGGTGATAATGATGATGAAAATTAGTAATGCCTTTCTCCAGAATTTAAGCTGTAACCATTCCAAGTTTAATCTAAATACGTTTAGCCATTTCGGCTTGATAAGGACAACCATATAAGCATACCTTTGGATCTGTAATATAAGTATGATTACTCCCTTATCTCTACTATTACTGATTGAAAATAAATTGCCGGTAATGAAAACACATAATGAAGTTGTTTAAAAGTTTACTAAACTTAAGTTTTCCCGCAATTGTAGTAACCTATTATACTAAAGGATCAATTAATTTAAGTTATTATAATTAATGCGTATTAAGATATACGGCTTAGATAATATATAATATTATATGAGTCATAGTGTCGAAAACAAATCAAATAAAATCAAAAGGTTGGATAAACATTTCATTTGTCCTCACCCTCTTCTGGATTTACATTAACCACAAGATTTTAATAGAATGTTGATTTTTGTTTTTATTTTATGCTTGATAGGTTAGCCTTTGACCACTATCTCACCTGAGGGTAAGTGATGATGTGGTCAGAGATGTTGTTCAGGCTAACCTAGAATTGTGGAATAGATATGCAAAATAATAAAAGTTCCTTTTTGGTCCGGTTTCTGTTGGAATTGCAGCTAAAGTATCAACTTGAGCAGAATTTATATTTCTTTTTAGAAAGTTAACTTTTTCATATTCTCCATTATACCTAATCATTCCTCACAAATATTAAGGCTTCACCTCCTCGGAATTCAAGAAATTTAAGTTTTGTATATTGTATTATTATATTTGCATTTTTAACATATAAAACAATTAAGCTATTTAATTAGCCCTAAGTGATTCATATGGACGGCCGCAACTGTGTTGTGCAGTGTTGCGCTTTATATCTCTTACTTCCGAACTGCGACCCGCGCGCCCGCGCAGACCCTCAATCACGCGATATCCTTCCTAACCATTAATAGCTGAGCTCCAGCCAAACGAAGGCTGCCTTTTGGTGACCGCAGAGCGCGTGTCTAGAAATGTTGGTGTTGCTAAAACTGTCTATTTTTTGCGCGCAACGTTTTATTTTGGTAAAACACAGTATGTGTGATTGCCGTGTTTTGGAGTAATAAACCTTAAAGTTTCGTGAATACAGTGTTTTTTAAATTGTATTATATCAGTATAGGGGCAGGATAGTATATTTTTTTTATTTACAGTAGAATAGAACACATTAAAAGAATACGATTGGGGCCCACTAAGCCAAAATACTTGACTTACAGTTATTGAATTAATATTGCTTTTGCACGATAGAAAGGTCAAATTGGGGTTGAAAATCCCATGTTTTCAAAGTTGGGAACAAGAAATGAGTACCTAGGTACTTATAAAATTTTATGACATAAAAGAGAAATAAATGCTGTAAGTATTAAGATTTTTACCATAGATACGAATGCATATTACCTGGGGCCCAACTCCCATCTTTTAAAAACTTTTATGGAAAACCAACATCATTATTTCAAACTTATAATATATCGATAGGTACTAAGATTCGTAAAACGGCCGTCACGAAACAATAATGTTTATATAGCGCTATCTCTATCGCACAAATGTCTTGATTCAATGCATGCAGCCCGCACTCACGTTGAAGTTCTAATGTAAGTTTACTATAGCGACATATGGTAGTGCAAATTAAAATTGTTAATGTAAGGTTAAAATAAGACTGAATTAAGAGATGGGAGTTGGCCCCTTTTCCGTCTGTATCTTGATCATAGGCATGGTAGAAAGTTTTACTATGTCATAGGGCTCTTGAGCGCTCCTATATATACTCGTTCCAAAAGTTCTATTCACGCATTGAGCTACTCGTAATACATAGGTCAATGTATTCACGCAATTTTAGCAATGATGGCCGAGCGGTAATAGCTATGGACTTGCGTGCCGCATTACCCTGGTTCGATCCCCACCGCCGGCTTGAACTTTACCGCATGGTGGAAGGGCATTTTGCGATTGCCCGCCTGGGTAACTACCACCCTCAAGTAGAAAGTCTGTCGCCAAGCACCGAACGGTGTGTTCCGGCAGTAGTCCTTGAGAGGCAGTGAAATGACAGGCACAATGAGACTTAACAACTATGTCTCAATGTGACGGGCGCAGTGCAATTCGTGACTTGTGATAAATTGCAACTGTTATAGGCAGAGGTTCGTCCACTTAAGATCAGGTGGGCCTCGAGCTTGTTCCGTCACAATAACATAAAAAAAAAAACGCTGGCTTTTACGTTGTGGGTTCATAAACTAGTTAGGCACGTTATATTATCATTGTCAACTTTTCCAGCATTTGTAAATAATATTTGAATACCAGGTATAATATTTTGACTACTAGACCGAAGCTAATGCATTTACACTGACGATGAAAATAGCTTTCATTATCAAAAATAGCGCTATAGATCTACAGAGAAAAGAACGGGCAAGAAATTCGGTGCCATATATTGTCATAACTTTCAACAATGAGATAATAAATAATTTTCAATAGGTAGTAAGTATTTAATTACATTACATATGTACGTAACAGGTGTTAGCTTGGCAAAGGCGGAAATATCTAATAATCTATGTCATCTAAATAAGTCACAAGCTGTATACCTAGTAAGTTTTGAAGCAGTGATGGCTCAGTGGCATTGGCTATGGACTGCCGCGCAGCAGGTTCATGGTTTGAATCCCGCCCAGAGCTTGACCTTCACCGCATGGTGGAAGGGCATTTCGCGAATGCCCGCCTGGCTAGCGACCACCCCTCAAGTAGAAAATCTGTCGCCAAGCACCTAGCGGTGTGTTCCGGCAGCAGTCCTTGAGAGCCAGAAAAATTACAGGCTAATGAGACCTAACAACTGGACGTCTCAGTGTGACGGGCATAGTGCAATTCGTTGTTGACGAAATGCGTCTGTTATAGGCAGAGGTTAGTCCACTTAACATCAGGTGGGCCTCGGGCTTGTTCCGTCACAATAACATAAAAAAAAAAAGTTTTTTACGTTCAACTTAAATTATTTTATAAGTTAACCTTTGTTAATGGCAACCAAGATAATTCGATTCTAATCACAAATCGAGTATCAGTTATTACGTAGCCCAAGTCCAGTGGCACCATATGTTCCACAAATGACACTCGGCGTGCACGTGAAAGATTTACGGACAAAAACTTTTCCCACACTATTTATAGCATCTATTTAGTCTCTCCATTTGAAACCATACCCTGTTTCAATAAAGTTCAACTACCTTTGAGTTTGATGCAAGCTTCACTTCTGTTTTATATCTGTCTTAGTTCGTATTCGTACGACTCAGTGGGTATAAAGACCTCCACAGAAGCTCATAGTCAAGTTATGACGACCTTCGCCTTGTTAGTTTATTTCCAAGTAAGTATCTGTTGGTGGTTAAGATTAGCTATGTTACCATTTTACTATCGTAATTTTATTTAAGTACCTATTAAAATGTTAATGCCCTACTTCACTGATATTGAAAGGGAATTCCTTCTCAGCGGATAATTATTTGACAGTAAAATATCGATGGATTTTGCGTATTTCCGAATATTTTGTCAACTTATTAAAAGTGTTTTGATTCGTGTTAAATTCATAAGTTTTACAAAATGCTGGTAAAGTTGTTTTAAAATTATATTATTTATTATTATTTTTCTTGACAAATAATTAATGCATTTACATTTGAATAAAATGTGTCAGAAGAGTTCCTTATTTGGTTCCTTTATGCTCGTATTAAACTGATATAAACAAGTGTAAATTAATTAAAAATTAAAAAACCCGACCGCAAATTATTTATTTTCGTTAAGAGTTTTATCGGTCCATTGAAATTAAAACTGCAAGTTATATATTAGTGCCCTTAATTTTGATAGCATACTCGATAAATTTAGGTAAAAAATCTGAAGATAAAATCTAAAATCCGCCAGTTTATTTTTTTGACTCTTTTATATAAATACCTACTTAGTGTCATCTGCGCTATCAAGAAAAATCTAATAATATTAATATGTCATACATTAAAATGGGTTTAGCCGTTTAGAAGTTATGATGGAATAAAGAGACTCACAAACATACATAATAAATGAACCCTGAAAACAAAACACTCCATTTTTTGGGCAGTCGTGTAAAAAATCTGTAACTGGACTGAAAATTAAAGATTTTAAGAATAGGCAGTTCCGTCCGTGTGAATGTATTATTCATTTAATTTCACGCATTTCGTCCAAACATGTCGTACTAACCACGCGCCACGTTACAAACACGTTATTAGTTATTAAATACAATCCTTATTTCAATGGTGTTACGCTTGGTTTTGGTACTGACCTAATAAGAGCTGCCTATTTGTCCGATACAGAAAAATTACTACATATTCATTATCGGGTTAATAGGTAGATAGTATTTGGTTGGTACAAAAACAACCATTGGCGCTGTAATCGCGTAGCAAACGTATGTCGAATTGAATTGGGGTAAGCACTATTTATCTAACATTCGTAACATGCGTGGACAGAAAAAAAACGCTCCACTTTTAGTTAAATTGTAGAATAGATAGGTAGCCTTTTTGAAAGTGGGTTAAGTATATTGATAATACTTTGTTACATTTGATTAGATTTTAAACAATACATGACAAGCAATGAGTTGTTTGAATTTTTTTGAGGATGGCAGCTTAATGTTAAGTTGGTAAATATATATATTAAATATGTAAGTACCTATTGTAATGTATGGTGACAGGGTCGATGAAATTATGATAGGTCTCAAGTGAAACCACGTGGCCTACAAACGGCCACAAAGATTGAAGGAAAATCTTCTATGAACATTTTATAAGATCATGCATGGTATGTGTGCCAGGTTGACCACAAAGTCCGGCGAAAGAAGACTGCACTAAAAAGATATCCAAAATATAACTTTTGATCTAAGTACATCTTTTTAGAAGAGACAATATCGGTGCCAATTTAGTAGTTTAATAATTTAGCGAACTGATAACTATGTCACTAGAAATAATAATATCACAAATTGTCAATTGTCACGATTTATGGAAAGATAAAAGACATATTACGTAAAAGAAGAATGTGATCGTTGCAAGTTAACTGGAAGAGCAATGAAGAGAGTATGGACGTGGACTATATACGGTACGGATAAAAGGGTAAATGGAGACAGAAGAAAGCATAAAAGGATTGATTAAATAATGTAGGTAGGTAGGTACCTACTGTACTTTAATGAGATCGCGGAAATCCAATCTGGCAGGGGGCATAAATGTTACACCTACTTTGAGTTTGTTAGGTCATGGTATGGAGATATAATTATTCAAGCAACTCAGCCTAACCATTGTACTAGAGTGCCATTATCAGCATAGGTAGGTACCTAATTGGCATCCGAATTATCAGCCTAATTCTCACTTAAATCGTCATTCATATTCATTACCTCATTCATAAAAAAAACAAGACATTAAGCACCGCCTGTCGCTGTTACGGTGTCGCTTACAGCAATTCGGGTTAATGCATTAATCGATTATCATATTGAATCGCGACCTGCTATCATTGATCCTACGTAAATAAACAATTTCTATAAAATTATCTCAACAAAGCGCGTACGAGTGACACATGAGCGCATTCTAAAGATCCTTACCGTAGCATATAACGATTTGCAGAATCTGATTTGTGCGGGCTCCATTGATGTTTTTGTTAGCTCAATTGAGAATGTGTGTGCTGTATGAGGAGTAATGGATAGCTTGGAAGACAACGCGACGTTGCGTGATGTGATGCGGCGTAAGCGCGTGGCGCGATACGATGACGTTTCTCGCAAAGCGTGATCGGCCGGCTGAGGAGTCCCACATTGCGGTCAAACCATCAGACCGTGCCATACTTCGTACACGCTACACGCGATCGCACGCCGACCGGTCTCATTATAACACAAATATCAACTTAAAGTATCAGTTTTAATTTACAGTAAATAAAATCTTTCAAGTTGTAGTGCGCACGTGTTCCTAATTTTAGGTTAGAGATTTGAAGCCGGTGTTTCGTGAAATAGTCAGGTCATGGTGTAACATTGGACTGACGTGTAAGTATTCCCTTATTATATCAGTAAATGTATATTTGATGTTGCTTACACATGTAGACAGTTGTTGTTTATAACGTAAACTATTTTGGATGCAATATTGTGTATTATGAAGATCAATTAAATAAAATATGTGGTATTTCTATGAATAAACTAGAAAATGATATTTACTCGTATGTCTTAATCTATATCATCGCGTATACCTACCTACCTACTTACAGTTTTTGCTAATGTAGAAAATTTTTGTTACTAATATGTATAGAGTATGACATACCTACCTACGATACATACGCAAGTTATTATCAGATTATAACACAAAATTGATGTTATTTCAAATTCCGTGGATTATAATATTTTGTTATCATAGAACTCAGTTCGTTTTCATATTGACATGTTTTAGTAACGTGTCAGTTGTTTTGAGTATTGATTCCATTGTCTCTTCATTTTCTTTAACTTCGTATTGTTAACTCAAACAACCATCGTCTCATCCTACCATTTCAATTCGCAAAACTTGCAGAAACATCCAACAGTCATAACAATTAACATTTTATTAATTTTAGCTACATGAATAATATGAATAGGCCCATCTATACTGATGCATTTTACACTTTCTATTATTAGAACTACATATACGTATATATATATGTAAATATAGACGTTTTCCTTCCTCAATAGGTTTATAACTAAGAAATGATCCATATATTATATGTTGTCTTAGGGTTTCGCAATTCTTACACATAGTAATTAAACAACCTTATAAGGTTTAAATCGCGTATCATTATTTGTGTCTCAACGACAAATAAAACCAATTAAGTAGTCACCCCGTGACCACGTGCAAAGTGTTTGAATCGTTGCGTTGGGAGAATAATAATGATAAATATACGCGATTTAAACCGCTTAATGTTGTTTAATTACTACCATATATTATGTATATGTCTAAGATTTATTGGATATATGCTATATGATTCCTTAACCTTTTTTATATTTAAAATCATTCTATCAGCACAGATAATGTTGACACAGATGCGATACGAGTAATATTAGAAATAATTACGAATAATTTAGTTCATGATTCGTAAAATTAAATACCTACTAATATAATGACGGCGAGCGGCGCGGCATTTATTTTTTTGGTTTCGTATAGGTATAGGAAATAATTAACCCATTCCCTAACCCTCGGACACTGCCTACTTTACTACACTGCTTTTTGTACCTTTTGAACCTTGATTCAACCATCTAGCGAAAGCCTCTTGAGATGTTGATCAGGGCTCTTCACTATAAGGCCGTTTGCAGGAAAATTAGATTTATTATTTATACGGTATATTTTACGTTATTTCACATCTGTAATTGATATTCTCCATCGGCTGAGTCTTCCTAATCTTTGTCAGCTGTCGGTTACTAACCCCGAAAATTGCCCGATGTTTTACAGCCGTAACAAAAGAATGGTGCTTTTTATACACGTTTACCTGCGCTAACAAAGCGAACGTGAATTCTATTATGTTAACAATAGGACCAACATAGAAGCATAGGAAGCTGTGGCTGAGTTATTTGAACAGGATCACAGATTTAGCAGGACAACTTGAATGAGTAGGTATAAATAAAAATTGTGAAGATCCCCGTTTAAAGGCACTTCTGTATTTGATATAAATTTGAATAGGTTGCGCTTGTCTTATAGGTAGGTACCTACTTTGGATTTATGTGGGAATCATAGCTGGTTGTTTAGCCTTGTTCATAATTTGATCAATATTAACCCTTAATAAGGCAACATGAACATTATTCCCACAATGAATTTCACAGTTTAAACGGTCAATGGTACATATTTTACATTTGTAATCGCTCAACAGGAATTATTTTCCCACATCGTTTCCTGAAAAACTGAAAACACGTAAAAAAATACTGATATGAAATCCTAAATCTGTATGCTTCACTAATAACATACTAGCTTTGAAACTTTTGCAAACATCCACAGTTTAGCCATGCCCTATTAAGGGTTAACTACCTACTGTGAAGTTAAATAAATTGGTACCTGTCATGTGGCATACATCTGGACCAGGCCACTATCAGACTTGACTTTAAATTCTGTTTATTTTCACGCAAGAAATCTTACAATAATTGTCAAACTGGACAAACATTTTGATCTTGTACTTTATACATATATAGCATTAAAACTACAGTTATAAATATTTTTGTCAAAACTGATAACTATTGGATACATTATTGGAACAAAACGCGTATCTCGTTGTACCTACTAGCTACGTTTAAACAGGTCAAGTCATCCAGACTTCCTCAAACTTATCATGTATGCATAATAAATGTATTTTGGGTAACAATAGCTTCCATGTGAAAAGTATTATTATCTCTAAACAACACTGAGGAAATTGTCGATCGAATAAGGTTTTAATTTTTAAGGTTTCATTCATTTCTTACTGGGCGTATTCTTTTCAACATTGAGGTTGGTAGGTACCTATAGGTACCAGAAAATTATAATAAATATTGCAAATGAAGTACAGTTTGTCCACATCCGTAACTTGGGCGAAAAATTATATAACCTGTTCGATGGAGAGTAAAGAAAGGTATTCGTTGTTTACGTATATCGCAATAGGTACAGACCCGCCAACTTATCTGTTCAGGTGGCAGAAAAAAGAACTACAACATTCCTTCAAATTGTGACAGTTTGTAGTTGATTTCCATGACCAGTAGCGCCCTCGAAAACTGCACAGTTAAGTTGGTGGTACTATATTATACTATCTTATTACCAATACTTTTGAAGATCCAAATTAAAAATACAACCTAACAGAAAAATAAATTTCAACGATTTTACTTCTATATCCAACAAGTAGTTACTTAGGGAATTTAAAGCGACTTCAAAAAAGGCGGAGGACTCAATTCGTCTGTTTTTTTTTAATGTTTATTACTTCATAATCATAACTTTCGTCTGGATGAACCGATTTTGATAATCCTTTTTTTATTTGAAAACTGATGCTTGCCGTGTCCCATTGAAGTTTTATCAAAATCGGTCAAGCCGTTTTTGAGTTACACTCCAATAACTGAAAAGTATTTTCCTATCTTGATAATATACTTTGTCATGAATGTCATATAACTACCTACCTAGTTGTGAATGACAATCGATCCCAAAAGTACCAAGGGTCACTAAAAAGGGTAAACAAATAATTTTACCGACTTCTACATTCATTTGTGTGAAATAACTTGTCGAAGTCGGTACCATGCGCATATTGTGTTAATAGGTACCTACTTTTGAACCATCATGGTACCTACGTCAACAAGTTATTTCCATGGAAGTAATAAATACTACGTACAACTGTAGTACTTATTATACTTCCATGATTATTTCACACATTAAAGTTGAGTATTGAAATTGGTTCCATTTTTTTGGTAAAACATTTTTCAAACAAAACGTCCCCATAACTGCAGTAGCAGATCCTGTTTGTTGAATGAATATCTCGTCTGACTGGGTCACTTTCTTTTTTATTAGGCATATTTTTTTATGCAGCAATGGAATATGTTTACAATGCAACCAATACTTTTATTACATGCATTATCCAAAAGATATTGCAGACAACATGGTTGTTAAAGAAAGTGTATACAATAAGCAATTGCATGGTGGTAGGGCATTTTGTGAATGCCCGCCAGGCTACTACCACCCTCAAGTAAAAAAATCTGTCGCCAAGCACCTAACGGTGTGTTCCGGCAGCTGTCCTTGAGAGCCAGTACTTGTAGGGGCTCAGTTTTCCATTGCCTGACGTCGGGTTGAGGGTTGATATTTTTTTCACAGAAAGGTTACATTATTATAAGCACACACGCAAAGTTTCAAAATCAGAAAATGCGTAGTTTTTGAGAAAAAAAATTTGGAAAATTAATTATTTTGCAATATTAATGCTAATCCATAGGGATTGACAAATCTGTGGTAGCATAGATTATATAGAATTCTCGCCAATGAACGTTTCGTTTTACGAACGGTTAAAGGCGTATTCCACTTGACGCTAATTTCGATATTGTCGATAATTTTGCGTCTATGGTTCCACATTTAATATGAACCATAGATACAAAATGTGGTAACAATAATCGAAAATAACGGCGATAATAATTGGCGTCAAGTGGAATACGTTCGGTAACGTTTTATATTAAAAAAACAGGTTAGGTTAGGTTGAAACTGCGACAACACAACGCGCGAGCCGAGCGAGCGTAGCGAGCGTGGCGCGGCAGCGGCCGGCGAAGCGCTAAAAAATCTGTTACACATCCAACAAAACAATAAATTTGTTCAGTGAAGTGTTACAAAAAGTGAGGTGATGATTTTACAAATATATGCATAACTCGAAAACTATGCATTACCTTGTAATAAAAGTGGTGGGAAAGAGAAGGGATGACCCTCCCCTTCCACTGCCTTCCTTAATGGCAATCGATTTTAAAATTATTATTTTAATTTTAATCCAGAAAATGAGGAAAATTTAAAATAAGTAAAAAAGGGGGGGATGCGGGACTTTTCCTTTGAAGAGGGGGGAGTGGTACCCCTCCCCCCTCTCCCCACCCCCTCTACCCCCTGGATTCGACGGACGTCAATGGAAAGTCGTACCACCTATCAGGCAATAAAAAAAAAAAAACAATATAATATTGTATAATATTTTTCTTTTCTTGAGAACTGGTGTGTAGTTTTTTTTCCATATTTTTTGTTTTAAATATAAACACTACCTTTTTAAGATTGAAATCTGGGAATTGTTATATGCGTGGTATTTAATTATTTGGTATCGTTACGTGTCAGTGTGAAATTCAAATTTCAGCGTTACCAGAACTGATTGTATAATAAGATTATTTCTTGGCTTTAGATCTAAATGTTGAACAAAGCGGTTACCGCTTAGTTGCAGTTCTTTTTTCCATAACAAAACTACGAACAGTATAACTATAATAAACCTCCTTAGTATATATATATATATATATACACAAAATAAAATTCATTTGTTAAGAATTAGTTACCGATATATAAACGTTAAGGTATGTCTCCACGCAACATTTGTGGTGAGACCCAGGTCCCGATAGGCCATCACGACCTTAAAAATTGATAGGATAATAACAAATATTTCAGGAAAACATGAAATAAATACTTTAGAAAAACATAAAAGGATTAGAAATATATCTGACCAAACCGCATCACTTTCCTGCTAAGCTGATGTGAGATCATGAAAGCCACGTAGCCTAACGGAAGAATTTTCGACCCGTATATAGGTATCGCTTCTGCACGAGTATCATCAGGAGTTGTTGACTCTTCAAGCGCTCGATGGAGGAAATTGTCACTGGACATATTCTTTATTGTAAGTCTCTCTCTAATCTCTAAAAATATTCATTTTATGATGTTGTCTAATATTTTCAATTTTTATTATGAATTTCTGCTAAGTAGAAATATTGGAGAACAAAAGATTAGCTTGAGTTTATCAATTATCGTATGGGCATGCTATGAGAATGGATGAAAACAGCGTGTCGTGACATTACCAAACGAGACATAAGAAATAACATCTCGAAGTGACAAGCTGATCGCTTCATAACATATAAAAAGACATAAAGAACTAAAGAAGTACAAAAGTAAGGGTATATATCTAAGGATACTCAGAAGCGCCACGCGAAGAAAGCTATTTGCGTCTACGTTCATCATCGTAGTAGGTCTTTTAGGTAAACACTCTGATTTTCATTTTGAATATGAGTAAAGTAAATAAAAACCTAACATACACAGACAATAAATGAAATAATAATTTAGTGCAAAAAAAATTGCATAAACACATATATTTTTAAATTATTATTTTCGCCGCAATTTTACAGTGTGGCTATATAAAAAGTTGGGAATTGACTTGTATATAGTTTTAATTTTGTTTTTAAAGCAGGTTAAATCTTTTCCCAGGGACGAAAAGTACCATTATTTCCCTCTGATCAGATAGCGTGCTTTCCAAGTACTTACGAAAAATTAAAAATAATTATTTGATTATAATATTTATTTGATAGAGCACCAAAAGAGGTGACATTGTAGCATTCTGAATTCTATGATCTGTTGCATTTTAGTGGTTTTCTATAGATTTTTGAAGTTGCTAAGTAAGGACATTGATTCCTGTGAAAAGAATCAATGGGAAGGGAAGGGTAAATAAGGTGAACCTCTCTCTCTCACTTATAGGGGGTGGAACGGAAACGCGAAGTTTCCGAGATATTTAGACTGACGTTTCATAAGATCCTCAACTTAAAGTACATTAGTGACACTGCAATTCAGGGGAGCGGGGGATACGGTAACGTTCTTCCATTTTCCATAGCACTGTTTTACATGTTTTAGATAATTTGAACCATGGTTGGTTACATTTAGCGTCGTACAGTCGGTTCAAAACGAATCTAGTGTCAGGATCAAAGTTGTAGTTTCACGCGAAATTAAACAAGAGGTTTCTACCAAGTTGCATTGCCCGTGGTCACGAGTTGGTTATTTATTGAAGACGTATACACGAACGAACAAAGCATGGTGAACCCGTACATCGAACATGGAAGATTTGCCTCTAACGTGTGGAGTGTGGGCGTAAATTTACGAATCTAACCGAGTAGAGTGCACGGAGCCTTTTCCATACTAACGTAAGTTCGTCATATTTTAAATACCAAGTGTTCAAACTCGGTAAAATTTTGTACCCGTATCGCTGTGCCTAATATCTATACTTCTGGTTTGCCAGTTTTTCGATTTATTATATACCTAAATGTCAAAATAACAATTCCCATACAAGACGATTTATTGAAATATTTTAGAAGATACTTAATCAGGTAAACCAGAAGCATAGGTAGATTTTCGGTTCAATTACATACATGCAAAGTTTCACCGAGTTTGAACACTTAGTATTTAAAGTATGTTGAAACTACGTTTGTATGAAAAGCGCTCCGTGATCTCTACTCTTAAGGAACACAGTTCGAATTGTAATCGCACTGAACCATTTTTTTACCTATGCTCTCTTTAGCATTTATGAATTTGATATGAAAAATGGTTAAGAGCATAGAGTAATATAATTATTTTGTGTGGTCAAGAGTGAAGTAGTCAATATTTTGTTATTCTTAGTGATTCACGAATAATTATTGTGACAAAGGGCGGATCTGAGGTGCTAGAAAACAATTTTGTCCAAGTGAAAAGAAGAACAATTTTTAAAGAAATTAGTGAACATAAAAAGCTTACTGAAACCGCCAAATACAGGTTTTGAGTATCTCGTGAATGTAATTGACCCAAGTGTAGCAAAACAAAATACGTGAGAAATTCTATATCTGTACAAAATCGGTTAGCGGTAACCCTGCGCTTTATTAGTACTGGTGATACGTATAGTTGTTTGCGATATGTATTCAATATACAGGGTTACTGGTAAAATGCTAACAACTCTTAGGGTTGACTTCTGGTAGTCCTAACAGACATTTTGAGATGAAAATATTTTTTATTTATTTATAAACTGGACCGCGCCGCGCACCCTATTTATAGAGTTTAGGATATTTACATCGAGCTAAGTAATATTAAATTACAGGCACAAGACACTTTTAATATCATCATCGCCAAGCACCTAACGGTGTGTTCCGGCAGTAGTCCTTGAGAGCCAGTGAAATTACAGGCACATGAGACTTAACTATTTCTCAAGGTGACGGGCGCAGTGCAATTCGTGTATTGTGATGAAACGTATCTGTTATAGGTAGAGGTTAGACCGCTTAACATCAGGCGGGCTTTGAGCTTGTTCCGTCACAATAACATGGAAGAAAAAAAAGGTGATCTACGTGCTTATTCGGTACACATAAAACACACAAAAAATAAATAAAAAATAATTACTAGCAGAAGTCAACCCTTAGAGGTTGTTAGCATTTTACCAATAACCCTGTATAGCACTCTGATTTCGGTGTAAACAATGTTGCATAATTTCTCCAAACACTCCCCACAAAGCAACAATATTGGACCGCCACGCATATTTTTGGCGAACACAGTATTACATTGTCATTAGCGAACTAATTGTTCGATATGCGATTCACCACAATCGTGTTCATTTTGCGTACACACCTAAACATAAGTTTATTTAACGAGACCTTAATGAAATTCGTTTTTTTTATGCCTGATAAGTTAGCCTTTGTCCACTATCTCACCTGATGGTAAGAGATGATGTGGTCGAAGATGTTGATCAGGCTTACCTAGATTTAACACCTGCCGGAACACACCGTTAGGTGTTTGGCGACAGATTTTCTACTTGAGGGTGGTAGCTAGCGAGGCGGGTATTCGCAAATGCCCTTCCACCATGCGGTGAAGGTCAAGCCCGCGGCGGGATTTGAACCATGGACCTGCTGCGCGGCAGTCCATAGCCAATGCCACTGAGCCATCACTGCTTCATAATACACGAGAGTTTAATGAAATTCATATTTGTTTTTATGCCTGATAGGTTAGCCACTAAGGACAGCTGCTGGAACACACTATTAGGTGCTTGGCGACAGATTTTCTACTTGAGTCGCTAGCCAGGGCACAAGGTAAAGATATCTAGAATCCATTCTAAATCTTCAACTTTATCAAAGTAACTCGTGCGTCTACGATTTCTGGTACAACAACATCATGCAACAATGTGTGTTTATACCGTTTGTTATTCAAAATTTACTTTGTTTTATTGTGATTGTTCTTGCTTTGACAAGATTTATTGCTACTTACCATAAATCACATTTATTGAACAATAGATCGAAACATTGTCCCCTTTATGTTAGAGCTTTTTGTTTTGAACCAGATAGTTAAAATATAAATGTGTACGCAGTACGAAATAACATTTACAGATTTTCCTAAATAAATTCATATTCATAAATTCATAGAAATGGTGTTTTTTTTTTTGAAAGGGCTTCAGCTCAGCATTCTGCCAATCGGGCAACCAATCAGCGCTGGTTTTCAGCCGAGACCCGAAAGGCGAAAGGACACCCAAAAAACTGCATCTCTATACTAGTAGTATTGCATCTTTGCCATTTTTAGGGTTTCGTATCCAAAGGGTCAAACATAACCCTATTGAGACGCTGTTTAATGCGGAAATTTTGTCACTATCGAACTAGATATGAGTGAAAGAGTGGCAGCGATAATGAACTCACGATAAGTTTGGGTGAAAAACAAGAGAAAGCCTAGTAACATAAATCGAAAATGTAATTTAATGTGTCCCTCTTGTCAAGTTTTTGTTATTTTTATATACACATGCATGTATTAATAATTTAAATATTATTAATTCTCATGCAGTGATAGCTCAGTGGCATTGGCTATGCACTGCCGTGCCACAGTACCTTGGTTCTATCCCCACCGCCGGCTTGAGGTTCACCGCATGGTGGAAGGATATTTTGCGAAAGCCCGCCTGGCTAGCTATTGATGATTTGGTCGAGAATGGTAAACGAACCGCCCGTCACATTGAGACATAGTTGTTAAGTCTCATTGTGCCTGTAATTTCACTGGCTCTCAAGGACTACTGCCGGAACACACCTTTCGGTGCTTGGCGACAGACTTTCTATTTGAGGGTGGTAGCTAGCCAGGCGGGCAATCGCAAAATGCCCTTCCACCATGCGGTGAAGCTCAAGCCGGCGGTGGGGATAGAACCAAGGTACTGTGGCACGGCAGTCCATAGCTATTACCGCGCGGCCATCATAGCTACAAACATTATTCTGTTGTTATTATTATTAAAGTAACAATTCAATATGTTTTTGTAATTGTTTAACACACATTGTATTAAATTAGGTATTAGATATGCACGTACCAATTTCCTTTTTTTTTTTTTTTTTTTTTTAACGTGTGAAAAATGCCTTTACGCATTCCCGTCCACCCCGGGGAAGGTGGCCGGGATATGTCGGGCTCGACACCAACTACTCCCACAGCAGCAAGTGCCCCTACCGACTAAATAACACACGGTGTTCCATCTCTACCGCTTCTCGGCGGGATCGCAGGGTCGCTTTAGCACTCAACCACGAACCCGCCACGGTTGTCCGTTGCCGGACCCCTCCTGGGGTGCTACCCCTCACGACGCACCAGAACACATGGCACGTCGCTACCACCCGGGGACCAAGCCCGCAAATGGGCGTCAGACGACCCCGCTTCCGACGCCCAAGGTCCCCCTGCGACGGGTCAGATGATTAGCCCCGTCGCCTGCTACTTCGGCCGCAGAGGATAGGGAGAGCGGCGCCTCGCTATACCGACACACCTCCTCCCCTGCGGCCCCTCCGCGTCCGCCATCCAACGGTGGCGGCCCCGCCGTGGCCACGGAAGGTAGGGAGAGCGGCGCACCGTGATACCGGCACTCCTCTCCCGCCGTGGCCCCTCACCGTCAGCTGTGGTGTCGCCCATACAACACCACATCCCACCTCAGATGCGGTGCTGCCCATACAGCACCGCAGCCTACCCGTTGCCGCTCCAGTCTGGACTTAGAGGCAAAGCCCAGTGGAGCGGCCCCTCTGGGGCCGGCCGACTGCCCAAGCCAGCACGGCCCCTGGTTCCTCTTCGCTTCACCGTGGGTGACGAAGCCACGGTTACTAAGCCCCACCGCCACGACAAGGCGGGAAGCGATAAGCGTAGGTATCTACCGTTGCGAATTTTGCTTGGGCTAAGGTCAAGTTTGTAAATACAATGGGTTGAAGTTTAGGTTAGTGGGTAATCTGTTGTATAGATTATATAACTGCAGGTATATTATTAATAATATTATCTTCGTGTTTTCCAAAACTTTGAAGCAGTGATGGCTCAGTGGCATTGGCTATGGACTGACCGCGCAGCATGTTCATGATTCAAATCCCGCGGCGGGCTTGAGCTTCACCGCATGGTGAAAGGACGTTTTGCGAATGCCCGCGTGGCTAGCGTCCACCCTCAAGTTGAAAATCTGTCGCCAAGCAGTTGTGTTCCGGCAGTTGTTCTTGAGAGAGGGAAAACGGTACGAACAAAAAAAAATTGTGCATCAATAATTTGTAAATAATTATTAACAATTATGAATTAGTGTCGTTAATTAATATACATATTAGATAAAATATACCTATAAAACTTAAAGATGTGTGAAGTCATCAGAATCTCCTAACGAGCCTCTAGTCAGATTACCTACTTTTACCTGGTTTCGCTATGGTTCTGGTCTCGCCTGAAATGTTGAAGATATTAACTTATCCACTCTCCGCAATCTTCTACATACCTTCAATATACACTCAATAGTGTGCCAATCGCAACTCAAATATCAGAATGAAAATAAATGTATCCAAAGGTTATTGAACTCTTGTTGTTGCATATTGCAGATAATGTTTTCTTTAGATAAGTATTATTGCAGTTACAGTAATTGAAATACCTAAGAAACATTGCATTACTACTTACCTACTGCTTTATCATCATCGTTCTCGACCTTGAACTAGGAAATTGACGTTATTTGCTGTAGAAATGATATGATTCATAGTTCTATTTATCTGCTGGAATTCCTGCTACTGAACTATAGCCGAAGAAGAATAGGAGATTGATACAAATAACGTGCACACAAAAATTATTTAAGTATCCTTTGAAACAATAGCAATAATGTCGTATTCTGGCAAAACTGCTGAATTGTTTTTCTTAGTTAGTTTCTCACCAGACTTGTAATTATTATCTATCAAGGTTATATAGTTTGAAATGCGCAGGTATACTTCTTCTATATTAACATTTTCAGGATGATGTTGATACATAGTAGATAGACTGGGGTCACTTTTAGCTAAACATTTTGCTAAATGTGACAACCCTGAGACAGGCAAGCATGGCAGGATTGGGCCGGAGATAGCTTACTTCCCCACTCTTTCTACTATGGTTGATACTTCCTCGTTTTTGCAGTGACTCTGAAATATTCACGGACGTCTAGACAGACAGTTTTTTTGCGGTCATTCAAAAGGAGGTAGCGTTACTAATGAAAACGGTATGGGGTAGTAACATCATCTTGGAAACTATGGCAGATAATCAAGGAGCACATTTGCTAGGTCATTTCGTTCAAACAATGTGTCTTTGCTTCGCGAAACGTAATGTGATAATAGGTTAGTGCGGTCTGTATCAGAAGGACATGTAGCGCCCTTGTGGGTTGAACAACTTATAAGTAAAATGACCTACAAGGAAAAAAATGCACCACGTGTAGACTAGAGACTGCCGGCCGATTACAAACAAACGTGTTATTAGAAGTATGTTTAAAATTTCCATTTAATCCACAACCTTGACTAACATATACTACTAAATAATAAGAATAGGTTACATACTTTGAAAAGTATTTTTTTTGCAAAATTTTATGATCTTTAAGAGCCATAAAGCACACCGTTGAACAAAACATCCACTTTATGGGCAGGTTTACCATAATCCTCATGCTTGGCAGGCGTCTTGGGGTTCGCAGTGTAGGATGGCAATTCTTCAAAAGGCGCTGCTGCCCACCTTCTCCTTGAGTCATATAAATAGTAACTTTTTGCAGAATTTTATCATCTTTAAAAGGTATATAGCACATCGTTGAACGAAAGCATTCAGCAAACATTTTAGGGAGGTTTGCCATAATCATGCATAGCAGGTGTCTTAGAAGTCGCAGTTTAGGATGGCAGTTCTTCACAAGGCGCTGTTGTCCACCTTCTGATATATTACTTTCGTCGTCTCTTACAGCTTCCACAGGAAGATATGGGAGCAATTCTAGACAGGTAGGTCTCCCAACGGGGAGACGGGAGGGGCAAAAGTTTTTGAACCTATATGGTATAAAGTTCTAGATTTCAACAAATATCTAGGTAAGATCTAAGAACCCTTGTACTAAGACATCTATTTTGAGCTTAGATAAAAATCAAACTAGGAAACTACTTCAATTTAGTTGGTACGTAGGTAACATCGCATCGCATGCAAACAGACTCGCGATTAATATGAAATTGCTGAATCAAGTGCATGATGATATTGGACCAATAGCGACCGAGTGCTGTGATCACAATCAAATCAATTGATCACGATTCTATCGATGTACCTAGACGATTCGTAACACCCATTCGCTATAAAAAACGAGGTGAAGGATACCTTCAGTCTTTCAATTGAATAAAATTAACGCTAATGCTGATAATTAATAAATCACGAAGGAAACTATTGTCCTTACGAAGTGGCATTTAAGACGCTGATAAGTGCTAAATAGCTTTACTTGAACAGATTTTTAGCAAAATGTATTTAGTTTGTAGCAGTAAGAAAATTATATGTCAATCTTGATCACATTATCTAAGGCCAAGAAAAGTCCGAAACACGCTTCCTTAAAATTTTCTCGATTAAATAAAATTGCAAAGTTGACTCTAAATTACGCTTGTAACGTAAATATCTTAGTGTATATTGGTGTTTCGTCATCCAGACCAGATATATATCTATACTCAAAAAATCTAAAACGCATAGTACTTATTGAACTAACTGTGCCGTGGGAAACAAACCTATATACCTATAGACCACAAAATAAAAACCAACAAATATTATAAATTAACAAATGAATTAATCAAAAACGGCTATTTGGTTAATTTATATGAATATAGAAGTCGGAGCAAGAGGTATACAAGCGAAATCCCTATACAACCTACTAAAAGACCTTGGCCTGTCAAGAACAACCATAACTTCCATCCTAGAACGTGTATCCAAGGCGGCATTAGTAGGATCTTACCAAATTTGGTTGGGCAGGGGAGGAGGCTCGAGCGGTGAAAGGGAGCATTGATGCATCATTAAGGGGCCCCTTAACCTACCTTTAACCTTACTCACTGGGTTGCAAGTCCCAGGCACCTGGACTGGAGCCTCTTCCTCTGCAACGCTATGGACTCGGCACCCGCACGGTGAATCCATGGAATGCTAAGTAAATTCGTCTTAATAAAATAGCAAAACCTTAACAAAAGGGACAAGAAAAGTTACATTTTCGATTTACACTACTAGTTTTGTGTTATTAAGCTTACTTTCAGATTTTACCTAAACTGATCGCGATTTCACCATCGCTCTTTCACTCCTACGCAGTCCGATAGTGACAGCCTTTCAGCATTTGACATCGTCTTAACAGTGTTACTCATTTGCTTGACCTAAAGTTACAGACCCGAGTCTTCTTGCCACATAGCTCATCTGCTAGGGTACAACATCGGCACTCTTATTTCGTCCCAAAAAAATGCACCAGGTGCCAATTAAGATAAATAAATTGGTTAAGAAATATGTGGTGTAGCCCGTGGAGTGTCGGGTTAGAACACCTCTTCCTCCCACTATTTTTTGCCGTGGGTTTCGTCTAAGGAAAAATATCCGAAGGTGGGAAAGCAGCGCTTTCTGAAGAACTGACAATTTCTACTGCGATCCCCAAGACACCTGCCAAGCGTGGGTATTGCAGCAAATCTCTTTTGAAGCAGTGATGGCTCAGTGGCATTGGTTATGGACTCCCACGCAGCAGGTCCATGGTTCGAATTCCGCCGCGGGCTTGATCTACACCGCATGGTGGAAGCGCATTTTGCGAATGCCCGCCTGGCTAGCGACCACCCTCAAACAGAAAATCTGTCGCCAAGCACGTAACGGTGTGTTCCGGCAGCAGACCTTGAGAGCCAGTGAAATTACAGGCACATGATACCTACTTAACAAATACTTATGTCAAGGTCACGGGCGCAGTGCAATTCGTGACATCTGTTATAGGCAGAGGTTAGTCCGCTTAACATCAGGTGGGCCTCGAGCTTTTTCCGTCAAAATATCATAAAAAAAAAACCCAATGGAGGATTCCTTTTTTAACGGTGGATGTTCCGGTTGATTTGATTTATTAATTTTATATATTTATCAAAAATATAAACACGGAATTACAGTTATCATATCACCAATGTACCGTGATGATGATGTATTTGCGGGTGGCCTCGTGATAAGGATTCCGAAGACTATGTGTGAAAATCCGACTTGAATTTAGCCGGTTCTTTTGTGCTATGCTGGATTATAAACTTTCGTCGATTTAAATACAATACAAGCAATAAAACCTACACATTTCCGTTCCACAGAACGGAAATGTGTAGGTTTTAGATTAAGTAGGCATTGAAGCGTCAATGTATTATTAAATACCTTTTTTTGTTTATTTTTTATGCATGATAGATTCGCCTTTGACCACTATCTCACCTGATGGTAAGTGATAATGTGGTCGAAGATGTTCTTCAGGCTAACCTAGGATTACTGACTCTCAAGGACAGCTGCCGTAACACACTTAGGTGCTTGGCGAAAGATTTTCTACTTGAGGGTGGTAGCTAGCCAGATGGCCATTCGCAAAATGCACTACCACCATGCTATAACGACTGCCATCCTAAGATGACAACCGGAACCGACGGCTTAACGTGCCCTCCGAAGCATGGCTCAGTAGTAATGTCACTAGCGGTCACCCATCCAACTCATTACCGCGGCGGACGTTGCTTTGCTGGACGGCTAAGAACAGCTTAGCAAACGCTACGGACGCTTCAATTAAACATACACACTCACAGACGCAGTAGAAATATTGTTCTGTAAGTGGCCATGAATTTCTCAGAACAACCACTTTATAATTCTGGAACTTTCCCAGGATCATAATCAGTACTAACTAGTGACTCACGCATACCAGGCAAGGTGGCGCCTACCATGCTAAGCTCACGTCTCCTTATAAGGTCCTGGGCAATCAGAAGCGCACTTAGTTACAGATTAAACTATACTTGCTATTGGCAAGGTATTACCAACTTATACGTGCAGATGGCAAAATACAGAACTAAAAATGATTATATACTTTATGACAGCTCTTTACCGACCGCGGTTTTGTTTATTGTACTAGCTAAGAGGGTAATTCGCTGCATTTATTTACGTTGGCAATACTTACTGCAAAGTTTATTTTAAGGTAACCAAATGTTAGTTGTGTCCTAAGTTGTTTGTACTTATATGAACCTACCACTCAATGTATGCAACATTAAAAGAAAATAAATAACTGACTTGAAACACTGAAAAGTATGATATAACTTTTAATATTGTTAGGTTTGCAATAACGCCTGCTATGCGGATTACATTACAAATCACAAATATGCGATAGGAAAAATTTAAGTCATCTGCGGGATTCGAACCCGCGGCCATCCACCCCTTGAGCCGGGGTATGCTCTAAACAATTATGCTGCATGACGTCGTAACTCAAATCCCAATACGATGGTTAAGGAACGATAGGAAAGATTTGAGTTATGACGTCATGTCATGTTAGCTCAATTGGTTGCAGCATACCCCGGCACAAGGGGTGGACGGACGCGGGTTCGAATCCCGCACATGACTTAAATTTTTCCTATCGTATATTTGTGATTTTGTAATATGATATAACTTGTTGTAGTTGTGGTCCATGGTACGGCACGGACCATGTTAAGTTAATTCTAAACCCCCAGAGCTCCAATTTCCATACTCCAACTTCCACAAGTATTTCATATACTTTCAGTGTTAGAAGTCTATTCTGTTTTAAGAAAGAATACTTTTTCAGTGATACATACATATATGTCAATCAATCTTATATATCTTATATTGGAATCAATCTGATATATGTATATCGATATAGATATATAAGATTGATTTTCCCTCGTCCACAATACTCATTATTGGCTAGAGTTGCAATTACCATGTCATCCAGGTATGGCAGGGCATATTGGCTTATATATATTTTTCAATTATTGAGTGTACCTAACTTTCATGAAAGAAGCTTACGAAAAACCGGCCAAGTGCGAGTCGGACTCGCGCACCAAGGGTTCCGTACAAACCTGGAGGTATATAAGTAAAAGTAAAGGTATTTTTTAAATGAAATTCTCGTGAATTTCACACATATTTATATTATAAATTAAACCACCAAAAACAATAACGTGTAGGATCGACGCAGCTGCGCATTCGCCCTGATGATGAGCATCTTATATGCTCGAGACCCGGGTCGACGTATTTGATCCTCACCGTGAGTGTTTTGACGGTTTAATTTATAATACTTAAATATGGTATTTATATTTCTAAATGAAATCCATAACATTTTAAAATTATTAAAAATATTTTATGAAGTAACAAAAAATTTATGCTTTTCGCAATGTTTCCTACACTGTGCTATAAGCCGTTGCTTCGTGCCAATTTCAAGATTCTGAGTTCACGGGAAGTGCCCTGTAGGTTTTGATTCCCTTGCGAATGTCGAAAATGTGTGTGGCATAAACGACTGTATCTTTTGATTGCGTTGGCGTAGAAGTTTGATTTTTTCACAGCTTTAGGAGACAGTAGACCTTAGCATTTGATATGAATTTCAGCTTGATACCTTCACGCGTTCTTGAGAAAAAGGTCTTGACAGACAGACAATCGGACAGTTGAATAAACTGATCCTATAAGGGTTCCATATCTTCCTTACAGACAACAAAGTGATCCCCTAAGGGGCCCGTTTTTTCCTTTTGAGGAACGGAATCCTAAAACTTATATAAAATACTCCACTGCTTGATGAAATGCGCAAAACAAGGTTTACTCTGTGGTTTCCATAATCAATGAATCTATAGAAAATAGATATTTGTATATATGCCGGTTGTAATCGGAGAAGAGACCTTGTGGCTATGCCTCCAACCGCTGTGTCATCCATCAGCCGATACTTAATGTAAGTACTTACATATATTACAGTAACTACTTCATAACCTACTGGTTTAAAATGTAAACATTTTTTTTGTTGTCATCGTCGTCTTCTTATCCTTTTCTCATTCCAAGTGGGGTCGCTACAATATGTCGACTATAACAACACAAAAGACAATGCAAAAGAGAACTTATCACAAAAAATAACACATTGATATAATTCTAAAAAGGTTTGAGCTCTGCTTTATGGCCGGCTACCTATCTGATTTCTAGCCTCCTTAGAAATGCTCTCGTTGGTTATATGCTAAGACGTTCTTAACCGATCAGCTAAGTCCGCCGCGGTCATGACTTGGATGGGTTACCGCCGGTGGAATTACTACTGAGCGATTCAGTGCTTCGAAGGGCACGTTTTATAGCCATGGATCCCGGTTGTTGTCTTAAGATGGCAGTCGTTAGAGCAAGGTGATAGGGCTTTATGCGAATGTCAGTCCGCTACCACCCTCAAGTAGAAATCTATCGCCAAGCACCTAACGGAATGTTCCGGCAACTGTCCATGAGAGCCAGAAATTCTAGGTTAAGCTTAATTACATCTTCGACCACAGCATCACTTACATTTAGGTGAGATGATGGTCACCTGAAGGTAAAATATAAGGGTATATACGTTAGGAGTAAATAAAATAAAATTGTTCTGAAATTCCAATCCCACGTCCTCTGAATCACTTGTAAATACTTAATAGGGCTTTATACAATTAAGAGGTCAATTAATAAGACCCAGTGCTTAGTACTAATTGCCATTTAATTCGTTCAATTAGTAACTAAGCGGATCGGCTTACTTTAACTCCGATGTAATTATTCGATCGTTTATACACATCTTATGCGTATTATTTCAGATTAATTGATATCAATTCTGTTGTCAATTACAGCCGAATATGTTCCTATATATATACAGAGTTATTGGTAAAATGCTAACAACCTCTTAGGGTTGACTTCTGCTAGTCCTAAGAAACATTTTAAGATCTTTTGTTTTATGAAAAAAAATATGTTTTTTTTTTTGTGTTATTTTTTTAATATTTTTTTGCGTTTTAATGCCTACTCCGAGCTAAGAGCGCCTGCTGCGGCAACACTGCACCGCGCCGTGGTGCCTTTGAATAGAGTTTTGATTATTTACATCGAACAAAATTATAAAAATATGATATACTTAATATATTAACAGGCACAAGATACTTATGACATCAGGTGGTCCTCATGCTTATTCAGTCAAAAACATACAAAAAATGTAAAAGAAAATTAAAAAAATATATATATATATATCAAAACAAAAAAAAAACATCTCAATATGTTAGTTAGGATTAGCAGCAGTCAACCCTAAGAGGTTGTTAGCATTTTACCAATAACCTTATATATATTTGCTAAGCGCTCTCTTCTACGAACATGTAAAACATATACCTACTTCCTTACTAATATTATAAAAGCGAAAGTTTGTAAGTATGGATGTGTGAGGAAGTTTGTTACTCTCTCACGCAAAAACTACTGAACGGATTTTAGTGAAACTTTACAATAATATAGCTTACACATCAGAATAACACATAGGCTATAATTTATAAAGATATTATGTGAATTGTTCAAAATATAACGATAAGTGTCGAGTAGGAAAAAAATCTGCCAAACAGACTTATTCTGGCGTGCGCTGCATAAACCTTTAGGTATCAGACGTACATAATGTACAACAGAAATTTTTAGTTTAAATTGTCATAAAAATGCCCGCAACAGCATATACTCGTAGAAATTTTTCCCACGCTTGGCAGGCGTCTTGGGGATCGCAGTAGAAGTTCTCAGTGCTTACTGAGGCGCTGCATCCCACGTCTGGTATTTTTCCCTTATTTTTTTTTTATTTTTTTATGTTATTGTGACGGAACAAGCCTGAGGCCCACCTGATGTTAAGTGGACTAACCTCTGCCTATAACAGACGCATTTCGTCAGCGACGAATTGCACTGTGCCCGTCTGAGACTGAGACTGACTCAGACGTTCAGTTGTTAGGTCTCATTAGCCTGTAATTTTTCTGGCTCTCAAGGACTGCTGCCGGAACACACTTTTAGGTGCTTGGCGACAGATTTTCTACTTGAGTGTGGTCGCTAGCCAGGCGGGCATTCGCAAAATGCCCTTCCACCATGCGGTGAAGCTCAAGCTCTGGGCGGGATTCGAACCATGGACCTGCTGCGCGGCAGTCCATAGTCAATGCCACTGAGCCATCACTGCTTCAAAATATGATTGGATATGATTGGCGTGCTTTGCACTCGCTAGGTTAATGAGCTGACAGACTTTAAAAGCATTGAAAATGACGCGAAAATTAAGACAGTTCATTAATGATAAAGCCACAGACAGTTCATTAATGATTATTCTATTAACGAATATCCGAATAAAATTAATGGTAGTTCGCTTAAAAACAAATAAAAAAACTGATTTACATGACAATCTTATTACACATGTTATAACATAATATTATTTTATGAATTAAATTATGACCATTTTATTAATAATTAATTCTCATTTTATCCTCTTTCGTTATTTGCTGTAACGGGGTCCCTATAAATCTATACCTATTATTTTTTAACACCTTGCAGTTTGCACTGTAGGTCTGCAATAAATATCTGAATATTAATCCATAATATTTAGTACAAGCGCCCCGTGGTTACACCCGATGGTGATGATAAAAAGTATAATATGTAATGATAACAAATATTTTTAAAATATTTTATGAAAACATCAAATTAATATTTTTTCGAGAAATTCTCGATCGTGCGCTCGTAGAGTCAAGACCTCGTGAGGGTGCTGCGTGTAGAATCGAAACGCGTCGTAAATTCTTCCGGTTTGGCTGCGTGGCGTTTGTGACGTCACGTCGGCTTAACAGGAAAATTAGGCGGAATTGTCACTAGATATATTTTTGTATTTTTTAAGTGTTTTATTAAAATATTAATTTGATGTTTTCATAAAATATTTTAAAAATATTTGTTATCATTAAATATGGATTAACGCCTGAATCTATTTATTTATTAGTATAATATGTGTTAATCCAGCGCCTCATCTACCTACATACCAAATTTAAGTCTGTTATCTGTTATAGGCAGAAGTTAGTCGCTTTACATCAGTTGGGCATCGAGCTGGTTCCGTAACAATAACAAAAAAAAGCTACACAGGAAAACTACTCACTGCGGATTTAGTAGCTGCATTGTATAATGATATCTCTGACCGTGATTCAATCCGTAATAAAACAAAGCAATTGTCCCGATGGGTCAGTACCAACAATAATAATTTACCTAAGTATTTATCTACTTACAAACCTCATTATCATTCTTCGTGGCAATAGGTGTGACTGATCGTGCATGTGATATTTATTAAATAGCTACCTTATTATTTTTTTTATTTTTTTTTTATGCCTGATAGGTTTGCCTTTGACCACTATCTCACCTGATGGTAAGTGATGATGTGGTCGAAGATGTTGTTCAGAATAACCTAGAAGTACTGGCTCTCAAGGACAGCTGCCGGAACACACCGTTAGGTGCTTGGCGACAGATTTTCTACTTGAGGGTGGTAGCTAGCCAGGCGGGCATTCGCAAAATGCCCTACCACCATGCTATAACGACTGCCATCCTAAGACAACAACCGGGACCGACGGCTTAACGTGCCCTCCGAAGCATGGAAACTCTCAGTAGTAATGTCACTAGGGGTCACCCATCCAACTCATGACCGCGCGCGACGTTGCTTAACTTTGCTGATCGGTTGAGAACAGCTAAGTAAACTTCGCTACGAGCGCTTCAATTAATTATTATTGTAAGGATAAAAAAATATAATAGAAATATACACTGGCGTTGTATTTGTATGACTCGCGTCGTTATGTTCCTAAGTTACTTTATATATTAATGTTACATGTATTTAAATCAAAATAATACATAATTAATATTATTATCGAAATATTCTTTTCGTGGGATACCACTGATAATACAAATCTGTCGCCAAGCACTTAACACTTCTGTATACTGTGCAATTTATATTCTAATAGGTTTCCGGCCGCGGCTCCGGTCGCGCGTGTGTTGCTTTGCTTATCACGCAAAACCTGAAGCAGTGATGGCTCAGTGGCTGCTGGTCCATGGTTCGAATCCCACCGCGGGCTTGAGGTTCACCGCGTGGTGGAAGGGCATTTTGCGAATGTCTGCCTGACTAGCGACCACCCTCAAGTAAAAAATCCGTCGCCAAGCACCTAACGGTGGGTTCCGGCAACAGTTCTTTAGAGCCAGTGAAATTACGGGCACTTGAGACTTAACAACTATGTCTCAAAGTGACGGGCACAGTGCAATTCGTGACTTTGTGACGAAATGTATCTGTTATAGGCAGAGGTTAGTCCGCTTAACATCAAGTGGGCCTCGAGCTTGTTCCATTACAATAACATTAAAAAATAAAACCTCTTTTTGCGCAGTTGGATAAAAACTATCCTATGTCCTTTCCCGGGTCTCAAACTATTTCCACACCATAATTCATCGAAATCGGTCTAGTCGTTTTTAAGTTTATTCGTTGCATACAAAAATCCAAAAATGCGAATCTTTCCTCTTTGTAATATTATACTGTAGATAGGTATTCAATTTATAGTGGACATAAAATATATATGTTATACAGCGATCTGTATTTCCATATTATAGAACCATAGTTAAGAGTGACTTAGCTTTCAATACACAGAAAAAAAGGAATACTTGAGCCATCGCAGTGTGTTTTTATTCAAGAATATTTGTGATTCATATATATTGAAAACAATATATTCTTGAAAACAGAACACAATATTCTCAGGAATATATTCTTGAATCAAAGTATATATTGCATTCTTCTTTGGAGAAATCGTTAAAGTGTTTAAATACGAATATGGTTAGTTTTGAATCCAAGAATCTTACCATAAATATTCGTAAGTGAAGCACCTTAATTACATTCGAACCAGAATATTTAAAAATATTTCAAGAAAGAATATAGAAATTTTATTTAGAGAATAAAATGTTGACAGAAGAATTCCTATTTTATTGTTAGAAGAATATTTTCGTTATCTTTAAATGATAATTTGAATACTTTATGTGAAGAAATATTATTTGGGTCAAAACAATATTCCTAAGAATATTCGAGTGTAATATCAAGACTCGATTATTTTTCAGTTCAGAATATATTCTTGTTGTAATACAGCATTGTCTTGAATTTATGAAGACAATGTATATTCTTGGCTAATGAAGTCTTTTTTTCTGTGTTGAATAGAATTTATTTTTTGTGTATCGTACCTACTACTTTTTCAAAGAAAGAAACGTTTTTGTCCTTCTTCTGAAAACTTGCATACATAAAAATCAAATTAAAAGAACTTAAACTCCGCCAAATGAAACACTTTGAAACATTTTTCAAGTTAAAGAAACCGCGAACAATGTGTTTCCGGACGTTACACTGTAACAGAGCTTTCATTTAACAAAAACCCGCTTAGAACCCCAGGGTCGGCAGCAGGAAGGTTTTTGTAGTAAAAAATTAATCCCACTTATCTTTCAACGCGTCCTTCCTTAATTTTTTTTTCTTATCAATATCATATCATCACTTAGAAATTTAACTTTCCAATAAACGTGGAGAGAGGTTAAGTATCCTCCATAATACATCCTTAAGTATAGGACTTATATGTCTATATATACGTATAATATGTGTATACCGACTTTTCAGCCAACGCCATAAATTGCTCGAAAAGTATATATTTATTAAAAGAGTGAAAAACCCGACTTCAATTTATTTATTTTCGTTCAATTGAAATGAAAACTGCAAGTTATATACTTGTATATGTTTATGGAATGGTTTTTTAAAGACCTTAATACTAATACGCCATTCGATTGGTTTGACAGTTTTTTTTATCTCACTAGTTGCGGCCCGCCCGGGAAGTAATCAAAAATTTCATTTTTTTTAATATATGCTTTAGCCTATGTTCATCAGGGATAATGTAGGAAAGTAATGAAAAAAATTCTCTAATCGGTCCAGTAGTTTATTCGTTACATACAAAAATACAAATCACTCCTCTTTATGATATTAGTGTATATTTAGATATGGTATCTAAAATCCGCCAGTTTGTTTTTTTTTTGTTGTCTACCTGGTGTCACAATCTCATCATCTCACACATTAAAATCGGTTAAGCCGTTTAGAAGTTATAGTGAAAGAAACTCACAATTATACACAAATACATACATGGACCCTGAAAACATATTATAACTCTTATTTTGAGCAGTCGTGTAATAAAGGGTCAATTTATAGTGAGTACTCGATTTAGCTACAGAAACCTAAAACAATGTTCTATCGCGGCCTATATTACGCACACTAAATTAATTAGCATAGACCGTGGCTTAAGACCCCTCAAATTTTAATTAGACCTGACTTTAAAAGCGATCCACTTTCTCAGAAGGTATTATAAAAATGTGATAAATGATAATATACATACAATCGTCAGATCCTTGACTACATTTACAACGTATACTTTGTCTATAACTAAAACTTCTCGTGTATACATAACAAAATTCGTGTCTCCTCCATAATGACATTGAAGGTTTTCTTCAAAGCCATATCAACCGATAGATTATTATAATATCTTTGAACGGTACATACCGTTTATAAATCAAAGAAAGGCGTATATGTGAAAAGTATTATTTTCTCAGATTGTCTTGCGATATGGACAGAGAAATTACTCTAACTGTCACGTTGCAGCGTGCGCTGTTACGCCTTAATTAAACGTCTGTTTTTCTAATTTGTTTGATTTTCGTACTGACCGGCAACGAGCCGATTTAATTTGGGGACTAAGGCGAATAGATGTTTAAATACTCGTATATCTATGTTTATTAAAAATACAAATAGGTATCTTTATTTGACATATCAATGTGGTACAAGTAAATTGTGAATCCATTGGCTCCAAACTAGTGTTAACTGTATTTCAGATCCAAAGGCTTCTCCCATAGAAATTATACATGTCATTATTATGCAGAAACCTAGAATATTAACAATGGTAAATTAGGTTAAAAAAAATTACAATTTAATGTAAATAAGATGTTCAGTAAAACATATAAAAATCAAAGGTTCTTGTATATAAAACAAAAAAATTAAATTAATTTTAAGTCAATTTATATTTTAATTCCAGATATGTACATTCAAAAATCGCCGTTGTAAATAGAAACTTAGCTTTTTGAATGCAAAATATTGGAGATATGATGGGTCTAAAACAAAATGAAACCCCGTCGCTTTATTCCTTATTACAAACCTGGTGAGCAATAGTCACAAAGTTAAAGTTTTCAATTCATTTTCAGAGTTTTAAAGGAGGACTGAAGACCGAAGTTCCGTTTGTCCAAGTCCCAGCAGACATTTGAAAATGGAAGAGAAGAAAGAAATCAATCTTGACTCGATCTTGGAGAGTCTGGGGCCTCACGGGAGATATAACCTTTTAAACTTTGTTCTGCTGCTGTATCCAATATTGTTAAGCAGTTTCTTTGAGTGCGGGTTTATTTTTGAAGCACAGCAAGTTATATACAGGTGAGTTATAGTTTAATTTTTCCTGTAAAAGTCATATAAATTGTTGTACTATCGCGAGCTAAGCGAAAATATATTTAACAAATTATTGGAGTACAAAATTTTATGCTCAAGGTGGGAATCGAACCCGCGTCCTCCGAAATCGTGTCGGATGCCTATACCTCCTCGGCCACCTGGACACGGCATTTGTAGCCGAAATTTCATACTCCAATCGTATTACTTTAACCGTCCAAGGGGACCGTGCGCGGCCATCAACCAGACTACTAGACTTCATCTGATCGAAAGAAGTGTTTTTTCAAACACTTAACTCTCGGTATGACGTCGCTACCCTTCTATATTTCTAAATATTATTACAAGCACTATCGCGTGCTAAGCGAAAATATATTTAAATTCCAATAATTTGTTAAATCATATAAATTGGTTCGAAATATCTTCCGCCTGTATGCTAGATATTAGAGAACGTGAATAGGTAAAATAGTATACTACGATAATTACCACACATTTAATCTACAATGTCTAGCGTTATTGTTAGTGTAGTTTGTTCCACGATTGTACCTGTATCAGCCGCCGGATTTTCCACTTCTGAACACACGCCTCCCCCATGATGGGGGGGCGTAATCGCCACGCTTGGCAGCTGTCTTGGGGATCGCTGTGAGATATCAGTTCCTCAGAAAACGCTGCTGACCACTTTCTGGTGTGTTACCCTTGATCGCCTCTTGACACCCACGGGTAGAGATGGGGGGGGGGGGGGGGGGGGTGACATTCAAGCCTGGCACCCCACGGGCCGATTTTACCTAATCGAGTAGAACTGTCTCGTTGCCCAAGTGTCGCTGTAGATAATGTGTCACGTTCAAAAAGTGGGGTCCCAGGATCGGCAAAGAATGAATGGTTTCTCCGAACTTATAGAAGTATTCAAAACTTATAGAAGTATTTAGGATCATAAAACTATACTCGATATATTACAATACACACATCAATTAGACAGGATGAATATTGTACTGGTATTAGATATCATATAGGTACTGTTAGCAACTTTACACCGGCGCTCAAGACTGAAGTTTTGCGTCATTGCAAATGAGTAAATAATCTTGTCAGCTCATCAGCTCATCATTCAGAGGACCTCACTGTTCTCACCCATCCTATCCTTTCATTCAAAATATTGGAATTAAAATTGTACCTTATTCCACCGACTTCATAAAAAATGAGGAGGTACTCAAAACGTCTGATTTTTTTTGTTTGTTACCTCAGAACTTTTGACGGGGTGAACCTATTTTGATGAATCTTTTTTAATTTGAAAGATGATGCTTACCGTGTGGTCCCATTTAATTTTCAATAAAATCGGTCTATATATGAGTTAAACTCCAATAACTGATAAGTGTTTTTCTATAATATTAATGATAATATATTCATTGACAATGAATGACAATCGATCCCATAAGTAGCAGCGTCACTAAAAAGGGTGAAAAAAAAAATTACTAAAAAATGGAACCATCTTAACACTCAAATGTGTGAAATTACGAAGTCGGTACCATGCGCACAATATTGTGATAATAGGTACTTTAGAGCTATTATGGTAATGACTTCAACAAGTTATTTCACACTTTGAGACCTTTGAGTGTAGAAGTCGGTTCCATTATTGAGCATAAAATAAACATTACTACCTTATTTTCATTACTGAGAACTTCAACCCTCTTTTATTCCCCTTCTCAACGAGCCTCCGACTCAATTAGCTCATAATTCTTATACGAACTAACAAATAATACATATAAGCAGCCATCAGACGTTTAAAAGTTTCTAGTCAGTGAAGAATCATTAAAATCGGTTCACCCGTTGTTTTCGAAGCGCTCGTAGTGAAGTTCACTTAGCTGTTCTCAACCGATCAGCAAAGTTAAGCAACATCGCCCGCGGTCATGAGATGGATGGGTGACCGTTAGTGACATTACTACTGAGCGCTTCCGTGCTTCGGAAGGCACGTTAAGCCATCTGTCCCGGTTGTTGTCTTAGGATGGCAGTCGTTATAGCATGGTGGTATAGGGCATTTTGCGAATGACGGCCTGGCTAGCTACCACCCTCAAGTAGAAAATCTGTCGCCAAGCACCTAACGGTGTGTTCCGGCAGCGTTCCTTAAGAGCCAGTACTTCTAGGTTAGCCTGTACAACATCTTCGACCACATCATCACTTACCATCAGGTGAGATAGTGGTCAAAGGCCTGATAGGTCCAGGCATAAAAAAAAAACCCAGTCAAAAGTTATGAGGTAACAAACATAAAAACACAGTCGATTGTATCGGTACTCCTTTTTTGAAGTCGGTCAATAAATAGAAACCTGTGGTTTAAAAGTATCGCAGTATAAGGGCTTTATCTGTGCGCTCTGTAAGTATATTGTGATGTGTCCGGTCGTGCGGTTAGTTAACAGTTGCTATGAATAGTTATTTTTAATATCTATTAATAGCTCTATATATAATCTGATAGAATCGGGTTTGACCACTCTCCCAGCTGATGGTAAGTGATGATGTGGTCGAAGACATTGTTCAGGCTAACCTATGGGTTGATACCCACCGCCGCACCGGCTTCAGCTTCCTTTTTTTATTGCTTATAGGTTAGCCTTTAACCCTAATCTCACCTGATGGTGAGTGATGATGTCGTCGAAGGTGTTAACAGGCTTAACCTAGAATTACTGGATCTCAAGGACAGCAGCTGGAACATACTGTTAGGTGCTGGGCGATAGATTTTCTACTTGAGGGTGGTAGCTAGCCAGGCGGGCATTCTCAAAATGATCTACCACCATGCTATAAAGACGGGAACGATGGCTTAACGTGCCTTCCGAAGCACGGACGTGTTAATTAGTAATGTCACCCGATCACCCATCCAACTCATGACCGCAGCGGATGTTGCTTAACTAACTGATTGGTTAAGAACGGCTAAGAAAACTTCGCTACGAGCGCTTCCAAGTAGTAATATATGATTAGGTACAAACCACTACGTGTGCTCATCGCACTAATAAGTGATTCTATAATTTGAGCCCTTATTGCTGTTTGTGTAGTAGCAGTTACATGATTATGTTGTCATGCATTGGTATTAGCGTTGGCAATTATTGCCATTTCCTCTTTTTATTTATTGCTATGAGTCATTAGTCATCCCGATTAGTATCTCTCCAAATAGTCACAGAGCAATTTAATATTGTAAGGTTTCCATCACCTGCTATGCGGATTACATTACAAAAACACAAATATACGATAGGAGAAATTTAAATTATGTGCGGGATTCGAACCCACGTCCATCCACCCCTTGAGCCTGGGTATGCTCTAACCAATTGAGCTAACATGACATGTCGTCATAACTCAAATCTTTCCTATCGTTCTTTCACCATCATATTGGGATGGAGCGACATCTATAGTAGTTGCAAAATTGGTCTTATTTGTAGTATACTTGCGTTGTACTACAAACAAGACCAATTTTGCAATTGATTTTATACTTGTAAATGATGACGCAACCTCATATATTTAATATTGTAAGGTTTGCAATAACGCCTGCTATGCGGATTACTATGGGTTCGAATCCCGCACATGACTTAAATTTTTCCTATCGTATATTTTGTGTTTTTGTAAAGTCACAGAGTAAATTTCAGTAGGGCCCATTCTCAACGGTACAACACTGCAGTTGTACCTACCATTAAGTTCCGATCCCCCAATGTCTCTCGGCAGCGAGACAAGCCGAGGTCCAAACCACAGTGGTGCCCTTGAGCTCGCTGTCAACTCCCCGATAGTAGCGGAGCGATTTCGGGCTCCTGGACTATAAGAGAGCCTTCCCTCGCCCAAAATCCGGTGGAGCTGCACGACCGAAAGCGGTAGACAGCATCTAAGTCCTCCCAGTTCCCAGCAGTTACTTGATTATGTTAGAGTTAGTCATGCATTGGTATTAGCGTTAGCAATTATTGCCATTTCCTTTTATATATATTTCTATGAGCCATCAGTTTCAAAAAGACGAGCTTTAAATGCGTTCGATAATGAGTTTAAAAGTAATAGATAGAGATCAGTACGATATCGATTACACCGATAGACTTTTACTCGTAGACATGGCTTTTAGATGAAAGCGATAAGCGACGAGATAGATAAGATAACTTCTGATAAGGTTTTTAACAACCTTTGTAATTCCGGATATTGGAAATATGCAATTTATGGCATCCTTTGCTATCAGCTTTTTGTGGACAATGCATTTGGTATCTATTTATTTATATTTCATACATAGAACGTCGTATAAATTCTAAAATATTTTTACGTTTTAAAATATTTTTTGAGTAGATAAATAATAATATTCAACAAATGTTTAAGTAACCCATTGAATACGAGTACTTTTAACTGCGTCTTTGCCTGAGAAGTTCCAGAATGAGAGAGAAATAACCGACTTCTCGTCTCTGGGCCGCTACTACGATTCGACGAAGTTTAGTTTTTCGTGTTTCGAGCGACACAGACAATGAAAATTGAATTCGCGGTACGAAATTCGTTGTTTGATGTAGTCTGTGGTAGGATCGCAACGTTCAACACAAATCTTGCCAGATAGGGAATCTCCCATACTACTCTGAGAACGCTGTTATGCCTCAATCAGTTTTAAGTCTTAATTCCGAGAAGTTAAAGAACATTTTCACATGGTAAGAGTCTGAGAGTCCTAGTTATGGATCAGCGAGACGTGTAGCTACTGATTTAGAAAATACAGGTTAGATATTTAGAATTTACGATGTCTTTGTTCTCCATAGGTATTTATATCCTCATTAGTATTAGTGTTATTTCTGCATATTTAGAACTCGAAAAAACTCTAGGTGAGCCGCCAAGAGAATGCGTTTGACACTTCGTGTTTGCATTGTCATAGTGGCTTTTAAATGGAGTAAAATATACATTAAAAATAATTTTAGACATTTAAAATCTCGACTGACACAATATCACATTCAGACTGCCTATGTTACTCTTTCCTGTGGAAATAAAATTGATAAAACTAACCGTCGAATGCATTCTATCAGCGGCTGCACTGTACCAAAATTCAAAAGTGACAGTTCGCGAGAAAGATTTCATCATTAAAGGTACTCAGTTCTAGTATTATCAAAGATATGGTAGTAGGGCATTTTGCGAATGCCCGCCTGGCTAGCTACCACCCTTAAGTAGAAAATCTGTCGCCAAGCACCTAACGGTGTGTTCCGGCAGCTGTTTTTGAGTGCCAGTAATTTTAGGTTAAGCCTGTTATCACCTTCGATCACATCGTCACTTACCATCAGGTGAGATTGTGGTCAAAGGCTTACGTAGGAGGAATAAAAAAAAGACCTATTAAAATAACATTATCCTTCTTCCAGATGCGAGGTAGAGGGCTGCGATAATAGATTCAGCGACACCTCCTGGCTCCAGAACGCAATCCCACTGAACCCTCTTACGGACAAACCTGACTCGTGTCTCCGATATGTACCGGCAAACGTTACACTTGACAAATGTGATGCTTCAGAGTTTACTAACAAGACTGTGGCCTGTGATAAATATGTGTATGAAGAAAGAGAGTCTTTGGTTAAAGAGGTAAGAATTTTATTCCACTACGTTATATCTCTATATACTCGTAGTCTTAAAATGTTAACGTAACGTCTGGTGATCCAACTCAACCAATAAATAAAATACTGTACTATTCTATATCAGCTGGATTTTCCACTGCTTCAGCAGTGGAAAATCGGTGTTCACATAGCCTCCCCCATCATGGGAGGGGTTTGCCATAATCCCCACGCTAGGCAGGCGTCTTGGGCATTGCAGTGTGAGGTACCAGTTGCTCAGAAAGCGCTGCTGTTCACTCTTTGGTGTGTTACCCTTAGTTGCCTCTAACGACACCCATAGCAGGGGTAGAGATGGGGGGTGACATTCTAGCCCGGCACCACGGACATAAATAAATACTCATAAATATAAATACAATATTCTCTAATAAATATGCGAGGCATTATTGCTAGACTTTTATATTAAATTTCTATATTATATCAAACAGCTATTTATTATAATGTTTAAGAAATTTCTTAACTCTTAAATATCAAAAGAGAAGGTATTTTCAATAGCAACGCATTATACGTAACTTTATATTAAAGTTTTCAATCTCAATGATTAATTTTAGTTGGGTAGAGACTAGAGCATACTTCCAAATTCGTCCGTCAAATAGTTTCATTGGTAACTCTTAATTATCTAAAATAGTATTTATCAATGAACATAGCTATAAACTTCGATGACTTTATAATTGAAACTATTGTCGATGTACCTAGTCCGTTATTGACGAATACACACGCGTTGAAGAGTAACTTTGTTTCCGAGATACGAAGATTTTGTGTAAAATATAAAACACGGTACCGACTTGTGACAAGTTGGGATTTGTTGGGTTTTTATACTAGTGAGCTCAGAGTGTTTGAATCAGCACGGCGATGATGTGATGAGTTCAAAAATATATCACTACATAGTATAAAACAAAGTCGCTTTCTCTGTCCCTATATCCCTATGTATGCTTAAATCGTTTAAACTATGCAACGGATTTTGATGCGGTTTTTTTAATAGATATCGTGATTCAAGAGGAAGGTTTATATGTATAATAACATCCATTAAATAGTGGAGAAATACTGTTATTTTTGTTTTTAATTTTGTTTCTAATGTGATGTCGTAAATAATTACATTTTTTCCGCTTTCATTGCAAACGCAGGCTGAACCCTACGAGATTTATAAAAATAATGTACTAAGTATTGTACACATTGAAAAGTTCTACAGAAAACTCCGCTATGGTATATGTCTATCTCTTATGGATATCCCACAATTTTTTTTTGTCATTTACTTTTTACGACAAATAATGGCAAATTTTCGAATTGATTTTAACCAATACAGCAATAATCCTTATCTAATTAAATACTTTAAATATATTGTTGATTTAATATAGATCTATATGGCCCTTTACAGCGTATGATTTAAATGAATATTTTCGAAGATATTACAGATTTAAAAATTGCCGGACGTATCGTTGCGGCGGTTCCGGCCGGCCCGGGCGGCGGGAGCGTGTAGTAGTGTAAAAATGTAAAGAGTAAATAAGTAAAAATGTAGTGTATTAATTTAGATATTCCTAAAATAGCAGGAAATCTTCATGGTTTAGGGAAAGAAGAATTGTTTTACTCTAAATTTAACGCGTGCGGGCCACGGGCAGTAATGAATAAATCAAAAGTACTGGATCGATTTTAATCATTTTTTCAGTGAATGACATGGGCTATAATTTTATACCCGTGCGAAGCCGGAGCGGGCCGCTATTGCAGTTTTAGTAGGCATATATGATATAGCTTTTGTTTAATTTCTAAACACAACTTTATTTTAGTATTTCGTTTCTAATTACTATTTACTATACAAAGTGACAATCCGTCCAGAACGATATGGTGTGATTTAGAGGAACCGAAGAAATCAGTAAACAAATGATATGCAAAACGATATGATCGCGAACCGATTCGAATTATACGATGAACCTGAATTACGTTATTTATTTAATCATGACAAATTAATGTTGAATAAACTGATAAGTCAGTATCACAGCTTACCTGTCTCCTAAAATCATATGACCAGAAAACGAAATACAGTATATATAACGAACGTAACAAAGATACAAATAATTTGTCATCCTAGCACGCCAACGTTCTAAAATTATTTTGTTTATCGATTTTTATCTGCTATCCTTATCAATAAATTACTTGAATATAAATTCAAAATGCAGTTTTTTAACTGTAGTATGACTTTATTAACAAAACATTACAAACTATTGTAATAAGACTCATCCTGCTAATACATTTATGTATATACTATAGTAAAGACACTTCTTTCTTGATACCTATATTATAAATCGACTTCACTACACTACGACTCAACAAGAACTGCCTGTTAGCCCGATAATCTCCTCATCACAAATTCCCCCCCTTGAACAGTTGGCGGGAATACCACAAGACAACGTGTTTCCGGAGGCCGTTTTTATTTAAAACTAAGAACTTTTTCTTTTCTTAAAATCTTGGCATAGAGTAGAAAATATCGGATATCTTTTTTTTTATTCCTTATAGGTTATCCTTTGGCCAATATCTCACCTGATGGTTAGTGATGATGTGGTCGAAGATGTTGTTCAGGCTAACCTAGAAGTATCATGACTCTATATACAACAGTACAGCTACAGCGACAAAACCATTTAGACAACCTAAAAGCAATTGCAATTGCAGATGTTTATTAAAATTATTACTCTTGTTCACCTACATTTAATGTTATGTGACTCAAGTTTCTTGACTTATAAATGATCAGGTTACTGAATATGTCATTGAGGTATCTTAAGATGATAAAATATCTTTAGATTCTGACGCATACTTAATTCTTCAAAGAACAATACGTTCCACTATTGTTAATGAAAGGAGATAAAATTGATTTCATACTGTGACAATGTACATTGGAGTACTTCGTTTAATGAATGACAGGATGTTGTACTGTGACCTTTCAACAAATTTAATGAAAACATAGGTACATTCACGTTTTGTTTTATATTATGATTCTCACGTGACGACAAGCAAATCGTCGGCCATAGATATGCCACAAGCCTGTTAAAATTAGGGTGTATACCATTTGACGCTAAATTCGTTATTTTCGATAATTTTGATCACATTTTATGTCTATGGTTCTTATTAATTGTGGATTCATAGAGACAAATGAAGTACGCCCTTATATGGTCCTAGCTTTCGGGCTGCGGTATGTCAATTATCGCGCAAAACCATGAACCTCTTTATGTTGTATAAAAACTATCCTATGTCCTTCGCCGGTTCTCAAACTATTTCCCTACCAAATTTCATCCAAATCGGTCCAGTAGCTTTAAAGTTTATTTGTTGCATTCAAAAATAAAAATTCCCCTTTATAATATTAGCGTTTTTATATGCCTGATAGGTTAGCCTTTGACTACTATCTCACCTAATGGTAAGTGATGATGTGGTCGAATATGTTGTTCAGGCTAACTTAGAATGTAGATGTAGATAACCAGATTCTCCCATATAGTAGTTCATAGTCCAGCTGTTCTTGCTTACTATAATAAGTACACTGCATTACATGGCTGTTTTTTTTTATTTTTTTTTTATTATATAAATCTACACTCCACAGACTCCAGGGTCCGTGCCTTTTTTTAATTATGACCATATTTTATTTACAAACTAGATACTTACAATATATAGGAAACATGCAACATTCTAAAAGAGAACAGTGTTAAAAGAACATTTTTTTTTTCCGATAAATGTCATTACCACTTGCATCCAGAGCAGACCAGTGTCCTCTAGCAGCACCCGTTCACGAGTTGACGCATGTGCCAGCCATCGCCTTCCTCAACCATTTTTGAGGGAAGATGGCGACCCGACACACAACACCGCCGCTAGACAACACCTTTATGTGAGCTTGACCGCTCTGGATACCCGTGCCAACGATTACAATTTGGGATTACTCTACTTTTTTGTGTCATTCCCCCACGTCACATTGTAACAGGGTCTCCATTACCACGCTGTTTCGAACTCTCACAATATTGTGTACAATAATACAATAATACAATTTTAACTTTCACAGTGATATCACTGTGAAAGTTAAAATTGTATTATTTAAAGATTCTACTGCCGTGTTATGCTCAAAGAGTGTAGAGAGAGACAATGAACAAGAAACTCGAAATAAGGTAATACTCGTATGATGGACTAAGATTTTTCTATGAATGAAGGCCTCAATATCCCTAAGCTCTGTCTTACAAGAAAGGCATGGTGGAAGGGCATTTTGCGATTGCCGACCTGGCTAGCTACCACCCTCAAGTAGAAAGTCTGTCGCCAAGCACCGAAAGGTGTGTTCCGGCAGTAGTCCTTGAGAGCCAGTGAAATTACAGGCACAATGAGACTTAACAACTATGTCTCAATGTGACGGGCGCAGTGCAATTCGTGACTTGTGATGAATTGCAACGGTTATAGGCAGAGGTAAGTCCACTTAACATCAGGTGGGCCTCGAGCTTGTTCTGTCAAAATAACATAAAAAAAGAGGTTTGTCATGTAAGACAGTGTTTAAGGACAGTACACATAATAAACTTTAGCTCCAGATAGGTATGTACCGCTTTAATGAAACTTAGATTACAGTTTGAAATAAGAACTATAAGTTCTTTATTTAAAGTAGAAGAAAAAGTAGGGTCACCACGCTAACAATAACAAAGTTGGCAAGAGTTTTTCTTCTACGTTATGAACGAAAAACCTTCTCCGTAGCTTTTTTATTTCTCTATGGTTCCACCATATAACCATTATTGTAAAAAAATAAGGCTAGGATCCTTATCTTCATTTATACTATTGGATCATCAAATAATCATTAAAAAGATTTTGAAGCGCTCGTAGCGAAGTTTGCTTAGCTGTTCTTAACCGATCAGCAAAGTTAAGCAATGCCCGCCGCGGTCATGAGTTGGATGGGTGACGGCTAGTGACATTACCGCTGAGCGCTTCCGTGCTTCGGATGGTACGTTAAACCGTCGCGTCGGTCCCGGTTGTCGTCTTAGGATGGCAGTCGTTATATTGATGGTAGTGCATTTTGCGAGTGCCCGCCTAGCTAGCTACCACACTCAAGTAGAAAACTTGTCGCCAAGCGCCTAACGATGTGTTCCGGCAGCTGTCCTTGAGAGCCAATAATTCTAGGTTAGCCTGAACAATATCTCCAACCACATCATCGCACTTACCATCACGTGAGATAGCGGTCAAAGGCTAACCTATCTAGCATAAAACAAAACTTAATGTGTTCCAGCAGTCTGCTAACAACATCGAAGCAGTGATGGCTCAGTGGCATTGGCTATGGACTGCCGTGCATCAGGTCCATGGTTTGAATCCCGCTGTGGGCTTGAGCTTCACCGCAAGGTGGAAGGGCATTTTGTGAATGCCCGCCTGGCTAGCGACCACCCTCAAGTAGAAAATCTGTCGCCAAGCACCTAACAGTGTGTTCCGGTAGCAGTCCTTGAGAGCCAGAAAAATTACAGGCTAATGAGACCTAAGAACTGGACGTCTCAGTGTGACGGGCACAGTGCAATTCGTCGTGGACGAAATGCGTCTGTTATAGGCAGAGGTTATTCCACTTAACATCAGGTGGGCCTCAGGCTTGTTCCGTCACAATAACATTTAAAAAAAAACCTAGAGGGGTCACAGCGACCAAGCCTAACCTAAAAATGTGTCATTTATGTTTCAGTTTAACCTAGGCTGTCAAGAATGGAAGCGAGCATTAGTTGGGACAATCCATAACTGCGGCATGTTCATGGCAATGTTGTTTACTGGAGCCATATCTGATCGCTTTGGAAGAAGAGTGGCCGTTGGGTTTGCAGCTACAGCTAGTTTCATATTTGGTTTTGCCAGATCCTTTGCACCTGGATACTTGACATACGTGACTATGCATTTCTTAGAGGCTGGATTTGGAGGAGGGTTGTACCCTTCCGCGTATGTTTTTAGTAAGTATAAGTTTTTAATCAAAATAGGCGCGTTTCTTTATGGTTATTGTGTAATAATAAAGTTTTAAAACACGATTATAAAACCACGTATAATCTGGATTTATTTGTTGCTACTTATGTGATCTTTGACAGATTTACTGAGGAACTTTTCCGATAAATACTGATCAAAGGATAGTTTATAGTATATTGCATGGTGGTACGGCATTTTGCGAATGCCCACCTGGCTAGCTACCACCTTCAAGTAGAAAAACTGTCGCCAAGCACCTAACGGTGTGTCCCGCAGCTGTCCTTGAGAGCCAGTCCTTGTAGGTTAGCCTAAACAACATCTTTGACCTCATCATCTCTTACAATCAGGTGAGATAGTGGTCAAAGGCTAGCCTATAAGCTATAAACAATAAAAATAAAATATCGTTAAATCAACGATGTCAAGTTGATTGCTTATATTGATTTTACTTAACGGTAACTACTTTCAGGTTCTGCATTATATGTCTTAACCAATTATTTTTCTTTTCAGTCGTAGAGCTAGTTGGTCTCAAACAGAGAGTCCTAGTTTCTGCCATGTGTAATATGACATTCGTCGTTGGAGTAGTCCTCATTGCAGTTCTGGCTTGGTGTGTGACCAATTGGAGAACTTACATCCTGATCCTGTACTGCCCAGCTATTATAGTTTTCATCTATGTCTGGTTCATGAACGAAAGCGCTCGATGGCTATTAAGTAAAGGGAGACGAGACGAAGCAATAGAGGTCTTGAGAAAAGCTGCCAAACTCAATAACCTTGACCCACGACAGCTTGATTTAGACGCTTTGGGAGATCCGTTACTGAAACCTGAAAACCAAACGAATGATAAGAAATCTCAATTCCATAAAGCAGTGCGCTCGAGTATAATATGGAAACGACTTCTGATCTGCTCGTTTTTGTGGATGACTTGCTCGTTAGTGTACTATGGGTTTTCGATAAACTCAGTTTCTTTGAGCAGCAACAGATATGTGAGCTTCATGTTGGTGACGCTGGTAGAAATCCCGGCGTACATTGTCGTTGTGATAGTTCTTGATAAATATGGGAGAAAGAAGACTTTGTTTACAACTTACGTGACTTGTGCGGTTATGAGTTTCCTGTTCGCGTTTTTACCGAGATGTAAGTATTGATAACTATTTAATTTCATACACATTAAGCCTTCATGTTCACTTTTGAAGCTATAGAACGCACATTGGGAGATATTTAAATTATCTTGGCCTTAATAGTAACAAATATTTTAAGAAAACATTAAATTTATATTTTAGTTACACATAAAAAATATATGTCACGTGACTATTGCGCCTAATTTTTCCGTGACGTCACAAACGCTACACAGCCAAACCGGTAGAATTAGACGCATTTTGCTTCTACACGAAGCATTCTAAGGAGGTTTTGACCCTTCGACCGCACGATCGAGAATAGAATATTCTAGTTTTACTAAAATAATGATTTAATGATTTATTAAAAATCGTTTTGAAGTGGCACAATAGCGATTGCTATGAACTTCCATACACTTCCGAACTTGAAGGAGGTTCGCGGTTCGAACCCGCTGTGATCTAGACCGCATGGTGGCTAGGCATTTTGCGAATGCTCGCCTGGTTACCTCATAGCTACCCTCAAGTAGAAAATCTGTCATCAAGCACCTAACGGTGTATTTCGATAGCAATCCTTCAAAGCTAGTACCACGAAGGTTAAGCCTGTTTATCATCCTTGACTCATCATCACCTGCCAACAGATGAGGTAACGGTCGGAGAATAAACTAAACTATCAACTGTAAGAAAAGTCAGTACAAAGAAATGTTCGGAATAGTTGAAGTCCATTTGTAAATCCCTCAGACGTTTTTCATTAGATCAGCTGGTATATAAATCCGGTAATAACTAGAATGTGTCGGTTAAGAAGTTCATGACTTTGCAACTAGAAAAAGGCAGATGTATTAGAAATTAAAAGCGTGCCATTATTGTAAATGTAGAGAATCTATTTAATGATTGATTAGTTATTGTTTACGCCACGCTCCTATATTTTTGCACGATCTGCATCTTCACGTAATTAAATTAGCAGCCGATTGTAAGATAAACATTTAAATAATATTTGTTGAGTATACACTGATAATTTTCAAGGTTTCTTATGTGATGTCATAAATAAACACAATTTTTGCGCTTTGCAAACACTGACTGAACCCTACGATATAGATCAAAATAATGTACTACAGTATTAAACTCCTTAAAATGGTCTATAAAAAAGTCTCCAATGGTATATGTCTATCTCTTTGGGATAACCGACAATAACCATTTGTTATTTATTACTTTTTACGAGAAATTTACTAAGTGATTATAAGCAATACATCATTAATCCTTTTATTTAAAGTACCTCAAATACATAGTGCATTTAATATGGATTACTGTGAACGTTGTTTATGACATTCTGTAGTATATTTAGTATCAGCGTTGCACCCGTGCGAGGTCGGGGCGGGTCGCTTGTATTATATAAATAAGTTATAGTTATACAGGGTTATTGGTAAAATGCTAACAACCTCTTAGGGTTGACTTCTGCTAGTCCTAAGAAACATTTTGGGATTATTTTTTTGTGTAACACAGTAATCCATATTAAATGCACTATGTATTTGAGGTACTTTAAATAAAAGGATTAATTAAATTGGGGAATGTTATTGTAAAACTAGTTAATATAATAAAATAAAAATAAATCTAAAAATAGTACGGACCACGAGTCTGTCGTGCGATAATTAATTATATTAAAAAAAAAAGGATTGATGATGTATTGCTTATAATCACTTCGTAAATTTATCGTAAAAATTACTGAATAACAAATGGTTATTGTCGGTTATCCCAAAGAGATAGACATATACCATTGCGGACTTTTTATAGACCTTTTTAAGGAGTTTAATACTGTAGTACATTATTTTGATCTATATCGTAGGGTTCAGCCAGCGTTTGCAAAGCGCAAAAATTGTGTTTATTTATGACATCACATTAGAAACCTCTAAAATTATCAGTGTTTCTCTACTATATTATGCATATAAACCTTCCTCTTGCATCACTATATCTATTAAAAACCGCATCAAAATCGGTTGCGTAGTTTTAAAGATCTAAGCATAAGGGACAGACAGCGGGAAGCGACTTTGTTACTATGTAGTTATTTAATTGTTGTAGTAAATTTTTATGTAAGGTAATAAAGTCTCGGTCAGCCTGAACAAAATCTTCGACCACATCATCACTTACCATCAGGTGGGATAGTAGTCAAAGGCTACCCTATCAAGTATAAAAAAAAACATTATCACATAAAATCTGCCCACAAAACGTTTAACTAATACATTACAACCGTGCTTAAACACCATAGTTCCTGTTATTGTAGCTTTTTCTACCTTGAATATAATCTACCATCGACAAAAACCCTTCCTGCAACTCAATTCAATGCCCTATAACCTTAGGATAGGGTACATATTAGGAAAACCTGTTGAAGTCGATGATTCATATATACACGTGTTAAACATAATAGGGTGTGATGATTTAGTACCGCAGGCTAAGCCCAATAACTGACATAACAATGACCACGAACACGCAGTACCATCCTGATTAATAACATCGATTAACAAGATCTGTATATTTAATTAATTTAATTTTATCGATAAGATATCGATAGGATAATACAATACTATCGAGTATTAGATAGATAGAGGAAATATGTGGTGTAATGAAAAAACCGGCCGAGTGCGAGTCGGACTCGTGCTCCGAGGGTTCCGTACAAACCTGGAGGTATATAAGTAAAAGTTATGGTATTTTTATTGTTAAATGAAATCCTTAGAATTAATAAATTATCAAAAATATTTAAATAATTTAGTAACAAAATATTTTGCTTATATGATGTTGCTAAAAATGTATGCTTTTCGCAATTTTTCCTTTATCTGTGCTATAAGACGTTGCTTCGTACCAAATTTCAAGATTCTGAGTTCTCGGGATGTGCCCTGTAGGTATTGATTCCCTTGCGAATGTCGAAAATTTGCGGCATAAACTGCGATATCTTTTGATTGCGACAGCGTAGAAGTTTAATATTTTCACAGCTCCAAGGGACAGTAGACCTAAGTAATTGATAAGAATTTCAGCTTGATACCTCCACGCGTTCCTGAGAAAAAGGTCTTCACATATAGACGGAACTATGGTGTTTAAGCACGGTTGTAATGTATTAGTTAAACGTTTTGTGGTCTGATTTTATCTGATAATGTTTATTGTTACCTTACATAAAAAATTAACAACAATTAAACCACTACATAGTAACAAAGTATAGGTACCTACGGTTAAAATGTGGTCAAAGGTCGAAAATTCCAATATGTGTTATTTATAACAGTTAAGATCAATTTTTTAATAAAGTTTAATTTTAATACGAAGATAGTACCTACAACATATCTTGTAGAAAAACGTAATACCCGGAGAGAACAACCGGAACTGTTAAAAGGGGAGAATGATAAAGCGAAATTCAGGCCTTCGACTTCAGATGCTTCGCTTATCAAGCAAATCGGGACAATTCAATATTTATTGATGTTTACGATAACAGCTCTATCAGAGATGGTAAAAAATCATATAAAATAAAACTTGTACGCCATAGTTTGATTTCGATTGACAAATAATTGACCTAGATTTTGTACTTTAACGGCACGCTTTCGTCAGCGAAAAGTTCTGTACCACTTTCATAGTTATTTTACTAGTTTCGCAGATGTGAAAATATACGAAAGTAATTGCGTAGGTAGCGTTACTAATTACCCGTGGGGTGCTGGGCTAGAATGTTACCCCAAAACCCATTGATGCCGTTGTGTCGTAAGAGGCGACTAAAGGCAAAATACCGGAAGGTGGGCAGCAGCGCCTGAGGTACTGATATCTTAAACTATCCATCACCAAGACATTCGAAATGCTTGGGGATTATGGCAAAGCCCCCTTCAGCGGGGAAGGCTGTATTCAGCAGTGGACAATCCGGCTGATACAGTACATTTACTACATAATCTTTTCGAGACAGGATCAATATGCATAGTCAAGTGATTCTATCTAATCATAATTGATGACAGAGTCACAGAATAAACCAATAGTTTTATTAAGAGCACAATACTAGACATGATTCATGAATTACATTCTTAATAGATACTACCTACTATTTGTTTGATACATTGCAAAGTCGTCAAAAATACTGAATAATAGTAAATATAGTATTTCCCGAGTAGTAATCATGATATTGCATCAGCCGGATTGTCCATTGAAGCGCTCGTAGCGAAGTTTACTTAGCTGTTCTCAACCGATCAGCAAAGTTAAGCAACGTCGCGCGCGGTCATGAGTTGGATGGGTGACCGCTAGTGACATTACTACTGAGCGTTTCCGTGCTTCGGAGGGCACGTTAAGCCGTCGGTCCCGGTTGTCGTCTTAGGATGGCAGTCGTCTGGCTAGCTACAACCCTCAAGTAGAAAATCTGTCGCCAAGCACCTAACGGTGTGTTCCGGCAGCTGTCCTTGAGAGCCAGTACTTCTAGGTTAGCCTGAACAACGTCTTCGACCACATCAGCACTTACCATCAGGTGAGATAGTGGTCAAAGGCTAACTTATCAAGAATAAAAGAAAAATGCGTCACTTCGACTAATATGTTGAGTAAGAAATAGTAACACGTGGAACAGAGATCGTGATGATTAAAAATATCTTTATCGGCAGATAGTCATCTTAATAAGAGTGTCACGTACTTTGTTCTGAGTAGATAAAGGTTGTAATAAGATTAATGTTCTATAAATAGATTGGAGAAAAGATGCTTAGTGTTTTTTAAATGGTTTGTGAGTTTGATTCGATTATAGAATTACTAGAAAACGATTATTCTGTTATGTATGAATAAATTGACTTTAATAATGTTTTTTTTAATTGTTTATTTTTAGCGCTACATATTGTATGCTAAGCGAATGATTGTTTTTGTTTTAAGTAACTTTTTAGAGTTCTGCACATAGCCTGGTCTAGGTCTGTCTAAGGTCTGTCCCTCGATTTCACAGATATTTTGTACCTACAGATTTGATGAAATTATGTTTTGTCCATTACCGCAATTAACTTTTTTTTAATTTTATTTATTATTTACATTACTGCTACTAATGATTATTATTTAAATATTATAGTAACGTACCTTGTATGCAAGGATGTGTTGAAACAAATAATGATTTAATGATGTTGTTCAAATGTTTAAAAAACTTTAAACCCATCAAGTAGTGTCGTTGATGTTTCTTTTGTTAATATCTAAATGTTTCTTGCACAGATTCTAAAATATAGTTACTGATTTTAAATTGTTCAGAATCATAGTAGTGATTAAGCTTTTATGCAACATATATTAAAACAAAATAGTAATGGCTCAGTCAGCAATTCGCGGTCCATGGTTCGAATCCCGCCCCGGGCTTGAGCTTCACCGCATGGTGGAAGTGCATTTTGCAAATGCCCGCCTGGCTAGCGACCGGGTGGTCGCTAGCCAAGTCAAGTAGCTAGGTCAAGTAGAAAATCTGTCGCCAAGCTCCTAACGGTTTGTTCCGACAGCTGTCCTCGAGAGCCAGTAATTGTAGGTTAAGCCTGTTAACACCTTCGACAACATCACCACTTGCCATCAGGTGAGGTTGGGGTCAAAGGCTTACCTATCAGCAATTGAAATAAAAAAAAAAACAAAGTATAGCTTTGGATCTTATGAAAAACTTCACAATTAGAGACCAAATGGATGAAATACTTCCGAACTCGCCACTAGTGGTGATAAAAACCTATTTAATTTACTTGTCAATTCACCGCCCCTTCTGTCAAATATAACAACTGTTCTATCCATATCATAACACTTACCTATGTCATTATATATTGTTTAAAATTGACCTAAACGGACACTAAAGATCCTGGCCAAGTTTGCAAATTTTCTAGGAAAAAATGTTCACAGCCTGATGGCTCGTACAAAGTGACATTTTCCCTAACAGATTCCGTTTGGATGTCACAGCTGACTACTGGTCGATTCCGCTGTATCTGGTCGCCAAGTGGAGCGTGACCCTGGCCTACTCCTCGGTCTACATCTACGTGTCCGAAGTGTTCCCGACCAACATGAGGCAGACGTTGATCAGCTTCTGTTCTACAGCAGGCAGGATTGGATCCCTGGTTGCTCCTGTGACACCGTTGTTGGTAAGTAAAATTGTCATAACTATACTATAACCATAGAGAAAGTACTATTAAGAGTGACAAAGATCATACGTGACAGCGTACACCGATAACTAAATACCAGCTTGCGAAAGATGTCGCTAAGTGTATCAAATCACATAAAATAACCAAATTACATTTTTAATGGCCGTCCTAAATCTCACAAAGACTACTCGCACTCGTGTTGGAACGAAAACAAATGGCTAGATGGCGTTATTTGCCATATATTTTACATACAGTGCAGTGCCATCTATCAATAAACTTATGAATCGTGGTAAATTATCCATAAAAAACAAATTTATTGCAGCAGCATTTTAAAACAATAATTCGTATTCAAAAAAAAACAAGACATCTTTTGGGCCTGTTTACCATCGATGAAATTCAAATTGATCGGGTTTAAGTGTCGAATCCAAAATTTCCAGGCTGCGAGTCAGCGCCATCTGGATATAATACAAGATTTGAGCTTATTCCGGCGTACGTTGCGATTGCTACTCTTATTAGTTCTTTCTCTATGCTAGAACTAAATGTCACCACCGACCGCCTAGTAGAGATGCTTTGTCGAAATTGTTACAAAATTATCCACTATGTTAGTAACAACTATGTTTACGTTCTTTTTGTTTTGCAATATTGAATTGATTAAATGTGGTGCCTGCATTAATGAGAGTATTAATAAGATATCAAAATAGAATCGTCTTGATAGCGCAAGTGACACTACGGATAAAAATACAAACTGTCGGATTCGATCTACGATATATTGTGAAATAAAAACATAATTTTCTTCCAAACCCATCGAGATTGAAACCCATAATGAAGGGCTTTATGGAACGATTCCATAAACTGTTATACTATATATTATACTACATACTTAGCTTTATATAACTTGCAGTTCAAATTTCAATGGGAAGAAATAATGTGATCTGTATCAGTCGTATTGTCCACTGCTGAGCAGCCTCCCCCATTATGAGGGGGTTTTGCCATAATCCCCACGCTCGGCAGGCGTCTTGGGGATTGCAGTGTGAGATATCTTTTCCTTACTACCTTCTGTTGTGTTACCCTTAGTCGCCTCTTACGACACCCACGGATAGAGATGGAGGATGACATTCTAGCCCGGCACCCCACGGGCAAATAATGGGCAGTCGGGATTTTTTACTATTTCAGTTAATTTGTACCCTATTTTCATTAAATTTGTGATCTACAACGCGTGTCATACTTTCATCTAGCCAGTTATTATATTATATTATTTTACTTTCGAGTTCGCTATAAACATAAGTTTAGTGCAACCGTCAAACTTGTACTAAACTTATGTTTATATATGTTTACCATTTTGACGCGATAGATCAAAACAATAGATGTTGAAAAACACATGTCTTGTTTGTTCCTTTAATGTATACTTGTTTAATTAGTATTTGTTAGTAATACTGCTTGAATATCGTGTTTTTTTTTTAATCTTATTTATTTAGGAACTTTTTACAAAATTGCATGCCAGTCCCATCGTAACCTAAACACTAATAAACAAAATATTTACTTATATGCCCTCAAATAACTTGAACAATAGCTTTGCAGTTTCATATACAGGTTCAGCTAAAATATGTGTGAACACTCCCACATCAAAACTATTGTTCAAATTAAGTGATCGCATTAATAACTCTCGTTGAGATTTGTTCCGGATACATTCCATAAGCAAGTGGTGTACGTCTTCTACTATACCACATGTCTCGCAATTAGGCGAGGATTCTTTTTTCATTAGGTCGCCAAACTTTTTCGATGGAATGTGTCCAGAGCGGAATATCGTGTTGTTGAATTAAAACGTATCATATTGGCTATTTTATGATTTAGATACAACCTTTTATATGCATCAAAGAAGGTGTAATGGTTAGAAATACGGTATTTTTTGTACAGAACTTTCAAAATCACAATTTGAAGCACATAAGCCTGATAAATTCACAATCAGAACAAAACATTCTAATTATGTTTGATGAGATTGTGCCTGTTACCAATTTGTTTTGATGGCAGTACTCAATTTTTATCTAAAAACCACAAATAAGACCTGATGAAAACGGTTTATCGCATACGAGTAATAAACTCTAGAAGCCCACTTTATATATAAATGAAAATGGAGGCATTGATAAAAAGGTTTGCTCTTTCAGATCTATAAAATTTTACGTAATCTACTTAAAAGTAATGATCCTTTTCATAAACCCGAAATATTATTGGAATTTCTTTCATGACTATGGTAGGTATGCAATACGTATTTTTTCCTACAAATATAATTGTAAAAAAAGTAACTACATAGTAATTAATACACAATTAATACAAATGCTGCCTCTTACAACTCCCTTTAAAAACTGCAAATCTAGTCCAACATATAAATAATTTGTAATATAAAATGTTTAAAGCAGGTAACGTTAAAAGATTGTTTGGTTCGATTCCCAATTTAACCCACGTTGGCCATGTTTTATGTTATTATTATAATTAATTAATTTATTTATTATAATTATAATCCTCCGTGTAAGACTTTAAATGGGTTTCCTGACTTAATAAAATTCAGTAGTATTGAAAAATTTGGAGTTTAGAAATTAACTTGCCTCTTTTTAAATAGGACAATTGAGGCAAAATAAAATATTTAAAGCAGCTATCGTTGAAAGATTTTTTGGTTCGATTCCCAATTTTACCCGCGCTTGCCATGTTTTATGTTATTATTATAATTGATAAATTAATTTATTGTAATTATAATCCTCCGTGTAAGACTTTAAATGGGTTTCCTGACTTAATACAATTCAGTAGTATTCAAAAGTTTGCAGATTAGACATTAACTTACCTTTTTTTAAATAGGACAATTGAGCAAAATAAATTATTTAAAGCAGCTATCGTTGAAAGATTTTTTGGGAATATTCCCAATTTTACCCGCGTTTACCATATTATTATAATTGATTAATTATTATAATTATACTCCTCCGTATAAGACTTTTAATGGGTTTCCTGACTTAATAAAATTCAGTAGTATTCAAAAGTCTGGAGATTTAAAATTGACTTCCCTCTTTTTAAATAGGACAATTTAGGAAAAACGTGTCTTAGTCACATCTGCCTACGCAATCGACAGGCGAAATAATAAATATATATATAGGATAGGTATGTACAGACCCTATATAGGATAGGTATGTACAGACCCGCTAACTTATCTGTTCAGGTGACAGAAAAAAGAACTAAAACTTTCCCTCAAATTGTGACAGTCTGTAGTTGATTTCCATGACCAGTAGCGCCCTCGAAAACTGCACAGTTAAGTTGGTGGTACTATATGTGTGTATTCTTATTAAGTTTTTTACAGATTTAACACATATTTTTCCTTGTTCTAGTCTCTTTACCACAAATCCATGCCGACTGTCATCTTCGGAGCTATGTGCATGATTGCCAGTTGCCTTGTCCTGATGTTACCTGAAACTAGGAACATGAGGCTTCCCGACACCATTGAAGAAGCAGAGAAGCTGTCTAGAATGAGAAGCAAATCGGAAACCATAGAGCATTAGGTTAAGTTTGCTGTTTGATCGGATAATGAGAATTGAAAGACAATGTGTAGATTTTTGCTTGCGTTGAAGGACATGTTCTTAATTTAAATTCTTTGTTTTTGGACCCATGGAATGAATCTCTTTCTACTAGTTTGCTGATACTCAGTGTGTCTGTTCAAAAACAATAATTAAATATTTTCTAAAACCAAACATTTAAACCCGGTTTTGTAAACACACAAATCGAAAGTCATTCCATCTCTCTTGCACACTACAGGCAGTCTAATGTGTAAGTGAGATGTATGATAAGCAGCGCCATCTTTAATTTGTTTCTTTATTAAACTGAATGATACAATTGAAGACGTGAGTGGATGAAGGTGATAAGTGCATTTTTTTAGATTTTGAGTAAATCGATGTTAAAGTATTACTACAATTTTCTTTTGTAAATCGCATAAATGATTAGTTATGCCTTAAATTTGAATGCAAAATAGTGTGAATGATCTTAAATTTTGAGGGTACGTTGGTAATAAAACTCTTGCGATATTATTAAATATTATATTTAAAAAAAACTAAACATAACTCTTTCTTCCATGAACTAACTTAAACCAATTTGTTATTGAATAAACATTTATATTTTTTTAATTAACAGAACCAGCTTCTTCAAAAAATTAAGCTAAGTATTTGCAGTGATCTCAAGTGTGCAACATCTTACATATAAAAAATACTATTCTTGGCTTAAAATTGACTCAAAAAAATAGCGAAATTCTGGCTTTACGAACTTAAGTTGCTCTCGGAGATTCTGATTTTTTTCTGCTGAAACAGTACCATACTTACCGGTCTTACGTGGAATTTCTAAATTCTCGGACACGTTCGATCTTTTTTTTAATATGTCCACCTTTTTAAATGGTGTCATTTCATCGTACGATTCTTTGTATAGATAACATCCATACTCCTCAACTCGAATCCATTTGATACCATCCCTAAAACTGATTTTTCCATTGCTTACATCTTTTTTCCTGTTTATCAAATTGAGATTCTCTTGTAGCTTACCAATTTGTCTGAAATGTTCGGTCATATCCATGACTGTATTATTACAAGAAGCTTTGCAAATGATGTCACGGTATTGGTCAGGAACATAAACGGTGTCATGCTTTCTTAAGACTTTTTCTATTCTGCCAAAATCACGATCTGAATCTAAATAAGAATGGCCAACTTTAGGAAACTTGTGATCGATTACTTTGAAATATCCTTTTAGGATAAGATATTGATAAAGTGTAATCATGGTGAAATTTTTATTTTGGCCGGCACATGTATCTGACCAAATCAATAGGTGATCTTTGTTTTGGCAACTTGGATCTACTTCCACAAATCTTAGAAGTGCGCTGGCGACTTCAGCACTTCCGCGATCCGCAACATCTTCAGTCCAGGTGCAACATACGGCTTTTTCTTTGCTTCCAACACAAACATGTATACCCAGGTTGTAAAACCAAAGTTGACGCAAGTAGAACGCTTTTGAAGTTGTTATATTTGGTAACGGCATGGTTTGTTGTAAATCCATCGTAATGTACACAATATCTCCATCTCGGGTTGGTTTTTTTCGGTCAGCTTGCATAGCTTCAACAGCAGCATAATAATCTGACTTATGTTGTTCATTTGAGTCTCCAGCATCGCAAGTAACGCATGTGTCACTTTTTGGGTATCCAAAAGACAGGTTGAATTGTGTGACAAAAATTTGGTGATATGAAGTTTTCTTGACACGGTATTTGTCTGATAGGTCTTCATTACGACACATTTCTAGGTATAGACTGTGCAACTTGGTTACATTCAGTAGCGGTGACAAATAGAGTTTGTTCATATTTTTGTTTCGTGAGTAATGTGATTGTTCAGCAGGAAAACTTGAAATATGTTCTTTAATACGTTTAACAACGTCATCATCCATTTTGTGAGGACGATTCTGATGTCTGCCTCTCTGATCTGGTTTTGGAGCTGCAAGTCCTTCCCTGATTCCTTTTATAATGAGATCAATTTTTTTGCGACCTATCTGGTAAATGCCGCACAAACCTAACTTGCATATTTGTGTCGTAATTCCATGCTTTTTTACGTAGTACTTGTAGGAAGCAGATTTATGCTTTCTAGCATTACAGCGTTTATTCGCTACAGGCTTACTCTCAATGCTGCTGAATAATAGGGCATTCTTACTATTGGTGTCCAGGGAATAATAGTTGTTTAAAATAGACTGCCGATCTTCAATGGAAAATTTATCTGAGCATTTATGCCTGCACTTCTCGTGGCACAAAATCCCTTCCTTAATCTTTTTTTCCGGTACTATCTCTCCTTTGTAAGATACATATTCCTCTCCTTTTGCTCTAGCGGTAGCTGCAGATTTTTTTTTCCAAGATTGTTCATTCCTCGGCCGTTTTTTGGATTTATTTTCTTTTGATGGAAATACCTTGCGCTTTTTTGGGATATTTTTTTCCTCCGAATCTTCATTTACATGCTGTGCACTAGTGGAAAGAATAATGGGGTTTTCCTGCCGGTCAGCATTTTCATTGTCAGGTTCATGCTCACTAACGCCACCAGAGCTAGTGCTATCGGGGCTTTCAGGAATGTAAATGTCATCACTACCGGAAGAAAAGTCTTCATTTCTATTCTGAAATTGAGATACATCCCCCAAGACTCTGTATGATTTTTTGTTTCGCAAAGTAAGTCCAAAATAATCTTTATCTTCTTCTAGGGAATTCTCTATTACATCTGAAATCTCATCATCTACAGAGACAGGAACGTTCGCAAGACCGCCGATATAATTTGTGCCTTGACCGCTTGTGGAAGGTTCAGCGATTTCACAACTTTTGATGCATGCATCTGCAAGATCACACGCAGGGTCCAGATCACCTACAAAAAACAAAGCCATAAGCATAGAAGAAGGCATGCGATAGTAATAAAAATAAATTAAAGTTAGTAAACATCGGTCAGGTACAAGTCGGAACCCGAAAAAATTTAATATTGATCTATGCGGTTTTTCCTCCTGCCATCCAATATGTTTCATTTATTTAACTTATCCTAACACATGCTATTTTGACACCTTTTTCAACCAAAACTACAAAACAAAACAAGTATTGTTCTTTTGGGTAATACTTGTTTTGTTTTGTACTTTTGGTTGAAAAAGGTGCCAACTGTCACCTCTGAAGTAGGTATGCCAAAAATATTAATGGTAACCAATGAAGTGTGGCATATTATAGCCACCAGTTTAGCAGAAAAGGAAAGATAGTGTATTCAAACAATGCAAACAAATCAAAAATTCGAAAAGATCTTACCTGCAATATTTTTGAGGTTATGATTATTGTAAACATTGTTGTTTTGAGCTATTTCGTATACACGGTCACCTAAAGCAGCGTCCACTAACAATTTAGCTCTTGATTTGGCTCCTGCCATATTATTTTTGCTTAAAAAATGTCAATTATATATTTTAAATAATATTTTACACACTATCCAACAAACAAATGGACAATAACAGAAAGCGCGCGAAACTGCAATGAACGAACGTAATCAAAACATTGAACCTCTGGAGTGAATGAAGGTGTTATGTTTGCGACTTAACACCTTCATTCACGGAGAATAGGGGTCACTTTATTCGAACATAGTATGCGCAGTGGAAGAAGGTGTTATGTTCATACATATCACCTTCTTCAACACACAAAAAGTAAAGTTTTTACTTTTTTATTTAGGAGAGGGTGATATGTGTACATACCTCTTTCATCATCTGTATATTTTTTAACAAACTAAACATAACACCTTTTTCAATTTTTTTTTACAAAAATAAGCTTTATTTCAATGGCCTTAAGGTTTATAGTAATTCAACTATACATATCACCTTCATCCACACAAAAAAACACCGAAACCCGAAAATACGACATATCACCATCATCCACTCACGTCTTCAATTATGATTCGTAGAAACTCTCGAAGGATTGTTGCTAAATTGCTAAATAACCTTATCTATTCATGGATAATAAGGCTCTTCGTTAAATTAAATGGTTTTTACCTACGAATGACAAAAAAACCAGAGCATTAAAATAAAATTGCGAAAATATTTGCTTAACATTAGGCTGGCCTCGTGCTCGTGCGCGTAACGTCGTCCTACAAAAAATCTATATGAATTTAGGTTATCTAACTAGATTTTGCAGACAGTCTTCAATGCCGTTTGGAAAGAAAAGCGAATAATGTTCTACATAACGATATTTATTCCTACAAACAAACAATATTATGGTGCGTTTGATAATAAATGTAGGCATTGATGATTAGTATCCATAAACCTTTATAAATATACTTTTTTTTTTTTAATATGTAGTGCCTAAATATTTAATTTATTTTCAAATTTCTTAACGCGATTGTATACATTTGTATATCAGTCATTAATAACGTATGAAGTAGAGATATTATTATGCCTTTATTATTCATAATTGAAGCAAATAGCACACGTCATCACAACTGAGCCTAAATCAATTGAGCTACTTACCAGCCGTTGTCAGGCTATTTATAGATAGTTATTGATTTGCTTGACAAAATAGTGTATTAAATAGTTTAATTAAGTTGCTATTATAATAACCATGCACGTTATTGAACAAATGTCATAGCAAGAGCTATTCAATGACAGCTGTCAAAAATCCAAGATGGCGAAAATTTATAAAAATAATTTCTTTATACATTTCAAAAACTGGCATTTAATTTAAAAGAAAAACTGAATGCATATTTGCGTTCACAGGTAATGTGCCGAGATTGGTTGCGATTATCCATGGTGCAACTAATCAAACATTGCACATAGATTAACTACCAGTTTCTAAGTCTCCAAGTGAGTTATTTTGCAACGCTTCGGCCATTTTATCGCGTACCTAAACAACACTATGCTATAGCCATTTTAATGATGTAGGTACTTATTACTTCATGTTTTGTATAAATTGCTTTTGAATTGGTATGTAACGCTTTGTTATAATGGTATGTATTTTTACATATTTAAATACATTTACATTTTTAAAAGTATTATACCTATGTTAGGGATTAGCCCCAATAATACATCACGTTATAAAACCGAAAAATTATGCAATGAGAAAGCGAATACAAAATAATCTCTAACTATAAGTTATTTGTCAGCGCTCATAGACAAATAGAAAATTATAATTTTCTAATTTAACTGTAGTCCATATATATATATCCAAAATATGTATCGATAATTATGTCGCCTTTTCAGAAAATCTATTTCTATTAAATTACACAATATACATCGATAGCTATTATATATATTTTTAGTAAAATCTATGTCTATTGTACTACTTAATTGTTTAATATGGGTTGATATTTTTAAATAGGCGTGAAGACTGGATTGTAAATTACGAGGAATAACGACAAATTGGCATTTAGTCTTGGGACTAATTTTGATAAAAACTAAATTGTCATTATTAGATCTTAGTAAAACTAATTACCGTAGCCGGAATTTTGAAACCTTGAATTTTTTTGCTATAGCAAAAAATCAAAACCACCCTTTACAATATCTACTTGTGTATCAATACTAGGTTGCGCGAATTAAAATGAACGCTGTTGATGACCAGATCCTAACAGTAATGTAATTCACAAAACTAAAAGATCGGTTTTTTATCATTTGAAATTAAGTATTTTCATTCGCTATATCCGCAATTTATCGGCTCGTGTGAATTTGCACAGAGCAACAATGGATTCAATCGTTTCAATTTCTAACTAATCTATAGAGATTAACCCACTTTAAGATTAGAGACTAGGATGATCCTGTAACAGAATAAGTAACAGATACCATAAGGAATGCCTCAATACAGTGCAGCAGTCTATAAGATTATATATCCTTGTGATCTTATCCCATTTGAAGTCGAAGGGTAGATATATAGATCACCAGAGTGAGAGACATGTATCTATAGTAAATATCACAAAAATGACCCTTATCCTCTATTTTGCAACGCATAAAAATGGATCATAGGTACTCGGATATGGGCGGTAGTGCCCAAAGCCAAAGTCCGCATAAAAATAAAGTTCAATCTTCACCGCATTATCACGTGAGTGTGAAACTTTACTCTGAAAATAGGATATAGACGTAATTTATAAAAAAATACTTACCATTTATGTATTTTTTTTACCTGAAGCTAATATGCACAGTTCCTTGATGCACTTAATTCCTACTTAATAAGTTTTAATATTAATATTTATACACGAGACATTTACGTAGACAGTATTTTAGGTAATTCACTATGTTAATTTAATAATTATTATTATTTTAATATTGTATTACTTTCGTAGTTGTGAATCCTTTGTATTGTGAATTTAGTTTTAAGATTGTACGGGACCAATAAAAATTGAAATGTTACACTTGTTCCGTGAAAATAAATATGTATGCTTCATATAAAAAATATATCAATAGTATTCCATTTGCTTTAATTGAATATTGATATTAACATAACTGATAAATAGATAAATATTGCCTAATATATCGATTACCTTAATAACAAAACACTAAAAACTATATGCAACATTACATCTACTAAAATGAAAGCATTTAGACAACCTACAAGTCATTGCCGACTCACAGGCAGTCCAAATGCTACCAGTTTACTGCGTGCCCAGCATTTATATACATATATCTAAGTGAGATTTATAAAAAGACTTACATCACACAACAGCAGTAAGTAGATTTATTTCACTCATAAAGCTAATTAAAGACTACTTACATTTTTAATTATCGTACGAATATATACACGGGTATTATAGCGTAAACAAATTCAAGAGTTGAAATCACAATCGAAAAATGTGTCGGCTTATATCGGAAGTCTTCTTAAAAGAAATCCCCGTGAACAAGTGTGCGTACTCCTACCGGCAAAATTTCGAATTACACGATTTGAGTTTAGCAGATATTTAGTTTATGATACAAGGCTATTCTGATTAAAGCTAAAACAAATATCGAATGTTATATTCAACTCTTTGTAAGTCGTTTACGCTTAAATAACCGTGTTTTTACAATAACTAAATATAAAATATGAGCCTTAGTTTAATAATATGATTCTTACATTTTTGTATAAGTATTTACATCACGTACTTAACAGGTTCAATGTTATTCACACACGTTCACAAAATTAATTATAAAATTATACAAAAAATAGAACATTTATTTTCTCATTTTATTATTCACTAATTTGATTTGAACCTTCACAAGTAATTTTACAAATCTTGCAATATTATAGTTGGGGGAAAAGTTTGAACCACAAGAGCGATTTGAACCCACGACCATCACCGATTATAAAAAATCTCGCAAGTAGTAATTGTTAAATTATTCTTGATTGTAGTTCAATTCAGTTTGACTATAGATGTTGCTTCAGCCCCTTAAGACGGTTAAGCTAGAAGAGCGGAACCTTCACCACGGTAGCTGAAATTGGCAGAACATGTCCCGACCCGAAGGACGCAATTTTTTAAAAAGGACAAATTTCCGCTCTTGGTTAAATTTTTTTTTTCGTTGTAGTTTGTTAGCTTATTTGCGTAGCAGGTGTTTAAAATTACAATGTGAAATGTCTCTTATGTCAGTGTAAACTCAGCCTCCATACCTGTAAAATGTGCGGCTAGAGATTCAACCCAATCAAATCAAAATGTATTATTTTAGTGTTTAAGTTCTATCCACGTTTCATCAAATGCAAATGAAATAATCTATGATGATTATGTTTTGTTACTTAACAATTTACTTAATATGTATTTATCTAGTACAAAATACACTGTTATTCACAATTTTTACAATAAACTTTTACACATAATAATGTATTTTTTTATTTTATCTGTAAAACATAGTATGCTGTGCTTTTAAGGCTAGTGTCTTCATACCGCTTTCCGTACAAAGTTAGTTTCGTCGTATATTAAATAACAAGTGTTCAAACTTGGATAAATTTTGGTTCTCGTCTTCCAGCCAGCAATTGTCCTTGAAAGTCGTTGGCCAAGGCCTTTTTACCATTATAAACAGGTTAGTTTGAGGTCAAGGGCTAGTCTGCCGGCAATTCAAATAAAGTTCATTTTGTACCCACAAATAAAGTTCATTTGTACCCACAAATACATGTACCTTCAGGCTTACTACATCTCTTTCAGACTCTCTTAATTCGTTAACACTTTACAACAAGCTCTTTATTTTTCTTTACTTTGCTCCAGTAATGTGTCAGAACCATTAGGTAATCTATGATTCTGTACTGAAGACAAACTTCACCTAATATTTAAGCAAAGTTAGCACCGGAGGTAGGTACCTTAATAGTTCAACGCTGCCGTGCGCCTCATTTAAGTTTCCCGGCGGTTCCAAACTTACTTTAAATATTTAACCAAGCTTAAGTAATTACTTAAGTATGCAGAGAGTGACGTTGATGGTGCCAGTGATTAATCACCGGAATTAGTGGAGGTTCGGTTAAAATAATATTGACATCTTGGGACCGAGGAAGGCCATCATTAGAGACAAAAGAAAAAGGAGTGGGATACCTGGTTTTGGACCAAGTTTGTACATTTGTTTCTAGTACATTGGTCGCTTCAAAGATGGTTGGTCATGGGTTAGAACCTACCGTTGCTGTGATAAAATAATAACTATCTGTATTCATCCGTCTTTATGTTTTTTTAATGGTATCGTGATGGAATAAGCACGTGGTTCACCTAATGTTAAGAGGAACGGGTAGAGAAGCACCCACAGAGAAAAAGATATTTCAACAAAGTGATGCTGTCTCGCCGCTACACGCCAGCCTCGCGCTCCGCGCCCCGCACCTCCGTCAAATCCTATAAACATATATGTATAGGTACTACAGAGAGACGTGCAGTCGAGTCACACAATCACAATTATTTAAGAGTGCGCCCAAAGCCAGGAAAAAATCAGTTTTTACCCCCACTTCTTCCATCGCCCACTCGAGTGCGAAATACAATCACAGCCAGGCGGCAGCGTCACGATCGCAAACAGCCCTGCGCCGCGCTCGCTCAAGCCCCTGACGTTGAGCGCAGTATATGCGTTACAGTCAGATAAATTAAATCTATACCACTAAAACTAGGACTAGGTATTATTCATGAATACTTAAAAAACGACGGCTTCTATTGCTGAAAAGTACTTTATTTGCATGACATAGGTATTGTTCCAGTTGTGTGGATTTTTAAAATCTATACTAGCGGAACTATTTTGATAAAACTCATAAGAAAGAATCATCAAAATCAATTCGTATATGGTGGAATAATCACGTAAAATACATAAAAAGTACTGTCATTAAAACACTTCCTACTTTTTTGAAATTGGTTAAAAATATTATTTAATTTGTTAATACTATTATAATAGCTTAACGGATATTAACGATATTTAGAATAGAGATGAATCAAAATTAACATTAAATTTAATTGCAAAAATAAGGTTAGATTGGGAGACAATCAGATAATATTAAAGGATTATTGAATAAACATACTTCCAAAAATACATAGAATTTATTTCTAAATCAGTATTCAACAATCGACAAAATATGTTTTTCATTTGTGTAATGTAATAATCCAGGAAAAGCTGAACCTGTAGATATATCGGGACAGAATTACACGCATGGTAATTTTTAGGATCCAGGTTCAGATGGTTCTGGAAGGTGATGTTTTCAATTTTTTTCCAACCGCAGCTGCCATAAATCTCGCGTTCATCGTATTTATGACCTCCTGTTTTGATTGAAAAGGTTGGCCAGTATCGTCTCTAATAAGATCTGTGAAGTCAATATTAGATACATTACATTTTCCTTTTTGTTGGTTTATCACATTCCATATAGATTTTGAGGTATTTCTACTACTTTCTATCAGTCTGGTGTAGTATAGATCTTTCTTGATTGATCATAGTATCATATTTGTTATTTAAACTGTGCAACACATTGTTGTGACTCACCTTTCCCACACAATGATGTCTTTGTAATGACTTACTTCCAAAATTCTTGCATATTTACTCGAATCGCCATCCGCTATGAAGCGTCCATATATGACATACATATCAATAGAATATCCTTTTAACTCGAAATTTATAGGATATTCGTAGAAATTCGAGCTATTGAGATTACACAGCTGTTATACGTAACGTTACGAAACGTTCCTTTCTTGAGCTACTAATTGAGCTTGAGTTGCAACATTGTCCAAAACTGTCAACAAATTTCTGAAAGTAATTGAAGTAAATAAAACGTATGAAATAATGAATAGATTCAGGCGTTACTTTGCGGAAATCCATTTTTAATAATAACAAATACTTGTAAAATCTTTTAAGAAAACTTCAAATTAATATTTTAATAAAACACTTAAAAAATATAAAAATATATCTAGTGACAATTCCGCTTAATTTTCCTGCTAAGCCGACGCGACGTCACAAACGCCACGCAGCCAAACCGGAAGAATTTTCGACGCGTTTCGCTTCTCATTCATCATTGTCACTAGATATATTTTTACATTTTTTTAATTTTATTAAAATATTAATTTGATGTTTTCTTAAAATATTTTACAAGTATTTAATATTATTGAAAATGTATGAAAATGAAAATTGCTAGAACTAAACAAGAGTTCAAACCTATTTGTAGGGATTTCAAATTAATAAGTATTTTGTAAAGTTCCTAGAAATCCCAAACGGGTGTTGCGGCCGAGTAATCACACAAAAGGTCCTTATCTATTGTTTACCTCACAAATCGGCAATGCATTATTATTTTCCTGTGAAGTACGTATGTTTCACTTCCATTTGACCCAGACGTAACGTTGTTACAACCAAAAAAATAAATAGTTATAAATAAAATATACACATGTTTATATTATGAGAGATACTTACTCATTACTAATTAGCTCTGCAAAGGTACCAGGTTGGTCAATATCAGAATCGGTTTTGCGCTTCTTTGACCTAATAAATAAATTCGGTAAATGACAAAGTTTATATAACGTCATCTAGCATTGGTAGTACTAACGTATGGCTATCTTAAATACATGGAAATTAATTTGTAATACGAATCATGAATTTATGTGATACGAGTACCTGTTGTCGTTATACATACAATGATTTATAAACATTTTTGGATATACTGTGTAGATAACGTAAAACGCGGCACGGCCCGGCCGCATCTGAGCGTTAGCCCAAATTACGATGGCACTAAGTATTATCAAATGTAGACTCGATTTGAAGGAGAATAGGGTGCTACCGTTAAATTTTACAACTCGAAGTATATTTGTCAACGTAGTGGAGACTAGCAACTAGCCATTTCTTCTCTGTTCTACGTTGTCAAGCAATTTTGGTGTTTAATTCAATAGTAAGTAGGCTTTACTCCTAAGATTATATAGTGCAGCCGTTCATTTTATCTGAAAGGCCAGTTCTTCTTTATCAGTGAATAAACATAATGTAAATTGCATTTAGCTGGAATGGGGCCTAAATAATATGCATTATAAATTTGTTATTGAATTTGACTATACATATTCTATATAACAAAATCAGATAGGTACAAGTTTATATTTATATTCAATACAAAACTCAACTTACCCGAACATTCCATCATGTTTTATAGTTCTTTTTTTCGCATAAAAATTAAATCTCGTATTTTGTCCTTTCTCCCCATTTACAAAATACTATTTACAGGCTTATAACTTCACACACAACACAAATAAAGTATAACTTATTATTTAAAAATATTTTATTTGCACAGTTATACAAGTTTATAAACTTAACATATAATACAGGCTATGTAACAGTTCTTATTAAATAAAAAACAACCTATTTCCCAAATAAAATTACGCGCTGTATTGCCAGACAGAGCGGCTGGAACCAACCTTTCACGTCGAGCGCTGCCCGACAACTAACCGGGATGCTGTACTCTATTTTTTGTCTAAATAGCTTCGTTTAAAGTCGAAAATTGCACGATTCAGTTGATGATGGTAATGGTTTTGAGGTTTGGGGTACAGTTTTAGGTGGAGTTTTATTTAATTGTTCTAAATATAAACAAGTAATAAAAAATGTAATCGATTATTCGTCTAGAACATTAGTCTAGCTATTATATTTATAAAAAATAAAGTGGGGTTGTCGCTGTTAATTCTGAGCATTTGAATTAAAACAGTTTTTTTTAGCGCGGTATCTGTTATTTTTTTACAGTGCAATGAGGTTTTTTTTCAAAATTCTATTCGATTACTGCACTTCTTCAAGATTATCTCCTGCCTCCTATATTTTTTTATTGGAATATTTGCGTTCGTTACCATCAAAAAGTGTGTTAGAAAATACTCCTTTTGCGTAATTTTGGCATTGGGCCCAGCCTTAACTGTAGCCGCGCAACCGCGCCGCCAGCCGCTGTCGCGCGTCTTCGGCCGCGCGCCGCCGCGCCGCTTACTTCTCGTAGACTTGAGTAACAATAGGTATTATAGTACTCATTTCAAAATTCAAGGTAGTATAAATCTGCTAAGTTTATCAAGTCAGTAATCCAAACTGAACAAATAATCGCGAAAACCTAAGACAACACAATAATCAAAGTAGAACAAAGTGGCTATTTACAATTGTGCTGTAATTATTACGCTTAACAAGCTACTAGCGTATACGAAGTGTTTGTCAACAATAATATGAATTGAAACGCAAAAGACTGGTACCTTAAAAAGGTCGCATCAGGGAAGGCTGGTGTTATATTATGAAGGACTCACGAGAAACTGCAGAAGTACATGACCTTAACGACTATACTTGGTGACTCAATGGCTAGAAGACAAAAGTTTCGTATACATATGGTGTACTCATAAGGAACATCTCCGAACATTTTGTGTAAGTCTGGCATTTTATATTAAATAATACTACATATTGTCAAAATGCACCCCAATAAATACCAGCTTCATTAAATGAATTATAAGAAGATGCCAACTTAAATACTCGTATATTGCCTAACAATCATTCTAAAACAATGTGCTCGTAGCGAAGTTTGCTTAGCCGTTCTTAATCGATCAGCTAAGTTAAGCAACGTCCGCCGCGGTCAGGAGTTGGATGGGTGACCGCTAGTGACATTACTACTGAGCGCTTCCGTGCTTCGGAGGACACGTTAAGCCGTCGATCCCGGTTGTTGTCTTGCTATGGCAAATGGCAGTCATACAGCATGGTGATAGGAGATTTTGCGAATGTCCGCCTGGCTAGCTACCATCACACTACCATTACAATCAAGTAGAAAATCTGTTGCCAAGCACGTAACGGTGTGTTCCGGCAATTGTCCTTGAGAGACAGTAATTCTAAGTTAGTCTGAACAACACTTTCGACCACATCATCACTTACCATCAGATGAGATAGTGGTCAAAGGCTAGCTTATCAGCTATTAAAAAGGCAATAATTACTGAAGCGTAGTTTCATAAATAATTTGGAGAAATAAACGAATTTACCAAGTTACAGATCAACTGCAAAAGGCTGATATCACATTTGGTAATTTTTTTGAAAAGTTAAGATTGTTCACATTTTGTTAAGTGTTGCATATTTTAATGTTGTTGATTTCTTTTTGTCTGTCTTTATAGTCTAATTATTTTTAGAAAACTCGTTTTATTGTTGTTTAAGCTATTTACATCTTTAATTAATATTTCATAGGTATAATCTTCTATATTGCATCCTACATAATATATCTATACTGTTTATATATTTATAAAAAAATGTACATAAAATTACCTAGTTACGTGATTGTTATTTATATGATAATGTAAATTCGCTGCTTGTTTTTAAAATTATATTGATATTACCGGTCATACAGTTGAGTCACCGATTTTAATAAAATATTATTTTTAATCCTGCTAGATGGAAATATAATTGGCTACTGACAAGATTCGAGCCCGCAACTACAGGTACCTGTAATTGTAGCTTCTGATCCCGCTCCTAATCAATTTTTTTTCCATAAAACATAATTTTCATATTACAAAATTACAAATATACGATAGGAAAAATTTAAGTCATGTGCTGGTATCGAACCCGCGTCCATCTACCCCTTTAGCCGGGGTATGCTCTAACCAATTGAGCTAACATGACATGACGTCATAATTGAAATCTTTCGTATCGTTCTTTTTCGTTTTCGCGGGTTCGAATCCCGCACATGACTTATGGTGTTTTTATTCAACATAATGATGGAAACTAATTCTAAAACTAAAACTGTAAAATAAGTTGTCGAAGACACCATGACCACAATCTTGAGATCATACTTTCAAACTGCCGTGGTAGCGACTTCAACAAGTTATATCAGACTTTTTGGTGTTAGAACTCGGTTTCATTTTTGTTTGTTTTTTGTATTAGGCGATGAGTTTATTTTATAAAAAATAACATGTTTTATGTGTCACGAACAACAAATATCTTATTCCTACTTACTTTAGAGACTACTAGATTTGCTACAAAAACTGTTGTGACATTTTATTTACATTATATATCTAGAACATCGGCTAAATTGAGAATATCGTCATAATGTAGGCTTTAGAACAGAAACTAAGATTTCACGACATAGGTATACTTAGAAGGAAAGGTAAAAATATGAAATTTATTTATAGCTAAGAACTGATCTGTGAACATGTTTTTATTTTTTTATATCGGGGTTTATACGTCTATAATATATTTCTTAGTTTCGATAATTCAAATGTACTATTCAGAAAAACATTCATATTGGTAGAATAAAAATATCTACTGCGTCGATTTTTTCCGATCACTCACCATCCAACATATCGAAAAGGCATATTGACATCACTAATGCAAATACCTCTACTATACTACTTTTATTTATTCTGTGCGGCTACCCTGCCCCCCGAACAGAATTGTGCGATAAGGACAATAATTGCAGCTTCTTCAAGTTTTGACTTAGAATTTCCGCATAATTTGCGTTCTGGAAGAAAACGTTTCTCTTATAGTAAATATTTATCAAATCTAAGAATGTTGGCCTTATTTTATAACTGACAGAAAAAACTAGGTTTATAGGATTTCCTTTTTCATTATTTATCATTAGTTTTCATATAAACAATTCACGAACTAGAGAAACAAGTTTTGAGAAAAGATCGGAATTTAAATACCCATTAATACAAATTCCATTAACAAAATGATAAAAATCAAAACCTATAAACCTAGATTTTGATAACACCTAAAACATTTCCAAAAAATCATCAAAATCGGTGATGTTTTAGGGGGAGAGAAACGTTTTCTCTTTTTGTATGAAAATTTGAGACTTCCTTCCCGTCTTAAGCGATTACCTCTGCCATTAATTGTTGCATTTCAACAGAAGTGATGAACTGCACTGCGGCCAGCACCTTCAGATAGCGGGAATACAATCAGGACAACTAGCTTTGTTTAAGTTCAGTTTCTGATAACGAAGCATCCAACGCACTTCACTCTGACGACTGCGCATTTCTGGCATTGATGCCTCGCATCCAGAAACCCATAGAGTTATTGCGCCTGCTGTACCTAAACATGAAGATTCCAGTTAAAGAGTTGCGAACAAGTTAGCTTTCTCTTCAACAGTGTGAACCAATAAACCGTCCGGTTTTAATAGTTGAGGTGTCCAAGTACTAAAGTTGAATTTGGTCGATTTGCTACCTGCAGGGTAAGAAGCTAGTTTGGATCCAACATGGTGTATCATATGTAGTATAATGATCGCAACGTGCATTTTTTAATTCTTGTTGAAGTTCTTGGCAGCCTTGTTAATGTCTCTCTTGTTACAAATGTTTTTGTGTTTGTGTTTTGCGGGTTTGAGCATCAAAAGTATGATTCATGTTTCGGTTAGAGTGATCGTGGCGTTTTTCATACAAACGAAGTTTCGTCATATTTTAAATAAAACCTGTATGCCTAATATATATGCTTCTGGTTTGTTAGATTTCCGTAAAGTTAAGTAATTTCTACAACGAAATTGCAACAATTTTTTTTCTGTACGAGAATTGTTATTTTGTCAGTTATTTTAGGGATAAAACATTGACATATTTAGTATATACTAGACGCGACATCTCAAACAAGGATAGTCGACCAGTGCAAGTATGCCAGCCGGCATATTTAGGTCAATGGGATAACATAGATAATAAATCAAACAACTGGCACACCAGAAGCATAGATATTAGGCTCAGCAATATGCATACAAAATTTCACCAAGGTTGAACACTTGGTATTTAATATATGAACAAAACGATTTTTCGAATTCTTGTTGAAAATACTTCATTTTACGGAAATCTGGCAAACCAGAATCATAGATATTAGGATCAAGGACATATATGCAAATTGTCATAGATATTAGGATCAAGGACATATATGCAAAGTGTCATAGATATTAGGATCAAGGACATATATGCAAAGTGTCATCAAGTTTGAACACTTGGTATTTAAAATATGACGAAACTAGGTTTGTATGGAAAGCGCTAAGCGCATCCGCAATTAACTGAACTAGAGAATAGTTGTACTGGTCTGCAGTGCATCACCAAATGGATTTAAACACTCCATTGCATGACGGATCACAAGAAATTGACTTTATCACCTCACACGCCCGGAAAGGTGTTGTTTGTCATGCGAAATATGTGTAGAAAAGGATTTTATATCCGCTAGCGTGGAAAAGGTTTGAAACTCGAACCTTTTTACAAGTTCTAGAAAGATAAATTAACAGTCAATGTAACCAATTGTAGTAATTTTACACCACCACCTAACGGTGTGTTCCGGCAGCTGTCCTTGAGAGCCAGTAATTCTTGGTTAAGCCTGTTAACACTTTCGACCACATCATCACTTACCATCAGGTTATATAGTGGTAAAAGGCTTACCTATCAGTAAAAAAAAACTCGTAGGTACTTATGAAACCAAGGCAAACCTTATGCAAGGGCATAATTCTTCGCTTCCACAGGTTTCAATAAAAGTTCTCGTGCCAAATAAGAACTTTGTATAACAAATAACTATTTTCAGTTAATTGAGTGTAAAAAAAATAAAAGCTAACATAAAAGCTACTATAAAACATCAGCGCAGAGTAATTTAAAAAAATTTCATTGAAACTACCACGAAAAAAAAATTTACGAATTGATGATTCAGTGAACAGATATGGGTGGTCATAAGTACATAAGTAAAGATATATATATATATATATATATATATATATATATATAATCGTTGAATCTAGGACCTTCCTGCATGTTTTGGAAGTAATTTATAAAGTACTTACTAATTAATAGCGCTTTCCATACAAACGTAGATTCGTCTTATTTTTATATCCAGTGTAAAAACTCGGTGCAATTTTGCATGCATGTATTTGAACCTAACATCTATGCTTCTGGTTATTTTTTATTATACCTATGTTTTATCTCTATATATGAAATTAATAAATCTCATACACAATGATTTTGTAGAATAATTTTCAAAATACATAGTTTTACGGAAAACTGGCAAACAAGAAGCATAATATATATATTAGAGTCAAGGACGTGCATGTTAAACTTTACCGAATTCATACACTTGGTATTAAAAATATACGAAACTTCTTTTTTATGGCAACGCTAAAAAGACACAACCATAAAAAAACTTAAATAGGTACACGCCAAAGTAGGTACTACACCCATAAGGGTAATTAAAGCAAAAAAGATGGAGGTGTTTATGGTTTTAAAACTTAAACGGTGAGGTCTCAAATTCCAAGTAGTAGACCCTGATCTTAACCCAAATCTCAGTCTGTAAAAATCGCAGGCGGGACAGCTAGCTAAAAAATATAAAAAGGTGTTGGAATCAAACTTACGAGACAAAGAAAAACAACTACACAGTACTATACCAAATCCAATCAAACACTACATACAAGAAAAGTTTATTGTTGCCAAATAAACATATTGCGGTTTCAACTTCAGATGTTCAGACATTTTCTGAAAGTTCCTAAACAGAAAGCTCAGACTGGATTCACTTCAAACTTCTACATATGTAGATATAATGAGTCTTTATGTTTATGTGTTTAGAGATAATAATTTATTTTTAGGATTATAACTCTGGTGGCTTCAGTATTTTCTGGTAGTTCTAGGTGGACGTAGGAACTTACTATTTCTATGTCAACTCAAAACTATATGCTGCCAATGTTGATTGGCGGATACTGTGGAACCACAAGGGAAGAGGAGTACAGGTATAGCGACCTATGCTCTGCGGCCGAAGTGGCGGACGATCAACTGACCCGTTGCAAGAGGACCTGTTGGTTTTGAAGCAGTGATAGCTCAGTGGCATTAGCTATGGACTGCCGCGCAGCAGGTCCATGGTTCGAATCCCACCGCGGGCTTGAGCTTCACCGCATGGTGGAAGGGCATTTTGCGAATGCCCGCCTGGCTAGCGACCACCCTCAAGTAGAAGATCTGTCGCCAAGCACCTAACGGTGTGTTCCGACAGCAGTCCTTGAGAGCCAGTGAAATAACAGACACATGAGACTTCACAACTATTTCTCAAGGTGACGGGCGCAATGCATGTCGTGACTTGTGTCTAAATGCATCTGTTATAGGCAGAGGTTAGTCCGCTCAACATCAGGTGGCAGTCGTCATGGGGTTGTCGTGTGCCTATTTGCCGACTTGGTACCCGGGTAGCACCCTATCAAGGGTCTGGCAACGGACTACCGTGGCGGGTTTGCGTTTGTGTGCGAAAACGTCCCCGTGTTCAGGTCGAGAAGCGGTAGAGGTGGAACACGTTGTGGGTTTTAGTCGGGCTTACTATTTTATATCTTATTGTCATATCATAACATTCATAACCTCGAATGGAACATTTTGAAGCGCTCGTAGCGAAGTTAACTTAGCTGTTCTCAACCGATCAGCAAAGTTAAGCAACGACGCGCGCGGTCATGAGTTGGATGGGTGACCGCGAGTGACATTACTACTGAGCGTTTCCGTGCTTCGGAGGGCACGTTAAGCCGTCGGTCCCGGTTGTTGTCTTAGGATGGCAGACGTTATAGCATGGTGGTAGGGCATTTTGCGAATGCCCGCCTGGCTAGCAACCACCCTCAAGTAGAAAATCTGTCGCCAAGCACCTAACGGTGTATTCCGGCAGCTGTCCTTGAGAGCTTCAGGCTAACCTAGAAGTACTTCTAGGTTAGCCTGAACAACATCTTTGACCACATCATCACTTACCATCAGGTGAGATAGTGGTCAAAGGCTAACCTATCAGGCATAACAAAAAAGAAAAAAAAAATTACTTTCCGTACTCATCATAATGATTATTATCGAAAATCTACTGGACAGATCAAAGATTTATAAATATTGAAAAAGCTATAGCTCAAATCACGCTCAAACCAACGGGAAACGACCGGGGACCGCGGCCCGCGAGTAGTGATGCGTGGAACTATAAAAAATTTGGAAAATGGAAATTATATAAGGGAATAAAGGGAAATTTTGGAATAAAACTACTAATAAAATGTTAATAACTTTTGTGACTATTTATCTGAAACTAACGTGGAACGAACTGCTACCAGCGGCCGCTAATTACTAAACACATAAATATCATACTATATGAAAAGAAACAAAGACAACACAAAAAATCGAAAATTCTATTATAAATTATTGCAAAAGTAGGTTTTTGCTGTCTGGTGTAGAAACTTTGTAAAGAACAGTACTAATTAAAACTGTTTAGATGAGCTGCGCTACCGGAGACGCAACTTTTGATATGCTACACTTAGTATTTATACGACAAATTGTAATAATAATAAAATACTTTGTAATAATTTATCATTAATACAATTTTAATCGCGCGCGCAAACAGCATTTGACATAACTCTGCTTTTAAGCATGAGATTTTGCCATACAATTTAATAATAGGATTTTTAGAGCATAAAGCGATATCCGTATATTGCTGTATAATATGTTTTAATTTCTAGTACTAATCTAACATCTGCTTTGGTTGATTTAAGGAACAAAAACATTGAATAAGGTTTTTTTATATATATATATAATTATATTTAAGCAAAAGGTACAGTAAAAAAAAACAAAATCTTAGTCACGAATCCATGCACATCATAGATAATGATAACAATTTAATTTCTTTCATAAATAGACGATATCGGCTCCGCATGATCTTCCTTTTCAAAACATTATGCAAAAAATTTAATATATCCTTAATCATCGTAGAATACATAAAATTACAGTTCTTCGCTTATTACTGGAAAGTTCAAAGCAATGATATAGCCGAGTGGTAATAGCTAAGCATAGACTGCCCTGCTGCAATCTGTCGCCAAGCACCTAACGGTTTGTTCCAGCAGCTGTCGTCCTTAAGAGCCAGTAATTCTAAGTTAGCGAACAACATCCACGACCACATAATCAATTACCATCAGGTGAGATAGTGGTCTAGCCTTTGACCACCTACAAAAAAAAACACAGTTCCCGATTTATTTATCTTATTGATAAAGTAATATAGTAAAGAGAAAAAATATACTCTAGACGAGGATACTCCAGGTGCTAGAGATTTTTTTCGACTTGCTTGTCATTTATTGGATCCGTCTGAAAACTAATTTCATTGAATTTCTAGTCCAGTATTCATCTTTGGGGCAATGTTTTACACCAAGTAACAAAAATTCACGTGTGGCTCAATCCGTTTACGAGCTATACACCCGTTACAGAGGGACAGACAGACATAAAGCGGATTTTCGCTAAAAGGGTTCCATATTGCCCTTTGGCTACGGAATTCTAAAATCAATCAAAAAATTAAATTCTAAAAATTACAGGCTAACAAGACCTAACAACTGGACGTCTCAGTGTGACGGGCACAGTGCAATTTGTCGTTGACGAAATGCGTCTGTTAAAGGCGGAAGTTAGTCCACTTAACATCAGGTGGGCCTCGGGCTTGTTTCGTCACAATAACAGAAAAAAATAGAAGCGAGCGCCCAAAAGCACTAAAAACAAAGGAGACACTACACAATATACCAACACAAGTTCATGTTTCCAAATAACACATTGCGGTTTCCATTCCAGACGTTCAGACATTTCCTGGAAGTTTCCAAACTTAACGCTCGAACTGGTGAGTACAAAGTTCAACAGACGTACCTACGTCTTTTTGTTAGGGTTTCCAACTTGCGTTTGTCTATAACTTAACTACCGCCTCTCAAAGCAGCAAGCATGGAAGCCGAATAAGCAGTTGAAGCATTAACGTCTGAGCGGATGGATGTCAAGCTATTGACTGCCACGCCGCAGGTCCATGGATATGATACCCACCGCCGCGCCGGCTTCAGCTTCCTTTTTTTTATTGCTTATAGGTTAGCCTTTGACCATAATCTCACCTGATGGTGAGTGATGATGTCGTCGAAGGTGTTAACAGGCCTAGAATTACTGGCTCTAAAGGATAGTTGCCGGAACACACCTTTAGGTGCTTGGTGACAGATTTTCTACTTGACGGTGGTCGCTAGCCAGGTGGTCAAGCTCAAGCTGCGGTGGGATTCGAACCATGGACCTGCTGCGCGGCAGTCCATAGCCAATGCTTCTGAGCCATCACTGATTCTATTCCTCGCATGGTGGAAGGGCATTTTGCAAATGACCGCCTGGATAGCTACCACCATCAAGTACAAAATCAGTTGCCAAGCACCTAACACCGTGTTCCGGCAGCAGTCCTTGAGAGCCAGTAAAATTACAGGTACATGAGACTTAAAAACTGTATGTGACGGGTATTCGTCACTCGTGACGAAATGCATCTGTTGTAGGGAAAGGTCCACATAACATCAGGCATGTTTCACCGCAACCATATAAAAAAAACATGAAAAAGAAACAAATATAGAGTCAAATACTCTGTTTTTCGCTTGTTCAAGCCAAAGGTGCAAACATTACAAATAAACTAATACCAGAAGAGCTTGCCTGCAAAGCTATGCCGACCCCAGCTGATGTGGAAGATAGAATCACAAGGGTATACATTTTTCCTTTCATTGTGCCAGTGGATCAGCTACTTCAAAGGCTAAATATGCCATTATTATATGGTCACCTTTGAGGTGATCCAGTGGTATTTATGACATCGTCCGGAAAGTCCACCGTTGATTAAGGTCACCCATTGGACGGATTTGCCATTTTTCCCACGCTTGGCAGGCGTCTTGGGGATCGCAGTAGAAGTTCTCAGTGCTTACTGAGGCGCTGCATCCCACGTCTGGTATTTTTCCCTTATTTTTTTTTTATTTTTTTATGTTATTGTGACGGAACAAGCCTGAGGCCCACCTGATGTTAAGTGGACTAACCTCTGCCTATAACAGACGCATTTCGTCAGCGACGAATTGCACTGTGCCCGTCTGAGACTGAGACTGACTCAGACGTTCAGTTGTTAGGTCTCATTAGCCTGTAATTTTTCTGGCTCTCAAGGACTGCTGCCGGAACACACTTTTAGGTGCTTGGCGACAGATTTTCTACTTGAGTGTGGTCGCTAGCCAGGCGGGCATTCACAAAATGCCCTTCCACCATGCGGTGAAGCTCAAGCTCTGGGCGGGATTCGAACCATGGACCTGCTGCACGGCAGTCCATAGCCAATGCCACTGAGCCATCACTACTTCAAAAATAGAAGTTAGTCGCCTCTTACGGGGTTCCATTCTAACCGGGCACCCCACGGAGCAGTAAGTGATAATATTACCTAATACCTGCTAGTACGTGATAATATTGATCAGGCTTATCCTAGGAATTAGAACTGGCTATTAAGGACTGCTGTCGCAATACATTATTAAGGTGCTTGGCAACCGAGATTCCACTAGAGGATGGTGGCAGGCGAGAATTCGCCAAATACTCTACGCTCATGCAGTGCAAAGCCCGCTGCAAAGATGTATCCCCAGTGCTACAGTCCATAGACATTTTCGCTGTACTATTATTGCTATAAAAACAAACTAACTGCAAGAATAAACAAATAATAAGCCCTCAAAAGCTCGAAAACAAATCCAGGTAGACACCACACATACCGACGACGCAAGTTTATTGTTTACAACACATTGCGGTTTCCGCTTCAGACGTTCAGACGTTTTCTGGAAGTTTCCAAACCGAACGCTCCAACTAGTGAGTACAAAGTTCAACATACGGTCGTCTCTTTGTGGCCAGGGCTTTCAACTTCTATTTTTGAATAAAAAAAACTACATAGGGATTTGTACTCAGATGCGCACCAAAACAAATGCCTGCATAAAATAACACAGTATGTTTATATAACCATTTTGTTTAAAAACGTTAAAAACAAAACACAACAAACTATAGACAACACTACAACCAAAGCATTTACAAACTAACGGCCATTACAGGCCCACAAACATTCCAATACTCAAGATCACTACCAGTTGGCAGCGCGCTCAGCATGCTGGCACCGAAGCGCTCGTAGCGAAGTTTACTTAGCAACCGAACAGCAAAGTTAAGCAACGTCGCGCGCGGTCATGAGTTGGATGGGTGACCGCTAGTGACATTACTACTGAGCGTTTCCGTGCTTCGGAGGGCACGCTAAGCCGTCGGTCCCGGTTGTCGTCTTAGGATGGCAGTCGTTATAGCATGGTGGTAGGGCATTTTGCGAATGCCCGCCTGGCTAGCTACCACCCTCAAGTAGAAAATCTGTCGCCAAGCACCTAACGGTGTGTTCCGGCAGGTGTCCTTGAGAGCCAATACTTCTAGGTTAGCCTGAATAACATCTTCGACCACATCATCAGTTACCATCAGGTGAGATAGTGGTCAGGCTAACCTATCAGGCATAAAAAAATAAAAAATCAAATTGCCATAGAATTGTAATTCTTATTTGTTGAGCCAAATCAGTGCCAGCATTTTGGTCGCGTTGTATCTACCCATCGCTTTATAAGTTTAGGAATATAAGATGTTTTTTTATTAAAAACGAATTTCATTTCTCATACTCGGAAAGTGTGTCTGGATCCAAGTAGCGGGAGGAAGACGCTGCTTCCCACCGAAGGGAGGGAAAAACTGATATTAAATACTTTCTTCTCTAGGGTCGGATGTAACCTGTCTGTGGTTGTCCCTAAAGACCCCAAATGTCTTGTAACCATTGAAGTAAAGAAAATAAGATGTCAATTTTTTTCGTTGTAAAATAATCTGCTGTAATAAAACAAAATATAGTAACAACTACGTTTGTGCTTATTTTAAGGTTAAAATAACTAGTATATAACAGAATTAACGTGACTTTCTCTTCACTAATTCTGTTTATGAGCTGTGTGAATTAAAAGAAATACCAAATAATTTTCATTCATTATGCTATCTATCCATCTTAGGTATGCTTCCATTTTTTTATTTTTACTTTCATCGCATTTTAAATAATAAGTAGAGTGTTTAACACGGATGTAAGTCATCGATTCCAACTTGGACTATAGCCGCATTATTTTTAAATAGGTACTACATATGACAATCACTAGGGCTACAATGTACAAAATGAGGAAAATAACACCAATGTGTTAAATATCAGACTAGTTCGAACACTAATGTTCCCTACAGCACGGTGCGAGAGATCGAAAAGAAAATAGTGGATCTAGAGATGGTTTAAAAACTTTTAACCAAGTTTCGCTTAAGCCTCTCTATTTCAAGAACTTGGGATAAAACAGTGACTTTCTGGTTTAGGACAATCACGGATACTCGCATTCTTTGGATACTTTTTGATATGGTGCGCCAGTCCATAGAGAGTTTTGTTTTTCGTTTAAGGCTTTTATTACATTTTTATATATTATGGTCATATCCACATTCGAATCATTAAGTTCAGTTCCTACCTCTGTCGAACGTTCTCTCTAACAGGTATGGCGATAAGCGAAGCTTACAGCTGTATTAGTGTGTATCTTCTTGATCCCATCTACGTTTCATCAGGTGAGATAAAGTTAATTAAATTACTTAATAAAAAAAAATATAGACAAACATTGAACTGTCGATGTTGAATCTTTGAGTAGTTTGTCGATTGATATGATCATATATAAATTAGTAGCTGTAGAACTCTTTATACGAATTTGTCCGGGGAAGGTACTGACACTATACCTGACCGCCAAGCAGTAATGTTCACATTACTATGTTCAAGTTTGAAGGGTATATGTGCCGGTGAAATTACAAGCACAAGAAAAATTTATTATAATATTAACTAATAAAAAACACGGTAAATATCCCGTTTGTTATAATAATTATAGTGTTAATGACCGTGACAGTTTAAAAACTCAAATTGAAAATTTTATGTCTAAGGTTGAAGGGCGCAGTGCAGTTATGCGCCTATGCTATTTTAGGAGGTTACCCTTATCACCAGGTGGGCCTCATGTTTGTTCAATCACAATAGCATAAAAAAGATAATGTAATAAGGTCCTTCAAGCAATGTGGAAAACATAGGTACTAGACAGTGCGGGAGGTCAGCTTCTTCCATTTGACCGCATTCATCGCAGAGCGACTCGAATCGTCGGCGATCAAGTTCTCTCCGGTTGGCTCGACCCCTTTGGCACTGCGTAGAGATGTTGGATCACTCTGCATCTTTTACCGTATCTATCACGGGGAGTGTTCCGAGGAACTGTTCGATTTACTACCTGCAGCTCAATTTCGCCATCGGAGGTCCCAACAAAGCATGATGTTTCTACAATTTCATTTCGATGTCTGGAAGTCCACAACCGCAAGATTTTCACGGCATTTCCTAGCTCGCACTGCCACAATTTGGAACCAGCTGCCTTGTGAAGTATTTCCGAACCAATACGACTTAGGGGCCTTCAAGAAGAGAGCATATTTGCTTCTCAAAGGCCGGCAACGCATCTTCGAGACCTCTGGTGTTGCGGATGTTCGTGGGCGAGGTTATCACTTGACGATGAGTCGCATGGTCGTTTGCCCTCCTATCCAATGAAAAAAAAAAGCGGCCCGTCCATCATATAGAATCATAAATGGACTGACCACATCAAATCTGCTGTGAGCAGGCCTCCTGATGTATGGAGTCAGGATGACCGCATATGTTAGAAGGAGATGGTTTTACAAATCAGGTGCATTACCTCTGCAACCAATCATCACGCCCGCTCGGTCAAGAACGTACAACAACTGTCTTCAGTTTTCTCTCTCATATTCTAAGGTAAGTCATACAGAAAACTATTTGTGGCAACAAAACATATGCTCAGCGCCCAAAACTGAAATAAAACTGAGATTAGTATTTCAAAGCGATCCCACTTTGGTTTCCCTCCCGTTCGTCTTTTTAGCTTTTTAATTACGGAACAAAAGGTGAATACGGCGTAGGGTTGGGGTGAGTGAGACCTTTTTCTTGTTTCTCATTTAGAGCTTACATGGCACGACTGGAAACTGTGCTTTTTGGAGTGTGAAAACGGCCTGCAGTGGTATTACGTCAACAAAGAACTTGGAAAAAACTAGAATGATTACGTTTTTTTCTAAAGAATCCTAGAAAACGATGAACGTAAGGTAAATATACAAAATGAACGTATTCTTTAATAACATTATATGTACTTTTATATACTTTAGTTGTATTACGAGTAGTGGTAGAATCTTTTACATTCTTACAAGCATCGTAGGCACCTCAACTTTGTAAAATAAGTCAATTTAGATTCCGAGATATTAGACCATTTTCAGCCTGTGCGCCTCGTATAGTCAAGGGCAGACGAGCTCAATGTGAGCCGGTGACTTTTACAAACATAGGCGAAGACCAGCGAAAGTTGTCCTCACACCCTTGTTACAGCTGATGATACTGCAACGAAACGACGTGATTTCAATGAGAAACTCCCATAGAAATCCCGAACTAAAAGGCCCATTTCCAAAAACCTCCATGGACGACTCATTAAGTTCGCACGTTCCACTGAAGTTCTCTATCTCAAACCCCCAGGGGGTTACACAGCACTTACTAGTCCACTATAGCACCCTGTTAAAGGGACTCAAGTGGTTTCTCAAATGTTGAAGTTAATATCAAAAAAGGCAGATAGTGAGTATATATTTTGAAATTTATTGTGACTCACACAGCCTAGGTTTGCAGCGCTACCCAGTGCCTCAGTGTTTGTACAGCTTAGCAGCTTGAGATCGTCCTCGGGTGGCTCCCGTGCAACGCAGCGGACGGCCTACCATTCACTCTGGAATTCGGCTGTTTAAATAAGTAATTCCTGTTTAGCAGTGAAATTGATGGGCAAGGCGATATTACCCATCTAAGTCAGATTTCCATGGCATGGAAATAGTTGAGTAGTAGTATTTCTTAAAGTTTCGCGAACTAAATTAATGTTTTAATGACAGTTTCGGGTCTATGCGTGACAACACCTTTTGATCAACCTCGACGTTACGATTAAATTGCATCTACTGTGGTCGGTGTCAAAAGCTAACAGTCATCGTGATCATGGTGCCACGTATCATTATCGATGCAACGTGTTTGAAACATCGAGGTTATTCGAAAAATACCTTAATTTTGCATGGTGGTAGGGCATTTTGCGAATGCCCGCCTGGCTAGCTACCACCCTCAAGTAGAAAATCTGTCGCCAAGCACCTAACGGTGTGTTCCGGCAGCTGTCCTTGAGAGCCGGTACTTCTAGGTTAGCCTGAACAACATCTTCGACCACATCATCACTTACCATCAAGTGAGATAGTGGTCAAAAGCTAACCTATCAGGCATAAAAAAAAAAATTGACCTTAATTTATGCTTGAATAAACGAAATTTAGAAAAAAATTGCGAATTTTTTAGTAATTCTAAATAATTATTTACCCAACTCCACGAATAAATATGTAAAGATATGTGAGTCAAGCTCAAAACCAGCAGAACGCAAACCTTACCGCGGTGGGCGTGGTTTAAAAGTGTACCGTGCGGCGCACCTTGACGCCATCTGACATTCGGATGCGGTAATTTCAAGCGCCAAATCAATTGAATCTGGAAGATTGAGTTTTATTAATTGTGAAATTGATGACTCCGAAATCAAAGCGGTAGCTGTATGTAGTTACACTTACATATTTATTGTTATATATATTCAACTGTTTCCATAGAGGTAACTTAGTGAGTCAGCTCCTGACAACAACCACGACCTCGATCGATTAAATTTGATCGGTACGTTGATTTTAGTAAATATATATGTATATAAGAAGATTTTTTTTTGTATTGAAAATGTTTTTTTTTTTAATTCTTGCTAAATTTTCTTTTGTATTTTTTATATATTTTTGACTGAATAAGTACGAGGACCACCTGATGTCAAAAGTCTCTTGTGCCTGTAATGTTTAATTTTATATTTTTTATTACTTTGCTCGGTGTAAATATTCAAAACTCTATTCAAAGGGTCCACGGCGCGGCCTAGTGTTGCCGCGGCGACTAAACGGCTTATTCCAGAAATCCCCTTAGCAAATCCTATATGTCAAATATTGTTTGACGTACGGTATCTACACGAGTGTATTTTTACGTACATTGACGTATTCACATGATTGTACTTAATTGATTTGTTTCTGTGATACATCTAGAAGGTAAAATATTTTTAACTACAGTATTTTTGACGTTTCTAGTATTGGTTTTATAATATATAGACGAATAATATTGTAAAAATAAACTTTTGTTAATGTAGACCTTCTTAAAAACTGATTAACTGATCAACTATTTTTATTTAATATTAATGCAAATAAATGGATAGGGAGATGGCTGGTCTTTTTGTCCAGTTAAATGGTTAAGGGGATTTTTGGACTAATCGTCCAATTATCCCCTTCCAACACTCAAACACTCAGGGAATCGCTAAGGGGATTTCTGGAATAAGCCGCAGAAAACCACCCTAAGAGGTTGTTAGCATTTTACCAACAACCCTGTATACTTTACCAATATACCTTATGCGCGAAAAGACTCGAAAACTCGAAAATAAAGTGCATACTTACTATATAAGTACAACATTAAAATAAAAAATTGCACAAACCTGGAACTGATTATTTAATATAACAGAATAGAGGTTCTCCACGTATCGTAGGTGCATGTAATCTCAAACCTCTCGCCACAAGAGGCGCAACAATACCGCGGTTGTAGCTCTCGTCCCTTTGTTCGCCTCCACCGAAAATATTGCACTTCTCTAAATCGTCTCGTAGAGAGGAGAAACTACTATCGATACATAGTACGAGTAAACAATTAACAGAGTCAATACCATGCTGATTTAATACACTGTTTAGGTCAGATTTTTTCTCAGTTATTTCATACTTTTTAGGATTAGAAAACACATCCGTTTATATAAAAAAAAATGCTTCACACTTCATATTTATGCATGCTGATTACAAGATCAACTGCGTCCCTCGCCTATATTACTATCGGAAAGAGGCGACTAAGGGTAACACAACAGAAGATGGGGACCAGCGCTTTCTGAGGAACTGATTCAAACTGCGATCCCTAAGCCACCCGTAAGCGTGGGGATTATGGCAAACCCCTCCATATTGTGGGAGGCTTTGTTCAGCAGTGGACTATCCGACTCATACAGTAAACAACATTATAATTTACCATTAGGTGAGTTAGTGGTGAAAGGATAGCCTAAATAAATAAATTAATTATATTTTGAAACAGTATCTCCCGCGAAGCTTAAAAATCATCGATATGACACAACCTCCTCCCTACAGGTTGACACCGCGAATAAAGGCTCTTTGTTTGATTGAAACGTAGGGCGCAGAGTGCAAGACGTCTTCTTATCATACCACTTTCTGTGATCATGTCCAACACTACTGCATAATGCTGGAACTAGCATGAACCGAATGAAAATTTAACGTACGTGAAATTTAATATATTATATCTCGAACGATGCAATGGCGTGCAGAGCATTTTCGTGCTTCTGCTGCGTTTGATAGATTCATAGGCAGAATAGGAACTGGTAAAGTTTTATAACTCTACACGATGATGACTGTCACGTAAGATATGACAAACACTAAACAAAACTAGAAACTACATGAACAAGTCTAATTTACACTTTAACAGAAGATTACTATATACCTAAGAAAACTCTTTTCTTTCAATCGTATAGGGAAAAATCGATTTATTACACTTGGATTACTCTGGGATTTTCAGACAATCTGAGGAAGAGTATAACCATATCCTTCTAAATATAGATGAAAATGATTACATTATTTCGTACCCCAAATCTTGTGATAGCCGAGAGAGGATCAAACTTCTCCACTAATAAAGTTCATTCGTCGAATATGGGGAGAAATGTATTAACATCACACTATTTCTAATATATTTATTTCTCGTAGCAATGCCAGGTTAAACGTTACGTGGCTACGTTTAACAAATACGATAAACAATTCGTCAGAATAGCCAAACGGTCTGTGGCAGATTCAGCAAACATGACACAACAGTTCTTAAAACAAAATAATTGTTATTTCCCTGTAAGACAAATAATAGGCACAGAGGGAAATGTCCAACTTAATTTGTTCCCAGGAATATGGGTAGTTTATATACATCGATCTTAGAATTAGTTTCACACATTATGTCCACTATTATCTACCCTTGATGGGTGTTAATGGGTGTGCAAAATTCGGTTTACATGTTAGTGAAATATACGTATTAATTAATTTATTTCGAAACGAATTACAACAATAGTAAAAAAAAAGGTACTTAAATTAGATAGATAACACTATATTTACACATTACAAATTTATAACTTAAAACAATAAGTAAGAGTAATATATAACAATAACTAAGAGTAGGTGTGACAATGGGCGGTCTTATCGCTGAGAGCGATCTCTTCCAGACAACCCTATACAAAGGGATATTTATAAATAAATATGGACGGAGGTATATCTATAACAATACTGATACAATATTTGCAGTGACTTGAGTCCAAACACACAAAACAATGGAATTAGTTTTACAAATAGTAGTAGCAGCGTAATAGTTATCAAGGTCGTGAGTTTTAACCAGGTTATTTAATACATATATAGAGGGTGCAAGTTTTATTTCGAGCGGCAAAGAGTTCCATAAATGTACAGCTTCTGTGGAAAATTATTCGTCATAGAACTTTGTCCTGTTCTCTGCTAGCTGCGGTCCCCATGTTGAGCAACTGTCAATAATTATGCCAAGATTTTTACTGTGGCACTATATGGAACAGTTCAACGTCACCTTCGGCAATACATCCCAATCCATTCTGCTAATCATACGTGACCTGCCAACAACAATGGCTTGTGTTTTTACTGGGTTGACGTGAAGCCCATAAGCTTAGCTTCAATCTGATATTTGAAGGAGATCTTTATTTGTAGCTGCTACTGCTTCAGACAATTTGAGGAGAGGTGCTGGGCAATTTAGTTATCATTATTCTATATACATATAATGGTACAAAACATTATTAAATTAATTTTACATTTCAATATAGTTCACATTAATTAAATAAATACATTGAACATAAGTTATATAATAACAGTAAACATTGGCCGTGAATCAGATGTCGTATATTACACACTGGCGTCAATATTTTTTTAAACTACGGTCAGTTAAAATTCATTAATTTTGTAGTACGATTTATTAATGAGTAAAATTTAATTTTCTTGAAAATGGAAAATAAATTGATGTCCTTCGGCGATGATGGTAATTGATTATACATTTGTATGTCTTAAATACACTTTTTTTACACCTTATGTTACGTAGTGTGGTTTTGTGTGTACTGCTAAAGAAAGTGTCATAGTTTTGTATATTTGATCTGATTAAAAGCGATGCCCCATAAATGTATAGGGAAGGAAATGTCAGTATTTTTGGATTAGTGAAAGGTTCACATGTGTAAATATACCATCCGTACGGGCTCTGCTGTCTGGCGTAATAGATCAATCTTAAGAAACTATGATTAATGTACATTCCAATATGGAAATAGCAGAGCAATGTTGTAAAAGTGTTGCTGAAAAGTTAAAGGAACGTTTCGAATCTAGCGTAAAGACCAAAAAACTTATAATGTGAGTGATGTGGTCTATGTCAGTCAAAATCATGGGTGAGAAAAGATTTCTAACGGAATGATCGACTAAGACGCCAAAGCAACACAGCAGTTAAAGAAATGTTGATGTTGCCAAGGAAGCCGTTTATTTCTAGCCCGGTGAATGGGTGGATCAAAACGTTTATTTTGAACAAGTTTAAGTAAACCTGAAGTATACAAATATAGCAGATGTTATAACATTAATTCGATAGTTATATTTTAATATTTGGATTAACCGTGATAGATTATATTATAAAACTAATTGTAAAATAAATTGATTGTACAAATATACAATTGTAATGATAATACGAAATGAATAAAGCCAATACATTGAAAAAAATATACATTGATATGTGTATATATATATTTATACGAGTATGTATATATATGTGGTAGCAAACATTATATGTGATGGACAAGTATTTCAAAATTTTGTGAGTGAACATTCGTGGCAATTTTTAATAATAATAAAAGAATATCTTGAGAAACAATATAGGTATTCCGCAAGAGGGCGCCGTAACGTAAACATTGACTCCTTAAAATTTTATTTGTTAAAAATAGTAAACAACGAAAAAATTAAACTTGATATGCAAAAATATAAATAAAAATGTGCAATTCATAAGTGACAGTGTTTGTGTTGTAAAATTAAACCTACTTATATGTTAAAAGTGATAAAAACAATTCAGTGAGTAAAAGTGCCTATTACTAAAATACTGTACCCATAAATTAGATTATCAAAATCCAAAAGTTATTCTGTTATATACTGAAACCTCATCAAAGTGCTATTTTACAGAAGAAATGCCCAGATTTTAAACTAACATAACGGTATTATTCTACTGTAAACATACATAAATTGGACTTTGAACCAAGCACAAGGCAAAAGAAGCATAAATAAAGTTTAGCTACTCGCTACGAGATGGCGCCACCATGCACTAAATGTAAAAATGAAATAAAAGAAAGACAATTCTTGACCTGTTCAAATTGTGACAAAAGCTACCACGTAGATTGTGCAAATGTTGGCAAACGTTTTAATTTGATGACTACAGAAAACAAACAGAGATGGAAATGTTCAATATGTTGGTCAATAATGACAAATAATGACAAAGGATCCCCTAGTAAAAACATTACACAAAGAAAAAAATACGTAGTAAATATCTCAACACAGAACTCCTTTGATACCCTTTCAGAAAATTCTTTTGACAGTGAATGTGAATCGTCAGAGAGTAGACTAAATAGAAGCTGCCCAAATATGAGAAGAAATGAAGGTGAAAAAAATGAAATCTTGGAAAATCGCATTCAGGCGCTAGAAAATAAGCTAAAAATTGCTGAACAAGAAATAGAAAATTTAGTATCAGAAAATTATACTTTACAAAGCGAAATCATAAAATATAAAAATAAAATTGATAAATTGACACACATATGTACAACGGATTCAAAAAGAAAACAAAGAAAAAGTTTGAGTAAAACTAAATTAGACTTCTCTTTAAATGACAGCTTCCAGGAAATAAACTCCCATCAAAGCAAAGAAATCACAAATTCAGAAAAATTTGGAATTAATGTCATAAGAAATAGACCAAATAAATTCAAGCAAGTTCATAAACAAACCCCAACCATAAATGACATTGAAAACCATTTGAAACTAGATGGCGCTGATACAAATCCTACTACAATTCCAAAAGTCGATACACCTCGCCTGAAGCGATTACATATATTTGCGGATGAACAAGGACGAGGACTGTGTAAGCAACTCCAAAAAAATCTTGGGATTGCATATAAAGTATATAGCGACATAAAACCAGGAGCCACCACGGACAAAGTCTTGGAGTTCATAAAATGTACCTGCGCTGACTATGGCAAAGAAGATTTTATATTAGTTTTAACCGGCGAAAATGATAGGGAACTTTTTAGACAAAGTTCTTATTTATACTATCACTTGAGTCAGATGGATAATACAAACATAATCCTGTGTGAACCTCGTATAAATGAGTACTTAAGTGGGAAGCAAATGAATAATACATTCAAACGCATTAGTACAGAACTGTCTCATGTGAACTATATCGAATTGCGATATTCATATCTTGGTACACCGATAGATAACCAAAACCATGTGTGTCGCAATGTGTTGCAGGAAATAATACGCCTTGAATACCTGCAAATATTAACTAATCGTTACGCAGAAATGACGTCAATACCGAACTGTAGAAAAACTGTGTGCAAGACCAGTGAAAAATGTATACCGCTGAAACCTCTTAATTTAGAAAATAATGAAGACCAAATTTTTTTTCGTTGATAATAATAATAATCTAGCAGTGTTATACCAGAATATTCAAAGCATTAGCAATAAAGTAAAAATATTAGACATATTTCTTTCTGAGAATAATATGGATGTATTGTGCTTATCTGAGACTTTCTTGAATGAAATAAAAATACAAAGTACGAAGATAAATGGATATACTATGGCAGCATACTATAATAGAAAAAAACACATAAGGGGCGGAGTAGGAATAATGATAAGAGATGATATTGAGTATTTAGAACGTAAAGATATCTCAGATATGTCAATAGAATTTGTTGTAGAGTACTGTGCAATTGAATTAGAGAAGTATAATCTATTAATAATATGTTTATATTGGAACGAACGAGAAACAGACATATTTATAAAATCAATTGAATTATTACTAATGCATTTAAAATGTGAACAAAATAAAAACATCCTATTAGGTGGTGATTTTAATATCAATATGTTAGAAAAAACTAAATTTACATCTGATTTTAAAAACTTACTACTCAGTTACAACTATCTACGGCAAGTAAGGACCCCAACAAGGGTATGTAAAACCACATCTACGTGCATTGACCTAGTCTTCTCTAACTTTAACCAAATAAATACGAGCGTGCACGAGTTCGGGCTATCCGATCACCACGGTGTGCTAGTCAATATAGAAATAGAGCCAATATCTAATACAAAAGAAACACATAATATAATTAAAAGGCTTTATACAGAAAAACAAATAGAATTATTTAAATTAAAACTTAGGAATATTAATTGGAATTTAGAATTATATAAAAACGAATGTATAAATGAAAATTACAAACTTTTTCACAATATAATACAAAACTTAATACAAAATTGCTTTACAGAAAAATGCATTAAAATCAAGCAAAAAAACAGAAGCCCGAAGTGGATAACAGCAGGTATAAGGCTCTCCGCCAAGCATAAAAGGGCACTTAGAATAATGCTAAATCACACAAATAATGATGTAATTAAAAAATTCTACAAATCATACAGAAAAATTCTAAAAAAATCAATAAGTATATCTAGAAAAATTCAAAATATAAAACAAATGATAGAATCGGATAATAAAACTAAAACGATGTGGAATATAATAAAAAACAAGATCGGTAAAAATATAACAAATAAAATTAAAAATGTAACACTAAAAATAGATAATAAAAAAATTGAATCACCTTCAAAAATTTCGGATAGTTTCAATAACTTTTTCGCTAGAGTTGGAAGTTCTGAACAAAATACTGCCACTATGCTGAACACTAACTCAGGAAACGGCCCACTGCACAGCATGTACTTGCGACCAGTGGATGAAAATGAAGTCAGAAGACTTATTCAGCCATTGAAAAGTACACGTAGCTTTGGTCACGACAACTTGCCACCCCTGGTCATAAAAAAATGTGCAAACGAATTTATCGAACCTTTGACTCTACTAATAAACCAATCATTTGCTGAAGGTACTTTCCCAGACATATTAAAAATATCTATTATTAAACCCATTCACAAAAAAGGAGATAAGACTGACCCCTCCAACTACAGACCAATAGCTCTTTTACCTTCTATGTCTAAAATATTTGAACGTGCTATGTCAAATCGCTTGTATTCTTACCTAGAAACTAATGAGATATTAGATGATCACCAATATGGCTTTCGCAAAAATAGATCTACAACTTTGGCAGTCTATAAATTAATACAACAAGAACTATCCTATGTGAATGATGGACGATATGCTGTGGGTATCCTACTCGATATGACGAAAGCATATGATAGAGTACAATTTAATATCCTCCTAACAAAACTCTATGAATCAGGCATAAGAGGTATTGCATATGAGTGGCTGGATTCCTACCTTAAAAATAGGGTACAATATGTTAAAATTCAATACCATAACCATCGAACACACAGAACTGAGGACTACTTGTCTCAGCCGCTCATATTAAACTCCTCCATTCCCCAAGGTAGCGTATTAGGATGCATACTTTTTATTATTTACATAAACCAATTACCTAAAATCATAGACACTCAATGTGTTCTTTTTGCGGATGATATATCACTTCTCTTTAAATATAAAAACACATCTGAATTCAACCAAACCGTAAAAGATACTTTGTGTAATGTGATGAAATGGTTAGCAGACCATAACCTTAAGGTAAATTTATCAAAAACCAAATTAATTGAATTCTTACCACATCAAAAATCTTCATTAAACATAGAATTACAAATTGACAACAAGACTATAGACAAAGTCAGTACATGCACACTATTAGGTATAGAAATAGATTCAAATGTGAACTGGAAGACACACATTGAAAAACTAAAATCAAAATTGTCTAGATTTGCATACGCCCATATGAGCTTAAAGTAAGTACAGATAAAAAAACTGCAATTACAGCTTACTATGCATATGCTCACTCTTGGTTAAATTACGGACTTATCCTGTGGGGAAATGGTACTAACATCGAAGATTTACTAATCAAGCAAAAAAAGCTAATACGTATCATAGTGAATATTAACAATACTGACTCATGCAAACCACACTTTGTACAATTAAAAATTTTAACAATAATTAGCATGTATATTTTAGAATTATGTAAATTTGTTAGAAAAAATCCAAACATATTTAAAGATACAAAGCAAAATCGAGTATACGGCCCCCGAACGAACCAAAAAAATCAATTAGCCCATCCTAAAAGCCGCATCAATATGTATAAAAATAGCCCTTATGTTAACGCGATAAAAGTTTACAACCATTTACCAAACGAGATAAGAGGTGAATCAAATACGAACAAATTTATAAATAAAATTAAAACATTACTAATAGAGAAATGCTATTACAATCTAACAGAATATTATAATGATAAATTCACATAATTTTTATATTTTTTCTTGACATTCAACATAATTTTATTAATAATCAATATAATTTAACATAATACAAGCAAGGATAAAAACAAAAAAAAAACACGATTAAAATTGTTTATAATAAATTGACAATGTTTCAGCTTCCAATATAGGTCTGTTTCACGTTGGTAATATGTACTTCATCTGTAATATTTCATGTATTTTTGATTGTATAAAGTGATGCTACGCCCAAATGGGTTTCATGTATGTTCTGTTAAATATTGTATCCATCAAATGTACTCATGAAAGCAATAAACAACTTTGAACTTTGAACTTATTAATAAATATAATGACTATATGACGATATGACAATATGACTGACACGCTGGTCGGTCTCTGACCTTCCATTAGTCCCGGTAATACCACTGGCAGCGTGTGGTAGGGCTAATATATGTTGAAGGTCAGAAGCTAAAAGGAAGTTAAAAGTCCCGGTAATACCACTGGAAGAGGGTGGTAGGACTAATATATGTTAAAGGTTAAAAGAAAGTAATAAGCAAGAACAGAATAAGCACTGCTGGTCGATCACTGTCCTGATACTTTACTGGAAGTCATGTGCAGCAGGTGATAAGTAAAGTATGTCAAGGCCAGAGATCTGTTATATACTGCTGGTCGATCACTGCCCTGATACTTTACTGGAAAGTCATGCGCAGCAGGTGATTAGTAGAGTATGTCAAGGCCAGAGATCTGTTATATAAAAATACTGCTGGTCGGTCACTGCCCTGATACTCTACTGGAAGTCATGCGCAGCAGATGATAAGTAGAGTATGTCAAGGCCAGAGATCTGTTATATGAAAATACTGCTGGTCGGTCACTGCCTTGATACTCTACTGGAAGTCATGCGCAGCAGATGATGGGTAGAGTATGTCAAGGCCAGAGATCTTTTATAAACAAAATAGAAAGAACAGAAATGAAATGACATGACATGACATGAAATGACTTGAAATGAAATGAATTGAAAATGAATATTGAGGTTGTACTTTGAGAGCAAAGTACTGGTCAGTATGGCCGTGATAGATTATTTGAAAATTGGCTCACTCTTTATTGAAATATTTGTTCATATTCACTTGATTGGCTTTAAGCTTAAGATTTAATCAACTGGTATAATGTGACATTTTAATTTCGTTTTAGAAATACTCTGTGGTTCTTAAGATGAAAATAAGTATTGGTTTAATTATCTATGTGTATATTTTATCTGTGGTGTGAATTTAATACTATACCTAATTTTGTATAATTTGAGACTGTGATTAAGCATCATATATGGATTATCATCACTGGAATCATTATTTGATAATATTTTTACTACCCGTATATTTTATTATTAGTAGTATAACTGATCACGTGACAGTTGTAGAGACCCTTTTTAAAATAGTATATATATTATGTACTTTATATCTATGTGTAAAATCATTGATGATTTTATTATACTTATTGCCATAAGTATAGAGCTTGAAATCACACAATTGTCAATTTTAAAGAGTACTGTGTTTGTGACGGTAGTCGCTTCGTCGCCTTGTTTGTTCACTGCTATAAAACGGGTAGTGTAAGGCAAGTAGATTCACTTTCTGTCGGACCGCCGTGCCGAGCAGAACTCCAGTGGTGTTGAAATAGTGTTTGACGACGAAGTGCTGCTTGATTCAGTTTCGGTCGGACCACCGTGCCGAGCAGAGCTCCGGGGGTGTCGAAATATATTTGGAAAGTAGTCTTTAGTGACGAAGTGCTGCCCGATCAAGATGTTGTGAAGTTAAGTAATTTATTATTATCTTTTCTGATGTTACATAACGACAAACCTCGTTTAAATGTAATGGTCCAAAAGGACCATTACATTTAATATGATGATATAATTTATGATATAATTTAATGGTTTGTTAAAAAGGTTATGACAATTATATATCGAATAAGAAAATATCTGTTTATGTAAACAATGACTTTATATGTTAATTAATAGTTGATAATCCAGTGAAAGTGTAAATAAAGTGTATATAGTAAGTATGTAAAACGTTGTTAAAATACTTATAAAAGAATGGCCTAGAGTTTCTTGCCCGTTCTTCTCGCAGTGGCTCTATACAATTTTGTTTGCTGAACGTGGCAGTACAATGTAGAATCATTCAATATTACAATTTCAACAAATTGAATAAATGGTTTTGACTATTGACTTTGTTGTTTAAATCCAACTAACACGTTCAACAGAAATACCAAGTAAGTTTTGTAAATTAGTTCAGTTACATGAAATTTCCAAAGCTTTACCTTTAATATTTTCAAACAAAAGAGAAAATAATTTTCATATAGACGTAGTTGTCCGATTTAAAAAAACCTGCATGGATTTGTTAAGGATATAATTGGTCATATTTTAGCGTGAATTCGATGGCCTTATCATTGAGGAGGAAATGCATTTCAAAAATGTTTATACCCCAGTTTCAAGCAGTCAATAACCCTTCAGCACCGATTTGTTGGCGAATTTTTCGTTCATAGTACAAATAATTTTTTTCTGAATACAAATAATGATCCCCTAAGGAGGTACCTTGAAAGTGAGCAGAATCAGGGAATCTCCACCTTAAGAAAATTAAGAAAAGGCAGGCTGTGCCTAGTTCCGAGTTCGGTCACAGTGATGAACACTTCTGGATTATGTTTCGCATGGTGGTAGGAAGGACATTTTGTGATTGCTTGCCGGACTAGCTACCACACTCAAGTAGAAAATATGTCGCCAAGCACCTAACGCTGTGTTCCGGCAGCCGTCCTTGAGAGCCAATAATTCTAGGTTTGTCTGAACAACATCTTCGACCACATCATCACTTACCATTAGGAGAGATAGTGGTAAAATGCTAGCCTATAAGCTTTCAGCATATTTTATCATTTATAATTTAGCACGCAAAATGCTGCTATAACGACTGCCATCCTAAAACAACAACCGGGACCGACGGCTTAACGTGCCCTCCGAAGCACGGAATCATCTATTGATCAAAAGCTGGCTTATCAGCTGTAAAAAACAGTAATAATTTCTTATTATCTGGAGGTAGATGTCAAATATGTCTATCCATAAACTATAATAAATATTAATGATAAATCGTCCAGAGTCCTGCTAGAGTGAATAAAGTTTACAACCCATGCTTTAATCATGCACCTACGATTTCCTTCCAGTGTGCACTGTACTGCTGGAAGGACGCGCGTTAAACTTCATACAAAATTAGATCCTGCCCGCAGTACCATCAGATCTTTCCGGAAGAGCTTCTATAAAAACAGTATATTTTGACAATATGCCTTATTGATAGGTTTTCTGGAAGAGATCACTTTGAGCGATAAGGCCGCCCATTGATACCCTTGGTAATTTTCATTTATATTAGAGTTGTATTTAATTATATTTTACATTGATTTCAGTAACTTATTTGGCTAATTTATTTTTATTGTGATAGATTGATTTTATTGTTAAAAGATGTTTTTCAATATTGACATTTTATTATTTATTTTTATCATTAGTAATTAATAATTTTCTGTAAATAATACTCTAATTAGTGTAATTGGTAATAGCCGTACTAATTATGTAAATAAATAAATAAATTGGTTATAAGTTATTTTAGTGTAGCAATAATAAGTTTATTGTTGTTATTATGGTATTTTCAATAAAGAGTTATCTATCCATATTTTCAATGTCAATAGGATAGATTATTTTAAAGAAGAAAGTTATAAAAACCTCATAAAAATTACTTAGCTTAGTCACAGATGACATAATAGGTACTCTGTACTTGTAGTGTATGGGCCATCCAGCCGTTTGAGCGTCGGAATAAATTTACTTGATATGATGGGTTTTACGGCAAGATGAAAGGACTTTTATTGTTAGAAAGCTTTTGTGGTGGATTTTAAGATTCTGATGTAGGATTTGTTACAAAGTTATTCAGATTCGCAACTATGACTCTATACATTGTAGTAACATACTCTATAGGTGCGTCATAATTCATGATTTTTTTCATGTTATTGTGAAGGAACTAGCTCGAGGCCCACCTGATGTTAAGCGGTATCATCTGCCTATAACAGATGCATTTCATCACAAGTCACGAATTGCACTGCGCCCGTCACTTTGAGACATAGCTGTTAAGTCTCATGTGCCTGTAATTTCACTGGCTCTCAAGGACTGCTGCCGGAACGCACCGTTAGATGCTTGGCGACAGATTTTCTGCTTGAGAATTTCGCAAAATGCCCTACCACCACGCTGTATTGACCAGCAACCGGGACCGACGCGACGGCTTAACGTGCCCTCCGAAGCACGGAAGCGCTCTGTAGTAATGTGAATAGCGGACACCCATTCAAGTCATGACCGCGGCGGACGTTGCAAAACACGTCCAAACCCAACGTATACTTATTTCAATCTGACAATTTACCAAGTAAGTAGGCTTAGTTGAAAAACCTCGTTAAGTTTGCAATGGAGGTAAGTTAGTCTCGCTCCCTGCTGGATTATAAATTAGCGTGAGTGCGGTGTTGTGTCGTAGGGCATCACGCATCTAATTTTCTAAAGTACACTCTCGATGGAAAGTTTCAAACTCGTTGCTTGTACAGTTTGAGATAACAACTGGCCATTTGCAAGGTGAGCTTCACTACTAGAGCATAAAAGAAAAAAAATGGCTTTGATCATAGCTTCAAAACTACGAATAAATATGTAAAGAAGCGAATTCTCATTACACATACCGCTTTGATTTCGGAACAAAACACGCACAATTTAATTTTGAAGCATTGATGGCCGAGCGGTAATAGCTATGGACTGCCGTGCTGCAGGTCCTTGGTTCGATCCCGCCGCCGGTTTGAGCTTCACCGCATGGTGGAAGGGTATTTTGCGATTGCCCGCCTGGGTAGCTACCGCCGTCAAGTAGAAAATCTGTCTCTGAATCTGTCTGGTTACAGGCTTACCTATCTGAAACAAAAAATAAAATAAAAAAATACTTGCACACTACTTACTATCTAAAACTGCTAACGGAATATCAGAAACTGCAGGGGTAACCACTAAAACAGACACTATAGCTGAAGTAACTTTACTAACTTTTGAAGCGCTCGTAGCGAAGTTTACTTAGCTGTTCTCAACCGATCAGCAAAGTTAAGCAACGTCGCCCGCGGTCATAAGTTGGATGGGTGACCGCTAGTGACATTACTACTGAGCGTTTCCGTGCTTCGGAGGGCACGTTAAGCCGTCGGTCCCGGTTGTCGTCTTAGGATGGCAGTCGTTATAGCATGTGGTAGGGCATTTTGCGAATGCCCGCCTGGCTAGCGATCACCCTCAATTAGAAAATCTGTCGCCAAGCACCTAACGGTGTGTTCCGGCAGCTGCCCTTGAGAGCCAATAATTCAAGGTTTAGCCTGTTAAGGCGCTGACAAGTGCTAAATAGCTTTACTTGAACATATTTTTAGCAAAATGTATTTAGTTTGTGGCAGTAAGAAAATTATATGTTAATCTTGATCACATTATCTAAGGTCAAGAAAAATCCGAAACACGTTTACTTAAAATTTTCTCGATAGAACAAAATTGCAAAGTTGACTCTAAATTACACTTGTAATGTAAATATCTTAATAATTTACGTATTAATGTATTTGAAAATATATTAATAAAATAGCAAAACTTTATCAAGAGGGACAAGAAAAGTTACATTTTTGATTTACATTATGAGTTTTGTATTATTAAACTTTCTTTCGGATTTTACCTCAACTGATTGTGATTTCACCATCGCTGCCTCTCTTTCACGCCTACGCAGTCCGATAGTGACAAAATTTCAGCATTTGACAGCGTCTTAACACCTTCGACTACATCATCACTGACCATCAGGTGAGATTGTGTTCAAAGGCTTACCTAACTGCAACAAAAAGGAAAAATAAAAAAATACTTGCACACTACTATCTAAAACTGCTAACGGAATATCAGAAACTACAGGGGTAACCACTAAAACAGGCACTATACAAGAAGTAACTTCCAACCATTGAACTTATAAACAACGGAAGAAACGACACCAGCACCTCGAAAATGGCAATGTCAGATCAGGCGACGTCTTCTGATTGAGTCTGAGTAGTGTGCGTATGTGCCTCTACTACATGCTTTTCTTACTTTACTGTCATTAATTAAAACGTGTCATATACAATGGAAGTGTAGCTGTGTGCATTATATGCTTGTGTTAAAATTTCTCCACAGTATATTGTCGTGATATTAGAGCGTACTGTTATACCCCAGCTATGTAAGCATTAATGCTTCCTTGCTGTCTAATCAGCACTATCCAGTCAGGCACTAGTTTTAGTATTATGCTCTGAGTTCAGTTCGTCTTCGCTCTTCAAACCTAACGGGTCTGCCTAAGGGTCTCTAAAATATTGTAAATATTCTAAGTTCTATTGAATTGTTTTTTTTAAGCCTGATATGTTTGCCTTTGACCACTATCTCACCTGATGGTAAGTGATGATGTGGTCGAAGATGTTGTTCAGGCTAACCTAGAAGTACTGGCTCTCAAGGACAGCTGCCGGAACACACCGTTAGGTGCTTGGCGACAGATTTTCTACTTGAGGGTGGTAGCTAGCCAGGCGGGCATTCGCAAAATGCCCTACAGCCATGCTATAACGACTGCCATCCTAAGACAACAACCCGGACCGACGGCTTAACGTGCCCTCCGAAGCACGGAAACGGTCAGTAGTAATGTCACTATCGGTCACCCATCCAACTCATGACCGCGCGCGACGTTGCTTAACTTTGCTGATCGGTTGAGTACAGCTAAGTAAACTTCGCTACGAGCGCTTTAATAATACATAATTCTGTCAAAATAATTTCTTATTTTAAAAACCGAACTCAATAGAGACCTAAACAGTACCGTATCTTCCTTTTTTAAATAAAACAAGAAAATAGGGTACGCTAATCGATGTTGCCAACTGATAAAATTACCCGACACACTTGCCATTGCACTCAAGCCAATCTTATTTCATTTTGGTGAAAAAATCTCGTTACGTTGCAATGTGGGTATTTTATTTCCACTCCCTGCTGAATTATAAATTAAATTAGTGTGAGTGCGATGCTGTGTCCCGGGCAATCACACGTCTCATTTTGTAAAATACGCTCTCGATGGTGATCTTTTAAATTTAAGTGTACACATGGAAACAATATGGCAACTGAAAAGAAGGAATGTTTTTTTCAATATGCACAAGAATTACTTGCAAAAGATTCGAAAAATAAAACGTATTTAGATAAATCTAAAATTCATGTGTGTTTATGTAATGACCGCTGGGCAAGCTCGGCTAAATATTACTTAGCCTTTTGGGTCTTACAGACCCACCAACTTATCTGTTCAGGTGGCAGAAAAAAGAACTACAACATTCCTTCCAATTGTGACAGTTTGTAGTTGATTTCCTTGATCAGCAGCGCCCTCGCCAACTGCACAGTTAAGTTGGTGGTACTATATCTACTTTTGGAATCTTCAAAGAGCATTGGTTGAAATAAAAAATCAAACTTATACGTGTATAAGGTATACTTTAGCGCACGATCGAGAAATGTTTTTCAATAGTGCGCTGGAAGAGTCAAGACCTCCTGAGCATGCTTCGTGTAGAAACTTAACGCGTCGAAAATTATTTCGGTTTGGCCTGCGTGGCGCTCGCGACGTCACGCCGGCTTAGCAGGCAAATGAGGCGTATTTGTCACTATATATATATATTATTTTTTTTGTGTTCGCCAATCTCTCTGACTAATAATCAATCCCCATCCAAAGGTTGACTCAAAGAGATCGCTTTAAGTGATAAGTCAGCCCTTTGTTCTTTAGTTTTAAAGTTTTATGCTGTATTTGTTTTTCTATTGGTGTACAGTAAAGTGTTTCTATTGAATTGTTTTAACTTGCGTATTATAAGATCGTACTATTATTACTATTTTCTAAACACAATAACATACCGAATAATATCAACGTTACATAAGTAACTACTTATACATCGAAAAGACGATAAGACTTGCACGATTTTTTTATTTTAAAATTGCTTATATATTTCAATAGGTATATTTTTCAGTGCTATTCTATTGACATACTCACCTAACCAACCATTGAAACATAATTTGACAATGTAAAAAATTGCCAGCAGCAAAAAATAATTTAAGGTTTCTCAAATTAAGTAATTCAAATAAATATATAATAAATAAAATGATAAAATAGACATAGTTGATAGAATTGCATTTAAATAAACTTGATATTATATGAGTAAAAGACTTTTTACAAACATGCAAAATCATCAAATTTATTTCTTTCGCGCACCGATGTGCGTCTAGAAGTTACTGCGCTGCGCGCCGCGAAAGTCCATTTTGACACTCATCTTTCCAAATGTATTATAATTTATCGTTATTATAAGAACTGGAAGTATTTTACAGCGTACTAGCGGCCCGCCCCGGCTTAGCAAGGTTAATTTAACAAAAAATATAAATTGAAACACATAAAAAGTATTTATTGTGACATACCTAACTGTTATAGTTTGAGATATGGTTTTGCGGTCTTTTTTGTAGATATTGTCTATAAAATTGTAGTACCTACATTACTTTGCTCTATTGTCAACTACTTCCGCAGGATACGCGATATAGCGATTTTTTTCCCACTTTGGGTTACATTATCGAAGTTTCCATATAGGAATCCCTAAGTTTTTGAAAATATTCTATATCATGTTTATTAAGGAGAACGTTTAAGCAGTTTTATTTTTTTATTCAGCATTCAATTCAACGGTGAAAGTTTTTCAAATTGGTCCAGTAGTTTTTAAGTTTATTCGTTACATACATAAATACAATCTTTCTTTTTTATAATATTAGTATATAGATAAGCAATCATCTACATCATAGGCACGTATAGGTCGGATACGTTAATCCCAAGTTTCGTTGAATAACCACAATTTATTAGATTTTGTTAATAAATGTTATAGCTTCTCTTTACCTTCCTCTAGATAATAATAATTTATGATTTATCTTGATTGTAAACATTTTATTGCATATTTATATACAGACATGAGTTTAATAGCTGCCATTAGACAATCGCAATTCAATTTATTGCAGATTAGTAAACCGTTCAATAAATACTAACGCTACGGTTTAAATCACGCATACACTGCTGTTGCTGAGTACATTGCAAACGCTCGGTTCATATCTGAAATACGAGAATATGCACTGTTTGCGCGAAAACGATGTAAATTAGCAGCCACGCTTATATCATCTGCTATCAATTTGTTTCCTCGCAATTAACAATAATAACCTTCAGTTCAATTAAAGACATTAGAAATATTTCATTCTAAGGCATTATTTTGTGAACAGTATTGTTTTACGTATAAAATTCTAACAACATCAAACATCTCCTCATTTATCGCTCAAAATTTTAGTTTGACGTTTGTGCACATGCACAACCTATTTAATATATATAGCCTATTTAAAATACTCAAGAATGTTACTGCACTGGAGGAAGACATTGGCAACTGTAACACAGGTACGACCTAGCACAGTTGTCAATGTCAATAACTGTACTATAAAATTAGATCATATACCATAAAAACAACGTTATTGTAATTAATGTATAGTTAAAAATGTACCATGTGATTTTTATAAAATAAATATTTGTATTTGTACAACCTCTACCTTTTTTCGGTCCCGTCGGTGACGTCATATTGCTATCGTGGTGTAAGTTTAGCACGTTATGAACCGAACGTTTACGTGCAAACAGTGCAAATAACGCATATTTGCGTGACTTGAACCTCAAGGTAGTCTTCAAGGAAAATATTTTATCATCCAGGTAAGTAATATAAATGTTTATGCATGTTAGTGAGACTAAAAAATTACATACAGATTAGTTACATTGTTCTCGAAAATATCTTCTATAGGGCAAAATTAAATGACGAAGCTGGAGATCGAAGATGGCAGAAAGAAAAAAACGAAGATTCTGAGTGAACTGGAGAGGTTTTATGGATAGCTATAATATAACTCGGCACGAGAACCCGTTGTCAGTGCAGCTGAGGACAATGTCACGGACACTTGTATGTATGGTTTCAGTTATACTATTGTATTAATTCAAATTTTCTTTACTGTGATCTTAAAGGTCACTATAAATTATATCTACTTATTTGCCGTACAATCACGTTCCGCATGTAGGTACGCCTACGCTCCGTGCGGTGCCAGCATTCAGAAAACGATTTGTTTCCGAAACCTTTATGTTCTCCATGTTACCTAAGTATATACATACGTAGTATCTAAGGAATTGTATTAATTTGTCCTCATACGACAGAAGATTTTGAAGCAATGATTCCCGAGCGGGAATAGCTATGGGCTGCGCCTAAGGTCCCTGGTTCGATCCCCACCGCCGGCTTGAGCTTCACCGCATGATGGAAAGGAATTTTGCGATTGCCCACCTGGCTAGCTATAATAATAATAATTTATTTGCCAGAAAAGTATTAAGTGTGTAACCATATTTTTTTTAATTGTGACAAAGGTTTAAACAAATTAGTACTACCACCTAGCTACCACCCTCAAGTAGAAAATCTGTCGCAAAGGACTTAACGGTGTGTTCCGGCAGCTGTACTTGAGAGCCAGTGAAATTACAGGCACATGAGACTTAACAACTGTGTCTCAAAGTGACGGGCGCAGTGCAATTCGTGACTTGTGATGAAATGCATCTGTTATGTATAGGTTGGTCCGCTTAACATCCGGTAGGCTTCGATCTTGCTCCGTCACAATAACGTAAAAAAAAGATAGCATGCAGTAGTGATGCAAAGAACTCGGAACAATAATAAACACTTTTCTCGACGGTTATACTCATTCTCAGCTACAGCCCTCCAATGTGCCACAAATCTGCAATTATATGTTTTTTAAGAATTAAGTCTGTCGCTTTTCTTGTGTAAGGCACACTTGATATTCATGAAATCGTTACATTTTTTTTTATGTAATTGTGACGTAACAAGCCCAAGGCCCACCTGATGTTAAGTGGACTAACCTCTGCCTATAACAGACGCATTTCGTGAACGACGAATTGCACTGTGCCCGTCACACTGAGACGTACAGTTGATAGGTCTCATGTACCTGTATTTTTTCTAGCTCTCAAGGACTGCTGCCGGAACACACTGTTAGGTGCTTGGTGACAGATTTTCTACTTTTGGGTGCTCGCTAGCCAGGCGGGCATTCGCAAAAAACCCTTCCACCATGCGGTGAAGCTCAAGCCCGCGGCGGGATTCGAACCATGAACCTGCTGCACGGCAGTCCATAGCCAATGCCACTGGGCCATCACTGCTTCAAAAAGTAAACTGTGTCTCAAGTACTAGTAACTTACTAAAGTAAAGAAAAATTTATAAAACGATGTAACCGATAAGAATATACGAAAACATGCCCGAAACACAATATTACATCTATTTTTCTGTGAAAGCGGAGACTGCGGACCAACAGTAAACATTAAAAAAATTAAAACTCGGCAAATTATTTATTTTTGTTAAGCGTTTTATCGTTCCATTGAAATTAAAACTACAAGATACATAATATATTTATGGAATCGTTTTTCAAAGCCATTATTTTGATATATCACTCGGTGGGTTTGGATAAAAAAAAATTAACACACTTTATGACGTCTAATATCCACCAGCTTTTTTTATGTACCTACTGTCACTTGCGTAAAAAATCTAACTATATCTATATCTCATACATTAAAATCGATTTAGCCGTTTAGAAGTTATGGTGGAATTAAGAAACTCACAAACATTTATACATACATGTGTGTGAGTCATATGTTTTTATTTATTATGTTTATAAGTATTTATGCTTAAAATATATTTTTAAATATGTGTATTCATTTAGTCGTGTAGTTTTTGTTTAATTAGTTAATAATTTGGTAACATCAACTATTTATGCATAGAATTTTTAGACAATAAGACACGCCGACGACGAGAAAAAATATTTGTACATCTACAAGATTTGAGTAGTAATTTTCTTTTTTCTAATTTATAAGATAATTAGAAACAAAACCATAAAAGCAACTCTAATTTACGCAGTTGGCACCATACGAATGCTTAGCTTTGAATTCATGCTATATTTTTTTCGCCTTTTTGAAAATCCTTTTAATGAATTAGAAATGAGTTTAAATTTAAAATCTGATGAAAAACATTCTGCACTTACCATACAATCAGAGCTTCAAGGTTATTATCATGTATTTTTAAATATATTATGGGTGACAAATAAGCAGACGGCCCGCCTGATGGTAAACGGTAACCGCCGCCTATGGACACCCGCAACACTAGCTGCGCTGCCGATGCGTTGCCTGCCCAGAAACCCAAGATCCCAAGGAAACAAAATCTATCTCTCATTCCGCACTTCTGATTACTCAAGTCGATATATGACCTAGGCTCAGGGCGCATACCTTTGCCCAGTCTTCCGTATTATGACATACATACCTAGGTAGGTACATATGGTCAGTACACAGTCAAGCGTATAAGCAGTAGATAAGGTATACAATCGACACATCGCTTAGAAATTTCTCAACATGTGCGTAACCCTAGGAATCTATGAGTCAATACACTGTTTTGTAAGAAGCGATAATAATAACAAATCCTAACAAAGCACGTGTTTGGTTTAACTTCACTTGCTAGTTAGGTTTTGTAATACTCCGTGGTATGCTAAGTGTCAAGAGATTACGGGCAAAATTGTTATTTTCAATCTTGGTATAGACTTGATAGTACTGACACCGTACCCGGGTCCCGGTGTGGTGCCGGGTTCCAATGTAACCCCCTCATTTCTTCCCGTGAGTGTTGTCAGAGTCGACTAAGGTAATAATACTAGAAGGTGAAAAGCAGCTTCTTCTAAAGCATTGGCAACTTTAATTCCCAGGACGCCTGCCAAGCGTGGGGATTATGCCAAAAAATCCCCCGATGGGGGAGACCTTGTTCAACAGATGCATTTCTTCACAAGTGACGGACTGCACTGCGCCCTGAGACATGGATGTTAAGTTACTGGTTTTCAAGGTCTGCTGCCGGAACACACTGTTAATCCATGGAATGCTAAGTTATTCGTTTCTCTAATAAAATAATAAATAATAAATCGTCACCGAAGTTATTAAAAAAAACATGGATTTTCTCGAAGCACTAAGCTAACTGCACCACTAATTTTATTCGCTTAGTAGGCTGCTAAGAATAAATAATATAGCAGGCTGTAATGCAATAATCAATGATTAAGTTTTAAATAATAAAAAAAAAAAAAAACAAACATTCACGAGCGGCCAGGAGCGCAGAACTTCCGGTGTGCTCTGTGCAAGTACATTCTTTTTTATGTAATTATGACGGAACAAGCTCGAGGCCCGCCTGATGTTAAGCGACTAGCCTCTGCCTATAACAGAAGCATTTCGTCACAAGTCACGAATTGCACTGCGCCCGTCACCGAGACATAGTTCTTACTTCTCCAGTGAAATTACAGGCACATGAGGCCTGTAATTTCACTGGCTCTCGAGGACTCCTACCGGAACACACCGTTAAGTGCTTGGCGACAGATTTGCTACTTGAGGGTGGGCATTCGCAAAATGCCCTTACACCATGCGGTGAAGCTCAAGCCCGCGGCGGGATTCGAATCATGGACCTGCTGCGCGGCATTCCATAGCCAATTCCACTGTGCTATCACTGCTTCAAAACATGGCAGATAAGTATGTAGTTATAAGTACTTAACTATTTTGTTACTTAGTAGCAGTATTCTAGCACTTACAAATCCAAATGCTTTTAGCACATGAATAAAGAGTTATTTATTCATGTGCTTTTAGTCAGGGAAGTACCTAATATTAATAAATAATACTAATAATCCCAGCGCCGGGCAGTGCTCGTAGATATCACCAGCCCACATGACGAGAACCTCGTGAAGGCCGAGAAGGATAAAGTCAGCAAGAACCTTGACTTGGCTCACGAGGTAACCGCCATGTGGGATGTTGACTCGACGTTCATTGTCCCGATAGTCGTTTCGGCGAACGGCCTTATAGCGAAGAGCCTCGACCAACACCTCAAGAGGCTCTCGCTAGACGGTTGGAGCAAGGGTCGGATGCAGAAGGCAGTGATACTGGACACAACACGCATTGTCCGGAGATTCCTTGGGCTCTGCCCCGCTACCAACGGCACCCTAGTTTTAAGTTTTGTATAATATTTATTTATGTAATTATGTTGTAAAAAAAATAAAATTATGTTGGAAAATAAATAAAGTGAATAATAATAATACTTCGATTAACTCAGATCATACAATATTAAATATTAACAAGACTTAGGCACAGTAGAAGGCACATATAATTTTCAATAAAAAAAACATTAAACATTTGATGTTTTCAATAAAAAAACATAAAGATACGAATAGTTGTAATTTTATACTTATTATAACTAACGGGATATTTACCGTGTTTTTGATTGGTTATGAGCTCTCGATATTTAAGTTTAATTCTTAAGTTGTAATTTTATTATTGAATATTTTAAGTAGTTAGTAGTTTCATTAATGTCAAATTATTAGAAAAAACTTCCGAATACATTAAATTAAGATAATGAATAGATACAGGCGTTACTTTGCGGAAATCCATATTTAATAACAAATATTTTAAAAGTATTTTAAGAAAACATCAATATAATTATTTAATAAAACACTTAAAAAATGTATATAAAAATTATATATATATATATATATATCTAGTGACAATTTAGGCTAATTTCCTGTTATGCTGACGTGACGTCACAATGCGCACGATCGAGACTCGATCGTGCGCTCATAGAGTCAAGACCTTCTGAGGATGCTTCGTTTAGAATCGAAACGCGTCGAATACTCTTCCGGTTTGACTGCGTGGCGTTTGTGACGTCACGTCGGCATAACAGGAAATTAGGCGGAATTGTCGCTAGATATATATAATTTTTATAATGATTTATAAGTGTTTTATTAAATAATTAATATGTTTTCTTAAAATACTTTTAAAATATTTGTTTTTATTATATTAAATTAAATTTAAAATATATTCGTACATTAATTAAATGTCAATAAAAATATGTAATAATTATGTATAAAAAATATAAAGTGTGGCTATGAGTCTGCAATGACTTATAGGGATTTAAATGCTTTTATAGTAGTAGCTGTAGTGTTGTATATAGTTCGTAGTATTTTGTAAATAAAGGCAAACCGCAGGTAAAAAAAAAATCTACATCAATTATCATGTCAATATAGCTCAAAGTCAATTATGTTCTAATCTCCTTCGAATCGTTTCGTAAGACGATCAAATCATGACATATATCAAAATTCACACTAAACTCATCCAATTTTCCTCGTGCACCAAGATACTCGTAAGTTGCCCCTTCTGTGGTTGGGTGAAAGCGCATAACATTCTAGCTACTTCCCGGATAACAATCTCTCAGAGTCAAAAAGTTTCAATCCCACAAAGAGCTCCACATTGAGAATAGGGGCCTTGTAGAGTAGGGACAGTAACTTACACAACATTATCGACATTATATATTCAACATTTTATATGGGAAGAAAACATAAAATATAGAGCAATCAAAAATTTTTGATTCTGCTGCATTTTGTGTTAAACGAATATTGAGATATGCTATAAGTCTAGATATGCTATATGATACCTATACAGACTGTTGTTAATGACTCCTTTAATATATGTAGAATAAGATATGCTTGTAGGTTAAGCTCCATTTTAAGTTGCAGTATGCACAATGAAATCACTTCGTTAAAGTTGTGGAAATAACGACCATGTAAGGATATAAAGATTCCGTGCATATTGTCCAGATGATATAATAAAATAACATAAACATATGCAGAAAGATGTGTAGAAAATACATGTTAGTAAAATATCGATAAGTTGGCACCTTAGCGCCAATTTTGGAGGCTTGTGTGGATTCAATACCCTCTACTAGTATACTTGAGTACGTATCATAGCTTGATTTCTAATGCAGTCCCAGGCATCGTATTTCGTGAAGCCAATGCAAAGATTAACAATATTTTATTAAGAACAGCAATATTTCATACCAGACCGGCCTTGGGCTTGACAGTTTAGAATCAGAACCCATGTGAAATACCACGTTACTCTCCACGGGATTGCCAGTAATTTCATCGATATTTTATCCCAAGACTCAATCTATACTTTTGAACTCCATATCACTAATAAATCTCAAAAAGGAAAATTGTATGAGTTTAGTGTGAATTTTGAAATTTAACATGATTTGATGATGTCACGAAACGATTAGAGATTTAAATAAGAATTGCTTTTAAGTACCTACATATGGACTTTTTAAGTACCTAGTTATTTTATTTGAGTACACTATTTTTTTTATTTTATTCTCACTGTGATTGTTTCGTGAGATTATCAAATCATGACAAATTTCAAAATAAAGATGACAGCAATATTTTATACAAGACCGGACTTGAGCTTGACAGTTTAGAATCAGATCCGATGTGCAATTCCACGCTACTCTCCTCGGGTGTCCCAGTAATTTCCCAGGACTCTATTAAATTACTACTGTTAACTACTACTACTATTAACTACAACTATTAAAACACACCTCCATATATTTTATAAATCTCACAAAAAATACTAATCTAACTAATTAACTCTATTAGAATGGATAAGTTTTAATAATGTTTTATTTACGTTATCTACTACTCAGCTGAAATATGGCTGATTGTCACTTTTGAGCTAATAATACATAATAATAATTCAGTCTATAATATTTGTGCACTTAATATGAGCGTTAGCGTTGCCCAAATCCAAAACCCTGAGAGCTTTCAACTCGAACTACATAACCGCTTCCATGCGAAACAGTAGACGAGATAAACAACGGGAAGCTGTCCGAGCGGTGGAGTCTCAGTTCTTTAAGACCCCCCGATAAAACTCTCAGAAATCGCCGGTGTAGTGGTACTGTTCTTCAAAAAAGGTGACAAGACTGTGTTGAAAAACTACAGGCTCATGTCACTTCTGAGCCATGTTTATAAGCTGTTATCGAGAGACAAAATAATGACATTGTTGATCTATTTAATTCTGCACTTGGGTGCAAGACGTCGTGTTGAACATCACCGCCAGTGTGGTACTGCAGTTGATCAACTCGATCACCATGGTCTCTTCCACTCTCGAAGTGCTGGTCGAATTTCCCACCACGCCAGCCTTAAAAATATCATTCGCCGGGCTTTTACCAGCGCCAATGTTGTAGCTATTCTCGAACCGAATGGTTTAATGTGTGACGATGGTAAACGACCTGCCGGCATCACTCTGGTTCCGTGAAAGTTAGTGCCTTTAGTGTTGGAAGCTACTTGCGCAGACACTTTAGCGCCATCACATCTTTCTAAAACCATCGTGTAGGATGGCGCCGCGGCTACTTCGGCGGAGCAACTCAAGTGGCGCAACGCAAGTATACTAACCTTGGTAATGGTTACATATTTGAGCTGTTTGATGTAGAGACGTTGGGTCAGTGGGGACCGGGAGCTCATCATATTTTGCAAAACTTGTCAGATCGCTAGGGCAATGCGGTACAACGAATAGGGATTGCGATTCAACAGGACAATGCTGCTAGCATGCTGGGCACGCCGCCAACTGTCTAAATGCTTTTATTGTATTAGCTGTAGTATTTTATATAGTTCGTAGTAATTTGTTAATAAAGGCAAAATAAAAAACAATTTACCAAGCACTACCTCCTTATTACTTTTATTTATTATTCTTTCGTTTTCTCTATAGTATTAATTAAATATGTTACCTGTATTATTATACTCTTACGTAAACCATTACCCTCCAACAACATATATAGAGTTGGTTAGTGATCTGACTAGGCACATAAAAAACGTAAGAACGTAAAAACTGCTCGTCACTGAATATATGACGAAGTTGTCTTGGAAGTATTAAATTCCATCAAAGTAGCATCATCCTATTTTGAAACAGCCTTTTGGACCATTGGAGTTATTTATCGATTTCCTGATATTGAGTGATTCTTGAATATATATGAAAGGACAGAGAACTTTATTAATTCTTGGATTAACAATATTTGGAAAAATTGTAAAGTGGATCGATGCTCGGAATGATCAAATTGAATTTGAACATTATAAAAAATCTTGACTGACTAGATATCTATTAGCTTGCACATTACATGAAATAGAAAATCATCTACAAACTTTATAATTTTATCTCAGCTGTATATTTTGATATCTTTAGCTAAACAAAAACATAAATATTAGCCTTTGGTTCTACGGCCACCTAATACGAGGTCATCGGGCCAACATCAATAATTTTTTTAGTAACTACTTAAACGATTAATAAAATTAACTAACATAGCTCCAGGAGTATTTATTCCTAAACAGGACAGATTTAATTTTAATATTGTTTGGTTTGAAATAACGCCTGCTATGCGGATTACATTACAAAACCACAAATATACGATCCCGCACATGACTTAATTTTTCCCTATCGTATATTTGTGATTTTGTAAAGACAGATTTAATAAAAAATTTCATGTAAATTTTTTATGGACTAATTAAGTAATTTTTTTTAATATATAGAAATGATAATAAAACAAATAATAATAAAATATCGATAACACACCTCAACTCGTGTTCCCCACACTATTTCTGAGGAAGTGCAATATCGGATATCTATGTATGCACATCAACGAGATAAGCGTTAGAATCCTTTTCGATACAAGTCGTCTCACGAATAAGAATAGCATGCACGAGTAGCTATTGTATATTAAAAAACGTATCTTACTAATCCTTAGTAGAGTATTGAGCAACAAACACAAAAGCAATGCAGTGCTAGGCAGAATATACATATTATCAAAGGGCAAATACCAGACCAGTGGTTTTTTTTTACTCTTTATTGCATTGGCAACTTTAACGATTAATAATGCTAAATGCTATTAATCTATTGAGATTACTAGCATTTAGCCATATGCAATTATAAATACCATAAGCAATTAGAAAAGATATTAATTATTATACACACACATTGTATGTTTTATTTTAATAATATTCTAGCTTTCCGGCCGCGGCTCCGCCCGCCGGGTATATCGGTTATCGCGCAAAATCATTAACCTCTTTTTGCGCAGTTGGACACAAACTATACTATGTCCTTTCCCGTGTCTCAAACCATCTCCATACCAAATTTCATCCTAATCAGTCCAGTAGTTTCAGAGCCTATTCAATGCAAACAAACAAACAAACGATCAAATCTTTCCTCTTTATTATATTAGTTTAGATGAAATATCGTTCGATTCGCCTTGATAGCGCAAGTGACAAAACGTACATAAAAAAGTAAGAAGTCAAGCTGGCGGATTTTAGGTGCCATATTGTGAGAAATATTTTTTTTGCCAAACCCATTGAGTGGCGTTTTACTTTTTTAATTTATTTATACTTATTGTAAACGACTAACATACCAATCATATTTTGTTGGCCCTCACCTCCAAGTCTTATAGTTTCTGAGATCCCCTTATCAGATCCGTCGCGCAATATAATAAAAAAATGTGATTTGTTTCATGTTACAAAGTTATTTTATTACCACCTACAGACTCCACTATTTTTGTTTGTGATACTTGTCCGGATAAAGTTTTAATTATTTGAAACTATCAAAAAATCAACTTACTTGCGACTACATTCAGATTTCCAGTGAAACATCTAACTTTCCAGTGAATCATCTTTCTTTTTTATGTGACTCATTCTGTTTAAGATACAGACGATACAGACAGCACATTAATTTATATGGATTCAAAAAACTAAAAATATAAATAAACGTTTTTAGGGTTTTACACTGGCTTCCAACGCTGAAATTAATGAAAACATACTTCTCAGGCACAGAATGCAAGTCAGTTAACTTTAAAAACTGTATTTAGTGATGCATAGTGCTCACAAAATCGATTGTCATTCGTCCAAAATACTGGTCACCATCATCGGCAAGAACAGGAATTAGTAATAAGACAATAATATATGGGCATATACAGGGTTATTAGAAAAATGCTAACAACCCCTTAGGGTTGACTTCTGCTAGTCCTAACAAACATTTTGACATGATTTTTTTTTTAATTTTTGTTTTGTTTTTTTATATGTTTATATGACGAAATGAGCACGAGGAGCATCTGATGTTAAAAGTCTCTTGTACCTGTAATTTAGTATTTCATATTTTTTATTACTTAGCTCGATGTAAGTATTCAAAACTCTATTCAAAGAGAGCGCGACGCGGTCTAGTGTTGCCGTGGCGGGCGCACACATTATTTGAATATAAAAAATCTATATAAACTGCATTCATAGATGTTTAAATAATTACATGGTTGAACCGGGAATCGAACCTGCTGCTTACAGCTAAACAAATAAAGTTATCTTAATTGCAATAATTTTTCTTTGAAGTTCATGAACTGCACTATCATCAAGCATTTTTCCAGATTTTTCAAGACAGCGCAGCAGTTTAGAATTTAGAGGGAGGGGCAGGGGGGGACGCCCTACTAGATCAAAAATGTTGCACTTTAAAGTTTCATATTTCGTAAATGGGACATTAAATCGAAAAATGGTGTTAGCAACCCCTAAATATTTAAGGTTGGAAAATAATTATTGTAATAATTATTTTCCAACCTTAAGGCTACTTCACGTCCATAGTCTGAAGTCACTGTGAAAACACTGTACAGTCATTCATTACTTTCGCATCAATGGCTAATTGTCTCTTAAATAATGTTTGCCCAATGGGAGGCCACCTCCACGGCCCTGTAAGATGCATATTTAAGGTCATCTTGTGTGCAGGTGGTCGGGCACGTGGGACTTGACAGTAAGTGTGCCATATTTTGCTCAGGGGCACCACACTCATATTCCTTGTGTTGTGTCCTTTATTCTCCATTTGGCCAGGTTGCTTTTGCTACGACCAATTTGGGTACGGAGTCTGTTGAGCGACTTCCAAATTGGCCACTGTACAGTACTATACTGTATCAGCCGGATATTCTACTGCTGAACACAGCCACCCCCAATACGGGGGTTTGCCATAATCCACACGCTTCGCAGGGGATCGCAGTTTGAGATATCAGTTCCTCAGAAAGCGCCGCTGCCCACCTTCTGGTGTGTTACCCTTAGTCGCCTCTTCCGACACCCAGGGAAAGATTTGGGGGGATATTCTAACCCGGCACCCCACGGTCAGTTGTGTGAAAACAGAGACTAATAATTGTAAAAAATTATCCAATGCAGATTTTAGTCAATTTTATTTAGATTAACATTCAATTAGGCATTGTATCTAGAGGCTTATCAACTATTAAGTTACCTATCTGAATAAGTCATTGCTTACCTAAACAGATGTTTTCTTATTCAATATTTAACTAGCAAAAACCTTTTTAACAAACCATTTTAAGAACCACTACATTACATATAAACGGAGTTTGTCATAATGCAATATAACTAACCTAACAAGTTGAGAATAATAAATTACTTAACTTTACCAAATCTTGATCAGGCAGCACTTCGTTGTTAAAGGCTATTTTCCAATAATGTACTGTATCAGCCGGATTATATCTGGTTTGCCATAATTCCCACGCTTGGCAGGCGTCTTGGGGATCATACACCTTCTGGTGTTTTACTCTAGTCGCCTCTTACGACACCAGCGGGTAGAGATGTGGTGTCACCCCACATCTCTAGCCCGGCACCCCACGAGCTATTTTAATTCTATTCTATTTTCCAATACTTGGAGCATATTTGCAATTACCTCAGGAGGTCTCATCGGCGGTCCGACAGAGATTTGGACTCATAGGCAGTCCAAATGCTCCAGCCCACTACCAGTTGGCAGCGTGCCCAGCATGCTGGCAGCATTGCCCCATTGAGTTGCAATGCTAATGTAACCAGTTATATGTGTTTATTTCATTTATATCATAATTGACACAAATGAATAATTTTAATACGCTATTACAGCAATTTGGCTTTAAAGTAAAATATGTGGTTTGAATCAGCCCAAACATTGATTTGCTTTATTAACAGCATTTTTGCGAAACAGAAAGAAAAGTGCTGTTGCTGTATACCTCAAAAACATAGACTAAAACAAACTTCTCATAAGATTTTGGTATTTGAATTGATAAACAATAAAAAATACATTTAGGTTCTAAAGTTGAAATTCATAGGTGTAATAGATCAGGAGTGGTGATTTTTTTTCTAAAATCTTAGAAGTTTTATAGCTCTGGTGAACATTTTGCATTTTGCGGGTTACCGCAGGATTGCTTTTTACCGTCGATATTATACACTATTTCATATAAGGGTACGTACCATTTGAGTGAGATTCGCTAAAAACGCTAAAAACGATCACACTCCCAAAAAGTTTTCCACATGGGTCTTGGCGTTATTTTCGCCTTAAACGCTACATCTAATGTCAAAAGTGACAGAAGTGGCAAATTTTAGTGGCATTCTTAGCGTTCTTATCCAAAAATGGAACGGGGATGACAGTTACAAACGATCACGTGATCACAACCACAGACGCAGAATGTGATCAAAATTATCGAAATTTACGTTCTTAGCGACTAATGGAACATACCCTTAGTATCTTCACTACTGTCACATGATCATTTACACTACTTTTAAAATATATTTATAGTAAAAGTATCACCAGATATTTATTCAAGTGATCATAACAATCTAGTATGATACTTAATCACAGTTTAATCACGTTAAACAAAATTAGGTAGAGTATTAAATTCAAACCACAGATAAAATATACAGACAGACAATTAAACTATTACTCATTTGCGTCTTAAAATACAACACAGTATTTCTAAACGAAATAAGTATAATATTAAACCAATTGTTAAAATCTTTCACAATTTACGCATGTAAACGTAAAAAATATATAACAAGAAAACAATGCCTACTGCGAGCCAAAAGCGGCCGCCGCGCCGCGGCAAAACTGGATCACGCCGCGTTCCCTATGAATAGAGTTTTGAATAATTACAAAATAATAAAAAATATGAAATAATAAATTACAGGCACAAGAAACTTTTAACATCAGATGGTCTTCGTGCTTATTCCGTCAAATAAACATTAAAAAAATATATAAAAAAATCTTTTCAAAATGTTTGTTAGGACTGGCAGATGTCAATCCTAAGAGGTTGTCAGCATTTTCCCAATAACCCTGTATACTTTACCAAACAAAAAATATATTATAATATCGTATGCGTACTTAGTCCGGTCAATTTAGACATTCGAAGCTACATAAATTCCCAACGAGCTGAAAATCAGTGATATTGTTTAAAATATGATTAAAAATAAAATTTGAAAGATTCCCATCTTTCCCCTGTATGGAAAAAAAATATTCAAGGTCAAAGGTCATTCTAGTCAAAAGTCACGTCTGGATTGTTTACTGATCATTGCGCCCTCCCCGATAAAACGGGTGTTTGCCATAATCCCTACGATTGGCAGGCGTCTTGTGGGTCGCAGTATAAGATAGCAGCTCCTCAGAAGGCGCTCCTTCCGCTAGTCACCTACGAAACACACAAAAAGAGATAAGGAAGTGACATTTTAGCCCGAACCCCGAAGGGTTCAAACTTAGCGTGGTAATACATAAAAATAAAAATATACCTATCGTAGAAAAATATGCACATAATTGAGTACCATACTTTTTATTTTGGAGAATCAATGTTTACCAGTTGATTGTGACAAAATGTTTGGATATAGATTACAAATAGAAAGTATAGGCTGAATAATTTGCTTTGACCGGCCCACAGCTTAACCGTATGCTTGTATATTATTTTTAAGAACTATTCTTTCAGTTGAAATAAATGCAGAACATTAGAGCGAACAAAGTGGGCACCTCGCTTAAAATGACCTGCTGTTACTCTCGTGCTTTTAAAATTAACACTACCGTCTGACCTGACCGACATCTAGGCACTACACAAGAAGTCATTTTCCATTCTTTGCAACACCATATTTTAACCCAACCTTCATTTAAATAATTCAATATCGTTGTTATCGGAAACTGTACTTTCGTTGATTTTAACGCTAACGATAAAAACCATAAGGCAATCGTTACGCGCGCATTGTCGCCGAGTCGCCGATCGGAGTGGCGCGCACGCATAAAATATCCGTTTAAAATTCGATTTTTAAATCTCAGTTCAAATACGTTCCAAATTCAAACAGTGTAATTTGATGTATTAGACATTGGATTCCGTGTCAATGTTTTATCGAAATATATCCAATTAAAGAATAAATAATTATATGTAAATAAATTATATGCACGAATTTTTGTTGTAAATTTTCATAGAAGTTTAGTGTTCAAAATGGATCCAGAGAAAAAGGAAAGCGGCGAAGTGACAGTAGACGATATTTTAAGGATTTTGGGACCATTTGGAAAGTTCAACATTTTGAGTTATATCATGATCATATTTCCCGTGTTTTTGGCCGGTATATACTCTTCAGTGTACAATTTCGAAGCCATGGATTTGAAATACAGGTGAGTTATGTACATTTTATTTCTCTGTAAGGTGTTAAGTTAACTTAGGTTCGCCTGTGGCGGGAATTTTATCAGTCATATTTTATCGGTTTGTACAGTAGCTGTACCTACTGTACTGTATCAGCCGGATAGTCCACTGCTGAACACAGCCTCCCCCAATATGGAGGGGTTTGCCATAATCCCCACGCTTGGCAGGCGGCTTGGGGATCGCAGTATGAGATATCAGTTCCTCAGAAAGTGCTGCTGCCCACATTCTGGTGTGTTACCCTTAGTCGCCTATTACGACACCCACGGGTAGAGATGGGGGGGGTGACATTCTAGCCCGGCACCCCACGGGCAAACAGAACTGTACAGTAGCAGTATAACTAAATTGTTTCTTAGTAGCAGTAGATAGAACTCTTTGTGAGAGTTCGTCTGGAGATGTTCTGTCACCATACTACGAGTATTTATACCGCCAAGAAGTACTGTTCAAATTACTGTTTTCCGGTATGGAAGCCGGTAAAATGACAGGCACATGAGCCTTAACTGCTTTATGTGAGGGTGACGGTCGCAGTGCAGTTCGTCAGTGACGAAATTAATCTGTTACGGGGCGGAGGTTACAGCTGAACATCAGGTGGGCTTCGTGCTTTTTATTTTTTTATTTATTTCATCACAATAATGATTTAAAATAAAGTTTCATCGCGCTTGTAGCTTAGTTCGGTAACAATTCTACAAGAATGGTGTTCGCAAGTTTAAAATAATATTGCTCGTAGTATCTTGAAGAGATAATGAACACAAAACCAAATGATTCCTATAAGTTACCCCTAAAATCCCCAATAAAGAAACGTTTACTCGCAACTTGTAACAAATGTATTTATCTAAATAAATATTTGAATAATAAAGGTAATAGATGTTATATAAAACCTTCTTCAAATCTCTGCACGTATTACGAGATCAAACTGATAGTTTGCTAGGTTTTCAACCTATTGTCACGTGAATAAAGATTATTTATTCATTTGCGATTGTATTGAAGTACGATAGTATGCCTTAAAACAAAAAATAAACACCATACATCTATGGCGATCACATACCAATGATCTTTTATGTAATAAGTTGTGTTGCATAAAACCTTCTTATTCTAGATCTTAGCATAAAACGTCTTTGCATAGTAGAAGGAACGGGGAAGTAGGCCATCTCCGGCCCAATTTATTTACCTACCATACTTGCCAGTCTCAGGGTTCTTACTTATTTATAATGTATGTACTCGTATATGCTAAATTTTAATTCAGTACCTAGAAGTAGGCAAGGGCCGGGAAGTTGTATTTTTTACTTGTGTTGTCTGGGTTCAGGGTTAGTGAGGTCGGTTTTATATCTTAACGATGATAACACCTTTCACGATGAAAAAAATACCGACTGGCGATACCTATGTGATTGCGGGGCCAGAGACGTGCGACGCGGGGCATACATAATACAACAAAAAAATAAGTAGGCATCACTCATCATCAAGTAAAAATCATAGGTATGCTAGAATAAGTGACTTGCTTACCTTTCTTGTTCAGTAGGTAATCTGAACAAAGACAACTCTGGAATCTATGAATTATTTAGACAGCCGAACACACAGCAATAAGTTCTCATGCGATTATCAAACATTTTTCATTTATTTAGCGGTGCCAAAAAGCCGTGTCGCGCGAACCTTGTTCGGTGGTAGCCCCGGCTGGCGCACTGAGAAACGGGTCGAGATTGTGTTAGAGTGTGCGTGCGGGACGCATAGATACTATGGCGCACACAAACAAGCCGCGCGCGGTGCGTTTGTATGAAGAATGAAGATAACTTACCACTCCTTCTACTATGGTCTTTGCTTATACAAAGTCATATCCTTGGATAAACTTTTTTCTGTACAAAGTTGGACTTGTGTGGTTTGTTCATTTTCCATAAGTAATTATTATGGTAGCAGTCAAAAAAAAATCTTCGTGTCACAGAAAAGTCAATATCTAATATGAGGTACTTATCTATATTCTAATTAAACTATTATACATATAATATTATACTTCATTTCGGGTGCGTTACTGAAACAGCATGAATGGGGAGTTTGGGTGGGAACACGGCAGGTAACATTTCTTGCACTGTTTAGCTTATTAATTGATTTTATTTTATAAGTTAGTTTAATGTGTCCGCGTACTGAACAGTCAGCAGTTGATAATTCACCACTACCCGTGGGGTGCCATGGGACTAGAATCGCATTCCCCAATATCTTCCCATGGGATTCGTAAGAGGCGTGTAAATTGTTGATAAATTACACAATAAGAATATAAACACATTTATTACATAGTAACACGATATCAAAGATGACATGTCGTGAGTTACACAAATATTTAAATATCATTAATCATCCGGCAAAGCAAACCCGGGTTGACATATTCGATCTCTATGGCGAATGTTTATTTTTTTATTCCTGATAGTTTAGACTTTGACCACAATATCACCTGATGGTAAGTGATGATGTGGTCGAAGATGTTGTTCAGGCTAACCTAGAAGTACTGGCTCTCAAGGACAGCTGCCGGAACACACCGTTAGGTGCTTGGCGACAGATTTTCTACTTGGGTGGTAGCTAGCCAGGCGGGCATTCGCAAAATGCCCTACCATCATGCTATAACGATATCTCGCTATCCTTAGACAACAACCAGGATAGTAATGGCAATAGCGGTCACCCATCCAAATCATGACCGCGGGGGACGTTGCTTAAATTTGCTGATCGGTTAAGAACAGTTAAGTAAACTTCACTACGAGCGCTTCATGTCACTAGCGGTCACCCAAAACATGTATATCAAAATTGTCATACATAGGTTTATAATTGTATACCTATATCAAAAAAAGTCATACATTTTTGAAATAGGTTTTTTTTTATCTTATTGTGACGGAACAAGCTCGAGGCTCGCCTGATGTTAAGCGGACTAACCTCTGCCTATAACAGATGCATTTCGTCACAAGTCACGAATTGCACTACGCCCGTCACCTTGAGACATAGTTGTTAAGTCTCATGTGCCTGTAATTTCACTGGCTCTCAAGGACTATAGCCGGAACACACCGTTAGGTGCTTGGCGACAGGTTTTCTACTTGAGGGGTAGCTAGCCAGGCGGACAATCGCAAAAAGCCCTTCCATGCGGTGAAGCTCAAGCCGGCGGTGGGGATCGAACCAGGGTACTGCGGCGCGGCAGCCCATAGCTATTGCCGCTCGGCCATCATTGCTTTAAGGTACATAATGCTTTAAGGTATATAAATCAAAAATGTCATAACATTTGATATACATGGGTGTGTTCCGGCAGCAGTCCTTGAGAGCCAGTGAAATTACAGGCACATGCGACTTAACAACTATATATGTCTCAAGGTGACGGGCGCAGTGCAATTCGTGACATGTGACGAAATGCCTCTGTTATAGGCAGAGGTTAGTCCGGTTAACATCAGGTGGACCTCGTGCTTGATCCGTCACAATAACATAAAAAAAAACATAGGTATATAGTGAAAAATCGGAATTTCAAAATAATCTGAGTAACTGTAGAGATTACAGTTAGGTTGATGGTTAATTACATAAAGGTTGTTGTTAAATTAATAATTATCAAAACAACAACCCAACACCTGGAAGATTTCCACCGTTGAACAAAGTATATAGTATTTTGCCCTTCGTTTCCTCTTACGACTCCTACAGGAAAAGATAAAGAGGGGGGTGGGGGTGTAATTGGGGGTGAGAAAATCTAGCACGGGACACCACAGGTCAAAAAATAATAGATAGATATAAGTTTGTCTAATGATTTTCCAATAAAGTTACCGCGATTCAGAATATGAAAATATAATTTCAGATTAGAAAAAATTAAAATATTGCAAAAAACTGACTTCCAGCAACCGTTTGTGCCCGTGCATGGTAATCAATTAATCACTCTCCACTGAGATCTGCTCAGTAAAACAGAATTACCCCGAGAACATAATTATTATTAGGATATATATTAACAATTATTGTTACTAAAATTATTATTATCTACATGTTTTTAGTGAAACTTTTTATATTATTAATTCATTATTATTACTGTATCATCCGGATTGTCCACTGCTGAACACAGCCTCCCCATTAAGGGGTGGTTTGCCATAATCCCCACGCTTGGCAGGCGCCTTGGGGATCACAGTTTAAGATATCAGTTCCTCAGAAGGCGCTGGATTAGGTATGGAGTACCCATGCGAGCTGTAGTGCACTTTATTGCGTCGTAGCTAGAGTCGCTTATTTATTGGAATGGCTTTGCGGAGTAATCCTTCTGGTCCTGTTTATTCTGTGGTTGAACAGCAACTATAGTACCACCAACTTAACTGTGCAGTTCGCTAGGGCGCTGCTGGTCAAGGAAATCAACTACAAACTGTCACATTTTGAAGGAATATTGTAGTTCTTTTTTCTGCCGCCTGAACAGATAAGTTGGTGGGACTGTACGTAGCATTAAACACTCGGTTCCTAGTTTTCCAAGTATATTATAATGTGCTTCCACAATATTTTATAATGTATAATTAGACCGGCGGCGCTTATTTTCATTCTATTGAATTGTGACGGAACAACCTCAAGGTCACAAATGACGAACAGCACTGCTTGCGTCACCCTGAGATATAGATACAGTCTGCCTGTAATTTTACTGGTTCTCAAGGACTGCTTCTACAACACACGCAAAGATGCAGAAGGTTTTTGAAGCGCTTGTAGCGAAGTTTGCTTAGCTGTTCTTAACCGATCAGCAAAGTAAAGCAACGTCGCGCGCGGTCATGACTTGGATGGGTGACCGTTATAGTGACATTACTGAGCGCTTCCGTGCTTCGGAGGGCACGTTAACCCGTCATTCCCGGTTGTCGTCTTAGGATGGCAATCGTTATAGCATGGTGGTAGGGCATTTTGGGAATGCCCGCCTGGCTAGCTACCTCACTCAAGTAGAACCTTACGGTGTGTTCCGGCCACTGTCCTTGAGATCCAGTAATTCTAGGTTATCCTGAACAACAATTTCGACCACATTATCAGTTACTTTCAGGTGAGAATAAAAAAAATGCTTGGCGTCAGATTTTCTACTTGAGGGTGGTAGCTGGCAAGTGAATGCTTGCGAGCTGTATCTGTATTCTGTATTAGGTAGTCTTTGATCACAGAATACAATGACCTATATATACTAGACGCGACATGTCAAACGAGGATAGTCGACCAGTGCAGATATGCCGGCCCACACGCAGCTGGGCACTCGTAGAAATTACACGCGCTTTAGGTTCGAAAATTGTGTATTATCAATTGTGTATTTTGAATACACAATTTTTGAACGTAAAGCGCGTGTTATCTCCACGACTGCTCAGCTGCGTGTAGGGGAGAGTATGCCGGCCGGCTTACCTGCACTTGTCGACTATGCTCGTTTGAGATGTCGCGTCTAGCATATATACGTAAATTATATACTAAAGCTTAACAATGGCGAACTCATCTTCGGTCGGTATACTTTCAATAGAGACCAGTGTCGTAAGTTAAAGCATGTTAAATTTAATTGCGTTTAAATGAGAGAAACATTGCCGGTAGCCCAATATAACCAAATTAAGTGTGTCGTTCACAATTCGTTACAGTATTTTGTTGTATCTACATTTACAGTACTGTGGTAAATAAAAAAACATATATGTAGACTTGTAGGATGGTGGAACAAAAACCGCAAGTTTTTTTATGCCTGATAGGTTAACCTTTGACCACTATCTCACGAGGTAAGTGATGTGGTCGAAGATGTTGTTAAGGCTAACCAAAAAGGTTGGGACAAAGTTTTAAATTTATCTTTAGTTCTTCCCCAATTGCCTGTTGGGAGTTCGGTCAATATTACACCTTACAAAATTACAAATTTTCGAGAGAAAAAAATATAGTCATGTGCGGGATTCGAACCCGCGTCCATCAACCCCTAGCCGGGGTATGCTCTAACCAATTGAGTTAACATGACACAATGACTCATAACTCTCTTTTTGCTCTCGTTTCTTCAACCATCGTATAGGGATGGAGCGACACCTATAGTTCAACTTGCGTTGTACTACCGTACATATTTATACCGTTACTATCATCGAAACTATCATTAATTATACTGGCCGTTAGGAAGGAAAAAAAAGGTCCCAACAGACCAGTGAAATGACCATCGGTGGTTGTAACTGGTTTTATTTTATGTTTTATTGTCTCAGTTATATTAGGGCATCAGAAGAGGAGAGTATACATTAACAAGTTAATTTCAATTGCGGAGAAGTATAAGCTATTGAATCTCACATAACCACAGTTCATACATATAATCACACCTGTACAGACCCACCAACTTATCTGTTCAGGTGGCAGAAAAAAGAATACAACATTCCTTCAAATTTTGACAGTTTGTAGTTGATTTCCTTGATCAGCAGCGCCCTCGCCAACTGCACATTTAAGTTGGTGGTACTATATTCCCCGAAGGGGTATGCAGAGGTGTGTAAACACTCAGTTTTCGCCAATAGGGTTTTGGTCCCATGTAATAGGGGGCGAGCCTATTGCCATTCAACGGGCACAGTTTCAGGGCCACACAAAATGTTTCCTCTAACACAATGGACAAAACAAAAGAACATATTTATATATGAAACACAAGAACATATTTATGTCGGTGCCTTAAAAATTTCCTGGTTTCCAAGACTAAACGTTAGTCAATATAACAAAGTTTAATATTCGTATCTAGTTTATTTTTATACGTAAAAAAATGTCAGCGAGCGCCGGAACTGTGATTCCTCGAAGCAATGCGGCCCGTACTCGGAGAGTGGGTCAGAACTTCTGACTTTCTTCTGACTCAGAAGAAGGCATGGGATACTTACGCAGATTCACACGGGACATAGCTGTTTCGGGAGATACCTGTGTAACGTCGCATGAATAATGCCCTCTTCGATATACCACCAGTGCAGCTGCATGGAAGACACCGTCCAGCATGCACTGGAGGCATACCCGAGAGGAGCGGTACCGCGGCGATCCCTGATCGCGGTTGTGGGGTCCGACCTCATCATCGTTAAGGTGGTCGAAGAAGATAGGTCTATTGTAATTATTCTATTAACAATTTTATTATTATGCCCTAGTTCTGTATTATTAAGTATAATCAGTAGCTTATAATGTGCATCAGAATGTTTAAGATGTTCTTGTATTGTCCATTGTGTTTTTAGAAAAGGCATATTGTTGAGAACCTAAATGATACAATTAAGATTCCACAATTCAAAAATATTCAACTTACAATTATGTAAAAACAACTTATTATATTAATTTACAGATTGATTTTAGCGATTTCGTCTTAAAAGCAAAGCGGATATTATTATAGACAACATGACTACTTGGTATATGAAGTATGAACTTATAATTTAATTTGACTACTTACTACCTCCGTGCTTCGGAGGGCACGTTAAGCCGTCGGTCCCGGTTGTCCTCTTAGGATGGCAGTCGTTATAGCATGGTGGTAGGGCATTTTGCGAATGCCCGCCTGGCTAGCTACCACCCTCAAGTAGAAAATCTGTCGCCTAGCACCTGACGGTGTGATCCGGCAGCTGTCCTTGAGAGCCAGTACTTCTAGGTTAGCCTGAACAACATCTTCGACCACATCATCGCTTACCATCAGGTGAGATAGTGGTCAAAGGCTAACCAATAAGAGATAAAAAAAACTTAAATCGTTTAAAAAGAGAATCGATTCCAGCTATTTGCAGGTATCTACAATAGCTAATCCATTAGAGTCCAACTCGTGGTTAAATAGTAAAATGCTTTTGTTTATTCACTACTGGGGCACTTAAGACGTTCAATTTGAAATAGGTCTGAGAGATAAAACTGTCCAAACCAATGCATTATTTGTTTGTAAAGTACATTGACCTCTTATCATTTGTTGATATAAATTGGTTGGTATGACTGCATTACTCTAATTTCTTTGTACAGGTACTCTAAAACGGACCAATTTCGTTTCCAAAACCTAACGTAACAGCTGTAATAACATTAAATTTTAAAATCTATAAACCTCTGACATCTGCCAATCCGGTCAGGATTACTTATCTGACTTAACAACTATGTCTCAAGGCGACGGGCGCAGTGCAATTCGTGACTTGAGACGAAATGCATCTGTCATAGGCAGAGGCTAGTCCGCTTAACATCAGGTGGGCCTCGAGCTTGTTCCGTCACAAAACAAGAAAAAGAAAAAAAAAGTATGTATTTTTTTAACAAAATTATTTCAGTGTTCATGTACCATGACATACATACCTTCCTACATAGATTACGCCTTGCTTCATCAAATCATCAAACGAGAACGCCATCCATTCTCGGTACAGAGAAAGCGTTACTATTGTTGGTCAGTGTTTTTATAGAAGGCAATGAGGCAAATAAAATTTCCGGACTATCGAAAACTAGAACATTCAGGCAACAAGTACCCCGAAGACCTTGGCCATCGATTTCACAAAGCTAAATCGTGACTTTTTTGCTGAAGTTTGCCACTTTTATATCAGTTTTTTTTTTTACTTGAAGGCTTTTTTCTTACCTTTTTAGTACTGAAGCCTTTGACAACTCAGATTCAGATTCAGATTTATTTATTGTAAGACTGTGTTACATATAGTTCTTAATATTATAAATAGTACCAACAGCTAAGTCCAATCGGACATACAATAATAATGTGCTTATATCTAATACATATTTATAGTCATTTAATTATTAAGGCATGAATAATGATATATGGTAGGCATGAATAAAACAATATACCTTAATCTAAATAAAATTACATAACATCAAATTTAGAATCTATCTATAAGAAAGTCAGTCACTTTGTAATATAGTTTTTGTGAAAGAAAATTAAACAAACCTCTTTTAAATGCAGTGACCCTCTCCGATTTTAATATTGTTTCTGGCAAATGATTGTATATCTTAGGACCCATGCCGCACACACCTTTTCTAAAACATGCTGTTCAGGAACTTTCAACTTGTTTCTGCTTACTATCTCTAATCTTACCTGATGGTACGTGACGATGGTGGCTGGTGTTGTTCAGGCTGACCTAGAATTACTAGCTGTCATCCAGCTGACGGAACACACTGATAGGTGCTTGGCGACAGATTAATTACTTCTTCTTCTTCGTGTCGACGACTCACATTTAACTGGATGGCTCCCAGTACTGGGCTGTAGCCACCCCAAGGGTAGAGGCCTCATACAGGTCACCCAAAGTGCAAGCATTGGGACACTGAAGACAGGACAGCAAGTGCGTAGCGCTACAACTACATTGGGTTCTTCAGAGTAACCCCATTTGGCCATATTAAACGATCCACTTGAGTCCGAAGTCGGTTTAGCGACTTCCAAGTGGCCCACGTCACTTTGCCCGGGGGAGTTCTTCAGCCCGCTCAATGTAGTTGGGTGGGGGAGGGCACGTGTTCTGCCACAGTTCCACGCGTGCTACCTTTGGGTGACCTGTTAAGGCCCTGGTGAAGCCAAGAAAACTTTTGCGGCTCTTGAGACTATTTTCTACTTCAGTTTGTTTATAGTGGTAGGGTATTTTGCGAATGCCCGTCTGGCTGCCACCTCGCAGCCACGCAGTTAGTAAATCTGTTGCAACGCACCTAACGGTGTGTTGCGGTAGCTGTCCGTGATAGTCAGTCCTTAATCCAAGGTTAACCTGAACAACGTCTTCGAACGCGTCATCACGAACCATTAGGTCAGAAAGTGGTCAAAGGCTAGCATATCACAAATAAAAACAAAAGATATATTGTAGAAAGTTTTGGTTCTGGCTACGAATAAATATTTATTCGTAGGGTTTTGGTTTTATAGCCGGTCGCTTGGCTAACGCCAATCTTCTTAGAAAATACTCTTGTTATATTTTCATAAAAACTAACGTGAGTTGACATAATTATTTAATAAATATACCGGTTAGCACTCCCGGTGTTTGGTCGTAATCTCCGACCGGTGTTCGAGCAGTAAAGATGCTCATTCTCAAGGAATGCGGACAGCTTCCAGGGCTGCTAGACGCGCACACACCGTGAGTGCTAGCCGGTATATTTAGTAAATAATGCTCTTGTTCGTCGTAGTATACCAAAGATACTTGGCATTAAGAAGTTAACAGCCCTGTTGAGCGCGCAATGTACAGCACAACGCTACTCACATTGACCTGTGTGTGTCATGAAGCTGATAGCCAAGCCTTTGACCACCATCTCACCTGATGGTAAATGATGATGTGGTAGATGTTGTTCAGGCTAACCTAGAGTTAGTGGAATCTCTCATGGACAGCTGTCGGAATATATAGTTGGCGACAGATTTGCTACTTGGGTGGTAGCTAGCCAGGCGGGCTATCGCAAAATTCGATTTCGATATCCAATTGAGAGTATTTGGTCTTACTGTACTTACTGTAACAGCCGACTCGTACACTGCTGAACACAGCCTCCACTATTAAGGGGGTATTTGCCATAATCCCCACGCTTGACAAGCGGCTTGGGGATCGCAGTGCATACCTTCAAGTATATTTCCCTTAGTCACCTCTTACGACACCCACGGGATGATATGGGGAGGTGCAATTCTAACCCGGCACCTCACTCAAGGGGGGTCGTAGTATTTGGTCGCTAAGCCGGAAATTTTCAGTTTTACCAATTTTAGCAAAATTTTGCCAATTACTTGCTAACACAAGAATAACATAAGCAAGTAGTTCAAGGTCGAGCGTGTGCTCTAGCGATATTTATCTCATTTTACCTACCTAGGAAAATATAATTCAATCATGAAGGAAATCAAACAGCAAGTGCAATAATATCGATATGTATTATTGCATTTCCTACTATAAGAGTAGGTTGCCCAAAAATAGAGTGTTAGGGTCTGGGTTCGTGTATGTAGGTATGTATGTTTCTTAATTCCACCATAACTTCTAAACTAAATGTATCATTAGATTTGTCTTGATAGCGCAGGTGGCACGTACAAAGGTTTAAAAAAAAACAAACAGGCGCATTTTGGACGATTGGATTGGCGTATAGCGGATGTTGTAGGAAAAAAAATGTCCCAAACCCATCGTGGGATATCAAAATGAAGGGCTCTAAGAAACGATTCCATAAATATAACTTGCAGTTTTAATTTCAATGGAACGATAAAATGTTTAGCAAAATAAATAATGTGCAGTTAGGTTTTTTCAATTTTCAATAATTTATATATACCTATTATTATTATTATTCACTTTATTTAGTATCCAACATAATTTTAAATTTTTTACAACATTATTACAAAAATAAATATTATAAAAAACTTAAAACTAGGGTGCCGCTGGTAGCGGGGCAGAGCCCAAGCGACCAGTGGTTAGGGCTGCAGAGAGAGGAACCTCCGGACAATGCGTGTTGTGTCCAGTATCACTGCCTTCTGCATCAGACCCTTGATCCAACCATCTAGCGAGAGCCTCTTAAGGTGTTGGTCGAGGCTCTTCGCTATAAGGCCGTTCGCCGAAACGACTATCGGGACAATGATCGTCGAGTCAACATCCCACATGGCGGTTACCTCGTGAGCCAAATCAAGGTACTTGCTGATTTTATCCTTTTCGGCCTTAACGAGATTCTCGTCATGTGGGATGGTGATATCTACGAGCACTGCCCGGCGCTGGGATCGGTCGACCACCACGATATCAGGTTTATTGCAAACAATAGTCCTGTCCGTGATGATAGAGCGGTCCCAGTAGAGCAATGCACGACCATTCTCGAGAACTGGCGCCGGTGCGTACTGGTAGTACGGCACCTCTGACTCAACAAGGCCGTATTGAAGGGCAAGTTGCTGGTGGATGATCTTGGCCACTTGGTTGTGCCTGTGCAAATACTCGCCGTTAGCAAGATGCGAACAACCGGAAATGATATGCCTGAGTGACTCTCCGGGTCGGCGGCATGCTCGACAAATGTCGACCGTACCGTCCTTCAAGATATATTTCCGATAGTTGTTCGTCATCATTACTTCGTCTGCAATTGCACAGGCAAAACCCTCGGTTTCCCCAAAGAGGTCTCCGAAGCGTAGCCAATTCACCGAAGCTGGTAAATCGACATCAGGCCCTGTTAGGGCCCGGAAAAACCTACCGTGCAGCTCCTTGCCTTTCCATACTGCCTTGCGGTCATCGGTGCTCAGCATCGTTGGTTTGCGCCAGTTATCGTTCGCCAAGGAGAGCGGTGTGAGGCCCTTGTCAACCGCCACGACATCGCGATGCATCCCGCACTCGTGGTTACGGAAATAATCCCTGAGATTGCACACTTCACGGTTGTGAAGGGTCTTGGCATTTAAAAAGCCGCGACCTCCCCATTTCCGTGGAATGTACAGTCTCATAACGGACGAGCGCGGGTGTAGCATGCGATGTGAAGTGAGCAGTTGACGGACCTTTCTATCCAGGGCGTCAAGCTCAGTCTGTGTCCACTTCAGTATGCCAAAGGAGTATATCAGTAGAGGCATCACCCAACCGTTAAAGGCGCGCGCCCTGTTGCCTCCAGACAAAAGACTTTTAAGTACTTTTGTCAGGCGGAAAAAGAAGCGCTCCTTTACCGATTTTTTGATGTCCTCTACCAAAATACCCAACGACTCTGACATACCGAGGTACTTGTAGGTCTCGACTTCGGAGAGAGATCTGAAAGTCATTGTCTCAGAAAGCTGCAAATTCGGAGAATTTACAACGTTCCCCTGCTGTACATGCAAGACCGTACACTTATCTACACCAAACTCCATCCTAATGGCACTACTGAAAACCTGTGTAGTTTTTAGTAGCTCCATCAAGTCTTGGCGTTTCGGAGTAAACAGCTTGAGATCGTCCATGTACAGCAGATGACTAATGACCTCACCTCCTCTACGAAGCCGAAAGCCTAGCCCTGAATCCTTCAGCAAAGTGCTGAGAGGATTTAACGCTAGGCAAAACCACAATGGACTTAGACTATCACCCTGGAAGATGCCCCGCTCAATCCTTATAAAGTCCTGCGGGTCAGAGGAAGTGTTGCTACCACCTGGTTGACGAAGGACTGTGGTCCACTGTCTCATACACGCAGCTAAAAAGGATTTTAGGGTTGCATCAATTTTATACAACTCTAATATCCTTTCCAGCCATGAATGAGGCACTGAATCATAGGCCTTCTTGTAGTCAATCCAGGCAACAGAGAGAGCCCCTCTGTTCCACCGAACTTGTTGGCTAATGGTCATATCTATGAGGAGGAGCTCCTTAGTACCACGGGACCCAACCCTACATCCATTCTGAGCGGGGGCTAAAACATTGTTCGCAACAATGTGCGTGTTAATTTTTGTGGTCAGAATGGATGTAAGGAGCTTGTAGATGGTAGGCAAGCACGTGATAGGTCTATAGTTTTTCGGATCCGTGGTACTACCGGACTTGTGGAGCAGGAAGGTGATACCGGTAGTCATGAAACGGAGAAGAGAACCAAGCTCAAGGGCCTCTTGAAATTGAGTTGCCAATCGGTCATGTGAGCAACGAATCCATTTTATCCAGAAGTTGTGCAATCCGTCCGGGCCAGGACTTTTCCAGTTCTGGGTCGAACGAATTGCACAAGTAACGTCTACGGGGTCTATATTAACAGACCCCATGGACTCGATAGACTCACATTCCCGCTGGACAACACTAATCCAATCACCCTCTGTGTGCTCGACGGGCATCGACCAGATGCCACGCCAGAAATCATTCATGGTACAGGCATCAGGTAGTTGTCCGTCGATCACACACTGATTGGTCCCTTCCCACTTCCGGTATACCTTCTTCTGATCACTTTGAAAGAGGCGATTAAGCCAGTATCTATCAACACGCTCTCTGTAGCGACGAATACGACTCGCCCACGCATAGATCTTCTGTTTCAGAAAGTCAATGCGATCCGTGACACAGGTCATGTAGTCTCGGGGCAGGACACCGGTTCCGGCAAAGGCCTGGGTCACGAAACGCATCACTCGGGGGCGGTTATTGCCCCGACTGAAGCAGAGTAGTTTAGCAATGAGAGTCCGGAATGAATTGATACGTCGCTCGATCCGTACTTGCCATGCGGGCGCACACCCGGCGGGACGCGGTGCTCGGTTAGTGTCCGGGAACTTGACACGAGCAACACGACACGCCGCAATGGCGCCACAGTACAATATCGAGTGGGTATCAACTAAATCTTCGCTAGCTCGCAAATACGAGGCCAGCAAAGTATTCAAGGCCCCCATTAACGCTAGATTGCGTCTATGAGTAGGCAAACGTGGTAGTCGCGGCCTAGAGTCGGGTGTGTATCGATATTGGCTAATCGCGTCCTCCAAAGCCCTCCTCACTTGCTCACTCACCTGGTTAGTCACGCTCATACTCGCACAATCTCCCTCACCAACATCAAGATCAACCATTGCCATTGGTGTCACCTCCGGTGACGGTATTGCAGCCAGGGCCGGGGTCGACAACGCAGTAGGTAGATCCTGCATTAGGTGAGGAGCCGCGCGAGTAGTAAGCGCCTCCAGGCGGAGCCAATCAAGCACAGATTGGTCCAACAGCTTGCATCGGTGGATAGCCCGTACTTGATCCGACAGGCGTTGAGCGGATACGGCGACGGTCGGCTCAAGGGTCTGAAACAGAGGCAGCATACGATCACGGTACGCAGTCAAGATGGTTCCTCCCTCTGTAGCCTCATAGTAGGCACGCATGCAGTTTTCATTTATTGATGGGGTCCATCGCATGCGGCGCACTACACTACCGGTAGCGGGGGCCGGGCGCGGAGCAGTTTGCCCCACAGGCTCCAAGCGTGCCGGTAGCGGGGGACGTCCCCGTCGCACAGGTCTCGGCGGCGGCGGCGGCGTCGGTGGCCCACCCCCATCACTCGATGCACTCGATTCGCGGGGAGTGTGGAATTCGTCTCCCGACGAGGAGCTCTTAGATGACGGGGTAGGCGATGATTGGACACGTGCGCAGGTGGTCTCCGCTGTAGTTTTCTCCCTCGCCTTTGATCTTGTAATCATTTAATCATTTACTTTTCTGTTTTAACTCGTAATTTGTTGTTGTTTATATTTCTATGACGTAAGGTACATACAACAATATTACTTTTTGGAGTCATTTTTGCTGTTTCTTTTGCAATATTCTCTTAGCTGTTTTGCTATTATGTTATAGCAGGTTTTAATAAATACTGGGAATTGTATAAAGTAATGAAATTTCTTACAAAAAGTGTAAAAACACAATTTTAAAATTGTTTGTGAAAAAAGGCGACTTCTGTCAGCGGTAGTTGTTTTTTTTTTTTTTTTTTTTTTTATTATTATTGTTATTATAATCATTTATTTCAACCATAAGTCATATAAATACCATATTATACATTATAGATTACATTTTAAAATTAAATTATATTCAATGAAAAGCCATAAAATTAATTAGCCATAAATAAATACAATCAAAAAACAATAATAATGAATACTAAAATTAATTTAAAATGTCATCATAGAAAAAAGTTCGCCTGCCTCTGCGTCATTTGTTTGTTCGTCAGTGCATGCTAGCCTAGAGCCTGCGCCCCAGAGATGTGCACCGCTTCCGCATCGTTGCATAGAAACAGTCGACACGGGAGTCCGCGAACATCCCTGACGCGCTGCAGTACCGGGGCAGCCCCATCAGCACCCTAAACGCATTATTGTACTGCACACGAAGAGCGTTGTACTGCTTCTGCGTATATGACACCCACAGGCCTCCCGCGAACAAGGACGTACAAAATGCTCTGAAAAGAGTGATTTTGACGTCCCCTGAGCAACGAGCAAACCTGCGGGCGATCATATTGGCCCTCACAGACAACGCCCTTCGCTCCTTTTCGATGTCAGCATCGTCGTTCAAGTCAGAGGTCACAATATGCCCTAGATATTTGAAACTATTAACCCTGCTTAGAGCAATTCCGTTCAGTACAATAGGTGGAACAGTATCCGGGCAGCTCCGACCCCTGGCCCGAAAGAGCATGCACTCGCTCTTCTTTGCATTGTAAAGCAAACCGTGACTAAGCGCGTAACGCTCACAAATACGCAACAACCTCGAGATACCACATACCGAGGCGCTCAACAGCACCATGTCGTCCGCGTAGCTGATATTGTTGACACAGGCTCCGTCAATATGGCAGCCAACACGGGTGCTGCTGAGCTCCTCGATCAGTCCGTTTATATAGAGGTTGAAGAGCTTCGGAGAGGTCAGGCCTCCCTGCCTCACCCCGCACTTCAACCTGTACGGATCTGAAACCGCATTCGACCACCGAACGACATTGACCTGGTTCAGGTACCAGTATTTGAAAATTTTAACCAGGTCTTCTGGCATGGAGATGTCAATTAATTTCGTTCGTTAATCGTTTTTGTTCTTGTTTATTTATTGTTGTATTCTGACAGTTATTATATGATATGAGTTTCATGATTGATGATTGTTAATCCTTTAAAACAGGAGGAGGTTTTAAATTCGGATGTTTTTATGTTTATTTTTTACACATCTTTATCTATAAACCGATTTTAAAAACCTTTTCTTTTATATCAATGGATAAACTTTAAGATTGGCCCTGTAGAAATTTAATCAAAACAGGTTCAGCTGATTGTCTTTTAATCAAAATAGAGCTTGCGTAATGGTTCTCAACCAATCCAATAGGCTGCTTCGTTCATCACTTGGGTGACCACTTGTTGTATTGAATATGGTGTGGTGGAAAATCAGTCGACAAGCACCTAGCGGTGGGTTCAGGCAGCTGAAATGGAGTATCACATGCGTTGGCAATTGCATTGGTGCGGACGTATCACGTTTGCCTAACAAGAGGATTGCAAAGCGCATTTTCTTTTCTAAACTCCAGAATGGTAAACGTAAAAGCGGTGGCCAACTTGTAAGAGACTTTTAGAAAAGATACATGAAGAAATGTAATATTGAACCCACTTGCTATAAGCGCCATAAAACTGTTAAGGGTGAACTGGCCAGCCCGTTCTCCATACAAACGTGTTAGGGTGATCACTCCCTTATTTGAGGGTTTAGGTGCAAAATAAAGCATAATACCGATTGATCTCGTCATTATCTAGGCTTGTATGATGCCGAAATTTTAATAAAATAATTAACTAGAGAATTATGAGCCTCGAAACATTTTCATATAAAGTTTTCGAGGCTCATAACTAAAAACTTAATGATCTTTTTAAAATTTTGGCATCATACAAGCCTAGATAATGACGATATCAATCGGTATTATGCTTAAGTCTGGACTTTAAATCTTAAATAAGGGAGTGATCACCCTATGACGTTTGTATGGAGAAGTGACCGGCCACAGACGTGAGTACCTTAATAAGTCACGATATGAAAGGGATTGGTTATTATTATATCGTAGTTGAGACGGCAATGATTGCCACTTCGATTTTATGATACATTAATCAATGTTATGCTCACATGTGAAGGCCACTGTATACCCTACAAGTCAGTTAGTATAGTAATAGTAAATATTACGACTTAGGGCTGGTTTTATAAACATTATACCTTTTAAGGTTTAAGTATGATAATAATTAAGGTAAAATGTTTATAATAAACCTGCACATACTAAGAATAAATACTTCTGTTAAGAAGTAACTCTCATACAGTTTTTTTTTTATGTAATTGTGACGGATTAAGCCTAAAACCTAGTTTCGTAATACGTTTAATATAAACTTGGCGAAATTTTGCTTGCATATCCTAGAGCCTAATCCTTGCTTCTAGTTTGCCAGTCGTCCCTAGTTATCAAAATTATGCGGACAAATCGTTTTGGATGGGAACTATTATTTTCATTTAGAGACAAAATAATACGAAAAACGTACGAAATACTAGGCATGCAATTTTCACCAAATTTTAACACTTGGTATAACATGACGAAACTACGAGTACGTTTGTAAAAAATGCGATATGAAAACACAAACATTCGTGTATGACAAGTATGACAATGTATGACAACTTTTGTCGTATCGACTTCCAAGCTAGTCCCATTTTAATTTCGTCTACTTCTATCGGGTAGATTTAATAACACTGAACTCAATAAATGAAATTATAGAATATTTGTTATGTAGACTGCAAAGTTATATATATTTTTTTATGTTATTGTGACGGAACATGCTCGAGGCCCACCTAATATTAAGCGGTGCCAGCGGTGTTAACCTCTGCCTATAACAGATGCATTTCGTCACAAGTCACGAATTGCACTGCGCACGGGTCAGTCTCATGTGCCTGTAATTTCACTGGCTCTCAAGGACTGCTGCCGGAACACACCGTTAAGTGCTTAGAGGCAGATTTTCTACTTTCGGTGGTCGCTAGCCAGGCGGGCATTCGCAAAATGCCCTTCCACCATGCGGTGAAGCTCAAGCCCGGGGCGGAATTCGAACCATGGACCTGCTGCGCGGCCATTGCCACTGAGCCATCACTGCTTAAAGATAGAATAATTTGACGCGAGTACTTGTAATTACGAGTACTTACTCGTAGTAGGCCCGTGGGGTGCCGGGCTAGAATGTCACCCCCCATCTCTACCGTGGGTGTCGTAAGAGGCGACTAAGGGTAACACACCAGAAGGTGGGCAGCAGCGCTTACTGAGGAACTGATATCTCACACTGCGATTCCCAAGACGCCTGCCATTAGTGGGCATTGTGGCGCCCCCCCCCCCCCTTATGATGGGGGAGGCTGTGTTCAGCAGTGGACAATCTGGCTGATACAGTATAGTACCTGTTATTAAACCTGAGGAAGTGAAGGATTCCATAGGAATTAATCACGAGCACAGCATGTGTTTCAATATATAGAGTCTTAAGCGTACCAGAGGTTTCAAAGGTACGAGACGCAAAATAACTTGGCTGCCGAGCACAACACACAATTTTTCATTATTTCCAGCGAGGAAAATTCTAAGAGAAAGAAACACAGCTAAAATAGTGTAGTAAATTTGAGTTAATTTATAGTAAAAATAGGCGCACGTAGTCGTAGTCCAATAGACGCACAACAGGGCTGAGTACAATCTTAGTGCCCTGCCAGGGTTTCATACAATATGTTCTTGTGTTCCTATCTTATATGTTGTTAGCGTAAACATATTGTTCGTAATATGTTCTTGTATTTCGTCCAGTGTGGAGAAAACATTTTGTATGACCCTGAAACTGTGCCCCGTGAATGACAATAGGTTCGCCCCCTATTACATGCGACCTTGACTTTGACTTTGACCAAAACCAGAACGTGGGTGTTTACACACCTCTGCCTACCCCTGCGGAGGATATATATGTATGTACGTAATAATATAAGTAAAATCACTAAAATTGATAATATTCCACCAGGCACAGGTATGTTGGTTCTATGGATTGCAACTGAAAATTCCTTGTTAGGAAAGCCTATTATAGTGCGTCAGACGTGCATATAATAATTTATTGGTGTAGGTCAGTGCAAGGCTTCAGTACTGCGATCCGATGTAATACCTCATTAACGTAAACATACCGGGGATTATCAGGTGTGCGGCAGACAGCCGCCACACGGAACGAAGGACCATACTGGAGCGGCATATTGTTTGAAATCCACTGGACTTCTTTTGTAAATTAAAAAAAAACACCAGCAATGTGCGGGTTGGATTCACACACCAAGAATGCCACAAGAATGATCTAGAACGGAACCCTAAGAAATATGTTCATTACTGCACATTTAAATCAATCAGTATTACCTAATTTGATAACATTCTATGACAAACGATAGAGAAGTTTCTATTGTAATAACAAATATTATTAAGAAGAGAAGTTTCTATTGTAATAACAAATAATATTAAGAAGAGAAGTTTCTATTGTAATAACAAATAATATTTTAAGAAAATATTAAATTAACATTTGAATAAATCACTTAAAAAATATAAAAATATATCTAGTGACAATTCCTCCTAATTTTCCTGTTAAGCCGACGTTACGTCACAAACGCCACGCAGCCAAACCGAGAAAATTCTCGATCGTGCGCTCGTAGAGTCAAGACCTCCTGAGGATGCTTCGTGTAGAAGCGAAACGCGTCGAAGATTCTTCCGGTTTGGCTGCGTGGCGTTTGTGACGTCACGTCGGCTTAACAGGAAAATTAGGCGGAATTGTCACTAGATATATTTTTATATTTTTTAAGTGTTTTATTAATATGTCAATTTAATATTTTCATATAATATTTTTGAAACATATGTTATTATTAAATATGGATTTCCGCAAAGTAACGCCTGAATCTATTCATTAAGTTTCTATTGTGTTTTATATATTTCTTGTGCTTTAGACAAATTTAAATTTTATTTGTATATTGTGCACCGAAACAAATCGTTTCACAAAGTGAAATACTTTGAGTCCTCAGTTAATGGTGCTCCAAAATGAGGAGCTAGAATACCTCCATGAATAAGCGTTTCATGCTGTGTAAAAGAAATATGTCTGAAAGACGCAAATAATGGAGACAAAAATACTCAACAGGAAAACAGTGCCATTGTACTCAAAAATCGAGACATCAAAAGAATACACTGATTGAAATTGAAAAACACATATGTTTAAAAGAAAAAATAAAATAACATTGCTGTAGTGTATCTTCAGTCAAAAGTAGTCATTGTGAATACTTTTATTCTTTGTTTCAGTCCATAAAAGGGCGTAACTGAATCAAAATATAGACATAATCCTGCAAGTGAGGCTACGGCAACCAAAGCCTTTTTTTTTTTTTATGTTTTAGAAAATGATGGGCCCGTACTTGTTCCGTCACAATTTCATAAAAAACCTTAATTTCTTCCTTCTACTAAATTAATAACAATGAAATCATCATTCTGTAATAATATACAAGATACACAAATACATTCTCAAAATATTATTTAAAAATTTAAGATTTTGGTATATCCTTACCTTAGACGAGACACGAGGTCTAGGAATGCCATCAGGGTTGGCACAAGTCCTTCACCAAATTAGCTTTACCAAAATGACTACGAATATAAAATCCAACAGGCAGGGGAATCAGTTTGAAATTAGCCTTCCTTATATTAACCCATTGGCATCGGCGATAATGATAACAATAGAATTTCATTCATAACTAGAACATAGTGGTCTTGATGATGCAACGAATACCGACGACATCTTCCTTGTTCAGTAGGTTATTGTTCAACATACGGCATCTAAGTAGTGTGGTTGTATTCTCATTATCACTTTCTGAGCCTTCCTATACATAGCTGACATTCAATGTGCACTTAGGATCCATTGTTATATGACTGTCACAAACATCGCATTATTTCTAAGAATATGTTTGAGTTATCGAGTTCTGATGAAATTAATTGAAGTTTTCTATACTATGTAAGTATCCAATAATGATACCTATATACGGTAACCCCCGATATGTATATCCTTTTAGATATACACTTTTTTTTTTTAATCCGGCGGTATGCCTTTATTAAACAAATACTACAAACTATATACAACACTAAAGCTACTACAATATATACTTAGATAATATGATGACTAACATACTAGTAGCTTAATTTTTTACCTTTTTTTTTTGAATGGTATAAACGTGGTGTATCACCACGATTCTACCGTTAAAAAAACGAAAATTGTTTTTACAATTAACATACTAGTGAAAAAACTAACGTGGTTTACACTAATATCAGTATATAATACTACTGAGCACAGTGCTCAGCGAGACGTCAACGCGGGCGTCCCGAGTTCTCCTTGGAAAAGACCACCGAATGTGGTTGAAACTATAGTCGGAGCCTTCTGATTTATTCACGTGAGTTATCTCGTATTATTTACTAAAACATACTAGTGGCTTAATTTTTTTTTCACGTATACTTCCCTACGTTTTCACCGTTTAAAAAAAATCTAAAACCTGAATTGACAAATACATTTCATATCATTATCGAACCTTCTCACAGAATTTTGAAAATCGGTAGAGGAATGCGACCTAGCACAGAATAAAAAGGACCCTATAGAAGAAAACAACCGGTAATCCGAGATCAGGTCAGAGTCAGGTATCGGACGGTCAATGATGACGTAAACAGTCGACAAAAATAGCCGAATATTTTCGAATATTAGTATAAAAATACTGGGGTAATTGATACTTCTGAGCAGTGCTTTTACGGAGTAACTAAATTGAAAGTAAGAATTGAGATCATACGAGTATCTAATAAATAATTGTATGTACTTAGCTAACTAATAAACTATTGTTTTCCAGGTATTTAACTACTACTACTTAAAAGTTTTAGAACATACTTTGAAGCAGTATTGGCTCAGTGGCATTGACTATGGACTGCCGCGCAGTACGTTGATGGTTCGAATCCCGCTGCGGGCTTGAGTTTCACCACAGGATGGAAGGGCATTTTGCGAATGCCCACCTGGCTAGCGACCACCCTCAAGTAGAAAATCTATCGCCAAGCACCTGACGGTGTGTTCCGGCAGCAGTCCTTGAGATCCAGTGAAATTACAGGCACGTGAGACTTAACAACTACGTCTCAAGGTGACGGGCGCAGTGCAATTCGTGACTTGTAACGAAATGCATCTGTTATAGGCAGAGGTTAGTCCGTTTAACATCAGGTGGGCCTCAAGTTTGTTCCTTCACAATAACATAAGAAAAAAACACTACGGTATTGCTAAGTACTTAGTTACCTACAATAGTTTACTTCAGACTATAGTGCCTGCATAGACGAGTATTTGTATAGTTTGTGATGAATAGTAATGTGACGAATCGGAAATGCCTCTCAAACAACGGTTAACAAATTCAAGCATGAGTGGCGAACTAGATAATATTGGCCGCAGCGGCGGGCGTAGACGGACCGCGCAAATTTGCCATGCCAAAATTGTCCCCAAGGCTTAGCATAATGAAATCTTTATTTTTTATTAAATTTCTATACTTAAGTTATACAAGGTTTATATAATGCTACCTAGACAACAGGATTTATATATTATGTATCCTACTGTTGCAAATAAAAAAGATATTATTATAAATACGAGTAGGTTACTATGAGTCGATAAAACGGTCGATAATATTTCGGCTTCTACATATAGGTAGCCTTCATCAGGATCTTGAGCGGAGTACCAAGTACGTCCGCCGCGGTAGAAACGTACCATGATGGCTTTTTTTAAGGGGGACTTAGATGTTTTCAACCGCTGTCGGCCGTCCAACTCCGGACCGGACTTTGGGCGAGGGAAGGCCCTTTTGTAGCCCTGGAGGGGGAAGTGCTGAAGGCACTTCTCCCGAGACGGGCGTAGAAAGCGAAAAGCGCTTTCTACCGTCCGTCTCCTGCGGTCGTCGAACACGCACCGCTACTATAGGAGGAGTAGACAGTGAGCTCAAGGGCACCACTGTGGTTCGGACCTCGGCTTGAATCGTTGCCGAGAGACATTAGGAGGATCGGCACTGCAGTTAGTTAACTGCCCCGATCCAACTGCAGTGTTGTACCGTTGAGAATGGGCCCTACGAAAAATTATTCTGTCACTATTAGGAGAACAATCATTGCTTCGTTTTGAGTATTTTATATAATAAATTTCCATGATTCCGTAATAATGATAGGGAAGGGATATAAGAGACAGATTTACATTAAATTTAATCAAGTTTATCGATCTTTTACCAAGTAAATTTCGGGGAGCGCATAGTCTTTGTGTTCAAGTCGCGAAAGCTTTAAGGTTAATAATTTTCCACCGTCTTCCGAGGGATCGATAGAATATGTCTATCGAATGAAAAATATACATATCTATTGCCAAATGAATATTGTCGTAATTTATCATGTCTAGAGAATACCTAATCATTTAGAAATATTCCTAGGTAAGTACAGGTACGTGACTATACCTACAATCAGTATTGTCAACATAACTTTTATCTCTATGCTTGCATAAAAAGTATTATTAGAATATGAATTACAAATTATAGATAAGTTATGTATTACCAATTATATTTTATGAAATGATATTTTTGTAATGATATTTGAAGCGCTCGTAGCGTAGGTAGTTTACTTAGATTCTTCTTACTTACTATATACTTACTTCCTATTGTGAGAGCCTCATTGACCAATGGGACAGATGTGCCAAGTCTGACAGCTCGACAGATCTTTGTGATTGTGACTATTTTGACTAGGTTAAATTATAATAATGATAAAATTATGACGATAGAAATTAATTTCACCTAATTTGTGTATTTATGTAATTATTTGACTGTATGATTTTTATTTTAATATATGATTGTATAATTTTTGACGGAACCTAATTAATGACCACTTTAATTGATTTAAATGGAATAATATGTACTTTGCCATAAACTTTAATGATTTAATTAATTGCTGTGAGATAAATGTAATTGTATTTCGTGACGTTTTTATCTCAATAAACAATTTATTATTATTATTTATTATTAGCTGTTCTCAACCGATCAGCAAAGTTAAGCAACGTCGCGCGCGGTCATGAGTTGGATGGGTGACCGCTAGTGACATTACTACTGAGCGTTTCCGTGCTTCGGAGGGCACGTTAAGCCGTCGGTGCCGGTTGTCGTCTTAGGATGAACGACTGCCATACATAATAGCATGGTGGTAGGGTATTTCGCGAATGCCCGCCTGTCTAGCTACCACCCTCTAGTAGAAAATCTGTCATCAAGCACCTAACGGTGTGTTCCGGCAGCTGTCCTTGAGAGCCAGTACTTCTAGGTTAGCCTGAACAACATCTTCAACCACATCATCACTTACCATCAGTTGAGATAGTGTTCAAAGGCTATCCTACCATGCATACATTTAAAAAAAAAAACAAAAAAAATACTTAAAAAAACATAAAGTGCGCTTGATTAGGGATAATTCAACTTTACCCTAGCATGTGTGTTATAATCTCACTGAGTAGAGGCAAATGAGAGGCATAAATATGAGGATCAAAGCATCATGTCCATAGATGCAAAATTTCTCCGAGTTTGAGAACTTGGTATAATACATAAGATATACCTAACTACTTTTGTGTGGAGACCGGTACGCAAGCATTATCCTTGTATCTTTTGAACCTTAATGGGTAGTTAATCAACATTTTCGCAGAACACGTGTTATCAATTAATAACAAATACAACAATTTTAATATCGAGAGAAGTCCCCATACAATTTTTAGGGAAAATACTATTTGTCAGATGTCAAATCAAATACTCAAATTTGAATAGGACCGAATGACAAGCATCAGCTTTCGAATGTAAAAAAACATGATCAAAATCGATACACCCTGTAAAGAGTCATGAAACAAAAAATACAGTCCACTTGAGAACCTACTCCTTTTTTGAAGTCGGTTTATACAGCCTGTCAGACTTACACGCCGATGATTACAAACGAATGTACTTTTTTTTTAACTTTTTTTTTTACTTTCAAAGCTTGAGTCGAGTCCAACTGAGCCAGTTTAATAGGGTTCCGTACCTAAAAGCAAAACTTAGCCCGATTTATGATACTCCGTTGTCTGTCGTTCTCGTAAACGAACATGAAATTTAGAAATGTTGTGTATATTCTGTACAAATTGGCTAATCTTGAAGCGTTCGTAGCGAAGTTTACTTAGTTGTTCTCAACCGATCAGCAAAGTTAAGCAACGTCGCGCGCGGTCGTGAGTTGGATGGGTGACCGCTAGTGACATTACTACTGAGCGTTTCCGTGCTTCGGAGGGCACGTTAAGCCGTCGGTCCCGGTTGTCGTCTTAGGACGGCAGTCGCTATAGCATGGTGGTAGGGCATTTTGCGAATGCCCGCCTGGCTAGCTACCACCCTCAAGTAGAAAATCTGTCGCCAAGCACCTAACGGTGTGTTCCGGCAGCTGTCCTTGAGAGCCAGTACTTCTAGGTTAGCCTGAATAACATCTTAGACCACATCATCACTTACCATCAGGTGAGATAGTGGTCAAAGGCTAACCTATCAGGCATAAAAAAAAAAAACAATGCTTGATAAAAATGCAATTAAACTATTTTTCGTAGGGGTCCAATACCAATTTGATAGCCAAAAATATGTTCATAGCCTAAACAGGTGGGGTGTCATCATCGAGAGCTCATTGAGTAAAGGCGAGATCGAATACGTCGATCGGAGCTCGCAGACGCAGCTGCACACTCGCCCTGATGATGAGCATCTGATATGCTCGAACCTCGTGAGACGTATTCGATCCTCAACGTGAATGTTTTTGACGGTTTATTTTATAATATATTTATAAATATTTAAAAAGACTTAATGTTAACTTATGTTTACACTGTGCTCCCAGCAATCTTACTCAGCATTCACAAGAAATGCATGGGTGTTCGCTATGGCTTATTCCAGAAAGCCCCTTAGCAAATCCCCTACAAAGGGGATTTTTGGACGTTTTGTCCATAAATCCCCTGCGCGTCGTCTTTGAGTGTTGGAAGGGGATAATTGGACAATTAAGTCCAAAAATCCCCTTAAAATTGAACTGGACAAAAGTCCAGTCATCCCCTTAACTAATTATTTGCATTAATATTAAATAAAAACAATTGATTATGTAGTCAGTCTTTATTTTTTTATATCCTACCGTAACAAAACCAAAAATTTTCACTAGCATATCTGCACTTCCATTAAATCTCTTAAATAAGCCCCCTCTAGTCCAAGGCGAGGGGGATGCATATTTACCTACCTATCTGTTTTTTTTTCTAATGCATTCTGGTGCATTGCCCAGCTATTCTTCTAACAAGAATATATTTTTCCTTATCTTCCCTATTTATTTTTGGAATAACTAATTCGATAATATTAATATGAAAACGTAAACACTATGATTCTGCTGTTATCTGAGTACACATTGTTAATATGGTACAAGGTTCGAGGCGTAGAACACCGAAGTAGATTGTTAGAAAGGCATAGTTGGCAAGCAACAGGTCGCTAAAAATAATCATAGATATATTATTATGATTATCTGTATACTTATATAATAACGTAAGTCTTCATCTTCTTACCGTTCTATTCCTTGTAAGGTGGGGTTGGTATTACATGGAAAACAAAAATATGGAATAAGCATTGCAATCCAATAGAGCAATTAAACACATTTTCATTCGGTCTGCATATAAGCCTGCGACGGTCGTTGGGGTACTCAAATGTTGTAATAGATACATAGATCAAATGTTGTAGTATATAACTTTACTAAAACCTTAAATAAAATAGGTTATGACAAAATTACAAATATACGATAGGAAAAATTTAAGTCATGTGCGGGATTCGAGTTATGACGTCATGTCATGTTAGCTCAATTGGTTAGAGCATACCCCGGCTCAAGGGGTGGATGGACGCGGGTTCGAATCCCGCACATAATTTAAATTTTTCCTATCGTATATTTGTAATTTTGTAATGTAATCCGCATAGCAGGCGTTATTGCAAACATAACAATATTAAAATAGGTTAAACAGAAACACCATTCAAAATAATGTAATAATTGGCGATCTTAACTCTGAAAGCGATCTCTTCCTGACAATCATTGGAAGGAGAGAAATAACTGTATCGATCCTAGGAATGGCGGTGAAGTAGATGTAGTATTGTATGCATATAATACAGTTTGCAATGTAAGTTTTATGCCAAAATAGAAACCGACGTAAAAAATGTTTGGGATAAAATAAGAAAACAACCTCGTTTAGAGTTCCTTTTGCTGATACTGACTGGGCATAACACCTATTTCTGTATCTCCCCTGTTTGTATATTATACTGTGTTGTGATCAGAGATTTCGTTCGAAACACACATCTAAGTGATCGACATTTCATGTTCTATTTGAGGCATTGAGTGTCGTAGCTGAGCAAGCATTCACAAGATGCCTTTTCACACAATGTTATTATCATACTTAGATGTTTTGGGAACGCATTCACAAATAATACTCGTATAGTGTATATACCTTACTATTATGATGTTAACTAATATTATAATTTGCCGGTTAAGTTTTTTTAAAGATTAGCTTCTAATGTGTCTTCAGAAAAATACTGAATTTGTCTTTGGGAATTAATAATAATGATATTGTAGGTACCTGCCACCTGTGGGTGTCTTAATAGGTGACTAAAGGTAAAATACCGGAAGGAGGGCAGCAGCGTCTCCTAAGGAACTGATATCTTAAACTGCGGTCCCCAAGACGCCTGCGTGGGGATTATGGAAATCCCTCCTAAATGGGGAAGGCTGTGTTCAGCAGTTAAAAATCCGGCTGATACATTCATTCATTGAAATGGTTATAAGAAATCTCTATGTCCACTCTCTAGTGTTTTGACCATTTGTCTCGAAGTGCCTCTTATACCCACGGATAATATATGTGCTTATACCCTTTTTCTTGAACGTAGCAGTAAAATCGTCTTTTAATTATAGAATATTGTAATTGGCCTTTATAAACCGTAAATATTTAAATGATTTTGACCTTTATGCTCGTGTGAGATTTAAAACATACAAATTTCGCAAGGCAAATTAAAACAAAGCACCGTTTTTCACTTTTATATCTTTCCGTGGTTGAATATGATTATAACGACAAATAGTTGTTGATGTATTCGTTATTTGCTATGTGGTTATCCGCATCTTTAAACAGCTAACCCAACCGTTCATTTTAAGTAATCATATAAATTATTTACTGGGGTAAAGTTGGATGCTGCGAATATATTATTATCATTATATAATATATTATAGCCTTTGATTTCGGACTTATCAACAACACACACACAATCTTCCAAATTCAACTGGTATATATTTTTTTCTTTTTATGACTTATAGTCTAGCCATTGACCACTATCTCACCTGATGGTAAGTGATGATGTGGTCCAAGATGTTGTTCAGGCTAGCCTAGATTTTTTGTTTGTACGCTTTTTAGGCATTTTATTATGTACAGTGTCACAAACAAGTAAAATAATTGATATCTTTGGTAAATTATAACGCTAAACAATCTTACAGTCTTTTTTTTCTTACAGCTTCTTATTTAAACATCTATGTACACAATACGCCACGCTATAAGTACAAATTTGCTCAAAGTACTTTTGTCATAGTAGAAAGAGTGAGGAAGTAGGCCATCTCCGACCCAATTCGCGATACAATTACCTACCATACTTGCCTGTCTCAGGGTTTTTTTTGTATGAAGATAACTTACTTCCCACTCCTTCTACTATGCTTTTGTCGTAGAATTTACGTATTCACATGTGGCGCACGCGCTGCAAACCACACCGTAATCAAAGTAAACATTATTAGCCGTGACTCGAACACGTGCCTCTTAAAGGTATTTAAATTTAAATAAGAAACAAAAGATATAGGTACCTACCTAGTGGCCTAGTGTGAGGGTTTTACTCCTGACACGCGATTTTGTATGGCAAGCAAATTTGTTTGAAGCGCACGAAAGTTTGCTTCGTTGTTCTTAAACGATCAGCAAGACGGGAAGGAAGTCTCGAATTTTCATACAAAAAGAGAAAACGTTTCTCTCCCCCTAAAACATCACTGAATTTGATGATTTTTGGAAATGTTATAGGTGTGATCAAAATCTAGGTTTATAGGTTTTGATTTTTATCATTTTATTAATGGAATTTGAATAAATGGGTATTTAAATTCCGATCTTTTCTCAAAACTTGTTTCTCTAGTTGGTGAATTGTTTATATGAAAACTAATGATAAATAAAGAAAAAGGAAAACCTATAAACCTAGTTTTTTTCTATCAGTTATAAAATAAGACCAAAATTTTTAGATTTGATAAATATTTACTATAAGAGAAACGTTTTCTTCCAGAACGCAAATTATGCGGATATTCTAAGTGAAAACTTGAAGAAGCTGCAATTGTCCTTATCGCACAATTCTGTTCGGGGGGCAGGGTAGCTGCACAGAATAAATAATAGTAGTATAGTAGAGGTATTTGCATTAGTGATGTCAATATGCCTTTTCGATATGTTGGATGGTGAGTGATGGGAAAAATCGATGCTGTAGATATTTTTATTCTACCAATATGAATGTTTTTCTGAATAGTACATTTGAATTATCGAAACTAAGAAATATATTATAGACGTACAAACCCCGATATAAAAAATAAAAACATGTTCACAGATCAGTTCTTAGCTATAAATAAATTTCATATTTTTACCTATCCTTCTAAGTATACCTATGTTGTGAAATCTTAGTTTCTGTTCTAAAGCCTACATTATGACGATATTCTCAATTGAGCCGATGTTCTAGATATATAATGTCAATAAAATGTCACAACAGTTTTGGTAGCAAATCTAGTAGTCTCTAAAGTAAGTAGGAATAAGATATTTGTTCTTCGTGACACATAAAACATGTTATTTTGTATAAAATAAACTCATCGCCTAATACAAAAAACAAACAAAAATGAAACCGACTTCTAACACCCTAAAGTCTGATATAACTTGTTGAAGTCGGTACCACGACAGTTTGAAAGTATGATCTCAAGATTGTGGTCGTGGTGTCTTCGACAACTTATTTTACACTTTTAGTTTTAGAATTAGTTTCCATCATTATCTTAAATAAAAACACCATAAGTCATGTACGGGATTCGAACCCGCGAAAACGAAAAAGAACGATAGGAAAGATTTCAATTATGACGTCATGTCATGTTAGCTCAATTGGTTAGAGCATACCCCGGATAAAGGGGTGGATGGACGCGGGTTCGATACCATGCAGCACATGACTTAATTTTTTTGTATCGTATATTTGTAATTTTGTAATATGAAAATAATGTTTGATGGAAAAAAAATATTGATTAGGAGCGGGATCAGAAGCTACATTTACAGGTACCTGTAGTTGCGGGCTCAAATCTTGCCAGTAGCCAATTATATTTCCATCTAGCAGGATTAAAAATAATATTTTATTTAAATCGGTGACCCAACTGTATGACCGGTAATATCAATATACCTAATTTTAAAAACTAGCAGCGAATTTACATATAAGAAATAAACAATCAAGTAATGAGGTAATTTTATGTAAATTTTTTAATAAATATATATAAACAGTATCGATATATTATGTAGGATGCAATATAGTAGATTATACCTACGAAATATTAATTAAAGATGTCAATAGCTTGAACAACAATAAAACTAGTTTGGTAAAAGTAATTAGATTATAAAGTCAGACAAAAAGAAATCAACAACATTAAAATATGCAACTTCTTAACAGACAAATCAACAGCAAATTCTTAACTTTCAAAAAAATTACCAAGTGTGATATCAGCCTTTTGCAGTTGATCTGTAACATGATAAATTCGTTTATTTCTCCAAATTATTTATGAAACTACGCTTCAGTAATTATCGCCTTTTTTATAGCTGATAAGCTAGCCTTTGACCACTATCTCATCTGATGGTGGGTGATGATGTGGTCGAAAGTGTTGTTTATGAACAACAATTTCTGTACAACACTTAACCTAACCTTGAATTACTGGCTCTCAAGGACAATTGCCGGAACACACCGTTAGGTGCTTCGCAACAGATTTTCTACTTGATTGTAATGGTAGTGTGATGGTAGCTAGCCAGGCGGACATTCGCAAAATCTCCTATCACCATGCTGTATGACTGCCATTTGCCATAGTAAGACAACAACCGGGATCGACGGCTTAACGTGCCCTCCGAAGCACGGAAGCGCTCAGTAGTAATGTCACTACCGGTCACCCAATATATTTAAGTTGGCATCTTCTTGTAATTAATTTAATGAAGCTGGTATTTATTTGGGTGCATTATGACAATGGTATTATTTAATATAAAATGCCAGACTTCCACAAAATGTTCGGAGACGTTCCTTATGAGTACACCATATGTATACGAAACTTTTGTCACCATGTAGTCGTTAAGGTCTTGTACTTCTGCAGTTTCTCGTGAGTCCTTCATAATATAACACCAGCCTTCCCTGATGCGACCTTTTTAAGGTACCAGTCTTTTGCGCTTCAATTAAGTATTGTTGACAAGCACTTCGTATACACTAGTAGCTTGTTATGCGTAATAATTACAGCACAATTGTAAAAAGCCAATGAGCACCTTCGTCTTATTTTATTTTTATAAGGACAAAGAAACAGTTTCACAATATTTTCTTAAAGTTAAAGTATTATTATTCATAATAATAATTTTGAGACCAACATCGATCGTTTGTTCAGTTTGGATTATTCACTTGAAAAACTTAGCAAATTTATACTACTTTGAAATGAGTATACTAAATATAATACATATTTTTATTCAAGTCGACGAGAAGTAAGCGGCACGGCGACGCGCGGCCGAAGACGCGCGACGCGGCGCGACAGCGGCGGGCGGCGGCGGCGGCGCGGTGTCGCGGCTACAGTTAAATAATTGTGATATTGTGACTCGACTGCACGTCTCTCTGTAGTACCTATACATATATGTTTATAGCATTTGACGGAGGTGCGGGGCGCGGAGCGCGAGGCCGGCGTGTAGCGGCGAGACAGCATCACTTTGTTGAAATACGTATTTCTCTGTGGGTGCTTCTGTTCCTTGTCCTCTTAAGCAACGTCCGCCACGGTCATGAGTTGGATGGGTGACCGCTATGACATTACTACTGAGCGCTTCCGTGCTTCGGGCACGTTAAGTCGTCGGTCCCGGCTGTTGTCTTAGGATGGCAGCGAATGCCCGCCTGGCTAGCTACCACCCTCAAGTAGACAATCTATCGCCAAGCACATAACGGTCTGTTCCGGCAGCTGTCATTGAGAGCCAGTACTTCTAGGTTAGCCTGAACAACATCTTCGACAACATCATCACTTACCATGAGGTAAGGTAGTGGTCAAAGGCTAACCTGTAAGGAGTAAAAAAAACAGCGCTCTATTCGGTGCGTTAGGAATCAAGCATTTCGCCATACAAAATCGCGTTTAGTCGCTTGTTTACACTGATTAATAGAAGAGCAAAGCCTCAGAGTCATATATTCTCTCATTTTTCTACAGCACCGTGTAATCGCAATGCAAAATATATTTTATAATATATTTGACACACATTGTTAAAAGACGTTTAAAAGCCTTAGTTTCTTGTCCATTATTCTCGCAGTGACTCAATATTTTTTTTTGCTGAAGGCGGCAGTACAATGTATAATATTTCAAAATTAACATTGGTAATTGACCTTCAAAGAGCGTCGTTGACGCCTTAATTAAATAAACGATTTCGTCTTTGACTTTGACAATACCTAATCCAAGTCTAAACCGCTATATTTTATTTCCAGATGCACAGTACCTGAATGTGGTGAAGATGTGTCCATTATCAACTACACGATACCACACGATGATAACGGCGAGCCAGAGAAGTGTGTGCGATTTGCCCCGTTCACCAACATCACCAGTGAGCACAACAATAGCTCCTGCATGGCGCACTACTTCGATACTTCGCAAGTCATCGGATGCGAGTCCTATACTTACACTGAGAAGCATTCCATAGTCAAAGAAGTAAGTTCTTAAGTACCTTACATTATTATTTATATATATTACTTATGGGGAGCCGGGCTAGAATGTCACACCCCATATTTCGCTCAGTGGCATTGGCTATGGACTGCCGCGAAACAGGTCCATGGTTCGAATCCCACCGCGGGCTCGAGCTTCACCGCATATTGGTACGGCATTTTGCGAATGCCCGCCTGGCTAGCAACCATCCTCACGTAGAAAATCTGTCGCCAAGCACCTAACAGTGTGTTCCGGTAGCTGTCCTCGAGAACCCTTAATTCTAGATTAAGCCTGTTAACACCTTCGATCACATCATCTCTTAAGTACCATCAGGTGAGATTGTGGTCAAAGTATAAGCAATAATAAAAATAAAAAAAACTTTTTTTGGGTGTCGTAAGAGGCGACTAAGAGAAAAATACCGGAAGGTGGGCAGCAGCATCTTCTGGGAACTGTTATCTTAAGCTGTGATCCCCAAGACGCCTGCCAAGAATGGGGACTGGGGGAGGCACTGGACAAGCCGGCTGATGCAGTATACAACAAAACTACAGTAATTCATGTATGACACACTTTTTTGACACTTTATCATCGGATGTGTGTCCTATACTAACAAGGAAAAGCATTCTATAGTGAAAAAGTTAAGTTTATTTAGTTCCCTACATATTTCTTTATTATTAACGTGAGCAATGTTTAACTAACATCACATTAACAACAAACTTAACAGCTGTCATGGACGCACACTTCTTCGAAAAATCATTCGCCAATGCGTGTTGAAGAAGTTAACTTCCACGGAGGATCAATAATCAAATATATTCAAACAAGGAACCTTTCTCAGTGAAGCTTAATATCGTGAGGCTTAGAACAATATGGCTTCAGCCGACCCGAAACCGTGTTGTTTTAATTTTTTTACCGACAATGTTTCTTTATATTCCAAAGCTGCTGCTTTTTATGTGGTGCTTACGAATGTTGTCCCATTTAAATTTGGGTGGGATCTGACGATCGATCTGATTTGAATATCTCTAATAATACGTACTTTATCTTTGAAGTCGGTTTTATTTGTTAAAACTTTTTATTTCATTCAGTCGTGAAAGGAGTAAAACCGTACAAGAAAGAAAGAAAGAAAGAAACATTTTATTAGGTACTTACACAATATAGAACACAGAGCCAATATCTAACAAATTAATAAACGAAGTGGAACACACAAAGATACATATGTACATAAAGTCACGCCTGAACCCTGGAGGGGAAGGCTGACAGAAACTACGGTTTAAGGTAACTTCCGCTCATCTCATGTGTTTGAATACTTCTGAACGCAAGTACCTAACTGGTGTTCAGCTCAGCATGTGTTGGGTGTATTACCAATACCTATTACCAACAACATAAGTACAATATTGTATCACAAATTATATGAACAAGAGTGGTGACAGTGAAGTTTTATATATATAGACATAGGTATATAGGTACATATTAAAAAAATATATATTAAAAAATAAAATATATATAGATATATATATATCTGTACAAGGAGTTTGACTTCATAGAGCGGCACCACGCGCGTCTTGTTCGTGTACGCGCCCGTACTCGCGTAGTGTGCATGCTGTGCACAGAGATTAGCCCCTACGACCATCCGTTCGGTGAGTGTCCGCTTGGTATAATAACTAGTGCGAACTTGAAATAGCCAATACGAACGCTTTTGTTTTAGTCCCCGCAACCCGGACCTACTTCGATGAGCTCAGATCCGAATAAAAATAATGCGGTATCTATTGGGGGTAATCTGTGATGCTGTGCCACAGACCACAGCATGCACACTATGCGATAAAGTTGCTCGTTATCTTCCCACTAAACTATTTTCTGTTGCTATTCTCAGCTGACCACATTCGGTTTGGATTTAGGTTACACCTGAAGTAGATGTTACTCAGTTTTTATTATCAGGTAAAAACCAAAATACTAAACTTATAAATAACTGTACGAATAGAAAGGCGGTCCTTAAGATACAGAACCTAGTTTTGGGACCAAAAAGTATTTTGAATTTGTTACCTGATTTTATACCAATAAACGCTATTATTATCACACATTATTCATATTATTATTACTGTGTAAATATGTGGCGTGTCTAGAGTGCCTAAATAAATAAAATCATTTACAGATACCAAAAATAATTATTATATTCATAAAGCGCGTTGGCGTCCTTGTAACTAATCGCGTATTTCGCTTTTATTATGTTAATAATCGAAACGAAATCAAAAGTAATGTTAGTTGTCGTGCCATCTGCTTACGCAAAATCTTTTCAAATACTAAGACTTACCTTTATTGTAACCAGCTGTGTCAATATTTCTATCATGCATAAAGATCATGAGTTACGTCTTGGTAATAATTGTACATAGTAATAAATTCAATCATAATTATTACACATAATTGTGCGATTAAAGGATTTGTAATATCTGGTTTTTATATATTTTTTTTTTATATATATATATTTTATATAAGTATTTATTATACTATGCTCCACAAACTCCAGGGTTATTTATTTTAATTATGACATTATTTTTATTATTACTAGAAATAATAAATAGAAAACATACAACATTCTAAGAGGGAACAATGCTAAGAGAAAAGTTTTTTTTTCTGAAACTGAAGCTGGGAGGTAGAGGACCTACTTCTTGGGACACCCTGTATACAACACTACAGCAACTACAATAAAAACATTTAGACTACAAGTTAATGCAGACTCACAGGCAGTCCAAATGCGCCAGTCCTCTACCAGTAGGCAGCATGCCCAGCATACTAGGTGCCAGCATTTTGATTACGCGTCGCACCGACCAAGCGCTTTGATTAGTTTTAGAAAATACGACGAGCTCCTGATCCCCACGGACCCCATGTCTCCACACGTCTCTCGTTTTTTTCTCTGATTTAATTATTAAACTCACAAAATCCTCACATCAACTACAATGCTGTGAGAGATAATACCATTATCTCGGGCACATTTTCGCCTATATTTTTAACAATAGTAAAATGGCATCGTTAAATTGAAGCACACTGCATCCATTTACATAATGCCTGGTCAATTTAGCCTTCATAGCTTGACGGGTGTTACGGACTATCATTGTTATGGGAACATTGTTGGTGAAGTAATTATCGTGAACACTGAGTGTTTGTGCGAATGTGAATAAAAACTTTTGCACCGCATCAGAAAATTGCAAATTTCCGACCAGTGGATGGCCCAGTCACTTTAAGTAGCTAACTTTTAAGATAGCTTTTCAGCACTATTAGACCCGATCGTAAGTGGCGATGTCGTCAAATATGGTGGAAGAATTAGCATGGTACCAATTGGTTTTGAAACAATAATTATATACATAAAAAACTGACTTCCACGTCTAAAATGTATGCAATAAGGTTTTTTTCAGTGTAATTTATAAACCAAACTACTTAACCGAATTTGATACATAAAAACAATAATTATATACATAAAAAACTGACTTCCACGTCTAAAATGTATGCAATAAGGTTTTTTTCAGTGTAATTTATAAACCAAACTACTTAACCGAATTTGATATACCAAATTTATATGGGATCATCTAATCTACTAAATTTAAGCCCATGGGCCCACCAAACCAAAAAGAAATCACATAAATATTATACATAATTTACAGAGTAATCGCGTAACAAATATACAAATAAAATATTAAGTTGGATAAAGTAATTTTTAAATTATTAACTTCGTACCTACACGATAGTGCTTGTAATATAATATTAGTCCTCCATATTGTAACAACTACGCGAAGTTGTTTATTACAATCGAGACGGGTTTTAGGCCTGAGATCGAAGACCGAAGGCCTAAATAGATTTGTAATAAACAACGCGGACGAGTTTCATACGACGTTTTTCAACACACTTGCGAGGAACGATTACGAAAATTTCGATACGAAAATATTTTCTTGTTGTTTTTCATGCTGCCAGCATGCTGGGCACGCTGCCAACTGATAGTGGGCTAGAGCATTTGGACTCCCTATGAGTCCGAATGCTTTTACTGTAGTAGCTGTAGTATTGTAGTAGCTGTAGTGTTGTATATAGTTTGTAGTATTTGTTTAATAAAGGCATACCGCCATTGTTTTTGATAGCAATAATAATCTGATTAAGAAGGTTTATAATTAAATCTTCTTAAGTTCTACTTCAATAGGTAAAAAACTCTTTGGTTTGTTTTTATATGAAAAACGAACGAATCAAACTACAATCTCCTTAGTGAGAAGTGTGGAAACGTTGTTTTTTTTTCGATTTTAAACACTGGTGCGGTAAAGTAAAAAAAAAGCACAAGTGGGTAATAGACTAGGTATATTATGACACTAAAATCGGTGCATTTAAAGGCCAGGAACGAGCGAGTGTGTTGAAGTACGTTTAAAAGCGCTAAAAACTTCCGCTTGGAGACAAAAAGGGATGATTGGATTTAGAACGCGATAGTAATGGCTATTGAAATGTAATCACGCGTTGATTTCCTTTTATGATTCACTTTCATCCCTTTCACGCATCCTTTCATATAAAAGACTGCATTCCTCAATTTTATTGAAGCATAGGAATGGATGGAATTTTTAATTATGCGTGAAATGAGATCGAGACCTCGTCTGCTGGTCATTTTTCTTGATTTCCGCATCGCTTTCAAGACCTTTGGGGCAGATTTTGAATTTTAAAGCGCTCGTAGCGAAGTTTGCTTAGCTATTCTTAACCGATCAGCAAAGTTAAGCAACGTCCGCCGCGGTCATGACTTGGATGGGGGACCGCTAGTGACATTACTACTTAGCGCTTCCGTGCTTAGGAGGGCACGTTAAGCCGTCGGTCCCGATAGTTGTCTTAGGATGGCAGTCGTTATAGCATGGTGGGAGGGCATTTAGCGAATGCCCGCCTGGCTAGCTACCACTCTCAAGTAGAAAATCTATCACCAAGCACGTAACGGTTCCGGCAGCTGTCCTTGAGAGCCAGTAATTCTAGGTTAGCCTGAACAACATTTTCGACCATATCACTTACCATCAGATGAGATAGTGGTCAAAGGCTAACCTATCAGACATAATATATAAAAAAAAGATTACCTACTTACCCTTTAGTTTTCGCATTTCATTGTCGAATATTTACTACATGAAATATATAATAATAAAAGTATAGTACCACCAACTTAACTGTGCAGTTGGCGAGGGCGCTGCTGATCAAGGGAATCAAATACAAACTGTCACAATTGGAAGGAATGTTGTAGTACTTTTTTCTGCCACCTGAACAGATAAGTTGGTGGATCTGTATCTCTATCATATATAGGACATGATAAGTACGCGACGTACACGTGTGTAATATACAACTCATTTCCAAGTCAGAGTGTTTATATTAGATCATCCGATTTTTATAGTTTTCTTTTAGTAAATTTCATGAAGTTACACTAATTTTTTTCAAACAAAGTTACTGCCTCATTACAAAGTGATAAGTGCTGATGTAGAGTGCAAATTATTATGTTTAATAGTTAGTAGGATACTCGTATATTTGTTGCGAGTCCGTAATTTTATTCTACTATTTGGTTTTGAACAAGAATGTTCAATCTTATACATAGGTATGTATAATTTTGTAACTTTATTCGCTTACTGTATTAGCCGCATAGCCCACTGCTGAACACAGCCTCCCCCAACATGAGGGGGTTTGCCATAATCCCCACGCTTGGCAGGCGGCTTAGGGATCGCGGTGTAGGATGTCATTACCTCAGAAAGTGCTGCTGATCTCCTTCTGGTGTGTCACCTATAGTCGCCTCTTACGACACCCACATAGAGATGGGGGGGGAGGGGGGTCGACATTCTAGCCCGGCACCCCACGGGCTTTCAGTTTGCTTAACAGGCGGTAATGCATAGAATTACATTGTTACAAGAATTTTCAAGTTCTCTAATGATGTACTCGTTATCTACGTAGAATAGTAAGTAGGTACTCATGTATAAAAGAGGGTTTGCATAAAAAAGATAAAATTGGGTTATGCTTAGTAGTATAGGTATATAGTACATTACTGCAGAATCCAGTAAGTAAGCCTTCTTGGTCAAGTACGAGTTTCATACGGTTCTATACGATCCGGTTATATACGAGGCCAGGATAGCTTACTGGTTGAGACTTGTATAATGCTTTTCTCAAAAATGATTGTCTCAGCTTTTAAATCAGATTAGCTTGAACGCATTTTTTGGGATTATCTATTATTCACGGTCGCAATTGAATGTGAAATCCTGCCAGTCGTTGTTTTTTTTGCTAAAAAGTTTGCGTTTAGTTTTGAACATTGTTCTTTTTTTACATTACATGAATGTTTAAGTAAAAAAATGTTACTTATTGTTTTTGAAACTCCTTGTTAATTTTAGAATGGAAAGTTTAAATCCAACATGATTTATAAACAGAAATTACTTAATTCAAATATAAAATGACTATTATCATTTAAGATTTTGTCAATGGTATAATTAATTATTTTGTTAAGTAATAGATTCATTATTTTAAAAAAATTTAAATGTCATAGATTTGACATCTGATGATGATGAGCTTTTGATGCGGGCTTTTCGTGGTATGTCAAAGCTACAAATATGCTCAATAAATAGGCGAGCCCCTAAAATATACAATGATAGCTAAAATAATTAGTTATTTAAACCTTTTAAATATTGGAACAAAATATTGTCTTTGACGGGCTTTAGTTAGTGCTCTTACAATTTCTTTTGCATTCGATATAATACTTTTCTAGCGTTCATAGTTTCCGCAAAATAATATATCCGTAAGTAAATTAAAAGATACTTTTTCATGATAAGCACAAATTGCTGCTGTCTGTGACGCTAATATAGCTAATCTTTTACACCGGTGCATCAACGAATATAATTTAATCGGTGTGATTCTTACAATATCCGTGAGTTTTGAAGCAGTGATGGCTCAGTGGTATAGGCTATAGACTGCCGCGCAGCAGGTCCATGGTTCGAATCCCGCCCAGAGCTTGAGCTTCACCGCATGGTGGAAGGGCATTTTGCGAATGCCCGCCTGGCTAGCGACCACCCTCAAGTAGAAAATCTGTCGCCTAGCACCTAACGGTGTGTTCCGGCAGCAGTCCTTGAGAGCCAGTGAAATAACAGGCAAAAATGAGACGTAACAGGTATGTCTCAAGGTGATGGGCGCAGTGCAGTTCGCCACCTGTGATGAAATGCATCTGTTATAGGCAGAGGATACCGCTTAACATCAGGTGGGCCTCGCGATTGTTCCATCACAATAACATTAAAAAAAAGCAGTCGACCATTACTCCTAGAAATCTTATCTTTTTCACCTGTTCTATAATTTTTTTTGTCCCTTATTTATAATATTAGGTATTTGCTTTTGATTTTGGTAAATAAAATTGTATCGCCTTGGTTTTTTCTAGATTCACAAGTAGACTATCATTTTGAAAGTAATGCATAATATTTTCAAGTGCTTTGTATATTATTCAAATTCTGATGTATTTTTCATATATCTTACTGTAAGGGAAGAATCATCCATAAAAAAAGAACCATTTGGTGCCTCACTGTGTTTGGAAAGTCGTTAATGTATACGAGGAAGAGTAATGGTCCCAGGATGCTTTCTTGGAAATCCGTCCTCTATACGCCTTAATCCAGATTCAAAAGCTACTTCCACGTCCTCATGTCATTGTATCTGAGCTATTCCAATGGGTATATATTCTTCAACCGGAAGGTCAACCGTTGAACAAGGTCTCCGCTTGGCTGGCGTCTTGAAGATCGCAGTAGAAGTTATCAGTTCTTCGGAAAACTTTCCAGTATTTTTCCCTTAGTCGCCTCTTACGACACCCACAGGAAGAAATGGAGGGGTGACATTCTAACCCGGCACCCTACGGGTATCATATCAATAGGTATATTGTTGACGTATTTCCTACGTATGAAATCAAACGCTTGAATTAATTTTCATTGACTACTGAGACATTCGCTGTCTTCATTACCTCGTAAACTGCTTGAGTTGTATATCTATATTATTTATGATTGTATATTGCTTAAAATATTATATTTTTCCTACGGAGATACCGACTGTATGCCTAAAGTAGGTAATATTATACAATTGAAAGAGTGTGTGTAAGTAATATATTATGTTTACGGTTTCACTTCACGCTGCAATGGTTTTGGATGTATTCATATTTTCTAGGTCTCCGAATAGTAGGTATGTAGGATACTATTATCACGATTTTATAGACGAAAACTAAGTACGAATAGGTACTTTTTTACAGCTGATAAGATAGCCTTTGATCTCAATCTCCCCTGAAGAGATGATGTGGTCGAAGGTGTCTAAACTGGCTCTCTAGGAAAGTCTAGCAACATCTAACGAGGTGTTAAGAGCCAGATTTCCTACTTGAAGATAGCAGCTTGCCAGACGGGTGAGTACCCTTCCACCATGCAATAACGACTGCCGCCTAAGTCAACATTCTCCTTCGAAGCACGAGAGCGCTTAGTAGAAAATGCTACTAGCCGTCACCCATCCAAGTGATTGCCGCAGCGCGAGCTCCTCTTCTATACGTAGATAGGTACATACGCGAATTATACTAATAAGACCTTTATATACGATAAATATTACATTATAATATTAATTATTTCATTACACACTTACATTGTTTCGCCTCTAGAATTAAATTATAAACAAACTCATTAGAAACCATTTCATCACATAAATAACTCAGCGTCGATAATAAATGGAAATTTAAGATTAAATCGAGAAATGCAGTCGGTTCTAAGCCCTAATCGATTGTCAACGGTCAGGTCACGTTTTTTCACAACGTGGTTTTCATGACATTAATATAATCCGGAAACAGGAATATATTTAAGTTCATATAATTGTGTAGTGGTAGGAAATGGACAGAGGGGTACAACATTTGCTAGGCACACACATTTTACATTTTAATAGTTATCTATATATACATCTACACTAATATTATATAGAGCAAAGATTTGTATTTTTGTATGCAACGAATATTAAAAACTACTGGACGGATTTGGACTAAATTTGGTATAGAAATAGTTTCAGACCCGGGAAAAGACATACGATGGTTTTAAACCAACTGCGCAAAAAGAGGTTAAAGGTTTTGCGTGACAACCAACTACATATAATAAAAAGTAAATGAAGTCTATAATAAAAAGAGGAAATTGTATTTTTTTATGTAACGAATAAACATAAAAGCTACTGGACAGATTAGAAAAAATATTTCACCGCTAGAATCCTACATAATCCTTGATGTACGTAGGCTATAGAATATGATCAAAAAATATGTTTTTTTTTATTTGTGTTAAATGCCCGTGCGAAGCCGGGGTGGGCCGCTAGATATAACTGAAACTGGATCTACATACGTTTATTCATAGTACTTAGATATTAATTTCATACTTGAATTGTTAAATTAGTCTCATAAGTTATGTCAATAAACATTATTATTATTTTTAATATTGTTAGGCTTGCAATAACGCCTGCTATGCGGATTACATTACAAAATCACAAATATACGATAGGAAAATTTAAGTCATGTGCGGGATTCGAACCCGCGTCCATCCACCCCTTGAGCCGGGGTATGCTCTAACCAATTGAGCTAATATGACATGACGTCTTAACTCGAATCTTTCCTATCGTTCTTTAACCATCAATTGCAAAATTGGTCTTGTTAATAGTACAACGCAATTGGTACCATAGATGTCGCTCCATCCCAATACGATGGTTAAAGAACGATAGGAAAGATTCGAGTTATGACGTCATGTCATGTTAGCTCAATTGGTTAGAGCATACCCCGGCTCAAGGGGTGGATGGACGCGGGTTCGAATCCCGCACATGACTTAAATTTTTCCTATCGCATATTTGTGATTTTGTAATTATTATTATTGTTTCCACTTGCTACGATCCTTGCATATATCTCTTTCGCTTCATCTACATTTATCAATCTTTCCATACTGAGAGTCGGTTTACTCCTGACCTGGCCTTTTTTCAAAACGTCTTCAATTTGATTTCATACGCTCGCCTAGGTCTTCCCATTCCAACACTTCCGTTCACTTGTCCCATGTATACCAGATTAGTCAGTCTCATTTCATTTTTTATTTTATAAATCTACACTCCACAGACTCCAGGGTCCGCGACTTTTTTAAATTATGACCATATTTTATTTAAAAACTAGATACTTACAATAAATAGAAAACATGCAACATTCTAAAAGAGAACAGTGTTAAAAGAATAGATTGTTTTATCTGTAATGTCATTATAGCACTTGCATCCAGAGCAGACCAGTGTCCTCTAGCAGCAACCACGAGTTGACGCATGTGCCAGCTATCGCCTTCTTCAACCATTTTTGAGGGAAGATGGCGACCCGACACACAACTCCGCCGCTAGACAACAACTTTATGTGAGCATGGTGAGCATATTTCGAATGCCCGCCTGGCTAGCTACCACCCTCAAGTAGAAAATCTGTCGCCAAGCACCTAACGGTGTGTTCCGGCAGCTGTCCTTGAGAGCCAGTACTTCTAGGTTAGCCTGAACAACATCTTCGACCACATTATCACTTACCATCAGGTGAGATAGCGGTCAAAAGTTAACCTATCAGCGATAAAAAAAAAAAAAAAAAAAAAAAACGTGACCGCTCTAGATACCCGTGCCAACGATTACAATTTGGGACAACACTACAGAAATTTAAATCTTTTTTTGAGTCATTCCCCCACGTCACATTGTAACAGTATCCATTACCACGCTGACGTCTCATTTCATTCATTCTCTCTACATGTCCAAACCATTTTAACATACCATTCTCGATTTATGTAGTATTTCAGTAGTTATATAAGTAATGAGTAATAATTCAAAGAGTGACGAATCTATACGTCTAATGCTCATTGGATCCGCTCCAATCAGTTGCGTGAATAATCTGTACACAACGTAATAACCGAAATTCACATCACAAAGACATTTTTTACACATATCACAATATGATCAAATACATTTTTGAGACCATACAAAATTTTATAGTATTCCAAAAAGGTTCAAAACAACTGAAGAGCTGTTTATTAAGTAGTAGGTATATGTATACTTGTGTATTATATAGCTCTTGTTAAGAAAATTGGTATTGATACGGTCCAAAATGCTAAATAGTTTTTTTTTAATGAAATAATATCAGCTGGTGTTCTGGTAAGCTGAAAGTATTAGAATTAGTAAGAAAAATTTCTACAAAAAAATTTAACAAACTTTTACTCTGCAAAGCGTGAAATAACTTGTTGAAGTCGGTACCATGATAGTTCAAAAGTACCTGTTATCACAATATTGTGTGCATGGTACTGACTTCACAAGTTATTGCACACTATTGAGTGATAAAGTTGGCTTAATTTTTTTTTAAACTTCACTCTTCTTAGCGGCCCTTGCTACTTATGGGATCAATTGTCATAAACTGTCAACGACTATATCATGAAGATAAGAAAATATTTTTCAGTTATTGAAGTGTAACTCAAAAACGGCTAAACCGGTTGTGATGGAATTTAAATGGGACCACGCGACAAGCATCAGCTTTCAAATAAAAAAGAAACATCAAAATCGGTTCACAAGTAACAAAATATTACTAACTATGAATAATGCAGTCTTTATACATAATGAGTAACCTTAACTTTTTGGTATACTTCGCGCGATCTTATTACGTTCAATGAGCGTTGCAAGCACTTAATATTTTGAACTAAATTTCATGGATTGTTTAATCGGAGGACTAGCCCTCATGACATGACACAGGGAATCCTAGTATGAGGGTTAGTGTACATTATAATAACAATAGACTAACTAATATAGTGTTTACTTTATCTTTATTATAAATATATTATATTAGGTCCTTACATATGAAATTGGCGTTTTTCGTACTGGCCACTTTAATCACGAATTTCTCCTCTTTGGTAAGGAATTCCAAATTCAAATTTGTACAGCTATAGACTCATGTATTTGTGCTTCGATGATCGTCATTCATTTGTTTTTTTTCTTCTGTTTTTTTCTGTTTGCGTCACTCATTTTACAAAATGGAAAACCTTAAATATCGCATTATTTACGAGTACGAGTTCCGCCGTGGCACTAGTGCTGCGGAAACAACTCGAAGGGTGAATGACGTGTATGGCGGTCGTGTTGCAAAAGAAAACACAGTTCGTTTTTGGTTCCAACGTTTTCGTTCTGGAAATTTCGACCTGCAGAACAAGCCCCGTGGACGGCCTGAGACTCAAGTTGATAATGAAGAGTTGAAGGCTATTGTGGAAGCGGATCCATCGCAAACCACGTCCGAGTTAGCTGCAGGCTGCGATGTTAGTGATAAAACTGTTTTAATTCACTTGAAGCAAATTGGGAAGATTAAAAAGCTTGAAAGGTGGGTACCTCACGAATTGACTGAAACAAACCGGCAAACGCGCGTCGACTGCTGCGTTACATTACTAAACCGGCACAATAATGAAGGTATTTTAAACCGAATCATTACCTGTGATGAAAAATGGGTTCTTTACGATAATCGGAAGCGCTCAGCGCAATGGTTAGATCCTGGCCAGCCAGCCAAATCCTGCCCCAAGCGAAAATTAACCCCAAAAAAGTTACTTGTAAGCGTTTGGTGGACTAGTGCCGGTATTGTTCATTACAGTTTTTTCAAATCTGGCCAGACTATTACGGCTGATGTCTATTGTCAGGAATTGCAAACCATGATGGAAAAGCTAGCGGCTAAACAACCTAGGCTGGTCAATCGCTCCACGCCACTGCTGCTTCACGACAACGCTAGACCACACACTGCGCTACAGACGGCTACTAAATTAGAAGAGCTTCAATTGGAAAGTCTAAGACATCCTCCGTACTCCCCGGACCTTGCTCCAACAGATTACCATTTTTTTCGAAATTTGGATAACTTCTTGCAAGGGAAAAAAATTCAACTCCGATGGGGCAGTCCAAATCGCCTTCAAAGATTTTATTGATTCCCGTCCGACTGGTTTTTTTAGTAAAGGGATCAATGAACTACCTATGAGATGGCAAAAGTGCATAGAAAATAATGGTTCATACTTTGATTAATTAAATATATTATATTAAAAAATATTCGACTTTTTGTTCCTCCCATACAAAACGCCAATTTCATATGTAAGGACCTAATATATCATATAAGATTGTTTAGTACCCATAAATTTGGTTTGTACTATTCTTCGGTTTTTTGTGAAATAAATAAACACATTATTATTAAATACATAATATTATTAAACATAAAAAACAGACGAATTGAGAACCTCCTCCTTTTTTAAATTCGTTTAAAAACGCTTCTTAACGTTCCTACTTTAAAATCGAGTTCTGAACCTGTGACAGCCGAGCGGTATAGACTGCCATGCTGCGGTTCCATGGTTCGATCCTCATAAAATTGAAAATCTGATTTTCGAGCATTCGCAAAATGCCCTTCCATCATGCTGTGAAGCTCAAACCGGCGCGGCGGCGCGGTGGGAACTTTGTTCGAACCATTGACCTGAGGCACGGCATTATTATATTACCGCTTGGCTATTACTGCTTCAAAGTCCATCCCACATTTAGCACACAGACAAAATATTGATATTTGATCAAAGTGAAATACTAGAGGAGCTCAGCTCAAAGATGACCAAATACTTTGTTATATAATAATAACAAATATTTTATAAGTATTTTAAGAAAACATCAAATTAATTATTGAATAAAACACTTAAAAAATCTTTATGAAAATTATATTATATCTAGTGACAATTTCGCCTAATTTTCTGCTAAGCCGACGTGACATCACAAACGCCACGCAGCCAAAGCGGAAGAATATTCGACACGTTTCGATTCTAAACGAAGAATCCTCAGGAGGTCTTGACTCTACGAGCGCACGATCGAGACTGAATTTTCGGTTCCGGTTTGGTTGCGTGGCGTTTGTGACGTCACGGAATTATCACTAGATATATATAATTGTTATAATTTTTTAAGTGTTTTATGAAATAATTAATTCGATGTTTTCTTAAAATACTTTTAAAATATTATTATTAAATATGGATTTCCGCAAAGTAACGCCTGAATCTATTCATTAACTTTGTTATATGTCAAAGGTCTATTTGCATTTGCCTTGAAGAAGATATTTAGCAGTAAATAAATGAATGTCTACGGCACTGTGTAACTGAGTACGTTATTTTTTGCAGTTCGATCTAGCGTGCCAGGATTGGAAGCGGTCTCTGGTGGGGACCGTCCACAACGCTGGTTTCTTCATCGCTATCCCGCTTACTGGCCTGATCTCTGACAGATACGGCCGGCTGCCAGCTGTGGTGTTCAGCTCGGTGGCCAATGGAGTATTCGGGGTCATTCGGGCATTATCGGTCAATTACGATATGTTCATCGTATTTGAGTTTCTGGAGCCGGCGTTTGGAGCAGGGACTTATACGGCGTGTTTTGTACTTGGTAAGTTTTGTTCATCTCTTCGGGCCAACAATTGCATCTTCAATGGTGTGGTTGGTGTTGTCAATTTCGAAATATACAAAAAACTGACACATACTTAAAGAAAACACTCGCTTCGCTTGATACCAAATCCAGAATCTTGGAAGCAATGATGGCCGAGCGGTAATAGCTATGGACTGCCGTGCTGTAGGTCCCTCGTTCAATCCCCACCGCTTGAGCTTCACCGCATGGTGGAAGGGCGTTTACGATTGCATGCTTGGCTAGCTACCACCCTCAAGAAGACAATCTGACGCCAAGCACCTAAGTCTGTTCGGGCAGCAGTCCTTGAGAGCCAGTGAAATTACAGGCACATAAGAATTAACAATTACGTCTCAAGGTGACAGGCGCAGTGCAATTCGTTACTTGTGATGAAATGGATCTGTTCTAGGCAGAAGTTAGTCCACTTAACATCAGGTGGGCCTCCAGCTTGTTCTATTTTTATTATGCCTTATAGTTTAGCCTTTGACCACTATCTCACCTGATGGAAGTGATGATGTGGTCGAAGATGTTTTGAAGGCTAACCTAGAATTACTGGCTCTCAAGGACAACTGCCGGAACACACCGTTAGGTGCTTGGCAACAGATTTTCTACTTGAGGGTGTTAGCTAGCCAGGCGGGCATTCGCAAAATGCCCTACCACCATGCAAATGTCCGTGATATTGAATTATCTGGAAATATGATAGTGTAATGACATACAGTAAGAATATGGGATTTCAAGAGTTATGAGCTCTGATGATGAAACTCTGGGAGGCCTGCAGCTTCCATTATGGAAGTAAATGTATTTAGGTTTAAAACACTTCAATATGTTACGAGAAAATCTCGAAATTTGTCGGTCGTGGTCACCAAAAATTACGCGCGGCTCGTCATTCAAAAGAGTACACGAACATTTGTAGATAATGAAGTACTGATCATTTTAGTTTTATTATTTATCACGTCATTGTGTTAAATATATCATTTGTAGGTTACTATATATTGCGCCTCAGTTACTATTTCATAATAGTATATATTTTGGGATATTGCGTATTAAGTATGTTATTTTAGATTAAGGTTAACTACTCTAGGAATTGATACCATTCAATTGACAAGAGTAGGTGTAGAATTTCATTGAAACTGTGAAGGGTGCTTTCAAGGCTTAAAAGGTACTCGGAAACTTGTTCACAAACAACAATATGTAGGAACTAACATTTATAATGTGGCAATGAATTAGAGACGGTGTTGTATATACAATTCAATTAAAATATTCATAAATAGACATTCCATTATAAGGAAGTACGTGTTATTGAAAATTGAACCATGGTTTATGATTTCTATCAATGTTTGTAAAGTTGAAGTGACTGATTCAAAGGTGAACTGAAAATATGCACTTTTTTAATATTGTTATGTTGGCAATAATGCCTGCTCTGCGGATGACGATGCAAAATTACATTACACAAATTTACGAGAAAAAAATATAGTCATGTGCTGGATTCGAACCCGCGTCCATCCACCCCTATAGCCGGGGTATGCTTTAACCAATATTACTATTATTAAATATTAAAATTATAAGGTTGCGTCATTATTTACAAGTGTAAAACCAATTGCAAAGTTGGTCTGATTTGTAGTACAACGCAAGTTGTACTATAGATGTCGCTCCATCCCAATACTATATTTTCATTTGAAGCGCTCATAACGCAGTTTGTTTAGGTGTTCTTACTTATCCGTTCAGCAAAGCTAAGCAACGACCGCCGCGGTCATGACTTGAATGGGTGACCGCTATTGACATTACTACTCAGCGCTTCCGTGCTTCGGAGGGCATGTTAAGCCGTCGGTCTCAGTTGTTGTCTTTGGACGGCAGTCGTTACAGCATGGTGGTAGGTCATTTTGCGAATACCCACCTGGCTAGCTCAAGTAGAAAATCTGTCGCAAAGCACCTAAATAAGTGTGTTCCGGCAGCTGTCCTTGAGAGCCAGTAAAATTCTAGGTTAGCCTGAACAACATCTACGACCACATCAACACTTACCATCAGATGAGATAGTGGTCGAAGGCAAACCTGTCAGACATAAAAAAACGTTGGTTGAAGAACGAGGGCAAGAATTAGAGTTATGAGTCATATTGTCCTGTTAGCTCAGTCGGTCAGAGCATACCCCGGCTATAGGAGTGGATGGACGCGGGTTGGAATCCCTCACATGACTATAACTTCTTCTCTTGTAATACAAATTTACTTATTTTGTAATATGCTATTTTTATTTCAAATAAGCACTTTGTATACATTGATTCAGATGAGTATTGATTTTGAAATTTTAACTCATTACAACATTGAAGATATTCGGAATTTTGTGACAATATACCGCATAAGGAATTAAGATGAAACAAACATGATATACCAATTATAATCTGTTTTGTCTTAATCTAAAAATAAATAAGTTGCTAAATATTAACCATTGCATGAATGTTTGTTATATAGAATAGTAGATTATGATACAAGTGAGCTAAGTTGGTCATTATACACGAGGCTGTGTGTTGCAGCCCGAGCCGTAGGCGAGGGCGTAAATCAGCCGAGTGTATAATGAGCGAGTTGCTCACGAGTTTCATACGCACTTTTTCAACACCCTTGCGAGGAAAAAATATATATATATTGCACATGCGATACAAACAACATACGAACATTATGGAAAATAGCGCGCAAGTTTTTTTTTGCGCGCTTAAATGTATGGTGTTGATTACACCTAACCTTTTTGATTATACAAATCTGTATTACGTGGTTAAATTGAAAATGCTCTGTTTACTCGCATATAATTTGCATTTAGGTACTAACTTAACTTTGTAGGGATAATTTTATTACGCACTAGTGTATAACATTATTATGCACGAGGGTCTTATAGTTCGATTTATGGCTCTAAGAACGATATCATAAAGCTCACTTTACGAGCAAGGGTGTTGAAATAAAATAAACAGTGTTGAAATTGTTGCATAGCTATTATAAGACAGCTTGTGTATTATGTTTTGTATGCAAATGATTGAAATTGGTCCTATATTTTTTTCACCTATAACAAAAAACTTTACGCACTGTTTAGGAATCATATAAAGTTAAAATCCCTGTATACCCGCTACTTTTCGGAAGCCTGCTATGCACCTTCTATGCAGCAAAACCATTGACCTGTCGAATTGAGTAGTTTCATGCTGTTCATTCTCAGTGTACTTTGTTTCCTTTGTGTAATGATGGGATCATTACACAAAGGAAACAAAGTACACTGAGAAAAACGACTTAAAGGCTTAAATCAAATTTGACCTTTTACCGTTGAATTGTAACTACGTAAGATGAATTCACAACTCTTAAGATGATTTTCACCAATCAATAAAAATGTACCATGTTTTATAATAAACACAACCGTCAAAAACGCCTTCCGTAAAGTATTTTCAGAATTGAATTTGTTATACGATAATAATTGCAATATTGACCATAAAATATACCTTACTTTTACGGCGGTTTATATACGGTCATTATCACTATAACGTACGACTTAATCAGCCTCATAGATAAGTCAATATTTAAGAAAGACCACAAAATACACCTTAAATGAAGAAGAAAAGAAACATTCGCCTTCACTGACCTCGTTTAACGCCTTCTAGTTGGAAGGCGTTTTTGTACGTATTTACATTTGGTCGGTTTTTTGCCTTATACCATATAAATTGGCCGTCGTTAGGGCGCTTTTGACTTTAGATTTTTCTCAGTGTAGATAAAGAAAATCCAAAAGCAAAGCTCGCCCTAAGAGATTTCTCTGAATAGTAAAGTTAAATTCTTACACGTAAAACACGTAAAAACAAATTGGACGCTATAGAATTCCCTCAAATTTCCTCAGGGGTTTTCCTAATTTTCCACTAACGTAACGAGCACAAATAATTCCGGACCAAAACCGCAGCCTACCCGCAACTACGCAAACAGCTAGTTTAATTCCAGTGCAAATATCTTGTGAAATTATTAGGAAATGGCGTCCTAAGTAAACTTGAGTTTCGCAACTTTTCAAACAACAACTGCCTCTAGGATCGTTGAGTTGCTGTCATAACGTTTATTCTAAGTGTAAAGTTCTGAGAGTTCTTAAAAGTGTTAAATACTTATTGAAGTTGGTACCATGCTGATTGGGATCAGATCGAAGCATAATGGCCGAGCGGTAATAGCTATGGACTGCCGTGCCGCAGGTTCCTGATTCGATCCCACCGCGAACTTCAGCTTCACCGCATGGTGGTAGGGAATATTGCGATTTCCCGCCTAACATAAAAAAAATTACACAATATTGGTTAGTCTATTGTTGTTATTATAATATGCACTAACCCTCATACTAGGATTCCCGGTGTCATGATTATGACACGGATTATGTCATGATTTAGTTCAAACTAATGAGATGTTAAGTGCTGCAACGTTAATTTAATATAGTAAGATCGCGTGAAGTTTACAAAAAGTTAAGGTTACTCATTGTGTTCATTAATAAAGACTACCTTATTTATAGTTAACGTAAACATTATATATTTTCCGCGTGATCAAAATGCTGGCACCTATTTGACTGAACGAATAAGCATTGCAATTCAACGGGGCAACGCTGCCAGCATGCTGGGCAAGTGGTAGTGGGCTGGAGCATTTGGAGTGCCTGTGAGTCTGCAATGACATATGGGAGTTATGGGTTGTCCAAATGATTTAATTGTAGTAGCTGTAGTGTTGTATATATTTCGCAGTATTTTGTTAATAAAGGCATAACGAAGGTATAAAAAACAAATAAAAATTAACTATAATAATTATAGAGTGTGGTGATAGTGTGTGAGGAAGTGTATGCATGTATAAGATTTATCATCAAAACACTCTGATCTTTAATTTTCGTAGTCCAACTTCCACAAGTTAATTCATAATGTACTTAGTCTCAAAAGTAGGTTCCTTTTCTAAATCTCATTTTTCAGTAATGCATACTTACTGCAGCTATCAAAATCGATTGTCACTTGTATTGATTGCCACAATAGTACTGGCAGTATTATTATATGTTCTATAGTGCTGGACTCCTTCAGCAAGAGCAATTACATGGCGTATTGGCTAATACTATTTGCAGTTACATGATGAAAGAAAGTGTCCCTTTCTCTCTTCCTTTCATCGTGAATTTGTGCAGAATGTTTATGAAATTTAATTACGGCCAACTTGGACTCTACGAATCTACGCAACGAAGCTAATTATAATATTCCAATACTTTGAAACAATTATGATCTGCTTCTCATTACACGCATAATTTGGCTTTTGTTGGCTAGAATTTTCATCTTTTTCTAGGAGGGTGGCTTTCTTGAGGGTGGTAGCTAGCCTGGCGGGCAATCACAAAATGCCCTTCCACCATGCGGTGAAGCTCAAGGCGGCGGTGGGGTTCGAACCAGGGTACCACGGCACGGCAGTCCATAGCTATTACCGCTCGCCCATCACTGCTTGATTTTTTTGTTTCTTAATTAATTAGCCCATATATTTGGAAGGCGTTACTTATAATGTGACGTTTATATCACATTGCTTGGGCTGACGACATCGCAAAAGTCGTGGGTAGCCAATGGTTACAAATGGCTAACAGCTGTTCCTTGTTGCTTGTTCTTATGAGGTCTATTTTCAGCATGAGATGATATCTGGCTGATGATGTTCATGTTGGCAAATGTCAAGTCTACCTCCACCGCCTTTTTGTTCCAAAGGTCTTAAATAGATAGATAGATAGCTCTTTATTGTACACCAAAATAACATAGGCATTATACACAACAAAAGAAAATTAAGCAATGTTGTACAATTGGCGGTCTTATCGCTAAAAAACGATCTCTTCCAGACAATCTTTGAAGAGAGAAAATCAGCCATGACAGATGACGGTGGTGTATAGAAAGTAATAAAGTTTAATAGGTACTTTATGTAACCAAACTTTGTAGTAATAACATATAAATTAATCATACATATAAAATATTCTCAGTATACTTATTTATGTACTTAATATGCCCGCCTGGCTAGCGACCACCCTCAAGTAGAAAATCTGTCGCCAAACACCTAACGGTGTGTTCCGGCAGCAGTCCTTGAGAGCCAGTGAAATAACAGGCAAAAATGAGACTTAACAGGTATGTCTCAAGGTGATGGGCGCAGTGCAGTTCGTCACTTGTGATAAAATGCATCTGTTATAGGCACAGGATACCGCTTAACATCAGGTGGGCCTCGCGCTTGTTCCATCACAATAACATAAAAAAAATATGAGATATAAATCTACTACTATTCTATAATAATAATAATAATGTTTATTGTGATAAAAACAGGTACATAGATAAGACACAAATGAGGAACTTTAACATTATATATGAGTAGCATTTATCTAAATAATATATCTATATAATAATATACATACTTAACATTAAAGTTGTCTTATATCATACTAGCCCCCACACTAGGATACCCTGTGTTGTGGGTGGACTAGTTTCTCCCAAAGAACATTTATTTAGGGACAAGACGTCATTACAATTATTTAAAGTAATAATTAAAAACTATTAGGATAGAAACCTGTTTGGAAAGTAATCTAAACATCGTAACAAAGCTGAAAAAAGACCTATTTTCAGATATAAATTGAACATTTATAATAAACGAATGAAAAATAAGTATCAGCAAAATAATATACATATGTATAATATCTATATATATGTATATCTTTGAAGCAGTGATAGCTCAGTGGCTTTGGCTTTGGACTGCCGTGCCGCAGTTCCATCCCGCCCGGTTCGAATCCCGCCGCGGGCTTGAGCTTCACCGCATGGTGGAAGGGCATTTTGCGAATGCCCGCCTGGCTAGCGACCACCCTCAAGTAGAAACTTTGTCGCCAAGCACCTAACGGTGTTTTCCGGCAGAAGTCCTTGAGAGCCAGTGAAATTACAGGTACATGAGACTTAACAACTATGTCTCAAGGTGATGGGCGCAGTGGAATTCGTGATTTATGACGAAATGTTTCTGTTATAGGCAGAGGTTAGTCCGCTGAACATCAGGTGGGCCTCGTGGTTGAACCGTCACAATAACCCAAAAAAAATGTAAATAATAACACTCTATATATATATAACAAAGCACGAACAGCCGCGTGGCCGCCCTGTACTCGAGCCAACTGATAACAGCTTATACCTACGATCTGTCGACCCGCTTGAGGTCCATACTATAATAAAACAATTGAAAAATAAACTAAGTTTCGGATTTGACGAGTTGCCGCCATTACTAATTAAAAAATGTGCACAGGTTATCATTGCCTTATTCTTTATTGATAAACCAGTCATTCAACGAGGGGGTATTTCCAGACTTACTAAAAATCTCAATTATAAAGCCTGTTCACAAGAAGGGAGATACCACAAATGCAAGCCAATATCGACCTATAGCGCTGCTACCTACGTCTTCAAAAATATTCGAGAAAGCCATATGTAAAAGACTTTATTCGTTTTGTGAAAAGTACTCAATATTTGATGATAGCCAAAACGGGTTTAGAAAAAGACGGTCGACTGTTCTTGCTGTATATAAATATATGCAAGAAGCGTTAAACATTATTAACACAAAACGATATGCAATAGGAGTGCTGCTTGATATGAGCAAAGCATATGATAAAGTCTCTTACCCTATCTTATTAAATAAACTTTATGGTATAGGAGTGAGGGGCTTAGCTCATGATTGGTTTACCTCTTACTTAAAAAATCGCAAACAGTACGTCGAAATAGAAAATTTTGAATTAAATACGGGCTGCATAAAACGTTTCAGATCTGACCCAATAACTATAAATAGTTCGATTCCCCAGGGAAGCGTAACAGGATGTTTACTTTTTTTAATTTATATTAATGACCTACCTAAAATAATAAAAGAACTTTGTGTTTTATTTGCTGACGACATTTCCATTTTAATTCCGGCGCCAAGTGATAATGGACTTTTAAATAAAGAATTAGACTCAATTTTATCCCAAATAGATAACTGGCTACTAGATCATAATTTACAAATTAACTTTAAGAAAACAAAGATTATGCAGTATCGACCTTACCAAAAACAACCATTAAATATTAATTATACTTTTAAAAATACTAAGTTAGAATGTGTTGACTGTTTTCCATTACTCGGTATAGAAATAGATACATGTGTAACTTGGAAAATGCATATTCAAAAAATAAAATCAAAACTTAGCAGTTTTTCATATGCGTTAATGGAGTTAAAAAAAACTACGGACGTCGCGACGGCATTATGTGCCTATTTTGCGTATGGTCACGCTTGGTTACAGTACGGCATCATTTTGTGGGGAAATAGCACCGATGTTGGTAACTTATTTACACTACAAAAAAAATGTATAAGAATTATTGTAAACATAAATTCAATTGAAAGTTGCAAGCCACACTTTATTGAACTAAAAATTTTGACTTTGGCTTCCATGTATATCCTTGAAATTTGCAAATTCGTCAGAAAATATCCTCAATTATTTGATAAGGTTGAAGATTGCTACACCGGACCAGTACCGGCGTTAGGGTAGGGCGCGGTTGGGCGACCGCCCAGGGCGCCAGATATGGAGGGGCACCCCACTCAGGTTCAGGTGGTCAACCATGCAACACTAGGGCAGTACCCAGTGTTCGGTCGGAGCACTGGTGCTTTTCATTTTACCAGAAACAGACATAACACATTATCTATTTACATTATATATTTTTTCAACGTTTTAAGCAGCGATATTTTTCCCAAATTAATACACTAAAACCAATTTTTTTTTGTCGAAATCAAAACCAGGTTTTCTGTTTTCCAAGGCTTGCAGAAAGCATCTAAACATTTACGCCCCCGCGTAGGTAGACGGGGATATTTGAATCAATGTGAATCAATGAAATGTAAGTACTACAGTTTCGGAAAGGGAGTTTTTATATGTAATAAAGATTTTGCTCCGGGTACCTAAACCATTCGGCCACCGGAACATGCTCAGTGGAAACGAAATTTTGTGCTCTAATTTTATAACTTCAATCGTCATAGGGTACGGTGGGCAGTCATCAACTAGTCATTTTAAACTTCATCTGATCGAATGAAGTTTTTTTTTCAAACACTTACCTAACCCACGCAATGATGTCATTACGCTGCTATATTTCTAAATATAGTTACAAACACCATGGCATGTTAAGCCAATATCACTTTTACGATTTTAACGATTTTAAGATATCTACACATTACAAAATCACAAATATAGAAAAAATTTAAGTCATGTGCGGGATTCGAACCCGCGTCCATCCACCCCTTGAGCCGGGGTAGGCTCTAACAAATTGAGATAACATGACTTGACGTCATAATTCAAATCTTTTTTATCTTTCTTTAACCATCGTATTGGGATGGAGCGACATCTATAGTACCACTTGCGTTGTACTACAACATAACCAATTTTGCAATTGGTTTTATTCATGTAAATGATGACGCAACCTTATAATTTTAATATTGTTAGGTTTGCAATAACGCCTGCTATGCGGATTACTTTACAAAATCACAAATATACTATAGGAAAATTTAATATTTTTCTCAATTGGTTAGAGCATACCCCGGATCAAGGGGTGGATGGACGCGGGTTCGAATCCCACACATGACTTAAATTTGTCCCATCGTATATTTGTGATTTTGTAATGTAATCCAGAAAGCAGGCGTTATTGCAAACCCAAGAATATTAAAAAAATATTTACACATTTTTTAGACAACCGGCGCGCGGCGTACATAAAATAATTTGTTTTGTTACATTAATATAATATAAGTGTTAAGCCGTCTGTTATCGAATTAGTGCCATTCATGACGCTTTAATTACCTACTTTGGCTATTGAAAATCAGATTACTAAAGTTCATTCAATTCTTTCATGAGGCTACTATGCTAGCGGAACAAATAAAAGATTTCAGATATATAGCCTCATTGGTAGACATAGTTTTCAAATTAATGTCGTCAGTAGATCTCTATTATCTGAAGACATGGATTTCTGTCAATGCACAAAAATTTTCTAAAAATTGAGCCACAATAAACATTCATGTAAAACACCAAGCAGGTGAAACTGCCCGCGATGGGCTCATGGTAATGTCTCTAGAAAATATGTTTTAAGTTGAATTTTCAATTTTCAATTGGAGACCTTAATATTACTTAATAAAAAATTAAATATTTAAGTAAATAATTATTTAAAATATTGGTCTTTTATTTACAATGTAAAAAAAAGATTACAGAAAAACCAGACATTCTCAAACTCTGTGGTGATCTTCAATTGAAATTAACTACAGACTCTAAATCACACAGATGTTGTATACTGGGTGATGAACTCATAAGTCTGAAATCCTTTTTACCTCATCAGAATGTCGTTCTCCCTTTATTTTAAATTTAATAAAAGATCGCGTCTTACAAGATTTGCAGGTATCGAAATGTAACGGACATATAGCAATTTTGTGAAACGAAAAAGAAATTGTGGAAAAATGGACTTTGGTTTCTTAATAAAAGAGTTCTGTGGATTTCTATTTCTTAACGTTTTTCATGAATTTCAGTGTTCATATGCCACACTCAATCTCGCTGGGGGCGCGGTAAAAAACTCGCCCAGGGCGCCGGTAGTGCTAAAACCGGCACTGCACCGGACCTTATGATTTAAGGCACAAAGAAAGACTAGCCCTTCCAAATTCAAACTTAAAAATGTGCAGTTCCGGCACCCATATCATGACTATAAAAATATATAATCATATCCCGAAACATCTAAAAGATATTGAAAAAGATTCAACTTTTTTTGACAGTCTTAAAGGATATCTTATTAAAAAATGCTACTACTCGTTACAAGACTTTTTTACAGATAAGACTCCTAGCTAAAAATATTTAATTTCGGTCTCTTTTGAACTAATTTTAATTAAGATTATAGTTATAAAACTTCTGTCCTACCCAGAGTCCAATAAACTCTAGAGTGCCCACCAGGGTTTCATGTTGTTAGTACATATTAAATTATTTAAGATCTATTGTACACATGAAGATGGAGAAATAAATGATTATGATTATAACAAATCAATTTAAGAGACGGATTAAGTACAATTATTTTACTGGAGTTTTAAAAATAGGTTTTTGTGGTCAAAGGCTAAACTATCAGGCATAAAGAAAAAGAAAGAGGGAGTGAATGTGCCCGGCTAATGGAAACTGGCAATGCATTCCATAAGCGAAATGCTTGAACTGTGTATGATTTGCCATAAAAAGAGCTGCTTAAAAACCCACATTTGTAACTCTTACTATCTCTTTTTACGATACTCTTCTCAATCTTGTTGCTGATCCTTGAGTGAAAGAGTTTGCCTAAAAACCTATTTTAATTCTACAATCCCTACCTCAAGGACCGCGAATATTAATTCCAAAAGTAAATTGAACTTGTTCTAAAAACAGTTAAAGAAAAGTGAATGTTTTAAATCAATTGAGTTTTTCACCTTAAGACTTAAATTACGTGTAAAAACCAACTAAATTAAGTACTCGCTTAGTTTTTGTTGATTGTTTCTTTCGCAAGCTTTATTTTTATTCTGAAAGTTAGTTTTTATTTCTGACAACCATACAACTGTCACTGTACAAAATTTAATTCTGATAAGGCCACCCATTGTATTAGGGCTGAGGGTATTTTATATATATATACATATATATATATAGGGTTATTGGTAAAATGCTAACAACCTCTTAGGGTTGACTTCTGCTAGTCATAACAAACGTTTTGAGATATTTTTTTTATTAGTATTATTTGTTTAGTGTTTGTTAAGATGTTGTTAGCATATAACCAATAACCCTATATAAATATAATATAATATTATATGAGTGTCTATACGACGCGGCAAAGTCGCGGTCAGAAGCTGATAGTTTTTATCTTTTATCGTATCTGTTGATATTCGTGATGTGAAGTGTGGATGTGGTTGAAGATGTTTAAAGCTAGAATGGAAGCTGGATTTCAAGTGTAGCACAAGGCTAGTTACACTGGCTGGAAAAAATATCTACATCATCAGCCGGAATACCTCCACTGTTGAACAAAAGCCTATCCCATAGAACGCCACAAGGACCGGCTAGTAGCCGCTTGTAACTATTACCCGCGACTTTTACGATGTCGTCAGTCTACCTAGCGGGGGTCTACCAACTCTACGTCATCGTTTTTGAGGTTGTTAGCCGGGCATCTTCCGGGGATTCTTCGCACCCCCTGCTTCACCGTTACCTGGCCTGCTACCAAGGCAGGAATAATAGAGCTGCCGGGGACAGGGGCCGAGTTATATATTTTGTGCTAATCATAAGAGGGGTTCGCCATAATCCCCACGTTTGAATGTCAAAATGAAATGCCCTACCACCATGCGGTGGAGCTGCAGCCCGCGGCGAGATGCGCGGTGGCCCATAGTCAATGCCATTGAACCATCACTGCTTGTTTTCAAGGAATATTATGGGTAATACGTAGGTCACACTAAAAGTTTTGCGTAACTTAAAAAACAATATGTTATAAACAAGATATTATGTTTATTGCTTTTCAAAATACTCTCATTTACATATTAAACATTTTTCATGCGATGGGACCATTTTTTAAAACAAGGACCACAGATTTGAAGGCATGTTTTCTACGTGCTGATTGAACGCTACATCAATACATCTTCGGAGTTGGTAAAAGTGAAACCTCTCATCAAATCTTTGATTTTGGGGAAAATACAGAAATCACAGGGTGCTAGGTCGGGGCTATGTGCAGGATGGATGACGAGTTGTACTTTTTCGGAAGCTATACATGTCTTTGTTTTGTTGGCCTTGTGTGAAGAAGCGTTGTCATGAAGTAGGAGAACGCGGCATTTTGATCGTCTTCCGCGAACTTTTTCTAACACCCTGGGTAACAAATGGTAGAATAATCGGCTTAACACTCTTTTGATCTTCAAGTGGTATCCGTAGTTGAGAAAAAAAACACGATAATTTTTTTACCAACGTTTCTCGCCTGCCTCACTTTGGTTGGCCTGTTTTCATTTTCAAACACCCATTTACAAGATTGCTGTTTTTTTTTCGGGTTCAAAACAATAAATCCACGTTTCGTCTCCTGTGAAAATGGCATTAGAATGTCCGTGGTCGTACTTCAGTAGCATCTGTGAGCACCATTCCACGCGAGCCCGCTTCTGCTCCGCTGTCAGCTCAAGAGGGATCCAACGACAACAAAGTATCCGAACTTATTCTTCGTGTATATTTTTTCTGAATTTGGCTCATACCAATAGCCATCTTATTGTCTTATAGGTAATCCGCGAGTTTTCTTCAATTAGCCGCTTAACAGTAGCCACATTATTTTCGTTGACGGCAGTTGATGGCCGCCCTTTACGAAATTCGTCATGTAAAGAAAACCGACCTCTCTCAAATTCAGCAAACCATCGCCTCACGGAGGTGCTTCTCTCCAAAAAGCATTTTGAAGACGAGCGGCACAGTCTTGCAGAGAGAGAGAGAGAACTTTTAAAATAATTAAAAATTATCCCTCTATAATCTTTAATTCCATTTTCTTTGCGTACGTAGAACTTTGATGTGTGAAAAAAAGAATGGACAATTGGTTTCCCGCCAATTTTTTTTATTACCATAAAGGTTGCAAGTCGTTTCAAAAAATATAACATTCGAAATTCAAATAGTTCCGATTAGCTAGAAGTGCAAAACATTTAGGTGTGCTCCATGTATTCCTTGTAAACAAAGATCAAAAGTTAAACGATATTTCACCGAACAAATTATTAAGAATATATACTAATACTTCCCAGCAAATATTATTTCTCTTTATATGATTCGTCACGCACCAAAAGCTGCGATTAGCAACGTCACCGGCCTTCGATTAGATCGCCTCGCCGATCGCAACTAATTACAGTTTTTGTATTGATTTCCGGTTCTTATTGTTTTAGTCACTTTCTTATCGGATTGTCCATGGGATCAGCGGTAATGCATGACTTGCTCAAATATCAGGTGCTGTACGAAAAAGCCACCGCTTTCCTGTTCAGATGTAGGGTAGCAAAATTTTTAGATATCCAAAATAGTTTTTATTTTTCTATTTTATATTAGTATGTAGTGTATAAAATGTTTAGTACATTCTATACACTACATACTCGTGGTCCGTACTCTTAATTGTTTTTTTACAAAATTACAAATTTACGAGCGAAAAAATATAGTCATGAGCGGGATTCGAATCCGCCCCTTTAGCCGGGGTATGCTCTAACCAATTGAGCTAATATGACACTGACTCATAACTGTAATTTTTGCTCTCGTTCTTCAAACTTGTTTTTATTTTTGTTTCTAATAATAATTTTTAACTTCGACATCATTCTCCAACTTATGAATATTCTTCATGATGGGAAGTTAGTCTAGTGTTAGTTACAATATCTTAAAGCTAAAGTGAGCCCATACTTAAATATACATTATGTATATATTTTTATTCTCCTTGTGTCTAGTTTGTTAGTTTATTACGTTATACATATAATACTAATTCGGTTTGCCGTTGAAGGGCCGGCAACAGATTCCGGTGATGCCCGTGATGTTTTGATTAGAGCCTTCACGACCTCTTCGTTTCTGTTTCGTATAGCCATTTTTAGGTTGTAGTCTACTATGTTTTTATTGTTAACCTCCGCCTGACGAATCCTCCGATGGCGTCCGAGCTGTCGTCGGTATAGTAAATGCAGCATTTTGTATGGCACTGCTACCACATGAGAAACGCAGTCCAAAATAGTTTTATACAGTACTTTTAGGTCATTTAAGTTTTTTTAAATATCCGGATTAAATATTTTTTAAATATAATTATATAATACTGTCGTTTTGAGCTGCTATTTTTGTGTTATCCGATTATCCATCGTATTAGCGAAAATGCATCTTGTACTTTAGCTGTAGAGAAACCTCTAATTAACTTTTGAATTTTTTCCAAAATAAGTAGTTTTAACCGACTTCAAAAAAGCAGGACGTTCTCACCCCAACTGTTTTTTGGTTGTTAGTTACCACAGAACTTTTGACTGGGTGTTCCAATTTTGATGTTTTTTTTTCTATTTGAAAGCTGGTGCTTTATGTGTGGTTACATTTAAATTTCATCGTAATCGGTCAAGCCGTTTGAGTTACACGCCAATAACTGAATAGTGTTTTCCTATCATGATGATATATAGTCACAGTGAATGACAATCGATACAATGAACGCAAAAAAAAACTATCTATCAGTCTCTACCATATCAAATATGGAAGACTAGATTTGAGTGTTAAGCTGCAACCTCTGCCTAAAACAGATAAATGACGAACTGCACTGCGCTCATGACCCTGAGTATTTACAGTTAATCGGATATGCCTGTAAATTCGCCGGCAAACATACCCTTCAAACTGGAACAGGGGGCCAACTTCCACCTCTTATAGTAATAATAATAATTTAATCTTACTGCTAAATTTTATACCTCCACGTCAATTCAGCAATCTTACAAACAGTAATAGAATCGCTCGTCGTTTTGATGACGTCACAAGAAATTGATCACTCTTTTCGCGAACTCTGACGTACGAACTATTACTGTTCCAGCGACAACTCCGTCATGTTTATCCATCTTAAAAAAGGTACTTTCTAGCAGCGGATTTAAACTTAATTTTGGGTATTTTAAGATAAAAATGGCAGTGGGAGCGGGATAACGGTATATTATAAACATCTTGTATCTCGCTTGCACATCCGTGATACATATTTCATTCCTTCTTGAAGTAGGATCAAACCAATATTGCTTTATGCGGTTGTGGGTCTGTGATAGTTTGTGTCTACGAATGATTATTTTAAGCATGAAACAAAACGCTCCTTTTTTATGATGGTTTCATAAAAGGTTGGAGTTGGCGCCCAGTAATGTGAACATTACTGCTTTACCTTAGAAATAGCCATACCTATTTTTATCGTAAAGTAGTAATGTTCGCAGTGCGGCAGTGCTTACCCGGACGAACTCAGTCACTTATTGAAGTAGTTTTTTTTTTATGTTATTGTGGCGGAACAAACTCGTGGCCCTCATGTTAAGCGGACAAACCTCTGCCTATAATAGATGCATTTCGTCACAAGTCACGAATTGCACTGCGCCCGTCATCTTGAGACATAGTTGTTAAGTCTCATATGCCTGTAATTTTACTGACTCTCAAGGACTACTGCCGCAACACACCGTTAGGTGCTTGGCGACAGATTTTCTACTTGAGGGTGGTCGCTAGCCAGGCGGACATTCCCAAAATGCCCTTCCACCATGCGGTGAAGCTCAAGCCCGCGGCGGGATTCGAACCATGGACTTGTTGCGCGGCAGTCCATAGCCAATGCCACTGAGCCATCACTGCTTCAAAATTATGATGCAGTTCAAAAGTTTAATGTATGAACATCTGTCAAAAACTCCATATTAAGATTGATCTCAACTTTGATATGCATTTATTAATATGATTATTTATTTATTAATGCCTTATATAAGAGTTATATTACTTACTAAAACTAGGAGGTATTGTTTTAGTGTAGCTACTTTCTAATCGAATTGTTGATGAATAACTGGAGTAGAAATCAAACATTTAAAGCAATATAAACGAGGCCTTACTTTAATAAAAAAAAAATTACCATAAATTTTACTGACTTGAACACTCTTGACTTGAACAATGTGTGAAATAACTTGTCGAAGTCGGTACTATGTGCACAATATTGTGATAATAGGTACTTTTGACCCTTTTTATTGACCCTTGCTACTTATGGGATCGATTGTCATTCACTGTCAATGAGTATATCATCAAGATAGGAAAATACTTTTCAGTTATTGTAGTGTAACTCAAAAACGGCTTGACCGATTTTGATGAAATTTAAATGGGACCACATGGCAAGCGTCATGCTTTTAAATTATAAAAAACCATCAAATCAGTTTACCCAATCAAAAGTTCTGGGGTAACAAACATAAAAAAACTACATTGAGTACCTCCTTTTTTTGAAGTCGATAAAAAATGATCACACCTCTGACCAAACACCGTCACTCGTGGAGCTAGTGCCGGCCTTTTCCTTTCATACAATTGTGCAAGAGAGAGCGCCCTATATTGACATTCTCAGCGAATAAAGTATTATAGTTTTATAGATTAGTTTCGGCTTATTGAAATCTTTGAATAAGTATTCGACTCTTATAGTTTTAGCTACTTTTCTTATCAGATTGTCTATAGGACTAGCGGTGATGCATGACTTGCTGAAACAGTACTAGGTGTTGTAGGTACGAAAAAGACATCGTTTTCCTGTTCAGTTGTAGGGTGGCAAAAACTTTTAATTTCCGAGATAGTTTTGTACCTTTTATTTTTTTGCTAATAGATAACAGTTAAAAAAACCTGATGAGAAATGAGACACACTTTTTCCAGTATCCTAAATACCTTATTAAATTCCTAACAAAAACTAGTATTGAAAGAAAACACATTTCAAGGTTTTTTTTTCAGACAATGTTTAATTGGAATGCGAATGAAAGGCCATAAATCACGCTATTATACGAGTACGGTATAATATTTTTATGCAAATTTGATCAAGTAATAAAATACTTGGAACAACAAACACATTGATGAATGAGAAATAATCTACTCTATTGAATTTATACGGCAGGGTTATAATTGCCAATTTTGTCCCAATACACCATGCTTTATAAAGTATGTAATTTACTTATGTTTGTTTTTCCTTTCAGCCTTGGAACTTGTCCGCCCAAAAGGCCGTGTCTTCGTGAGTCTTCTTTTCAACACTATGTTCATCCTGGGTGGAGTGACCGTCACCCTCTTAGCCTGGTGGCTTCAGAACTGGCGCTACCTCGTCTTCATCATTTATACTCCAGCCGTCCTGGTCTTTGTCTACATTTGGACACTCTCTGAAAGCTTCCGATGGTTACTAAGCAAAGGACGATATGAAGAAGGCATCAAAGTCTTATCAAAGTCAGAGAAAATGAACAAAGTGACCGTTCCCAAAGACCACTATATCCAAGTAGAAAAGCAGGCAATGAAGCAAAGAGACGAAAGGAAGTTCCAATGTCAAGAACAGAACCAATCAACTTTCAATCAACTGCTAACATCATCTATGATTTGGAAGAGACTATTCATATGCTCATTCCTATGGATATCGTCAACTTTGGTCTACTATGGTCTTTCAATAAATGCTATAGAACTATCAGGAAATAGTTATGTAAATTACATAGTAGTGATAGTTATAGAAGCACCAGCTAATATTTGCAAGTTGATATGCCTGGACAGATATGGGAGGAAAAAAGTCATAGCAATAGCTTACTTTATGACTGGACTAATATTGATTACTTATGGATTTGTACCTGGTGAGACATTCATTATTTTAAAATATATTTATTATTCTAATTACCGCAACATCATCAACGTATAACACTGTTACTTTCTCAATTCCCTTTATTCCGGTTAAAAAGAAGGACCTCATAATTAGAAGACAATTTAAAAATAAAGTTCATTGCTATAATTTCTTCTTATTTTTTTTCAGTCGGTAACTGGTCCATGGTCATGTACTTAGGAGGCAAGTTCTTCATCACTCTAGCGTATAATTCTCTCTACGTATTCGCGGCTGAAGTGTTCCCGACAAACTACAGAACTTCCCTTCTTGCCATGTGCTCTACTGTTGGCCGGACAGGATCTGTATTAGCGCCACAGACACCCTTGTTGGTGAGTACCTACTTTCAATATTAATAAGTATTATAATTAGTTAACCATATGTCTTCACAAGTAAAAAGAACAGGCAATTTAAAAAAAAAGTTCCGATTAAGTTCTTTGAAGGGGTAGACTGAGGTGTAAGCATCCATGTTACTCCACATTTGTTTAAGTCTCATATATTAGGCTGCCACTATACTTCCCAGTGCCAGGGGTGCCCAGAGTCCAGGCTGCTACTGTGTCCTTTGTCAAGAAGCCCAATAACTATCTGCCCGTGCCTCAAAATTCCAAAGCAGAGCTTTTATTTAGGTGGGATCCAGAACACTGCTCTAAACTAGCTCTTTTCTTCTACAGACAAAATACTACGAATACCTACCAACGATGGTGTTCGCCGGCATGAGTATTATATCATCATTCCTAGTTCTGTTGCTGCCAGAAACAAACAACATGAAGCTGCCAGACTCCTTGGAGGAAGCCCAGGATCAGGATAGGAAACATGACGGACGGACCAACGATTCAAGTTCTAGCGAGCGAAATATCGTTCAAATCCAAGAGAAAAACATTGAAATCACCGAAGAAATCAGCATTGACGATAGTAAAAAGACAAAGTTATGATGAAGTGTAGTTAGTAAAATTTCAATCAGGTTTAGAAATAACTTTTACCCTTGTTGTGATTCATTTTTATTTTAATTTTAGTAAATAAAGAAAAAAGCAATAATAGAGTAATAACTTTAGATTGCTAAATTCAAAGAATAGTTCAACTTACGCAACATACTTCAAATATTCTATATGCAAATTTTTTCACAGACAGACAATGAGTTAAAATTGTATGGAATACGAGTGAGTATACTCATTATAACAAAGTACGTTATTTTTACATACAGATAATAGGTTACATTTTTATAGAATACTAGTGAGTACTCTATATTATAAAGTACTCATAGTATTTTCTTCACATATAATTGGATTTTTTATGTAGAGAATAAGTACGAGTGAGTATCCATACTATAGAGTATTCACATTATTTACCTCACAGATAATTGGTCAAAAATGTATAGAGAATATGTACGAGTGAGTAATATATATTATAAAGTACTCATATTATTTATTTCACAGATAATTAATAAAAATAAATATATAGAATAGATACGCGTGAGTATTATAAATTACTCACGTTATTTTCTACACAGATATTGGTAAAAAATTTACAGAGTAAATACGAGAATTTTACATACAGTTTCTTTTTACATTGAATGAATACGAGTATTTATGTAACAAATTATAAAGTATTATTTCTACACACAGATAATTTATTAAAGTTTTATAAACATTATGTACGAGTGAAGGTCTTGAGTAACTCACTCTATAGAGTAATCACTCGGACATATTCTCTAGAAAATTTAAGCGATTACTACAGTTACTTTTTTACAAACATGTGATATACATTAATATCTTCTTGTTAATGGCGAAGGTATTATTTTTAAGTATGTCCTCGTTATCTTTTTAAATATAATTAGAATAACTGTATCTATGAATTTAATTTTATTGTTTTGTACTTGTCGCCTTTTTAAGGGGAAACGAAATGAAGTTTATAGCGGAAATTCAAAATTTTATCTAATTTTTTTGTTTTATTGCTACTTACTTGGTTATATAATACTGAAGATTCGAAGATTTTTTACGATCTCTAATATATTGTAATAATACTTAACGAATTGGTAACATATGTTACGGTAAACGTAATATGTGGTATTTTAAATAGTTTTTGTCATCAGTTTAAAGAAAACAGGAAGATAGGGTACGCTCTAAGTAATGTGGAGAAAAATTAACACAAGCATATAATTCACACAGCCACACTTCCGTTGTATATGAGACGTTTTAATGAATGATAAAGACAGAAAGACAAGCATGCAATAGACACACACGCACACAACTAAGACTCAGTCAGTGGACGTCGCCTGATTTAATATTGCCGTATTCGTGGTACGTGTGCCGATTCTCCCGTTTTTATCAATTCAATGGTTTTAGGAGTAAATTATGGAATTGCGTGCATTTGTATTTAATAAGACAATGCGAGTAATATTGCTTTAAACTCGCGAATACAATAACCATGTTAACAAACCTAGTTATAAACGCAACAAAATAACTGATAAAATATTGAATTTCTAGTTATTGACGATTAACTTAAATAGTAATATATGAAGAGATGTATGACTGTGTGAGATTGTTATCACGATGTTCAGTGAAAGCATAATCTTTGAACAAGGCTCGTGAATTTTGCATGTTTTTTAACTGTAACTAGAGTTAAGATTAACAGCATTCCCTAGAATATATTTAAATAGGATCTATTTTGTAAAGTACAAATTGATAAAACACAACTATATTAGTATAAGTGATTTTCGACCATTTTATGTATCAGAGGATGTAGATCTCAAAAATTTTCAAGAATTAAAATTTAGTTGTACACTTTATTGAATTGCTAAGTGATAGATATAAACGTGTATAGAGCTCCTTCATAGCACGCAACGTGAAAAAAATCTTAAGTAATATCGTAGTTTTTTTTTATAGTTCTCATATTGTCGATTGTAAACTGATACCAAAAATTTACTGCTAACTGTAATAATAATATTTTTTTTTACAACTACCCGCAATTTTATGTCTGTACTGTACTGTAATAGGCAGATCGTCCAATGCTGAACGGAGCCTCCTCTAACGGGGAGGTTTTACCAAAATCCCCAAGTTATTCTTCCGCATCCGTTTTGGGGTCACAGAGCAAGATGGGAGTTGTTGAGAAGGCTCTGCTGCCCATATTCTGCTATTTTACATTTCGTCACCTCGTTCACCATTTGGGCGATAATGGCTTACACATAAAAGATAGACATATAGTGTCGCAATTTTTTTTGTAGGATAATTTAAGATAAACATTTCCCTTATACAATATATACGTGTGATACTAAAGGTTTATGCAGTGCACGCTAGAATAGGTCTGTTTGGCAGAATTATTTCCTTGCTTATTAGACACTTATCGTTATATTTTGGACAATTCACACAATATCTTTATAAATTATAGCCTATGTGTTATTCTGATGTGTAAGCTATATTATTGTAAAGTTTCATTAAAATATATTCTCGTAAACTTTCGCGTTTATAATATTAGTAGGATTATTAATAAAACTAACATTTGAATACTTATAAGACGACCTAAAATGAAGACCAAATTTTCTGTTTAATTTCTAGCTTAGCGATAACTTCGCATCCAGTATTTCTACCGTAACAATATTTACCAGTATACGTGTAGGACAAAGTTTATTTTTGTAAAGCATGGAAATACGAGTGGGTGCCTTTATTTACTTCTATTATAGAAATTGTACAAAAACGTGAAAATAACATTAAAATCTCATTATTCACTTGTAAATAATCTAAGAATATGCCTGTATCTTTTTGATCAATTTTCATCTATTGCATAAAACAAGCCCTTCTCTACTAAAAAATAAATTAAAAACAAGCTTTTATTATGTTCTTGTTAATAACATGAACTAAAAAAAAATACTCGCCAAGACGATTCAAATGAGCCCAAACTCGATGAGGTTATGTCGTTTCATTGCGAAGTTCCTTTGGCCACCTTCCAGCTTCATCATCATATCAGCACCATGTCATCATAATATTCCTGCCCTGGTTTCCCTATTAGACATTCTCGGCGAACAGAATATAGTCATGGGCTCAGACCGGAATACACCATCTAAATTACTCTTGGTTCCTCATCCAATAATAAATATGTACAAAATGTAGTAGTAGTTGTAAAATGTAGTAGTTGTTAAACATAGGTATACAATTGGTCTATTATAATTTAACAATATGTTATTTCACAAGCTATTCACACACTTAAGTTAATGTTAAAATAATCGCTAAAGCCCACGTTGACGTCTATTATTTTGTACAAATTGCTTATTCAACATAATTATTGTGTAGATTGTGATGAATGTATGTTATTACGATGCAGATATTAAAATGTTTTTAAACTGACACGATTACTTTGTTAGTATAATTTTACGTTTCCTTTGTAGGAATTGATAAAATATGCTGAAAACCATCACTGTTGGACTACGTAGGTGTGAAAGAGAAAGACCGATGCGCGATGGTGAAATCGCGATCAGTTTTGGCGAAAATCGAATAAAATGTTATCAGCACAAAATACATATTTTAGTTTAGTTTTGACGTCACAACATGGCGCTAGGCCGATCCTATTCCTATTTTAATCGCATTGTATATATTATTATAAACCTGGAGTTCCCTTGGAGTAAGCCCCGTACAAACGCTACCTTCAGCCTGGATTGCTACCCTTAATGCCACCTTGACGCAGAATATGTGGGACAGTCTAGAAAGCGCTAAGGTATTGTACCGTGATGACGGTGCGATCACAGACAACGAAGTATGTCCAACGTCTACAGCTGGGCACGCTAGGACGTCGTCACCTAACACTAGCAGCGCTGGTCTCGCTTCATCCCCACCCAACTCCCCGCTGCCGCCGGCGCCGGTGTCGCCGAGATCAAGTTTTGGAAAATACTATTTGCACTTTGTGTGTAACTTAAAAACTACTGAACCGATTTTGATAAAATTTAAAAGGAACTATTTCTGAACTATGGACCAACCTTACAAAGACAACATTAAATTCAATTCATAATTGGCCTTCGCCAATCGTAGTGAACATACAGTGGAATTGAAAATCTCCACCTTTTTCTAAGTTGGTTATAATTAATTTCATTTCCATTACAGCTGTAGTTACACAATAAGGCTGCTGGTTTGTAATACACACCCAGACATCTGTCACTAGAAATCCTACCATAACCGCCACCAGACCTCAACAGCTCCAATAAGACTTGCTCTTTAGGATTTTATGGATTAAGTAATCAGACACGATCCACAAACAAATGAATGGTTCTAAAACGAAATTAGCATAGAGTTGGCCAGCGATAAAAACAAACGGGTCACGTTCGAGTTTAAATTTGAAAAACAAATTAAAACTGACGTATTTCTATTTTAAAAATCCTCCCTTTGCATCTACGAGCGTGAGCAAAAATTGTAATTATGCGTTTAGAAAACGTGATTCAATTTCTACGCACGTGACTCAGTGTGCTTTTATAATTTGTAATAAATATAAACCTTATATGCAGATTGGTACGTGCGTTTGCACGAAATTAACTTTTGTTATCGGCCTTATCACATTAAGTTCTAAGGTAGATGTTGTACTCCTTCGGCTGGTGACGAGTTATATAATTACATCACATACTTTTTTAATTACCGATAAGCTATATATATTTCACCGCTATGTCACCTTATTTCCCAATAGACAATAATCTACTCAAAGTGCATAGATATCATATAGGCACGTAGGTAGGTAATTTTTTTATGCAAGTCTTGATGTAGCGTAGAGAGACGAATTACTTAGCATTCCATGGATTCACCGTGCGGGAACCAGGTCCATAGCGTTGCAGAGGAAGAGGCTAGAGGGGCCTGGGACTTGCAACCCAGGAGTGATAGGTGTACAAAAACCTCAGTAACGGCCTTTTTATTCTGTGGTAATTGTGCATATCTAACTTTCATGGGCTTACACACAATTACCGCTGTTATGTTTTTGTCGAGAAAGTCATTTTTTTGTTATATCAAATAGTTTATTAAAAAAATTGGGTCATAAAGTACAAGAGATAAATATCTCTTGTAGGTACTTGGTCACGTAAAACGCGAGATTCAAAGAAGAGTTTTTACAATACATTTTCGCAATAGGTACTTATTGAATTTGTCTCGGGTAAACGTGATTTTTAATATACAGGGTCATTGGAAAAATGCTAACCTCTTAGGGTTGACTTCTGCTAGTCCTAACAAACATTTTGAGATTAATGTTTTTTTTTAGGGGTTTTATCCGTTTTTGGCGGAATAAGCACGAGCACTGATGTTAAAAGTCTCTTGTACCTGTAATTTATTATTTCAAATTTTTATTACTTTGCTCGTTGTAAATATTCAAAGCTTTATTCAAATGTAGCCTACTCCGAGCCAAGGGGGCCCGCCTGCGGCAACACTAGACCGCGCCGCGCTCCCATTCAATGGAGTTTTGAATATTAACATCGAGCGAAGGAATAAAAAATATGAAGTAATAAATTACAGGCACAAAAGACTTTTAACATAAGGTGGTCCTCGTGCTTATTCCGTCAAAAAGGATTAATAAAAAAAACATTCATCTTATACCTAATCTCAAAATGTTTGTTTGGACTAGCAGAAGAAGCCTACTCCGAGCCAAGGGGGCCCGCCTGCGGCAACACTAGACCGCGCCGCGCTCCCATTCAATGGAGTTTTGAATATTAACATCGAGCGAAGGAATAAAAAATATGAAGTAATAAATTACAGGCACAAAAGACTTTTAACATAAGGTGGTCCTCGTGCTTATTCCGTCAAAAAGGATTAATAAAAAAAACATTCATCTTATACCTAATCTCAAAATGTTTGTTTGGACTAGCAGAAGTCAACCCTAAGAGGTTGTTAGCATTTATCCAATAACCCTGTATATGACGGTATTAGGAGTAAATAATGGAATCTCCAATAACTGTTCAAGATAATACGAGCAATATTATTTTAAGCTCGCAAATACCGTGACCATGTAGTATGAATGTAACCTAGGTTTCATTCCCATTGGCTAGCCAAAAGCGTTAAAAAATTGTAATCACACCTTTAATTTATCAACTTTGGGTATCGTTCGAAACTTCAACACTTCTAAATTCTATCAAGAAGGCCACTTCAACGAAATATTTGCAAGTTGATATAAGTACGCCCTATCGTATCTTCTAAATAAATTGCTTTACTCAATTTCTTTATACTCTACTAAGAACTTTCACCGATATCTGAATACCCTCAAACTATCCAAAATAAGGTCTTTTACCAACAGAATCCAATAAAACTGGGATGCGAACTGCGATCCCTTATTTAGATCCGGCGCGTTAACTCATTGTACGTGACAAAAACCGGACCGCGGTCAAAAGGCCAACGTTACCCGGACAAAAACAATTTGTAAGTTTTTGTTAGGGAACCTCCGGGGTTTCGGGTGAATACATGAATACATTAAGCAGTAAATACTCCTTTATGTGATACCTATGGTTTCTTCTCAAAGAGTATGTTAACTCCTGATATAAATCTTGGGAAATCGAGAATTGGACACAGTGGATATAAGAGAACAGTATGTTAAATTTGGACACATTAATAATAGGGTAAATCTAGGACAGAAGGACTAGCAAGGTGTAATGGACCATTGGTGAAGCTCAAGCCGGTGCGGTGGGGATCGATCCAGGGATCTGAAAACTTTATGAAATGGCAATATTTATTACAGTTTTTTCACGCCAATTTCGAGTATATACACCTAATCTAAAAAGATACTTATCCGCGATCGATCTCCAATAGGTTATAATCCCCTTTCCTTTCTTTGTTCGGACACAGCATCCATGGTAGAAGTTCCGAAATTACACACGAAGCGCTTTAAATCTAGCTTTATTGCGTACATAGGCGTAAATAGATACTGTATAAGGTTAAAGTATGGAACACCTTAGCAGTGACTCTATTTATGGATAGTTATCTAAGAGTCTTCAAGTAACAGAGTGAACAGATATCTTCTAGCAGTTTTAAATTGTAATACTATTGGTAGGCACATGATCCGCCGTCGACCGCGTCTTAAAAATACCATCAGGTGATACGGTGGTCAAATACTTGCTTAACTGCACGCTTGGCAGTCGTCTTAGGGATCGCAGTTAATGGTGACAATTCCTCAGCAGGCGCTGGTTCCCACGTTCCAATATTTACCCCTTAGACGCCTCTTAGGAGTTACGAGACCCATATGAAAATATGAGGATGCAATTCTATCACGGTATCCCGCAAGGACGCATATAAAGGCCAACATATCAGCTGTAAAAAAACAAATGACCTTCAGTCCTAAATACGTACTAACATATTTTCTTTATAACTATTCACCTATTGTCTTAAAGATGTATCATTTCCCTTCATTAAAATATCCAAACTATGGTTAATTCACTGTGGCAAGCCTTGATGGGTCAATGTGGTCAACCAGACTGGCTTTTTATCCAGCCATAATGGACGAAATATAATCCATTCTACGACGGAATGGGGAAGATGGTTTCGAAGGAAAACTCCTGTGAAATGTTTATTGAGAAATGCAAGAACGGCAGACGCCTTTCTATTTCGTGTTAAGGTAAATAACTATCCTTTACACAAATCAGGCGGGAAAATAGTGGAATGTTTAACGACTGCATAAAACAAGTCATTTTAGGCGACATGTTTAACGAGGCCAAAAAGCTCAAGTAAACACTACATGAAATATATTACCAATAACAATACTGAACCGCTTTGAACAATCTAAACTAATATAATAAAGAGGAAAGATTTGATTGTTTGTTTGTTTGCATTGAATAGGCTCTGAAACTACTGGACCGATTAGGATGAAATTTGGTATGGAAATAGTTTGAAACACGGGAATAAACATAGGATAGTTTTTATCCAACTGCGCAAAAAAGAGGTTAATGGTTTTGCGCGATAACCGATCTACTCGACCGAATAGGATGAAATTTGGTGTGGAAATAGTTTGAGACACGGGGAAGGACATTGGATAGTTTTTATCCAACTGCGCAAAAAGATGGTAATGATTTTGCGCGATAAAAAATTAATACCCGTGCGAAGCCGGGGCTGGCTGCTAGTTGTAAATAAAATATCAGATGTCATAAAAGTTATCATTTTAAGTATTTATAAAATCAACTTTTATGCACTAAACCATAAAAGGTGTTTTAGTCCGCTTACACCGGGCATACCTAAACAAAAACTTTACGAGAAAGAGAAAGAAATATTTTATACGAAGTAACTTCGTAATGTACTTCGTAAAAGTCATTGAAGTTTATTTTACTGAAAATACTAACGACAATTACGGCACGAGTGCTGACGATAAGCACTCGTGGCATAATCATTTTACTGACAACTTTTTTTCTAATTATGAAAGAGTTATCCAAGTGTCAAAGTTGACAGTTTTCTGGCCGAATTGTGTGTAGGTATAAAATAAAACAATTTGTTTTGGTAATTAAACACTCATAATTTTGTTTGTTGGAGTCATGGAATTCCTGTATCTGGGTTTTAAATAACAGAATACGCATGGTGGAAGGGCATTTTGCGAATGCCCGCCTGGCTAGCGACCACCCTCAAGTAGAAAATCTGTCGCCAAGCACCTAACGGTGTGTTCCGGCAGTAGTCCTTGAGAGCCAGTGAAATAACAGGCACATGAGACTTAAGAACTATGTCTCTAGGTGACGGGCGCAGTGCAATTCGTGACTAGTGACGAATGCATCTGTTATAGGCAGAGGTTAGTCCACTTAACATCAGGTGGGCTTCGTGCTTGTTCCGTCACAATAACATAAAAAAAAAAAAACTGAGCTCATTGTTATTACATCAAAAAGTAAATCGGTGGATCGATGTTGTCGGGAATGGTAAACATGGTAACCAAGAAGATAAGGATTCTTAAGGACAGCTGACGAAATACACCTTTAAAGTGCTTGGCGGTAGATTTTCTCCTTGAAGGCGGTAGCTAGCCTAACTAAATTGTAGTATTCACAAAATGCACTACCACGGTGTGGTGAAAAGCTCAAAGCCGCGGCGGGATTCGAACCTCAGATACTCGGCGCTGCAATCCAATGGCTACTACTCATCACTACTTTAAGGCTAGTGTCTTTGTAGCTCTTTCCATAAAAAAGTAGTTTCGTCATATTTTAAATACCAAGTGTTAAAACTTCTTTTGTATACATATCCTTGAGTATTAAAATATATGCTTCAGGTTTGTCAGTTTGTTCAGAACGTTTGTATGGAAAGCGCTATAAAGACACTAGCCTAGAAAGTGCAGTTATAGAAGGAAAAGGAAATTTTGAAGCCATCATGGCCGAGCGGTAATAGCTATGGACTGCCGTGCCGCAGTAACCTGGTTCGATCCCCACCGCCGGCTTGAGCTTCAACGCATGGTGGAAGGGCATTTTGCGATTGCCCGCCTGGCTAGCTACCACCCACAAGTAGAAAGTCTGTCGCCAAGCACCGAAAGGTGTGTACCGGCAGTAGTCCTTGAGAGCCAGTGAAATTACAGGCACAATGAGAATTAACAACTATGTCTCAATGTGACGGGCGCAGTGCAATTCGTGACTTGTGATGAATTGCAACTGTTATAGGCAGAGGTTAGTCAACTTAACATCAGGTGGGCCTCGAGCTTGTTCCGTCAGAACCAGATACACCATATACCAGATTTATTTTCAATATATAGTTAGCTATTCTATAATCCATTATAGCTATAGTTAGCATTTTTTGTCACCAACACGTTTTGACTACACAAAGTTGTCAACTTTTGTTTGGTGAAGACCCGGCTTTAGGTAATTAATGAAGGGGATTGACAAAGGTACTCGGCAAGTGTATAGATGGAACAGCTTGAAGAAGAAGACATTGGCGAACGTATTCTGACCAAATTGGAAACACACGTGAAGCGCTCGTAGCGAAGTTTACTTAGCTGTTCTCAACCGATCAGCAAAGTTAAGCAACGTCGCGCGCGGTCAGGAGTTGGATGGGTGACCGCTAGTGACATTACTACTGAGCGTTTCCGTGCTTCGGAGGGCACGTTAAGCCGTCGGTCCCGGTTGTTGTCTTAGGATGGCAGTCGTTATAGCATGGTGGTAGGGCATTTTGCGAATGCCCGCCTGGCTAGCTACCACCCTCAAGTAGAAAATCTGTCGCCAAGCGCCTAACGGTGTGTTCCGGCAGCTGTCCTTGAGAGCCAGTTCTTCTAGGTTAGCCTGAACAACATCTTCGACCACATCATCACTTACCATCAGGTGATAGTGGTCAAAGGCTAACGTATCAGGCATAAAAAAAATAAACTTGTTCCTGTAAGCAAATGCAATTATAATAATCAAATAAGTGACGTTTTGTAAGAAGGTCAGGTCGTTAATACTAATGTACCCTATAAGAAGTAAGAGAGAAACATATGCAAAGTCGTGGCTAGTGGAAGTCCGTGGTCTCTGCTTACCCCTCTGTGAAACAGATGTTACGTTATGTTGTCAATTTAATTTCTAATGTACCTATAGGTATAAATTATATATGTATTTAATAACAAGTAATTACCTACGGCATACTAGATACTAGCACTTAGCATGGTGATTTGAAGCAATTTATGGCGTCATATATAGGTGGTGAGACTGGTGAGTGATTGTGCACAGGTCATAGGGCAAAGCCCAGGCAGTGAGTCATAGAAAACTACGTGCAGTAGTGCAATTTGGTAATTCTGACTGTCTGACCTGGAAGTTTTCCAGAACGTTTCCAATTTGTTCAAAGTATTTCACCTACACTCGCTCTGTAAAATCATTTTCTGTATTTTTAGCTAACTAAACCTATTTATTAATGAATTACTGGCTCTCATAAGGACAGCTGCCACCACACCGCTAGGTGCTTGGCGACAGCTTTTCTACTCTTATTTACCCTCGTTAAAACCCTTTAAGGTAGCCAGCATTCGCAAAATATCCTACCACCAAGCAAAGATCTTGTAGCTAAATGCAACTGCGCCTGCCTGTAGGTACCGTAGATATTTACTCGTAAATATCCGGGGTTTCTAATGGATAATCAGTATTGCTATTGGACCCCCTAAGCATAAAATCTAGAAGGCTCCATGTGCATAGGTATAAGAAACTCCTACAAAATTACGATATATTTATTGAACAAATGCTATTTAAATTATTAGGGGTATTATATGAAATTGCCAATTTGTACAAAAAAAACATATTTACTTAATAATTACCATTATTATACAAATAAAGTTATATAAAAAAAAATAGGAAGGTCATTTATGCCTTTACGATAGAACTCTGGTGATCTAGATTCGACAAACTGTGTTAAAGCATTTTGTACTGCCTCCTGGGAAGAAAACGTAGAAATTGACCAAATCACGAAAAAAATGGTAGTCCGTTGGAGCATGGTCTGGCGAATACGGAGGGTGACAAATGCTTTCTAATTGCAGTTCCTGTATAGTTAAAACAGTTTCTCGTGCTGTATGTGGTCTCGCGTTATCATGGAGCAATAATGATGAAGATCGATTCATGATTTGGGGCTGTTTCACTGCTAGTTTTGCTATCATTGTTCGGAGTTTGGCACAGTAGACATCTGCCGTTATTGCTTGACCAGATCGGAGAAAGTTTTCTGGGGCGTTCGTATAGCCTGTCAGTTCCAAAAATAACACTCACAAACGCTAAAAATGATCACACGGGCCGTTCGTTTTGGGACTTCGTGAGCAAAAATATCGTTTTCGCTCACCGTTCGGATAGCTTTGAAAACGCTACAAATGACAGAGAAAAGTGATATTTTCGACCCATGTCTTACTGTGGGATCGTTGTGATCGTTTTTGACAACTGCTGGTTTGACAGTTGTATTTGGCGCGATTAAAGAGTTTCACAAGTTTTTTTATATAGTATTTATATTTTATGTAGTAGGTACCTAATTGTTTTGTTAATTTTAGAGATTGATTCCATGTTTCGTACTGTGCACGAGTACGAAACATGGAATTTAATTTGTTAAAATATTGTCGGTTGTCAAAGTATGTTTTTAGCCGTTCGGATAGCATGCAGTAATTGGTGGTCAAAAATAGCAAAAGTTTCTATCCGAACGCTAATACACAAATGCCACTTTTGAAACTGCTACAAACGCAATCGAGCCAAAACGAACGCGCCTATAGTGAATGAAACCATGCTGAGACCACCAAACAGTTACCATTGCATTTTTATTGGTAAGCTTTGCTTACCAATAAAAAGGCACAGGACACTGTTGCGGCGTTGGACCTGGGGTCAGCCATTGCATTTTTCGCTTACGGTTATCGTAAATAATCCACTTTTCATCACATGTCACAATTTGATATTTCTATAGGAAATATTCCTTCATTTCTGTATCGATTCAACAAGGCAACACAAGTTTCAACACCCGTTTCTTTCTGCAGATCAGTCAAATCATGAGGCACCCCATTTTCATATTCCTTTATTTTATTGATTTGACGCAAATGAGTCAATATTGTTGGTAAGGTAACGTTAATGCCATGCCGCTAATTCCTTGGTAGTTTGGCTCGGATCGGCTTCCACCATCTTTTCCATATATTGTTATTCACCTGTGTGTGATTTGTAGAACGAACCACGTGGAAAACCTGCGGTTCTTAAAAACTGCGATTTCAAGACGCCTGTCAAGCGTGGAGATTATGGCAAACCCCCGTTAATGAGCGAAGCTGTGTTCCGCAGTAGACAATCCAGCTGATACAGTAATATATGTATATGAGGATCAATTTTAGTTAAAATAAACATTATTTCCTTGTATAAAAAGTGAAAAGCCGGGTGTGTATTTCAAGCATAAAAGTCATTTTAGTCTCGACTTAAATATCAGCCTTCGCTTATGATTCGGTCTTTTAAAAAAATCGGCTACAATATGGGCTATAATGGGATATTATTTAATGTAGGTAGGTACATTCACAATCTACTACTCATTCTTGGTTTTTGTTTTTAATCTCCACTCACATTTAATCATTGCAAATCACGACAATATGTAGCCAAAAAAAGTTTTTTCAATAAATCTTTCTTAGTATGTACTTACTTATATATGCTATATAAGGTAGAAATTGATACCTATAGGTACCATTTCCACCATACATAGGTACATGAGCGTCCCGTGGGATGCCGCGTTAGCTCGTGGGCTGCCGGTTTAGAATGTCACCCATCCCGATCTCTACCCGTGGTTGTCATAAGAGGCGAGTAAGGGTAACACACCAGAAGGTGGCAACAGCACTTTCTGAGGTACTGATATCACACACTGCGATCCCCAAGACGCCTGCCAATCGTGGGGATTATGGCAAACCCTATATGGGGGAGGTTGTGTTCAGCAGTGGACTATCCCGCTGATACAGTACGGTACTTAAATACATCAAAATCTGTTTAGTCCACAATTTTAGCCGAAACATAAACTTGCCGTTTTAATTTCAATGAACGATAAATTAACGAAAATAAATAACTTGCAGTCGGGTTTTTTACTTTTTAAAATAATTTATACTTGTTTTAGTAAGTTCCTTGTACATATTTATAGATTTTCTTTAATAGATATAAAAAAAGGTGGGCGCAAAGAGGATGAGGCGAACCAGCAGCTACTTACTCAAGAAATAAAAATAAAATAACTTTTACAAAATCACAAATATACGATAGGAAAAATTTAAGTCATAGGGATACAAACCCGCGTCCATCCACCCCTTGAGCCGGGGTATGCTCTAACCAATTGAGCTAACATGACATGACGTCATAACTCAAATCTTTCCTATCGTTCTTTAACCATCGTATTGGGATGGAGCGACATCTATAGTACCACTTGCGTTGTACTACAAACAAGACCAATTTTGCAATTGGTTTTAGACTTGTAAATGATGACACAACCGTATAATTTTAATATTGTTAGGTTTGCAATAACGCCTGCTATGCGGATTACATTACAAAATGACAAATATACGATAGGAAAAATTTAAGTCATGTGCGGGATTTTGTAATGTAATCCGCATAGCAGGCGTTATTGCAAACCTAACTATATAAAAAAAAACTTTTAGCTTTGTTTTTACATTATAATAGCACTCGCAAAATCGCAAACGGATGCGCATGCGCTAATGGCGCGGACGTTGCGTATTGCGCGGCGATAAAGATAAGGCTGCAGAGGCAGAGGCGCGTGTCATTGCATCGGGGTGCGTCGCCAAGAAAGCGTTTCACAGATAGGTAATATTCAAGTTACCTTTTGTAAGTTAAAAACACGGTTGTTCCATGAAAACTATATTAATAGGTAATATTCTTAAAACATAATTAGTAGTCAGTGCACAGAATAATACATAAAAATAAACTTTCGCATATATACCTACCTAATTATGACGTAAGTTTTTGAAGCGCTCGTAGCGAAGTTTGCTTAGCCGTTCTTAATCGATCAGCTAAGTTAAGGTTGAACTGGCCGGTCGCTTCTCCATACAAACGCCGTAGGGTGATCGCTCCCGTATTTGAGACTTTAGGTCCAGAATTAAGCATAATACCGATTGATCTCGTCATTATCTAGGCTTGTATGATGCCGAAATTTTAAAAAGATAATTTAGTTGAAAGTTATGAGCCTTGAAAATTTTATATGAAAATGTTTCGAAGCTCATAACTCTCAAGTTAATTATCTTAATAAAATTTCGGCATCATACAAGCCTAGGTAATGACGAGATCAATCGGTATTATGCTTTGTTTTGGACCTAAATCCGCAAATAAGGGAGTGATAACCCTACGGCGTTTGTATGGAGACCGGCCCGGCCAGTTCACCTTTAAGCAACGTCCGCCGCGGTCGGGAGTTGGATGGTTGACCGCTAGTGACATTACTACTGAGCGCTTCCGTGCTTCGGAGGCCACGTTAAGCCGTCGGTCCCGGTTGTTGTCTTACGATTGCAGTCGTTACAGCATGGTGGTAGGGCATTTTGCGAATGCCCGCCTAGCTAGCTACCACCCTCAAGTAGAAAATCTGTCGCCAAGCACCTAACGGTGTGTTCCGGCAGTTGTCCTTGATAGCCAGTAATTCTAGGCTAGCCTGAACAACATCTTCGACCACATCATCACTTACCATCAGGTGAGATAGTGGTCAAAGGTAAGCCTATAAGCTATAAAAAAAAAAGTATCTACCTAATTTTTTATGTTGTTATTTTTAATTATTTCTATTTCAAGTTCCTTGACCACAACTTACGCACTGATTTGCACATACTGTGACATAAAATATTAATACCCACTAGGCGCCTGCATAGTGATTTATTACAGGTGTGATTACAATTTCGCTAAATTGTTGTTCACAAGACCATAAATACAGTACGTACCTTATAACAAAAACCCTGTTAGATGCATTGAAATATGGTACTACGTCAGTAATAATATCTCAACGGTTAAATGCGTCGAGGGTGTGATCGTTCACTACCAAAATTATGTATCTTTGCAGTATCAGTGCATGGTGGAAGGGCATTTTGCGATTGCCCGCCTGGGTAGCTACCACCCTCAAGTAGAAAATCTGTCGCCAAACACCGAAAGGTGTATTCCGGCAGTAGTTGAGAGCCAGTGAAATTACAGGCACAATGAGACTTAGCAATGCGCATGTCTCAATGTGACGGGCGCAGTGCAATTCGTGACTTGTGATGAATTGCAACTGTTATAGGCAGAGGTTAGTCCACTTAACATCAGGTTGGCCACGAGCTTGTTCCGTCACAATAACATAAAAAAAAAGTTCATGGTTCAAGGCAGGTATTATAAAGTTTTAACCGCTAGTAACCAAGTAAGCGTCGTCCGCTGCAGTCATGACTTGGATGGGTCACTAGTTTAATTATACTACTGAGCGCTTTCGTGCTTAAGACTTTTCAAAAGGGACGGTCCCTGTTGTTGTCTAATAATTCAGTTGTTATAGCATGGTGGGTAGGGCTTTTTCGAATGCCCATTGGCTACCACCCTCAAGTAGAAAGTCTGTCGCCGAGCTCTCAAGGCGTGTTCCACGGCAGCTATCCTTGAGAATTCTGAGTTGTACGCGTCGTAATCACGGCACCTACGACGTAATCGTAAATTCAATAAATAATATTAGGCATAGGTACCTACCTTTTACATGAAATGAAATTATTAAATCTAGACCTCTTAGATCTATATTTAAGATGACAGATGTCAATTAAAAAAATTGGAAACCATAAATCCTAGACAAATTATTTCTTTACAACAGTGTTAGATATCATCAAGGACTTCATTTCTGACGACAGTTTTCAAACTAAAATGGGACTTGTCTCGGAAACTTCTGATCCTAGATAGGTATCGAGTTTCTTTGAAAAAGTGATAGATCTCATCGACATCTAGGTACTTTTTAATGACAACAGTCAAATTACAAAGATATTCTCATCTCGAAAACTATTGATCATAATACTCATTTATTAAGAAAAGTTATAGATCTCACAGATATCTTTCATTCAGATGACATTTGTCAATATAAAAGGGGTCAATATAAAACTTGTCAATGTAAAATCTTGGCGACTATAAATTCTAGATCAATAATTTCTTCACAAAAATGATATACCTACATAATATCTCATAGAATCTTCTTTTTGGACGATAGTTGTCAAACTGCAAAAGGCTCTATCTTTGAAACTGTTGATTCGAAATAGTAGTTTCTTTACGGAAAAGATATACCACTTATATAGAATGACACCTGTCAAACTTAAGTGTTAAAATTCGACGGTTGTTATGTTACAGACCCACCAACTTATCTGTTCAGGCGGCAGAAAAAAGAACTACAACATACCTTCAAATTGTGACAGTTTGTAGTTGATTTCCATGACTAGTAGCGCCCTCGAAAACTGCACAGTTAAGTTGGTGGTACTATAAATGAAGATGAGATCAGATTAAGGCGACTAAGAATGACCAATTATTTTTAGTGCAGTGGAATCAAGGGCCCATGGTAGTATAGGTACCTTGGGCCCACCAGTGGGACTACGAGCCCATGGCGGTACACCGTCGTCTCACCAGTAGAAAGAAGTAAGACCACAGTCCCTTCACCACCCTATCTTCTCAACAAGTGTAATCGAAATCGTATTATAAATTCATTTTCAAATCTACCCCCATATCTTGCAACTCATTACTCTCGACTTGAAAGTTTCAAGCAGTCATACCTTACTTGTTTGTTGTAAATAAAGAGCATGGAATCCGCCCAGGTGTTATTAGAGATTGCAGACAGCATTGCACGTCTACATTTGGTCGGCGACAGTCGGCATTCGCAATTCCCGCGTGCCGACCGGCGATAAATCCCTCCTGCTGAGGAATGCTTCATTAGCACCGGACGACCGGGCCGGTCGCCAGCCAGTGTTATACGAGCGCGATAACGTTGTGGGGACACTAGATTACTGGCGTTTCTGAACGTATACGATATAATATATAGCGTCAAATTTGTACTATACACTTTATCGTTGCTTTAGTACCTAATAGGCAGATAAACATGTATAAATTAATTAAAAAAGTAAAAATACGACTGCAAATTATTATTTTTTTCAACGTTTTTACGTTATATGGAAATTAAAATTGCAAGTTTTAATTATTATATTTATGAAATCGTTTTTTAAAGCGCTTCATTTTGATACTACACTAGACGGTTATTTTTAATATCGAACTGGGTAGCACTTGACCACTATCTCACCTGATGTTAAGCATGATGCGATCGATGATGGAGCGTGCTTACCCAGAAGATACCTATTCACTCGCGTTTTGAAGACCCCCATTTTGTACGTAACCGAAAACACAGACTCAGGCAGGGTGTTCCATTCCCTGGCGGTTCGTATGATAAACGAAGAAGCAAATCGCTTTGTTCGGGTAAATGGAATATCCACCATATAACGGTGGCGCTTCCGAGTATCCCTAGATGTCCGATTATAGTATGGGGATGGCGGAATTAAATTGTGAAGTTCCATTGCACACTCACCGAAATGAATCCGATAAAAAACCGATAAACAAGCTACTTTGCGGCGATGCTCGAGACTCTGGAGTCTCTTGCCTACTTGAAAAAAACATATTTTGAATCTTACAATATGGCCTCTATAATCCGCCAGTAAGTTATCATTTATTTACATACCTAGTGTTACTTGCGCTATCAAGACGAATCTAACGATATATCATAAATTATAATCGTTACGCTGTTTAGAAGTTATGGGGGAATAAAGAAACTCACAAACATACATACCTGATACCATAACACTCCCTTTTTGGACAGTCATGTAAAAAGTAGTAGGTACCTAGTTTGGAATCCTAGAGAGCAATGCTTGGAACCACTGCAGATGTCAGTAGCAGTTCTCCTTGTGTGAGTTTGTCCGGGGAAGGTGTGCCTATTACCTATATATATCTACAGCAAAAAAGTAATGTTCACATTACTATGTTCCGGTATTGAAGGGTATATGTGCCGGTGAAATAACAGACACAGACTTAACAACATTATATCTGTGTGATGGGCTCAGCGCAGTTCGCGTCTTATTACGAACTGCATCTGTTATAGGCAGATGTGATGGGCCTAGTGTTTGTACGAACATGATAGTATAAATGGATTATGCAAGTTGCACTTCGATCCCTGAGGCGACTAAGTGAAAAAAACTGGAAGGTGGGCAGCAGCGCTTTCTAAAGAACTGCTATCTTACACTACCCCAAGCCGCCTGCCAAGCGTGGGGATTATGGCAAATACCCCCTATATAGGGGAGGCTGTGTTCAGCAGTGGACGATCCGGCTGATACAGTACAGTACTTCGTTTCGGTTTAAACTCCAAACAATTTTTATAAAAAAAGTATGTATACTTACATTATATCCGTAAAGGCCTATTTCACGACCTTTAAGTAAAGTCTCGAGTAAGCTACTTTTCGTTGAAATTAAAGTAACCGTGAGTACTAATTTCACAATGACTAATTAGCGTTAGCCCACATTTGATTTGACCGATTATTTAATTCTTGGTTCATCTGCGATATACTAAGAATTATTCGTAGGCCACATAGCTTCTTTTTATGATTTGTAACGTAAAACTTAACTGCTGATTTAAATATTAATTTGGAAATGTATTACCATTTTGTTTCTTGGCTACGGAATAAATTTTAAAAAGACGACTGATTGAGTAATGCGGCCAATGAGCAGCATGCCACCACTTACGTCAATGTGAGTGAGGTGTTGATTTACATCGGGTACATAACTGCTTACTATCTTACTTAACACACTGAATAATCAAAAAGTGTTGGGTGGACTTACTGGAGCACGTTTGGAGTCGAGGTGATCCAGATTGATGATCTGGAACGAATTTTTGATCGTGCGCTCGAAGCGTCAGAACCTCCTGATGATGCTTCGTATAGAATTGAAACATTAAAAAAAATATTTACCCAAAAATGGCACCGACTTGAACACTCAAAAATGTGTGAAATAACTTGTCGAAGTCGACATGCGCACAATATTGTGATAATAGGTACTTTTGAACCATCATAGTACCGACTCAACAAGTTATTTCACACATTTTTGAGTGTTAAAGTCGGTACCATTTTTTGGTAATTTTTTTAAAGATGTTTCGATTCTTTACGTATCATCATGAAGGGGTCCCTGACGCTTCAAGCGCACGATCAAGAATTCTTTCTAGATCATCAAACTGGATCACAGCTTCCAAATAAAATAATAATCATCAAAATCGGTTAACCCAGTCAAAAGATCTGAGGTAACAAACATAAATAAAACATACAGACGAATTGAATACCTCCTCCTTTTTTGGAAGTCGGTAAGTATAGAAAAAGGAGAAGGTTCTCGATTCGACTATGTTTTAGACTATTGTTTGTTTGTTACTCGAATTCTCCAACAATTATGAACCAATACCTACTGATGATTATATTGTTGGGTAGTGTACCTCGAAGTTTAAATTTCATCAAAATCGGTTGAGTCGTTCTTAAGTTACAGTCAATTAACCAAACCATTTATTAGCGTATCTGGATGATTACTTACGTCGACGGTGAACAATATACCTATTATTAGGCCTATGGATGATCTTGTAAGCAGTGTGCATCACTATAAAGAGTGCAGCCTTGGAAGAAATTCCGCTTTTTAGAGTACCGTACCTAAGTAAAACAGAAAATGCAAAAACATACATTTTTAGTTACATGATATACTTAATAAAAATATTTGTAATAATTCTAAAATGATATTGATTTCATTCAGCAATAAAAATACGATTACTTTTACTTATATACCTACAGGTTTGTACGGAACCCTCGGTGCGCTAGTCCGGCTCGCTCTTGGCCAGTATTTTTTTATTAATGCGTCTTGATGGGGATTGTAGTGTAAGATGGCAGTTCTTCAAGACTTTCTGATAGTTATCTCTTTGTCGAATCTTATGACGCCCGATATAAGGACGATAGGAAGATATCTATATCTTCCGGGGCGGGACTGTACTTATGTGAATGTCTCCAGCTTAGTCTTTGGTACAGTTCTAGCCTGGCACTCTAAGGGGAGCGGCCATTATCCTAATTAATAAAGTATTATTCCACGCCACATAGGGCATGTGTATATTTTAGTTTTTTCAACTATTGGGAGATCTCGGTAATCCAGCCTTGGCTTCCTTCGCATGTTCGTTTTATTTTTTTATGTGATTGTGACGGTACAAGTACGGGGCCCACCTGATGTTAAGCGGACTAACCTCTGCCTATATATAACAGATGCATGTCGTCCGAACGAAATACACTGCACCCGTTACACTGAGACATATAGTTGTTGAGTCTCATGTGCCTGTAATTTTTCTGGATTTTCTCTCAAGGATTGCTGACTACTTGAGGTAGCTAGCCAGGCGAGCATTCGCAAAATACCCTTCCACCATACGGTGAAGATGAGGCCGGCTGTGGGGATCGAACCATGAACCTGCGGCACCGCAGTCCATAGCTATTACTGCTCGGTCATCATTGCTTCATTTGTATTGGTATCCGTCCAGACGGGATTATTCTGCGATAGAAAGAAAAAAGAGACGTCTTGTAGGTGAATATAAATATTAGGTACTCCGTAATTTGCGAGCTGATGTACACTTTATTGCTTCGTTGCTAGAGTCAGTGTAGGTGTAGTTTTCCTTCTGGTCCTTTCTATGCTGTGGTAAATGTGGTAATACGAAGTTTATCATTTTGAAATTATTAGGGCACTTTTATACAACGCAATACCTATTTTTCGTTTCTGAAGATGTCTGTAATCATGTGTCAATGTTTGAAGCACTCGTAGCGAAGTTTGCTTAGCTGTTCTTAACCGATCACCAAAGTTAAGCAACGTCCGCCGCGGTCATGAGTTGGATGTATGACCGCTAGTGACATTACTACTGAGCGCTTCCGTGCTTCGGAGGGCACGTTAAGCCGTCGGTCCCGGTTGTCTTAAGATATCAGTCGTTACAACATGGTGGTAGGGCATTTTGCGAATGCCCGCCTGGCTAGCTACCACCCTCAATTAGAAAATCTGTCGCCAAGCACCTAACGGTGTGTTCCGGCCGCTGTCCTTGAGACTCAGTAGTTCTAGATTAGGCTGAACAACATCTTCGACCACATCATCACTTACTATCAGGTGAGATACTATCCGGCATAAAAAAAAACATATAATCAAATGTACATAATATGTAAACGGAAACTGCGGCACGGTAGTTGGTCCTACCCAGACAGAAGACCCCCGTATTCTTTCTAATATGCGGAATATGTGTGTGCATAAACACACCTGTACCGCTATATGCTCAAATCAAAACGCAGTTCTACAGCTGCCGTTTGTATGGAGTAAGCTTGCTATTCCTTAAGCTGTGATCAACTTGAGTCTATAAGAATCACAAGGATCAAGGGTCCTTACCTCTTCATTTTAATTGTACTCCGGATGGTAAAGGAGTAGCTATTGATATGATTTCAAGAGACCCTTGTCCACGAATCTTACGACACTACCAACCAAGCCATACTACCAGTGGTCTCGTGGGGAATATTTTTACCTTCTACACTAATGGCCAGTATAATACACTGTACAGTCTTGGATATAATACACTGTACTGTATCCACCACTGCTAAACACATTTCATAGGCCCTACTTTATCAGATTCAAAATATTAACACTGTCATACATATTAGAAAATTGTAAGTTTGTAAAAAAATATCTCCAACACTACAAAAATATCAGATGAGCGAAACTACCCAACACGGTCTAATTAATAGCATGATCTGATTGTGTCTAGACTAGACTAGACTTGAAATGCATATTACTGGACCAAACGCATTGGCCGTTAAAATATATATAAAATTACCGGTTCAAATAAAAAGTATACATAAGGTTCACAAATTCCTCAGTCCTAAAAAATATACTGCTTGAAAAGTGCTACTTCGAAGAATTTTTTAAGGATGCCTCGATTATAGAATAGACCGTCCCACTCCGCTACATGTTTCTATTGCTATAGCCTATTAGGGTCATTATGTACCATTCCACCTAATTTTGGTTTGTTTATATAATCATGTAAACCGCATTTATAATTATTGCAATAAATGATTGAGTATTGGATTAATAGTAAAAGTGGAGTAGTGATTTAATATTCATGTTAATATTAATTATAAACAGTTATGGACAACCACACACCAACCTCACACATCAATCAGCCTGAGGCTGCTCGCCTATTATTCAATAAATAATGACAATAGTTAAATTTTATTTCTATGCATACATTTTTTCTAAACAGGATTTTGCCTTCCATTGTGCAAAGGTAAATTAGTTCATGTCATAACGTCATAACTAAAAATACCTAATGAAGATTATATCTTCTACCGCATCCATCACGGCAGTAGTACGTAGTATTATTATATGTTCTATGATCACGGGGAGTGTTCTGAGGAACTGTTTGATTTACTACCTGCAGCTCAATTTCGCCATCGGACGTCCCGACAAAGCATGATGTTTCATCAATTTCATGTCGACGTCTGGAAGTCCACAACCTTGCGATTTTCACGACATTTTCTTCCTCGCACTGCCACAATATGGAACCAGCTGCCAGGTGCAGTATTTCCGAACGGATACGACTTAGGGGCCTTCAAGAAGAGAGCATATTCCCTCCTCAAAGGCCGGCAACGCATCCTCGATACCTCTGGTGTTGCGGATTACCGTGGGCGACGGTGATCACTTACCACCAGGTGAGCCGCCAGCTCGTTTGCCCTCCTATCCCATAAAAAAAATGATTCAAAAACTTAGGAGCATTATAAATGAAATTAAGTAACTTTAAAATTTACCTGGTTCGAAATAAATTTGGTAGTGCTATGGACAATGAGGATATGGGCGCCTTACATAATACCCACGACACTACTGGCCAGTAGTGTAAAAAAATACTCCTCAGGACACTACTGGTAGTACGCCTTGGCAGTGTCGTGGATAAGGTCCGATTTCAGGTAAGAACCCGTATTTGCTGTATACTTATAGCAAATACGGGTTGGTGGCGAATGCAATAACTAGCTGCATAAGCACTATGCAGACGATTCACATATTCTAAACGTTATGTAGATACTTGTTCTGGACAGAGGCAAATGCTCAATATTGGCAAGATTGTCCGCTGGGTTCAATCAAATAAAACAAAAAAATACTTACCATATTGAAAAAAATAAAAGCTCTTACCTTTGAATAGATTTTTTACTGTAAGGTAAATAAATTACATAATGTAGGTTTAATTATCATTAAAAACTATTTTTTTGCCCTGCGCGGGTAATAATGACATTGACTTCAATTTTTTCTTTGCTTCCCATGAAGGGTGCAATTTTTCTTCTTTCTTTTCATCAGTACTAAATGAGTTTCTATTAGTAAAGTGCGAAGTTTGACTATTATTATTTCTATTATCATTAAACTTAGCATTTCTGGCATTAAACTTAGCATTTCTGTCGTTAAAATTGGTATTTCTATCATTAATCCTATTACTTCTGTCATTAAAATTGTCACCATGACTAAACCTGTCATTATTGTAGCCATCTTTTCCGAATTTATCAGATCTAAAATTGTTTTGCCCAAAATTGTCTCTTCTGGGCTTACTTTTGGCTACATGTCCAAACATTGCTGCACGCCTTTCTTGCCTGTTACCCTGTTTATGGACCTCCTTTACTTCATCTGGTTGTCTGGGCTCAGCTAAGGACAAATAATTTTCACCAGTAGCTGTAATAAAGAATGGATCAACTACTTTTCTTTCTTCAATCTGAGTCTCATTTTTATCTTTTTTGAATTGCCTATTCTGCAACTTTTCTTTTAAGTTTTTGTTCTTGTTTTCTTTTACTTTTGTGTCTATTCGTTTCTTTTCATGGACTTTTTTCTCAATTGGTTTAGGATCTTGTATCGGCTTGAAAGTATCTGGTTTCGTAATTGTGCTCTTGCCAATATTATTACTTTGCTGTATTGTAGATTTCATACTCATACTTTCTTTATGAGGTGTTAGTCTTACAAACTTTCCTACATTTGCTTCTAAATCACTATCATCGTTCTCATTTTCCTCTTTTACATCATCACTATCACCATTATCGTGTATAGTTTTATCTTTAAAATCATCATCAAACTTTGACTTCATATTATCAAATATATTTGTAGTATCATCTGCTTCTGTGTAATCTTCATCAGCAGATCTTTCATTTTCTTCTGCTTCAGAATCAGCGCCTTCATTATTTGAACCATCACCATCACTGGCAGTTTTAATCTGGCTTTGATCAATATCTTTGCTATCATCTTCCAAATCACAAACATCCCAATCACCTGCCGCATTGCCAATCTTTACTTCTTTTCCTTTCTTTTTATTCTTTTGCTGTTCTCTCGCTTCCTTCTTGAGCTTTCTCCTTTCCAGGCGGGACATAAACAAGTCTTTGATTGGAACATTGCCAAATCTGTTCCTAATGAATTTGTATTTGTCTTGCAGCGACTTGTGTAGAACTAATCTTGCGCAGGCTTTCTCAGTGTCTACTGTTGGCCGGTTAAGGTAATCTTCAACTTGGCCTGTGTGTGTGATTATGAACTTGGCAATGTCTTTAGGTTTGATTTTCTGAAAAAATAAATAATAAGTATTAAGGAAACAATAATATGAGGATATTATTCCTTATTATAATAAAAAGTAGGTGTGGAAGTTGCTGCTTATGCTAAATGATATTATACAAACACTACATAATACACATTACATACTGAAATTATTTTTCATATAACACACATTAATGTATTATACACAAATATTTTATGTCATCTGATAATGATTATGATAAAATAAATGGGGGGTTGAAGTTGTACATTTTATACAAGTTTTATGACAATCTAACTAAAAATTAAACTAGTAACAAATGTATATACTAATATTACACACTGGATTTCATTTTAAAAGAGCTCGCTTGTAATTTTTTCACACAAAGAATGTATCAACCAAAGGTTCATTCATATAATCATACTCGTTAATCTTTTTTTTACATCCAAATACCGTCAGCACTCATATGTTTTTAATATGTTTTTTTTTATAGCTTTTCAGGCAGGTAAAGTTAAATCTAAGAATCAGTTACTTAATTTTTAGAAAGTTAATTTTAGTGTGATCAGCGACATCATCGCATCATATTACTCCCAATTAAAATTTGTTATTTCATCAAAAAGGGAACACACTAACACATTGCAATACAATGTGGGCTTGTTCCAAGGTTGTTGCTTGTCACCAATAGCATTTAATATAGTAATTAATATTGTAATTGACAAGCTAATTAGTCATGAAAAAAAGTGGGGCTATCGGTTTAAGATAAATAACAAATACACAGAGTCCATCTTAGCTTTTGCTGACGACCTTGCAATTCTGACACGTAACCCAATTCAATGTCAGGAACCTTTACGTGAAGTGGATGAGTTCTGTGCATGGACTAAAGGGTTGAGAACAAAACCAAGTAAATGCCACTGTCTGTGTCTGGGTAGACGGAATACCAAATTTACCTCCTACGACCCGGGACTCTTGATAGGAGGAGAATGTGTTTCCACAATTGCTGAAGCTGTTCCATTTAAATTTCTTGGTAGGAAGATAGATCGCAAAGGACGCACACCATCTTTAGACGCAGTTGTCGATAGCTTTCTAAAAGAGCTTAGTATGGTAGATCAACAACCAATTAGTAACATTAATAAAGCTTGGATATACGACAACTATCTAACATCATGTCTGACTTGGCCTTTTCTAGTATACGACATTACTAAATCCCTTTTAACAAAACTGGATGTAAACGTCACAAGGACATTGAAGTCATGGTTGGGGCTTGCACTTTCGGCAGACCCATCTACATTATTTCGGGATAAAACTAATTTTGGGATGAAATTAAAGAAACCATCGGAGCTCTATAAACACCTCAGAGTTACCAAAACGCACGTCTTATCAAAATCTCAAGACGATATAGTCGCATCTCTCCCAAAAGACAAAAGTGCCTCCGACCTTGATTCAAGGCTTCAATTCCACAAACAATTTATGATAGGTGCACAGTCCAGCAAAGCGGGTTTAGGATCGAACAAGAAAGTTCAGGATAAAGACATTGTAAAATCTTTTCTACAACAAGACGAAAATGACAGCTATAAAATACATGCAATGAGCTTAGAAATGCAGAGCGAATGGCTAACCATAGGTGAATTTTGTATTCCTTTGGCGTTAAAGTGGCGCACCTTGATATACGATTGGTCACCTGCCTTATTAAAATTTTATCTAAACGCCTTTCAGATGACCCTCCCAGACCAAAGTAATTTAGTAAGATGGGGGAAAGCCACCGAAAAGTCTTGCGGTATTTGTCGGGAGGGCATAGGTACAGCAAGGCACTTATTGGTAGGATGCAAGGTGCTCCTTGATAGGGGTCATTATTCACGCCGTCATGATAGAGTCCTCGAAATCATACGAGAAGCAGCGAGTCTCTCGGTAGCTAGAGCAAAAAAAGGTTTGACCACGAACAAACTACAGATTGCTTTTGTAAAAGAAGGGTCATCTACCAAATCGAAATCCAGGCCTTACTCAATCTTAGGCGCAGCTCCCGATTGGACTCTCTTGATGGACACGTATGAAAAACATTACAAAATTCCTGAGGATGTTGGTATTTCGTCATCCAGACCAGACATATTTTTATACTCAAAAAATCTAAAACGCATAGTACTTATAGAACTTACTGTGCCGTGGGAAACAAACATACCTAAAGACCACACAATAAAAACAAACAAATATTATGACCTAACAAATGAATTAACCAAAACGGTTATGTGGTTAGTTTATATGCTGTTGAAGTTGGAGCAAGGGGTATACCAGCGAAATCCCTATATAACCTGCTTAAAGACCTTGGCCTACCAAGAACAACCGTAACTTCCATCCTAGAACGTGTATCTAAGGCGGCATTAGTAGGATCTTATCAAATTTGGTTAGGTAGGGGAGGAGGCTCGAGTGCTGAAGGAGAGCATTGATATATCATAAAGGGGCCCCTTAACCCTACTCCTGGGTTGCAAGTCCCAGGCCCCTCTAGCCTCTTCCTCTGCAACGCGATGGACCCGGCACCCGCACGGTGAATCCATGGAATGCTAAGTAATTCGTCTCATATTTCTTTGGTATCCATAATGGTCTCTTAGTACTGTATCAGCCATATTGTCCACTGCTGAACACAGCCTCCCCATTATGGGGGGGTTTGCCATAATCCCCACGCTTGGCAGTGTGAAATATCAGTTCCTCAGAAAGCGCTGCTGTCCACCTTCTGTTGTGTTACGCTTAGTCACATCTTACGACACCTACGGGTAGAGATGGGGAGGTAACATTCTAGCCCTGGACCCCGCGGCTCTTAGTAAGCCTATAAAATTTTATTAAAACAGGAAATAGGACTGTGTAGGATATAGCGACAGAATTATAGTGGTTCCTTCATCATAATAGTACTGAAATCCACTTTAAGTATATACTTTAGATAACATATTATGTGCCTACCATGTTCTCTATTTTACAACAAATACTGAAACCGCGATATTACAAGGTAGATAAAAACTGTGATCATAACAAACATTTATTCAATCATCAACGTTTTTATATTATCGGAAATCTATGATAAGGAACAACACATTTAAAATACATTTTTAAGAACATTATTTACAAATTAAACAAAGAATAAGTATTTTTAAAGCGATCCTTGCATAGATTGCTTTGAAGTTCTTCATCTTTCAAAAAAGTTAAGCAAAATCTGATGTGGTCATGACTTTGGTGACCACCCATCCAGTCATTGGTCCTGGTTGTTGTCTTAGGATGGCAGTTGTTTTCGAATAGAGGTCTGGCATTTTGGAAATGCCAAACTGTCTGGCTGTCACCATGAAGCAGTAAATTATTATGTCCCCAAAACCTAGTTCTGGCCCTTGAGCATGTTTACCACCTTCAACTTAGTCATCAGATGAGATTGTAGTCAAAAGCCTACCTATCGGTAATCAAATAATACTGCACAGCACATTTACCACTGAAATAGTTTAAAGACTATTCATAAACTTACGTCGTTAGAGCATTATGGTAGAGCATTTTGCTAATGGCAGCTTGGCTAGTACCACCCTCGAGTAGAAAATCTGTCACCATTTAACAGTATGTTTTGGCGGCTGTCTTTGTCAGCCAGTAATTCTAGGTTAGCCTAACAAACATCTTCGAAGACATCATCACTTACGATCAGGGGAGATAGTGGTCAAAAGCTAGCATATAAATAATGTTCAAATATATTTAGTGACAATTCCACTAAAATTTGGTTGAAATTTGACAGCCTCCCTATTATGAGGGGGTTTGCCATAATCCCCACGCTTGGCAGGCGTCTTGGGGATCGCAGTGTGAAATATCAGTTCCAGCTGTCCACCTTCTGTTGTGTTACCCTTAGTCGCATCTTACGAGACTATTTTATGAGTTATGTAACATGTGAATTAAGTGTTTTTTTACAAATAATAGTCAGTTTATTTTATATTTTCGTGCAGGTGTAACATAATTGAATCTACAGAACAAAATGTTTTTTACTATTGAAATAATGAAACTTTTTTTGTGATATTGTGTATGTTCAGTACATGCATGAGGTCTACTTGCTATTAAGTGGTGACCTCTGCCTATAACAAATACATTTCTTTACTGTACTGCACTCATTACCCTAAGATATACAGTTGATATGCCTGTTGTGAATTTCATAATTACTTAATTCACTCTCAAGGACTGCTGCCCGAACACACTATTAGGTGCTCGGCAACAGATTTTCTACTCGAGGGTGGGAAGCCAGGTTAGCATTTGCAAAATGCCCTTCCACCATGTGTTGAAGCTCAAGCCGGCAATGGGGACTGAACCATGAACCTTGTGGCACTGAAGTAAAGAGCTATTATAATATTGCTCTAAAAAAATTTTATATCTTTAATTATATTAATACATATTTTAAGTTATAACATGAAATACAGGCAGTAGGTAATGCTTATTTTAAGGCAATTAAATAAAAAGACACAGTAAAATACCTAGATTAAAAAATAAGAAATAGTAGGCAAATTGTGTACAAAAATTGGTGTAGGATTTATATAGTTAAAATGTTTACTAATTAGTTGAGGCATGCGCAAATAAGGAGCAACCTGAACACTAAGTTGCAGTAAGGCTGTACTCAATTAATTATTATTTAAATCTGGTCCAGTATCTAAGAACATGTCTCAAATCAGTGTCCCATAATGCACTACCACGCATTTTGTTTTCTTTATAAAAACTGCATTCACTAAGAGTCAATGATATTCTGAAAGATTATTATTTTTACTCACACTTACTAATTACATATTGATTTAGTTGGAAAATTCAAATCTCTGCTTGATCTATAGCACCTATAGCATTTGTAAAGACTTGGACATTGAATGAATAAATTGTACTTGTAATAAATAAATAGCACCATCCAGGTGCGTAGAATTAAAAGGTGATATTGGTAGTTTGAGGAGGTGCAAGCACAGTGTCTGGGTGACCATGTGGCTTTTTATTTGGATTTTGTTCATAACTTTTACCTCTATGTATTTTTTTTCTTAATAAATAAATCCACTGTGACAGTTTTCCTATAGGACATACACATTCTTTCACATCAGTAGTCACAAAGTGTTAATAAGTTGGCATTGTCAGGACCACTACATCCTAGTTATGAATGAAGTTCTATTGTTATCATTATCGCCGATGCCAATGGGTTGAAATATAAAACTTGAGACAAAAAACTCATTCTTCTTTATCTGATTTTTATTATTACATAAACAGGTCTTCTTTTTGTATTTACATAACACATAAGAAATTTACAAAAATATAAAAAAATACACACCTTCATTAACAAAACTTCATTGATAGCAGACTCTGCTTTCCTCTTCACCTTTTCTGTGAGATGTTCTGGTGTCTTCTTTTCAGTCAATGTTTTGGCTTTTCTTGTCAGTTTGTGAATAATATGTATTTTAGCTTGGTTTAACTTCTTTTTGAGTAAAATCACCTGATTAAAAAAAAAAGCAGGTCAATATATTTTGTAATTAACTTTAAATGGTTTAAATCGCATATATTTATCATTATTTTTGTCCCGACGTTTCAAACACTTGCAGCACTACCTGCAGTGATTGTGGTCACAAGGTGACTCCGACCGTTTAAAGTTGTTTAATTACTATGTGTAATAATCGCGAAAACCTAAGACAACATTAGATCAATATATTGTTTAAGTTCTATAGATTTGAAATGCTCTGCCTCTATTTTACCTTTCACAGTTCTTTCGATCCCACAATTCAACATTTTCATTGAAAAGAAATATTTAAATGTCATGTATAAAATATAATCCTGGCTCCCCATTCAACTAATGATAAGAGATGTCTACTTATATTTATTTTGATATATCTGTTATACAAAAAATTGCTATATATTTGTTTTAATGTTCAGTTTTTCTCTGGTAGACTAATATCCTGGTTGGGCCGCTAACTGTCACAATTGAGATCCTGATTGTGAGCACTGACATGCCCTATACCACTTGGTGTGTAGCTTATGCCCATGGTAGAATTTCAGCAACTGACAGCAGTTTAGATTCAATGCTACTACTCTGAGAAGTAAATATATTCCTAGTAACCTTCATAAACTAGGACCTTCACTAACATTATCATAAATGTACCTACTTGGGTGTGTTAAATATTTATAACATTAACTACACTTATTCTTCTCATTTATTGTATTTGAATAGCTGACTGAAGTTATTCTTAAATATCTTCTTATATACTTTTTACTCTAACTTTGCTACACTGACGATAAAATTACAAGAGTGGCATTTGTAAAAGGGGATGGCATGAAAATACTTCAAGCACCCGTGCATACGAAGTTGAATTTACGATAGAAATTCTGAAACAAGGAATATAAATTGTCATTGACACTGACCTCATTGTTAAACGCCTGTTTTACTGCTCCCACTTCCATAATTTTAATCACTTGGGATTAATTTGATAAACAATAAAAGTGATCATCTGATGAAGTTAGGTTATGTTTTGCTCACGTTCTCAGATCTCTCTTCTTTCGGAAATCATGCAAAACTGCAGAAATTAAATCTGATTGTTATTGAGTTCCTATGTACCTACTGAAAAACTCGAATTACAGGAGAAATCTTTGTTTTGATCACAAATAGTACATAAATAAATACATGAGACGGTACGGTCCGATTTGTGCAATTGGTATCAATCTGCAGTCAAATCAATAGCACGTTCACATAGTCCGATTTGTACAAAAGGTTTAAACTTTGCATGGCTGATACTCTGACAGAGAAGGAAAGACAGGGCCCGGTAAAACATGAAACTGAAGCCAATTTGTTATTGTGTTTTTTTTGGGTGCATACCATTTGAAGTTAGATTCGCTAAAAACGCTAAAAACGATCACACTCCCAAAAAGTTGTTCCACATGGGTCTTGGCGTTATTTTCGCCATAAACGCTATGAGGCTACTGGAACAGTTTGAATTCCCTACATCTAATGTCAAAAGTGACAGAAGTGGCAAATTTTAGTGGCATTCTTAGCGTTCTTATCCTAAATGGAACAGGGGATGACAGTTACAAACGATCACAGTGATCACAACCACAGACGCAGAATGTGATCAAAATTATCGAAATTAACGTTCTTAGCGACTATTGGAACATACCCATTATAATTTTATTTCATAGCCATGGTTACAATGTCCTTCAGCCGGAATAATAGATGTATCTTAAGAATAATTATGAACTAGAACAGTAAGTATAATCTTATTACACAAACATTCAGAAAACTTTATCTAGATTTTTCCTACGCTATTTGTAACAAACTTAATCACAGGCATAAAGATACATTTGACGACAAATCTTGGATGCGGCGGGGAACACTTGTTGAATTTAGCTGAGTGATGTCACTAATAATATCACTGACCAGTATTAGCCGTTGGATATTGAAAGTTGTACTTCAAAAAATAAATTATTTACATTAGAGCTAGATCAATATTTACATTAGTGATCACTAATTTTATTAAACCTTTGGAAATGAGCTGGAACCTGGCTATGTTCAAATCATTAACGATTTGAAATGGTGATAATTTTCCTGCCAATGTATTTATACTCGTTCTACCAAGGTGTTGGTGGTTAGTCTGACTGTATGTCTGCATACCTACCGCTGTCCTTATTCATGCGAGTGATATTCCAGTACTCTTTCCATATTTTCTTAAATAAACTTTTAAACAGGTGGAAATAGTCGGTGAATGGAACTTTGAAAATAGCCGTATGAATTTCATCATGGACTTGCGGAGTCGCCAAGTCTACAACCTTATTCCCATGTATGCCACAGTATGTGGGAACCCATACAAATTCAGTTTTTTTAGTTGGTTTCGGTTTTTGTCAAATTTCTTTGATAATAAACACAATATAATTCAGTTTAAACGAAAAATTACTATTATATAGTGTTGTTAAAACACTCTTAGATTCAGTTACCAATAATATAGTAACACTATTTACATAATTATTTACAAATGTTAAAGCAGATAATATGGCATAGCTCTCACCAGTAAATATACTGCAGTTATAGTCTAGCTTTATACATGTTACCTTTCTTAGTTGTGGGTCATAGTATACTGCCCTAAAATTGTCTACAGTCTTCGAGCCATCCATATAGATACCATAAGAATTGGATTAAGTAGTACTTAAGAATTCTAAGAAACCAAAGTTATTTTTCACAATGTCTAGGTGGCAAATCTTAATAGGTATTCAATTAAACAATTAAATGGTCATTTAGATAAAAGCCATTTATCAGTCATATTGTTCTTTGTAATATTTTTAAAATATGCCATTATGAATAAAATTTCAGGTAAAGTTCCAGAAACAAGAGTGTTAGCTGAAACTTCAGGAGTTGCAGTTAGCTGAGCAATAGCTGTGGAATGCGAAACTTTACTAAGAACATTTTTGGATGATAACTCCGAGCGGCCAACTCGTCTTACTTTTCATACAAACGCTCTTACGTGATTATGGTGTAGTAACAGATATTTCTTAATTTTTAGCTTATAGGTATCTTGTGCACTACACAACAAAAAAGTAAAATTTGGAAAAATAACTTCAATATAAGCCTCCAAAAATCTTCTTTTGTGCCCAAATTTTACCTGAATATTGGGCGTTCAAAATGTATTCAAAAAATGTAAAAGTGTTTAAAGGTTTCTATCAAAATATGTTCTTTAAGAGCATATTTTGATAGAAACCTTGCAAATATAATGGAGATTCTAAATGACAAACATTTATTTCACAAACTTATAAGGCTTAATGAAAAACACGTAATTCCTGGATCAAGTTTCATGAAGTTTACGCCCGCTATTTTAGTTCAATGTTATCTCATTCTCACTTGCTTGTTAGCCAAGTGGTGGAAAGAGGTATGCGGGGACGGAGAGAGACGGAGAGTTGAATGCCAAGCGCTGAAGATAGAAAATAGATGAAACAACAAGCTTTTCATTCATGTGGACCGGGAAGGGCAGTCTTAAGACAGAATTTCTCAGCTATATGCTAGCGTCGTAAAGTTATTGGGGGTATGCAATTTTCTATTTCCATAGAGTTCATTGATGTAGTACGCATTGCTCCACCAATTACTCTCGATCCTATATTTTAAATCATATCAAGTTTTCTTAGCAAAGTTCCATATAGTATCTAAGTAAGCTAAACTACTGTAATCAAAGTGACTTCTGACAATGCTCTTATACAACATGCTTAGTGTCTTGGGATCTGAACTCTAAAATGTTCCTGACAAACATCTTAAAACATTTATACTTTTCATAGCATTGTTACAGATATAGTTGATATGTTTATCGAATTTTAGTTTGTCATCTATTACAATACCTTAAAACTTATGATGATAAACAATATGAATACCTATGTTGTTTTAAGTTACTTATACAATAAATTGAGCTGGTGGATCTTTGCTAAATACCAAACCTGAACCTTTTTCAGAGCTAATGTCTAATTTAAATATATTGTTGTAATTGATTTAATGCAGAATTTATGTTATTAACTGCCACATTAAGATTTTGATTTGCACTGTAAATAAGTAGGTCATCTGCAAATTGTAAAATATTAATATTTGAATGGTCAATGTTGTCATTAATTTGTGATGTATACAAGTTATACGACAAAGGTGATAATGTTGCACCTTGCATAGTCCCTTTACTGGTATGTTCAGGTTCATGAAGTTTGTTATTAAATTTTACGTATATGGTCCATTTGTACAAAACGTTGAAAATCTAATGTTTTATTTGGTAAACCTTGTTTGTGCACACATAAATGAGACATTCCTGACATTATCAAAAGCACCTATTACATCTAAGAAAACACCTATGACATTAGAGTGACTCAATTTTGCTGTGTAATGTAATGAAAATTATCTTTATCTATTTGTGTAGAATCTGCTGACTTTTCCAAAAACTTTGATACCCATTAATCTGTAAGAAAAATCTAAGTCAGGAAATACAGCAAACACGTAGAAACTTTCAACGCCACAACCTTTCACATCCAAGTCTCGAGACCGAATTGTCATTTCGCACTCCGCCCACCTCCCACCGTTCGTTAAGAAAATGGCAGCATTGGCGGTCTTGCGTGCGGAACCGGAAATGGCAATAGATACATTTTAGTATTCAAATTAATAACTATTAACTAACAGTCGTACGATAAAATTATAACTTATTTGCTAAATTATTTACAAAGTTTTTAAGGAATATCCACTGAAAAATCCAGAAAAATTAAAATGTTAAACCAACAAACCAAACTTGTGTACATCTTGTAAGCTAGCTGCGTTTATTTTACAAATCATTAATAATTCAACATAAGAGCGGCAAATTTGTGTTATATAATATTATTTAAATTCATAAAGCTTACAGCTTCGTCCATCCTGATAATCAAGTCACGTTCTTGTGATATCTCCTTATAGTAGTTACAATTGTAATCAAACTATAAAGTGTGAGTACCTTCTCTAGAAAAATTGGTTTACTACAAAATAAATCACCTGTTTATTGTTCTTGCATTGATGAGTTAAATAAATCAACAATGCAATAAGAATGAACAGCGTATCATACAAAATACCAAATAATATGAATCCATAAAATTTTATAACACCACATCATTTTTATCAATATTACAAAATATATTGAATATTATATCCATTTAAGTATTGATCTTCCATCCATATATATATATATATATATTAATAATTTATATCCATCATTAATCATCCTTTGATACAAAGAAAAATTGTATTTTCTTTGTTTTATTTTTCGTTTTTTCCATATTTTTTTGCCTTTTTTTACATTTTAGCCACATTTTTATCATAACTTTCAGCATTTTATTCTTCCTCACTCAAATCACCACCATCAAAGCTCTTTTCTAAATTCTCTTCTTCATCATTACTTTCGCTACTATCATACAATATTTTAAAAATTAACCACGGATGGATATTTTCTACGGAATAAAAGGAGTACTCCGTTGTATAATGTTTTACCCTTGTGCCTAGTGATTTAGGATATCTTCTATAGTGTACCTGTCATTGCTTGACACATCAACAGTTTTAAAATGCCCTGAGCATTTTTATACTTGATTTTCAATAATACTTGTGTCAGCGTATGTCACGTCCCATTATCTGTCGTGCCCATTCTACGTCGCCCATTTTACACCAAAAAACTTTACTATTCCATTACTGTAATAGCAGACTCGTCCACTGCTGAACACAGCCTCCCCTATTAAGGGGGTATTTGCCATAATCCCCACGCTTGGCAGGCGGCTTGGGAATTGCAGTGTAAGTTGGCAGTTCTTTAGAAGGTGCTGCTGCCCACCTTTCAGTATTTTTCCCTTAGCCGCCTCTTACGACACGCACGGGATGATATGGGGAGGTGCAACCCAACCCGGCACCCCACGGGGGACATCCCAGTACTTATCCGTTATTAATCTAACAGGACAACCAAAAGTAGCGAAAGATTCCTTAAACTTATCATTAGTGAATATTGTGTGGCGTAAGTATGAATAACATTTTACTCTTTTACTTAACCTTAAATCATAAAAAAACAATATTTTTATTTTATGGTTGGTTATGCCAAATGTTCCATTAAAAAAAGTTTTTTTTGTATACATTTTTCGCCTAAAACTGTCTCTATGGACTATTACGTATATAAGGTACCTATAAATATGAGTAGACAACAAAAGAAAATCTCAAACATGGAAAAACTTTTCAGCTCGGCGTTATAGACGAGAAAATATTAGTTCTTCTGACATCACATTCGGCGTTACTTTAGATCTTCCAGTACTTCATCTTAGTAACTTTTAAGGATTTATTCTAAGGATTTTTTATTAGGTGCAAAATTATCTAATACCCAAGTTCAACGACTATTACTGCTAAAGTAATATATGTACCTAGTTATCTTAACCGCTATAATTTTCCTTTAAATTTCATGAACTGCACTATCATCATGATTTTTTTCAGACTATTCAAGCCAGCAGTTTAAGTATTAGAGGGGGGGGGGGACGCCCTACTGGAACAAAAATTTGCACTTTAAAGTTGAATATTTCGTAAATGGAGCATTATATCGAAAAATAGTATTAGGAACCCCTAAATCATTTTAAAATACCTATTCAATGATACCCCTTTCGATGGGATAGATGGCGAAAAAAAAAATCATATCCACACCAATTGTATGGGAGCTACCCTAAAAAAAAATATTTTTCAACATTTTATTTCACTACTTTGTCGCGTGGTAAGTTTACCCGTACGAAATTGCAGCTTTCTAGTACAAACGGTCTCTTAACAAAACCTCGGACAGACGGACAGACAGACGGACATGACGAAACTATAAGGGTTCCTTGTAGGTACTACGGAACCCTAAAATTAGAACTTATTAAAATTAACAATTTCGGGTCACTTATTTAAAATTACGTAAAAAAATATGACACTGCTCTATTTTTAAGTTTGTTCTGCTGATCGTACTTATTAGAGTGAATATGAGTGAAGTTAGCCGAGAGCCCGTCCTATTCTTATTTTAATCGCATTGTACTTATTTATTATTTTTTTTTTTTTTATTCGTTATAGGTTCGCGTTTGACCACACCCTGCCTGATGTTAAGCATTGATGTGGTCTAGGATGGAGCACGCTTACCTAGAAGAAACCTATTTACTCTCGATTTGAAGACACCCATATTGTATTCATCGGGAAAGACTGACCACGGTAAGGAATTCCACTCTTTCGCAGTACGCACGAGAAAAGTGGAAGCGAAGCGCTTCGTACGAGTCTTCGGAATATCAACCATGTACGGATGGCGCCTCCCCGTTTGTCTGGACGTCCGATGGAAAAAGGGTGAGGGCGGAACCAAGTCGTGCAGTTCTTGTGCACATTCACCGAAATGTATCCGGTAAAAGACCGATAGACAAGCGACTTTACGGCGGTGCTCAAGGCTTTGCAGCCGAGACTCCTTCAGAAAGTCGCTGCCTATTAACCTCCTGGCGCGTCTCTCAATCGACTCCAGTGCCTCAAGTTGGTATTTGGCAGAGCCGTCCCAGAGGTGAGAGCAGTACTCAACACAGGACCTTACTTGCGCTTTGTACAAAGTTAGCATCTGTTCCGGTGTGAAGTACCGTCTCACCTTTGAGAGGATACCAAGTTTCTTGGCGGCTAACTGAGCCTTTGACTCGATATACGAGCCAAAGTTTAGAGTCGATGATAGAGTGACACCGAGGAGGTCTAGGTGGTCTGTGACGGGCACAGATACATCTCGGAAAGTTGGAGACAGTTGAAATGGTCTCCTTTTAGCGGAGAACAAACACGCCTGGGTCTTATTGGCATTGAACTTAACCAGGTTGGCATCGCCCCAGTCAGAGACTGCCTTAAGGGATAAGTTCAAGCGTTCGACCATAGCTTCTCTGAGTCTCTGGATTTCTGGCTCACTGGTTCGTGCGGTAGATGTATAGCTCTCTACAACCGTGCTGTCGTCTGCATACCCAAAGGTACCGGGCTTTAACAGATCGTTGATATGCAGCAGGAAGAGCGTCGCAGAGAGCACTGACCCCTGGGGAACACCGGCATTGATACCCATTTGATCTGACGAGCAGCCGTCAACGACTACTCGTAATGATCGATCCCTCAGGAAGTCCGATATCCACGCACAAAAACCAGTAGGCAGGCCGTATGCAGGAAGCTTGCTAATAAGGGCGTCATGCCAGACCCTGTCAAAGGCCTTAGAGATGTCAAGGGAGACGGCAAGCGCTTCCCCTTGTTTCTCAATGGCTTCACTCCAGATATACGTGGCATACGCTAGAAGATCCCCAGTGGACCGATTTCGGCGGAACCCGTATTGATGGTCACTGAGGAGATCATTCACTTCTAGGTATGCCAGGAGCCGGCAGTTGAGAACACGCTCCATACTCTTACAGAGTATAGACGTGATAGAGATGGGTCTATAGTTAGCAGGGTCGGCATGACTACCTTTTTTAGGCACGGGTTGCACGTTAGCAAGCTTCCATGATTTGGGCACTTTACCAGTCTCAAGAGACAGCCGAAAAAGGCGTGTTAGTACAGGAGACAACTCAGGCGCACAAGTTTTTAATACTATTGCAGGTATACCATCAGGACCACTGGCTTTACGAGTATTAATAATTATACTTGCGTACTTAATGCTTCATTTTATCATCTATACCATAAAGGCATCACAATATTCATTTAAATATAAATATCTCATTGCTGAGTGGGAGGAAAAGCGACTTAGCGCGTTTTAAAAGCGTGGGCTTGAAGCTCTGAACGTAGCCCAGTATAGTAAGGGTGCGTACCATTTGAGTGAGATTCGCTAAAAACGATCACACTCCCAAAAAGTTTTCCACATATGTCTTGGCATTATTTTCGCCTTAAACGCTACATCTAATGTCAAAAGTGACAGAAGTGGCAAATTTTAGTGGCATTCTTAGCGTTCATATCCAAAAATGGAACGGGGATGACAGTTACAAACGATCACGTGATCACAACCATAGACGCAAATGTGATCAAAATTATCGAATATAACGTTCTTAGCGACTAATGGAACATACCCTAAGAGAGTGGCAACCCTGGAGTGCGTTCAGAGGCTCAGAGTGTAGTTGTTTCGTTGTTTGGTTGTTTTGCAACTTACCCTGAGGTATGGAACGACCGGTTGTTTTATAACCTCAAACAAATTGTGACATTGACAGACTTACATCATTATCGTAATAATAATTGCTATTTAACACTATCACAAATTCGTTTTCTATTTTTATTTAAGTTTTATAATATGAGAAATTATATTAGTATTTATATTTTTTTAGATATATGGGTGAGCGCATCAGATAGAATACGATATAAACGTCAAAGTCATTTCATGTCACGTGTTTTATGGTTAAAAAGTTGCAACCTTCAAAGGTTTGGAACGGTCCAGTTGTGACAACCGAACGCTCTACTCGAAGGTTGTGAACGACGTTAGAGTGAAAAGTTGCACTCCGAGTGCGCTCTAACCAAGGTTCGGAACGCACCCTTGCTGGCATAAAGAAATTAATAGAAAATTAATTCTCTTTGGTCGGATCTGTCAATCCGAAATGTACGTAAATATGTCCAGGAAAATAAATTTAAATTTATCAGTGTAATCGAATTATTAACTTAGATTTTAAATAAATTAAGTGATCTCGTAAAGTGTCGTCGAAAGTTCTGTGTGTTTATTTCGTGGCTCACAGTGATTGTTTGTTATTTCAGCATGGCTCCCCGGTTTGAGATCGCGGTCGGTCTAAAAAAAGGCCACAAAACCACTAAAATATCTGCAGGGAAGAAGGGTATCACAGACAAAGCAATCAGAATCAGACCAGCTAGACTAAAGGGTGTAAGTAACCATGTCATGTTTCAGTACCTATATTTTGGTTAACTTGAATGTTGTAAGTAAATAAAGTTAAGGTTAGGTTGAATGTTGGCCTGTCTGTCGTACAAATATTTTGCAACTTAAAAGAGTTCCAAGGTTTACTGAAGTTCTAGTTTTGATACAAGTGACGATTTCTCAAGTACACTTCCAAAACACATCATTTAGATAACCTATCGCCCAGTATCGGTGGTTTTGTACTCGAAGGTGGTGCTCACCTGCCTAGCTAATAGGTATGCACTCACAAAATGTTTTGAATACTTCCGATTAGAATAGACAGTACTTATGATGCTTCAAAGTTACATGCTACAATGCTATATGTCATACAATGGTAGAACTTAGTGTTTTTATTGTCAATTCAATCTTAACTCTGTTAAATAAGTTGAAATCGGACTGACCCACTATGGCCAATTTATGAATGAAATTCTATTGTTATAATTATCGCCGATGCCAATGGGTTAAATGCCTTAGGTTCCATTCTTGGCCTAGCCTCATCAACCAACTTCTTGTAAACTTGACAGTAGGTGATTATATCTTGAAGTCAAATTATAACTGTTAAATGCTTAATGTTTACATTATTATAATTTCAGCTGCAAACCAAGCACTCCAAATTTGTTCGTGATCTGGTTCGTGAAGTTGTAGGTCATGCTCAGTATGAAAAGAGGGCTATGGAATTGTTAAAGGTAAGTCATTATATTTTTTATATAATTTAAGCAAATGCCCTATAATATCTGTACAATACTAAAAAGGGACCCTTCCATACCATAACTTCCTAAAAAGAAGTAGACCTTAAAGAATGAAATCACATTTTCAACTTTCAATTTGCTAATAGTGAAATGAGAGCTACCAGCAGAATGCCCAGATAGCACAATTTATCATTTTGTAAGGTACAATTAAGTTTTATCTATAAATTGATGATGGCACAAAATGAAACTAAAATGAACAAAAAGTTACTTTATTTATGTCCTGTATTTTTTACAACATGTCAATTAGTTCTCAAATTTAAATTGGATTTATAATTTAACCACAGCAGCTGATTATTTCAAGAAATCTCTCCCAATACAGTATTGGGTAATGCATATCAAGTTGGAATTAAAAATCATTTGCAATATGCAATGCTTCTTAGATTTTGAACACATGCAAAGTCATAGTTTCATCATATAATGTTATTCATAATTTGGCATCTTATAATATGCAGTCTAATAAAATTCAGCTAATTAGAACAACAAAACAAGTATAAATTAGATAATTAAAAAAAGTATAAAACCCAACTGCGAAGTTTTATTGTTCCATCAAATTTAAAACTGCAAGTTATATATTTATGGAATTGTTTTTTTGATACCAACTCAATGTTTGGTTGAAAAACTATTAAAAGCCCACAATATGGTGTCAAAAATCTGCCAGTTTGTATTTATTAAATATTTTTTATGTACCTAGTGTCACTTTCGCTATCAAGATGAATGAAAAGACATCAGATACATTAAAATCAGTTAAGTCGTTTAGAAGTTATGGTGGAATAAAGAAACTCACTCACAAACATACATGAACCCTGAAAACAAGACTCTATTTTTGGGCAGTCGTGTAAAATGCAACAAGAAGCAGCCATAATGAAAGTAGTATGATAGTTTTAATTACCGGAGATAACTGGAGACTCAATTCCATAAAATAATGTTGCTTTTCATGTTTTTTAAGAAGGAGAAAGATAGGATGCTGTGCCTAGTAATGTGTATAGTGTGGTATTTGGGATGGAGGAGGCACCAAGGAATTTCTAGATGCCCTGTACACTACTTTAATAATGATGAAAGTGTAGCAGAATGAAATCCTTTTGCTTAGGCTGATTCCAAATTAAGTGTACTAAATGCAGGCATATTTAATAAAAATGGATTGCCCTAGGAAGAAAGGGCGAACTAAATATTGTTTTAGATTTGTTTAATCAAGTATCTGCTGAAGACAGAATGTGATATTTTTGATTGAGGTAATGCTGTATGCATAGTGTATATATCATAGTATCATCCTATTGGACTCTAAAGAGTTGCCACATGGTAAAAAGTGGAATAAATATTATATTTCTTTGCAGTCCAAATTCAACTACTAACAATGTATAAGATAGTAATGACTATGGCTGTTGGGTTGATCACAATCAGTGGCATGATTGTCATATTCTTCCAGATGGCAGTAAATATTTTTTTATGACATTCAATTGAAATAATGTCTTTTAAGCAATAAGATTTTATTTAAAAAAGTTGTTATAAAAAAGTAAATGAAACCAATGTATTGATCAGAAGTTTTCTTTACTTCTTGAAGCATTCTTAGCAAAGCTTAGCTGTTCTTAACTAATCAGCAAAGTTAAGCAATGTCCGCCGTGGTCATGAGTTGGATGGGTGACCACTAGTGACTTAAGCTGTTGGTTCCGGTTGTAATCTTATGATGACAGTCGTTATAGCAAGGTGGTAGGGCATTTTGCAAATGCCCGCCTAGCTTGCTACCACCCACAAGTAGAAATTCTGTCACCAAGCAAGCACCTAATGGTGTGTTCCGGCTAGCTGTCTTAGAGAGCCAGTAATTCTAGGTTAACATCTTCAACCAAATTAATATATGAGCATCAGTCTGGAAGACTAATATGTGTGTGTGGAAAAGCTTATAGGATATTTCTTTATATTTCAGGTATCAAAGGACAAGCGCGCGCTGAAGTTCTTGAAGCGCCGCCTGGGCACGCACATCCGTGCTAAGAGGAAGCGCGAGGAGCTCGGCAACGTGCTGGTACAGATGAGGAAGGCCGCCGCACAGGCGCACCACACTCACTAGGCTAGCTCACAATAAACTAAGTTACACACAATGCTGTATTTTATTAAATAGCTGTAAGAGTCACTACTTAAATATCGGTATACAGGGTTATTGGAAAATGCTAACAATCTCTGTTTACTTCAGTTTTTTTAATGAATAGATTCAGGCGTTACTTAGCGGAAATCCATATTTAATAATAACAAATATCTTTAAAATATTTATAAAAGTATCTAATGATAATTCCGCCTAATTTTCTGCTAAGCCGACGTGACGTCACAAACGCCACGCAGCCAAACCCGAAGAATCTTCGACGCGTTCGCTTCTACACGAAGCATCCTCAGGAGGTCTTGACTCTACGAGCACACGATCGAGGTATCTCTCTAGATCGTGCACTCGTAGAGTCTCAGTCAGTTTTTTTTTATGTGTTTGCGATCAGCTGTTAAGTCTCCTGTGCCTGTAATATATTATTGCATATATTTTAATACCTTGTCCGATGTAAATGATCAAAACTCTATTCAAAGGGAGCGCGGCGCGGTCCAGTGGGCCCTCTTGGCTCGGAGTAGGCATTATCTTTTACTACGAAAAGATGTTGTTAGCATTTTTCCAATAACCCTGCACTGTGCAAGTAATATTTTAACCCTGTATAAAATTGGTCAATGAGGCATGGTAATACTGCCCTGGGCGTGCGCACCATTAAAGAACTGCACATAGACTTCTCATTGTAAGCTGGTAGTTAAAGTGGGCTCATTGTAACAGTGTGTACACATTAAATTGCAGACTAGAAAAATCAAAACAATTTTTTTATGCCTGATAGGTTACCCTTTGACCACTATCTCACCTGATGGTAAGTTATAATGTGGTTGAAGATGTTGTTTAGGCTAACCTAGAAGCGATTCTTCTGGATTCTGGTGGCTGTCGAGAGTTGTTAGTAAATCAGGTCCACCCACTCCATCACTTTTAGTATACAAGTTCAGTTTTGTGCGCAGTTCTGGTCTATTGGTGAAGCTCACAATAAATGTTCATATATCGTAGTAGATTGTCAATCTGATCTTTTAAAAACTAACATGGATTATAATAGTTTAGATTTAGTCAATAATACGGGAGAACTCACGTGAATAAGTCATTTCGACTACATCGGGTCTTTTTCAAGGAGAGCTTGGGACGCCCGGTGAACATGTTTCGCTTCGCACTGCTGACGCCAGCTGGTAGCGCGCGTGACTTATTGCGAGCCTCGATAGTGTCAATGCGCGTGTGTTCTCCAACCTATACGCGTATTGTCCAAAACATGAAAGACACATCAAGAACATCAACATTCTTCAGGGAGAGAGCATATTCCTTCCTCAAAGGCCGGCAACGCATCCTCGAGACCTCTGGAGTTGCGGATGTTCGTGGGCGACGGTGATCACTTACCACCAGGTGGGCTGCCTGCTCGTTTGACCTCCTATACCATAAAAAAATAATATATATATATACACATAAAGAGAGCGTGTCTGTGAAGCCTACTTAATTCTGAACATGCCAATATTTAGTGCAGCTTGGAATTGCATTCTGAATGTAATATTACGAATTCAGAGGCATTGCGGCTGTGTGGCACCAGCTCTTTTTTTTTAATGTATGCTTAGTTAATATATTCTGGTTATAAAATAACCTCAGTTGTGGGTTTTGGAACCGATGGATGGTTCCTATGTGAACATTGCGTCCGGAGATTACAAATTTTGAACCACTTCGAGTTTGTTGCCATATAATAGTAAGGTACAGTAACCAGGATTTTATTATAAACAACACGTACAAATTTGGACAACTTAACTACTTTTCAATAGATTTTCGGATATACTCGTAGCAAGGCACGAAGAACTTAACTGACCTGACCGGTTGTCAAGTTTATTTGGCACTTAAATTTTGTGTTGGTACTCAATCAGCCCGATTGCCCACTGCTGAAATCTGCCTCCCAATTAAGGGGGGGTTGCCATAATACCCACGATTGGCAGGCGTCTTGGGGATCGCAGTTTAAGATATCAGTAGGTAGGTACTTCAGAACGCGCTGCTGCCCACCTTCCGCTGTTTTACCCTTAGTCGCCTCTTACGACACCCACGGGTAGCAATGGGGATGATATTATGGCCCGGCACGCCGCAGTGTAGGTATTAGTAATAGCTCTAGAAAATTGTAATAAGTTCAGTTATCTCAGCGCATAGGAAGTTCATATTATCAATGGTTATGTTTCGATGGTATTGTAGGCTCAAATTACATCTGCTTCAAAACTCGCTACTTCAATGCGCGTGCAATCGAGATACCTCCATACATTTAGTACATGATAATTGATATCGTGCAGTGACAGTTCGAATTACCTTCCTTCCGCGTTGGTTAACTGGAACAAAAGCTTGAGGTTCTGGGTTCAACCACCTAGTGTGCCTATTGCCTTTACTGAAAAATAAATTTTAGTATGATGGTTAAATAAAGAACGAGAGGAAAATTTGAGTTATTTGTCATGTTAGCTCAGTCGGTCAGCGCATACCCCGGCTATAGGGGTGAATGGACGCGGGTTCGAATCCCGCACATGACAATAATGTTACTCTCGTCAATTTGTAACTTTTTAAAATAAATTTTATGTTTACCTTTATGTGACATTTGTGAATTGGTAGAAAGCTGCCAAAAGCTTTCTACAATTTCACAAATGTCACACGGTAGTAGAAAACAAACTAAAAAGAGTGTGATCGGTGGCATGACTTTGCGAGACACCATGTGGATCAATTCGGCATCCGGGTAAAATTAATTTTAGATAGGACAGTACAAATACGGAACCCCGTAGGAATCTACAAAACAAAATAGAAAACCGGCCAAGTGCGAGTGAGACTCGCGCACGAAGGGTTCCGTACCATTATCTGTAAACTAATCTTGCAAGTTACAGACACTTTTCGCGGTGTCCGATTGAGCTGGGTAGGTACGGCGTAAACCTCCTTTGTTGTATGGGAACCCCCTTAATTATTTATTTTAATTAATTATATTTAAAGAGAACATAAAATTAAATATTCTGTGAATAGTTAAAGCGTCTACCTGTCACCGTTATTAGTATCGAGCAAAAAACGGTAAAAAATCAAGTTTGTTGTACGGGAGCCCCCATTAAATATTTATTTTATTTTTAGTATTTACAACAATATAACAGCAATATAAATACATCATCTGTGAAAATTTCAACTGTCTAGCTATCAACGTTCTGGGAGATACAGCCTGGTGACAGACGGACGGACAGCGAAGTCTCAGTAAGAGGGTTCCGTTTTTACCCTTTGGGTACGGAACTCTAAAAATACTGATTTAAATTTCTAAAATAGGTGTAGCTTCACCAGTAAATACCGAAGCTATAGGTGGACATTTATTGCTGTGGATAATTATGTTATGGAATCCACACAGCAGCCGCACCTACATCTTTATTTTCGTATTTTGATAGTTTTGATTCATAATTAGTATATTATGGTGAGACATTTTGCCCATCGCCGTGTAATTACATGGGACCAAAGAAAATCTGGTGTTACAAGGTAGTGGTTAGAGACCACTGCGATCTGCTTAATACCCCTTCGTGGATAGACGAGGTGATATGCGATAATTAGTTCAGCTGGTTGAACTCTTATACTTTTGGATTTAGTATACTTAGCAATACATATTTTAGTCGCTGGTTCGTAAAATGTTCAGATAAAATATACTTTAAGTACCTACTCACATTATTGCCCAAGGGTGGCGCTTATAGCATAGTACATATACACTTATAGTTCGAGAGAGTTATTTGATAACTTGAGGATGCGTTGCCGGCCTTTGAGGAGGGAATATGCTCTCTTCTTGAAGGCCCCTAAGTCGTATACGTTCGGAAATACTGCACCTGGCAGCTGGTCCCATATTGTGGCAGTGCGAGGTAGAAAATGCCGTGAAAATCGCAAAGTTGTGGACTTCCAGACGTCGACATGAAATTTATGAAACATCATGCTTTGTCGGGACGTCCGATGGCAAAATTGAGCTGCAGGTAGTAAATCGAACAGTTCCTCAGAACACTCCCCGTGATAGATGCGGTAGAAGATGCAGAGTGATCCAACATCTCTACGTAGTGCCAAAGGGTCGAGCCGGTCGGAGAGAACTTGATCGTCAACGATTCGAGTCGCTCTGCGTTGTATGCGGTCAAATGGAAGAAGCTGGTATTGAGGAGCTCCCGCCCAGAGATGAGAGCAGTACTCCATGTGAGGCCGAACCTGAGCCTTATAAAGTTGCAGGCGATGGGCCGACGAGAAGTACCGCCTCGCCTTTCCAAAGTACCGCCTCGCCTTTCCGATGCCTTTCAAATGTGAAATAACTTGTTGAAGTTGGTACCATGCGCACAATATTGTGTACTTTTGAACCACCAAGGTACCGCCATTTTTGGTATAAAAAAAATTCTCCCTTTTCAGTGACCCTTGCTTGCTACTCGTACTTATGGAAACGATTGTCATTCACCGTCCATGATTATATCAAGATAGGAAAATACTTTTCAGTTATTTGAGTGTAACTCAAAAACGGCTTACCGAATTTGATGAAATTTAAATGGGACCACACAACAAGCATCAGCTTTCATATAAAAAAAGAATCATCAAAATCAGTTCACCCAGTGAAAAGTTCTGAGATAACAAACAAAAAAAACATTCATACATACGAATTGAGTACCTCCTCTTTTTTTTTGGATTCGGTAGAAAAACACAACTTAAATAGACTTATTATGTAGGTACTTACAAATATTTTATATTAATATCGTCATCAAGTGATAGGCCTCTAGAGCAAGAGTAGGTAAGTCTAGACGAGTTTCTATCATCATATATCTTATATATAAAATTCTCGTGTCACAGTTTTCGTTGCCATACTCCTCCGAAACGGCTTGACCGATTTTGATGAAATGTTTTGTTCTTATCCGGTATCTATGAGAATCGGCCAACATCTATTTTTCATCCCCCTAAATGTTAGGGGTAGTCCACCCCTAAATTTTATTTTTTAGACAAAATTTTTAATTTCTATTTTTTTATGATACAACATACAAAAATGCATACAATCCTCAATTTTCACCCTTCTAGGATCAACCCTTATTTTTTAATAGCCAAAATTGTTTATATGGCAAAGCAACGTTTGCCGGGTGAGCTAGTATCATATACATATCGAGCCCTGACCGCCTACTTATCGTAAGCGACATTTTTTCCGAAATTGCGATTTATATGGTAAGCGACATTTTAAGCTATAACAGATAGGGGCACGTGACCTTTTTCAGCCAAAATGGACCAATCAAAGAGTTATATGAAAATGCTAATTTATCGTTAGTAATACAGATTATACTTTTTTAAAGTAAGCGACATGGGCTAAATTGATGTAAGCTACGTAAATCTCCAAAAACAGTATCGTAACCCAAACCTAATTTTATCGCAAACGACAGAGTACACCAAAAGCTAGGTCGTTTGCGACAAAAAAAGTAGCAATAAACGTGTTGTGCTTGTGTCAAGTTCGTTGTGGTAAGAATTCCGATGCTATAATCATCACTCTCTTTAAATAAATAGCTTAAAAATTGTAAAGTTAGTTTGAGTACATTTAGTTTTGAATTGTATTGAGTAAATGAGTGCACATTCAAAACAGCGTCTTTAGAAAAATGTCAACGTCAGCAGCAAAATGTAACAAAAATAATGTTTTAACCTTAGTTGATGCTGTGGTCAACCTTTTATACAAAAGTTATTTTGTTTTACAGTCCAAAATTAAAAATATCATGTAGTAATCACTAAAACTTGCACCAGAGGACGATAAAATAACTCCTCCGGTTTTCAAGGACATACTGCATCAAAACGCATTACTTTTGTAATGATAACAATAATTCAAATAGTTTGATTTATTATTGTATAGATTTGCGTTTGGCCACTATCTTCCCTCATGTTAAACAACGATGTGGTCCACTATAGCGCATGCTTACTTGTATGTAGTGAAGTCACTGATTACAAACTTTGATTTAGCTGGTAGGTATGTAGTATGTGTTTTCGTTTCAAAACTTGTAAGCAGGTACCTATATTATATACCTTATAGTTAAATTATTAAGTCACTTTTGGTTATCTGCTTGACGGAAGATCGAAAATAGTCACACAGACACAATTAACGTACATTACTGAAGTGCTTTAAAACATAGGTACTCATATTTAATATAGTTAGCACGTATATTGAAATTTATATCGTGAAATAAAGTAAAAAATATTTTTTTCAAATAAAATTCAGGAAATGTTATTTTTTTGATAAAGAAGACAGGGCTCGATATTGTGCACATGGCACCGACTTCAGCACGTTATTTTCAAATTTTAAACCAACTTAAAAATAAGGAGCACGGGTTTCCATTCGACTCTGTTATTATTTGTATGTTTTGCAGAAAGCAGAATACTTTTCATCAAGAATCACATCATGGGGAAAGACAAGTCCAAGCAGCTATTTTTAGAAGACGAAAATAATAGCAAGAATGCTAATTCTTCTTCCTTGTTCCTGAATATTGACTTAAAAAAGTCCTTAACACGCTTATATATCCTTAATACGCTAAAAACGTTACCTTATACCATAACGAAAATAATTACGAAAGTAGTACAAAAATTGATATTGTCTCTAGTGGGGTGAATGTCAGGGAAGGAGAGGTTGTAACGAAAATGTTACTTTTTTTAATATTTGATACTGAAATAAATGCTGATAGTTGTGCTAGACATAATAGAAATTGAGCACTGATATCCATGGTAGTTCATTATTTTTAATACAACCACAAATTGCTAAAATCAAAGTCCGTAACTAATATGTTACTTGGACACACGATGATGTCTATAGACTCCATCCATAGAACAATTGATAGTTTTGTCCGTAACAAAACAGTTGGCCAACTATTATTAAAAACGCTAGAACTAATCCTACAGGATACACCGTGGTTGTTTTGAAACACTCTGATTTTGTGTACCGGAAGTCTTTCTCACTAGCTTTGATTCCAGACAAATTGAAAAACATTTCTAGTTCTTTAAGGATAGAGAAAAAAAAGAAATGAATTTGCACTTTATAGTGAGGTCTAGAGCCAATATTTCAAGTGCCATTGATGGGCCCATTGGGCTTTAACACAAGGAATCTAAAAAATCTGGTTGACCTATGCCAAAACATATCATTCCAGTCAGGAATCATGAATAATATTTAAATATGAAGCCTGACGGAGCAGTTCCAGATGTGTTGGCTGAAACAGATGAAGATGATTCAGACAGGAAGAATTGAGTTTTTCGTATCCGTACTGTAGTACTGTATCAGCCGGATTGTCCACTGCTGAACACAGCCCACGGCTTGATTAGATTTTTCAAACATTTTTTGCTTAAATGACTAGCTTGGCCATTTAACTGTTATAAACAAACACGGAAATTTTGTTACAATCGTGTATTATTGTTTTTTTATTTAGGTATTTTGCACCTCATTATTTAACCGTAAAGCGTAAAAACTAGTTGTTAATCTCATGTGCTCCAACCACCAATGTAAAATTAAAAAAAATCTTATTTTTTATTTATTGTTTTGTGTATTTTTATTAGCAGTAGAAATTAAATATTATTATAGTAAATGCCATAAAAAATCAGTAAGAGGCGATTACGATACAAAAACTTTTATTGTAACCGCCACTTAACTCTAAATAAACTGCTTATTTGTGACAGCAAAAGTATTGCAACCGCCACAAAAGGCTCAAAAACATATTTGAATTACCATAGTTACATCACAGAAAACAAAAAATCAGTACTAAGTTTCAGACTAGTAGCACAAAAAATTATAAAACTATCTAAAAAAAACCTTCTCCTGTAAAATTACCTTTTTGTCGCTTACGATAAGTAGGCGGTCAGGGCTCGATATGTGTAGGTATATATTGGTGCTTTGAGATGGATCATATATATATATATATATGATCCAGTGATGAGCACCAGTGTGCGAACTCCGTTGTGTATAGGTTTGTAAAAAATGGAAGAAAAGCGTGTTTTTGTTTCGTAAACACTATTTTTAAATAAATATTTTAGAAAAGAGACGTGATTATGAGTAAGATACACATATAACTTACTTGATAAATAAATAGAGTCTGATTTACACTTAAGTATCCAGTTTTTTTTAATTATTTTTAGGATATTCCCTATTGAATGTGCAGGTATAAGTACGAATAGGTACATAATATCCTGTAAAAAAATTCAACTGGCTTCCTATTAAGTACGATTCAAAAGAGGACCAAGAGAGTGTAACTGTAAGCGCGTTGTCTTAGTAGGTACATAAATCACAAGCCATAACGTCCGCCACTGAACAAATCCCTCTCGGCTTAGAGGGGAGGCCATAGTCCCCACGCTTGGGATCGCAGTTCTTTAGAAGGCTTCTTTTGAAGCAGTGATGGCTTAGTGGCATTGGCTATGGATTGCCGCGCAGCAGGTCCTTCGTTCGAATCCCGCCCAGAGCTTGAGCTTCACCGCATGGTGGAAGGGCATTTTGCGAATGCCCGCCTGGCTAGCGACCACCCTCAAGTAGAAAATCTGTCACCAAGCACCTAACGGTGTGTTCCGGCAGCAGTCCTTAAAAGCCAGTGAAATAACAGGCAAAATAAGACTTAACAGGTATGTCTCAAGGTGACGTGCGCAGTGCAATTCGTGACTTGTGATGAAATGCATATTAGAGAGTTATATTATGAGAGTTTAGACAGAGGTTAGTCCGCTTAACATCAGGTGGGCCTCGAGCTTGTTCCGTCACAATAACTTCCACGGTAAGATAAGGGGGTTGCAATTCTAGCGCGGCACCACGCGGTTTGCCATTGGATACCTACTAGGATTGGTTAACGCAACCCAAAAATCTATAAAACTGTAACTGACGTCTATTAAAGATATACCTATATAATTATCTACGCCTCCAGCGAGCACAGCGAACGAGATACGGAGAGGTCATGCGGTTGTGACCAATTCGTAACCTCTTAAACTAAAATAAGAATTGAACTTTAAAACTCATAAACCTTGTTTGTAACATTATTTACGTAGAGTTAGTATAAACAATATAACATAAATAAAATCAAAACAAAAAAGCACTTTGCCACAGATTACTTCTACACGTCCCCCTATGATGGGTAGAATTAGATCACAAAATTTCGGTTCAAACGAGCATGTTCCGATGGCCGGGTGATTTAAGCTTAGGCTACTAGCTTCAACTGCTACTGTCTACCCGAGCGATCATATTTTATTTTAGGGTGCATACCATTTAAGGTTGCCAGACGTCCGGGAAATCCGGGATAGTCCCGGAATAGGGTGTCTTGTCCCGTGTCCAGTAATTTCTCCCGGAATTCACAAGTTTAGTTTAAATGCCTATATAAGTTTACAGTTTTTTTTTTAATGTTGGCCAATGTTTAATAATTAGTTAATAGTTAGCCTTAAACAGTGGCTTGATTGTGTTTTAAAGTGAAATTTTATGTTATTTCTATTTATTACCCAATTTAGATGCCACTATCTGTGTCTCAAATAAACATATCTAACAATAATTGTCATTTCTTTTTTCCTAGGAAACTTATATTTTATATAAATATTAATTTGTCAGTTCAACCATAGATTTATTATGATTCTAACTTGATGTCAAAGTACCAACTCCTTTTCTTACCCCAGAAATGTCCAGGAATTGATATACCTTAATCTGGCAACCCTAATACCATTTGATGTTAGATTCGCTAAAAACGATCACACTCCCAAAAAGTTGTTCCACATGGGTCTTGGCGTTATTTTCGCCATAAACGCTATGAGGCTACTGGAACAGTTTCAATTCCCTACATCTAATGTCAAAAGTGACAGAAGTGGCAAATTTTAGTGGCATTCTTAGCGTTCTTATCCTAAATGGAAAAGGGGATGACAGTTACAAACGATCACAGTGATCACAACCACAGACGCAGAATGTGATCAAAATTATCGAAATTAACGTTCTTAGCGACTAATGGAACATACCCTTATATAGTTTAACTGTTTGTATCATTATAGCTTTTATATCCACACTAAGACGTAGTATACAAACGAGGCAATTTGCAAATGCGCAACAATAATTTACTGTAGAGGGGCGCGCCTTCATGAGTAAATAGGTATCTATAATATAACAAACTGTAATGTTTGTAACTCTTTTCTTTTACTCAGCTCATACGCTCAAATAATGAGTACCGCGTACGCTGCCTTATGGATACTTAGTGGAAGCTCTGTTGTACCTACACCTAACGTGTAGTACCTACACACTCAAATTTTGTACCTACTGGTTGCTGATTGGCTAGCACATTGGCCACTATTTCACCTGATGGGAATCAATCAAAAACGTTGATTTGAGTCTTATCATACCTATTTAAATATTATAAATTAAACCGGCAAAAAACACTCACGTTGAGGATCGAATACGTCGACCAGGGTTTCGAACATATCAGATGCTCATCATCAGGGCGAGTGCGCAGCTGCGTCTGCGAGCTCCCGGCGGGCACTCTACTCATTAGACGCTTTTTTCGAGATCGAGCATAATGGAATAGTCCAACTCCTTATATTCTTATAAGGATGACCTTGCTGACGGCCCGAACGATGCTTCAAAGCATTTTATTTGACCAAGCTAACTGTAAAGACATAGACGAGATAAAACACTCTACGTACGCATTGTATTTTTAGACTAATAATAAGTAGTTGTTTACAAGTTACAAAGCCGATATTGACGATGTGACGCGCCCACAACACTTTACATCAGAGCGCTGACCTGCGGGTCAAGTTTTCAAACAGATATGGATTCCTGATGTAAGAAATCGAGGACACAGTGATAAATAACAACTAGGGAAAACTACCAGCTTTCCTAATGTTATCATATGCGAAAGTGAAAAATATTTACTTAGGAATACTTAATGTACCTACCTACTAAGGCTAATCATCCATAACTAAGTGATGTACGTGATATGAGTCAAAAGCAGAGGTGTCTAAACACCCACAGTCGCCGAATAAGTCTTGGTTCTACGTTATAAGGGGCGAACCAAATTTTTTAATTTTTTTTTTATATTTTTCTACAAAAATGTTGGCCTTAATTATCTTAAAACTATTCTAGAACTAGACAATGTTTAGTGCAATTTAAAACTTTCAGTACGATAACACATAATATCTCTAGCTCTCACGGTAGGATTCCCTGTGTTTGTGAGAGCTAGTTCACTCCATTAGGGTCTAAGTTAACATAACTATTAATATATATATATTTTTATTATTTGTGTAACCATGTGTGTGTGTGCGTGTGTGTGAATATTTAGATGTTAATATGTAGCAGATTTTCGGTACCTTTAAGTCCTAATATAAGTATGTAGGTAATCTGTGATTTTCCGTTTACATAATTTCCTAGTATCGTGTATTAAATTCAGTGTTTTGTTTAGTTGTTTATATATATAATGTCCTAGATAGTTGTAGCATCTTTTGCCTATTGTTTTCTTAGTTAATGTACTGCCGTCTACCGGATACAATTCCACATGCTACTGATAATTTCTTTGTCGAATAAACCAAGTAACTGTCCGAACCGGGGATCAAACCAAGAAACTCAAGATTCCATAGGGACTTTTTTACGACCCTGGACTAACGACACCTGGACACGAGATTTATTGAATTACGAACCATGCGGGTTTAAACTTACCTTCTCAAATTAATTGCCTTGTGGGATGCCGTGCTAGAATGTCACTTCAATTGCTACATGTGAGTATAGTCGACTAAATGTAAAATACCGGTAGGTGGGCAGCAGCGCCTTCTGAGGAACTTCTATTTTAAACTGCAAACCCCAAGACGCCTGCCAAGCCTGGGGATTATGGCAAACCACGCTGGCCGGGCCGTTCTCCATACAAACGCCGTAGGGTTATCACTGCCTTATTTGCGGATTTAGGTCCAAAACAAAGCATAATACCGATTGATCTCGTCATTACCTAGGCTTGTATGATGCCGAAATTTTAATAAGAAAATTAACTTGAGAGTTATGAGCTTCGAAACATTTTCATATAACATTTTCAAGGCTCATAACTTTCAAATTAATTATCTTTTTAAAATTTCGGCATCATACAAGCCTAGATAATGACGAGATCAATCGGTATTATGCTTAATTCTGGACCTAAAGTCTCAAATACGGGAGTGATCACCCTACGGCGTTTGTATGGAGAAGCGACCGGCCAGTTCAACAGTGAACAATCCGGCTGATACAGTACTGAAATTAATAAACTATGTACGATGTTCATAGTTCACTTTACGAAGGCGCGTATCTCCACAGTATTATCGATGCGCATTTGTTTTTATTATTGCTTGTAGGTAAGCCTTTGACCACAATCTCACCTGATGGTAAGTGACGATTAAAGGGTAGGCCTCATTTGTACATAAAATGTTAAATAAGGTCGTATGGGTGGACAATATAGAAGTTGCAACTGCACTAAATAAATATGGAGGACCGGGCATTCTTGAGTAGAAAGGTCTGTACGGTACTTGTTTAATAAAAATAAATATTAAAATTCAATGGTAGGTAGCCTAGTGACAGAGAGTGTCGACTGTCACGTGGAGTGAATATGGTTCATATCCTGCCGCGGTATCTTGTATGGTGGTTGTAGGCACAGAACACTATACTCTCCAGTAGTGGTAGGGCATTTCGGAAGTGCTCGTTGGATGCATCAAAACCGTGGAGTAGCAAAATGTTTCGCCAAACATTGTGTTCTGACTGAAGTATTGAGCCTTGTGCTCATTCTAGATATTTTGGCTGATAGTTTAGTCTTAGACGACTATCTCAACCGCATGTGATGACGTGGGCAATGCAATGGTGTTAACATATTATACATAGAATATCAGGCGCTCAAGGACAGCATTGCTAGGTTTACAAAATTACAACGAAAGGAAAAACTTGAACGAAGAGTGGATTTCAAACCCGCCACCAAAAGTCAAAATCATTTATTCAATTTAGGTGTCTAAGACGCTTATGAGCCAATTACAAATTTTAATATTGAAATATTCTAAATTGTACTGCCACGTTCAGCAAAAAAATTCTTATCCATCCATCAGGCCATCATTGCTTCCAAAACACCCATACCTGGGCCTGTGTCACCTTATATAGATAGTGACTGTGTTAGAAGATGAAGCATGCTTGTCCAGAATCCGAAGTTAAAATTATCAGGAAATAAGGACGCTGGCGCGTTGTTTAATCTCAAGTTCGCAATTCGCATTATAAAAATGGATGCGTAACGCTGAGAACGCCCAAAGTCCTTGGCAGCTCCATTATTTCTGGCCTGGTAGCAGGCTAGGTAACAAACAGTGGAGCAGGGGTTCAAAGAATCTCCGGCAGTTGCCTGGCTACCATTCTATCTTGGCCCTGGTAACAAACAATGTATGCATGTTCAGGCAGGACTATAAGATAGTATAGAGGCTGGATGAAGAACTAGAAAAGGGATAACGAAAGGTCAAAATAGAGTCGAATGTCATGTTGGCTTAGCGGTCAGTATACCCTTGCTATAAGGGTGGATGGCGCAGGTTTGAATGCCGCACATGATTTTTCTTTCGTTGTAATGATTCCGAGGAGCATGCGTCATTACAAAAATATATATATAAATAAGTTAATAAAGGTCCCCTCATAAATCAAGGGTTCAAATACAATAAATAAAACAGTATTTTTGTTTTTTTGTATCTGGCTTTGCTGTCTGTCTGTTGGATGTGTAGGTACTGCATGGTCTCTAACTTGTTAATGGAATGTGTTACAAACCTGAAATTATAGAGGAGCATCTATATGTAAGTAGGTCAATGTGGGTTGACCTTCACCTGATAAAAACAAAGTAATTGAGCAATAACTACACTACTATGTCATACACCATTGTAGGTCAGTCTGGGAGACTGCCCCAGCTGAGCCCCAAGGATGGAAGGTCACAAGTTTGCCCTGCTTATTTTAAGTTTCCTTTCATTGTGATTTTGTTAGCTGAATTTCTAAACACAACATAGGAATTTAATCTTCTTTAATTACTTAAACTGTATCAATCTATCATTCACCCGTTCATATTAGTCTCAATTTGCTATAATTTCATCAGACTGGTATTATGGGTCGTACCACTTGGAGTTAAATTCTCCAAAAACAATAAAAACAATCACACTCCAAAAAATTTGTTCCACTTGGGTCTTGGCATTATTTTCGCCAGAAACGCTAAAGTGGCAAATTTTAGTAGCATTCTTAGCGTTCTTATCCTAAATGGAACACGGGAGAACAGTTACAAACGATCACAGTGATCACAACCATAGACGCAAATGTGGTCAAAATTATAGAAAATAACGAAATTGCGTCAAATGGTATATGCCCTAGATATTAAGCAATTTTGTATACTAATGAGCAGACCAGCCACTAGTAGGTACCTTTATAATGGATATCACCATACATAACTGATAATCATTCTACTCCATCTCCAAACTTAAACACATTGTTCATGAAACATTTTTAATTATTACATCATTAAAGGTACATGGACCAAATATACATAATAGTTTTACAGATTTAGAAAACTCTTTTATTAATACATAACTAATCAGGCAATTTATGATTGCGTTATCTTAAATTTTATACTTATTTCTTGCCAATTTATTTTAATTGATGTAAATAGTAAAGAATATAATGAGATATAGTAATTCATGGCCAACTATAGTAACTTATAGTAATAAAAATATATTTTGATGTAAAAACATGTTCTTTCAATGTATCCTATATATTTATTCTCATTCCATCTATTGATAACCAACCTATCTTAGCTAGTAATGATAGATGCTTTTTATTACATCCACTTTGTTCACACAATAGATATTTCATTATGTCTGGTGTGGATATAGACATATCATTGATGTGTCTATGAAGATTCAACATTGCTTCTGTCTCTAAACACTAAATTACATCCTAAATAAACTAAATAGAAAAGAAACTAAAAATAGATTTAATAATAAAACAAAAAGTGTGTTAAAATTGTCTTTTTACAGAATGATATTTGAATCCAAGACTGAGAAATTGAATTGGAAATTTAAAAAAGCAGATACACATGGAATGAATGAGTACCTCTAAGCCACTGTGTGGTGAAATTTTAATTGCTTTAAATTGGAAGATCTTACTTATCATAATTAACAAACAAGAAAATCAATAGTTTTCAACTTCTAAGTTTTACTATAACTGTTAATCTATTCACCTTTTGCTAAAGTAATTAATTGAAACATTGGACATTCAGTATTTTTATACTGTGTAAATCCATATCGGCCAATGCATAGAGGTTAACAAGGTTGTTTTAATCTTATCCTTTTTATTTAAAAATATCTCACTGAGGTTCTCAATTAAGCTTCATTAATCTAGCAATTGTTGCTCTTACATATTTGATAAGACCTGTCTAGTTATTGGTCTTTCTACTCAAGCAGCAATCAAATGTTACACTTAACCTAATATAATGTTATAAAAAAACTAATATGGAACATTAGAGAATAGATATGAGACAGATTCTCCATTGTGGGTACGTCTCACAGCTTCAGCTAACATCATCGATACATCAATACATTGTATCTTAGGACACTCCTGCATATGTCTCTCTTGTGGTATTGTATTAGTAACAACAACAGCTTCTAAGCAAGAAGCATTGATCCGTGAAATAGCAGGTCCTGAGAATATACCATGAGTTAAGATGCCATAAACTTTAACAGCACCAGCTTCCACAAGTTTCTCTGCAGCATGACAGATAGTGCCACAAGTGTCTGCCATGTCATCTACTAATATAGCTGTACGGTCCTTGACATCACCTACTAAGACCATGGAAGCTACTTCATTAGCTTTTTTTCTCTCTTTGTGAATCAAAGCAAACTCTACATTCAATCTGTCAGCAATAGAAGTCACTCTCTTTGCGCCACCAGCATCTGGTGACACAACAATACTGGTTTTCCAATCAGGTATGTTCTCTTTGATCCATTTGAGTACTGCAGGTTCTGCAAAGAGGTTATCTACGGGAATGTCAAAGAAGCCTTGGATTTGAGATGCATGGAGATCCATGGTGATGATATGGTCAGCGCCGGAGACTGAGAGAATATTAGCGACAAGTTTCGCGGTAATTGGAGCGCGACTTTTGTCTTTCTTATCTTGCCGCGCGTAAGGGAAGCACGGTATAACCGCTGTGACGCGTGATGCTGAAGCTATTTTACACGCATTTATCATGATCAACAGCTCCATTAGATTGTCATTGATCTCTCCACTTCCACTTTGCACGATGTAAACATCTTCCCCGCGCACAGACTCACCGATTTCCACGCACGTTTCCATGTTACTGAATTTTTTGGTTACGACTTTCCCTAGATCAATCCCGAGTCTGTCCACTATTTTCTGTGCCAGATCGGGGTGGGAGCTTCCGCTGAAAACTTTAATGTTCGGCATTCTTGTAGCTAACGGCAGTGTCGTGTGATCTAATTTATTCACTACTTCTTCTAGGATTACTGTTGATTTCATCGACACTTGGTCCGCGTCGACCCTCACTCGCGTTATGTGCGGCGATAACAGCGAGATGATCTTTATATGTACGTCCGACTGTTGATAAGATATGCTGGAGGCAACGAAAAGACCCGGTCGGCAACGCTGTGCAGCGTGCAGTAATTACAAATTGACCGCACTTAGCTCTAGAACTTAGCGCGTTCACCTCGGCGCTGCCAGACACGTTTTTATTTTTTTCAACAAATGGTTCATTTTGATTGAGGTACGATCTGTCTAAAAACGTCAAACAAAACAAACTGTCAAGTGGCAACAACAGGGGGCCGTTCAAAACCTTGGTTAGAGCGCACTCGGAGTGCAACTTTTCACTCTAACGTCGTTCACAACCTTCGAGTAGAGTGTTCGGTTGCTGCAACTTTTTAACTATCAAAATCGGTCGTCAAGATTATGTATTTTTAACTAACATGACCTTGACATCACGATTACAATACTAGGAATAAAGATAAAATAGCGGTGCCAGGTTTTAGATTAGCAAAGACAAATAAAAGGTCCTTCTTAGGTAATTGTGTGAGGTTTTATAGTTGCATGTGAAAAACATATTGATTAAAAAATCTTACTACACAGTTTCTGATAACATAAACGACAAAAATGCCTGGACAATTCCACCTCCGCCAAGCTATTGCCTGTCACCTACATAATTTAAACAAATATTGTAATAACTCTATTATATAGTAAGTAACACATTGTTAAAAGATGTTTAAAAGAATTGCCCCGAGTTTCTTGCCCGTTCTTCTCGCAGTGGCTCTATACAATTTATTTGCTGAACGTGGCAGTACAATGTAGAATATTTCAATACTAAAATTTGTAATTGACCTTCATAAGAGCGTCGTAGACGCATTGAATAAATGATTTTGACTTTGACTTGACTTGACATTTCTTGATGAGAGAGTTATAGGCACTCTTTTGTATTTTTCTGGTAGCGGTAGTTATTGCTTTTTAAATATCATTAAACGTCTGTATATTTTGCTAGTTCTCCACCAAAAATCGATATTTTTGAGGTTATAAAACAACCGGGTCGTTCCGAACCTTTGAGTAAGTTAAAACAACCAAACAACTACACTCTGAGGCTTGGAACGAGGCCAAGAATACATAATACTCTACTCACAGAACAAGTAATATCTTATGCGATTAATATAAGAATAGGACAGGCTCTCGGCTAATTTCACTCATATTATGTACGATCAGCAGCTCAAACATAAAAATAGTACAGCGCCATTTATTTATACGTAATTTTAAATTATCCGAAATTGTTGATATTAATAAACTGGTGGCTCTCCGAGCTGTAGACCTCGCGAGTCCGCCCTTGCATAGCTTACAATTTGTTAGAAAACCTCTTTGTTTACTACTGTTCAAGAAGAAGAAACTTTTTTTATTTGATTATTGTGTACTGTCAAATATGTCTTTGAATTGTATTAATATTGAAATATATCATTGATTATTTTTCCTTTATATAAAATGAATTTTATTTCCTAGGGTGCGTACCATTTGAGTGAGATTCGTTAAAAACGCTAAAAACGATCACACTCCCAAAAGTTTTCCACATGGGTCTTGGCGTTATTTTCGCCTTAAACGCTACATCTAATGTCAAAAGTGACAGAAGTGGCAAATTTTAGTGGCATTCTCAGCGTTCTTATCCAAAAATGGAACGGGGATGACAGTTAAAAACGATCACGTGATCACAACCATAGACGCAAATGTGATCAAAATTATCGAAAATAACGTTCTTAGCGAATAATGGAACATACTCCTAGTTTACTTCACATTACAATATTTACTACTTTATCAGGTTATGGGCTGTAATAATTATTAGTACCTATTTATTTTGTGAAGTTTTTCCCATGTATGTTACAAGAATGTGATAATTTTTTTCTTGTGGTATATTTTTCTATGAAGAAATAAATCACTGGGTGTTTATGTGAGCATGGAGAACATTATGAGCTCTTCAAAAATGAATACTACAATTGTAAGTAACTCACATATTTCTATTGAGAAACTAAAGGTTGTTACAAACTATCAAAACTGGAAGTTTCAATTAAAACTTTTATTGATTGATAATGGTTTATGGGATGTTGTGACGAATACTATTTCGGACACCATAAACGACCACAGAGCATATGCCAAAATATGTTTGAATATCGAGCCAATTTGCTACCCGCATGTAAAGGTTTCCAAGACGGCGGCAGACGCCTGGAATAATCAAAAGGCTGCTTACGAAAATAGTGGCATTAGCCGACGATTAAATCTTAAAAGGAAGTTATCACAACTCAGATTATGTTGATCATAGCTCAATGGATCATTATTTAGGAAATATTTTCTTTAACTCAAGAATTGGCAGACATTGGATGTCAAATAGAGGATGATGAATAAGCCGAAATGATGCTAATACGATTACCAAATGAGTTTGACTCATTGAATATGGCCATGGAAGCCACGAATATGAAACTGTCATCTGACTTTGTGAAATGTCAGTTGATACAAAGCGAATTTAAAAAGGGAACTTTGTATTCGAATGTGGAACCTAATGAGAAGATTCTTGTTGCAAAAGACAAATTTATACCTACGTGTCATAATTGTCACGAAAAAGGGCATATTAAGCCAAGGTGTCCCAAATTAAAAAAGAATTTGAAGAAGATTCCTGATAAAAGCTTGACGTCAGATGCATCTTCGTCTACAAAGAAGGGAAGTAGTGCAAATCTGACTTTGTTCTCTAGAGAAATTGCTTTAGTGAATAACATTTGTGACAGTGATAGTTGGATCTTAGATTCAGGTTGTTCTAGTCATATGACTAACTGGAAAGACTGGATGAAGAATTTTTCTGCCAGTAATGAATCTGAAATTACAACTGCGAATAATGATAAGATATACAGTGAAGGCGTTGGTGATATTACTGTAACGTTTGATGATGACATTGATAAAGTCATCACTGATGCTTTGTATGTGCCGAAAGTAGCAGCTAATCTTTTGTCTGTTAGCAAAATTGCAGCAAAAGGCTATGTTTTATTATTTGATGCTAATAACTGTTATATTTACAGGAAGGGTAAAGTCAATGTGGCTGGTTCCAGCGTTGTAACAGCTACTAATGTGGACGGTATTTACAAAATTGATCAAAAAAGGGATATTTACGTATGTAAGAAAAACCAAGAGCCTAATATTCACACTGAAGGTAATGCTTTTGTGTCCAATATGAATTCTTTGGAACTATGGTATCGTCGCCTGGAGCACTTAAGTTTAGCAGGTCAATCTTCGAGTTTTTGGTAGCACAGCTTATGCTCTTACTCCACAACAAAAACGCAAAAAGCTTGATCCAAAATCTAAGCCCTATATTATGTTGGGATATTGTGATCATACCAAAGGTTTCAGACTTGGTGATCCAGATGATGGTTCGACATTGATCAAAGCTCGTTCTGTCGAATTTATTGAAAACCTACAAAACAGCAAATTCTTTAGAAATTTCTAAAGATTTAACCAATACTGTTGAAGTTACGGTGTATCAACCCAACACTTCTCATGGACTTAGCCATGAATCTGATAATGATGAATTTGCCACACCAGATGTATCATCAACGGATATTGATGTTCTAGATCCAATTGAAGAAGAACCTCATGTCAAAGGAATAGTCACATCTAATGAACAGGAAGACACTTCCTTGAATAATATTCAACCTGACTCACAAACTATGGATCAGAATATTTCAGATCAGGAAGTTGCTGAAAATTCTAGACCCAAACATGACCGCCATCCTCCTATTTGGTTCAAAGATTATGAAGTGAACTATTTCTCTGATCTAGCTTTGATGGGACGTAGTGAGCCTAAGTCATATAAAGAAGCGATTGAAAGTGAGAATAGTGAAGGTTGGATAGAAGCTATGCAAGATGAATATAACTCACTAATGTCGCATGGTGTCTGGGAACTTGTGGATCGACCTAAAAATGGTAATGTGACAATATCGAAATGGGTTTTCAAAGAAAATGTAGATCCAAGTGGGAAATTTGAAAAGTTTAAAGCAAGATTAGTTGCAAAAGGTTTTACTCAACAATATAAAGTTAACTATGAAGAAACATTTCCACCTGTTGTGAGACACTCTTTGCGATTGGTGTTGAAAATGATATGGACATTGAACATGACACACAACACAGCATTTCTTAATGGAGATTTACATGAGCAAATCTATATGGAGCAACTTACCGGTTTTCAAATTGAGGGGCAGAACAAAGTGTGTTTACTCAAAAAGAGTCTATATGGGCTGAAACAAGCCAGTAGAGCTTAGAATGAAAAAGTTCATAAGGTTTTGGTTATAAACAGTTGAAGAGAGAACAATGTGTGTTCTACAAAGATAATTTGATAATAGCTCTATATGTTGATGATTTTTTCATATTTAGCTCCAATGATCATCAAAAGAAAACGCTTTATGAATTGCTTAGTTCCAACTTTAATATAAAATTGCTTGGACCTAAACACAAGCTTTGGGTATGAAGGTCGAAAGGAACAGGAAGCAAAGGAACTTTGAAACTGACTCACTCTGAATATGTGAAAAATATTTTGATAAAGTTTGGAATGGATGATTTTCACAAAGTCGCAACTCCCATGGAAAAAAATTATAATCTGCCAAAAGCTAAGAAGATTGATTCGAATCTGGTGGTATCAATATGTCAAAAAAATGCAAGTTGGCAACAATGGGGACCATTCAAAACGTTGGTTAAAGCGCACTCGGAGTGCAACTTTTCACTCTAACGTCGCGTCGCCATCGCGCGTCGTTCACAACCTTCGAGTAAAGCGCAACTTTTTAACTATCAAATCTCGGTCGTTGAAAGTTCGCATCCTTAACTGACATTTCCTTGACATTCCTTGATGAAACATTTTATGCACTCTTTTGTATTTTACATGTAACGGCAGGAGTGCGTTCAGAGGCTCAGAGTGTAGTTGTTTCGTTGTTTGGTTGTTTTGCAACTTACCCTGAGGTATGGAACGACCGGTTGTTTTATAACCTCAAACAAATTGTGACATTGACAGACTTACATCATTATCGTAATAATATTTGCTATTTATCACTATCACAAATTCGTTTTCCATTTTTATATTAGTTTTATATTTTGAGAAATGATATTAGTATTTATATTTTTTGAGATTTATGGGTGAGCGCATCAGATGGAATACGATATAAACGTCAAAGTCATTTCATGTCACGCGTTTTATAGTTAAAAAGTTCCAACCTTCAAAGGTTTGGAACGGTCCAGTTGTGCCAACCGAACGCTCTACTCGAAGGTTGTGAACGACGTTAGAGTGAAAAGTTGCACTCCGAGTGCGCTCTAACCAAGGCTCGGAACGCACCCCTGTTATTGCTTTTCAAACATCATAAAACGTCTATATATTTTGCTAGTTCCCTTAAATTGGGAGCCAATAATACACGACCACAATAATGTACGACCAATATTGTACGGACGATAATGCACGGCCTGATATTACGTGTACATGGATTCGAAATATTTGGTCGGCTTTTATTGGTCGCGTATTATTGCCCGTACAAAATCGGTACGTACTGATAATGCACGGCCGATATTGTACAGCCAATAATACATGTACAGGCTTCCAATTATTGGGTGTGCTTTATCAGGCCGTGTCAATAATGTACGACCGAATAATGCACGGCCAATAATACGAGACCAACCATAGACAAACTAAATCTCTTTCATGCCTCGTTTAACTAGGAGAGTGTAAAGAATGAACACATCATAACTTCATATGTTCACATTGGAATCGTATGATTTGTACATTTACCACCACGATATTATGATTATGTTTCCACAAACAAACTAATTGATGACTATAAGAGCTAAGGCGTTCTACGTGAAATACATATCATTTTATGAAAATTATAAACTTAATGCTTTAAATTATAGATAAGTTTAATACGTTTTTGTACATGTATCTTTTATTAGTCTAAATGTTAGTAATTTTGGAAATATTTATTTATTATAAAATATGGGATTTGGTTCACTGTGTGCCCCCAATGGCACCAAACCAGGGGCTTCTACTGCTTAAACCAAGGGTGCACACAATAAACTACAACTTTTGTTATTTCATATTTATTTATATATTTAGTTAAAAAATGAGAACACAGCTATATATTTAGTTCTTCTTATTTATTTAGATGCATGAACTATGAAATGAGCATTCATAGATCCATATACCTATCTATGGCAAAAAAAGAAATTTTAAAACTGACTGAAATAGTTAACATAAAAGAAAATAAATTGAGCAAAAAGCAAACAAATTCAACACCCGACACTCAAACTGTAAGCGTTCAATTTAAGTGTGTAGGTCTTGGACTTGTTCAAAGTTAGAAAAGTAGTGTACGCCTCCCAGCCAATCCAGGGAGCGGTTTCCTGAGGGTTTGCCACAGGAATGCAATTCTAACAAATTATACTAAAAGAACTCCGATAGCCCAGTGCGAAGGATAGAAAATTGCATAAGCCAACTCACCATGCTCAGCTCAGCTCCAGTCCATGTTATGGCACAGCGCTGTGCAATCCCTGGATATAATCACCGTTAGATATGTGAGTACTTCACTGGGCGAGAGATTGTTTTCGTCGGGTATGATGCAGAAGTTATTAATCTGGGGTTTGAGAGTAGGTATACACACGCGATGGAGTTACGTGCACTTCGGGTGAAAGGTCCGGTTGAGACTGGCAGGGGAACCAGTGAGGCGATATGACACATAACTACCCTCTATTGAGCAATCGTATCAAAAATAATCTAAAACGTAACTACCTTCGAAATATGTCGATACCAGGTTTTCCTAAGTATTAATTGCGAGGCTTCAACAAGTAGTTTAAAAAAAAATTAGAACTTATTAAGTCCTTCTCACTATAATAAAATATTAATATAACAACATCTAAGCTTAACAACGTAAATTGAGAAAAGAGTTATCAATAGGAAATGTATAAGTATTTTGACGACGCGCGACGTCCATTATCAGAAATCTGAATTCTTGGAAAAGGCAAGACATATGTTATATCACTAATGTTAATGTAATGTATAGAGATTATATTCATTCTGTCAAGTGGGTAGGCCAGCTAAAAGGTAGTGTCAGTCGCAATATACGTGAACAAGTCGAAGCATCGTTGAAGTATTATTCCCTCGTAATTCCCTTTTTTCCTGATATCTCCCAGTTAACACCCGCTGTGTCGGGTTCCTTTGGCTCTACAAATTATTGGTGAACTTTACTATTTAATTTCAGGTATAATACAAAAAAATCACTTCATCATCCAATACTTCTAAAATTTGGCTTTATAGTAGACTTTGTTATTTTTGGTCTTTCATCAAACTCAATGACAGTTTCAAAAGGGGAAGACGAGTGACGCTCGAGCATAGCAATAATAAACCTAGGTTCGCTCGGCTCGTCGGGCCGGCTCTGCACACGAGTGCTTGGTTCCGGAACTTCCCTACTGTAACGACACGGCAAACGTATGACAAGGACAGAGTGAGGCTCATTAACGTACAAGCAAGACAGAGATAGGAACCGAATGAATCGCCGAACACTAAGATAGTCAGACGTAGTTCATGATAGAGGTAGCGTTATCAAACAAAATTTTAGGAACATAAAAAACTTGGTTTCAGTTGTTATCCTTTTAATGGAATGTTTACAGAATCTTTAAAACTATGTATTTACAATACGACAGTATGTTGTTAAAGTTCCTATCACCACCCTTATAACTTCACCCACGCTGCCCCCACCCTGGCACCTCGCTACTTAAATCCAAGATTCATCACGTATTATTTATGCATGATTATATTTTAATTGCATTTTATGCCCTCATATGAGTATCCTACTTCCTATCCTACTCCTACTTATAATAAAAACGCGAAAGTTTGTAAGTAAGGATGTGTGGATGTATGTAAGTATGGATGTTTGTTACTCTTTCGCGCAAAAACTACTGAATCGATTTTAATGAAATTTTACAATAATATAGCTTACACATCATAATAACACATAAGCTATAACGTATATCTTATATATACTTAGTTTCTTGCCGGTTCTTCTCGCAGTGGCTCTATACAGACAGGCGTATTCGCTTGTTGCGAACGCACGTCGGTTGCATTATTATGACCCGTGCATTTTGACGCGTCTCAATTGACCGTTGGCATTTTGATTTGAAAGTGTTACAGCTGTTATTTGAATAATGTCGTTCATACAGCTTTCACCCGATATTCAGCTCGTTACAGTGAATCGTTTAGATAGTGTAGAGTATGAGTTACGTACCCTTCGAGAAATATCTATGAAACAAACCGAACTGATTCGAGAACAAGCAGTCCAAATTCAGGAATTAAAAGCCATTGTTGTAGACCTACGGAAGGTTTTGGGCGCTGCTGACAAGACAGCTGTAATTACTGCTTCGAGTTCCATCAATCCAGCCCGTATCCAAGCCGATGCAGAACAACGCTGGGACTCCAAAAGTTACCTACGAGCGAGCGACTAATCCTCATAAAACTGTGGAGTCTTTGTCGCCGGTGTCTGCGATGAATGATTCCTGCCTATCAGTTGTAAACCCAGCCACTCGGCAACAGCACCGTAGCAATCGAAACAAAATCATTATCTACTCGCCAAATACCTCGTGTGCCGATATAATTGCACCTAAGCCTACTGTAGAATTAACGAAAGACAGTACAGTAGTTGACAGCCAGATATGTGGTGTATCGCAGCGGCCGTTGGCAACAGCGAACTCACCTATTCAACCCACCGCCATAGTAGAAAGAGTAGGAAGTAAGTTATCTTCATACAAACGCACCGCGCGCGGCTTGTATGTGTGCGCCATAATATCTAAGCGTCCCGCACGCACATTCTACAACAAAACCTCGACCCGTTTCGACCGTGCGCCAGTCGGGGCTAACATCGCACAAAGTTTGAGCGTCACGGCTTTTCGGCACCTCTAAATAAATTAAAAATGTGTGATAATCGCAGGAGAACTTATTGCTGTGTTTGGCTGTTTAAACAGTTCATCTATTTCAGAGTTGTCTCTGTTCAGATTACCTACTGAACATGAAAGGTAAGCAAGTTATTCTAGCATACCTATAATTTTTAATTGATGATGAGTGAGATACCTATAGATTTTATTTGGTAGTTTTCTATCAGGCAGACGAAGTAGGCAGGCCTACTTTCCCACTACAATGTATTACCTAGGTATATTTGATCTGTCAATTGATATGCCGCTATTGCTTTGTTTACATTTAGTCATGCCGATTTCTCAGTATTGTAGGTAGTAAGTAGTAAGATTGAAACAAAGTTAATTTAATGTGTCTGTCTCGAGATATTGCTATCAAAGCCCCATTTTTGACATATTTTTAATTCCACCAATAACTCCCATAGTACAACTTTTAAAAATGTAAGTTATAGGTTTCGAAATATAAAGGTATTTAGTATCAAATTACAGAAGCAAAGTTATTTTGGTTTTTTCATATAAAATGTATGCGAAAACAAACAAAACTTACAAACATTAAAAAACTAATGCAATAAATGTGTAGACATGAACTACGAAACCTTACATATGGGCGTGTCCGAAACGGCGCTTTTTTTATTAATAGTACTGTTCTGAATCTTGAATACATTTCTGTATTTGTTAGGAAAACTATTGTTGAACTTTATTGAATCACTAAGTTAGCTATACAGAGATGTGTCATCTTTGGCAAGGGCCGGGCTTTAAACTAGTGAATTGGTTGACAGTACTATCAGTAAACTCACGTAAACTACCATAGGTACTCGTACACATCACCGCCCCGCGTCGCCCGTCTCTGGCCCCGCAACCACATAGGTATCTTCTGTCGCTCTTTCTATCATCGTGAAAGGCTTCATCATGGTTTAGGTAAAACCGACCTCACTTACCCTGAACCCCCACAACATAAGTAAAAAACACATCTTCCCGGCCGTTGCCAATTTCGAGGCACTGAATTAAAATTTTGCTAAAAGTGACAACCCTGAGACAGACAAGTGTGGTAGGTAATTATATCGCGGATTGGGCCGGAGATGGCCTACTTCCTCTCTTTCTACTATGCCACCGCCGCCGCTCCTGATAATGAATGGTTGCAGGTACGCCGTAAAAAGGTACGCCCGTCGGAACGGAAATTCTATTAATTTATTAAAAATGTATAATGAAATATATTTTTTTAGGTATTTTATCGTATTATTGATCTCAATATTAAAAATAAACAGTTTTTTTTTAAATTATTTTTTTATGTTATTGTGACGGAACATGCCCAAGCCCCACCTGATGTTAAGTGGACTAATCTCTGCCTATAACAGACGCATTTCGTCAACGAAGAATTGCACTGCGCCCGTCACACTGAGACGTACAGTTGTTAGGTCTCATGTGCCTGTAATTTTACTGGCTCTCAAGGACTGCTGCCGGAACACACTGTTAGGTGCTTGGCGACAGATTTTTCTACTAGAGGGTGGTCGCTAGCCAGGCGGGCATTCGCAAAATGCCCTTCCACCATGCAGTGAAGCTCAAGCTCTGGGCGGGACGTGCGTCAATGTCAAAAAGAGTTGTATGGGGACAGTGAAGTTGTTAAGGCATACTTACCGCCGGATAAAAAAAAACAGACATCAGTCGAATAAGTTCCTAATATATATTAATTTCTCAGTTCGAACCCATAGAATTTTGTTTTTTTTTCTCACGTATGATGACTAATTGCGCAATCAGAATATAATAACATTTTTATCCTTTGCCAGCTTCTTAAACCAATGATGCAATCAATTGCTAGGATTATAGTTAAAGAATTCTAACTCAATGCCTGGCATGTTTTAGTAATCATTTATCATGATTTATCTATCGCACAGACTTTTAGCACATGAACAAAGAACCTAGGATGCTAATGCATGACGTAGGGTGCTTACCATTTGAAGTGAAATTCGCCAAAAACGCTAAAAACGATCACACTCCCAAAAAGTTGTTCCAGATGGGTCTTGGCATTATTTTCGCCATAAACGCTATAAAGCTACTGGAACAGTTTGAATTACCCATAGGCTTAGGATGTACAAGACCAACAGTGATGGATGGACGGTGTTACAAAAAATTAAATGTAAATGTGTGAGTGATATAGTGTTGTCAAGACGCGGGCAAGTAATACTATCGACAGTTTTACTGGTTGAATCTTAGGACACATTCGTTTGAAATTATGCCCTATATAGTTCATTGAGACTATTGTATGACCGTGAACAACACTGAAATCACAGAAATGCAATTTCATTAACTTGGACAACTTATTTTTCCAGTTAGTATGATTTAAAAATCAAACTACTTAACTCATTCGATCAAATTTCAATGGGATGAATCTTAAAGTATATCCCTTCAAACAAAATACGGTGTTTTAAACCAAATATCATAACATGAATACAACCGTATAGATAACCTGCTCCTATTTTTGATCTGTTAAAAATAAAACTCATTCAAAGTTGAAGTCAAATGCATATGTAAGTTTTTATTTATAATTTTAATTGTTTTCTATAATTATATTTTTCGATCATTTTTGTCACAACTTATAACATTAGTGAATAAGTTTTTTTCCTTGGAGACAGTACTTGATTTGAAGGAGCAGGTTATTTACCATATGGCTAACGGTAGTGATATATCTCTATTTACGAAAGGACAAGGCCACCTTATTTTCAATTTCATCTGCAAGGAAAAATACAATTTATTAGCATTTTCATTCAAAGTTTATTACAAACTGTAGTTTTTATTTACAGTTCATCAATAATCCGAACGCTTTTATCAAATAACAAAATTCTTTTGGAAATCTGTAAGAACACAAACATTATTATACGCGTGTGTGAGATTTGTCAAGATAAAGAGCATTTATTTCAGCTATAATATAGGCTCATTAACTAATTAGATGTTAGGCAGGTGGTGATGGCATAACCTAGTCGTAGCTTATGTAAAGTGAATAAGTACTACTAGTTCCGTACTTAACTATCTAACTTACTACGTTTTCTATGCAAAATGGAATCATAAGGAAACGACAAAAGACCCCATTTATAGGAACACATAGAACACTTTAAAGGTAATATTGTATAGTCACATTCCACAACGATAATATAATAAAAAGGGCAAACCATTTTGGAAGCCAACAAACCATAGACCTACACACAACACGTGAATATCAGTTATGTTACATTAAATAAAATAATAGTATAGCACTCAACTTAATATGTCTCGATGAGGCAGTCACTTGTGAAGAGTAAAAAGAGGGCTCAGTAAGTTGAGATATTGGTTTTATAGCAATGACTGGCGCCCAAGTGTCTGTCACATATACATTAAAATTCCCGCTATATTTACCACAACCAATCAGAGACACGAACGTTCCCGCCACAACGTATCAGCCAACCCGAAATAAGACAGGATGGTTGGTTTTACATTATTTTTATAGGATTTCAGTGTGTTATTAAAAATGACAAATATCAACAAGTTTTAGAATATTCTACAATTACATAATGAGTAGCTTCTCATAACTTCTTTACTTAAGATAATCTAAGCTTAACAAATATATGATTCTAACACGGCCATACTGACAGTACTTCGTCCACGAAGTACAAAATAACACCAGACAAAATTCGCTTTAAAATAATTATGTATAACTTAGTGATAATAGTATATATGTAGGAAAGATTGTTACCGTGTATGGCAACTCACAATTATTTGCACAAAACTTGCTTGATAAAGAATTTATGTACTAAGTAATAAACAGAATACATAAACAGTCTTTGCTTCGAAGTCACCACAGAGAAAAACAGCTATCGATTATCTGTAAAATCATTATAATAGTACAGATTTGTGGACTACAATATATATGTATTGGGCGTGGAGGGTAGATTATCTCTCTACGCTTAGACTGTTGTGACTTGCTATCTCTCGAAAAGAAATAATATCATTGGAATGGAATCAAAATACATTCAATACATTTGTGAAAAAATCCTGTACAAACCAACATTCCCTTTTACTACGTTGTTATATTAAGTGTCAGGAATAAATATTATGTGCGAGTACATAATTTGGAAAGTATTCCAGGTTTATGTACGAAGTAAATACTGATACTAAGAGTTTCGTAGATAGTATCCAGTATAAACTACATATTTAATAACATATTAAGCAATAGGGAGTTTAAAATTTGATTAGAACGACTGTGGTAAATTTCTGTAATGCAATTTTAACTTGCTTAGTTATCAAATTGACGTTTTATTGTCCACGCATTTTTTATAAAATAACAAAATGTATCTTTAAACATTGGACATATTTCATTTGACAACATACGTCTGGACCTGTTGACTTCACGACATAAGTATTCACTATAAGGACAAAATTGGGTTTTCCTTTTGTGATTTGGACGTTTTGGACAGGGCTTAAGTATTTTATCCAGAATAATAGGAACATATTTTTTACACGTAAAACAACTTTTCTGATAACAACAGCCAGCCTACCGCCATGTACTTATGTAGCAGTAAAAATAATAATTTAAATTCACATGAAAAACCTTTATCATTTTAATATTTACCACTTACCTAGACACGATGATTACATTCACATGCTGCAATGTGAGACAACCAGCGCCAAGTAAAAGGTGGACCGGCCTAGTTTTAAAAAAAATAAGGACATGCATACATATAATCTCCGCAATAATTACAAATTGTTTAGACAGAAAGCTAGACTTGTGAAAACTAAGAAACAAGGTATGTTTTTAAAAATCACCATGTATAATAAACTGGCTCATAAAATTATGAACTTAAATTACAAAAAAATTAAACAAACAACAAGAATATTTTTTGTTAATAATCCTCTATACAATATTAACGAGTTTATGAATATGCCGTTATCAGAATCTTTATTTTTGATTTATGAACAATATCACAAAATTTAATAATAATAAAATTCATTATATAATAAATTATACGGCCATTCCCAATTTGACCATTGACATTATCGAATTTGTGAAATGCCAATTTCTTCTTTTTATCTCTTTTTTTTATTAATATTAAATTTATCGTCTATAGAATATGATTTTAATATTATTGATTTAATATTTATTTTGTATAATTTACATGAATTTATATATTATTGAAGTGAAAACTTCTTTAGCGGCGTTGAGCACTTTTTCTGTAATGGGTATAAAATCTTAAACTCGCGTCAGGACACGTGACCTGATCGAAAAAGCGTAAGACGGATGGAGAGTAGACAGCTATCCCCTCTCTACGGCGCGGACACACTTAAGTCATTGCATGAGCGCACATAAACAGTACGCGGCCAGAAGCTTGATCCGTACGTATGTCTCTGTAAAAAATATTTTTTTTACGATCGTGGCCATTGAGTGCAATAAAAATGCCTACATGCGCCATTAAATGGTGCGGGAAAAATAGTAAAACATCCAATTACAAAACAGATGGACCTTTAATATTGAGAATCGGGAGAGCAGTCGGATGACATTTGTCAAAAATCCAAAATGGCGGATTTCAAAATGGACGCCATACAAAATCCTTCGATCCCTCAAAAAAGTAGCTGGTTCTAACAGAAAGAGTTGAGTACGGTTATAGTAATGTATTACGAAAATGACTAAGGGGCTTAGCTGAGTAGGGGAAAAATTAAAAACCCTAGAAATGACGCCTGCCAAGTAAAGCTGGACTACGTATCTCGAAAACGGTAAGAGATATGTTGGGGGTGTTTGAACAAATGTCATAGGGAATAGGGAGAGCAGTCGCATGACACCTGTCAAATGTGCTACTCTCATTCTTCATACATTATTTGGAGTATTTAACCTTACAATGTCAACTGTATTAGGAGTGTTTGTGGGAATTTCAACTCAATTTAGAGTAATTGTCCTACTGTCAGTGTAGCGAGCCCGAAGGGCGAGCTTTTGGTGAGGCCGAAGGCCGAACTTTCGGGCCGCGAGGCCGTAGGCCGAGTGGACGGTGCGCGAGGCCGCAGGTCGAGCCGTCTTAGTAACTTGCGAGGCCGAAGGCCGAGCTCAGACTTGCACCGATTTGGCTGAAAATCGATATATAGGTTGTTCTCGTCATCCTTATTCCAAATACGAAATTTTTATTTCGATGACGTCTGCCAAGTAAAAAAAGTTACTCCGATTTGGCTGAAACTCGATATTTATGTGGTTCTGGACGTCCTTATTCTAAATCAAATTTTTTTGTTTAGATGACGTCTGCCAAGTAAAAAAAAATACTCCGATTTGGCTGAAACTCGATATTTAGGTGGTTCTGGGTGTCCTTATCACAAATCTAATTTTTTTTTCGATGACGTCTGCCAAGTAAAAAAAAGTACTCCGATTTGGCTTAAATTTTATATCTAGGTTATTCTGGACGTCCTTATTCCAAATATGAATTTTTTTTTCGATGACGTCTGCCAAGTGCAGATAAATCACGTATCTCGAAAACGGTAAGAGATAGGTAGGGAGTGCTTGACCAAATGTCATAGGGAATCGGGAGAGCAGTCGAATGACATCTGTCAAAAATCTTGTAAGGCAAAAGTTACATAAAATGAAACCTGACGAGACTGGTGGATTACCTTATGAACTAGTTCTAGTTCCTAACCGACCCTATATGATAACCATAAACATAGATGTCGCTGATGGTTTATCTAATGGCACTGTAGGAAAATTACTACTCATAGAATCTGATAAAAATGATGAAATCACGAGACTTTGGTTCAAATTCTCAAAACCCATTGGTCAAAATCGTGCAACAAAATTTAGAAGCGACATTGCACGCTTGAAAATCGACAAAGACGCTGTTCCAATTTCTTTACAATCATCGTCAATACCAGTCAACAGAAATAAAACTATAGTGGCAAAAAGAAAACATTTTCCACTGATTTCGGCTTTGGCGATGACAATTCATAAATCCCAAGGAGGTACGTTTGATGCTATCGTTTATGAATACAATCGTTCTCATTCAAGAGAATTGGTGTACGTTGCGCTATCAAGAGTAACTAGTATAGAAGGTTTGTTCTTAGTCACTGAAGACGACACAAGGGCGAGCTGGAAATTTCATCATGGCAGAGTAGAAAACGCACAGGTGGAAGATTCAAACGCAACAAAAAATCAAAAGAGATCAACAACTCATCGAGAAGTGAAACGTTTACGTGAAAATCCTTTGCATCACCAAAACACTTGTAGATTTTATTTCTAAGAATAATAGATTGTCTATTTTTTCATTCAATTGTCAGAGTTTACGTGCGCATGTAGATGATCTAGCAATTGACGCTCTTGTTAAAAAGATGAATGTGTTAATTTTATCAGAAACTCATATGGGTAACAATGAAATAATTGACATTCCGAATTTCAACTTTGTTGCGAGTTTCAGAAGAAATAATCGTCCCGCGGGAGGAGTAGCTATTTATCAAAATATGAACACAGTTCATTATTGCACAAATTATATGGATGTGCATGTGAAATACAACAGCATGTTTAATGCCACTGTTTCTGATATCGGTGATATTTGTATAAGTCGTTGCCACTCTGGTGATAATCAGTTCATAATTATGGTTGCCGTTTACATCTCTCCAGATAAGTCATTGCGTGCTATACGAGACTTCTTGTATGAAAATTTATTCATTTATTCTCATGATGCATCTGCATTGCTTAAAAAAAAATTGGAAAAAGCTTTGATGAATTGCCAATGATTTTGAGTGGAGATTTCAACATAAACTTCGCAGACGATAAAAATCAACTATTAATTGAATTTTTAAATAATGAATTTGGTTTAACTATGTCGAATGATCGCAATCTTAGCACAACGAAATACAAAACTACTATTGATGCGGTCTTTATTAGACATTTAAATAGGTTCGAATCAAAACTGTTCGTTTCTTACTTCAGCTACCATAAACCTATCGTATCAGTTTTAGAGAATTGGCGATGATAGTTCTGGTAATGATGATGGTGAAAAAGTCGTTGAAATTATGGATGAAAGTTGATTTTTCGGAGAGATAAACTTTTTAATGTAAAATAATTGTAATAGTTTTAAAGTGTTAAATTTTTAATGTAATATAAATTGTCATGTTTGTGTACGATAGCGCAATAAATGAATATTGTATTCTACCACATAAATGATAGTACTTTTATACTGATAAAGCAATTGGTGCAAAATTATTCCCTAACCATTCCAAAATATCAAACATGCTCAACGTTAATTAATAATCAAGTTTTCACTTCTGCCGGCACTCCCGGAGTGCAACCCGTCTTTTTTTATATTAATTTTAAATTGTTATTATAAGTTATAGTCACAGACCTAGGATTTTTTCGCTACGGTCAATAGACCTACGAAGTGTGTGAGTGAAAGGTCATAAGCTGCTACAAACCGTCGCAAGAAAAAAAGAGATAGTGAAACAAGAAGACGGTATGTCATTTTTTACTCGAGTAAGAGGCCATAGCGTCCCGGCCTCTTCCATGTCGGCGCGAATTTTGTGTATTTGCTCAAATATCTTATGATTATAATATAATATATGTATTCTGTAAGAATGGTGTTTTGTTCATTGAGTGAATGTGAGGTTACAAGACACAGTAACCCGAATATATACACGTTTCACAGGTAATTTATGTTTATTTGTACTGCTTTTTGAAAAATCATTATTTTGTCATTTTGTTTTAAAATTAGTTATATGAACTATGGAAATATTAGATAATAGGTTTCGCTTCATACTTATCATCAAATTACATTGCTAAATGAAGAATTGGTTGGTATTTTATGAAAAATACAAAAACATTTGTTTACGATAGGGCTTGACAAAGTTCTGACGTCACAAGTATCGATAACTTCGATAGTTTATATCTGACCTGTAGCTTCGACGTGAATGCTCGGGTACATATTCGAACCTCAAAAATAACCGGTAGTTAGTTTAACCATAAATTAGATTCAAAATAATATAATTACATAATAATTAGCGAGAAGTTGACAGATCATTTTATAGCTTATTGAGTATTTACGAATATGGGAGTAAAGATATATTATTCAAAATTTATTATGATGTTTTCTGTGAAAAGTTCCCCTAACTCTCAATAAATAATTGGAAATATCTCTTACTTCTATCATAAAATATTAGTATCTTTATACAAATGGCTATTTAACAGAATTTGAAATAACTATATGCACGCGTATAATAATGTTTGTGTTCTTACAGATTACCAACAAATTTTCAGTATGTGATAAAAGGTTCGGATTATTGACGCAATCTAAATAAAAACTCTACAGTTTGTAGTAAACTTTGAATCAAAATGCTTCATACAAAGAAAACATCGATGTATACTAATGAAAGACTCAATACCAACTTTTAATGTCCCTGAATGCATAAAGCTGTGGAAATGGTAGTCAATAGCTTTAGGAAATGATGACACAAGTAAAATAAAGTTTAATTTGTAGTAAAATACATGGTCAATTATTTTTTTTACATGTAAAGACTGTAGGATATGTTGAGTCAATCTAGTAACCCTTCCCTTAGCGTCCCTGGTGCAATAAAATCTACAATACTCTCTTCATTGCAGCGCTGGATAGCTATGGCTATCCTGACACAAAATAATTTTTATTTTTCCTTTCAGATCAAATTGAAAATAAGACAGCCCTGACCTTACTTAAATAGAGATATATTACCACCGTTAGCCATTACCTGCCCTTCAAATCAAGTACTATCTCCAAGGAAAAAAACTTATTAACTAATGTTCTAAATTGTGACAGAAATTACAGAAAAAAATTAGCTCTTAAGAAGTTTAAAAGCTGAAACAAAAATAATGATAAAACGGCTATTAGACTTAAAAGCAGACTTTAAAGAATCATATGTTTTGTAGGCCAGTTAGTAAAGATCATCGAAATTATGTACACATCGTCATTTCTACAGCCCAATGAGCTATGTTTACACAAAGGACAAATTCGACCTTTGCTTACCACATGTGAATGATGGTATCCAGATTAATATATAATATATTAATCTGAATAAATAAATAATAGATAATTTAATAATTTACGGTACCTGTATATTTACAGCTTTATGATTTTGTTAATGGTAATCATAATACTTAGTAATGGTAAGTTTTATTTCATCTTGTTACGATGAAGTTATAGTAGTTTACTTTTAAAAGTGCTGTACCATTTTAGACCTACAATAAATGCATTTGACTTCAACTTTGAATGAGTTTTATTTTTAACAGATCAAAAAGGGAGCAGGTTCTCAATAAGGTTGTATTCATGTTATGATATGTGGTTTGATTTTCATTAGAAAACATCGTATTTTGTTTGAAAGGATATACTTTAAGATTCATCCCATTGAAATTTCATCATAATCAGTTAAGTAGTTTGGTTTTGAAACCATAATAACATGAAAAATAAGTTGTTCAAGTTAATGAAATTGCATATATTGCATTTCTGTGATTTCAGCGTTGTTTACGATCATTACAATAGTCTCAATGAACTATATAGGGCATCATTTCAAACGAATGTGTCCTAAGATTCAACAAGTAAAACTGTCGATAGTATTACGCTCGCGTCATTACAACACTACGTCACTCACACATTTACATTTCATTTTTTGTTACACTATGTGTAATATTATGAATATCCTCTAACATGTTAGATTAAGTAGTTCGTTATCATAATTTTCTAGTCATCGATTTTCAATTATACAATAATGCTTTGAAATTAATACCAACCTAATTGTAAAATGACTTGCCAAGTGTAACGTTTACGGTTATAATGGCCAATAAAGATTTCTGATTCTGATTCTGTATGATGGTAATTTAAACTAAATTCGGTTCCGGTTCCATGTCTGCTGAAACCGTTTGACCCTGATTATTTGAATGGCACAAAAAACATTTCTAAATCCCCCTGTGTTCCTAAGTTTTGTCTAGCACAGGTTAATCGCAATTCAGAGACATCATCACGTGTTCCTAAATTTTGTACAAAACAGATTAATAATTATACAGAGACTTCTCAATCTTTGAATGGATTCAATGGCTTGAACTATGATTTTGCAAAAAACATATTAAACACAATCCCTCACCACGAAGTGAGAAATCAAATTTATGTTCTAGGGATTGCTCACGTAAGGATAAAAAGTGAAAATCAGTACTCGGACCTGAAATTATTAAAATTAAAGGCTTTAGTGATAACGATTCCTATTGTAAATCTGTCGGGTCTATTCAACTAATTGAACACCGAATTTCTTCATCGAAAAAGATGCGTTTCGATTATTTGTTTCATGCTATTGACGATACTATTAGTTATGATGGAATTATTGGAAGTGACTTTATACAACACTTTAAAATTGATGTTCAATATTCTACAAATACCCTTATCTAACAGGTAATTCTATACATATTTGCTCTAGTAAGACATCATACATCTTACCTCCACGATCAGAGATGGTCATTGAGTGTCCGGTTTTCAACACATCGGTGATACGAGTATCCGGTCGACAGGAAGCTTCAATTATTGCCGAAAAAAATTGTGAAGGCGTACATCTAGCTAACTTCATTGTAAGCATAAAACCTAATATGAGAGTTAACGTTTCTGTCTGAAATACCACTAAAAACGAAGTCGAAATCGACAATTTTCAAGTTCAGCTAACTCCGTTTGAGCCACAATCTTATTACTTATCGTGACATTATTAACATAAATGTCATGGTGATAAGGTAACATGAACCTTTTCTGTTTGATCATTTTGCCTGTGGTGTTCTGTCACTATTAGTTGTGATGTTATTTGATGCGCTTTCATCATCATGTTGTCGTAAAGGTTCATTGAGTTGTTTAGTTTATTTACTGGTTGGTAGAATAGATAACTGTACGACGGATCTTTTGAAGGTTCCGTTTTTTGTTTTTTAGTGTTACCACCCTAACATACCCATGTTTTAATATTGTTACGTTTGCAATGCTAAATTTATGCTAGCTTTGCTTGCTATGCGGATTACATTACAAAATCACAAATATACGATAGGAAAAATTTAAGTTATGTGCGGGATTCGAACCCGCGTCCATCCACCCCTTGAGCCGGGGTATGCTCTAACCAATTGAGCTTACATGACATGACGTCATAACTAATGTTTTTCCTACCGTTCTTTAACCATCATATTGGGATGGAGCGACATCTATAAGTAGTACCACTTGCGTTGTACTACAAACATCACGATTGCACTTGTCCTATCCTAAGAACAAAGATTCTACAAGCTGCATTGACATATATTCTTATATTGTGATTGTTTTCAAAAAAGTCTTAAGGTTTAGTTTGAACAAACTATATTTTAACGTGGTCAAGCTTTTTGGTAATTTATTATACATCAGTATTTTCGAATAACGACCTTGTTTCTGTACTTCAGCTAATCTGAGTTTTGCTACAACCCGAATTTCATTATTTTTTATAATTCGCTTTTCGTTATTACGCAGATTAAGATGATGAGCGATGATAAATAAAATATATGTGTTTGTCAAAAGTTTAATTAGTTATTAAATCACAATAAATCTGTCTCAATTTTCTTAAAAAAAATAGGAGGTGCATTACCCGAAACCGTAATTTCTTCATTTTCTATAACTCCAGGATCTACAATATTTTCATTTTCTGAATCATCGTATGTTATTGCAAGCCTGGTCAGAATAATTTTATAGTAAGAGAGGTCTTCGTTATCCTACCATTCATCTCCTTGTACATTTTAAAATTTGGATTTTATGTTCAAGCCCGGATGAAGGTATTGACGTACTGTTATCTGTTCTCTGCAATAGTGGCTGTACAGCTTCTCTTCTGAGGCGAAAGCAAACTGTTTTGTATTTGGGGCATTTACCCTAGGATTTTTAATCCCCTTGGTCGAAATCGTTTGACTTTCGTGACGGTAATGTGCTTAAGGATATAATTACCGTGTTCAGTCTTAGAAATTTTACATACAGTCTTTTATGAAAATAAAAGAGGTCCTGAGTAGCATATATTTCAGAGATTTTGAGTTATGTTTGCATATTTTAGGTAATCCAGCAGCCGAATATCTGATATTTCACCAAATCAGTTATTATCATCAATATTTAGAAGCAATTGAGAAAATTAAAAAAAAACCTAATATTACTTTGCTCGGACTGGGCATCGAACCGAAAACCACATACAAAGCAGCCGCGCTCGAGATCTCTAGTCCAATGAGACAGTCACTTTAAAATCCAAATAAATTTAATAAAGCAATGTGGTGGCATCCCTGTGACTAGTTTAGAGTATGGTAGGTACTAACAAAGTTTAATTTACAATTTACACCTTTTCTCTGCTTTCTTTAGCTTTATCTTTATGTTATTTAGTTTCCTGGCTTTATCAGGTTAAACATTTTTCACATTTTTGTCCATTTACACTAATACAAACGAATTAAAATGAATTTCAATCACAGAGCTACACCAAGGCAGTCATGAACTAAAATACTAATGGCCGCCATGATGGCCAATCGGACTGATTTGATTGGACGGTTTGGTCTTCTTTGAACTTAATGAATTTTGAAAGAAATTGAAGTTTTGTTACGTGATTTTAACAGCAAATTAGTGGACATATTTGAAATTGTATACTTTTAGAATGTTTAGATTTAAGTTTTATTTAATGTGATGTAAAAAAAGTAGCTTTTTGAGTATGAAGGACATATTTGGTGTTTGATATTTGTCAACTCAATTTGCATCATGAATTAAGACGACGTCATCAATTTCAATATTTGTAGTTTTTGCCATTTGGATCGTGCTGATCCATTGCTGTGATCAGCGTTCCTTGGTTGGTTAGAAGATATTGAATTTTTAAAAAGTGGTAAATTGGAAACATCTTATCACTGTCACTGCCCCTTTGGAGTTGGTAAAAGTGAAACCTTTTATCAAATCTTTGATTTTAGAAAATATACAGAAATAATAGGGTGCTAGGTCGGGGCTATGTGCAGGTTGGGTGACGAGTTGTACTTTTGCGGAAGCTAAAAATGACTTAGTTTTGTTGGCCGTATGTGAAGAAGCGTTGCAATTTAGCTTAGCTGATTGATTAAGAACGGCTAAGCAAACTTCGCTACGAGCGCTTCAAAAAGGTTTCCAAAATATTGTTATTTACTCGTTTATGAAAGGTATTCCCGAATTTTTCATATCCTTCTCGTATAGCTTCTCCACCATTTTACAACACACCCTGGTAACTATTTTTGCAGAATTAAACAACGCAAAAGAACATTGATAAATTAGGTTGAAAATTACACATGACGAAATGAGAGCGCAGCACGGTACACCTTTTAAACCCCGCCCGCCATGGTATAGTTTGTGCTCTGTTTTTTTTAGCTTTAATTACATTTCTAAACATATTTATTCGTAGTCCACGGCTTTGGTGCAGGCTGCCGCGATGAGATGGTTTATAAAGTAGCAATAAAAAAGATTTATTCTTTATAATTATACTGTACAAACCATATAAGTTTAAGGACTAAAATAAAAAAACTGGCGAGTGAGAGCAATGTCTATTGTCTATGGAGACAACAATACAAAAGAAGTGTTTACAGGTTTTTTTGAAAAGTGCAGCCGTAAAGAGCGTTGAAATCTCTTGTTTAATTAATTTATTATCTCTCTATTGTAATAAAGGAAGGTCGGAGCTTCTAAGTTATTATTGTTAACTGTTTTAAAATGCTATAACCTACAAAGTTGCGATGTAAACATAAGTTTGCACTCTTAATCAATTGGCTGCTGTACCCAGCAGTACAAGGATAATATGCTGGTTAAGTGCAACACCAGTTGGATCTCGGCACGTACGCACTAATGTGTGCGATGGTCCACCCAAAGTGTGGACAATACTACTAAATAATATCCAATGCTAGTCTTTTTCTAATGCTATAATTTCATTTAGTAGTGTCTGAGAAATTTGTAACCACCAATTACCAAGTAACTCTTGATGGAGCCTACTTTTCATTATAGTTTTTTCTTACAGACATAGCAGGACTCTAATGCCCAAGGCAATGCCTATGCGTCTTTTTAATGTACAACAATATACAGGGATTGTGACTGATCGCTCAAGAAGGAACAAACTATATTTCATCGCAGATCGCAGTTCTTTAGAAAGTGCTGCTGCCCACCTTCCAGTATTTTTCCCTTAGTTGCATCTTATGACATCCACTGGAAGATATGGGGAGGGTCAATTCTAACCTGACACCTCAATACTACTTGATCCAAAATGAAAATTATAAAATTCTATAATAATAAAATTATTTTTACTCACATGCATAACTAGTGATAGATAACTTTAATAAGTTTCTTACTGATTTAAAGTTACTGCATATTCAATGAATTATTATTTGTAATATTGATGAAAACTAACTGTTGGTGTAATTACTAGTAGGTAGCATTAAATATAATAGAGATGTTTTCAAAGTATTAAAATATGTTACATAAATATTTAATATTATTTTGATGGACATGGGCTGGGAGCAGCGCAGTAAAAGGCCAATAGGATATTAAAATCTTGTGATAAAGCTGTAAACGTATTTTATTTGTAGAAGAACATTACATCAGTCAATAGGAAAATTTTCTAACAACCGTTGCTTAGTTACTAATCATAGACTATGAAATTACAAGTAATAAATCTATTTTCAACACCCCCACTTAAGTTTATAGTCTTTGTAATCCCATATAGTTAAAACAAAAATTATGTTTAACCCTGTTTACAGATTTTGTTAAAGCATCAGCAGGCATGGAACTAGTTTCACAGTAATCTATAATTATTTCCTTTGCCTCAGCTAACTCTTTAACATAATTGTACTTTATATTTATATGCTTACTTCTCTTATGAGTGACTGGATTGTAAATCATCTTGCTAGCACTTTGACTATCACTGTACACAGTTACAGGCTTACTATTTGTACAAGACTCATTAAAAATCCCTTTTATAAAAACAATTTCCTTAGCAGCTTCACAGAGAGCAATGAATTCTGCTTCAGCAGTACTTAACGCAACACATTGCTGTTTGCGAGCATGCCACGAAATTACAGCACCAGCAAAAACTAAGCAGTAACCAGAAAATGAATGGCCGTCCGAATTGGTACCCCAATTTGCATCAGCATACGCGACCAGAGGCTTGTTCATTTTCTTGTAACAAAGGGCATAATCCATTGTACCTTTGAGATACCGTAACACACGTTTCAATGCTGCCATATGCATGTTATCATTGTAACAATTAAATTGGCTTAGATAACTGACAGCAAAAGATATGTCTGGCCTCGTACAAGTAGACAGATACATTAGAGATCCAATTATTTCTTGATATCTAGTATTCTCTGTATTACTCCCTTTAGCAAGTTTCAGATTACATTCCATTGGAGTTCCAACTGGTTTGCATTCTTCCATTCCAAATTTTTGCAACAATTTCCTTGTGTAGTTTCGTTGATCTAGGTAAATTTCCCCCTCTTGACGGTTTCTCACAATGCTCATTCCTAGACACTCTTTGGCTTCACCTAAGTCTTTAATTTTAAAAACTTTACCAAGTTCATTCTTTAAATGTAAAGCTTCACTAGCATTATTTGTAAATATGTAAAAATCGTCAACATATAGACCAATAACTATAAAAACTTCTTTACTTTTCTTTATGTAAACGCAAGGATCATATTTGGATCTTGTAAAACCAATTTCTATAATGTGTGCATGTACTTTAACATTCCATGAACGAGCCGCTTGTTTTAATTCGATGTGGACAAGGACATCATTATCACAACAACTACAGAAGCAGCAAAAGACCTGAGGGAGAAGCTTGCGCACCGAATCGGAGACTTAGTGAAAACCAAGGTGCGCACAATGGCTTCTGTCCTCGTAAATGGTTTTAAAAGGACTGAGAGCTACAGCCGCCTCACAGTGGATGAAGCTCTCATGAACCATTTCGGAGCCATAGTCATGGCTTCCAGGCTGGCTGGAGTTGGTGAACTTGTCCTCATCGGAGATGTCAATCAGCTGCCTTACATCGATAGAGATAATCTCTTCGTATTAAGGTACAACCGCCCTAACCTGGTCACAAACATCACCCAGGAGTTGTTATGCACGCATCGGAACCCAATGGATGTCGCGTACGCACTGAGGGAAATATACTCTGGTATATATTCCTCAGCTCCCCGTATTAAGTCCCTGAAGCTTGAAAGGTACACGGGTGCGAAAATTCTCAAGTCTCTCCCCAACACCTTATTCCTGGTTCACACCCAGGAAGAAAAGGAGACCCTGACAAGCCAGGGCTACGGAGAGGGAAGGGGATCACGCACCCTTACCATCCACGAAGCTCAGGGACTGACATACGAGTCGGTCATCGCCATCAAGACCAAGAGCAGCATGAAGCTGCACGAGAGCGTCCCGCACGCAGTCGTTGCAGTTTCACGGCATACTGGAACCTTCACATACTACGCAGATGACGAAGAAGACGCCATAGGACGGTTCGTCAGGAAGGCGATGGTTGCGACACCAAAAACCATCCATAATTACAACCTAAAAATGGCGATCAAAGATCGAAACAGCGTGGTAATGGAGACCCTGTTACAATGTGACGTGGGGGAATGACACAAAAAAGTAGAGTAATACCAAATTGTAATCGTTGGCACGGGTATCCAGAGCGGTCAAGCTCACATAAAGGTGTTGTCTAGCGGCGGTGTTGTGTGTCGGGTCGCCATCTTCCCTCAAAAATGGTTGAGGAAGGCGATGGCTGGCACATGCGTCAACTCGTGAACGGGTGCTGCTAGAGGACACTGGTCTGCTCTGGATGCAAGTGGTAATGACATTTATCGGAAAAAAAAAAAATGTTCTTTTAACACTGTTCTCTTTTAGAATGTTGCATGTTTCCTATATATTGTAAGTATCTAGTTTGTAAATAAAATATGGTCATAATTAAAAAAAGGCACGGACCCTGGAGTCTGTGGAGTGTAGATATATATAATAAAAAAAAAAAAAAAAAAAGTACAAGAAGGCCATATACGGATTAAAACGGATTAAAATCTAATTTTCGTAGTAGCGACAACCTCCGTGTCAATCCACTGTCTGCATATGCATTTTTTAGGGCTATCCACGTCTCTTGGGCTGTTTGTGCGTTTACTATAAGAGGATAAATACTCTCAGCACACATTAGACAAATTTTTGATCGAGCTTTAGCATCCCGCTTCTTTGTCGAATCGTTTACTTCGGTTACAGTACCTTGTATGCAGTCCCATAGGTCACAGTCAATCAGGAACATCTCCATGGCAAATGCCCAAGTCCCATAGTTGGACTGGCCGGACAACTTTGTAAAATTTGGACTCTGCATGTCTGTAATTTAATACCTTTATCACTTGGCTATGGCTGGGCCCAAAACCTGATGGACATGGGCTGGGAGCAGCGCAGTAAAAGGCCAATAGGATATTAAAATCTTGTGATAAAGCTGTAAACGTATTTTATTTGTAGAAGAACATTACATCAGTCAATAGGAAAATTTTCTAACAACCGTTGCTTAGTTACTAATCATAGACTATGAAATTACAAGTAATAAATCTATTTTCAACATATTTCCTGTACTAATTATTTTCATCAGAACCATCATATTGTAAATGTTGCAGTAAGTAGTAGTAAAATTAAAACAAAATATAGGAAATCACTTTTAATTTTTCAGGATACTTCCGCAGTACCCTGCTACTCAACATAACATTATCACAGAAATACCTGGAGATGACAGTTTGAAATAAAATAAAATTTGTTTATATTTTAGTATTTTATATGTTTTAATTTTGTAGAGAGTTCTTTTGGCATGTTAAACATCATATTTAATATAGATGTGTTGGTCATTAGAGAATACCGGGAAATAGGCTTACATAAGTCACACAACTGAAAATTATAATTAATTAAGTTATAAAGTTCATACTTATACTTTTCTTCAATTCAATTAACAAGATTAATTTAATCATTCTTCATCAACAGCTATTATGTCTACCATTGAACAAAGGCCTATCCAATTTTCCACTTTCATTGCCTCTTTCGACTCGCCCATGAAAATATGGGGAGGAACAAAGAGCTATTATTATATAGGGTCATAAAAATCATGTACTGCAAACTGTAATGGTGTACCCATCCCTGAACACACATTAGAATAAGGTATGACTTATTACAGTAAGCATCTAGGTACCAGTGTCCGTTTCTTGCTAGCATTTTCTGATCTCATTCAAAAACCCTGCTTCAGGACAAGCACGGCTTCATTACCAAAAGGTGTAAATAATATTTTCTAACCTACCTCCATAAAAATTGCTGACTGAATCTATTGCTGACATCCTTAATAATGTGCCCAAAATGAGTATTTTATGTAATTGTTTCATCCATTAACATATTGTGAAGATAGACTATATCTTATACAAGCCAGGGTTATTGTCATAAAGTTGAAAATTCAGAGAAAAAATTTCAACATAATCAAGAGATGGATAAATGGTACTGATCATCGACAAACCCACTTATCAGGTAGAATGTAGTAACACTATCAAATTTGATCACATCAATGAACCATGCTCAACTGTAGAATTGTTAAAAAATCATATATAAACCTGATGTATATTCAGTTATTATATATCAGTTTTAATTTTATCAACTTGATAATATATGAAACTCCAGTCTAGTATTAAATTCTTGCTCCAGTCCACAGGTTGTTATGAAAATTTGTTCCCATAACACTTTCTCATATCAACCCCTTCCATAAATTAAATATGTACCTAGTTTATTCAAGTAAATTGATGTGGGATGGGCACTCATAATATTTTAGAAAGGTTCTTAACCCTATAATATTGTAAGGAATGACACACCGCATACTTTATTCTTACATGAATGTTTTTATATTATGAATGTTTTTGCTGTCATGCATATATTTCCCACAATTAAGTAGTTGGAATTGCGGTATGAATTTAGCATTGTCAGTTCCCACACTGTGTAGGTACAGCAAATGCGTAATATTATAAAAAAATAAGCTTTAGAACAAAGTAAACGTCCCAAAAACTTAATTTTGATAAAAAGCTTATGTTTCGTAACAGTAATATATTGATTGATAAAATGATGATATGAGATTTTTTGTATCTGTGTAGGCGAATATAGGATTTTTATTTATAAAGTGTTATATTTATTTCACACATTGTGTAATTACATTTGAAACAGTGGCACAGACTTGCCTATTTTTTCCACTTATGTAATCCATGGTTGCTGGATGTGGCATTCATTATGTAATAGACTTTAAAAAGAGTGCTTGATAAAAAAGTACAATGATTTCTACTGACTTTTATTCCTTAATATTACAATTACAATGATGAAAAACCAGTTATTAAATAAAAAAGTATGTAACATGTTGATTGGTGGTCTGCCTGCAACTTCAGTGGACTAAAATGCACATTTCCAAATGCTGGCTACAAACAGATTGACACGCAGTGAATGAGTATGTTAATATTTTCACAACTTTCCTGTGTTTGAGAGTCCCCAGTTTGCCACATATTGATGATTGATTTATGATCTGAATGGATGTGCCAACACTGATAGTATTGTAGAAGTTAGCTCTTATTAAAAGATCTTTAGAACAGTTCAAAATTTATTTTTATTTAAACATGATGTACTTGTATACTACCAAGTTCCTTTCATGCTGGTATTACCATATATTGTGTCCTTTACAGTATTCTGTTCCACCATCCTTTTACACCAGGCTACCTCAAGGAGCGTTATAAATTCATATTCAATATCAGCATCCCTTTTCTTAGTTAGTAGAAGCTTAGTAGCTTAGATATACTGGATCCTACTAGCTTTGTTACTAGTAAATTGCAGGTTCCGACATGAAATCATGGGCATAATAAGCAGCCTGTTGTGACTGGAATCGCAAACACACAAATTGCACTTGAAACACCTTGATATGGCTAGAATGCAATCGGCAAAAAGATTAAACATGAGTTGGGAATGCATACGAGCAAAACAATTTGTTTGTGCGGTTCTTAACCCTGGAATCATAAGTCACACACGCACGCACATGCGAGGCGTTAGAAGTATTTAGTAGTGTAAGCTTATAATACCAAAGATTACTTGTAATACTCGGGTTTTATTTAGCAATCGTTCACATTTTTATTTTGTAGGAATTTTCCAAATCATAAAACCAACCAATGAAAATTGAGCACAGAACACAGAAAAAATAAATATTGAACAGTGAATGGAAATATGTTCTGCGATCAAGGGTGCGTACCATTTGGAGTTAAATTCGCCAAAAAGGTTAAAACGATCACACTCCCAAAAAGTGGTTCCACTTGGGTCTTGGCATTATTTTCGCCATAAACGCTATGAAGCTACTGGAGCAGTTTGAATTCCCTACATCTTATGTCAAAAGTGATAAAAGTGGCAAATTTTAGTGGCATTCTTAGCGTTCTTATCCTAAATGGAACAGGGGAGAACGGTAACAAATTATCACAGTGATCACCACCATAGATGCAGCATGTGGTCAAAATTATCGAAAATAACGAAATTGGCGTCAAATGGAATACGCCCTAAAGGATACTGGAACGTGCAAACGAGGCTCTTTCTTTGACATATCTTTATAGTCTATGATGTACACGTATTATTGGCTGTACATTATCACCCTGTGCAAAAAGTGTCCGGCCCGTATTTCACGGCCAATAATGCACACCCAATAATTCATGTACATCAAATTGCTTCTATTTTTTGGTCGCGTATTATTGGCCGTGTAATATCAGCCCGTGTAGATAATGCACAACCAAATATTGTACGACCCGTATTGTACACCCCAATAATACGAAGCCAGTCCACGTAATATTGGACGCGTATTATTGGCTGTGCATTATTTGGTCGCGTATTATTGGTCGTACAATATAGGGACTCCTTAAATTGATATTTGAGGTTATAAAATAACCGAGTCGTTCCGAACCTTGGAGTAAGTTAAAACAACCAAACAACAGTTGTTTGGTATAGTTACTATACTCTGAGGTTTTGAACGGCCCCCTGCTCTTCTTGGTATTGGTAAAATAAAATGAATTTGTTTACAAACCAACGTTTAGATTAATTATGAATAATATACTGCGCCTTAGATCTTGAGAATATATAGTTGTTTGTAATTAACTTGCCATACACTTGCTCAGTGGTTTAAAAATATCATCACCGGATTTTCTGTGATCATCACTGAATGACTAAAGCCTGAACCATAGATTTGTTGCTAGAATTTTTATTGTACAAAGCAGGGGCACGATCATTTTATTTTCTACATTTTCTAACGCAGTTATGGCAGTTGAAGCAGGATCCTCATGTAAATCCGGCGGGAATAAAATGAAAGTCCTACGGTGTATGGATTGGCTGCAAAAGCAGAACAATCAAGAGGTGAAGAAATCGTTACAAAACAAAAACGACATTCAGTTTATTATCCAAATGAACGCTGATCGTAAAAATTTCTTACTGTCAGCGGCTGAAGATGAAGCTACTGTACCTCCTGGAATTGAAGAATCTACTGATGAACCAGCTGCTGTGGTAAGAAGATTGGTTTTATTCCTAAGGGGAGCTAGCTCCTGTTAGTTCTAGCTGACCCATGACATGTTTGTACAAAGAAATGGATAGAGATGTCTTTTGTGAGCTGCTGGGTCAGGGAAAATCTAAATATGTGTGAGGAATTCATCAAAAAAAAATATATTATTAAGCTATGCTTTTGAAAAATCTTGCTATAAACATGCATCGGTATGTACTTATTCTTTTAATAGGATTTGAACCCCTGACCACCAGTCAGCTAGTCGTTCTCATGAATTCAAAGCAATCAAGACCTCTTTTAATCATTAAAATCAAAGCATTTTATGCAGATAGTTTTCACAGGAAAGTGTCTTTGTGGGGTGTCGGACTAATTGAAACTAACTGAATAGAATGTCACCCCCCGTATATTCCTGTGGGAGTCATAAGAGGGGAGATAGGAAAAATAACAGGAGATAGGCTGTGCGCCTTATTATATTACAATCTCTAAGACGCCTGCCAGACCTTTGTAAGCCATTGGCATCATCAGGACTATATGGGTCTATATATGAATGAAACTATTGTTCTCATTATCGATGATGCCAATGAGTTAAACGGTGGAAGTTCAGGTTGATATGGTGATGATAATAAATTTATATAAGAAGTCTTTATAACATGTTAGTTCATTTTCAGCCAGTACGCCGACTAAAAACAGACAAGCTAAAAATGGAATGCGATTGGCAGTCATGTCGGAAGGTTTTCTCAAATTACGAGGAATTCCAAAAGCATGTTCCTGAGCACTTGCAAGACTTGCATGTTATAGGAAACGACGTGAAAGGAGAACAAGGTGAGTCAACTCATACATAGTATTTGCCATTAAAGTAAAGGAAGTAGTGATGGCTCAGTGGCATTGGCTATGGACTGCCATGCAGCAGGTTCATGGTTTGAATCCCGCTGAGGGCTTGAGCTTCTTAATGCCCGCCTGGCTAGCGACCACCCTCAAGTAGAAAATCTCTCCCCAAGCACCTTATAGTGTGTTCTGGCAGCAGTCCTTGAGAGCCAGTAAAATTACAGGCACATGAGACCTAACAACTGTACATCTCAGTGTGACAGGCACAGTGAAATTCGTGTTGACGAAATGCATCTGTTATAGGTAGAGGTTAGTCCAATTCACATCAGGTGGGCCTCGAGATTGTAACATCACAATAACATAAAAAAAACCAAAAGCATTCTGTAGAAATGTTACTATGTCAGGTAGGCAATAAAACTAATCCAATTTTTTTTACAATTGTGTCTTGCATGTTGTTAGGGCAAACATTCTTAATATGCTCTCCTGTGCATTAAGATAAGACATATTGTACCCATTAAGGGGCACTCCCCAAATCACAGTACTATTTTTTCAATGGCTGGTACCATACTAACTCATAAATGTGGAAAACATTCCAGTTCTTTTATTGGATTTTCCTAGTTTGCCAAAAGCCATTCTGTTTGTTTTCCATCCATGATGCAGCGAAACAAGGATGTTGGTGCCTGGTGTTAAGCTTCTGCTCTTGCCTATACCAAATTTTCTAATATTTTCATTGTTGTAGTTGAGTACATCTGCCTTTGGGACATATGTGGCCACAAGACCCCCATCTTCAAAGAAATGGTCCGTCACATAAATTACCATGCATACCACACAAAGCTGATGGCTGTGGGGTTCAACGCGAGAGCCACATTGAAGCTGCTCCGCTGTAAGAAGGACTCCACTAAGAGAAATCAATTGCCTCCATTGAAGGGAGACCATTGCTGTATGTGGACTGGATGTGACCAAGGATATGATTCTATACAGGTAAAAGTCCTGCAAGGGATATTGTTAACAATGTCAATAACTAGGATTACAATACTGATTCATTCATCATACATCCATCAGATCATTCTGAGCTCAAAACGGGGGCCCTGTCCAGTGAAATCTTACCAAATTTCAAGTAAAGGGGGTGGGAAGGTCATTAAAAATCTCATGTTAGCTTTTTAACTCAAAGTATATACATTATTATTAGTTATTACACATATTGTGTACTCTACTGGTACTCTGTGTGTGTAGTGGTCTATTGTGATAAATTTTTCGAATCATTCTACAAAAACATACAAAAAGCTTTGTTTCAGAAAATTGCATGTTGTCCATAGCTCATTGTTGTTTTTAAAAACGTTTGGTGACTCTCTCATCTCATCTGTAAATTTCATTGGTTTAAATGCCAGTACCCTGCCCCTCTACTGTGTGGGCCGTAAATCTATACTCTATACTATACTAATATTATAAAGCGGAAAGATTTGTATTTTTGTAAGTAACAAATAAACATATAACTACTGGACTGATTTGAAAAATTCTTTCACTATTAGAATTCTACATCATCCCTGATGAACATACACTGTAGAATATATTTAAAAAATATGTTAAATAACCGTGCAAAGCCGGGGCGGGCCGCAAGCTTAGCAAGCTTGAAACTTAAGTAGAAAATCTGTCGCTATGCACCTAACGGTGTGTTTCGGCAGCAATCCATGAGAGCCAGTGAAATTACAGGCACATGAAACTTAATAAATATGTCTGAGTGGCGAGGCAAGGTGACGAGTGCAGTGCAATTCGTCACTAAGTCTTGTTTCGACCATAGACAAGATTGTGTATGGAAACTACTACTTATTTAATGTTTTTGTGTAGGGTTTCTGGAAACACTTTGTGAATTTTTGCGGCTCATCATTTCTGATCAAGTTCTAGCGATCGTTAAAAGTTTTTGTTGACTTGTGGTTTTAAAATGCTACTATTTGATCTGACGAAGATTTGGCATTTACTAGGAAACTAAGTAAATGATAACAAATATTATTGATATTCCACAAACTGTCGTAAAGTGAACGCTTTGTGATGTATCGTTCATGTATTAGCAGCAGAAGTCCAACATGGACTTTACGCTTTTAAACATAAAAAAAACAGATGCAGTTGTCGCCAATAGAACTTTGCCATCCTACTTTTTTATTTTTACGAATATGCGACGAGCATGCTTGACACCTAAAACGAAACTGACCCTCCAAGATCGTTCTCGGTGACGGCATTGGTGAATAAGCGCTCTAAATGTGACCTCAATTCCCAGAAACTTTTATTATTGTGAGTGCATCTTATGGGGGCGTCCATTAATTGAGGTGATTTTTATAAAATTTTAATGTGATGTGGTTTGAAACACGTACAACCGTACGCCATTTGGCAAACGCACGCCTGGCTAGCTATCACCTTCTTAACCGTGTGTACCGGCAGCAATCCTTGAGCGACAGCTACTTTTTTGAAGTAATTATGGCCGAGCGGTAATAGCTATGGACTGCCGTGTCGCAGGTCCTCTGGTTAGATCCCCACCGCCGGCTTGAGCTTCACCGCATGGTGGAAGGGCATTTAGTGATTGCCCGCCTGGCTAGCTACCACCCTCAAGTAGAAAATCTGTCGCCAAGCACCTAACGGTGTGTTCTGGCAGCAATGCTTGAGAGCCAGTGAAATTACAGACACATGAGACTTAATAACTATGTCTCAAGGTCATTTTGCGAACGCACGCCTGTCTAGCTATCACCTATATATTTTAACCATGTGTACCAGCAAGCAGCAATCCTTGAGAGGCAACTCCCATTCTAGTCTGAGCCGGTTTGCCAGCTACAATCTAATCATCACTTATTATCAGGTGACATAGTAGTTAAAGCCTGGCTTATATAACAAAAAAATCCATTGGTATTCCTTACCTTGTCCCTGTTTACTAAATTTCATGATCCCAACTTCATAACTATAGGACTTTCATACAAACTTACAGCCCCAATTCCACCCCTTTATGAACTATTTACCTGCCAAATTTTTACTTCATAGGTCCTGTAGATTTTAGAGATTTCGTGTTTTGTCAGTGAGTGACTAAACACGAGTTTCGACAGTGACCTTCCGCTTTTGTCTATATACACATCACTACAATAATAGAAATTTGGCTTATATATATATTTGGAAGCGCTCGTAGCGCAGTTTGCTTAGCTGTTCTTAACCTTACAGCAAAGTTAAGCAACTTCCGCTCGGCCATAATTCCTTCAAAAATGGTAGCTGTCGCTCAAGGAATGCTGCCGGTTCACACGGTTAAGAAGGTGATAGCTAGCCAGGCGTGCGCTTGCCACGTCATAAGTTCTATGGGTGACAGCTAGTGACATTACTGCTGAGCGCTTCCGTGCTTCAGAGGGCACGTTAAGCCGTCGGTCCCGGTTGTCGTCTTAGGATGGCATTTGTTATAGCATAGTGGTAGGATATTTTGCGAATGCCCGCCTGGCTAGCTACACCACCCTCAAGTAGTTCCGGCAGCTGTCCTTGAGAGCCAGTAATTCTAGGTTAGCCTGAACAACATCTTCGACCACATCATCACTTACCGTCAGGTTAGATAGTGATCAAAGGCTTACCTATCAGGAATAAAAAAATATACATAGACTATACCTTCACTGTACCCAACATTCAAAGTAAAACCATCTAATTTGTAAACTTCCAGAAACTGTTTGACCACGTTAAGCAGCACGTAAATTACTCGGAGGACTTTATTTGTTCGTGGGCGGGGTGCGGCGCCACATTCCCGCGCAGGTTCGCACTGATGGTGCACGTGGCGTCCCACACCGGGGAACGGCTCATCGCCTGTTTCCACTGTGGACAGCACTTCGCTAACAACAGGAAACTGCTGGACCATTTGAGACGACAGGTGTGTTTGAAACATTTCAAATAATATATACAGGGTTATTGAAAAAATGCTAACAACCTTTTAGACTAGACTACTCTTTTACTACGAGACTCAAAACTTAAAACAATACGTTTTTCTAGTTGACAATTTTAAGTTTTGTGTCTTGTAGTAAAAGACAGTGTTTTTTTTTTAACGTCTGAAAAATGCATTTACGCATTCTCGTCCACCCCGGTGGGTGCAGCATGAAGGTGGCCGGGAAATGTCGGGCTCGACACCAACTACTCCCACAGCAGCAAGTGCCCCTACCGACTAAATAACCCACGGTGTTCCATCTCTACCGCTTCTCGGCGGGATCGCAGGGACGCTTTAGCATTCAACCACAAACCCGCCACGGTTGTCCGTTGCCGGACCCCTCCTGGGGTGCTACCCCTCACGACGCACCAGAACACATGGCACGTCGCTACCACCCGGGGACCAAGCCCGCAAATGGGCGTCAGACGACCCCGCTTCCGACGCCCAAGGTCCCCCTGCGATGGGTCAGATGAGTAGCCCCGTCGCCTGCTACTTCGGCCGCAAGGATAGGGAGAGCGGCGCCTCGCTATACCGACACTCCTCCTCCCCTGCGGCCCCTCCGCGTACAACACCACAGCCCGCCTCAGATGCGGTGCCGCCCACAGCACCGCAGCGTACACGTTGCCGCTCCATTCTGGACTTAGAGGCAAAGCCCAGTGGAGCGGCCCCTCTGGGGCCAGCCGACTGCCCAAGCCAGCACGGCCCTGGTTCCTCTTCGCTTCACCGTGGGTGACGAAGCCACGGCTACTAAGCCCCACCGCCACGACAAGGCGGGAACCCTTCGGGGTTTAGTAAAAGACAATGCCTACCCAGAGCTAAGAGAGCCCGCCGCGGCAACACTGGACCGTGGACCGCGCCCTTTGAATAGAGTTTTGAGTATTTACATCGAACGAAGTAATAAAAAATATGAAATAATAATTTTCCGACACAAGATACTTGGTGGGGTCGTGCTTATTCCGTCAGGTGGACCTCGTGCTTATTATACAAAACACAAAAAAAAAATTAACACTATTGCATTTAGCGATCATATTTGAAATGCTCGTAGCGGAGCTTGCAAAGTCATACTCACCCAATCGACTAGGTGAAGCAACTTTTGCTGCAGTCATTATTCGGATGTGTGACCGTCACTAGACATCGCTACGGAGCGCTTCTGTGCTTCGGAGGGCGCGTTTACCCGTCGGTCCCGGTTGTTGCCTTAGGATGGCAGTCGTTACAACACGGTGGTAATATTAGGTATTTTGCGAATGCCCGTCTGGCTCAAGTCTAAAATTTGTCACCAAGCTAACGGTGTGTTCCGGTAGCTGTCCTTGAGAGCCAGTAATTCTAGATTAGACTGAATTAGCATAATTCACCGTCAGGTGAGATAGTGGTCAAAGCTTAACTATCAAAAGTTAAATTTTTACATACATATTTATTATTATTATTATATGGCGACCTTTGCCTTCACATATATCGAAAACGTGACAAGTTAGGGTTTATTATTATTTAACAAGTTTTATTTTTAAGTGCCCTCTTGTCCTCTACCCGAATATAATTCCTTCATGATGTGCGGAACTTTGAAAAAAAAGAACACGTAAAATGTCGGCAGGTCGAGTTGCCACATATGTCTATCCCCTACTACTTTCTACTGTCACTTTCAGTAAAGAAGGGGTATATAGGCAAACTAAACTCTTACTTAACAAAACTCTGCTACAAACTTTTAAAAAATGCTTCCATAATCGTGTTTGTCGCCGTTTAAAAGAATCAGCATTTAAGGCTCAGAAAAATGCATTCGCGCCATTTGCAGACTAGAATCAACAAAGTCCTGTAAGCCGTATTTTAAAATTATTATCTTCTCACTCTTCCGTCTATGTATATTTATGAAGCAGCGATTCTCATGAGAAATAATCTATCTGACTATAAAACATTGGAAACAAAACGGTATGATAATATAGTATGCGCTCAGAGACAATATAATATATAATAAATTACCGCAATCCATAAAAGAGGCAAAGAATATTGACATATTAAAATTGAAATTAAAGGACTCTCTTACTGATAGGGTTTATTATACTATTGATGAATTACTTACAGATAAATTATAAATTTATTATTGACATGTGTAATATATTTTTGTAAGCAATGAAATGACATGGTAATAATAATTTGCTAAACTAAATTAGATGAATAAACTAGATATTTGCATGTTTAAGGTTTAAATGTAGAGCACCAAATTATTTAAAGTTAAGACCTTGTACCTACATTATGGCAAATAAATAATTTGAATTTAATTGATAATGTATTATAATGTATAATGTAACAGAACGTGAACCCGAACAGTCCATGGGAGTGCAGCATGTGCGGGCTGAAGTGCGCGACGGAGTACCTGCTGCACGAGCACTCGCGGCTGCACGTGTCGGCGTTCGCGTGCGCGCTCTGCGACATGTCCGCGCAGGGGCCCGCCGCGCTGGCGCAGCATATGCGGTACTAACTATATACATCATTATTATAATATATTCTAGGTTAGCCTGAACAACATCTTCGACCACATCACTTACCATCAGGTGAGATAGTGGTCAAAGGCTAATATATATGGCATAAAAAAAAAATATCTTATTATAAAAGTATTACATTTGTTAAACACACACTTTTTAATATGAGCTGATTTAATAAGATTTTACTGTAAACAATGTACAAATATTATACATAGGCTATTATAGACCTATGTCCCAAAGTTTGTTACATATATGTTGTATAGATGTTCTGTGCGTGAATGAGACGAAGCGGAAAGGATGTAACACCACCAAACAGATCCTATACAGCACTGTGGTCGGGAGTACCGGGGGGTGTATTTTTAGGAGATTTTAATGGATGGGTAGAAATAAAGCGAAATGGATATGAAAAGGTTCTTGGTGCTTTGGGGATGAACAAGAGAATGAGAATGGACTAAGTTTGCTAGATATGTGTCTGGAATGGAATCAGTCAAACACAATGTTTGACCACAAACAGATCTATTTGTATACAAGGAAAGGAGATTCAAGAAGTAGGTATGATTGATTTGTGATTGTGGATGAAAGGCTGAGGACGAAAGTATTAGACACTCGTGCGTACCGCGGAGTCGGCATCGATACCGACCACTACTTGATGGTAACACGTGTAAGTGGTATTTTTAAACGATAGCGACACCGAGTGCGTGCACCTACAAGTGTGAAATGTTTGGAATGAGTGAAAGTTGAAAATTTGCAAGAGAAGGATGATAAAAATGAGTATATAATTAAGTTGCAAGAAAGGTTTGATGGTTAGGAAGAAATTAAAGAATTATTTTTGTCTTGTTTAGTAAATGAAGGGATGTGAGCACCATTTGCACATGTCTGATCGTTTTGAAATTTATCAAGTTATTATTTCATTCAGGGTTTAAGTCATAGTTAAATGTTATCTTTGAAAATCATCATGATATTTGTGTTGATAAATATCTTCGAAAAAGGAACCCAAAGAAAAGTCATTCTATTGGCTATGTAGGAAATAAATTCAGCCAAATTTTCTCTTACCAAAACGTTCTAATTAGCTAAGCCATCAAAAAGTAGTTTATAGTGATGGGACATAATAATGTACAAATTTTATCGATATCGATACTAACGATATTTTATTGACATAATATTAACGTGGTAATACATAAATAAACATGCCCCATCTGGGAGTAACCCTTAAGGTAAAATAGGAGTCTGGGGCAATAGACTGCTCGATGGATCGAACTTTGTCCACGTATGGTTGCTTAGAGTAATTAGCATAAATGATAACAAAGTTACTTTCACTTACAGTATTTTACCCAACGAATCGTACAATCTCAAAGAAAAATGATACAATCTATTATACTACCCTCTTGTAAGTCTTCTGTTCTTAGTAATTCTGGGAGTACTTTACATTTCATTCATAAATGGACGATATAGTCCACGAGGATGCCAAGGGCATAAATATAACTGGTATGTTGTTTTGAGGAGCCGTCAAGGCAGGACCCAATACTCATTGAATTCGTTACCCTTTGGAGATGAAGAAGTCTAGTAAGTCAGAGATTAACCTATCACAAGTTTTCTTATTGCTGGTAGGTTAGCACATGCTAAGATCAGAATATCACTTGATATTAAGTGATGATGTTTAACGGCGGTAATCAGGCTTAACCTTGAATGAGAACTGGCTCTCCGGGTCAGATGCCGGGATGCCTGTTAGGTGTATAATTACTTTTAGGTATAAAATTATACCCCGTTGCGTAGAGCCTGGTTAGAATTGCACCTCCCCATATCATCCCGTGGGTGTCGTAAAAGGCGGCTTAGGGAAAAATACTGGAAGGTGGGCAGCAGCACCTTCTAAAGAACTGCTATCTAACGCTGCGATCCCCAAGCCGCCTGCCAAGCGTGGGGATTAAGGCAAACACCCCCTTAATAGGGGAGGCTGTGTTCAGCAGTGGACGATCCGGCTGATACAGTATACAATTATTATTTAGTATATACATGAAGCAATGGTAAATGACTAGGTACTACCGTGCCGCAGGTCCGTGGTTCGATCCCCACCGCCGGCTTGGGCTTCACAGCATTGTGGAATGGCATTTTGCGAATGCTGGCTAGCTAGCACCTTCAAGTAGAAAATCTGTAAAAAACTTACAGGAACTTACCAACTGTATGTCTTAGGGTGACGGGTGCAGTGCAATTCGTCACATGTGACAAAATGCATCTGTTATCGGCAGAGGTTAGTCTGCTTAACATCAGGTGGGCCTCGTGCTAGTTCCGTTACAATCACATAAAAAGATGTATAACTCATAGGCAAACATTTGAACACTATCTCACCTGATGGTATGTGATGATGCCCCCAAAGATGTCGTATATCAAAGTTTTGTCCTATTCAGCTAAAATATATTAAATAATTATTACAGATACAGACATCTGTCGGCAGCAGAAACCAGAACTCACGCGTGTGATCAATGTGATTATAGGTAAGTAACAGAACATTGTTTGCCAACAAACACAATTCAGGTCGAAGTGTCAGCGACGGGCAGTACAAATGTCAAACCATTTTAGACTTTGTTCTCATCACTATAATGTTGATAAAAGACTTCAAGGTGATTGGCTGCTTATGGTGCGACTTATGATATCCTTTCAACCGATACTGTGCATTGTAGCGATAGAGTTAAAGTCGAAAATAGTTCGACAGTAAAACTATCGGCCGCAGGGCTGCCACTCGCTGCGACTTCTGTGTGAATTGAGGCTGAATCTGATAGTACTAAAAGATTGATTTATATATTTATTTGCTCCTATAAAATTCTGCGTGGTTCTCACACATCGATTCAGTAATATTCAGTACATTATTTAAATTAATGTAACTGTTTAGGTTAGAACTCGTGTGGCAGGGGCATTTAATTGTGTAATTTTAGTATAATGAATGTAAGAGTCAGGAAGACTGAATATGTTATGCATATATTGCGTGTAGCAAGATGTGAGTGTTTTTTGTTTGTTTTTAGCTGATAGGATAGCATTTACCACTATCTCCCCTGATGGTAAGTGATGATGTGGTCGAAGATGTTCAAGCTAACTTAGAATTACTGGCTCTTAAGGACAGGTGCCGGAACACGGCATTAGCACCTAAGTGCTTGGTGACAGATTTTCTACTTGAAGGTGGTAGCTAGACGGGCGGGGCCTACCACCATGAGACAACAACCGGGACGGACTGAGGGCACGGACCGTGCCCTCGGAAGCACGGAAGCGCTCAGTAGTAATATCACTACCGGTCACCTATCCAACTCATGACCGCGGCGGACGTTGCTTAACTTAGCAGATCGCTAAAGAACGGTTAAGCAAACTTCTCTACGAGCGCTTCAAAATGTGGGTCTAATTCTAAAATTGCACCCCCATATTTTGTCGGAGTCGTAAGAGGCGACAAAAGAAAAAATACCAGATGATGGGCAGCAGCGCCTTTTGAATACTGCCATCTTGCAAGACGCCTGCCAAGCGTAGGATGGCACACTAGGGAAGCCTTTATTCAAGGGTGGACTTCATAGCTGTGGATGATGATGATGAAGCTGTGAGTACTAGGAAGACAGCTAATACAATATTTATTATTAGAGTCCGGTTTATTAAAGAAACGAATCGAAGATGGCACTGCAAATTATTACATCTCACTTCCACATTTGAATTTTTTTCACTTGAGACATAAAGCTGGAAAGGAATCTTTGAGGAAATATTAATATAATTTGTGCCCAAATAAGGAAATTAATGTTTTTACGTGGGGCACGTTTATGACGCATCTATGTCAAAGTGTACAGGGCGTCGCCGTCTGTACATAGTTACACGTAAATTTACTGTTTCGAGAATATACTTCGCCAGTTTTTATACAGATACGTACCTACAATATAGATAATATAGGTTGCTACACCAAGCAGAAGTTTGCTACTAATTGCACTAAGTTTTTAGACATTTAATTCTTGCTGCAGCTTTCATACATACTATCAAGTACTATAGTAGCAAAATAAATGTATTTTCTTTCTCTTTCTTTAGAATGATGCACCGAAATTGAGACTGTCTTATAATGTGCAGGCAAGATGTAATGATTTCCAGCGTCATCTTCGATTAGTTTCTTTGTTAAACCGTGTTACAACTACTGCACCAATCCAGGAGTATCACCACTGATTACTAGCGTTGTCACTACAAGGTGGAGCCTCGCTTATTCTTTGATTATATATGTATATTCATAAGCCCAAATGTACCCAATAATACCTAAGTGTACTTACTGTTGTTGTATTTCACGAAAGCGCGTGTGTTTTTGAATGTTATAGTTGTCGTGTACTTCTTTTATTTATAGCGGACAGGCTAGCCTTTGACCACGTTATCACCTGATTGTAAGTGATGATGTGGTCTAAGATATTATTCAGGATAACCTAATATTACTGGCTCTCAAGAACAGCTGCCGGAGCACACAGTTAGATGCTTGCGACAGAAAAATATGCCCATTAATATAGTGCGTGTGCCTGGCTGTACATGCTTGCATTTTTGTGTGTAAAATTACACAACTAAAATCCGCACGCAGTCGTGATTTCCAACAACTATATCTGAAATCGAATAGATTATATACAAAGTATCCGTCTAGAGGTGAACCTCCTAGCAGTTGGTAGGTAGCTGTAGAAGATAACGCACTTGGACGCGCCGCACGCGACGAATTCATTCGGAAATGCAGGTAGTACGAGTTGGATATTAGCGTGATCCTACTGTTGAAGACGCATATCATTTTCTTCCGCAACAAACCGCGTAACATACATTCAAAAATAAACAGGCGATTGAGAACCTCGCCCTTTTATATTTATGTTCTTAAAGAACATATTCTGTGTTAAAAACTGCACTGCTCAACGCAAAACCCGTAAAATCTCTTTTAACCAATTGGCATCGGAAATAATGATAACAATAGATTTCATTCATAACGCCGGGGTCTAATTTGATAACAACGAGTTAAACTACAGTGTACAGAATTCGTTGTACTTAGTGTATTTTTATTCAATTTACTTATATTTAATATTATTACAGAGCTGTAACTAAATGGGACCTCCGCAAGCACATCCTAACCCACAAACGGAAGAATAAACGCAAACGCACGGACAGTGATCCAGACTTAACTGACGAAGACGATGCCTCGCAACCCAAGGCCAAGAAGAAAGAACCCAGGAAATACGCCTGTCATTTGTGCCCCGAGAAAAAAATGAAGGTTTTCACGCGGGGCACGAAGTTGACCACGCATCTAGTCAAAGTGCACGGGGCGCAGTGGCCGTTTGGATACAGTCGGTTTAGGTTAGTATTGATACTTTAGTAATCATTCACCAAACTAAAGCCAAAAATGAAGTCCAAGGATATACGTCCGTAATTTGTGCCCAGGTAAGAAAATAATGCTTTGGGGCACGTTTATGACGCGTCTATGTCAAAGTGTATTCGCCGTCTGTAAATAGTAGGTTTGCCTGTAATAAGTTCACTGTCCCGAGAACATCTTTCTGCAGTTTTTAACAGAGTACCTACAATATAGATTGTTGCACCAAGCAGAAAGTTACTTATTGCACTAAGTTTTTAAACCTTTAACTCCTGCTGCAGTTTTCATACATAGATAGTATCAAGTACAATTATTATAGAATGATGTACCAAATAGAATGTGACTTTTTTATACCTGACAGGCTAGCCTTGGACCACTGAGATAGTGGGGGCCAGGGGGCCAAGTCTGCTAACTACATGTTCATATTTAGCATGAATTCATTTAAGATTCATACAAGACAGAATCGGTAGTCTGCTGATCCCTTATAAATATATGAATCTAGGCTGGTTTGACGATATTTCTAACAAAAAATAAAAAGAGAAGAGTAAGGTAATTCAGAAATCAATTTCGTTTTTATTTATTATTATTATTTCGTTTTGTTTTCATATGAAACCTTCATTGAGATTGAATCAATATTGACTCGATATGAACGATATGAAGTTACTACCAAAACTGTCAAAATTGAGCAGGCCGAGTCCATTATAGATTCATATTGATTAGCAGACTTGACGCCCTAATGGTAAGTGATGTTATGGTCGAAGATGTTGTTCAGGCTAACTTAGAATTATATTTTTACAAATTATTGGAGAATATTTTTTTTTTAACCCTCGGGAGGGAATCGAACCCACGTCCTCTGATTTCGCACCGGATTCCTAAACCACTCGGCCACCGGGGCACGCTATTTCTATTCGAAATTTCGTGCTCTAATTGTATTATTATAACAGTTATAGGGGACGGAGCGCAAATAAAATAATTGTGATCCAATAATTTGTAAAAATATAATTTTCGCTTAGCACGCGATAGTGCTTGTAATTATATTTAGAACTTAGAATTACAAGGTCTCAAAGACACATGCTGGAACACACCGTTAGGTGCTTTGCGACAGATTTTCTACTTGAGGGTGGTAGCTAGCCAGGCGGGCATTCGCAACATGCCCTATCACCAATTTTTTTTTTTTTTTTTTATCGTTGGGAAAACGTCTTACGCGTACCACGCGGCTTCTTGAGGGGCGTGGGGCAGAGGCCGCGTGGTTATGTGGGACTCCCCGGGCATATTGCCCGGTATACCCACTAAAAACCCAGCGATGAGCCCTCGGCGTCTGTGTGGGACGGCGCGGGTTCGCTGTAGCATTCTACCGCAGCCTCACCGACGCTATTCATTGCATTCTGTATTGGCCCGCTTTTGGTGGGCCTAGACCCAACACAACTTGTGATCCCCAACTCACACACAATTCGTCTAGGGTGACGAATGAAGGCACGCATAGCGGCGCCTTCTCCGGCCTAGTCTCTTTTTTCGAATCGGGTCAGCGAGTACATTCTCCTCCCTGAGCCGCTCCGCAGCCTCCTTTTGTGATATGATATCTTCACAAACGGAGGCCATTGCTGCCCAGCACAGCTCGCTGCCGAGCATGGCATTCACCAGGCTCGGCAGCGAAAGGTCATTACCGACCTCCACTGTCAGAGTGCGCCTTTGGGATTCCCGTGCGGCACACTCCTGCACGGTGTGGCGCGCCGCACTCATGACAGGGTTGTCTCCCGGCTTGCAACCCAACATGCCCTACCACCATGCTATAACGACTGCCATCCTAAGACAACAACCGGCACCGACGGTTTAACGTGCCCTCCGAAGCACGGAAGCACTCAATAGTAATGGTGACATTACTACGGAGTTACTAGTGATAGTGGTCATCCATCCAAGTCATGACCGCGGCGGACGTTGCTTAACTTATTATATTGCACCGAGTGAAGACAGTTTAATAGTACTGCCGCTATGTCATTGATAGGATAAAGACTTCTTTTTATCGTAAAAAAAGTATTGGCTGTACTTTTATAAGATGTTATCCACTCTTACCAACTTTTTCGTTTGATACTGAGAATATCTAGTCATGAAAACACTAAAACTTCCAGATATCAAATCAGCGAAGACGGCATGTACCGGCTAACAACTACACGCTACGAGGTTCTAGAAGTTTCGAAGAAGATTGTCGACGGCTACAGCGGCCCTAAGGAATCTCTCACGAACAACCTCGAGTTCACAATCAAACAAACGTCAGAAGCTACCGAAACTACGCCTAGAAGCTTCGAGATCGTTCTCAAGAAGGATGCGGATAGCAAAGTGAAAAATGAGACTGAAATTACCATCGAAGAGAATCCAGTGGAAATAAGTATGTGTGATGTCGATGAGAAAGGTAACATTATCAAATGTGAAATTTTAAATTCCGATGCAATTTATAGATAACATAATATTTATGAAGGTTATGTACTTAATTTCGGTGTAGTTTTTACAATTCTTGACTTGTTTAGAGGCCTTGTTGGTACTTGTGGGTACGGTCGCTTTGAGATCATGAGTTTCATAGTTTGGAATTAAGCCTGATGGATGGCAATAGGCACGCTCTAAAAGCTATTACATAGGATCGAACGTGGGTACTCAGATATCTCTGCCTACCCCATAAAGGGTACAGTTTGATGATATATTGAAGTTTTGAGAACTTTGAATTTAATAAATGTTTTCATGTATCGAGTTGAAAGAATTTGTGTCATTGACCCCACAACTAACGAACCTACTCTCTATCTTCTAACGAACCTATTTCACTTTCACTCAACAACAACGATTCATATATGTTTTTAAGCATGAAATAATTAAGTTTTTAACAAAATTACAGAGTTGTTGGATTGATGTTAATGGTTGTTGCTGTAATTTACGAATATATGATATTTGATGCTATTGAAGCTAAGAGTTGATATGTTCTAAACAGTGAAAAATAACGCCTAAAGGGAGAATTGAATATGATACTACACTAACGTACTTTAGTACTAAAACATTACTAACGTACTTTAGTACTAGAAACATTTAGTTTTACACTACGTGTAAAACTAAATGTTTCATAAAAGATTATTCATTTTAATTACTGGACCTATGAAAATGAAGTTATTCTTTAGATTTTATAAACTTGGTGCTCTGCTTGCTCACACAGCTGTAGTAGCTTGAGGCACTTGAAGATATTTTTATGGATCAGACTGTTACTTAGGTTTTCAGCTAAACCTACTGAAAACTATAACATACATAAAAATAAGTCATTGACTTAAAAAACTTTCGCCATACTTTGGGAGTCTGGGAGGTAATGTCTCTACAATGTGTAATGCTAATTTAAATATTTTTTTAATATGTTTACTGAAGTTATGTTATCCAAGTATACGATAGTATCTTATTTGATAAGTTTAATTGTGATATCATGAATAAAATGTATATTTTCAAAACATTGCCAATTTTTTTTTCCAGGCGAGTTACTATTGTTTTTTCCTATATATTTCTCTAAAAAAGCCCGGTGGATGCTTCAATTCAATTGGGCGGTGTCACACTTCCATTTACTGAGTTGTTCCTCTGTGACTTTTAAATATTTTATCTGTTTTAATATTGTAATGTTTGCAATAACGGATGCTTGGCTAAAGGGGTAGATGGACGTGGGTTCGGTTCCCGCATATGACTATAATTTTTTTCTCTCGTAAATTTGTAACGTAATTCGCCAAGCAGGTGTTATTGCAAACATAACAATATTAAAATTGTAAGGTTGCGTCATCATTTACAAGTTTAAAACCAATTGCAAAATTGGTCTTGTTTGTAGTACAACGCAAGTTGAACTATAGGTGTCGCTCCATCCCTATACGATGGTTGAAGAACGAGAGCAAGAACTAGAGTTATGAGTCATTGTGTCATGTTAGCTCAATTGGTTCGAGCATACCCCGGCTAAAGGGGTGGATGGACGCGGGTTCGAATCTCGCACTATAATTTTTTATCTGGTAAACTATAATTTTTTCTCTAGTAAATTTGTAATTTTGTATTACTATCTATGTATCTAGGATCCAAAGAATGTCTATATTCAAAACGTCTTCAAAATTCTTGCAGCTGGAGTTAAATGGTAACAAGCGCGCATGATTACATATATTAGCATTTATAACGGCTTTTTCTGCCTCGCCCTGCTATTATGTGGAACCAGCTGCCATGTAAAAATTCCAAACCGATACGACTTAGGAGCGTTCAAGAAAAGAGCATATTCCTTGTTGGAAGGCCGGCAACGCATCCTTGTGACTTCTAGTGTTGCGGATGTCAGTGGGCGATGGTGATCACTTACCACTACATGAGCCGCTGGTTTGCTTTCCTTATCAACGCGGTAATAGTCTAGTCTGGGAAATATCAAAGGACTTCCGCGCAAGGGTCCATGGTGGAATACATCACGAATTCCGTTGTGGTCTTGAGCTTCACCGAATGGTGATAGGGGATATACAAATATATAGATAGCATTTACAAATGCCAGTCTGGCCACCCACATTATCACCCTCAAGTTTAAATCTATCGCCCAGGACCTAACGGTGTGTTCCAGCTGATATCCTGATCCAGTAATTCTAGGTTAAGCATGTAACACTTTCGGCCACATAATCAATTACCATCAGGTAAGATTGTAGTCAAAGGATAGGTTACGCTTAAGCTATATAAAAAAACCTATATAATTTACCATAAACTCTAAGAACAACACTAGGGAAAATATTTTAAATTTCGAATGACTCCGTAATCACTGCTCACATTGTTTAGAATGTTCATGATAGAAATCTTGACATTTCTCAATGAATACGTAGCATTAAAAATGCAAAATCAACAATTTATTTATAACCATAACCATTAAAAAAAGTGTAGGTGTCATGTGCTTAGTTAATCAGTTCTCAAAGCCCTAATTTCTTAAAACTGTCAATTAAACGTTCTGCCTCTCTGAACCCTGATTCGACTGCGCCGTGCACAGCGGTGTGCCTTCGATGTGAAGTAGCTTCTCCCGCGAAGCAAACGACTGGGAAGTCGTTGCCGTGGTATAGAGGTTCGCTAAGTAAGATGGCGCCGTCACCGCCATTTTGTTCCGTCGCTACGCTTCGGTATGCGTATGCGCCGCGGGCGAGCGGATTTGACGCCCATTGGGATCTGAAAAAATTAACATGTAGGTAGATTACCTTAAAGTTTATAATATGTGAGTGAAGGTTTTGAAGCAGTGATGACTCAGTGGCATTGGCTATGGATTGCCGCGCAGCTGGTCCATGGTTCGAATCCCGCCGCGGGCTTGAGCTTCACCGCATGGTAGAAGGCATTTTGCGAATGCCCGCCTGGCTAGCAACACCCTGATGAACAAAAATCTGTCGCCAAGCACTTAACGGTGTGTTCCGACAGCTGTCCAAGCCAGTAATTCTAGATTAAGTCTTTTAAAACCTTCGACATCGTCACTTACCATCAGGCGAGATTGTGGTAATAGGCTTACCTAAAAGCAATAAAAAAAGTGAGAAGACCATGTAGGTGAAGTTAATGTAGCTTTCACGGTGGTAATCTTTCTAACACTGATTTATTGTATAGCAATAACTGTTGTTTATGGATAGACAGATGTATAAGCAAATGAGACCCATTCGGGAATATACCGCCGTTATAGTAATATTGAAGTATTTCTATTTTTATCCGAAATAGACAAGTATTTTACTATATACGATGCACCTGATGGAAAGTTACAATGTAGTCGAAGATAGAGCATGCTTGCCTAAGAGGAACCCTGCTCACTCTAGACTTGAGGACTTTTAAGTTATTATCAGTTCACATTATAAAAGTGGATGTGAAATAGCTTATATATGGGATTGTGACGAAAGAGACTCGAGGCCCACCTGATGTTAATCTATAACCTCTGGCTATAACTTGCGTTTCGTCACAAGTGACGAATGGCACTGCGTCTAGCACCCTGATATATACAGTTGTTAAGTATTATGTGCCTGGTATTTTACTGGCTCTCAAGGACTGCTGCCGGAACACACTGTTAGGTGCTTGGCGACAGACTTTCTACTTGATGGTGGTAGCTAGCCAGGCGAGCATGCGCAAAATGCGTTTCTACCATGTGGAGAAGCCGCGGCGGCATTGGGTTCGAGCCATGAATCTGCGGCACTGCAGTCCATAGCTATTAACGCTTGCTTATCATTGCTTCACAATCACTCATAGTTGTATTGGTAATAAATTTGGTCTGATTGCCTTATTTTAGATTGATTAGTATTTCTTAAACGTTCTTGAACTAAATTCATGTTTAATTACACTTTCGGGTCTATTGCGCGCACAAATGGTCCACATTAGTTGACTAAAATCGAAGTTGCGATCAAGTTACAATTATTTACAATTACAGGCACATGAAACCTAACAACTGTACGTCTCAGTGTGACGGGCACAGTGCAATTCGTCGTTGAAATGCGTCTGTTATAGGCAGAGGTTAGTCCACTTAACATTAGGTGGGCCTCGGGCTTGTTCCGTCACAATAACCTAAAAAAAAAGAAAATTACATCGATCCCCTTCAGACCCACCGTACCCTAGTGGTGGATCTTTTAAAATCGTGGTCACGAGTTGATTTATTGTCGGGGTCGTTATGAAAACAATACATACCTGACAACATTCTTAACCGAAGACACATTGAAATTCTTCCTCAGCACTTCACTCAGGAGTTTATTGACTCCCACGTGCACTTCAGCCAGGCTAACCTTCTCCATGGCCTCTGCCCCTTTCCCATACAACCAAGCTAGCAAGAGATTCGGCTGGTGAGCCACCGTGTCCAGAGCAAATATCTCAGTTATCCATTTCTGGTCTTCGCTAAATTTGGCTTTGTCGGCGTCAGTCCACAGGATAACAAAACTGACGGGAGTCTTGGGCCACCAGGGCTTGTCGAATTCGATGTAGATTTTGTCGAGCACTGCTAGCTGAAGGGTGTTTATAATGTTTATTTTGTTAGCCGGAAGTGGTGGGTTGAAGAGCGCTGTATGTCTGAAATATGGAAAGCATTCTTGAATATCGTGGAAGCCGCTTTAAAAAGAGTTTCGTATACTGACTTGTCCTGTACATATTTATATTCTAGAGGCTGCCAAATTTGTAAAAATGCATCCAGAGCTATTTATTACAGGTAAAGAAATGTTTCCCAGAAACACTCTGAATTCAGACAGAATTGCTTTGCCAATTGTCAAAGACATTATTATATAAAACAATAATTACGTTATGTATATAACGTAATTATTCTCAACCGATCAGCAAAGTTAAGCAACGTCGCGCGCGGTCATGAGTTTAATGGGTGACCGCTAGTGACATTACTACTGAGCGCTTCCGTGCTTCGGAGGGCACTTTAAGCCGTCGGTCCCGGTTGTTGTCTTAGGATGGCAGTCGTTATAGCATGGTGGTAGGGCATTTTGCGAATGCCCGCCTGGCTAGCTACCACCCTCAAGTAGAAAATCTGTCGCCAAGCACCTAACGGTGTGTTCCGGCAGCTGTCCTTGAGAGCCAGTACCTATAGGTTAGCCTGAACAACATCTTCGACCACATCATCACTTACCATCAGGTGAGATAGTGGTCAAAGGCTAACCTATCAGGCATAAAAAAAAAAAATGTATCCAAGGTAAAATTCCGGAAGGTGGGCAGCAGCGCCTTCTGAGGAACTGATATCTTAAACTGCGATTCCCAAGACGCCTGCCAAGCGTGGGGATTATGAAAAATACCCCCTTAATAGGGAGGCTGTGTTCAGCAGTGGACGATTCGGCTGATACAGTACAGTAGAATATTCACTTCTATAACTTGCTTTTCTTTCTTTTACCTTTCCTTCAAAACTCCGATAGGTACAGTAACGATAACGCTCATAGCTGAGTACAAGCTGCCATCTGTACATATCACTTGCACAAACGGGTTACTGGCATCTTGATCTGGATAGCTGGAACCCCACCTGATGTTTTCTACTTCCTTATTCAGCCGTATCTCTACGGGTATCTTTTTGCTGGGATCTGGGTTTTGTTCTGGAATAGCGAGATATATGTATTAGAATCTGAAATATTAAAGCGATACATAGCAAAATTACTTAATTATAAATAATTTTGCTTTGACTAAATGAAGCAGGATTTGACGAGCAGTTTAACTTTGGTCAAAGGATTATTTTAGCTCTCCGCTCTCCGTAGGACCGGCCTTTGATGGCTTTTATGTATTTTGAATGTCCGTCACCAGGGCGGGGCCACCAACTCCGGTTTGGCTCAAAATTTCCAAAGAGTTACTGCTCCATTTGTTCTACTTTTTGCCCAAAAACTTCGGCACTAAAGATCTGGTAAATTTGAAGAAGATTGGTCGACGCGTGTAGTCTCGTTTTATTATAATTGAGTCTCTATGCTAAAACCAACCGTCACCACCACGGGCCACGTTATTGATGATTTTCCAAACAACCAGAGGTACGATTGCTTATTATTTTCATTGAGTAGTTTTTTGGAGCACTAAAGTTTTACCAAGTTTTGTGTAATTTTGTTGGCTGGATTCAGCTCGTTGGATTGTTCACGCTAAACGAAACGTCACCCTGGCGGTGCCACCTTTTGATTGAAATATCTCGCAAATTATAGAGACACAAATTCTTGTTTTTGGGCACAAATTAGCACAAATGGAGCACTAACTTTTGGAAATTTTGAGCCAAATCGGAGATTATGGCCCCACCTTGGTAACAGATAAATATTTTGAACCGTTATATAGGTTACTATTTGTAATTTTTACATAATATGTTATATTATAACATTTTAAGTGACTCCGAACGCGAAATTCCATTGGCGATGCAAATTTTAAAACAAACTCTTTGTTCGATGTTTATGTCCATTATGAAATTTGCAATAAAAACTAAATATGAAATAATTAAACACAACACTGTATTTAATCTAATTAATCTCTTTAAATAACAGATGCAACTTCAACCCTGCGCCAAAATGGAAAACAGTTGTACTAATGCAATCTAACAAAAATAAAAAAAAAAAATTTGGAACCATAAACAAATAATTCAATACTGATAATTTTTTGACTGAATGTATAAATAAAAAAATACAATAAATAAAAATATAATTATAAATACAATATTTGTAATATACAGTCATCCGGCTGATGATGTTGATGATATTATAAATGAACACACAATAGGGCCCCGTAAAAGAAAATCGATTTTATACATATACATATTTTTTTTAATGTTATTGTGACGGAACAAGCTCGGGGCCCACCTGATGCTAAGCGGACTAACCTCTCCCTATAACAGATGCATTTCGCCAGAAGTCACGAATTGCTCTGCGCCCGTCACCTTGAGACATAGTTGTTAAGTCTCATACGCCTGTAATTTCACTGGCTCTCAAGGACTCCTGCCGTAACATACCGTTGGATGCTTGGCGACAGATTTTCTACTTGAGGGTGGTCGCCGCCTGGATAGGCGGGCATTCTCAAAATGCCCTTCCACCATGCGGTGAAGCTCAAGCCCGTGGCGGAATTCGAACCATGGACCTGCTGCGCGGCAGTCCATAGCCAATGCCACTGAGCCATCACTGCTTCAAATATTTTCTCTATAGCATAAATTGTTGAAAAAACTTAAAGACATGATAGTTGATGCGACAGGAAAGTATTCGTTCTTACCAACAATACATCCAAAATCATCTTATATCCTTTTCCTTTCCAATTGAGCAGGACCTCCCCTTCACAAGGCCAATGTTCCTCTAACCCTCGCAGCGACTTGCCGTGTTTCGGGTCATTCTGACCTCCCAAATGGTTCATTCGTTCATAACTCTCGATAAATGAATTAGTCAGCTGAGGGTTACTTTTTAGGGATGGACTGGAGTTTGCTCTGAAAATAAATGAGTGATGATTTAATGTTTTCAATATTCAATATTCTCAATTTCTTCATATCTCTAATATAAAAGAATAGAGAAATATTTTTTTGTGAAGTCATACAATACCAAGAGAAAACTTCTAGAGTTAAAATGTGTTTTATATATATTATTAAAATATCGACTTCCACAACCGAAAGTTTTTATTTACTTGAATGACGTAGAATATTATTTTGGATGTTTTGATTAAAAAAAATCTTAACTACTGAACCGGTTTTGATAAAACTTAATATATGGGACCTAATTATAAATTTGAAGCATGGCCAACCATACAAAAAAAAATATTCAAAATCAATGTATTATTGGCGGAGTAGTATTCTCATATTTTAATGGAGCATTTGTCATAACCGCCACGTTGCAGCGCACCCACCTTTGTAAACCTTTTAAACCCCAGTTTGTTTGATTTTTAAACTAGCCTGTAGCGGGGACTTAGTAATCTTTGCCTGTAGCGACCTGCGTATCTATATCGAGAAGTCTTTAAAGTTAAGGTTTTGTATTGTTAATTTTGTGAATAGGTTTGTCGGCAAGCTGGCTATTGGCTGTAGAAATGTTTATCTACGAGCCAGAATTAAGACTATTCTAAATCTGCGAGTAATAATCGTGTAAAAATAGTGAATTAAATTTTGTTCTGTAAAATTTCGTGCTTCGAGTTTTTTTCACTCTTGCTATATTTTTTTATGTTATTGTGAAGGAACAAGCGCGAGGCCCACCTGATGTTAAGCGGTATCCTCTGCACTGCGCCCATCACCTGGAGACATACCTGTTAAGTCTCATTTTGCCTGTTATTTCACTGGCTCTCAAGGACTGCTGCCGGAACACACCATGTTTTGGAAGTGAAGTGTTATTATACATATATATGGACATTATGTATGGCGAGTCTTCAGTTTACTTTTACAGTTCTTGAAATCTGTTTCATCGTCATCACTTATCATCGTGTAAGATTGTGGTCAAATGCTAGCCTATCGAAAAGGAAGAAAGATTTTTGAAGCAGTGATGGATCAGCGGCATTGGCTATGGAGTGCCGCGCAGCGGATCCATGGTTCGAATCCAGCCACGGGCTTGAGCTTTACCTCATGTTGGAATGACATTTTGTGAATGGCCGCCTGGCTAGCGACTCCCCTCAAGTAGAAAAACTGTCGCTAAGCTCATAACGGTGTGTTCCGGCAGCTGTCTTTGAGAGCCAGTAATTCTAGGTTAAGCCTGTTAACACCTGTGCCCACATCATCACTCACCATCAGGTTAGGTTGTGGTCAAAAGCTTACCTACCAGCAATGAAAAAAATCTATTCAGAGTAGATAAATCTGTTTCATCGTCATCGTCATCACTTATTATCATGTGAGATTGTGGGCAAATGAAAAGGAAAAGTTTTCTCTATAACATAAATTAAAATAATCAAATTGTTTTGGTTGCGTTATATAATTACCTATTGGTTCCTGTGATTGGTTCTTTTTTAGTAACAATCGCAATACTTACGCATTCTTGACACATTCCAAAATTGACTGAGTAGTTTTCTTATCAGCCCCAACGACCTGATCTCCAAGAGTTTTCACTATATCTTGGCTGATGGTATCAGGGACTAGATCTCCATTTGACAGGACGTAAAAACTGCTGCTTGGATCTGGTCTGCCGAGGAGATCTAAAGGATTAGCTAGCTCGAAAACTATGTTGCCTTCTTCCCCGTGACACCTGGAAAAGATTGTTTAAGTTTTTTTTATTATCTGATGCGTTCTATTTCTATTCTATTGTTTAAAAAACTTCAAATTCATCAACAGTGATAAATTTTGGGCACCAGTGGTGAAGAGCTTCCTTCCCATGTTAATTGTATTGTATTTATATTAGTGAGTGGTGCCCGTGGGGTGCTGGGCTAGAATGTCACGCTTACCATGTGTGTCGTAAGAGGCGACTAAGGGTAACACAAGGTGAGCAGCTGATACGCTGCTAACTGGCTAGTGGAGTTTATGTTGATGTAGATGCAAAGTAAAAGAAAGCTTCAATTATCTTTCAATTTGTAATATTGCGTAGTCACGAAAACCTGAAAAAGGGAGCCTACCTAATTGAGGCTACGCCGCCGACGACAAACCCAGCACGCGCTGGAGGCATGAGGAGGAGTGTCTGTAATCAGTGGCCTCGAAAGACCTGGAGAGGAAGAGAGATTCTTTCTATTTTACGCTCCGTAGAGCGCAGATTGCTCGGAAACGGGGGCGACCTAATCGAGCTCGCACGCCATCCGCCATGATCAGCTCAGTCTTGGGGCATCGGTTAGTGTAGACAGCCGGTCCCCTCGATCAAGGTTATTTCCTCACGGGGTGTGGATATCCTCTGTTTGTCGCCGTCCCCGCACGGTATGCAGAAACACTCAGCATCGCCGAAAAATATGCGTTTTTAATTATCCAAAATCTAAAAGGTTTAGCTTAAATTTAAATATAGTGTTGGCTTCGTTAAGGTTAGATATGTACTAACCTAAATCTTCTACATTTTGTAGAATAACATTTAGTTTGTCGGCAAACCGTCCTCTAGCGAATAGTTTATCGGTAAACGGTACGGAGTCCGTGTAGCAGATAGTATAATACTTTTTTTTAAATACATTGTAATAATCTCACCAAGCAGCTCCAATATCCACAACACCGTCTCCAAACTCCACTGTGCGTATTCTGCCACCGATCCTATCCGCTGCTTCCAATCCCATCACCTTCAGTCCAGCATCGTGCAGTTTACTAATAGCGGCAATTCCGGCCGCGCCGCACCCGATCACTATCACGTCCATTATACGCCTGGTAAATTAGAATATTAAATACACATACATCCATAAGGGCCCGTGGGGTGCCGGGCTAGAATGCCACCCCGCCATCTCAACTCGTGGGTGTAGTAAGAGACTAAGGGTAACATACCAGAAGGTGGGCAGCAGCACTTTTTTAGGAACTGATACTCACACTGCGATCCCAAGCCGCCTGTCAAGCTTGAGGATTATGGCAAACACCCCGTATTGGGGGAGGCTGTGGGCAGTGGACTATCCGGCTGATACAGTACATCCATAAGGCCTCTGCTTCCTGCTCTTATTCAAGGCTTACTAGGGTTGCCATATATTTATAAGTAAAGATAACATTTTCCAAGGTGAAAGTATGCTGCTTGCTAGCCGTGCCGGAGTCACACGTCGTGAGGATTTGACTTCCCAATAACATCTACTCTCGAGATAGATGTACAATCTTTCTTTCTTTGATCAGAATGTGGGTCTATATAGTGGCTAGTTTTGTTTGCACGAGTGGAAATATGAAATTATGGACGTAGGCAATTTTTGGTATGCTCGCTTGGCTAGCTTCCATCCATGACTAGAAAAACTATCGCCAAGCAGCTGATTATGTGTTTATCAGCTGTTCTTGAGGGCCAGTCTCCTGATTATATCTTTGATCAGATCGCTCATCACTTAAGGGAAGCGTCTTGATACCGCTTACAAACGTAGTTTCGTCATTTTTAAATGCCAAGATAAAATTCGGTGAAATTGTTATTGCTTGTTCTGGAGTCTAATTTGTAGATGCTTTTAGTTTCCGTAGAATTATTTGTTATTACAATTATACAGAAAAAAACGTTTTGTATGGTTGATTCTTATTTTCGCATTTATAGGGATAAAATCCAGAAGTAGAAGCAAGAATACCTTGTGGGCCAATCAGTGTGCATAACTATTTGGAATAAATATTCAGTAATGTTTCCTGTAGGCCAGTGGTTCCCAACCAGTGGTCTATGGACCACCGGTGGTCCGCATCAGGAGTCAAAATCTGGACCACGAACGAATGACGAGAGCGGTAGTGGCGCGGGCCGAGGAGCGGAAAATATGGAGATCGTGGAGGAACAGTTACATAAATAAGCTTCGCACCTTTATTTGGAACATTTAGTTATGCGAAATTTCACTACATTAAAAGCAATTGTGTAGGACGAAACGTATTACGCTTCTAAAGAGTTGAATTCATCTACGAATGACGATTGATGAATTCAATCGTTACTTCCCAGGATATTTCGAAACAAAACCTAAAGTTGATCAAAATCGATTTGAAAAACTTTAAAAAGGATTCTAATGAAGTTGCTGAAGAAATCCCGGAAGTACTAACTGATTTCATAATAATAGAAACTTTGACATCGCTTTTGAATTTTTATTCGCTGTAGATTAGAAGTTTTGGTATTAAAAACCAAAGTTCGTAAAATCGCCTTACACTGTTTTTTTCTTTTATTGTTTTCTCAACTACTTATTCATATGAACAATGGTTTTGTTGCTAATAAAGGCCAGAAACCGATTGCGAGAAAGTAATAATTTCCGTGTAGCTCTGTTCAAAATATTAGTCCCAGGATTACTAAACTTGTGCAGAAGATGCAGGCTCAAAAATCACAATTATTCAAAATGTAACTATTTGTCATTTTTCATAAATAATTATAATCTATTCAAATCAATCAAGGTTAATAAAAGATTGGGAACCACTGCTGTAGGCACAATTAAGCATATATATTAGGCCCAAGGACATGTATGCCAAATTTCACTGAGTTCAAACAATTTACTTACAATATGACGAAACTATGTTTTTTTTTTATTGAAAGCGTTATGTAGTCACTTTTTTTTAGTTATGAGGTATGTGATCAAAGATGTTATCAGGTTACACATCCTCAGATACTTGGCGACATATTTTCTATTTTAGGTCTGAGCCTGCGGCTTGACCCTCTGAGATTACACTTTGTATTTTGTCAATGAACACCACGTTACTAGCTCTTTTCACAGCATTATCGCTCTTTTAACGCGCCCCGCTTGTAGGAACGACGACGGCGGGCGCGAGGGGGGCGTGGTTCGCTTGGCCGGCGAGCGCGATGCACGCGATCTCCAGTACGCTGTATTTTACCAAGTGACACGCACGTTGTTATTAAACAGTGAGTCTGTTCGAGAGATATTCTTCATTTGTGTATGGATTATCTCGATTTTAAGGTGAGTCACCTATTTTAAACTCTAGGATGGTTACTTAATAGTCTGTGTGTTTTATTTTTTGTACATATATAGATATTTTAGTGTTTGCATGTTGGAGTGAGGTTTTTGTAGCTTCAGTTGCAGTATTTTTCTCTCTTTGGACTCACCCATGGTAGTCCGACGTGGTTTTTACCACTTATGATCCTATCATGTGAGATCTTTATTACCTTGCAGCCCGTCGGCTCAAGTTAATGACCCAATCGAAGGTCGGCTCAATATAATGAGCCGTCGGCTGAATGTAATGAGCCGTCGGCTCAATACGCTGGGCCGTCGTCTCAGTATGGTAAGCCGTCGGGTTAAAATCTTGACTCTTCGGCAAAATTACTGAAGCAGTCGGGTCGTATTAGATTTGGTACCTTATCCACGAGCTGTCTCGTAAGGCACTATTTTCACATTATTTATGTCATATTTCCTATTGCAGGAGGAAAAATGGCGCTATCTAAGGCTTTCTCAACCTTAGGAGAACTCGCTAGCCTCGAGGTACCGGACGACCAAGAGATTTTGGATCGTCTCATTGAAGTCGTTGATCAAGTTTATCCGGATACATGGCGTGACTGGAATGTCGTTAATTATAGCAAAAAAGATCTTTTTGGCTCAAAAATAGACCCGCAAGTTTTTAATAAGCTCAGGTTTGCTATTCCAACAATATCACTTATAAAAGCTTTTGACTTAGAAACAAGCTCAATCTCGGAAAAGGCTTTTAAGAATTTGAAGCTATCTCTTCTGGACTGGCCTTTCTGGCTCTAATAATAAGTCCGAAACCATTGGCTCTTAAAATACATGGGTCAGCCTCTAATTTGGAAATTTTCATGGCCGCCATCCAGAATATAAAAGACAGTTTTGTATCTAGAGAAGAGGCAGAAAATTTGATATGCGGTGGTAATAATAGAAAAAGACCATCGTCTCAGTCTTTACAGTATAATTATCATAAAAGGCCAAAGAAGACAAGTTCAGATGAAGAGATTAAATGTCTTAAAGAGCAAACCAAATCCCTGCAAAATATGGTGAATCAGTTACTTGGTAACCAATCGTCTTGCAACTACGATCGTAATATATTATTCCAAGACGATATCTTGGATTCGGAAGAAGCCTTGTCGTTGAACGGAACCGAAGAAAATGATGATAGGCCGTTCTCGGAGTTCCGTGCCCCTGATATGGATCTAGACTTACCAGGTGGTAATGAAGATATATTTGATTTCACCCCTTGTGTCAAAGAAGCAGAACCAAAAGTCTTGTCTGCTCCTGTCGACTTGTTGGAGCAAGCCATATCTTGTCAAAGATTTGGTAAGCAGAGTTGGGCAAACCTCCGATATATCGAGGTTAATAAGAAACTCCAGGCAACTCCGGCTTTTACATCCTTATCGGTGAACTCCCAGTTGGCCGGAAAGACGCCGAACTGGGTCCCTTACGAACAGGTCGTTAAGTTCGATCAAACTTTGGGTGCCGTAACACATGGTCTTCTGTTGCACTGGAAACAGTTAAGGGAAGCTCTTTCGAAGATAGCAAACGAGTTAAAATCAAAAACTCTCAATGAAGCTATTGCTAAACATATCACCGGGGCAGAAACTGATTTTAAAAAATCTAGTGACGATATACTTCAATATGTATGTGGGCGTCGTGCTGAGCTTATAGAATTCAGACGTTCTGTTTATAAGCCACCTTCGAAATTCATGCAGAACACACTGCATGCTGTTCCTCCCTCTTCTACACATCTCTTTGAAGATAATGCTTTATCCGATACATTCAAGCAGAATGGCGGTTTTTACAAATTTTTTCCCTCCACCAAGGGCTCGACCGACACTAATTTCAAACGTAAAGGCTACAGAGAAAATTCATCTTTTCAGAACAACCGTCATCAGCAATTTAAAAAAAATAAAAATCAGTCAACCTCATCTGCGTCGTCGTCAGCAAAGAATGGTTTCAAAAAACCGTATGAGGCAAGACCAAACAATAGTTCAAGGGGGGAGCATGGAAAACCTTCTGTTTCGCCTAGAAGACCAACGAAAAAACCCTATTGACTATGCCGGGAAAAATCATCTAGCGGGGCGTCTGAAATATTTTATCCGAAATTGGGAGAATCACGGCGTTCCAAATTACATCAAAAATGTTTTAACAGGCTTGTCGATTCCTTTCAAGCGAAAGCCCCCGCTTATGTCGCCGTCAAAGAAAAATTTAATAAGACTAAAAACCGAAAAATCCCAAGCTATGCAGCAAGAAATTTCGAAACTTCTCCGATTGGGAGCGTTGGAAAAATGCAATCACGAATCAGTTTTCCTCTCGCGTCTCTTTCTAGTCCCGAAGTCAGATGGCAGTCAAAGACCGATACTCAACTTGAAGCCACTGAACCGTTTCATGAACCCGAAACCGTTTCGCCTCGTAAATCATCAAAAGGTACCGAATTTTCTCCAGCGCCACGATTTTTTAGCAAAAATAGATTTATCAAGTGCATACCTGCATGTCCCCATAAAACCATCTCACAGGAGGTTCCTTGCTGTATCATACGACAATCAGTGCTATCAGATGACCGCACTGCCATTCGGTCTATCTGTTGCTCCAGTGATATTTGCTCGTCTAACAAACTGGGTAGCGGGTCTGTTAAGATCAAAGGGAGTTCGAATAATCGTTTACTTGGACGATTTCTTACTGGCATGCCAGGATTTGAGCGTATTAAAAAATCAGATCCAACTGACCATAGAAATTTTGACCGAATTAGGCTGGATAATAAATTGGCAAAAATCAGTCCTGATTCCAACCCACAAGTTAGAGTTCCTGGGAGTTATATGGGATACCAAAAACAATCTCAAATACATCAGTACAAAAAAGGTGAACAAACTAAAAGAAATACTACTGCAGACAAGAAAAACTGGTTGCTGGAGTTGGAGAAAGGCGAAGTCATTACTGGGTCTACTAGTGTTCGCGGCTTTTGTGGTGCCCTTAGGTCTTTTGAATTGCCGATTAATACAGAGAGCTGTAAACAGACTAAATCTACTTCAACCAGACCGATCCCTTACGGTTTGCAAAATAGCTCTTCGCGACGTGGACTGGTGGCTGGCGAATGTGCACAAAAACTCTCCAATCTTCATGAAAAATCCAACTGCCTTCTTGTCAACCGATGCATCCGACTGGGGGTGGGGATCAGATCTCAACGGAAAAACCATTTCGATTCCTTGGGAGGCAACGCAAAGATCATGGCATATAAACATAAAGGAGCTCTATGCAGTTTACAAGTCCATAAAGACGCATATCAAAATGCTGAAAAGTCAGACTATTGTAGTCCAGTCAGACAACCGAACTGTCATCTCCCATATAAGAAGGCAAGGCGGCACAAAGTCAGCAAGTCTATTAAAACTATCGAAACGCCTATTAAACTTATGTCATCAGGCCCATATTGTGATCCAACCACAATTTATCCCGGGGCGTTACAACTTGACAGCCGACAGCCTCTCCCGCAAGAAAAAGATCGCAGAGTGGAGTCTGTCCCCATCTGTCACCACGAAAATATTTCAGCGATGGGGCGTTCCAGACATAGACTTGTTCGCGACGGAAGCATCGGCTGTGGTCCCACTATATGTCAGTCAGGATTTGAAGGACAAGAAAGCAGTATTTACAAACGCTTTCAGTCAGGATTGGAACTTCAATCTAGCATGGGTGTTCCCTCCACCAGATTTAATGCCGCAAGTGTTACAGCATCTGAACAATGCAGTAGGATCATACATAATCGTAGCACCCAAGTGGGAGAAGTCGTTTTGGAGAGTAGATCTTCGGCGGAGAGCAACTACCTCTCCATACCAAATTCGCAACCTTCAACATCATCTGGTAGACTTGACCACAGGGGCTCCTCCTCCCGAAGCAAACAAATTAAAATTGGAGGCTTGGAAAATTCGGGGTGGAGTAGTCTTGTAAAAGATTGGACGTCGGCTAATATAGCTTTACTGGAGAGCTCATGGAGAAAGTCGACGCTGTATTCGTATAAGTCGGCCTGGAATCGTTGGCTGCGCTGGTGTTCTTCGAATTCAGTATGTCACTCTAACCCAACAGCCATACATTTGGCTCTTTTTCTCTGTTATTTGTATACGGATCTAAAACTAGCCCCTAGAACTATTAAAGTCCATAAGTCAGTCGTTTGTACATTCTCGAATCCTTCTAATGCAGTTGATCTTGGCTCACATCCTTTAGTTTCAAGAATAATTAAAGGAATCGATCTAGCAAAACCACCTGTCGCTAGGAAATGTATATGGGATGTTTCGGTAGTAATAAAATGGCTTTCAGAAAATCCCCCTCAAGAAAATAGTCTTTTCCAGTTATCTAGACACGTGGCATTACTGTTGCTTTTAAGTTCTGGACGTCGTATCCACGACTTAACGTTATTACATGTAAGCGCAGAAGATATGATATCAAGTGGTGATTATTTAGTATTTTGGCCCAAATTTGGGTCCAAAACAGATTGTACACGCTTCAGGCAATCAGGATGGGAACTTAAGTCTGGGCAGATAAAGAATTTGGATATTCCTTTTTGGACGTCCAAGCTTATTTCCTTATCCAAAAAGCGTAGGGCAGCCCGTTCTAACCTAACAACTTTATTTATAACAACCAGAGGCATGGTGAAAGCTGCTTCTCGTTGCGTTATTGCAGGATGGGTAAAAACCGCTTTTGAGAGTGTGGGTATTAATGCGCCACCGGGGAGTGTGCGTTCAGCGGTAGCTTCAAAAAATTTCTATTCATTACCGCTAGATGAGGTATTGAGCAAAGGAAACTGGCGAAGTGAAGCCACTTTCTTTAAGCATTATTTTAAAGAAATAAATCGTGTTGATTTTAATTCTTATCAGAGTACAAATACTTTAAATAGTTCCTTTGAACCTTTGTTGTGATTGTGTGAGACTGATTATTTTATAAAGCCTAATTAGATACCTATAATAGTAGTATACAATAAGTAAGCTATAATTGCTGATAGATGTTATTTCATAAATGCTCTATTTGAGAATAAGGCTTATTTCTTTCATAATGTTAATACTATAAAATTCCTTTAGTTTAAGTTTCTAGATTTTGTAGAAAATAAATAAAGCCCGAATTTTTTCTTTACCTATTTTATTTTTAGTAATTGTAACCATCCTAGATAAGTAGGTAACTCAATTAATATTCTTTTCACAGTACGCTTCTGTGGCCGGCAGAAACCAAACAAGTCTCAGAGGGTCAAGCCGCAGGCTCAGACCTAAAATAGAACCGTTTTTCCCCCGAAGGGAATAAAAACGGATATTTTGGGTCTAGCCAAGGCTTGACCCAGGTTTAAGGCCTAGCCGACCATTTACATTGAGACAGTACTGGAGATCGCGTGCATCGCGCTCGCCGGCCAAGCGAACCACGCCCCCCTCGCGCCCGCCGTCGTCGTTCCTACAAGCGGGGCGCGTTTAAAGGAGCGATAATGCTGTGAAAAGAGCTAGTAACGTGGTGTTCATTGACAAAATACAAAGTGTAATCTCAGAGGGTCAAGCCTTGGCTAGACCCAAAATATCCGTTTTTATTCCCTTCGGGGGAAAAACGGTTCTATTAAAATGATAGCTAGCCAAGCATATAAAAAATTGCCTACCTTCATAATTTAAAACTCATACCACCCGTGCAAATAAAAATAGCCACTATATACACAATAAATTATTCTACGGAACTAATTCGCAAACTAAAAACCTAAAAAGATATTGGACTCAAGGACAAAATTTCACCGAGCCAGAACACTTGTTACCTACTTACAATATGACGGAACTATTTTTATATGGAAAGCAATATAAAAACAACTTTGATGTCCTTACACGTAAAAAGAACAGAAGGAATCAGGTATTTGAGAGAAATAAGACATTCATAGCGGACCTACTACGTGCGCGGTGTGCTATGACTCAAAGAGGATGTAACTATGACTACAAAACACGTTTTAGATCAAACAGAGAAATATTGTTACTGTATTAGATAATATTACACACATGATAATAAGTAGGTAGGTATACATATAAATATAGTTTATCACGATTCGATAAGATAAGTAATGCAAAATACACCATTGTTTCTCCTTAACTACACACACATAATTATTAGTCATGATTACACGCTCTATTTAGATGTGTACGGAAAGGAATTTAATAAAATGTGTTTATATTTAGACTCACGCCACTTTGAAGCCGGTTCAAATTTATATCACAATAGCGACACGTGTTCAATGGTGCAAAATTGATGTTGTTCTGGCATAATAACGAGTGTTGCTTGAGTTATGCAATTAAAAACAACTTTATCTCGTTGTTACTTATCTATTTGAGAAAATACGTAATAGCTTGTTGGGATCACTTGCTTCAAATGAGGATAGTGATCCATTGTATTTTAATTAAATGGGATAATATTGAGGAGTAATGCTTTATCTAAATTGTATTTTTTTTATGTTATTGTTACGGAACAAGCTCGAGGTCCACCTGATGGTAAGTGGCCCTAACCTCGGCCTATGGCAGATGCATTTCGTTACAAGTCACGAATTGCGCTGCGCCCGTCCCTTTGAGACATAGTTGTTAAGTCTCATGTGCTTGTAATTTCACTGGCTCTCAAGGACTGCTGCCGGAACACACCGTTAGGTGCTTGGCGACAGATTTTCTACTTGGGTGTGGTCGCTAGCCAGGCGGGCATTCGCAAAATGCCCTTCCACCATGCGGTGAAGCTCAAGCCCGCGGCGGGATTCGAACCATGGACCTGCTGCGTGGCAGTCCATAGCCAATGCCACTGAGCCATCACTGCTTCAAAAAATCTAAATTTAAATTTTTCATATGTAAAGGCAGTAACGAACGCTCTTGACGGGAAATTCAAGATCAAGAACACTGAGCAGGTTGTATATAATCAAGAACTGAACAGTTTTTTCAACTTATGCAGGTATCTAACTCTGGTATTGTACCTATACGAGTGAGGCCAAACGCATTGACCTAATATCTCAATCCTTAATATCTCAATGGCCAAACGAGAGTAATTTGGTGAGTTATGAGTAGGGATGCTCGATGCTAATCATCGATTTTCGATCATCATGGTAAGAGGCAGAACATCGATGTTCGAACATAATATCGTAATCGCTGTCACATGTTTTTTTTATTGAAAGAATTGAAAATTTAAGTAGTTTCTTTTTGTATTACAACTATAGTAATTTCGATGATGTTAAAGTATGGCATCAATGTCATAAAAAAGTTATATGAAAGTATTGAAAGCCTAATGGTGTTTTAGTATTTTATATTATTAGTACTACATTCATAATATCGATTTCACTTCAAAAAAATACTAAAAATGCATTCAAGATCTGAAGGTCATCATTCAAGTCATCAGATCATTTTACATTCATAACCATTCTAAATTTGACATTTGAATTGTATTGAAAAAATAAATATTAGGTCCTTACATATGAAATTGGCGTTTTTCGTACTGGCCACTTTAATCACGAATTTCTCCTCTTTGGTAAGGAATTCCAAATTCAAATTTGTACAGCTATAGACTCATGTATTTGTGCTTCGATGATCGTCATTCATTTGTTTTTTTTCTTCTGTTTTTTTCTGTTTGCGTCACTCATTTTACAAAATGGAAAACCTTAAGAGCCATTTCACAAAATCACGCTACTGAAGTTTAGGTAAATGCCAGCGCATCGCTTACACAAGCGAAAGAAGTGACGACGGAATAGCGTGACTGTGAGAAACATATTTTGATACTAGCACTCATTAATAAGAAATCTAAGTTGCGAATTTAAAAATTGTGTGATTGGCATGAGTAAATAATCAATTTCTTGTCGATTACTTGCTAATTTTATAGAAAAGAAGTAGGCATGTACATTAAATAGTCACCTGCATCGTGAATCTATTATTTAAATTTCATCCTTGATGAATAAAAAATAGATATGTTTGAATCATTTATTGCAACATGAATGAAAAATAGATATGTTTGAATCATTTATTGCAACATTTAAATAATTAAAAAATTATACGGCTTAAAATTATATAAATATTTGATGTAACGGCATTGATTAAAAGCTGCGGACTAAAAGCTCTTTCTTTTAAATTTTCCAAAAATTGCTGTTTTCCTCGTTCACACTCTTCAGTATCTATATCCAGTCGTTAACACTGTCTGTCATAATGACCATGCATAGGATTGAGGTTTATTTTTCTGTGCATCCGGAAAACAACTTAGTACCAACCACAAACGTCCCATGACGTTTTTGGTTTTCCGTTACTTTAACATGTCACCCTCATATTCCCATACCATAATATATCACCTACACCATTAAAAAAATAACATTTTCATCCATTTAGTTTGAGTAGACCAAACAGCGAAATGTAAATATATATTTACAGATTTTGAGGTTTCTTTGTTTTTAAATCGAATATCTTTGATGCAATCTATAATCAACATATATTAGGTCCTTACATATGAAATTGGCGTTTTGTATGGGAGGAACAAAAAGTCGAATATTTTTTAATATAATATATTTAATTAATCAAAGTATGAACCATTATTTTCTATGCACTTTTGCCATCTCATAGGTAGTTCATTGATCCCTTTACTAAAAAAACCAGTCGGACGGGAATCAATAAAATCTTTGAAGGCGATTTGGACTGCCCCATCGGAGTTGAATTTTTTCCCTTGCAAGAAGTTATCCAAATTTCGAAAAAAATGGTAATCTGTTGGAACAAGGTCCGGGGAGTACGGAGGATGTCTTAGACTTTCCAATTGAAGCTCTTCTAATTTAGTAGCCGTCTGTAGCGCAGTGTGTGGTCTAGCGTTGTCGTGAAGCAGCAGTGGCGTGGAGCGATTGACCAGCCTAGGTTGTTTAGCCGCTAGCTTTTCCATCATGGTTTGCAATTCCTGACAATAGACATCAGCCGTAATAGTCTGGCCAGATTTGAGAAAACTGTAATGAACAATACCGGCACTAGTCCACCAAACGCTTACAAGTAACTTTTTTGGGGTTAATTTTCGCTTGGGGCAGGATTTGGCTGGCTGGCCAGGATCTAACCATTGCGCTGAGCGCTTCCGATTATCGTAAAGAACCCATTTTTCATCACAGGTAATGATTCGGTTTAAAATACCTTCATTATTGTGCCGGTTTAGTAATGTAACGCAGCAGTCGACGCGCGTTTGCCGGTTTGTTTCAGTCAATTCGTGAGGTACCCACCTTTCAAGCTTTTTAATCTTCCCAATTTGCTTCAAGTGAATTAAAACAGTTTTATCACTAACATCGCAGCCTGCAGCTAACTCGGACGTGGTTTGCGATGGATCCGCTTCCACAATAGCCTTCAACTCTTCATTATCAACTTGAGTCTCAGGCCGTCCACGGGGCTTGTTCTGCAGGTCGAAATTTCCAGAACGAAAACGTTGGAACCAAAAACGAACTGTGTTTTCTTTTGCAACACGACCGCCATACACATCATTCACCCTTCGAGTTGTTTCCGCAGCACTAGTGCCACGGCGGAACTCGTACTCGTAAATAATGCGATATTTAAGGTTTTCCATTTTGTAAAATGAGTGACGCAAACAGAAAAAAACAGAAGAAAAAAAGAAATGAATGACGATCATCGAAGCACAAATACATGAGTCTATAGCTGTACAAATTTGAATTTGGAATTCCTTACCAAAGAGGAGAAATTCGTGATTAAAGTGGCCAGTACGAAAAACGCCAATTTCATATGTAAGGACCAATATATTCTTCCGAAATCAGATTGAAGACGTTCTGAAAAAAGGCCAGGTCAAAAGTACCCTAAACCGACGCTTATGTATGAAAGGGTTGATGAGTATAGATGAAGCGAAAGAGATATGTCAGGATCGTAGTAAGTGGAAATCCGTGGTCTCTGCCTACCCCTACGGGAAAGAGGCTTGATTTTATGTATGTATATACTTCTTGGTACCAATGCAATCCTCACTATATACTCTTATGCTCACTATTTCCTCTATAGAAAATAAATGATAATACACCTTTTTATACAAAAATATACTGGAAATGGGGTTTGAAACACACGACAAAAATGGTGGGAAATAGTAATTTAATTGCTATTTCTATTTTTTCGTAACTAACTCACCTAGAACTTTGATCTTCTTTTAATATGATAATTTACTATTGTTCTTTAGCCATCAATTGTTACAGATTTACGCCAAATATTTTAAAGTAACAAGATTAAAACAACCCAATTGTTTTAAGAACTTTGGCGGGAAAACTGTATTGTAGAGCAATATTTTTTTCTGAAAAACTATACCACCTACGGCTTTGGTCCTTCTTTGATATTATTATTTACATGTAATTTATACACCTGTATTATTTCTGATTTTTGGTTTAGAAGTTTAAAATTAGTTACGAGATTATTTAATACGCAAATTTGCATCGGTAAGTGTTTGCGTTGCAAAATATATCGAGTGAAAAATTACTTATACATATGCAAAATTGCGGTTTTCTAGATTTATAACTGTTGAAGTAGTTACGATATTAATATGAAATGACGTAATATTTTGGGGCCAAAATGTAATTTGTGCTGGTTTCAGATTTCATCAAAATATTCAAAATACTTCCTACTTCATACGTTATCTCAGAAAAATATGGATTTTTTCTTGTATGGGCAAGGATGCATCCTTTTGAAAACCATTTGGATTATGAAAGTCGGACTTACGCAGATTTATGGTAAATTTGTAAATACGACTATCGACCGCTAACTGGTATCCCGGTTTGTACAAATGATGGAAAAGCCGGGAGGCCGGTTTGCACAAATTTTCAATAGAAGGTAGTTTAATTTCCAGCTGAAGTTATCGCTGTGTTCACTTATAGACATTAACTGAAACCAAAAATATTGGAAATCAATTATTCGCCTGTCATCTAATCCTCCTAAAACAAAAGTTATAGTGAGTTACTAATTTAAACTAGAATAATATAAAAACTAGCAGACCAAAAAGAAGAAGTCAACCCTGTGAGGTTGTTAGCATTTTTCCAATAACGCTGTATAAGGCTGCATAATTGTGACGTTTCCTTTTTTTAACACAATGGATGAACAGAAACTAAAGATGTAGTTACTTAAAAAGACAACAATATTTATATTATGGACAACAAAAATAAAGTATAGTCTGTTACTTAAAAAAAATATCGACATGATCAAAACTCTGTGGTCGCACTATAAACTTGCATCTAAGCGTTCCGCGTACGAGACGTCAGAGCAAGGAAAACGAACACAGGTCCTACCTCGATGGGCGCTCGCGCGGTACTGATCGCCTCGCGCTTGTACATTTCAATTTATGTGCATTTCGAGTTATGTTAAATATTTTTTCTTGTCTAACAAAACAGAGTTAATATCACAATTTATTAAAGATCAGATTAATTAAAGAATGAACTTTCTTTTTATATAATATCTGTTTGGAATTACACTTTATTAAACGCAATATATGGTGGTAAACTGCTGATATAATTCGTGGAAATTGGCGCAAGATCTTTATTTTTTTTTCTACAATGACGATTAATTAGCGATATTCTAGTACACTATGTGTCAACAAGATTATATGCCTGATGCACAGTTTTCTTTTTTTAGATAATTTGATGAATCTTTATACAAGAGATATAACTCTGAAGTTGGCTATATGTACTTTAATTCGTAAAACAAGGTGCGGGAGATTGGTCACTACAAAATAATTAATGTTATGTTTGTAAATCTGGTACATTAACTGAAAAGAGAACAGATTATTCTATTTTTATCAATTATTAAACAACTTGTAGATATTTCCTATGATAGTACATTAAGCGCTTAAAATCTTCGTATACCGCATTAAAATGTGAAATGCCTCTTAAATATCGCATTATTTACGAGTACGAGTTCCGCCGTGGCACTAGTGCTGCGGAAACAACTCGAAGGGTGAATGATGTGTATGGCGGTCGTGTTGCAAAAGAAAACACAGTTCGTTTTTGGTTCCAACGTTTTCGTTCTGGAAATTTCGACCTGCAGAACAAGCCCCGTGGACGGCCTGAGACTCAAGTTGATAATGAAGAGTTGAAGGCTATTGTGGAAGCGGATCCATCGCAAACCACGTCCGAGTTAGCTGCAGGCTGCGATGTTAGTGATAAAACTGTTTTAATTCACTTGAAGCAAATTGGGAAGATTAAAAAGCTTGAAAGGTGGGTACCTCACGAATTGACTGAAACAAACCGGCAAACGCGCGTCGACTGCTGCGTTACATTACTAAACCGGCACAATAATGAAGGTATTGTAAACCGAATCATTACCTGTGATGAAAAATGGGTTCTTTACGATAATCGGAAGCGCTCAGCGCAATGGTTAGATCCTGGCCAGCCAGCCAAATCCTGCCCCAAGCGAAAATTAACCCCAAAAAAGTTACTTGTAAGCGTTTGGTGGACTAGTGCCGGTATTGTTCATTATAGTTTTTTCAAATCTGGCCAGACTATTACGGCTGATGTCTATTGTCAGGAATTGCAAACCATGATGGAAAAGCTAGCGGCTAAACAACCTAGGCTGGTCAATCGCTCCACGCTACTGCTGCTTCACGACAACGCTAGACCACACACTGCGCTACAGACGGCTACTAAATTAGAAGAGCTTCAATTGGAAAGTCTAAGACATCCTCCGTACTCCCCGGACCTTGCTCCAACAGATTACCATTTTTTTCGAAATTTGGATAACTTCTTGCAAGGGAAAAAATTCAACTCCGATGGGGCAGTCCAAATCGCCTTCAAAGATTTTATTGATTCCCGTCCGACTGGTTTTTTTAGTAAAGGGATCAATGAACTACCTATGAGATGGCAAAAGTGCATAGAAAATAATGGTTCATACTTTGATTAATTAAATATATTATATTAAAAAATATTCGACTTTTTGTTCCTCCCATACAAAACGCCAATTTCATATGTAAGGACCTAATATGATTAAACTTCTCAAAATCCCAAAGAAACCTAATCATGCCAAATAAAGTATTTTCGTGTACTTTATTGATCACATAAATAATATAGTACAATTACCTGAAATAACGTACAATACTTTATTATAAAGTACGGGTGGCAACCCTAGTCATTATCGATGTTTTTGCACCATCGATCATCCCTAGTTGAGATGGGTATTTTAGGTTGCGTAGTTTCTGTTGCAACATGTACACAACTCATTTTTCGCACTCTTGTATGAAACCGAACGTAACAGAAATTACGCGACGCGTATTTTCACGACAAAATTATAGTTTGACCTCACTCTATGATTATGAAATATGCGACGTCATGTGTGAGGCCACATCAGGCCAAGGGTCGCGTATTTTCGGTCAAACGAATAGATACGTCTGTCTGCTAAAGTAATTGTAATTGAAAAATGAAAATGTACATATACACTGGTCAGCAAATAAACCGAGCCACCCGTTACCTAGGAACTCTGATTCGATTTTCTCAAAAAGTATAAAACTTACAACTATCAAAGTTATACCTACAAAAAGTGCGTTTCATGGTGATTAAAATGACTACAATTTAATTCGAAAGTACCGTCAACTCACATTGTAATCAAGCAACAAACACAATGCTAACGATTTGCTCTGTTTTCACCAGAGTTTGAAATTAGCGTTCTTTTTCTCTACAATGAGGGTAGTCGGATATTTCTTATCATTTCTTTAGTTTTTGTCCATCGTTTGCTCAGACGCGTGTGTTTTTGCTACTTTTTTCGATTAATAATGGATACAACACCTCAGGAAGCAGCTGAAGCTGTAGCATTACTTCAAGCAGGCATTGCGCAACGTGAAGTCGCTCGAAGGCTTCGAATCAGCTACTTAAATTTTCGCATTGTCTAATGGTGTTTCTTGTTTTTCTTACATTCTGTGGTAGCAAGGGAGAAGAGTTGTGAGGCAGTCGTCCAGGCTCGTTTATCTACTCAACCCAGTGCGGTGACATTCTTAGACCAACCCTGTGTGACACGCGACAAACGCTACATCGGTGGTAACCAAACTTTCTGAGTCGAAGAGACAAGAAAGAACTTCCATACCTACTTGTAATGCATTCAACTTCAATGTTAGTAAGAAATTTCTAATAATAGGTTCCACGGAAAATGAAAGACTTGATCTTGTTTTCGATTTGGGAATCTTCTCTACGATGTTCTCATATTAGGGCTCATTCAGAGACAATGTTCAGTTTGTTTTTGTGGAGCCACTTTCATAAGGACCTTGAGTAGAAGGCTGGGTGACTTAAGTATTAGCACTTATATTTTAGTTGGCAGGCACTCATGATGGCTCTAAAAATGCTCTTCACTATACAATTGAGGAAACTGGAGGCACGTTTACTATTCTGTTATGTGATAGATCAAGTCACTGATTTGATGTAACCAAATACATACATCTTAAAGCTAGCTCACTCCGTCTATTCATCTGCCTACTCCATGTGTGTATTCTCTTCGATGAGAACCGTCAGTTTTCATAACATACCTAGCACTCTAAAATTATCTTAGGTTTTCTCGATTAACTGTGTGATGTTAGTCCTGTTGCACATGTAATACCACATCTACCACAAGCTCGATGTTTAAACACAAAGTAGCACATAGCGTGGCTAGAATGTCACCCGCTCCATCTCTTTCTGTGGGTGTTGTTTAAGAGGCGAATAAGGGAAAATAAGGGAAGTTATGCGGTAAGATAATCTTACACTGCGATCCCCATATAAGCATGCCAAGCGTGAGAATTATGACGTACCCCCCATTATTCGGGGAGGCCGTGTTGAGCAGTTGAAAAACCGGCTGATACAAAAAAAAATATGTATCATAATTTGTATCACATTTCCACGATCAGTGCTTTAATGAAAATACGCTATTTAAACCGTTCAAAGTTGTATAATCATCACTAAGTATATTGTCACAATTTTTTGTAAAAGTCAAATCAATCTTTTAAACTACGCAACGGATTTTGATGCGGTTTTTTTTTAATAGATAGAGTGATTGAAGAGGAAGGTTTATATGTATAATAACATCCATTAAATAGTGGAGAAATACTGTTATTTTGGAGGTTTCTAAGGTGATGTCGTAAATAATTACACTTTTTCCGCTAACATTGCAAACTCAGGCTGAACCTTACGAGATTTATCAAAATAATATATATAATAATCAAAGTAAGTATTGTACACATTGAAAAGGTCTACAGAAAACTCCGCTATGGTATATGTCTATCTCTTATGGATATCCCACATTTTTTTTTTGTTATTTACTTTTTACGACAAATAATGGCAAATTTTCGAAGCGATTTTAACCATTGTTGATCTATATGGCCCTTTACAGCATATGATTTAAATGAATATTTTCGAAGATATTACAGATTTAAAAATTGCGGGACGTAGCGTTTGCGGCGGTTCCAGCCGGCCCGGGCGGCGGGAGCGTGTAGTAGTGTAAAAATATAAAAAGTAAATAACTAAAAATGTAGTGTATGAATTTAGATATTCCAAAGATAGCAGGAAATCTTCATGGTTTAGGGAAAGAAGAATTATTTTACTCTAAATTTAACGCGTGCGGGCCACGGGCAGTAATGAATAAATCAAAACTACTGGATCGATTTTAATAATTTTTTCAGTTAATGACATTGGCTATATATTTTATACCCATGCGAAGCCGGAGCGGGCCGCTAGTGTTATTATATAAGTAAGTAAGCTTGAAACTTTTTTATCATTCTGCCTTTTATTGAAAGGCTTAGTTATTCCCCGATCGTCAATTTATTATGGTGTCACTACAGAAGATGCAAGTTTTTGCAGCTGGGCGGACAACGTCCTGTCTGGCCATGTTGTTTACTTACCGATGGTTATATAACATATGAAGGATTATACAAGCACTTATGTATCTTAAGACTACAGATGATACCTTAGAACAAATAGGAAACCTCAGTGACTAATATAAGTATAGTATACCTAAGTATACCTATGATAGTCAGTCGTCATCACCTACCATAGACAAGCAATTAAAGCCTTTTTTATTTTGTAAGTTTGAGCTTTTTCACTTTCGTCCCGGGTTTTTGTCGATACCAAAAATCAGATAAGGCTCAACATAAAAAAACATGTTACTACTACAATTATGTTTTTGTAACGGAACAAGCTCGAAGCCCACCTGATGTTAAGCAGACTAACCTCTGCCTATAACAGATGCATTTCGTTACAATTCACGAGCACTGCGCCCGTCACCTTGAGACATAGTTGTTAAGTCTCATTTGCCTGTAATTTCACTGGCTCTCAAGGACTGCTGCCGGAACACACCGTTAGGTGCTTGGCGACAGATTTTCTACTTGAGGGTGGTCGCTAGTCAGCCGGGCATTTGCAAAATGCCCTTCCACCATGCGGTGAAGCTCAAGCCCGCGGGGAGATTCGAACCGTGGGACTGCTGCGCGGCAGTCCATGGCCAATGCCACTGATCCATCACTGCTTCAAAACGTGTCAAATCGATAACAATGCATTAAATTAACTGCTTATTTCACACCAATGTTTTATTACTCATATTTTTTTTTACCACTATCTCACCTGATGTAAGTGATGATGTGGTCGAAGATGTTGTTCAGGCTAACCTACAAGTACTGGCTCTCAAGGACAGCTGCCGGAACACACCGTTAGGTGAAGCAGTGATGGCTCAGTGGCATTGGCTATGGACTGCCGCGCAGCAGGTCCATGGTTCGAATCCCGCCCAGAGCTTGAGCTTCACCGCATGGTGGAAGGGCATTTTGTGAATGCCCGCCTGGCTAGCGACCACCCTCAAGTAGAAAGTCTGTCGCCAAGTACCGAAAGGTGTGTTCCGGCAGTAGTCCTTGAGAGCCAGTGAAATTTCGACAATGCACAATGAGACTTAACAGCTATGTCTCAATGTGACGGGCGCAGTGTAATTAGTGAGTTGTCATGAATTGCAACTGTTATAGGCAGAGGTTAGTCCACTTAACATCAGGTGGGCCTCGAGCTTGTTCCGTCACAATAACATAAAAAAAAAAAAAAAAAGGTGCTTGTTGACAGATTTTCACTTGAGGGTGGTAGCTAGCCAGGCGGGCATTCGCAAAATGTCCTACCACCACGTTATAACGACTGCCATCCTAAGACGACAACCGGGACCGACGGCTTAACGTGCCCTCCGAAGGACGGAAACGCTCAGTAGTAATGTCACTAGCGGTCACCCATCCAACTCATGACCGCGCGCGACGTTGCTTAACTTTGCTGATCGGTTGAGAACAGCTAAGGAAACTTCGCTACGAGCGCTTCAAAAAATAGTGTAAAAATCATATGCCCGTTTACACAATTTTTTGACAGTTCCTACATACAATTGTGTTGCATCAATCCTAAAATGTTTTCTAAATGGGATCTGTTTCATTCATTTGCTCGTAAATATGATATATCATGTGTCAGAAGAAATCCGTCGGTTTTTTCTTAAGTTGTACATATACTATTTCCATTTCTTCTCTAAACTTCGTCTGGACAAAAGTGAGCAATGTCTATTTTTAACAAGGAAAACAACAAAGTATACTATTTCCATTTCTTTATTTTCTCGATGATTACATTATGTATGCATTATTTTATAAAAATATGACGTTTACGCACGTACAAGGTTATACCAGAGTCAGAGAAACTAATCTCATAATGTAAAAAGAACGCTCGTTCAAGTTTTCATAGGAGCTGTCATCGAGAAAATAAAGAAATGGAAATAGTATACTTTGATGTTTTCCTTGTTAAAAATAGACATTGCTCACTTTAGTCCAGACGGGCAATAGGCCCATAAAATGTCTAAGTTAAAATATAACGATGCGTTGTAACCCTAAACCAAAATGCGCGGTCACAAATCCTTACCGTCGCGTCGGTGTAGTATTACGTATTTGGTATTTCTGACGATCACTTGCGGTCAGCCGTTATATGTTCTGATGAGCTGGTTTCTCCTTCAAGTAGCAAATATAATTTACAGAAAAATACATATAAATAGTCTGGCCCTATTTTTTTTATTGCTGATAGGTTAGCTTTTGACCACAATCTCATCTGATGGTAAGTGATGATGTGGTTGGAGGTGTTAACAGGCTTAACCTAGAATTACTGGCTCTCAAGGACAACTGCCGGAACACACTGTTAGGTGATTGGAGACAGATTTTCTATTTTAAGGGTGGTCGCTAGCCAGGCGTGCATTCGCAAAATTCCCTTCCACCTTACGGTGAAGCGTAAGCCCGCGTCGAGATTTGAACCATGGAGCTGCTGCGCCGTCGCGTACAGCTACATTTTTATGTAGCTTTTCTTTTTTCAACATTTAAATCTTTTGAATTCGATTTATCGGTCTTATTCCAGACACTTCAGAAGCTTGGTGTCAGCCGTATGTTCGTATATCGTACTATCAACAGATACAACAAAATTTCCTCTGTCGAAGACCATAAAAGATCGGGGCGTCCGCGTGCTGTTAGAACTACAAAGGCCTTTAAAGCCAGAGCTCGTGGAAATCCCATAGGAAACAAAAAATCTTATCGCGAGAAACGAAGGTTCCAGCTAGGACTCTGTCGCGTTTTTTCGTTAAGCTCAGCTGTGCTTATCGTCGATATAGGTACAGGACATGCCCTAAATCAATCTTCACAATTAAAGAGAGTATGGATCGATCAAAACGCCTTCTGTCGCGATACGCAGGTGAAGGGGACAGAAACATCCTCTTTACTGAATCAGAATCAGAAATCTTTACTGACCATTATAACAGTAAACGTTACACTAGGCAAGTCACTTTACAATTAGGTTGGTATTAATTTCGTAACATTATTGTATACTAGAAAATTATGATAACAAACTACTTAAAGGAATTTTAATATTGTTAGGTTTGCAATAGCGCCTGCTATGCGGATTACATTACAAAATCACAAATATACGATAGGAAAAATTTAAGTCATGTGAGGGATTCGAACCCGCGTCCATACACCCCTTGAGCCGGGGTATGCTCTAACCAATTGAGCTAACATGACATGACGTCATAACTCTAATCTCAAGGGGTGGATGGACGCGGGTTCGTATCCCGCACATGACTTAAATTTTTCCTATCGTATATTTGTGATTTTGTAACGTTAAAGGAAATTCATAATTGCTGATGAAAAAAAAATCACGATTGAAGAGCACTACAATAAGCAAAATGATGAAGTGTACGTTCATAGTTCTAAAGAAGCTGCTCAAGTGGTCGGAAAGGTACAACGTGGTCATCATCCTATGTCAGTGTTTGTTTGGTGGGGCGTGTCTTATCAAGGCGTCACGAAGCTACATTTTTGTGAAAATGGAGTGAAAACGTATGCGAAAATGTATCAAGAGACAGTCTTGGATTGTGTTGTGAAACCTCTCAGAAATACACCTTTAAAAAATGTACCGAGGACTTTACAGCAGGACTCAGCACCTGGTCACAAGGCACAAACTATCCAAAATTGGCTTGAAACCAACTTTCCGGACTTTATAAGATCTGAAGACTTGAAGAAGTGATAGCTCAGTGGCATTGGGTATGGACTGCCGACTAAATTTCGGCTTTACAGGTGAAATAGTTTTGAGCTGAAACATAATACTTTCATATTCATTTTTAATCTTTCGTCCCAATGATGAAAAGCTTGTTACTTTACTATTTTGTTACCAAACTTATGAGGTACAAAATTTCATGTGTTTAACTACTATAAGATTGGACTTTTTAAATTTTTTTACTCATAAGTTCCAATTTCATCTCCTTAATCCTGCCCTATCATATAACCTATTGAGAGATGACGTCTCCTATCTGTAGATAAAACTCCCTACATTCCAAATTTCAGTTTCATAGGTCAAGTTATCTTTGAGATTACTTTCTCACCTTTATTCCTTTCTATATCCACTTGACCCCTTTCATACTGCCCATTCAATAAATCATTTCTGAGCTTATGTCTAAAGAGTAATAATAAAAATTTAGACACCAACTTTCAGCGTTTCACACACATCAACAACCTCTATTTCCGTCTCTTATTTTGCCCATATTTTAAAACCTTAATACAATACTTTTTCATTTTGTGTCACGAAACTCACTACCTATTATTATTATACTATTATTTTATGCTCCTAATTTGAAAAACAAAAGACATTTGTACAAATTTCCAACACCAATTTACTCCTTTATCCTGACATAACATAAAAGCTATTCTCAGCTGACGTCTTGTATATATAAACTATATCCATCTGTCAATTTTCAGCTTCATAGAGCAAGTAGTTTTCAGCTTAAAAACTTAAAACTTTCAAGTAATTTTTAACCTCATTTTTTTTCCTTGATTCATCCCTATCGTAAAATTTTTATAATAGTTTTTTTTCTATTTAATGTAATTAAGGGCCTGTTTCAGAATGTTCGAGTTAGTTCCGGTTATACTACCCAGAACATATTTAATAAATAAAACACTATCTTTGCGTTTCACAGTCATCGATTTAGCCTATCCATCGGTTAAAGCTTGAATCGCGCTGCATGTTGACTGTAATTTTTATCATTCAGTTATTTTATGTGCTGGTTAGCAACCCGAAACTTATGACATTCTGTAACGGACTCTAAACACAATAAATACTAAATCGTATTTTCCTATTTTAAAAAACGTAGTAATTATATACAAAATTTTTTAGGCCTAATTTGACCCCATTAAAATTCTTCATAAACCTAGGACTTTCATCAACAGCGTATGGTGTTTCTCATGGGGCTGGCGACCCGTAGATACTATCTTGTCACCTAATGAAAAAATCACAAAAAAACACGCTCGTGCCTCACGCCTTTCCGAAATATGAGCCATCCACGCTGAAGGACATCCAGAAACATCTTGCAAGCGATGGCTAGTTTTTACAAACGTTTTGTCCCTCGGTCAGTTTTTTTGAACATGTGATCAGCAGGCAGGTTTTTATAGCAATACTTATTTTAAGTATTTGTCGCACCTGCCTCAGCAGTGCACCAACAGCACTCGCCAGGCCAGGTGTGAAGTGCCAACGTTGTAAAAACACAGATTAAAGAATAGTTACTTCCATTTATTCATCGGAAGCCTTATAAACTGTTCATAATTATTAAACTGTGGGTTTATGTAACACCTTATGCGGGGTCTAAACTGCAGTATCTACCTAACTAAAAGGTAAACGCAACTTGATACGTGAATAAAACACTATTTTTTATGATTAGCGGTCAAGATCTCATCTAATTGCTTTATTAGCAAAAATTTGGCACGAACTAAAGCCCTGTGTTGTACTAATTGAGTACTACACAAAAAAAATGTTAAGAAAAGTAGAAGTTATGAAGGAAAGCGACGAAGGAGGCAGTAGCACCTCCTGAAGTACTGCCATTTTACACTGCGATCCACAAGACTACTGATTTAAGACGGGATTATGATGGGGCAGGCGTCAGTTCAACGGTAGACGTTATGGCAGTTGATTTGTGGTGTGAACTCTATTAGGACACAATAAGTCAACATTCTCAAGCTTAGAGAAGGGACTTCTCAATCTCTCAACTATTCCCTGACCGATATTGTCTTCTTCTATCAATACCAGCTTCAAATAGTTTCAAAAAGATCACAGACGTTAAAAAAATATTGTATATAACTAACCTTTAAACGCTGTCTGCCAACCTGCCACAAGGATTTGTTTACTAGAATATTTTTCATCATTTATTAACGAACGTAAAGGATTGCGTTTGTGTAGAATGTGATGCCAGTGGAAAAAGCAAGTAAGTATATCTTCGTGATATATATGTGAGGTGAGTACATGAAGCAGAAAGGGGAGCTCCGTTCCAAGCTTCACTTGGCGAGTGTACTTACGATTAACATGAATAAATTTAACTGAAAAATTTAGATTCGAGAGAATTTAGAGGTTTATGCTCATTGTAGTCTTGTACCTAGTAGTATTTTGGCTTAGGTACAATCTCTATCTTATAATAAGTAGTTAGGTACTTACTACAAGAATAGATGATACATGGCACAGTTTAAAGTGTTCTTATTGTACATAAAGTTTATGGTGAATAATTTCATTAGAGATGAAGTGTCGCTCGCTTCTTCAAATGTTTTGCGTTAATTTGCTACACAATTTATCACAGGCGTTTTTTATCAACGAGTATACCTTGGCAAACAAGGAAGTGTCCATAATCCCGCAAATTACATACAAAGTAAGGTGCATTAAGCTGATGGATGTACCAGATAACTGTACCCATGGCTCGATGCCGGGGTTTTTTGTGAGGATCCGCCTTGACAAGATTACGTGGACCACAGAATAGATAAGAGTTTGTAGACATCAAGTATCTGTAGTAGGTAGTGAATTTTATGACAAAAAATAAAAAAATATATATTTCAAGAAAACATTAAATATATTACGATTCTCGATCGTGCGCTCGTAGAGTCAAGACCTTCCGATGATGCTTCGTGTAGAAGCGGAACGCATCGATCTTTCTTCTGATTAAACTACGTGGCGTTTATGACGTCCCATTGTTGGCTTAGCAGATAAAATAGGGGGTGTTATATCTTGAATATATAGAGTACCTATATATTGAATTTGGACAACGGGAAAGCACGTAAGGCAATCTACTTCCCCGCCACCGCCACCGCGAGAGCTAGATCTGTTATTTTTAAGGTGAAGTTAATCTCAATTTTTTTTATATATTTATAGAAAGAGTGCATTGATTATGTTTTTTAGAAAGTGCCCTACAGATAATAATTAAAATATTCTAGAGCATATGACAAATACTTTACCAGATTCGAAAACAAGATTCCATATATTTCTATATTAGTTAAATTAAATTTTGTGTTGTGTAACAATACCTTACGTAATTGAAAGATTTTTTCTATTTTTAAAAAGGTAACTTAACAATATATATTATTCTAGAGAACATGACAAATATTTTGCTTAACTAATTTTTGCTTAACACCAAAACACGACACCATATATTTATTAGTTAAATTAAATTTTGTCTCCATTTGGTAAATTTTATTTCCAATTATTATCTAGCAACCATATGGTAAGGTAACGGACAGATTATTTTCCGCTTTTAAAAAGCTCACTTCTATATAATATTATTTTTTATAATTCGCTCACTGTATTTAAATTTTGTGTTGTTCTGTTTCGAAATGAAACGAGCCTCTCCGTCCTACGAAGTCAGTCTGATATTTATAAAAGACCATTTCGTCTTAACTGACTTCCACAATGGGACTAAGTTTTTAATCCGAATGTTTTTTTGTAGGTTTGTTATGCGATTACGCTGCCAATTATGAGGTAGAGTGAGTGAGGTAGAGTACACAACTGAGATTTCCCAAATAAATTTCATCAACATCGGCTTAGCAGTTTCTAAGTTATAATTAATGAACGATAAATCTATACCTGATCTATACCTGAATCTATACCTGATGATTTAATAGTAAGTATATGCTTTTGTCAATAATAGTGAGCAGTATTTTAGGCGAGTGAAAAAACAATGCAGTTTACTTCTACTTTTATACTAGCAACATTAGCAGTATGTACCACTAAAAAGAGTGAATAAAAGCATTTTTCATTCGCCGTTAGTAGTAGTTAATAAATAAATAGTGACCGACTACTTACAAGATAAAAGCTAAAATCATAAAATCAATCATTACACTGACAGAAGCATTGTTTGCCTCCAGATAGAGTTTACTTTCTTAACAGACTGGGGAAACAAAGTACCTGTGGAGCAGGAGATGAGCATTGCACATTTAATGAACAGTTTACCTTAGTAAAAAAAGCTTGAAATTTTCCAAAATATGTAAATATAATTCAAAGTGATAAGATGGACTTAGCTTTTGTACCATGGTAATTTTAATGCTGCCAGCATGCTGGGCACACTGCCAACTGGTAGTGGGCTGGAGCATTTGGATTGCCTATGAGTCTGCAATGACTTATGCGGATCTAAATGTTTTTTATTGTAGTAGCGTTTAGTGTTGTATATAGTTCGTAGTATTTTGTTATTTTTTTTATGCCTGATAGATTAGCCTTTTACCACTATCTCACCTGATGGTAAGTGATGATGTGGTCGAAGATGTTGTTCAGGCTAACCTAGAATTACTGGCTCTCAAGGACAGCTACCGGAACACACCGTTAGGTGCTGGGCGACAGATTTTCTACTTGAGGGTGGTAGCTAGCCAGGCCGGCATTCGCAAAATGCCCTACCACCATGCTATAACGACTGCCTTTATAAGACAACAACCGGGACCGACGGCTTAACGAGCCCTCCGAAGCACGGAAACGCTCAGTAGTAATGTCACTAGCGGTCACCCATCCAACTCATGACCGTGGGCGACGTTGCTTAACTTTGCTGATCGGTTGAGAACAGCTAAGTAAACTTCGCTACGAGCGCTTCATAATAAAGGCATTTTACTTCAAACACATATGCAATGTCTACAATGTCTAAATGGCATGTTTTGTCAGTGAGTTGATTAAGATTCACTCACTTGAAGTTGTGACTCAAACAAGAAACTTCACATATCGTCTAATAGCATACCTATCTTGTTTATTTACAATTTCAGAATGACTTATGAAAACATTGCACATGTTTGAAATCACATTCACAGTATTTATATTAAATAACACTTGTATTTTTGTAAACTCTACTCTGAACTCTACCGTTGACCACTATACTATAATAATAAATAATAATAATCTTTATTTATAAAAATGTGTACATTGATTCGTTCTTAAAAATTAGCTAGTCAATTATGTTTTATGTTTGAAAACACGGGTACAAACACCCGTGTTTTCAAACATAAAATATAAATATGAGCGTTAGTTTTAATAATATAGTCAATGATGGTCATTTATATGTGCAAGAGTATCTGCTGCTGAACTAGGTTCATCACCCGTGTTTCAGCATACAGCGCTCTTCCCCGTATTGTCTTGTTGCAACCACTAATTAACGTTTACTTTATGTCAATAATAATTATTGTTAAGTCATATAAGGAATGTGGTCCAGTCAATCAGCTCCGAGACAAAACCTCTGTTTACATTCTAAACACAAAAGTATTTGTTTAGAACGATTGTCCGTTGAGAGGTATTGTATTGCTGGGGTAGAATAAGAAGCGTTGCGGCGGCAGCAAGCATTGCGCGCCCTGCATCGCTCAGGTTGACATAATTGGTATTGAGGGAGACCCTCAGGCGCAGGTAGATAGAATAGAACCACGGGCGGCGCCCCGACTCGAACGAAACAAGCCGCAGTCGCACCGCGCCCGTTACTCGAGCGGCCGCGTCGCACCTTTCGCTGAGCGCACCGGCTGACCGGCTCCCATGTCGAACCAGTCGGCGGGATGGCGAGCCTCGGCGTGCTAGCGGCGCCATGTTGAAGCACGCGCAGCGGCCGCCGGCGGCGAACGATGCCGACCACCGGTACCAGAACATGCCGCGGCGGCCGCACCACCATCTACCCCTTAACGTCTCCACCCTGGATTCCTCCAAGCATTCCGTCGGAGGCACGTCCGCCAGCGTCAGCCCCGGAGCGCAGCCCGCGCCGCCGCAGCCCGCTCCCGTCTCCATCGTCGCACCGATCCCGGTCGCCTCACCCCCTAAACTGGCGAATGGGAATGCGTCTGGAGCGACGGGTCAGAGGCTCACTTCGCCTAGACCGAAGACGAATCGAGCCGCTACCGAAGAAGCGCTCACTTCCTTAGCTTTGCTGTGCCTAGTCAGTTTGCTGTTAGCTCTATTGGCACTGTTGTTTTTACTGAAGATATCCGCGCCGGCGACCAGTGCTCCCGAGGAGTTCGCGGTAGTGTATGAAGTGACGTTAGCATTGTGTGCGTTGACGCTATCCCTGAATCTGTGCTGTCTCCTGGTGTGTGCAATACAGTTCCTGTTCGCGGTGAAGCTGGTCCACTCCCCGGCGGCACCAAACGGACGGTGAGTTCATCAATCAGGGTTAAGGTTCCCGTTACAGAATGCATGGAGACCCGCCGTGTGCCGATCCGATAGGAATGTCTATACAAACATTATAATCTTAGGTTATTACTTGCAGCAACATGCCCGCCGCGGCCCCAGCTCCAAACAGACTTATCTCATTCAGGTTATCTCTTACACAACGCATAACTGTAAGAAAATTTCTTTCGACTATCTGGTTAAAATTTCGTATAATTACAGCAGCTCTATAGTTGATACTGCTGACATCTTCAAAATTGACGTTTAATTATTTAAGAATTCATTTTATTATTATAATCTGGTATATATTATCAAAATGATCAAGTTGTTTGTGCGGTTGTGTGTTCAAACAAGTCGTAGGCAGGTGCTAACGGTCTCGAGTGGCGGTTATGTGAATTGTTCGACAAAAAAATTCAATAACCGTTGATAAAGTCTCGCACGCGCTGATTACAGACATTATTACCTTTTTTCTATTGTCATTAGCATAATATCTTTCTCTGTTATAATTGTGATAGCTTCGCCTAGACCCGTTAGGTTCCAATTATATTGCGAAATTTTCTTACAAGCTTTATTTTTTCTTTATGATTCATTTCAATTTGTAGCCCACACATTTATTTTTACGGACCTCTTTGTTAGAGGCCAACCAGTTGCCTCTAGTTTATGCGTCTGCGGTGTTTTTGATTGGATTAAAGTTATTAGCAACTACGCTTGATATTTCTTATGTGTTAATGAATTAATGTTACGTACGTCGAAAATAATGTGGTGTTTCTTAATGGTGCCTTTATTTGCCCATGTTCTTTCTATATTTTCGGGCAAAGTCTAGTTTTAGATCTTTGCCTTGCATTTGAAACTACTTTCTGTATACATAGTACCTAATTAAACAACTTTAAACGTTTTAAATCGCGTATAATTATCGTTATTTTTGTTCCATTTAAATTTCTGTTGATTGCAGTGATCGTGTTCACCCCATGACCACGATCACTGCAAAGTGTTTGAAATGTCGGGACAAAAATAATGATAAGTATACACGATTTAAACCGTTTAAAGTTGTTTAATTACTATGTGTAATAATCGCGAAAACCTAGGACAATACTTTCTGTTTATTTTAATGTGCCTTACTTAGGTACCTGCCTACTGTTTGCTAAATCCACATCATCACATGATTATATTTTCTTAATATCTTATGAACATAATTATACCTTTAAAAGATTTTCAACTAAAATCTATCATCGTAACACTGCAAATTATTTTGTATCAAGTAGAAAGTCTGTCGCCAAGCACCGAAAGGTGTGTTCCGGCAGTAGTCCTTGAGAGCCAGTGAAATTACAGGCACACTGAGACTTAACAACTATGTCTCAATGTGACGGGCGCAGTGCAATTCGTGAGTTGTCATGAATTGCAACTGTTATAGGCAGAGGTTAGTCCACTTAACATCAGGTGGGCCTCGAGCTTGTTCCGTCACAATAACATAAAAAAAAAAAAAAAAAAATTCTTAATATCTTATGAACATAATTATACCTTTAAAAGATTTTCAACTAAAATCTATCATCGTAACACTGCAAATTATTTTGCACTACTTTATTTCTGAATGTACATTTTGCGTTTGATGAATCGGAGTACCTAACATCTTTAATAAGGTTAAAAATAGAAGCTTTGGTACCCATTAATAGAAAGAGTTCAAAATTGGACAAAATAGATATTTAAATAATATATCTGTGGAAACAACGTATAAACAACCTGTATCTATGAACGGAGAGTCTACCGTTCTCTTCCGCATCGAACTACGTCCCATTCTGATACTTAGATACACGAGTATGTATACTGGAACTAGTATTTACGTCTTGCAATGCAACCGCATACCTGGCAGTGCACTAGAGCAGTTTAAAGAGTAGCGTAGTTTTGAAGGTGTTTTCATATAATGATGATAGTTTACCAAAAAGAGAAGGCTCTAAGTTTAAGACAAACAAATCTGTTACTAGGTTTGACATTATGAAAGATCTGGTTCAGAGATACTTAGAAGGTTAAAAACTTCTTGGAGCTCAAAGACTTGCGTAGTATTTCTAAAGGTATGTTCATTTAAGATAATGATGCTTTAGCTAAAGGAGAGGTTCCTAAATTATAATATGAGAATTCTAAATCACTTACTAGGTTTGATATCTATGAAAAATCGGGTTCAGATTGATACTTATATTGAATTAAAACGTCTTGTAGCGAATAAAATAATGTAGCGAATAAAGTAAAACAGTCGTGATATTTTATTAGATAGAATAAATTCAAAATTGAGCAACAATTCAGCAAACACCGTTATACATAAAGTTATTGCCAAGACAGATAGTGCGAGGATTGAAAACTTATAAAGAAAGTTAAGTGTATCAATTACTGCAGTGGTTACAGCTTATAAATAGATATACACACATTTTTTTTATTGAGACGGAACAAGTTTGAGGCCTATGTTAAGCGGACTAACCTCTGCCTAGAACAGATATGCATTTCATCACAAGTGACGAATTGCACTGCGCCCGTCACGTTGAGACAGTCTCATATTATGTGCCTGTAATTTCACTGGCTCTCAAGGACTACTTGAGGGTGGTAGCTAGTAGGCGGGCAATCGCAAAATGCCCTTCCACCATGCGGAGAAGCTCAAGCCAAGCAAGCAGGAGAGGCGGGGTATGGATCGAACCAGGGTCCGGCGGCACGGCAGTTCATAGCTATAAGCGCTCGGCCATCATTGCTTCAAATTTCATGTATTTAAAAAGATAATAATCGAAATTGAAATAGATTAAGTCTTTGGAGAGATATCGTGAGAATTACCAACTGACACAATTTGCAAAACGGGTCGATCAAGGATGTTCGATAAGCTAAGGTTAAACGACAATTTTTAGGAACATTAACGACTTCTAAAATATACCGATTAATGAGTTGGGGTCTGAAATTTTACAAGTAAATTATGTAGATTAATAAAGTGTCTTTAAAGATCCTATCTACCTTGATGTAAAATATATGTGTCATAAAGTAGAAAAAACGGGCGCGTTAGTATAAATACTTTGTAATTGATACGTAGAGTACAGATTTTTTTCTATAATAATGCTGCTTATGTAAACCCATGTAAGGATAGTAAAGAGCTATTTATTACAAAAGTTTTGTTGATGACATTGTTGAAAAAATACTAGGAATCGTCGCATAGTTCTCTAACAAGTTATTGTGTGGTGAGATCTTGCTTCCAAATTATGAAGGGATACCCAGCTTTAAAGAATAAATGGGTACTTATAAAATCCGTACCTATACTAGGGACATAAACGTTCATTTAAAAGTTAAAACCGTTCTTTGAAATCCATAAAAACTTCTGCACTGTCTTAAAGGTATACGATAATCATACGATTACATTTTATCGAAGCCTACACATAAAAGTAAAGCATCTAAACGGAATACAAGTACCTACTTATTAAAAAATAAAATAGCTACTAACAAAAAATCCTGTGTAACTAATTAAAAAACAGTAGCAAATCTATACAAGCAATAAGCAAGGTAATTAAATTGAATATGGGATACAAAACCGTGACAAAAAACATTATCTTGTTATCCAGAGTGCAAGTCTAGGTTCTAAAGAGCACTAAACTAGTTTGTAGTTATAAAAAGACACCACCATTTATGTAACATAACTGAAATGATTTCCCAAGAACATCTCAAGGTTTAATTGCCCTTAACCTGTTTTCTAAGCCAGTATCATTCTTTGAATTTATAAATAAAAGTACAACACAAGTGAACGCAGATGCAGGTTGTAACTTAGATATACGTAATGCAATAAAATAATGCAACAGGTATAGTAACTTTAAAATAATCTGGATATAATTCATGTCACAGCTCGTACGGGAATCGATGATAAGGTTATTAATGTCATAATTATATAGACAAACAAGTAAGTATTGCTCTTATTTCAAATTATACTTGAGTCTTTTTAAGATAACGTGGGAATTTTGCTGTTGGATCTATTTGTGCAAAGTAGGTATAACGCATTTGCAGAAATAAAAAAAAACTCTTTCTGTACATCTGTGAATCATTTCATGGAGTTACAAGTCCCATAGTCTATGCAGTTTGATTAATACTGAAATATATGTTGTAAGTTAATGTACTTTTAAATCAATAAGGTCTGGAAAGAATTTAAGCCCCAATGACAAACCTAATTCAGGGTCAAAATATTTTATGAACATCATCAAAACGTAGAGCTGCTAGATAACTTCTTAGCTGTTTTTTACATTTCACGGTACAAACAGTTACAGCTAATTTTCCATTTAATTTTGATTGAAATTAAAATATCTATCCGCAGTCATATTCTCGTTTTATTTTGAAAATATGTAAAGTGCTTATCTCACTAAACGTACTTAGCTAAGAACGCAGAGTATATCTTTAAAACTTCACGGAATATGAAGCTTACAATTCAGATTATTACATTACCCTTGTATGCAGAGATAGGAAAAAAGTCTACAGAAACAAAATACCAGGTGTAAAGTTTGTTAAACTCGTACGAGATTGGAATAATATATTTGAAATTTTGTATGAAAATGACGTAAACGCAATCCCAATGAACAAGTAGCTAGGTAGACTATGCAACTCAGAATGCTTGAGCGACGGCTCCTAAAATAACATTTTGTAAACATACGGACGTGCACAAAATGTAATGCGATAGTTGTAGGTCGACTGTGTGTAAAACTGTAGTAAAAGGCATTGCTAACCAGGAATCTCATTGATTTCAACGTTATTTCAAATGTTATGCTACCGACGGCAAAAAGTCACAAACCTTTGTATAGGTATGGTAGAACGATGACACTAGGCATGAGTGTCATCGTTCTCCCAAATAGCTGAAGCGATTTCAATGTCGTTTTTCATTCGAAAGCAGTTATTATTCTGATGGTTCTCAGAGTCATGTTTGACGAAAATCTTTGTTGATTTGGCTGACATTTTTGTTGCAGAGTTTGAGATTGTACAATATCATTATGGTAGTTTATGCAACTGTCATATACGAGTAATAGAGGGTATTAAAACATGAGTGTAGTTTTCAGGCGAGTTTCAAAATAAGATTACACGAGTGTTTTAATACCTAATTATATGCAGTTGCATACTCTACTTTATTTTATATCATAGCTATAGGTAAAAAATAAAATAATAATAACATTAAATAATTTTTTTATCCAACAAAATATTACTCAAATTCGTTAGTACGAAATAGCGCCAAAATGGAAAAAGTCTGTTATTGGTCTATGGCTCGGAACCAGCGTGGCATTGTTTTGTTAGGAGAATAATGTTTTTTTTTTTTAATATCCTTAAAGATGTTTGTAAATAAAATATGTCCATAAAAGTCTGTATTTCATTTCATAATTAGAATATTACCGAATGATATTATATAAATTAATTTTCAGTATACATAATTCCTTGTTACTGGTGACTTTTGATTTGTGATCTGGTGGTGAGTGATTTTAAAATGAGATCCGGCGAATAAGGACATTAGCCGGAGTACATTGTTATTTGCATAGCGATAGATTTTCTACTTGAGGTGCTAAAGCTAGGCAATCTTTTTCATCTATGTGTGTCCATTGCCGTGCAGTGAAGCACAAGCTTCAATAAGATGACACATGACACTTGACACTTCTCTATTACGGAGACATCGTAACTTCAGAATGTATTGTTATCGATGTTGCCATTTTATTTCTAGTAATTCTAAATATAATAACCTTGCCACCTTATGCGAATAATAAAATAGCAGGAAAACTTAACATTTAAATCCTTATTAGTAAAAATGTGAGTTGACTTGAATAAAAATTGATTTATTCTGAAACCGCGCGACGTATCAAGATAAGTATACTGTGACAGTGAATTACGGCCTCACCATTTTGGTCGAGTTGCATCGACCCTGAACCACAGATTAAATAATAGTTGCCTATAGACTAGAGTAGGTGATTGAAGAAGATTGATTGTGATTGGCTCTAGATCTAACTTTTTTGCTGAATACGCAGTGGTAGCGGCCTTTTAGTATAGTACCACCAACTTAACTGTGCAGTTCTCGAGGGCGCTATTGGTCAAGGAAATCAACTACAAACTGTCACAATTTGAGGGAATTTTGTAGTTCTTTTTTCTGCCGCCTGAACAGATAAGTTGGTCGAACTGTAAGTGCGTCGTTGGTACTTAAACCCGCAGTCATGAAATGCATAAAAGATTTTTTGAGACGGGAGATGCACCTAAATCGCTGCCGTAGCTGTGAACACCTTTTACAACATAACATTCCACGGGAAAAGTTCTAAAAACGATCACTATTCTCAAGTCATAGAGTTGATTACCTCCATTCGATTCGCGAAAGTTTAAAAAGACCTACAGTTTGTGTTGCGTGTAAGTAAATTGATTCGCTTTGTAATCATCATTATTTCTTTCTCCATAATAATGGCAGCAAAGCAAGACTTCTGCCTATACTGCTCAATACAACCTACCTTGCCTTTGGTTCTGGTATAACTTCCACTCTCCATGTCTGTCCTTCACACAATATTTAATCAAATCCTTCATCAAATACTGGAAACATTGATTTGAATTGAAGGTTCTATGAAATCTGTGACCAAAACTATTTTTTTCTTATACACGTATTTTTCTTACCCTAGCCTTGACGGAGCATTTGACCGGTTTTCAGTATACCGCCTTGAACACACGCCGAATTCACACAAATTTAAAACTCCTTAATTCTATCATGCACAATTTCAAAAGCGATTCTGAATTATAAGCTCAAATGAAAGGATCCGTCGTAAAAAACCAGTGCGCGACTTTTTCACACGAGAACGGGAATCAAATAAGAACAAAATCTTTTGTCGTGAACAAACAAATGAAGAAAGGGACTTTGATCGTGAGAAATGTTGTTCCACTGCTGATGTAGAGACGTATACCTCTGGCAACCTATGTGGAAGCATTTTTTAACATTTTATAGTGTAGCTTAGTCGTCCTTGACGTTATGGGACGTCAGGTGCGGTTATCCCTTAAATGGGTTTGTTATGCCTGATAGGTTAGTCTTTGACCACCATCTCACCTGATGGTAAGTGATGATGTGGTCGCAGATGTTGTTAAGGCTAACCTAGAATTACTTGCTCTCAAGGACAACTGCCGGAACACACCATTAGGTGCTTCGCGACAGATTTTCTACTTGAGGTTAAAAAGAAGTAACCGAGGGATAATTGTAGATTCACGCAACTCTTATTTAAGGCTTTACGCATTTTCAATTGATTAAATGTTATGTTAGACCAGCTCTATAGAGCTACGTATTCCTATAGGAACCATTTTGATAACACAATATTTATTAGATAGGTATAGAAAAAGCTCCATGTAATATATAGGTATGGTATATTATCACGTGTCAGTAACTATACAAAAAAAACAAAATATTTTATTGGTAATTAATTAGGGTAGGTTGAGTACAATTAAGAATTCCTATATATTTATACATAATATTTTTTCAATTCTAATGATCTAAATGTTGGCACCTATTTGGCTCAACGAATAAGCATTGCAATTCAACGGGGCAACACTGCCAGCATGCTGGGCACGCTGCCAACTGGATTTGGACTGCCTGTGAGTCTACAATGACTTATAGCTTGTCTAAATACTTTTATTGTTGTAGCTGTAGTGTTGTATATAGTCCGTAGAATTTTATTACGAAAGGCATTCCGCCGGTAAATAAAAAAATCTAATGACAAATAAAATAAAAAAAATCTAATGATGTAATGGTTAGAGTTCGTGATTAAAATAAAATTTTGGGACCGTTATAGTATTTTCTAAGAGAATATTTAGAAACATAGGTAAGTCCCGCCGCTATATTCCCCGACGCAGTAGAACAGTGTTGTCAAAGCACCCACTCTTAGCCAGATATATTTTTGTCCCATATACTAATAGGGGGCGTCCTTATCGTTATCTTTCGGCCATAACGCTGCTAGCGATAATTTCGATGTGGCCATCAAACCCGCAGAAGTCTCAAAACATCGAGTAACTTAGTCAATAATAAACTTTTTGCTACTCTACGCCTCTTTCTGATCGGATTTTATAATTCACTCTTTATACTTCCAATCTTTAGACTTCCAGCAAATAAGGTTGTATTGCAATGCGCTAACAGGCGCTAACTATATGATCTGTGTAAAATGTCAGACTGAGGTCGTGCGATTGAACGAAGAGACCTCTTATCGCATGCCAGTGAACGAAACAGAACTATATGCAATATTGAAATAAATAATCGATTTATTAATATAAATTCATATAAAATAATACTTTTTAAAAACGGAAAAATCTTTGTAATAATTTATCTCCGCTGTCTATATTTTAATTCGAAATAAAATTTGTATTGATACAATTTACTACGTAGACACAAAACTTAACTAAGCGTAATTTTAGAGTACTCATGATTTCCTTCTATCGAGAGAAGTATATGGAAACGTGTTTTTTTATCAGGCATATATATTTGTCATTTAGATTTAAAATATCAAATATTTTATTCATATCTGTAAGGCTGTAACTCTTTCTAAAAACCTATTCAATATTTGCCATTTTGAGAATCACTTCACCTTAAGCAACCAGAAAGTGCTTGCTAAAGTACACTTAACCATAAAGTTTAAATAAGTTTCATAACTCAAATTTAATTCCATTTTATTGCACATACTGAACGGCTAAATTATTATTTATCCCCGCTCTATCTGATGAGAACACCAGTTATGGCAAAAGCATATGCACCTTATAAATACCTGAGCTTGGGAGTGTCCGCGACTGAGCTTTTGAATGGGCAACAAGATGCGAGGTCACCTTACCAGCAAATATCCAAGACCGTTACACACAAAATCACCTCGATAACATCCACACTTTACGAATTGGAATTTTATATCAAATGCGTAAGAATCATTTTCGTTTGTATTTTTATGAGGAACCGATGATCGGTATTCGGTTGATTGATCAAACTTTTTTGAACGACAAATAAGGTGTTATTCACTCGCATAGTGGCATACCAGAGGTTACGTTTGGTTTTATTGTAACGTTTAGTTAGCGTAGTGTTTTGTTTTAATTTGGTTGTGTTGGGATTCCACGATGGCTCGTTTTGCCATACTCTTTGTTTTAACTGTGGAACAAAGCGCCTGGAAACGCAAATTTCTCCGAATATTTTAACGTATAGAAAAGGAGGTTTGTTTTCTGCAATACTATGATTATATTTTGACATGAAAATCTATAAAAATATTGACGGACTGATTGGTTGCGGTCAATGGAGTAAATTGTCGCTTGGAGTCCTGTGGTCCAGGGTTCAACTCCTAGCTCGGATAGTTATTGGATTTTTGGTGAAATATTTCAGCATCAATACGGGTTCTGAATCTATGCCCTGAAGATGACAAAATTTTGAGTTTAGAGCAGAGAGCAATTTAGAGTGCAAAATTTTAAAAGCACGCTTCTTTACCTCTCAAGGGAAGCTCCAGCACCACCGGTTCTAAGTACACGGTACTTAAAATTCAAATATTCCTTGAAAAAGTCGTAGACCAAAGATTCATATTGAATAAAAAAAGAAGCCTTTCTCAACAGTCCTTGAGCAAGGCCACGGGCGGGGTACAGTCGCTCCAAAGCATCCAAACACATCCGGTCAGAGTTTAAATCTCTTTTTTTTTTAGAAAGATCGATTCATTCTATTCGTGTTGGAATGTGAACGGTTTAATTTAACTCCATAATTGGAAAAGCTCAATTTGGAAGCTTTTAGAAATGATCTCGTGTGTAGTTTTCGGAGAAATAGGAATTGCTTTGCAGACTTTTTTATTTACAAGACCTAAATTTAAATTTGTCTTTATTAAAATTAAAAAAATATACTTTGTTACAAGCTCTCAAGAGTCTCAAGGTAGGTGATGCCGGAACACACCCTATATACGACATATTTTTAACTTGAGCGGTGGTAGCTGTTAGGCGATCATTCGTTTTGAAGCAATGATGGCCGAGCGGTAATAGCTAAGGACTGCCGCGCCGCATTACCCTGGTTCGATCCCCACCGCCGGCTTGAGGTTTACCGCATGGTGGAAGGGCCTTTTGCGATTGCCCGCCTGGCTAGCTACCACCCTCAAGTAGAAAATCTGTCGCCAAGCACCTAGCGGTGTGTTCCGGCAGTAGTCCTTGAGAGCCAGTGAAATTACAGGCACATGAGACTTAACAACTGTGTGTCATGGTGACGGACGCAGTGCAATTCATGACTTGTGACGAAATGCATCTGTTATAGGCAGAGGTCTCGAGCTCCGTCACAATAGAATAAAAAAAAAACGTATTATTCCCTCCCACTATGTTGTGGAACTCAAGCCTGCGACGGGATTCAAACCAAGGCTTCTGGCGCGGCAGTCTGAACCAATTGCCATCGGCCATCTCTGCTTCAAAGCAATTTGACTTTATGTAAAATATCACGCACCCGCACGGTATACAGAAATACTGTCCGCGAGAGCACGGTTCGCCAAAAAGTTTTTCGTATTCAAAATCTAAGCTTAGATTCATTAAAAGTTTAACTTAGAATTAAAGATAATTTTCGCTTGGTTAAGTAGGTTAGATATGTAAAATACAATCAAAATGTTAGAAGGATGGATAGTTATAAAAAAATTGTGAATAGCTCTTAAACAAACGTTTTTATATAATATATATTTAAATTATAACTTCAGAAATGATGTTTACTATTTGCACGTCTGCTTGCAGGCTGAAAGCTATGTATACATACTTGACATATTGTAAAATCTTGTTGATGTATGATATTGTACTGTATTAATGCAAATGAAATATTGTTATATATATATATAAAATAAGGCTACATTTTGTTGAATAAAATGTCGATGAAACTGTGAACAGTAAATCGGTCAACTGTACGGAGCTCAAAATATCAAAATTATCTTTGCTTTGTTATATTTACTTAAGATAGAAACACATGATAGAATCTCCATCTTCAAAATACTCTAAAATATTATATTACTTAAGTAGGTACTAACAAACAATCGTATTTCGAGCAACACATGCTTTCATCATCGGCTGAGCCGCTGAAGTCATCAATGGCATGATTCATTAGCACTTAGTTTATAAATACTTGCCATATGTAACGTTCTACTGTTATGTATTCTATGGCAGAGAAGTCATATTCGGTGAACAACCTAGGAGAGGTAGAGGACCTGGTTAGTGTTTTGAAATTTCGATGGATGTTAGACAAGTGTCACTTTTGTGATAAGATTAAATGTATGAAGCGCTCGTAGCGAAGTTAGCTTATCTGTTCTTAACCGATCAGCAAAGTTAAGCAACGTCCGCCGCAGTCATGAGTTGGATGGGTGACCGCTAGTTACATTACTACTGAGCCTGCATATGTGCTTCAGAGGGAACGTCGCGTCGGTCCCGGTTGTCGTCTTAGGATGGCAGTCGTTATAGCTTGGTGGTAGGGCATTTTACGAATGCCCGCCTGGCTAGCTACCACCCTCGAGTAAAAAATCTGTCGCCAAGCACCTAACGTTGTGTTCCGGCAGTTGTCCTAGAGAGCCAGTAATTCTAGGTTAGCCTGAAAAACATCTTCGACCACATCATTACTCATCAGGTGAGAATGATCAAAGGCTAACCTATCAAGAACAAAAAAAAACATAAAAAAACAGTTTTATGGTTCCGTACCTACAAGGCAAGACGGAGCCCTACGAATGTTACATGTCTCGAGCTCGTATAGCTAGCTATATGGAATAAGTTACACACCTGAAATTAAAATATTTTGTGAAGAATGTTTACCGAAATTAAATATCTAATAAGAGATTCTATAAAATTTAATTAAAAATGTCATCGTCCCCGCGCAAGTTTTTAGTTTAGACCATTTTTAATAACGATTCCACATATTTTGAATAACGTAACACTACGGTTCTGTAGTAAAGTATTTTTTTTATTTTTTACTTTTTATTTTTTTAAACAGTAAAAATAGAAAAATACTTTACTACAAAACCGTAGTGTTACGTTATATAGAATATATGTTTTATTTCACTTCAAAAATTATAACATTTCTTTGAAATACTTTCCTCTTTCTCCACTCTATCTGCTATCATCTCAGACCATGCTCAAACCATATAATTATACCATTCTTCAGTAATACATTACATCCATATCTCCCTACATTCGTTCATAATTTACACTCAACATTCTTATCATTCGCATTCTGACATGTTCATATATCACGCTAATTCATTATACCTACATCAACTCTAACTTTTCTGCTGATGGAACTTGCAAGCTTACTTTGATATAGGGCTATATTACACCATCATAAAACATAGGATCCCACCAACGTTGGAAACACAAAAACTTCGCAATATTTGTTTGTCGGAGACAGTTTTATCTATTATCCTATATAGTGTAACAGGAGCCATAGACACGTACTTAGATGATAAAGACTCATTCCTAAGGCTTTTATGAATAAACAAAAAGAAAAAATTGTCGGTACTTATCTGGTTTCAATCCGATTTTATATGACTGTAAAGCGCGAGTTTACGACATAAAAAAATTGGAGAAGTAGAAAGGTCTCCAGCGCATTTTCGAGTTTCGTGCGCGCCAGTTGACGAACAACTCGAATAAATGCTAAAATGGGCCACTTATCCCCAGCCGTGGATAGTTAAGCCATGGTTTGAACTACCACACATTTTTTATTGAAAAGATGTTCCTAGTGTTATCCCTGTGTCAATACACAGAATAAAAGTCATTGACAAGATTGGTCTCACATGCCGAATGATAGACGTATCTCTGCAACATTGAAGTCTTGTTTAATCGATCTCTTTGGTTAACTAACAATCAGATTCGTAATAGGAATTATATTTAGCTGATTGTTTGGCAACCATCTTTTGAATAATACGATCTTGTATTCTTTTGTATGTTTACAAGATATTAGGGTTACCTTATTTTCCTGCCAAGCCTTCCTTTATCCAAATATTGATCCTCTAGGAGTTTACCTTCAATTAGGAACAAAAATTAAGTGATACCAAACCTGATACATTTTGGAAAATATGATGAGCTCACGGTCCCCACGGACCCAATATCTCTAAAACCATAGGCTTAGGATGTACAAGACCAACAGTGATGGATGAACGGTGTTACAAAAAATGAAATGTAAATGTGTGAGTGATATAGTGTTGTCAAGACGCGGGCGTAATACTATCGACAGTTTTACTGGTTGAATCTTAGGACACATTCGTTTGAAATTATGCCCTATATAGTTCATTGAGACTATTGTAATGACCGTAAACAACACTGAAATCACAGAAATACAAAATATGCAATTTCATTAACTTGGACAACTTATTTTTCCAGTTATTATGATTTAAATCCAAACTACTTAACTGATTACGATGAAATTTCAATAGGGTGAATCTTAAAGTATATCCTTTCAAACAAAATACGATGTTTTAAACCAAATATCATAACATGAATACAACCTTATTGAAAACCTAGTCCTATTTTTGATCTGTTAAAAATAAAACTCATTCAAAGTTGAAGTCAAATGCATTTATTGTAGGTCGAAAATGGTACAGCACTATTAAAAATCAAACTACTATAACTTCATCGTTACAAGATAAAATAAAACTAACCCTTACTAAGTATTATGATTACCATTAACACAATCATTAAGCTGCATATTTACAGATCCCGTAATCAATATTATTAAATTACATTTATCTGAATACCATTTGCGTAAAGTATTCAAATGTGGTAAACAAAGGTCGAATTTATCTCTTATGTAAACATAGCTCTTTGGGCTGTAGAAATGACGATGTGTACATTATTTCGATTATCTTTACTAACTGGCCTGCTACACATATAATTCTTTAAAGTCTGCTTTTAAGTCTAAAAGCTGTTTTATCATTATTTTTGTTTTAGCTTTTAAACTTCTTGAGAGCTAATTTTTTTCTGTAATTTTTGTCACAACTTAGAACATTAGTTATTAATTTTTTATCCTTGGAGACAGTACTTGATTTGAAGGACTAAGTAATCGCTAACGGTGGTGATATATCTCTATTTACGTAAGGACAAGGCCGTCTTATTTTCAATTTGATCTGAAAGATAAAATAAAATTTAGTTTGTGTCAGGATAGCCAGACGCTTAGGAAAGGGTTGTTAGATTGAATCTACATATACTACAATCTTTACATTAAAAAAATAATTGACCATGTATTTTACTACAAATTAAACTGTTACTTGTGTCATCAATTCCTTAAGCTATTGACTACCATTTCCACAGTTTCATGCATTTAGCGACTTCATCTCTCGGAGTCTTTCATTAGTATACATCGATGTTTTCTTTGTATGAAGCATTTTGATTCAAAGTTTACTACAATCTGTAGTTTTTATTTAGAGTCCATCAATAATCCGAACCATTTTATCAAATACTAAAAATTTGTTGGAAATCTGTAAGAACACAAACATTATTATACGCGAGCATACAGTTATTTCAAATTCTGTTAAATAGCTATTTGTATGAAGATACTAATATTTTATGACAGAAGTCAGATATATTTCCCATTAATTACTGAGTGTTAGGGGAATTTTTCACAGAAAACATCATAATAAATTTTGAATGATATATCTTGTGATAATATTTACTCCCTTATTCGTATATACTCAATAAGCTATCAACTGATCTGTCAAATTCTCTCTAATTATTATGTAAATATATTATTTTTTAAACTAATTTATGATTAAACTCACTACCGGTAATTTTTGAGGTTCGAATATGTACCCGAGCAGTCACGTCGAACCTACAGGTCAGACACAAACTATCGACTTTATCGATACTTGTGACGTCAGGACTTTGTCAAGCCCTATCGTAAACAAATGTTTTATAGTTTTTCGTAAAATACCCACTAATTCTTCATTTAGCAATGTAATTTGATGATAAGTATGAAGAGAAACATCTTATCTAATATTTCCATAGTTCTTATAACTCATTTTAAAACAAAATGACAAAATAATGATTATCAAAAAAAGCAGTACAAATAAACATAAATTACCAGTGAAACGTGTATATATTCGGGATACTGCGTATCCTCACATTCACTCACTGAACAAGACACCACGCTTACAGAATACATATTTTATATTATAATCGTAAGATATTTGAGTAAATACACAAAATTCGATCCGCCTTGGAAGCGGCCGGGACGCTATGGCTCTTACTCGCGTAAAAAATGACATACCGTCTTCTTGTTTTACTATCTCTTTTTCTCTCGCGACGGTTTGTAGCAGCTTAGGACCTTTCACTCCCACACTTCGTTGGTCTTTTGAGTGTAGCGAAAAAATCCTATGTCTATGTCTAAAACAAATACTTGCGCCGCTTGAGTTGCTCCGCCAAAGTGGCCACGGTGCCAGCCCTCACGTTACTTATAAATAAAACTGTTTATAAGTAATAATAAGCATATAAAATACAATAATATTTTTTCATGAAAAAGGATCCGCTTTTCTACCCAGAAAAATCTTTTAATTTTCATTTGAATACTGTTCAACATCGACAACTGTTTCAATTACCATTTCATCATCCAGGTATGGAAATACTTTTTTCAGATTTGGAATAATCTTTTTTTTTTTTTTTTAATCTTTGTTAAAAATAAAATAAAAATATAAATAGCGGTGCCAGGTTTTAGATTGGCAAAGACAAATAAAGCTTCTTAGGTAATTGTGTGCGGTTTTATAATAAAGTTCCCAAACTCAATTATTACAACGGTCACAGAAGGTAAATTCCAGCTGCATGTGAAAACAAATCCTACTACACAGTTTGCGATTACTTAAACGACAAAAATGCTTGGACTATTCCGCCTCTGCCAAGCTATCGCCAAGCACCTATACGTAATTAAAACAAATATTGTAATAATTTTATAATATAGTTTGTAACATATCGTTAAAAAGAATGGGCCCGAGTTTCTTGCCCGTTCTTCTTGCACTGGCTCTATAATTTTTTTTTATGAAAGTTTCAGTACAATGTAGAATATTTCAATATTCAAATTTGTAATTGACCTACATAAAAGCGTCGTAGACGCCTGAATTGTACAACAGATTTTGACTTTGACCTTCAGTTGCTTAAAAACTACTCATTGCTGATGATATTGAAATGGGACCAAGTTGGAATTCAATCAGTCAATTCAATTGGCGAAATCGCAGACATACAAAAAGAAACATACGGTCGAATTGAAAACCTCCTAATTTTTCGAAGATGGTTAAACATTTAATCTGCATGACTAAATTACAAATTTGCGAGAGTAAATAATATAGTCATGTGCGGGATTCAAACCCTAGTCCCGTACCCCTATAGCCGGGGTATGCTCTGACAGCTTGAGCTAACATGACATGATTTTTTTCTCACGTAAATTTGTAATTTAGTAATGTAATCCGCCGAGCAGGCGTTATTGCAAACAACAATATTAATCTGCATGGTTGCAAATCTTGCAATTAGAATTGGGTGCTTTTTTGGTTGTGCTTTTTTAACACTTTAAACTGTTTGTTTGTTTTAGATATACGCCTTGAAAGTTCATCGACTTGTGCTTGGTTTTGTTAATGAGAATAATCGTTACGGCTGTAATCATAAACCCCCTTACTTATAAAAACATCGCTATGTAGTTGCTAAGTAATGCATAACTAAACAGTGTTTAAGTAATGCTTAAATATTTCTTACTTATAAACGCTACATAGCACCTGTTTAGCTAAGCAATGGATAATGAGGTCGAACGTATTTTAAACTGACAACATTGTACTAAAAAGTATTATGAATGACCTAAATGGCCAAATAGCATGTATCTAGTGCTAAATATCTTGAAATTAAAAAGTAAATATAATACTTTTCTTTGTATCGTACCACCAATTTAACTGTGCAGTTTTCGAGGGCGCTACTGGTCAAGGAAATCAACTACGAACTGTCACAATTTGAGAGAATGTTGTAGTTCTTTTTTCTGCCACCTGAACAGATAAGTTGGTGGGTCTGTAACTAAATCAGCTGATCAGAAATATGGGCGCCATCTTGTTACTTAAAATTTAAACAAGGGTGGGACGGTGTTTAAATTGACAGCTGATTTAAGCAGTACTTAGATACTGGATAAAGTTATGTAGCGTTTATGAGTAAGAAATTTTGCTAATCAGCGGCTAAGTAATGTTTAAAATTTAAGTAGCGTTTATAAGTAAGGCTGAAGTATTCTAACCACTCGTATCTAATCTACTCAAAATTACGCTTTCTATTAAAAGTTATAATGAACGTAGCTAAGTATTTAGTTATTTTTTGCTTTCTTTTCCTATTAGTTCCTCTTTAGTGTTAACAAGCTGTAATTACTACTGCCTCCCGACGCGATTATATTTTTTTATATTACTGTATTACATTTAGCATGGTGTGTGTATATACACCGACACTAAGACGTCTGTGACGTAGTGGATAAAGGAGGCCTACCTCTTATCCCTATAATGGGCCTAATATGGCAACACACTACACTTCTTGACGAAGTGGAAATGCAATGGTTTGTGACGAAGTCATGTGAACTTTGGAAAATTACAAATTTACGAGAGGAAAAATTATAGTCATATTTTATTTTATGTTATTGTGACGGAACAATCTTGAGGCCCACCTGATGTTAAGCGGACTAACCTCTGCCTATAACAGATGCATTTCGTCACAAGTCACGAATTGCACTGCGCCCGTCACCTTGAGACATAGTTGTTATGTGCGAGATTCGAACCCGCTCCATCCACCCCTACAGCTCTGATTATTGTCAGAGGCAAGAGTAGGATAGCTCGCGGGCCGGGACAACTTGCTCCCAGACAGAATTAAATAAAACCCTTTAGCCGGGGCCTGCTCTGTCCATTTAAGCTAACATAACATTATGTTATGACTCATAACTCTAATTTTCCTCTCGTTCTCAAGCATCGTATGGGTACTACAATATTAACACCACCTTTCATATATTTTCCACTATATCCATTTACAATCTTCATACGATATATTATACGAAATTAAAATTTTCAGCAATCGCCGCCCTTATGTTTTTGACGCATTTCACTCTGAACCTCAGATTAATAAACTATTTCCCTGAAAAAATCCTTGGTCCCTGAGCTTTCTAGGTGAACGGAAGTTCTTTGTACGATGGCGATTCGCCGAGGGGCTACGGGCCGACTCTAGGGAACACTCAGAGTCACGAATGTACAGGAATAATGAGGAGATGATGACGGATGTGATCATGGAGGAACAAGTCATGTCTCAAAATGGCAGTGGATATAGCATGGTTGTAGGGGATTTTGAGAATGCCCGTCTGGCAAATTTTATACCATCAATTAGAATCTGTAATCAAGCTGTATGCTCCAGCAACTATCTTTTGTTCGTAAAAAAGGACAGAGTAGAATACATATATATGTATTTCTCCAAGGATGGAATACGTCAAAAACGTAAGAGTGATGGCGATTGCTTAAAATTTGCATTTTGTGAGTATTCAAAATGCATGTCAAAATTTGAAGTGATGTGACGAAAGAGGACGACTTTGCAAAACTATTAGCAAAACAGTCTCATCGGTTCAGGTTCTATCAAAACATTGCAATCTATACGAGGAAATTCTGAAAGCATTTAGCTAATCTGCGCCAGTATGTGTGGCCAGCAGGCCACATTGCTGCTGTAACGACGGTTTGGTTCAAATAATTTCGTTTTAATACCTTTAGTACTGTAAATAATTTGTAGTGTAAAAAAAGGCAAACCACCGCCACTCCATCTCTTATAGTAAGTACAACTGATTGTCAAATGCAGCCATGATGACTCTTCTATATTTGAACAGAACCTTTACTTATCTTCAGTTTATTTATTATCTTAAAGCTTCAACTGTCACATGGACTATAAGCACTGACCGCGTTGCCGTCGCATCGTTTAGACATATAACCGGCTCCAATGAAACGGCTTTACTTGATTCCTGTTGGTAAGGTCTTCTTCGTTGATCAAGCCTTTTGATAATATAATATCCTCATTACTCACCTTGCTCAACACTTAAATAAGTAGAGTATAGGGTGCATAGCAAGTTGGTCAGGAGTTAAATCTTGACTGCAGCACAACAATAGGAGTCTCGCTAAGATATGTGACACTGCAAAGCCGTATAATATAACTCGCGACCGGTTGCCATTGTCGCCAAATAATAGTGCCCAGTTACTTTTGTTGTCATACATAGTCGCGGTCTAATTAAATTCAATGCTGCTGCACCTGTATCTGTGAGCGTCTTTCTGAAATATTTAAACTCTATTATAAGGACAACGCTTTCATATCAGTTTCTACAAATAACAGAAGTAGATAAAACATACCCACCCCCGGTGTGCAAGTGGAATGCTCGTATATAGGAACCTTATTCGCCCTTTCACTCCTAATCAGTGAATACAATCAAAATCTATCGTAGGTAATGTATACCGATTATATGTGTAAGCAGATTATTTAAAGCTACAGTCTAAGAATAACGGTAAGGTAGTTGGTAATCTACCAATAAGTCTAGTGATTTAGAACATAATTTGCTTTTATATTTAATATAGTTGGGAGGCACCCAGAAGACGGTTCGACTTTGTCCTTCCAAAAATAAACGGTGGTTCTCAAGTCCCAAGTTAAGACCACGTAAAACTCATATTAGACCATCCAATGTTGGTAATTCGCACGCATAACTTTTGCCTCGATTTACTAATCTTTACATTTTTTTTATTGTCGGGTAGAGTATTTCATTAACTGTAATTTAAGAGTTTTTAAGTCAAATTCTAAAAAAGTTATCTTCAAAACTATTGGCAAAAAAATACCACCCCATTCGGGTATACACAATGCCTAAGTCATAAATAAATATATACATATTAATTGCAACTATTTCCGATGCCAATGTTGAGGGTGAGTAGAACAACCGATCCTTTAAGCAATAGGCATCACTGAATGGAATTATATTTTGTTAGTAAGGAAAGTTCTTCTCTCGCTCTGAAAAGTGTGAACAAACTTGTGGAAGCAGGATTAAGAAAATGTGAGCTTAGAGTATTTAAATCAGCATAGTGCCTAGTAGTGTAACCGTTTCAGATCTTTTTGGGCTAGATCTGGCACTTTTTACCGTAGGTGAATATTTTTTGTTGATTTATTCCGAAAAGCGCAATGTTTCCTTTTTCGTTACGCGATATGAAACTTCCACCGCGCTTGCCGAAACAATGTGCACCGTGTAACATAGATTTCAACAGTCGCACATTCTATCGGTATATTTATTTAGTTACTTAGCATCCCTATTAATTACATAATAACTGAAATTTATGTTTGATATTGTTTTCATACATTTTTAATGTAACGTAGAAAAGCCATTTTTGAAACTTTACATTTTAATTTTCGTATTGATAAACACAACAAAATGATATCCGTACCCAACTGTACTAACAGAAAAGCGTGGGAATTATAATTCGGATTAAAATAGTTTGGTGCATTTCTACATTTCAAATTAATAAACAATGAAATGTGTAAGCCTTTTTTAGGTATTCAGTTTTTTATGGCCCGAAATATATGCATAATGCAACGGCGAGCCACAGATCAGGCCACTGCAAGCACAGAATACCAACTTACTAAATGAGTTTCCGCCGTAAAAAGAATGTATTATTAGCCCTTTCTACGATTTCTTGATGTCAAAATTTGCTAGATACCCTTTCTAGTTCGTCCAACTGCGCTTTTTCAAAAACGAAGGTGGCAACACGCCGATTGTAGCGGGTGAGAGTTATTTCATAGGTTTCGGTAACGACAAAAAATTACACGAGTACATAGCGCACGTTTTGGTTATACATTACGTTACCTATACATTACTATCGCCTCATGAGGTGTCACACTTCATTTATTCCAAGATCTATCCACAATGTGGAAGAGACCGAGGTAAATCTTCGTTGGTTACGTCTGTCACGGCGTTGTCACGCTCCACGACGCGTTTCACGCATTGCGGTTAATTAGGCGGTAACTAACTGTTGTTTGCTATGTGATGAACTGCTGATGAGAACTTGTAAGTAAGTAGCTACTTAAGTAAATACCTTTTATACCACACCCACTCAGAAAGCGTCTCATTACTCGTTCAAAAACATGTAATAAAGTTCGTCATTTCTCCCTTATAAATGTGCGGCGGGAAATGTTATATGGAAGTTCATTCTTGCCCTCCGTAGCAGTAAAGCAGTAGCAAAACAAAAGAACGCTAGCAGGGCAGGTATGAAAATCCATACCTGCCCTGCTAGCGTTTTGCTCTTTTGTTTTTGAATTCCAACATAAGGTGGGCTGTTTGCTCGCTCTACTAATGGCACTGCAACTTTACCTAATAGGCTTACCATCAGGGGGAGATTTTTCTGTGCCATCCATAAAAATAAATAAAACAGTAATTAATGAAATTTTTTTTAGTGTCTCTTACGCTTTAAGAGAAAATATGTTGTACCAATCAAGCCTACATTGGTGGGATGCAGAATGTAGATACGGTTAGCTAATCACATTCACCACTTTATTCGCGTTTAATTTGACTATAGTATTACGGTTCTCCGAAAATGTATATGCACTGAATGCCCTGTGTTTGTCACGGGGAGAAGCAGATAACACAAACGGATTTCTTGGTCTTGTAACCCTCACTAGAGTAGAAGGTTGATGCCATCAAAGGCAGTGTCAACCACTTTTCTAGCTATTCATATAATAGAGCTTCTAGCTGCGTATGGACAAAACGCGCAAACAAGATCTCCCACGCTTTGCTCTCTTCAAGTAAATACCAGTTTCGTATGTCATTATCACAAAAGTAATGTATGATATCTCCAAGGTGTTATTTTTCTCATTTTTATGTAAGTTCTACTTCAGTAGGTAATAAACTCATTGGTTTGTTTTTATATGAAAAACTAATGTAACTAATTACAATCTCCTTGGTGAGAAGTGTGGAAACGTTTTTTTTCTATTTAAAACACAAGTGCAGTAAATTAGAAAAAAAGCACGAGTGCGTTACAGACTACATTATGACACTAAAATCGGTGCATTCACAGGCCCGTTACGAGCCAGTGTTTTGAAATATAGTCTTTTTTTCTTCGTACAAAACCCTAAAACGTCATAAAACACGTTACAAGTGTTAAGATCTTTCTTAATATTTTAGCAATTGTAATCATTCATCATCAGCCGGAAGACGTCCTCTGTGGAAAGGCCTCCCCCTTAGAGCGCCACAAAGAACGGCGGCTATTAAATGCTAGTAACCATTTGCTACCCGCGGCTTTCAGGATGTCGTCAGTCCACCTAGTGGGGGGCCTACAAAGTCTACGTTTTCCGATGTAGTGTGGTAGCCACTCAAGAACCTTTCTTCCCCATCGGTCACCAGCTTGTCGAGCAATAAGGCCCGCCCAAGGCCACTTCAACTTGCAAATTCTGAGAGCAATGTCGGTGACTTCCGGATTTTATCGCCCAAAGAAACTCCGGAATTGTAATCACTATTATGCCATAAATAACAGATTCTGTTTATATTGTGCGAATAAATTATTAGGCTATATTACTATCAATAGTTTCCGAGACATATTAACACCTGTTGTTATCCAAAATGAAAATCTGGAGATAGTATATAACCACATCATCAGCAGTGTGTATGTTTTGTATATAGGTATATGCAGCACGTGTCAGCTGGAAACCATAACGTCAGCTAACACACTAATAATTACACGTAGCATCGAAGTTTATTTGGCACCTAAATTTTGAATTGGTATTCATAATTGCACTAAATATGCTCTAAGTGTTAGAGGGCAAACGAGCAGGCGGCTCTTCTGGTGGTAAGTGATCACCGTCACCCACGAACATCCGCAACACCAGAGGTCTCGAGGATGCGTTGCCGGATGATGGCATATTCAGAATTAAGTAATTTCAATTAAGTAGGTAAGCTTGACATACACACTTAACAAATGCAAAACCTGCCACTGCACAAAAACGTGTGTTGAATATTAATAATAGTTATCCAAATTTAGGCGTTTTATGTTTGTGTGTCATCTTTCCTTCCAAATGAAAATATTTAACCTTCTTTAAAGATTGTAATAGCATGCTCTTCCAATAATTTTAAAGATAGACCTTCGATAATTTACCAAGGTAGATGCTCGAAGAGATAGAACATTTGCCTGTGTGCCTAATAATTACATATTTTACGTTCTGTGGCGTTTTACACCAATATGGAGATCAAATAAAATATGGCCCGCGTTTAGAAATAACTAGGTACATTTATTTGTACTAGCTACCCGAGTGCCAAAATCACCTTCGGATTTTTTTACATTCACTGGTCGTTCGAAAACCAAGTAAAAGTTGGCATTTGTTACAACGTGATTTTAGAAAACGCAGGTTACAATGACAACAATATCATTATCCACTTGATGCTCCCTCCGAAGCAGATATATTAACTCATTCCATTGGCTCTCATACTTTCTTAATGTTATTAATATTGTTAGGTTTGCAATAACGCCTGCTATGCGGATTACATTACAAAATCACAAATATACGATAGGAAAAATATTCTCCATCCATCCATCTTTCTATTCATTTCTATCCATCTTTGCTCCATCCCAATACGATGGTTAAAGAACGATAGGAAAGATTTCAGTTATGACGTCATGTCATGTTAGCTCAATTGGTTGGAGCATACCCCGGCTTAAGGGGTGGATGGACGCGGGTGCGTATACCGCACATGACTTAAATTTTGCCTATCGTATATTTGTGATTTCTTGATGTTCCTTGGGCACAAATAGCCTTAGGGTTTAAATTAAATGAAGCAAGCCTATCCCAAACACATAAGTCACATTTCTTCTTCAAATGCTGCTCCATAAAAGAAGATTGGCAGTCAGCTCTTTACAATTCAGTGTTCAGAGCTAGTCTAAGCTTTTGCTCTACCGTGTCTTTATGCCTGTCCACTCACCGATCTTCCGGGACCACAACATTTTACATCTTCGGACCTTATTCCTTTCCGGTAATTTCGCCCAGTAAGTTGGCATCGTCAGGACCACTATACGTCTAAGTTATGAATGAAATTCTACTGTTATCATTATCGCCGACGACAATGGGTTAATAATTGTATTGGATGGTGACGATTATTTTAGAAGTAGGAATCCTTTCGTCAGTTAAGTTAAGTAGGTACCTAATGTTAAAACCTTGTATTTATACTTATGCTTACCTTAGTGAGAGTAGGAGACCTTTACGTGCCTTTACGCAGCTCGCACCTTGCCCTTAATTGGTTACGGCGGCATCTGTATTTTTATCGACTAAATTACACAATAAAAAGGTTGGTCTTTGCCTACATTCAATGTCATTTACATAACGAAATGAAGGTAGGTAAATAAATAGACACTTATACATTCATAGTACCACCAACTTAACTGTGCAGTTTTCGAGAGCGCTACTGGTCAAGGAAATCAACTACAAACTGTCACAATTTGAAGGAATGTTGCAGTTCTTTTTTTTGCCGCCTGAACAGATAAGTTGGTGGGACTGTACTAAGTGAAGCGAAGATATCGAAAGGAGTTAAATACTTTGAAATTACCGAGTAAACAGTTGTATAAGTACGATTGGCTAAATAAACCTGTGTCAACATATTTGAACTTCTGAAAGTAAGTGGTGTTTATTTTTATGACCTTGCGCTCAATGTTTAATAATGTTGATTAAAAAAAGTACATGCTACAAACTGTACCACCCGGATCGTTCACTGCTGAACACAGCCTCCCCTATTTTGGAGGTATTTGCCTTAATCCCCACGCTTGGCTGGCGTCTTGGGGATCGCAGTATAAGATGGCAGTTCTTTAGAAGGCACTGCTAAATACTGGAAGGTGGGCTCCAGTATTTTTCCCTTAGTCGTCTTTTACGACTCCCACGGAAAGATATGGGAAGGTGCAATTCTAACCCACAAAAGTACATGATTATCTACTAATATAAATTATGATATTAAGGCTGGGAAGTCATTAAAGGATCCTGGGAATAGGAAAAGAATTTCCAGTGTAATGCTCGTTTATGGCGAATTATCTCGAATTTATTTACATTTATCTGATGTATCTGATTAATTGCCTACGTTCACACACGTCATAGATTTAAACACCATTAGTCACCAATGGTGTTTAAATCTATGAAAAGTACTTTGAATTTTGAAGCGCTCGTAGCGAAGTTTGCATAGCCGTTCTGAATCGATGAACAAAGTTAAACAACGTCCGCTGCGGTTATGACTTGGATGGGTGACCGCTAGTGACATTACTACTGAACGTTTCCGTGCTTCGGAGGGCACGTTAAGCCGTCGGTCCCGGTTGTTGTCTTACGATGACGGTCGTCATAGCATTGTGGTAGGCATTTTGCGAATGCCGTTCTGGCTAGCTACCACAATCAAATAGAAAATATGTCGCCAAGTACCTAACGGTGTGCTCCGGCAGCTGTCCTTGAGAGCCAGTAATTCTAGGTTAGCCTGAACAACATCTTCGACCACATCATCACTTACCACCAGGTGAGATAGTGGTCAAAGGCATAAAACATAATAAATTAAAAAAAAATAGGTATCAAAAGCTATAAGAATAAAAAAAAATTGCAATATTTTACTTAACATTTACGTCAAGCTAGAGCATTATCTAATCTGTGTCTAGACTGTGACTCTCTACAGTCCCACCAACTTATCTGTTTAGGCGGCAAAAAAAAGAACTACAACATTCCTTCAAATTGTGACAGTTTGTAGTTGATTTCCTTGACCAGCAGCGCCCTCGCGAACTGCACAGTTAAGTTGGTGGTACTATACCTATATACTTAACTTTTTGTTGAAAAGTTGGCCCTAGGTTTTTAAATCCATCCATAGATGGCAGTTATATAAGGTACAGTCATTTGATACCTTGTGAAGCCTCCAAAGAGTGATCAAATGTCTTCCATGTTCGCTGACGGATATATTCCCCATCTTAAGGAAGTAAGCCGGGCTTGACAGAATGCGGTTTGACGCTTCCTTCCTACCATAGTATCATTAATACTGAAATTAGTTAAATTATTAATCAGCAGTCCTTGAGAGCCTGTGAAATTACAGGCACATGAGACTTAATAACTATGTCTCAAGGTGACGGGCGCAGTGCACTTCGTGAATTGTGACGAAATGCATCTGTTATAGGCAGAGGTTAGTCCGCTTCATCAGGTGGGCCTCGAGCTTGTCCCGTTACAATAACATAAAAAAGTGGACCACACCGTTAGGTGCTTGGCAACATATTTTTTAATTGAGGAGGGTAGCTAGCCACGCGGGCATTCACAAAATGCTCCACCACCGTGCAATGACTACTGTCACCCTAAGACGACAACCAAGACCGGCGGCTTAACGTGCCCTCCAAAGCACGGCAGCGCTCAGTAGTAATGTCACTAGCGGTCACCCATCCAACTCATGACCGCGGGCGACGGCTAAGTAAACTTCGCTACGAGCGCTTTAAAATTCATTGTTAAAACTAATGTTATTAACTTCAAATTATTGTTATATATGTCTAAATGGGTACATTGAAAAGAAATATAAACATAAATGAATATAAACATAAATGTACCCAGATAGTTTTTATATTTTTAAATGTTTTTTTTCCAATTTTTGAGGTACCTACATTACCTAAATTCATTACGGTCTTGTTCGGTCTCGAACCGTAAGGAAAAAATAAGATTTTATGGAATATTCTGTATTCTTTTGGCCGGTTGTATTACTTTAATATTATTATAATGCACCATTACATCCTTTGTTATCTATGCTATTACTGGTATTGTAGTTGCACAGAATATGTAATACTTAGTACTAAAGTATAGTAGACACCTATTTGTAAGGTTTCTTGCACTAAAGCCTGCACTGATACCTGTGTAATGCCCTACTTAGCAATGTCACTACAAAATTATATTATACTTAGTATATCTAACTATCTAACATAGAAGAGGTAATTACAAAATTACGACAGGAAAAAATATAGTCATGTGCGGGATTCGAACCCGCGCCATCCACATAGGGGTGGGCATGCACTGACGTGACATATTATGACTCATAACTCCAATTTGATTTTCTTCGTTCTTTAATCATCCTATGGGGATGGACTGTAATATAATAAGCAGAAGATGCGTTATTGCAAAGATAAAAATATTTAATTAGAAGAGGTAATTTGCTAATTATGCAAATTTATTGAGAGAAACTATAAAAATGGCAAAAGTTAGTAGATACAAAAAATACTGATGTGTATTTACATACTTTATTTCAAATGTAACGCAGACAAATTATTTTAATCAGTTAATCTAATTTTATAAAAAGCAGACGGTCAATTGTGAAGCAAACTAAAAAGTAAGTAACTAAGCAAACAAAGCATTTGGACTGCCTATGAATCTGCAATGACTTTTAGGGATCTAAATGCTTTTATTTTAGTAGCTGTAGTGTTGTATATAGTTCGTAGTATTTTGTTAATAAAGGCATACCGCCGGTTAAAAGAAAAAAAAGCAAACTCACACGGTGGTAGCTGTACTAAAAATTTGTAATGTTTTCATTTCGGTTTAGGTTTCTTGGTTTTGATTCTTCTTTCTTTTTATACAATGACTATGAGATAGGCTTTAATACATCGTTTTTTTTTAAACATTAGCTTAGCTTGAATAAGTATGACTCTGGGTAAAAGTAGAACTAGTAAATATACATAGCTTAAAGTATTTGATAAATATCTACAGGAAAGTAAGGGCTTCAGCGCTCTTTAAAATTTTTAGTGTAGTTACAGTATAACGATCTTCCGTATATTGTGGTGCAGCTGTAGCGGTTGTGAGGTAGGTCGGAAGTTTGTGTATTATCTAGATCATAGAATTCATTTAGGCAGATAGGAACACATTTTTCTTGTGACATAGGAAAACACAATAAGCCTAATACAATCCTTTTAAAAAAAACCGTTCATGTTACATAACAACTGTAAAGGTACCTATACTATATTTCCATTTCTTTACTCTCTCGATGACAGCTCCTGTGAAAACTTGAACGAGCGTTCTTTTTAACATTATGTACCATGCATTATTTTATAAAAATATGACGTTTACGCACGTACAAGTTTATACCAGAGTCGGAGAAACTCTTCAAGTTCAAGTTTTCACAGGAGCTGTCATCAAGAAAATAAAGAAATGGAAATATATAAGCATTAAGATCATTCTACGGGGTTCTAGAATACACACTGAGAAAACCGTCTTAAAGGCTTAAATCAAATTTGACCTTTTACCGTTGAATTGTAACTACGTAAGATGAATTCACAACTCTTAAGATGATTTTCACCAATCAATAAAAATGTACCATGTTTTATAATAAACACAACCGTCAAAAACGCCTTCCGTAAAGTATTTTCAGAATTGCAACTTGTTATACGATAATAATTGCAGTATTGACCATAAAATATACCTTACTTTTACGGCGGTTTATATACGGTGATTATCACTATAACGTACGACTTAATCAGCCTTATCAAAAGTCAATATTTAAGTAAGACCACAAAATACACCTTAAATGAAGACGAAAAGAAACATTCGCCTTCACTGACCTCGTTTAACGCCTTCTAGTTGGAAGGCGTTTTTGTACGTATTTACGTTTGGTCGGTTTTTCGCCTTATACCATATAAATTGGCCGTCATTAGGGCGCTTTTGACTTTAGATTTTTCTCAGTGCACTTACGGTTTAAGATTATGTTCGCGTATCACATACATCATTTTATTCAGTAATTAATAATTAAATAAGTAAATAACCACGGAACTAAAATTTGATATACTAATTTTCATTTTATATGATAAAGATTCTTTTAAAAAATTTCGATTTTAAACACTTAGCAGTAACAAATTACCTACAAAGGTATACGGCACGAATTCCATACCATCCATTCTCCACAATAGCATTCCAAGCCTCTAGCCTTTTTTTGTTCGGCGGGTAGCGAAAACTATTTTAATCCACACTCTACATCCTTTTCTTTCTTCACATGCAAAAACGAAACGGACGATGTTCTACATTCAAAATTGTGTCATCGAATGTTTACAAGTGCACTGGCAATGCTGGCATAATGCAAGATACGCCGTGTGTCAAAAAAACGTTTCATGTAGATGCATGTTGTGCAATAATGCTCCAATAAACCCAATGTTTCGTAATACTAACGTTCTTTATGAATTTTGTAATTGCTTACGACTTCCTGTACAATGGCTATACGTTATTTTGAATTCATAAAGATTTTTATGTTGGTAAGGTAATGTTTTAAATTACGGCCTTTTTTATCAATAATAGCATTTATAGGCCATTGTACCTATCTACGTTAAGATCTACTGCAGGCGATTGAAAGTAATTTACTTCTACTGGCCTTTATTTATCTGTGATAAAACAATTGACGGATAGTATCTATAGCTTAAGTATCTATACTGTAGCCAATAAAAAAAAACTATACCTACTCGGTATGGTATGGCTAAGGGGTGGATGGACGCGGGTTCGAATCCCGCACTTGACTTGAATTTTTCCTATCGTATATTTGTGATTTTGTAATGAAATCCGTGTAGCAGGCGTTATTGCAAACCTAACGATATTAAAATTCATGTATGTATGTTTATGAGTTTCTATTATTCCGCCATAACTTCTAAACGGCTGACCAACAATATATAATATCAAGACAGATATGATTAAATTTGTCTTGATAGCACAGTGGCGATTTTTAGACGCCATAATATGAGTTTTTTTTATATATTCCAAACCCATCGAGAGCGGATCAAAATGAAGGGCTTTAAAAAACGATTCCATAAATATATATATATTGCAGTTTTAATTTCAAAGGAACGATAAAACGCTTACCGAAAATAAATCATTCAAAGTCGGGTTTTTTTTCTTTTTAAATTATTTTTCTACTTTTAATATTAGTGTGATGACATATCAAGTGACTAATCATAGCTCCACATTATCTTGACCAAGTTTTCCAGTCTGTTTCACGACGCAGGATCTTACCTAAGCTGTGCTTGTACCTGTTATATATTTTTTATATTATAAAGTAAAAGTACAGTTTTTTTATGTTATTGTGACGGATCAAGCACGAGACCCACCTGATGTTAAGCTGACTAATCTCTACCTATAACAGATGCATTTCGTCACATGTCACGAATTGCACTGCGCCCATCACCTAGTTAGTCATAGTTGTTAAGTCTCATGTGCCTGTAATTTCACTGGCTCTCAAGGACTGTAGTCGGTACACACCGTTAGGTGCTTGGCGACAGATTTTCTACTTGAGGGTGGTCGCTAGCCAGGCGGGCATTCGCCAAGCGGTGAAGCTCAAGCCCGTGGCGGGATTCGAACACAGACAGTAATTACAAAACCTGTATTTGGTGATAACTGTGTGTCACAAGACTCTTGTGTTTATACTGGGGATACTTAGTCCTCATAGCTTGCAATAGTAAACAATATCAGACGGCCCATACCATTCACTGTTTACGAAATAGTGTTAGATTGGGCCAAATATCATTGGATTGGGCATATACTCGTAAGTAGGTATGTCGAATGTAGAATACATAACCACAGCTTGCATTTCCAAATGCAACATTTGTATTAGTACATTTACGATGTGTAAGTTTTTTTTATTTTTTGTTCAAAGTGACTTTAGAGCGCCATGCGCCGGATAGAAACAGAAGATCCAATCAAGAAGTGATGACCATTAATGCAGCCATAAGCTACTTTAATTTATTTATTAGGAAGACTAGGACCACTACGTCCTAGTTATGAATGAAATACTATTGTTATCATTATCGCCGATGCCAATGGGTTAATTAACTAAACCTAAATAACAAACGTATATAATGAAAAGAGTCATCTACAAATCTCCAAAGGTAGAACCAAAATATTAACATAATAACTTCACATTAATAGAATGTCGAACCCCAAGCCGCCTGCCAAGCGTGGGGATTATGGCAAATACCCCGTTAATAGGGGAGGCTGTGTTCAGCAGTGGACGAGTCGGCTGTTACAGTAATAGAATGTAAGTCGACAGCTGATATAATATAAACTGGTATAAAGGTATATAATTATGTATTTAGGTATATTATATTAAACATAAATATATACCTTTACCTATTATATGTAAACTGCCCTAAAAATGATTTACTTAAAAATAGAAGCGACTTCAACACTCAAATGTGTGAAATAACTTGTTGAAGTCGGTACCATGATGGTTCAATAGTACCTACTTCTACCGACTTCGACAAGTTATTTCACACGTTAGTCGGTTCCATTTATTAGAAAAATAAAATTTCACCCATTTTAATGACCCTTGCTACTTATGGGATCGATTGTCATTCACTGTCAATGACTTTATCATCAAGATAGGAATACACTTTTCAGGTATAGGAGCGTAACTCAAAAACGGCTTGACCGATATTGGTGAAATATAAATGGAACCACACGGCAAGCATCAGCTTTCAATTAAATAAAATACAGAAGAATTGAGTACCTCCTCCTTTTTTTGAAGTCGGTAGAAAAAGGAATCATCAAACCCAGTCAAACCTTCTAAGGTATAAACCGTATGTACCTAACATTAAAAGAAAACAGACGAATTCAGTAAGTACCTCCTCCATTGTTTGAAGTCGGTAAACAGTATTTACCATTATGCCCATACGATGCATAAGAAGGCGAATGATATCGATTATGTATACGCTGCACTAAAGCGGGGGAAAAAAACTCGAGGAAGTCGGAAACATGATAGAGTGTTTGAATCATCATACCTTCAACAGTTTTATTTGTTAGGTTGGAAGAAGTTCCTATTTTTAGGGTTCCGTGCCCAAAGGACAAAACGGAGATTCCGCAGTCTGTCCGTCGGTCCTTCCGTATGGCACAAGTAAAACGTCGAATAACAACGACCATTTTATTATATGAATAATTTTAAAGGGGCCATATCATATGGGAAGGTAGCTGAAAATACATTATCCCAACTTTGCATGTGGGCCATCGCCTAGAGATCGTTGAGTAGAATACGAACTCACTATTTATATTGTTTTAACCCAAGAAATAATGACGAGCCTCAAAATTTTGTATGTGTTGAAACAGTTCCATTAGGAAACTGACATTTAACTGAGATTGAACGAAAAATACCAAGTTGCGATAAACAACACAATTAAAGTTATCGTGGATACAATTCCTTATCAATATTCGCTACAGAAATAATCGATTCTATGGTTTGCGTTTCGATTTGACTTGGTCATTTGAAACATATATATACTTATAATATACACTGTAATACTTAAGTAACTAATTTTTCCTAAGAGAAAATTAATCTCTCTAAAATAATAAGCCATGGGATTATAGCAAACCTCCCTTAATGGGGGAGGCTGTGTGCAGCGCGGATAATCCTGCTTATACAGTACAGAGGGCCAAATCGCACTTGGGCAGTTTTCCGCTATCCGTCCGTAAGTAAGTCACGGACGGGTCTCTAGCTCATAAGCAGAATGAGTGACAAACCTGAAATTTCGATATTTTGTGTAGAAATTTGACCCAACCCAAAGATGAATTTTGTACGAAAATTTGTTTTAAATTTTTTTCCCTTCTCAACTTTTGTCAAAGACACTCTGTTAATGATTGTTGCAATGCGGAACCCTAAAACAGCAATGATCGACTAACACTTGTTCAATTTTATAGCATTGTTAGGATTTAAAAGCATCGTACTAAAACGTACAAACTAAAAAAAAGTATAAAGATTAAACACCAGCCAAATGAAATGCCAGCCAGTGGAAATAGAAATTCCAAACTGATGAAAAAAAAAAAATTTCTAGGATAACACCTACCACAAAATATATTGTGTGCGGAACCCTCTCGTGTCTCAATACGGCTACTTGTAGGAGGTATGCAGTTTTGTAACCATTTTCGACCGCAACGCTTTTTTGCAATGATCTACGTACATTGAAAGTTAGACGAGAAAACTAAACAAATGTTGAAATTAGGTGAAAGATAAGGCCGTATGTCGACAACAGCATTAAGGTACAATGTTGTAGATCTGGGATACTTTCAGAACCTTAGTGCGCACTAAGGTTGCGCAAACAGTAGCACAAAGCCTCAGAGCTAAACATATTTGAAAATGTCGTGTCAAAAGATTATTCCGCCATTACATGGAATGACCAAATGACCACCTTACCAGTAACTAAACCACCTAACCGTAAATAAAAACCTAGTAGGTAATGTGTGACTTAACATGCAACTGATGATCTGATCTCAGGATGTCGGGAACAGTCCCGTGTAGTCGTAGCCTTCCTATTTACTTTTCAGGCCATACTTTTCAAACGCTTAACTTTTCAGAGGATAATATCCAAAAATTACAAACACATAACGAAATAGAAAACCAGTGCTGCCATATAGTTAATATCAAATTCTGTGCACTAGTATACTACCTAAAAGAACCCTAGATAGGAGAATTCGCTGCCAGAACTGAACTCAATTCCGGAAAAACCGTTTCAAAAATGTTTTGATGATTGGATTATGCGTTGGCGGAAGTGCATTGTTTCTGAAGGAGCATTCTTTGAAGGTGATAAAATAAATTTGGTAGTAATAAATTAGCCAACCACTTGTACTAAGGAGAAAATATATAAAATTTTAAGAATTTACCTTAGTCTTGTAATAATTTAACAAATGTAAGTACTTAGTAAGATTTCAATTTCTCCTGAAAAAGAATAAATGGCTAATATTTGCTTAAAGCTTCGAATGTTACAGTACAATTTAACGCAAAACCTACCGATGTTATATAAACTAATTGTACAGTTATACAGGATTTCCTGTAAAGGGTGCGGCAAATTATCAATATAATTTTTAGTTATATATATGCTGTCCAATTCAATTATTTTTAAACTTATGGGTTCTACTCTTCTTGTTAAATTCAAACCTAATTTTACATGACATGCCCAAGAATTATAAAGCCCATCTAGCAGCACTTTGCGTGCATAAAACCAAGTATAAAATCACGGGCCCAGATCGGAATGCCCACGATTATAGCGTATGTATGCTCTGTGTATATCTGCTGCGTGGAATTTGTAGAAAGGAACCGGTCCCGTCAGCTGTAGTAATGAAAATGGCGGCAACTTTGGAGACGCGACTGCTGAGATAACCTAACCTTAAAACTTTGACTGCAGCATTATATCTCATATCATAACCTACATTTCAAACCTACCTAATTAATTTCGTCTAAGTATTCCTATCAGTTTAGCATACCGATACATTGAATGCCCCCTTTCACCATGTTTTCAGTGACCCGAACAAAAAAAAAACAAATTTATGCACATTATCAATTGTGACTTTATTTATGTAGGTATACTATAATTTATTGATCACAGTAAATACTTTCTACATTTGTGTTTTTAGATTCTGCATTTGCCAGAGCTATTTTTATTGATAGCAAGACGATTTATTTACTTGCTGTTTTTATTGGAACCAAAGGTGAAACAACGGCCTCACATAAAATGGCTGAGGACAACGGAACAAGTTCTCATAGCAAGAGGTGCAAGTTTGGGCACAGAATTAATAACAGTAGGTAACCTTACCACGTCGTTGAGATTAGTTCTGGATTCGTAGTTAGGTATCATCAAGTATAGAAACTTGTCTAATTATTTAGACAGGTTACTGAATTAAGGTTTAAATCGCGTATATTTATCATTATTTTTGTCCCGACGTTTCAAACACTTTGCAGTGATCGTGGTCACGGGGTGACAAGTAGTAAATAATAATTTGTTGAAACTCGTTACGCATGGGCCGGGCCATCACTGAGAAAATTAACCCTGAAAGATGGCTCTAGGCTAAATCTCCTCGGACTCTAAATTTATCGACTTTTTCGATATGACCAAATTGTGTGTTCCAAAGACCCAATTTTTTATGGAATTTACATAAATTTATAGAGCATTGTGATTGTCACATGTGACTAATAAGGATATTCGAAACGAGATGGCTTAGTTCTTATATGGTGCGTGCTGTGGTATAATAATCTGTGCGTGGGCAGTATTTGGTAACAAAGTCTTTCAACCTACATATAGGTTAAAAAACCTACCTTGCCTATTTACATAAATGAGCTACTACGTACTATCATAGAAATACTGAATATAAGAAAATATTATTTCGGAGATGCTACGAGAACCTATAACTTTTTTTTATTTTCTTTTATGTTTTTGTGACGGAACAAGCCCATCGGATGTTAAGTGGACTAACATCTGCCTATAACAGACGCATTTCGTCAACGTCGAATTGCACTGTGCCCCACACTGAGACGTACAGTTGTTAGGTCTCATGTGCCTGTAATTATAGCTGCTCTCAATCTGGATCAAATCTCATGTTGGCTCTCAAGGATTGCTGCCGGAAACACACTGTCAGGTGCTTGGCGACAGATTTTCTACTTGATGGTGGTCGCTATCCAGGCGGGCATTCGCAAAATGCCCTTCCACCATGCGTTGAAGCTCAAGCCCTCGGCGGGATTCGAACCATGGACCTGCTGAACGGCAGTCCATAGCCAATGTCACTGAGCCATCACTGCTTCACTTACAGTTTTATAAGTAGTCTGCCACTGGCAACGAGTTGTTGTGTGCTTGTAGTTACAATATACAATATACAAATAATTTTATTTCCAAATAAGTTTACAATTTAGTAGAGTACAATTATTATCCGAAGTTAACTAAGATTCATCTAATCCCAGGCAAGCATTGAGTCCCAAACTAAGCCTAGGCCTGTGTCTTGGGACGCAGAAAAGCGATTTTCTACAATGAGTAATGTGTGCAAGTGAGCTCTGTAAATCTATACATATATATATGGGTACATGAGGTACCTACTATGACAGTATATATTAGATGGGAAATATGCATATGTATTTGTTAATTATTATATATCAAGAAATCTCTAGAATAAATTGATAACAATGTTTGAGCGTAAGGCAATTTGTATATAGCATGCATCATATAAATTGTCGGAAGGCATGGAAATGTTTGTGAATTTTAGTAAATATATATAATTATGGGTGTATGAGGATGTGTGTGTGAGAGAGTGTGTGTGTGTGTGTATGTGTGTGTGTGTGTGTGTGTGTGTGTGAGGTGTATAACGGTGAGCTGTGAAGCATGACACTAGGCGCTTAGGTGAGGAAAGTACTTGTTCATTTTAAATCAAATTTTCTATCTCATCATAAGACAACTTCAAAAGCCACTCTTTTACTATCTTTTTACAGGCTTTAGAGTTGATATCTTTGATTTCACAGAAATTACTGACGTTGTTAAAAGTTTTGATGTGAGCATAAGCTGGACTTCGTTTAGAAATAAGAGATGTAGCTCTAGGGAGTGGAAGGCGAAAGACCCGTTTGGCTTGCAATAGCTTGCAATCGGAACGATTGATATATTCTCTATGAGCTTTTACAGTGGCATTGAGAACAAAGAGCTGTCTAACTCGAAGAACATTGAACTCCTGGTAAATAGCATTAGTCGGATGCCTGAAGGGTTTCTTCAAAATTACTTTAATGAGAGCCCTCTGAGCTCTTTCAATAGTAATGAAGTTACTTTTTCCTGCACATCCCCATACTGATATGCAGTACTGTATGATAGTCTGGCATAGGGCCAGGTATACTTGTCGCAAGACTTCTGGAGGAGTGCAGTCTCTTATTTTTTTCATAATGAAGATAAGTTTCCTAACACGCCCCGACAGGTCATTGATATGGTCAATATATGAAAGATTTTGGTCTAAAGTAATGCCTAAATATTTTATTTTGGTTACACGGTCAATTAATTCGCAGGTGCACGTGTTCTGTGCACTAGTGGTCTCAGAACATGAGTGTAGTTTAAGTATAGCATTGCTTGAGGGACTGCTTACAATTGTTTTTGAGAATGCTATATATTTGGTTTTCTTTATATTGAGTGTCAAAAGATTGTTATCCAGCAGCCCTCCTATACGTCTTAGTCCATTTTCTGCATGGGCGTACACCCGTTCCCAACCCTTCCCGTAAAACAGCAACGCAGTGTCATCAGCATAGGCGATAATCTCCATATTTTTTAGGGAGCAACTGATAATATCGTTAATGTATAACGTGAATAGTGTCGGGCCGAGTATACTACCCTGGGGAACGCCAAAATTAATAGGAAGGTAACTACTAATGTGAGATCCGATTTTAATACATTGCTTGCGGCTACTTAAGTAACTCTTAAACCATTGAAGCGTTAACCCTCTGACTCCAGATGCTTCCATTTTTTTGAGTAGCAGACCAACCGAGACCGTGTCGAAAGCTTTCGATAGGTCTAGGAAAACTACAATACAGCTGTCATCGTTTTCGACGTGTTTGGATACTAAATTCGCTAAAAGTGACACTGCGTCTTCGGTCGATTTACCACGTCGGAAGCCAAACTGTCTATCCGATAGTACATGATGCTTGTCCAAAAAGGACACAAGCTGGTTATTTACGACCTTTTCTAAAATTTTAGACATTATATTAAGGAGAGCAATCGGTCTGTAATTTTCCGGTATGTTTTTTGGACCACTTTTAAAGATTGGTGTTATGGATGCAGTTTTCCAACATTCCGGGAATATACCTGTAGATAAACTAAGATTGATGATATGTGTAAGTGGTGCCAGAATAGCGTGCGCGGATTTTCTCAATACGTTTACAGTAAGACCATCAGGACCTGGGGAAGTACCTGTTTTTAGTTGGTAAATTATATTAGATATTTCATACGGGTCTGTAGGGTGAAAGTATAAAGAAGAACCTACAAAATGTTTAGGTTCGTTTGAGAAAATAAGGGTTTCGTGATCAATGTGAAGCTTATTTAGTATGGTATCTGCCAGCTGTTCTCCAATCGATACGAAATACTGGTTGCATTTATGAAGAGATGTTTCTGCATCCGTATGTGAGTGTAAAAGTTCCGTTGAATAATTATTTTTTAAAGATCTGAGACATATATGTTTTATAGTTTTCCAAAGTTTTTTTGCATCATGTTTGTTTTCTTGTATTTGTCTACTGTTGTATTCATTTTTCAGTTTTTTCAGTAGATTATTACAAAAATTTCGGTATCTAGTGTACACTTTACGACGAAATATATCGTCTGGGTGAGCTCTTGAGTCTAAATGCAATTTATCCCGGTGTCGCATGCATCTCAGCAACCCTGGTGTAATCCAAGGTTTTAAGGTTACCCATTTTCGGCCAATTCTAACCTTGCTAGTGTGATTTGCTACTATATTTACTAACACATTATTGAAAGCAGAAACAGCTGAGTTGATACATTCTGTCAATGTAACAATTGTCCAATCGAAGTTTTTCATATCTTCTGCTATAGCATCTGTATCTACCTTAAACTTAAAGTTAATATTAGGCGGCGATGGTATTTTTGTAACTAAACCTGCAGCGACGATGTCATGATCTGTTACGGAGCATTTACATTGCAATCCTACTATTTTAGTGCTCGTCTTAGCAAAAATATGATCAAGACAGGTCTTTTCATGAGTGGGATTAGTTATAACTGGAAGCATTCCATGAGATGACATCATGCAAAGATAGTCAGCGCTTTTGTTATGGTTACAGATGTCTATATTTTTATTATAACTAAACATTTGTATGAATTCTTTAGGTATATAACAACACCCCCACATTTATTTAATTGTGTGGAAGTTCGGAATGTGTTGTATCCGGGCAGTGGGTCAATAATCTGACCGTCAGAAAGCCAACATTCAGATAAGATTATGGCGTCGATATCACTGTCTATGCGCTTAAGAGTTACTGTAAATTCATCAATGTTACAACGCAAACTTCTTATGTTGAAAGCTAGTACTTTGAACTGTATATAAGGCTTAGTAAGTATAGTCTTGCAAGAGTCAACTGAAGGCAAACTATGACATTCAATTTTAACGGTTTCGTCAATTTCATTAGCTAAATTAAGTAAAACCATCAGTATAACTCAAAAAAAGTGAAACAGAAAAGTTCTGTACCTGGAGTGTCATAGGCGTCTTAAAGAAATTACTGAAGTTTGCAAGGGTGTTTGTGAATTTTGCTTCAGTGGCTCTGTGTTTAACGTACTTCCTAAGAGAAGAAAGCATAAGTAAGTTTGTGAATGAGTATTTTTGAAGTGTGTGTGATGTGATAAATATGGTCAGTGTAAGTAGTATATGGTTTGGCTCCATGCTTAGCGGGTGATAAAAACATTGAGCTAGGTAAAGAAGACTTAAAACAGCAACTATTTTTGATCGAATAATGTGACAACAGAAGGAGTTGGATGTGATTATAGATGACGTGTTTGAATGACAATTAAGTTTAGACTTCCACTCCTCTGTCGCCATGTTCCTCAGGTGAAGGCAGGGAGAACAGCCTCTGGACGTTCTCCCTGCCCAGTTAGTACGGTATGCTGCACATTAGATCCACGAAAGGGTTATTTTATCCGAAAGGTATATTGGTACAAGTATATCCACGCCAACTAAGATTCATAGGGAGTGTTGGCGTCAGGCCAGTGCCTTAAAAGTAAAACCGAAGCTGAAATATATTGATACATACAAACAATATTATAATTTAAAAGGTTTGCTGGAAGAGCCTTTTAGGGCTAAGCTCGCCTTTGTACACATTTAATATCTACTAAAATTATTTTCTGTCTCTGCTTGTGTGCAATAAAGAATCTAACAAATGTGTAGTAGTGACTACGCTCGGCTTCATATGGGAAACACTATTAACCTACCTAATTGATTAAACTTACATATCACATATCGATTTATAATCGTACCAGTTATCAAGTGCGTGGGGTTACTCAGTGTTTCCCTTCAGAATCAGCGATCCGTGACGCACCGTTGGAAGCACGTGAGAAAACCGTTGAAGTTACATCTGTCACTTAGGGCAACCGTCGTCGTTTGTATACAACGTGCACTTAATTTAGTAGTAGTATTTAGTACTTCGATTATGGGAATTACAATTGTTTTGTCTTGGGACCTCCCTCAAGGACTTAAAAGTTTTGTTTCATTCATTTCAGGGTGCTTTGTTAGTTTCCTTCAAGTATAGGTACCTTGGTAGGTATGTGCCATATTTTGAAAGTAAGTCGTCTTCACCCTGTACTGTATCAGCCGGATAGTCCACTACTGAACACAGCCACCCCCAGTGTGGGGGGTTGCCAGAATTCCCACGCTTGGCAGGCTGCTTGGGGATCGCAGTGTGAGATATCAGTTCCTCCGAAAGTTCTGCTGCCCACCTTCTGGTCTGTTACCCTAGTCGCCTCTTACGACACCCACGGGTAGAAATGGGGGGGTGACATTCTAGCCCGGCACCCCACAGGCAACATTTTTATTTATTTATTTGAACGAATATAGGTCGTCTTCGAACTATCGGCCCTCAAAAAGATTGGTAAATTATACAGGTTCTTTAGTGACGAGTTGCAGGGAGTGGTAAGTCGCCCACCTGATTGTAAGCGTCACACCTGTCCCTTACAGTGTCATACCGTCCTCGTTCTGCATGATAGGTTATTGCGCTCGTCACTCCAGTTTGTTAGTTTATATGTCACGTTTGACCAGTATTTCACTTGCTTCAGTACCCATCACGCCTAAACATAGTAGCTGTAGTAGGTAATCTGTGACAGTAGTGTTTGCATCCTACTGCCTCAAGACAGAATATTTGCCACTGTGGTGTCAGTATATACCATGCACTAAGCCCTTGCTATGATTCTACGAGCTACCACCGGGTAAAGGTGATTGGAACGCAATGATTTTTAATGTGTATGTTTATCAACTTCTACAACAGTAACATTTCTCAAAGGTTCTCATCTAAAAACACTCTTGAACGGAGTGCGTCCTTAATTTACTACTTATACTACTATCTACGTGTAAATGTCTATGAATCGGATGGAGCTCTCTATGCATCTAGTAGCAAAGTAGAGCTACTAGACGTCTGTCACGGAAAGCTACGTAGATCGGGTTCAAGTCTTTTTCGAGGGAATAAAGTAACTTCCAACTGCTTACCTTTCAAGTATTTCTTAACTATACATTTAATTATACATTTTTTTAACCCTTTTCAATGCATTCTCTTATCTTTCTATATGTTCAAAGTAAGCTTTAACTGAGACCTTTTGTCGAATGGTAATAAAAACGTTCTTGATTTAGAATTAGACTCCATAACGGACATAGTTTTTAAAGGAAAATATCAAAATTAAGTTTATCTCCATTTTGTTCGACAATATCCTCCTGTATGACTCTATATCACACGAACGAATACATACTCTGTTCTATTATGATCTTACATCACAACAATAAGTTGATTAATGTGCAATGAGGTCATTGTCGTACCGTCATCTTAATATCTGCTTTTGTCTTGTCATACAAGTTACAGACTATAGCAAAAACAATTGCATGATAACAGGGACAGGTAGATGCTGTAACTACTTGCTACCAATGTCACTGACATGAAGCATAACTTCACTAACTTTAATTATAATCTGTGACAGATCAATACAAACAAATACAAAAGCACGCTTAGAAACTAACAAAGCTAAGGTACGAAGAAGTTCGTATTCACCAGGGTTATACCTTGGAGAACAGGTGTAGAGCCCGTTACATGGAAGCCCGTCCAAACTCGTTCCAACATCGAGTTATAAAATCGCATCGATTATGCTCTCGGCACCATGAAACAATTAACTCGATGTTGAGTTTTACGTCGATTTCGAATTGAGATCAAGTTAATACAAAGTTGTGAAATATCCGTCTGTGCTTTAAAATCTGGGACGTGTGGATTTACATGCTGTCGTATACGGGTTAAAGATTATCTGATCGTAAAAGAGAAAACGATGCATGTATGTTAATGATATAAATATTATTTTAACATGAAGCTCCTTTGCTGTTTAAGCAGTAGGTAGGTAGCCTAACGAAATTAAATTAGAATATTTTATGTGTAGTCAAAATAAATGAAAATAATAAAATGTTACTTGTTTAGTGGAAAATAACTGCAACAGCTGTACTAAAACCTTTTCTTAAAATTATATAAATACTCTACATACTTACTTTTATACACTTCCTGCACTAAAAACAAAATTTCAAACAAATGAAACAAATACGTAAACGCTTAAACCGTATAATATACAAAAGCAATAACTTTTTAAATATTGCTTTTTAGTTAAGGCTGTCGTGTAAACATAAAAAAGATGTTATTATTATGTTTTTTGAGTTAAGTTAGTTCTCATCTGATAGTAAGTGATGATGTTGGAACACACCGTTAGGTGCTTGGAAGCAAATTTTCTACTTTAGGGACTGCTAGTACTAGCCAGGCGGGCATTCGTAAAATGGTCTGATAATACAAACTTTGTCCTAAAACGTCATACCTACATAAGTTTATGAAACGTATAAAATATGTATACCACGTGAGGTATGTGATGATGCCGATGGACGTTATAGTCTTTAGACGTAGGCAAAAGTAAAACGACTATAAAATAAAACCTGTCAAGTGCGAATTGGACTCGTACTTAGAAGGTTCCGTACGAACACACAATATAAATTATGTATAAAAGTACCACAAAACGACATGACTGTTTCAATTTAGTTTGGGTTTCGCGAGACCGCTTCGCATCTACACCCTTACCCAACTTCTTTTATAATTTCTGTTATATTTAAAATTTTAGACTAACTCGCTTGCTAGTATTGGTATGTCCTACTACTTACCTTTCTTATTATACAGCACACTATACCTACAGCAAAACCTAAAAACGTGGTAAAAACTCGTTTCTTGTATGGGGTCCCCTTAGGTTTTTTTACTTTCACCTCTGCTTTTACCATATTCAGTAAGGATATCCGCCATAAAAATATTTGTAAATATAACATTTCTTCTTAAACTTCAAACTTCAACCGGCTACCTATTAGGCTTCAAAAGATACAGCTTTTTAAAGGTAGAAAGGATCTTTTTTCTGACAGCGTACGAGTAGTAATATATAGGTCCCTGTACTCTGGATTACCATACTCATCAGAATGGAATATAATATTTAATTATCATTCATCGATCATACTGAGCACGTCAAGATTACAATTTTGCATACTTACAATTAAATTAAGGGGATCCTATTAAGTTAAGAGTCACCCATTTCTCCTTAAAAACGTTTTATTTTTATAATGAACGTGCTAAGTGCTTACATAACTGAATATTTTTTTGTTTTGATTTCAGAACGAACAAATATCTGCAGAAGTCAGCTATAACTAGGGTATGCGCCGTTGGAGGCTTCTTCATATCAATACCGGTGTTTTTAACAGGTAAGATTATTTTATAGATACTTATTTTAATTTAAATACGTACCTACTTACTATTATTTAATAGATAAACATTATTTATTTTCTACTTTTTATTTGCATAATATTATTTTCTTATTTATTTTAATGTAACGCGGAGCCGTATATATCGTATTATTACCTATCTATGATGCGCATAGAATGGATTTAGGCCGTATTCCATTTGAGCTATTTTCGATCATTTTTATCACACTTTGCGTCCATGAATCCTCATTTAATATGAACCATAGACACAAAATGTGATCAACATTATCGAAAACAACGAATTTAGCGTCAAATGGTATGCGCCCCAAGGAACATATTATGATCATAGAATAAACAATAGTAGGTAGGTAGATATACCAACTATACTCGTTGGGTGCTGGGCTAGAGTGTCTCCTCCCCTCCAATGTATATCATAAGATGCGACTAAAGAAAAAATATGAAAGGTATGCAACAGCGCCTTCTGAACTATAACGGCAGTCCCGAAGACGCTTGCCAAGCGTCGGGATAATGGCAAAAAATAATTATACCAATGACGACCACAATTTTCGCACGGCTCCCAATCCCTGGCAGTTCCATTATTCCGGACCCGGGTAGCAGGCCAGGTAACGTAATTATTAAAATATAGAAACATGAGAATCAAGAACTGCACTGTATGTCCCAGGGTGATACACACGGTGCAATTTGTCACTTGTACGGACATGCATCCGTTATATGCAGAGATTACCGCTTAACATAGGTGGGACATGTTATTGAGACGGAAGAAGCTCGAGGCCCACCTGATGTTAAGCAGACTAACCTCTGCCTATAACAGATGCATTTCGTCACAAGTCACGAATTGCACTGCGCCCGTCACCTTGAGACATGGCTGTCTCAAGGTGACGGGTCGGAAGTCTCATGTGCCTGTAATTTCACTGGCTCTCACGGACAGCTGCCGGAACACACCGTTAGGTGCATGGCGACAGATATTCTACTTGAGGGTGGTCGCTAGCCAGGCGGGCATTCGGAAAATGCCCTTCCACTATGCAGTGAAGCTCAAGCCCGCGGCGGGATTCGAACCATGGACCTGCTGCGCGGCAGTCCATAGCCAATATCACTGCTTCAAAACTGTTGTTGTGCTTGTTCCATCACAATTCCATAAAAAATATACTTCGTAACGCCTGAAGACTAAAGTCTTCAACCAGTTCATGTTAGCATTGTGGTCCTTACGAAAAAGTTCAGAGTCACTCAACGAGCTTTGGAGTGAGCTATGCTCGGAGTTTCTTTGCGCGATAAAATCCGGAACGAAGAAATTCACCGAAGAACCAAAGTCACCGACATAGTTTGCAGCATTTGCAAATTGAAGTGGCAATAGGCCCTCCTACTACCTACCTTCTCTATGCCTTACAGTCTACCTTAGAGTTTAATACATGAGTAACATTGGCCGTATTCCATTTGAGTTATTTTCGAGAATTTTGACCACATGTTGCGTCTATGGATCCACATTTAATATGAACCATAGACACAAAATGTGGTCAAAATTATCGAAAATAACGTCAAATGGTATACGCCCATTGTAGGTATAAGGTCTTACAGTGTAAAAGGTAGTATAGTACCACCAACTTAACTGTGCAGTTTTCGAGGGCGCTACTGGTCAAGGAAATCAACTACAAACTGTCACAATTTGAAGGAATGTTGTAGTTCTTTTTTTTGCCGCCTGGATAGATAAGTTGGTGGGACTGTAACTACGTAGACTGACGACATCGTAAGTGTGCGGGGAGCCAATGGTTACAACTGGCTGATAGCCGTTCCATGAGGCGTTATATGGAGAAAGACTTTGTTCCACATCGCACGTCTTCCATAAAGTTATGTAGTTAATGGTTAAAGAGAAATTCGCAAAATGCTCTGGCACCACATAGCGACAGATTTTTCTACATGAAGGTGGTAGCTTCCACTAAAATCTGTCGCCAAGCACCCAACGGTGTTATCTGGCAGCTGTCCTTGAAAGCTAGTGTTCATTCTAGGTTATGCCTACTGCACCTTGGAATAAATCATTACTTATTACCATCCGGTCAGATTATACCCTAAGGTTAGACTAGCAAAACTAGCAGAAGTATACGGTATAATAAACTCGCGCACTCCACCCTACACGGCGGGAAAATACCAGGACAGCATCGTTAATGACAAAAAAGTTAAAACGTAGACTCTTTGCGAAGGCTACTTTTTTATTTTTGTGGAAGCTAGCTTGATTTTTCTTATAGTCGATATACTATCCTTTGACCACTATCTCACCTAAAGGTGAAGTAATGTTGTCAAAGATGTTATTCAGGTTAACCTAGAATTACTGGATTTTAAGGACAGCTGCCGGAACACACCATTAGTTACTTGGCGACCGATTTTCTACTTGAGGATGGTAGCCAGCCAGGCGGGCATTCGCAAAATGCCCTACCACCATGCTGTAACGACTGCCACCCTACTTTGATTTTTAGGGTTTCGTACCTAAATGGCAAAATGCACACAACTGTTTGTCTGCATCCGACCAAATGTCACGGGTCTCCGACTTTACAATTTCTTTTTGGTTCAGTAGTTTGGTTTTTTAAATCAAAATAGGTAACTTGATAAACCTATGTCATCCAAGTAAATGAATCCAAATTGTGTTTCATACTGTTCAGTTGCGGAAGTCGGTTTTACTTATTGAGTACTAATTTATAAGTAGAACCCATAGATGAATTTTGGACTAGAAATTCAATGAAATAAATTTCCTGGGGGGCTCTAACATATGGGAAGGTAGACCATAAAAAAATAAGGCGATGCTATGTTTTGAACAATAATTATAACTGTATTCAACCTTTTTCCAGGCATAATACTGTACACCTTCATACAATTCCACTCAACCCCTGCAATCGTGACGTCGGTGTTCATCGGAGTCGGCATCATATTCTGCGGCTGCGCGATGGTTCACAACGTGTTCGTGTGGCAGAAAGAGAAAACCAATCTAGTGAAGGCTCTACGAACAGATCTGAACATTACTTCTCCCTTGAACGCGAGTAATGGAGTGCTCATGAATGGCCACTTGAACAACACAGGGTTGGGGGGCAACCTGAGCTTCCATAGTATGCAAGCGCCCTATACGCATCCAATAACGCTGCTGCAGCAAGGAGGGCCGTACATTATTAGGTAAGGTTTATTTTAGCTAGGTTTTCTGAAGCGCTTCTAGTCGTTTTTATTATGTGCTTGAAGTAAAGTTTGCTTAGCCGCTCTGAACCGATCAGCTAAGTAAAGCAACGTTCGCCGCGGTCATGACTTGGATAGGTGATCGCTATTGAGCGCTTCCGAGCTTCGGAGGACACGTAAAGCCGTCGGTCCCGGTTATTGTTAGGATGGCAGTCGTTATTGCATAGTTACAGGGCATCTATCATCATCAAGTAGATAATATGTCGCCAAGCGACTAACGGTGTGTTCCGGCAGCTGTATTGAGATCCAGTATATTCTGGGTTAGCCTGAACAACATCGACCACATCATCACTTACCATCAGGAGAAATAGTGGTCAAAAATTAGCTATAAATAACAGCTAAGTAGGCTTATGAATATGATAAATCTTCCATAGCCTTTTGCCGGAGGTCGTTAAAAACCACTACGGGAAAGAGAGTGCGTCGAATGAACAGGTGGTACCTGTTCATTCGACGCACTCTCTTTCCACGTCGTCGGTGTGAGTAGGGTGTTGCTGAACATTGGGAGCACAACCAGGCCTTTCTATACTATTTTCACGTCTGGGTAACCTGATATGCTACCCTACATTATGTGGAATATGAGTAGAAAGATGATTAGGTTAACCTTAGACCACTATCTCAGGTGTCAGTAGGTAAGTTATCATTTGGTCAGAAATGTTCACAAGCTACCTAGAATGGGAGGGAAACCTGAAGGCTTCCGGAACACATCGTTCGGAGCTTTGCTGCAGATGTTCTACTTGAAGATGGTAGTTTTACCTATTAGGTGAGCATTCGCGAAGTGCCTTAACACCATGTGGTAAGACTCGACCATTGTCCCCCCTATGCGGCAGTCCTTCGTCATTGCCACTAGAACATTATTGCTCTTCTGCAGAACTGGTTAACATGTGTTACAAATATGCCTTACATACTTATATAGTGTATATACGTATATAGTGAATAAATTGAGCTTTTGATCACGATTTGCGAACACCCCTATAATATGGAATGATTTAAATACCCAATTAGACTTTTTACTTTCGTAAAGCGAAGAGGGTCAAACATAATCAGATTTTGAAGCGCTCATATCGTAGTTTGCTTAACCTTTTTTTTTTTTTAAGTGGATTGACAAGCGTTTGACCACAATCTCACCTGATGGTAAGTGATGATGCGATCGAAAGTGTTAACAGATTTAACCTAGAATTTCTGGCTCCTTAGGACCGGAACACACTGTTAGGTGCTTGGCGACAGATTTTCTACTGAGGGTGGTCTCTAGCCAGGCGGTCATTTGCAAAATCCACCATGCAGTGAAGATGAAGCCCGCGGCGGGATCCGAACCATAGACCCGCTGCGCGGCAGTCCATAGCCAATGCCACTGAGCCATCACTGCTTCTAAACCTATCAGCTAACTTAAGCAAGGTGACCGCTAGTGACATTACTACTGTCCGTTTCCCTGCTTCGGAGGAAACGTTAAGCCGTCGGTCTTAATAGTTGTCTTAGGATGACAGTTGTTATGGCATGGTGGTAGGGCATTTTGCGAACGTACCCAGGGCTAGCTAGCACCCTCAAGTAGATAATCTTTCACCAAGCACCTAATGGTGGGTTCCGGCAGGTTTCCTTGAGAGTCAGTAACACTAGGTTTGTGTAGGCTACACATCTGAGCTGATGGTCTCAACAGGTGGTCCGAGCTAGGACGATAATGACCTCCATCCTATGACAGCAATCTGAACCAACTACGCTTTTACATCCCCTCCGAAGCCCAAAAGCACTTAATAGTAAATGCCAATAGCGCTCACCCATCCAAGTTAAAGCTGCAGCGAACATTTGAGCTCCGATACGATCGCTTTAAAATTATACTTACACTTTTCGCAAAGTGTGTCCTTCCCCAAGAACTGCCACCAGCACCTACTCACTCTATAAACTCTATTTGTCCCTCAGGCCTCCGACGAGCACTCCCCCCGGCGAGGGCGCGGCGACGCCGGCCGCGGGCGTGCCCTCCGCCACCATCGACCTCAGCCATGACACGCACGAGCTCAGCACGCTGGTCTGAACACGTCACGTGTCCAACTCGGCACATACGAATATTATCTTAGGAACAAGGCCTTCGAGGTCTAGGAAGAGTTCGACGTTTCTTATTCCCGTTTTCTCCTCTAAAACTGAGCCGATTAAATATTTTTGCATTAAAATTTTAAGAAAGAGCACATCTAGTACCCTACCATTAACTTTTATGTTGAAAGCTTTTAAAATTTGCCTGGTTGTCCTCAGATTAAGGCTGTAAAACGAGCCAATTTTGTGATTTTTCAGGGTCATATTAATAATTAGTTGCTGACAAAAAACTAATTAGAGAGCTCTGTCTATACTAGGCCTAGATTTTATGCAAAAAATGATTGTTGTAGAGGTATTAACCATGAAGAAAATTGGAGAATATGTTTGTATGGAGAATAGCACGCCGACTTCTCTCTTAAGGAGGCTAAACCTAAGCACGAGATCTAAAACATCGACGTAGCGCCGTGCAAGGCAGAGCAGCTTTTGTTATCAAGATACAAAACCAAACAATAAAAATAAATTATCTCAAACTGCAAGGCGCTTGCAAACAGGCGTCGGAACAACGAAATACAGTACGTCGTACGTGTTTTTGTGTCATTTATCTGGGTCGCAGCATCATATCAGCGCTCGTAGCTTACATCTGCATCGACAATGTTTTGTAGTTAATCTAAACTCAACTCGGCTGTGCTGCGTCGCCTGCTACTCAGCATACGCCTAGCCCAAGGGTTCTACTCCTTTGAAGCGGAGAAGAGTGGAGCGAAACCCATGCTTGATTTGACTTTTGTGCTAACTTCCACTTTACAATTTCTGTCAACATCGACTTCTACCGAAGCCATCCCAGCTCCTTGATGTAGAGGAGTAGGGCTTTTGGTCGTTGGCGTAGCTGTCATTATATGACGCATCATTCATTGAACTAGCGTTTGGTAGAAACTCGTAATTACCTAAAATGTAGGTACACCTAAACAAAGTTCACACTTGAAATCCTATAATATTACCTACTTGTCTTTGAATTTTCTGTCAAGCATTTTTTCTAATGTTATCATTGGACGAACGCTTACTACATCATATACCGATATAGGTATCTTAATATTCTGATGTTTTTAAATGCCGACTACCCAAATTATTCTTGCAACGGGAACTTAAACTAGACCATATTATGCAACTTATAGTAGTAGTGTGTACACACACAGTAGATAATACAGATTACCTAACACTGTGTTAATTTGCCCTAAATTAAAACAACGTTATAAAAAAAATAGTTCACATTTCACATTTACTAAGTGAGTATCTTACAAAGTTTGGAAATTGCGAAACTCTTATATCATGGATAGTTTTAAAAGCTTTTATACTTTGTAATCGAACCCCGTCCCATCTTTTTGAGGGTAGATATAATATTGTCTCCCTCACTCTTATGGGGAATTGGGAGACAAAGATGTATTTTAATCAACAAGTTGAAGATAGGGAAATTGTCACTATCACTGTCTTTTGCTAGACAAAATGTATTTTTTGTCTTTGTCACGATTTTGGGTCATATGGAGTATGTTTTTTTGTATATTGTGGTACTGTAAATATTGTTTCTTAGCTTATTGTTTCTATGAAATGAAACTTATTGCCATGTTTGATTAATTTTAAGTCTTTATATTTACTGAATATTACAGACGAGATGTTTCCGTGTTAACAATACATTTAAGGTTTTGTTTTTTTAAATACTTATTTAATTTATTTTATGTTTATTGACTTATACATTTCCGTTTCTACGAGTATTATAAAGTGACATTACAAAAGAGATAACACTACAAGATAACACTGATTTAAGTTACGAGTAATACTAATAATACCTAATTTATATTTTAATAATAACAATGAAAAAAAATATTATTTAAAAAAAGATATTCAAACGTATTTTAAGTATACATCAGAAACCCACCAATCAGGTTATTTTAGTATAAAAAAAACACAATTACTGACAATGAGATTATAAAATGTATATTTTGTACATAGCTACACAAACCAGGAGGCATAATCTTTATTTATTTTTTATTTTATTATAACAGCATTTTCTATTTTTATTTGTAGTTTATGTGAAACTAAAATAAACGTGTTAAACGTATTACGTTGTTTGTTTTATTATAATATTGCGTACCTCCGACTAAAGGCTAACGTGCTACACAGAAGACGTTGTCCTATATGACAGATTCCCTTGTTCGACAGAACGATGCGATTTAATGATTATATAAAGATAGTCAATATACATTACAAGCATATTGTTGGGACACTTGAAATTGGTATTAATGAGATGCAATAGACACGACTGCTCGAGAACCTGCCAATCAGGACAACGTCTTATATTATGATTTAGTAAAACTGTACATTAGTGTAACACACAATGTTGACACTGTAACTGAAGGACAGACGTCATGCTTATCATCAGGCACAGGCTTGACAGTCTCGGAACTTATTAACATATAAAATAAGAAAAGTTCACAAAACAGACTTCTAAAAACAATAATGTTACAAGCGTTTTTGTGGAAAAAGGTTTTAAAAGTAAGTATTATTATGAAGTAATGCTATTACTATATTTTTACATTGCACGTTTTGACGCTGTCACATCTTTTATGGAGTACATTTAAAACGCATTAGTACCAAAAAGTATGACATGCGTCAAAAATATCCGTATAAAAACAATTAATGTTCACCAGGATTGTCAGTCTACTAATTAAATTTGTATTGTACTATGAAAAAAGCTAAACATATCTAAAAAGCTATACAGTATTATCTGACCGGAAGTATGAAGAAATCTTTTATTCGACATAGTATGGACGTAGGTCACCAACATATGGCACTAACATGTTTAATTAAAACATACCTCCAAGTTTAATATCGTTCAGAGCTTATAATTATACATACGTTTAAAAATAAACCTTAGGTTACAAATTGAATATATATAATGTAAGCCGGGTGGCTTAGGCATCGGGGGCGAAATCTGAGGACGCTGCTGGTTCGATACCCGCACAGGACAAAAAAAAATGGTGCTGCAATAATTTGTAAAAGGGCGCGCGAACAGTACTTGTAATCATATTCAGAAATATAGAATGTTAAGTTAACAAAACTGAAAGCGTTATTCTTCTATATGATCAGAGAAACTGGTCAATAGTACAGAAAATATTAACAGGATCGTTTCATTCGGTCGTTGGCAAAGGAAATAAATAATTTATACTCTTGCTTGATTGCAGTTCCATATGAACAAATATGCTTTAGGCTCAATTAACACCGAAGTAGCAGCAGCCGTTATAACGTCAAACCATTTTCGACTTTCTCCCCATCAATATAACGCATGGTATTAGTTGAAAGACTAACATAAGTCGTGCGGACCATCACCGCTTGTCGAACTAAGCGCTTCCAGCCGCTGCCAATTCAATCTGAATCGAACTTTAAAACTTCAGCAGTATCTTTGAACAAATCAAATAACACTGAAGTAAAATGTTTTTAAAGGTATCTTAAAAATAACTACTTGAAAAAATCTCATTAAGTATAGAAGTGTTTTTATTTTTTCCCACTAGTTTTGAATACAACACGGCGAAGTAACGTCTCAAATTCAAAATAGAACTATTTAAATGATTACTATGGAAAGCCTTAATTAGGTAAAGAACTAAATTTGATTCAAATATCATTAACGTTAAGTACTAGTTGAAGATTAATTCACTACACGATTTTTTTGCACCAACTAATAAGTGATGTAGCATATCAGTATCTAAAATTATACTACATCAGTATACTAGAATAAATTACAAGCCATATAGTATACGCTACATAAACGTAAAACATCTTAGTAAAAAAATTTGCCTACATTTCTTAATGCGTTCTCTAAATTTAAAATTCTTTACATCAAATATTTCCGGGCAACAACAATAAGTGGAAGAAACTAAGGAATGATACATTGGATGTAATTATGTTTTGCACCTCAAACGAACCAAAATAAAATATAACACAAAAGTTCTAATTTTGTTTGAGCTGAAATCCAAATTGAGACAACATTTAAAGATAATAATACTAAAATTATATTTATTTCGCGTAATTGCGGGTAGTTTTAAACTGATTTATTCGTCATCTAAATTGGTGCTGGGCTTAAAATTTAATAGTTTTAAATTTTAGGATTATCGTTCTATTATGTTACCAATTCGGATTTTAGCGTGTAAAGACCACCTTTTGAAATAAACCAAAAATAATAGTTTGGTGGTAAGCAGATGTGTTACATACCAAATTTATTTCAGGAGAGCATACATTTTTAGTCACTAACAATCGACAGCAATAAGTAATCAAATATGTACCTGAGTAATTTATAAATATTCGCTTAATTGTATTTTCCGCTTTGTCTTTGCCTGAAAAAAAAAATAACAATAATTAATTGTGATCAAATAATTTGGACGTTATTAATACTATACTCTGGTTTTTAATTCGAGATCAAAAATGTAAACAAAGGTGTTAACCGTGCAAAAAAATTACAAGTACTTGGTAATTTTTCTAATTTTAGGAACGGATGGAGCATTTAATGTAAAAAATATATTTAATGCTATAATTTATTGCATTATTATGAAACAATAAAACACTTTTATATGAGCGTACATATTTACGCATATATTCAAGCCTGAAAAAATTAGTGTAAGATTTTTTTGTTTTTAATAGCCACACTTGTGAGAATATTTTTGAAGAAAAACTATTGAACACTTTGACCTATCAGTTTGACAATGACATATATTGACATTTCTTCGTTTACATTTTTGATCTCGAATTAAAAACCAGACTATAGTATAGACAAAGTTCACTTCGGTCAGGCCTGTATCACTCCGCACTGTAGGTACAAAACAGGTACATAGGCGTATCCGTCCGGATGGGATTATTGTACGGTGCGTGCCGCGTCAGAAGAGATCAGAGCTATGCGTGGATTTGCGATATGAAGGGAGACTCCTTGTAGGTGAATAAAATTTTAGGTACTCCGTGCTTTGCGAGCTGAAGTACACTTTATTGCTTCGTAAGTAGAGTTGCTTATTTATTGGAATGACTTTGGGGAGTGATCCTTCTGGTCCTTTTTATTCTGCGCTTAGACTTAGAAGCACAATATTCAATGAACGTCAAATCGTTCGTCAATTTAATTATTCCTTTGGAATAAGGTTGAATATGGAACACTTTTCGCAGATTTAGACCAAAGTTAAATTTGGAGCGATCCAGACTTAGTGATTTTAGTGCAAATAAGCTAATAACCTAACGGTTATTAGCTTATTATATAACTTCCCCCTCGCCTGAGAATGACGTATATCGTGATCCTTAGGAACTAATAGTAAATCGAGAAGAAAAAATCATGTCTAAAATTTAGAAACCTTTAGAAACATGCAGCCAGTTTTATCAAAAAACAAACCTTTACATAAGTGTGAAGTACAATATGATCTTCTTTAAAAAAGAAAAACAGTGTTGTGAATTCACAACATAATAATAGTTATAAGACTTAAATTTTTTTTTTTTTATTTATACCTGATATGCTAGCCTTTTTTTTGTATTAATTTTCATGGATCAACAAACATGAAAATAATTGAAAAAAGGCTAGCTATAAATAAATAAAAAAATTGAATTTTTTAAAGTTTGACCTTTGACCACTATCTCATCTGATGGTAAGTGAACATGTGGTCAAGGACGTAGCTCAGACTAACCTAAAATTACTGGCTCTCAAGAACAGCTGCTGGAACACACAGTTAGGTGCTTGGCGACAGATATTCTACTTGAAGGTGGTTGCTAGCCAGGCGTGCATTCGAAAAATATACATTGCAGCGTAGGGCGGTAAAGCATTTGCATTAGTTTATTTGAGGCCATCTGAAAGTTCATAGCTGATACAACGTGATACATACTTCTTCATCCCTTGATACAGTCCAGTGTAATATCCCGTCATGTACCAACTGAGCAGCATGTCAGAAATGGCCTGTTCTTCTGCGTCAGTCCTTCCTGATAGCGAAGCTAGGGGCGGCGGAGGGGGCATAGGCATTGGACCGTCCATTGGGCCCATCTGAAAGTAACAAAACACACGGAAAAGTTAGATATTATAGGGGGTAAGTTGGCATGTACCGGACACCGTACCATACTCCGGAATGCTGCTGAGAGCTTATCATTACAATATTCATATTCATCATCAGCCAGAAGACTTCCACTGCTGAACAAATGCCTACCTCATAGAACGGTTAGCAGCCGCTTGTAGTCATTGCCTACCCGCGACATTCCCGATGTCGTCAGTCCACCTGGTGGGCTGACCACATCATAATATAGCAGGAGACATCTCGAAGTCGAATCCTGGAACCTTGTCATTTAGATTGGACGCTAACGCCACTAAACTAAGGTGTAAGACTTTTTTCCAGCTTTTAGATTAGGCTAGACGTCACGTCTAGCCTAATCTAAAAGCTGGAAAAAAGTTTTATCTATTTGATGTCGACATCTGGAATCCAATACCGTGCGATTCTCACGGCATTTTCTGTTTCGCACATAGGTGCGAGATTGAGCCAGCCACAATCTCAAGTATTTCCGCACCAATACAATGAGACGAATTACTTAGCATTCCATGGATTCACCGTGCGGGTGCCGGGTCCATGGCATTGTAGAGGAAGAGGCCTAAGTCAAGGTGCCTGGGACTCGCAACCCAGGGAGTAAGGTTAAGGGGCCCTTTTATGATGCATCGATGCTACCTTTCACAACTCGAAACAGACATACTACGCATAGGCGTTGTAGATTTTTTGAGTATAGCAATTGAATATATCTGATCTGGATGACGTAACACCAACATCCTCAGGAGTTGTGTAGTGTTTTTCATATATGTCCATCAAAAGAGTCTAATTGAGAGCTGCGCCTAAGATGGAGTAAGGCTTGGATTTCGATTTTGTAGATGACCCTTCTTTTACAAAAGCAATCTGTCTTTTGTTCGTGGTCAAACCTTTTTTTGCTCTAGCTACCGAGAGACTCGCCGCTTCTCGTTCATACGAGATCGTATGAACGAGCAGCAGCGAGTCCTGGAAATCATTTTCGAGGACTTTATCATGAGGACGTGAATAATGACCCCTATCAAGGAGCACCTTGCATCCTACTAGGAACTTTCAAGAAGCGTATTCCTTCCTCAAAGGCAGGCAACGCAATCCTTAGTACCTCTGGCCACAGCCTGGACACTCGACTCATTCTCTATACAAAAGCCGCGGTCTAACTACCTATTACACAGACTCTACACAAATGTTGTTTTTGTACACGCGTAAATGTGTGCGTGAAGTCTAAGGTTGTCATCGTATGAATAATTATTGTTGTACTTACCTACCTACCTACCTAACAATCTTTTGATGCTGTTAATATGACTTATTTAGATGTCGTAGGTAACCTTACCAACCTTCAGAAACATTTACAATCACAAAAATCCAACTCCATGTACGATGTAAGAATATGCAACACGCAACCGAGTAGGTAGGTAACATTACTTCACATTTCACTCATATTACTTATACAATAATAGATACCTACACTATACAAAAAGTATCATTCCAAGTTCACATTTTGTGCAAGTAATGATAATAATTACAATCTCAATAATTATTTATGGTCTTCTCGTATAATAAACAATCATGAGGTGTGCCGCGTGTCAACCGTGGTGGAGGTCGGTATGTGTATTGCTTTTATCTATGGTCATAGGTCTTGGTTACAAAGACACTTGTTTCGCTGCAAACGAAGTCAATATCCACGGATATTTTTGCAAACGAAAATTATCTAAATTAATCATTATTTGAATAGCAGTTTCAATAAAATACAAAGATAAAGTATTATGTTTGTATTTTTTCAATACCTACTGTAAATTAACGGTTCTTATAAGTTACCTATTACTGTATAACTGAAGAACAACAGATAGGTAGGTACTTAGTGTAGGTTACCAAGAATGACTTACCTCGTTTTAGTGCATCTATAAAAACTCCTATCCTTTTCTCGTTTAGTTGATAAGCAACCGTAAAAAAAGTACTAAGTACCCCATTCTCAACTTTTAAAATACTCGTACAATCGTCACGCTTCGACATCACGTCGCAAACGCGAGTTGCGCGTCCCGTACTCAAGTTAGCTCAGCGACAGCTCAGAATCGGTGGCGGGGTGAGGAAGGCTCGTTTTGGTGGGGGGTGAGGAGTGTCCATTCTATACGTAGTATTATTTTATGTTCTATGCTCTGGTGTTGCGGATTTCCGTTGACATCAAGGTAACAGGCATAATCTAGAATTACTAGCTCTCAAGGACAGCTGCCGGAACAAAACATTAGGTGCTTGGCGACAGATTTTCTACATGCTGGTAGCTAGGTGGACATTCGTAAAATGCCTTTCCACCATGCGGCGAAGCTCAAGCCCGCGGCGAGACTGCGTGCCAGTCTATAGCTGTCACCACTGAGCTATCATTATTTCAAAAATATTTCTGTAAAAAAAAAAAATTCTAAAGGGTACTCACATTTTTAAACATGTTGAATGAAGGGATCGGCAATGGAGGAAGTTCGCCATAATCAGATCCGTGGCTGCTTTGGTTCTTCTTTTTCTTGTTGCCTTTCTTCTTCTTGCTTGTCGGTTTTTCTGAAAAATAAACCCTTGTTTACTGAGCGAAGCAAGGTCTCGGTGGCAAGATGGGGAACTGAGAATTTCCACGTAAGTTTGATATCGATTAAATATTCCATAGTTAATTTCTGGTCAATGCTCATAAGCGGCCAAAATTTGGTTCGGAAAAAGAGCAATGAGTGCTCTTTTTAGAGCCTTAATTCCGAATCCAAAGGGAAAAATGTTGAAATGAGACACCGTTTTCTGTTTGTATGTACGTCCATCTGTAAGTCACTGAAATAAGTCACTGAACGCCGACGCCGACACCGACGCCTAAGCCGACTCCGACTGAGTCTCTGAGTCTGAGTTTCTGAGTCTGAGTCTCTGAGTCTGAGTCTGAGTCTCTAAGTCTGATGATGGGTGTTGTTGACACCGACTCCGACGCCGACGCCAACTCCGACGCCGACGCCGCCGCCGACTCCGACGCCGACACCGACGCCAAAGCCGACGCCGCCGTCTGGATCTCTGAGTCTGAATCTCTGAGTCTGGTGGTTGATGATGATGACGATGGGTGTTGTTGACACCGACTCCGGCGCCAACGCCGACGCCGACGCTGACGCCGACGCCGACGCCAACGCCGACGCAGACACCGACGCCAAAGCCGACACCGACGCCAAAGCCGACGCCGCCGTCTGGATCTCTGAGTCTGAATCTCTGAGTCTGGTGGTTGATGATGATGACGATGGGTGTTGTTGACACCGACTCCAACGCCGACTCCGACGCCGACGCTGACTCCGACGCCGACGCCAACGCCGACGCAGACACCGACGCCAAAGCCGACGCAGACACCGACGCCAAAGCCGACGCCGTCTGGGTCTCTGAGTCTGAGTCTCTGAGTCTGGTGGTTGATGATGATGACGATGGGTGTTGTTGACACCGACGCCAAAGCCGACGCCATCTGGGTCTCTGAGTCTGGTGGTAGATGATAATGATGATGATGGGTGACGCCAAAGCCGACGCCGTCTGAGTCTCTGAGTCTCTGAGTCTGCGTCTCTGAATCTGAGTCTCTGAGTCTGAGTCTCTGAGTCTGAGTCCCTGAGTCTGAGTCTCTGAGTCTTAGTCTCTGATTCTGAATTTCTGAGTCTGAGTCTCTGAGTTTGATTCTCTGAGTTTGAGTCTCTGAGACTCAGATCTACTCAGAAGTAGATCTGAGTCTGACATATGACATATGACTTATACATTACATATGACGCTTACTCCGACGCCGACGCCGACGCCGACGTCGACGCTGACGCCGTCACCGACGCCTAAGCCGACTCCGACTAAGTCTCTGAGTCTGAGTCTCTGAGTCTGAGTCTCTGAGTCTGAGTCTCTGAGTCTGAGTCTGAGTCTCTGAGTCTGAGTCTCTGAGTCTGAGTCTCTGAGTCTGAGTCTGAGTCTCTGAGTCTGAGTCTCTGAGTCTGAGTTTCTGAGTCTGAGTCTCTGAGTCTGAGTCTCTGAGTCTGATGATGGGTGTTGTTGATACCGACTCCGACGCCGACGCCGACGCCGACGCCGACACCGACGCCAAAGCCGACGCCGTCTGGGTCTCTGAGTCTGGTGGTTGATGATGATGACGATGGGTGTTGTTGGCACCGACTCCGACGCCGACGCCGACGCCAAAGCCGACGCCGTCTGGGTCTCTGAGTCTAAGTTTCTGAGTCTGAGTCTCTGAGTCTGATGATGGGTGTTGTTGATACCGACTCCGACGCCGACGCCAACTCCGACGCCGACGCCGACGACGACACCGACGCCAAAGCCGACGCCATCTGGGTCTCTGAGTCTGAGTCTCTAGAGTCTGGTGGTTGATGATGATGGGTGTTGTTGACACCGACTCAAGACATATAACATGTGACATGTGACACGTGACGTTGAGTCTAACATATGACGTATGACATGACATATGACGCTGACGCCGACACCGACTCTGACGCCGACGCCGACTCCGAAGCCGACGCCGACGCCGTTTGAGTCCCTGAGTCTGAGTCTCTGAGTCTGAGTCTCTGAGTCTGAGTGTCTGAGTCTGAGTCTCTGAGTCTGAGTCTCTGAGTCTGAGTCTCTGAGTCTGAATCTCTGAGTCTGAGTCTCTGAGTCTGAGTCTCTGAGTCTGAGTCTCTGAGTCTGAGTCTCTGAGTATGAGTCTCTGAGTCTCTGAGTCTGAGTCTGAGTGTCTGAGTCTGAGTCTCTGAGTCTGATTCGCTGAGTCTGACATATAACATATGACTTATGACATGACATATGACGCTGACGCGGACGCCGACGCCAATGCCGACACCGACGCCGACGCCGACTCCGACGCCGAAGCCGAAGCCGAAGCCGACGCTGACGCCGACGCCGACACCGACGTCAAAGCCGACGCCGTCTGAGTCTCTGAGTCTGGTCTCTGAGTCTGAGTCTCTGAGTCTGAGTCTCTGAGTCTGAGTCTCTGAGTCTGAGTCTCTGAGTCTGAGTCTCTGAGTCTGAGTCTCTGAGTCTGAGTCTCTGAGTCTGAGTCTCTGAGTCTGATTCGCTGAGTCTGACATATAACATATGACTTATGACATGACATATGACGCTGACGCCGACGCCGACGCCAATGCCGACACCGACGCCGACGCCGACTCCGACGCCGAAGCCGACGCTGACGCCGACGCCGACACCGACGCCAAAGCCGACGCCGTCTGAGTCTCTGAGTCTGAGTCTCTGAGTCTGAGTCTCTGAGTCTGGTCTCTGAGTCTGAGTCTCTGAGTCTGAGTCTCTGAGTCTGAGTCTCTGAGTCTGAGTCTCTGAGTCTAAGTCTTTGAGTCTGAGTCTCTGAGTCTGAGTCTCTGAGTCTGAGTCTCTGAGTCTGAGTCTCTGAGTCTAAGTCTCTGAGTAGATCTGAGTCTGACATATGACTTATACATTACATATGACGCTGACTGCATGGTGGTAGGGCATTTTGCGAATGCCCGCCTGGCTAGCTACCACCCTCAAGTAGAAAATCTGTCGCCAAGCACCTAACGGTGTGTTCCGGCAGCGGTCCTTGGGAGCCAGTACTTCTAGGTTAGCCTGAACAACATCTTGGACCACATCATCACTTACCATCAGGTGAGATAGTGGTCAAAGGCTAACCTATCAGGCATAAAAAAAAAAAAAAAAACTCCGACGCCGACGCCGACGTCGACGCCAACGCCGACACCGACGCCTTAGCCGACTCCGTCTGATGCAAAAGGGAGTAGATATTCAATAAAGTTGTCAAGCCATTGAAGAAATTTCTCCCCCATTTAGAGATTTTCATAATCCCCAGATTGACCGAGACACCTGTCTTGTGATAATGAATAGATTCAGGCGTTACTTTGCGGAAACCCATTTTTAATAATAACAAATACTTTTAAAATATTTTAAGAAAACATCAAATTAATATTTTAATAAAACACTTAAAAAATATAAAAATATATCTAGTGACAATTCCGCTTAATTTTCCTGCTAAGCCGAGGTGACGTCACAAACGCCACGCAGCCTACTCTTCGAGCGCACGATGAAGAATCGTGCGCTCGAAGAGTCAAGACCTCCTGAGGATGCTTCGTGTAGAAGCGAAACGCGTCGAAAATTCTTCCGGTTTGTCTGCGAGGCGTTTGTGACGTCACCTCGGCTTAGCAGGAAAATTAAGCGGAATTGTCACTAGATATATTTTTATATTTTTTAAGTGTTTTATTAAAATATTAATTTGATGTTTTCTTAAAATATTTTAAAAGTATTTGTTATTACCTGTCTTGTGCATCGCAGTGTAAGACAGTAGTTTTTCAGAAGGCGCTGCTGACCACTTTCAGGTATATTTTCCTTTCTTTTCGTCTTATTAAACTTATCACAATATAAAAACCTATTGTGTAGTTTAGTGACTAGTGGTGTAACCACTTGGTACTCGATACTCATGATAAATCGATTCAAGTTTGCAAGTTAATTTAAACTTTGATATTGAAGGTATTTTGAAATGATACAATGCTACGAAAGGTAATCATCATCATCATAAGCCGGAAGACATCCACTGTTGAACAAAGGCCACCCCCATAGAACACCACACCATTTGAAGCAGTGATGGCTCAGTGGCATTGGCTATGGACTGCCGTGCAGCAGGTCCATGGTTCAAATCCCGCCCAGAGCTTGTGCTTCACCGCATGGTGGAAGGGCATTTTGTGAATGCCCGACTGGCTAGCGACCCTCAAGTAGAAAATCTGTCGCCAAGCACCTAACAGTGTGTTCCGGCAGCAGTCCTTGAGAGCCAGAAAAATTACAGGCTAATGAGACCTAACAACTGGACGTCTCAGTGTGACGGGCACAGTGCAATTCGTCACTGACGAAATGCGTCTGTTATAGGCAGAGATTAGTCCACTTAACATCAGGTGGGCCTCGGGATTGTCCCGTCACAATAACATTAAAAAAAAAAAAAAAAAAAAAACACAAAGAACGGCTATTAGCCGCTTGTAACCATTGGCTACCCGCGACTTTAACGATGTCGTCAGTCCACCTAGTGGGGGGCCCACCAACTCTACGTCTTCCGGTGTAAAGTGGTAACCACTCGAGAACCTTTTATCCCCATTGGTTATCAGTTCGTCAAGCTATGTGGCCTGCCCATTGCCACTTCAACTTGCAAATTCGGAAAACTATGTCGGTGAATTTGGTTCTTTGGCGAATATCCACGTTCCGGAGTTCTTCAAGCGATTCTGCCAATATGACTATGTCATCGGCGAAACGAAAGTGATGTATTCGAATTATTTCCAGTTCAAGAGCTTCAAAACGTCCTCCAACGCATTCGTGAACAGATTCGGAGAAATAACGTCTCCCTGTCTCACGCCTCGTTGCAGTTCTGTAATCGAATCGACATGGTGGAGTTCCTTTACAACCACTTCAGCGCTTCGATGTAACTATAGTCGATTTGGCATCGCTGAAGAGACTGCAGTACGGCGGACTGGGTAATCTTAGTAATTCAATTGTGGGCCCTAGCGCCCTGTACGGAACCTCAAACAGAATATAAAAAAAACTTTAACAGTAATAGTTACCAGAAGGTGTGGAGTTAACATCCCCATCAGTGGATATCTCAATATTTTCAGAAGCGGGTTCGCTCTCGAACCCGTCGTCGTCTCGCTCACGAAATGCCGCTTCTACTTGACGCATTCGTTCATCATCCCCGAGGGTAGGTTTAAGGGAGTCGATTGGTACTTGTTCCGAGTTATCATAACCTGTGGATAGATGAAATTTTTTATGTATTTCTCTGTCAGCTCTTCAGAGAGTGCCCCAGAAAACTATCTAAACATCTGTAAACATTTAAGCATCTTTAACATCTTGAAGTGCTCGTAGCGAAGTTTACTTAACTGTTCTCAACCGATCAGCAAAGTTAAGCAACGTCGCCCGCGGTCATGAGCTGGATGGGTGACCGCTAATGACATTACTACTGAGCGCTTCCGTGCTTCGGAGGGCACGTTAAGCCGTCGGTCCCGGTTGTCGTCTTAGGATGGCAGTCGTTATAGCATGGTGGTAGGGCATTTTGAGAATGCCCGCCTGGCTAGCTACCACCCTCAAGTAGAAAATCTGTCGCCAAGCACCTAACGGTGTGTTCCGGCAGCTAACCTTGAGAGCCAGTACTTCTAGGTTAGCCTGAACAACATCTTCGACCACATCATCACTTACCATCCAGGTGAGATAGTGGTCAAAGGATAAACTATAAGGCATAAAAAAAAATTGCAGCCGTGAGAAAATGAGAGAAGCTGTACGTACTTAATCATTTGGTGACATCAGTTATTTATGTATAGATTTATTTAGACCAATAGAAACCCCGCCCAATAACTTGACCATATCCCTTATTGATGGGTTGTCTGGAAGAGATCGCTTTGAGCGATACACGCCCATTGATACACTAGGTTTTAAGTTATGTTTTAGTAACAAGGTTATTGTTGTTAATATGGTGTATTCAATAAAGAGTTATCTATCTCTATATCTATATCTTAGAAGTTTGTTTATTTGTCCATCGACATCCCATATTCCTAAAGCAAAACGAGGTTGTAAATAGAGGTAGGCGGCTTAAATACACATTGTGTATTCCAAAACAACATCTAATGGTGCATAAAAATAGCTCATTTTGTATGAGTATCAGAATATGTGGTTTAGAATTTATTTATCTTAAGAATAACAATATTCACTTACAGAGAAACACATGAAAAACAAAGTAAAATTTAAATACCGGATCGCACAGTGTACACGAAATAAAATAGTTACTTAATAATATATCTATAACAGTTACTTATATACGTTATTTATGTACAATAAAAAAATAAAATACAATTCAAACTCTCACTCCTCACTCAGCAAGTAGACATCCCTAGACTGTACTTATCTATACAAGCCTACATTGATGATTGGAATGTATTTAATCATCAATACCTTTTAGAACAGATCAATGTCTAAGATATTCCTAATATACAGAACAGAATAGATAATATGTTATAATATCTACCCTCATTTAAAAATATGATCCAAAATGCAGCGCAACGTCGTGTTGTGGGCCAGTAACTCAGTGTTTGTTAAGGCCTATGACATAGTGAATATATAACAAACTGCCAGATAGTTTTAAGATACATTGCACAAATCGATACAAATATCAATTATTCAAATTCCTAATAAATAAATGTTGTAGCAGTTGCAGATTTTTTAGACGATAAATTGTAGGACTAATTATATACTTAACATACCTGATTAATTTATATTTATATTACCTGTGACATTCAAATTTTTACATTGTAATTATTATCTTGGACATTTTATATAAAAAAAATGTAGCAATAGTAATCTAGGTATATTAATTGCATTTAATAATAATTGTTATAATAATTATTCTATCCTTATTTTAGGGCTTAATATAAAATATTTGTACACCGGTAACGGTAGAATATTTGATTCTAAGAAATTAATGTAAGAACACAACATACAATATTCTTATGAATAAATATATTTGAATTTGAATAACTAAAATTATATATGGCCACTTTACTTTAGCTGATAATGCTATTTCTATGTCCACGCTGCGGTCAGATGACATAAAAATACAAACTAAGGAGTTTTTCTTAATCAAAAATCCGACAAATATAAAATCTGCGCCTAGGTTAGACGTTCTATGGTAGCAAAGGCCATTTTTTTTTTGTTATTGTTACTGAACAAGCTCGATGCCCATCTGATGTTAAGCGGACTAACCTCTGCCTATAACAAATGCATTTCGTCACAAGTCACGAATTGTACTGCGCCCGTCACCTTGAGACATAGTTGTTGTTGTGTGCCTGTAATTTCACTACTGCCGGAACACACCGATAGGTGCTTGGCGACAGATTTTCTACTTGAGGGTGGTAGCTAGCCAGGCGGGCAATCGCAAAAAGCCCTTCCACCATGCGAAATTTTACGTTGTACAACGCATTGCATTGCAATGCGAAGTCGTTTTTGCGTGCGGCATCGCACCGTTGTGTTTTCGCCGAAATAGCCGAATGCAGTGAATCAGTAAATCTAGCAAATGTTGAAATTCACTTACCTAAAAACTTAACAATGCAGTCTTCATCATCGATAATCCTGACAAGAAATGCTTCATACTCCAAACCATCATCTTCGTAGACGGCTCTGCATGGCATCCCTGCCTTCCATTCGCTTGTTTCTGCTACTTCATCTTTTTTAGCTTTGGATTTGGCTGTGGAGACGACATACAAATTGTATGACTATACGAGTATATACGTGGATATAGATTCAGATACCTATGAATACATGTATTTGAAGTAGAATGCAGATTCTGATACTTTATTTGCGTAACTTTCATGTTTATCCATATTTATTTATGTGTATTCCCTATTTTACCTTTTGGGCATGTAAATATATAGATATTAATGTATTAATTACAATTAATAATGTAGATGCGTACAACATAAGAGACGTCATTACGAGAGTAAGTGTTTGAAAAAGCACTTTTTTCGATCAGATGAAGTCTAATTGATGGTCGCGCACCGTATACCTACTATGACGGTTAAAGTAATACAATTAGAGCACGAAATTTTGGCTCAAAAGAGCGTGCCCAGGTGGCCGAGTGGTTTAGGCGTCCGGCTCGAAATCGCGGACGCGGGTTCGATTCCCGCGAATTCCCCTTAAAATTTAGTGCTCTAATAATTTGTAAAAATAGCATTTTCGCTTAGCACGTGATAATGCTTGTAATCATATAATATTAAGAAAAAAACAAATTAGACCTGTATAGCTACATACAGTATGAAATGATGCAGGTCTGTATTATTAATAGTGAATGTAGATACATAAGGTGGATATTAAAATATCAATAATAATTCTGAGGGTGATTTGGAATAGATAACTGAGGCACGCGAAGCAGCTGAGTTATGTTGTGCCTAAAGATAGCCGTTTATTATATTCGTGTAGCGTTCGTGCGTGTTTGTATGTACTACACCATAGGTCTCGTCGCTATCATAATCAAAGCGATCGCGCCACAGCTTAGTTGCACAGTTAGTACTGTTTTTTTTAATGTATAATTAATCCAATCCAAACCACCCCTCGCAGTATTGTTGATATAATAATTCAACCTATAATACATTCTACTTTATTTACTATTAATATTTAAATCATTACACTGATACCGCATTCTTAAAATTCAGGCAAAAGAGATTTAGCAGTAATCTTATTAGTTTTTTTTTATTCTCCTTGTTGTTATGTTCGTCAGCAAATTAAAGACGATCAATGTGTCATACACTTAATTTAAAATTGTAATAAAAACAACACTCTATTTTTTTCATTTCTAATATCTTTATATAACGCTTTTAGAGCAAAAACTAGCATGCCATTACTGAAAATGTATCAATTTCAATAACAAATAATTTAAGTAATAGTTGCCTATGCTAAAGTTTTTTTTAATAACAACTGAGGTCTAGGCAGAAATAAGGCTTTCATAACATGACCAAAAAATCAAGATTAAATATACAAATGTAACATACCTTGAATATTTTTTTTTTTTACTGCCTTTGCCTTTACTTTCGTATTGGTTTCCATGGCAATACGCTTGGCTACTTCCTCATTTGCGAGTTTGAGAGCTCTGTCATATGCAGTGTTGAGAATTGTATCGTCCCAGACATCTTCATATTCTTCTGCTGGCTGAAAAAAGGTTTATAAACCTTATTTTTAAATGTAGATTACACACTGCCAGCTTCTTTAAAATATCTATGTAGATTACACACTGCCAGCTTCTTTAAAATATCTATATCTATACTTATAATAAAACTGTAACAGATCCAATTACGTACATAGCAGATATTTTAAAAAAAAAATTTGAGAGCACTCTGTAGCTGACACTGATGCCAAAACTGTATTTTATTTTATTTCTGTGTGTCTGTATCCCGGCCGCGCATCACTCCAAAACTACTAAATGGAATTCAATGAAACTTAACATGGTTTGAGTTCATACTCGGAAGAAGGTTATTGTATACTTTTTATCCCGAAATTCAGCACGGATCCCTCGGGAAAGGGGATGCAAGTCAAAATGTACACTTAGTTGTAATTTATTAACGCGTAGTCCGATTTCTATTATTCTTTTTTTGTTAGAATAGTGACAAGTGACCCCACAAACAGCCCGGCACCCCAAGGGCAGCCAGGCACCCCACGGGCTGCTTGGCACCCCAAGGGCAGCCTTATTTAGTTTTTCAAGATTGCTAAGATAAAACTTTAAAATCTGAAACATTTGCCACAATCAGTTTTTTTAACTATCTATCTTTTGCCGGATACATTTTGGAGATTGCGCAATGGAAGTGCACAATCTAATATATTTTCGTTCTACCAACAAACAAGGAGAACGTCAGCAAAAAAACGCCATTTTATAATCGAAATTCCAAAGAAAAACACAAAGTAATTGGCTTCAACATTTATTGTGAGAACCGCTAATGAACTCTGAGTTACTTTACCACTGTCTTCTGGAAAATACAACCAGGGAGATTTCAAACACAAAGTAAAAAGCTCTTTTCTGAGCTATGCTTTACTAAGAATGCTTCACCGCAGCCCACAGCGTTGCTTAATATGAGATAAACAGTGCTCAAATGTGAATAATTAGTCTGCAGGTACGGCAATCACCAACGAAGTTGCAGGTACAGCTAGTAAAAAATATTTACTAAAACTAAACTGTCTTCCAACACTACAAAGTATGAAATTACTAGAGAAGTCAATCAGGATGCAGATTCAAAACACTGACCTCGCAATATCATGGTTTTTATCACTTTCACAAGCTATTTCATACTTTTTATTGTTGGAGGTCAAATAACTTATTTTTTTAACTTCATACGAAAAATACACAAAACAAGAAACACAGTCATCGGCATGAAACCTGAATTAACTGATGCCCTTCATTTTAGTTTGAAACCAAAGTGGAACTGGGCAGGACACTTGTCCAGATATAAGGATTAGAGATGGACTTACCAAACTACTAAATGGCTGGGCCCAAATCTCAAAATTATGGGAAGACAGAAGACATGATGGGTCGATGATATAATAAAGACTGCTGGAACAAGTTGGATGCATTTGGCCAAGGACAGGGACAGGGGGCCACATAACAAAGAAAACGAAGAAATACCTAGTTCATAATCTTATATATATTGTTATGTGGAAAATAAAGCTATAATAATAAACCAGAACTTCCAGCTGGACTTACCGTTTAAGCCGACCAACCCTAGAGAAATAGGCATTTGACAAACCTTGATAATGATAACAAAAGGAATTGACCCTACACCAAAGATATCCTTTAGCAGCTACCAAGGAAAGGAGTAGTTCTTCTCACAATGTTATTCAATATGTTTTTTTTTAATGTCATTGTGATGGAACAAGCGCGAGGCCCACATGATGTTAAGCGGTATCCTCTGCCTATAACAGATACATTTCATCACAAGTGACGAACTGCACTGTCTGATGACTCTATTATCCTGACGATTTTTCATTATAGGTGACAGAAGACTATTCCAGACATGGTGTATTTAAAGCAGGATAAGTAAAACAAGTGGAGCAGAAGTGCAGTGGTACTGTTTTTCAAAAAAGGTGATTAATTTTGCTGAACAACTACAGCCCATTTCACTTCTGAGACATGTTTATAAGCTTTTCTCGAGAGTCAGTACAAACCATCTTGCTTGTAGGTTTGATGAATTCCAGCCTCGCAAACAAGGCGGGTTCCGAAAAGAACAAATATAGAAGCGGCGTCTCTCAGTAGTTAGAACAAAAAAATGTTTGATCATAACAAACAACACATTGATTTTATAACAGAAAGGGTCATCTACAAAATCTAAATCCAAACTCTATCTTAGGCACAGCTTCCAACTCCCGCTTGAATGTTTTTGATGGACATGTATGAAAAACACTTCAAAATTCCTGAGGATGTTGGTGTTTTGTCTTCCAGACCAGACATATTTCTATACTCAAAAATGCTGGCACACAGAAACAAACATACCTAAAGACCAAACAACAAGCAAATATTACAACGTAACAAATGATTTATCCAAAAATGGTTATGTGGTTTATTTATATGCTGTAGAAGTTGGAGCAAGGGGAATACCAGCATAATCCCTATATAACCTACTTAAAGACCACGGCCTGTCAAAAACAACCATAACTTCCATCCTAAAATGTGTATCTAAGGTGGCATTAGTAGCATCATACCAAATTTGGTTATGCAGGGGACGAGGCTCGAGCAGTGAAGGGGAGCATTGATGTCAATGTAAAGGGGCCCCTTAACCCTACTCCCTGGGTTGCAAATCCCAGGCCCCTCTGGCCTCTTCCTCTGCAACACTCACCTGGCACCCTCACAGTGAATCCATGGAATGCTAAGTAATTTGTCTTTGCGATCAAGATTAACATATTTTCTTACTGCTACAAACTAGATAGGTTTTGCTAAAAATCTATTCAAGGAAAGCTATTTAGCACTTGTCAGCGTCTTAAATGCCTCTTCGTAAAGGACAATAGTTTCCTTTGTGCTTCTTCAACTAGTGTGTGTTGCCAGTGATGACATATGACACAGAAACGTGAACCCTGTGACTCTTATGGACAATCAGAGTCGCCCAACAAGCTATGGAGAGAGAGCTATGCCTGGAGTTTCTTTGCGAGATAAAATCCAGAATGTGGTTGAAAACCAAAGTCACCAACATAGCTTACAGAATTTGCAAGTTGCAGTGGCAATGGGCGGGCCACATTGCTCGACGAACTGATAACCGACGAGGAAGAATAGTTCTCGAGTGGTTACCACATTACACTGGAAGACGTAGAGGTGGTAGGCCCCCACTAAGTGGACTGACGACATCGTTCCGCAACGAAGTCGCGGGTAGTCAATGCTTTCAAGCGGCTAATAGCCGTTCTTAGTGGCGTTCTATGGGAGAGGTATTTGTTCGACAGTGGACGTCTTCCGGATGCTGATGATGAAGTGAAACACTGTGGATAGCTAGAACGTGTATTTTTTTAACAAATAACTTATTTCTGTTGTTAGTCACAAGACAACACCGGCCTGTTAGTCAATGGAACATACAAACAATTTTTTAGGGACGTATTTAACTCACCTCATTCAACCCTCTTACATATAAGGTACGTTCGTCTGACTTTTGAGCCATTCTGGCGAATTATCCTACGTGCAGGTAAACAGGTTCCTAATGAAAAGCAATTACAAAAACAGTAAATAAAATAAATCGACTATGAACGATACGCGATAGCACGCGAGAGTTATTTTGGGAAATATTTGTCTATATATCCCTATTGGAAATATTATAACAGACTATAGAAAACACCAAATGAAAGGTGCATGAATGGGACAGCTGGTAGTACAATAACATGTTTGAAGATATTTAATAAGGGGTATATTCTATTTGACTCTAAAAACGTTATTTTCGATAATTTTGATCACATTCTGCGTCTATGGTTGTGATCACTGTGATCGTTTGAAACTGTTCTCCCCTGTTCCATTTAGGATAAGAACGCTAAGAATGCCACTAAAACTTGCCACTTCTGTTACTTTTGACATTAGATGTAGCGTTTATGGCGAAAATAACGCCAAGACCCATGTGGAACAAATTTTTGGGAGTGTGATCGTTTTTAGCGTTTTTGGCGAATTAAACTTCAAATGGTAAGCACCCAAGGCCTACTTGCGCCAATCCTGAGTTGAAGGAAAATCTGAGTGTTAATGGCGGCTTACCGACCTATACTCGAGAATTAGTTTGCAGTGTTGCTGTCCGTTACTTTTTTTCAGCTGTAAATAGCGCTCAAAGTAATGTATTAGGAGAGGTATAGTTAGTAGTTTTTTGTTGAAGCGCTCGTAGCGAAGTTTACTTGGCTGTTCTTAACCGATCAGCAAAGTTAAGCAACGTCGCCCGCGGTCATGAGTTGGATGGGTGACCGCTAGTGACATTACTACTGAGCGCTTCCGTGCTTCGGAGGGCACGTAAAGCCGTCGGTCCCGGTTGTCGTCTTTGGATGGCAGTCGTTATAGCATGGTGGTAGGGCATTTTGCGAATGCCCGCCTGGCTAGCTACCACCCTCAAGTAGAAAATCTGTCGCCAAGCACCTAACGGTGTGTTCCGGCAGCTGTCCTTGAGAGCCAGTAATTCTAGGTTAGCCTGAACAACATCTTCGACCACATCATCAATTTCCATCAGGTGAGATAGTGGTCAAAGGCTAACCTATCAAGCATAAATAAAAAAAAAAAAAAAAAAAAATAAAAAAATAGTGAGTACTGGTAGGATTTTCATTTTAGGCACAAAATTAATTATAGTTTAATAGGTGTTCGGGTCCGTCATGATGAAAATTTTGCGGCTACTTCGGCAGAGATTTGCCACAGGCCTATATTATGCTGAACTAGAAACGGATTTGAAACAGAAATGGCCTGATTTAACGGAAACACACGAAGGTCAAATGAAAGAGGTAACATTTTCACAATTCTTTGCATTTGCACAATCTGATGAACAAGCCAAACATGACACATTTTCATCAAACATAAGGAAGATTAACAAAAGCGTATCATAGCTATCAACATCCAATTAACTACAAAAGGCCACGCAAGTTACAGTCAAATCAGTGTTATGGATGTGGTAAACATGGCAAACATGATTTTTCAGTCTTTCCAGCATACTTGTCAAGAATATGCAATACAGACGGACATTTTGAAACGTGCTGTATAAAAGCTGGTCAAGATTACATAATGAAACATAACAAGGAACCAAAGAATAAACATAACCAGTATTGGTTATGTTTATTTTTGGTAATAATCATAACCATTGAGAGCCAGTACTTCTAGGTTAGCCAGCCTGTACAACATCTTCGACCACATCATCACTTACCATCAGGTGAGATAGTGGTCAAAGGCTAACCTATCAGGCATTAAACACAGTTCTTTGGAATACAGTGACGAAACAAACGAATAAAATAATATCATAGAAATTTTTGACCATGCTAAGCAGATCATAAATATACGTTAGAAACAGAAAAGGGCCCAAAATTGATCCCGGCGGTACTCCCATTTTCACCAATGACCCAGAAGAAGTATTGCCATTTATTCCTTCTTACTTTAACCTGTCTGACAGATATGAGTCTATAGAATTCAGAGCTTTTCCACGAATACCATAGTGTGAAAGTTTACGAATCGGAGTGCAGCGTTCTACACAGTCGAATGCCTTGGAAAGATCACAAAATACGCCAATAGCATCATGTGAACTCTCCCAGACTTCCAGTATATGCTACATCAATTGTACACCTGCATATGCTGTGGATTTGCTCTTTGTGAAACCAAACTGATTTTCATTCAATAAATTATGCTCATTAAAATGGGATAGAAGTTGTATGAGCATAATTTTTTCGAATAATTTACTCACAACATGTAAGATGGAAATAAGTCTATAATTGCAAGGCAACATTGCAACCCCCAAAATGACAATATTGGCATTTTGGAAGTTGACATATCCAACCAGGTAACCAGTTTAGGAGTCATTAGCAGAGCAAAGCATGACTAACTTCTAAAAAACTCGTTGTACTCAAGTGGTACTTTACGCCTAACAAAGTCTTTTGTTATACAAAGCGCAGGTTAGGCCACATGGAGCTCCCATATCTGGAGCAGTGCATAGAAGTGTCAACTGACACTCCTTACAGAAAAAAGTCTTCAGACTTGTCAATGACCAAAAGTTTGACCAAAAGGCTGGTATCGCTTATCGTGCGTCGTGACTTTGGCTGGCTATGTCTGTTCTACAGGTTTTATAACGGGGAATTTTGTGATGGGATTTTCGAACTCATTACTCCCTCATACTTTTATAACAAACTAGCCGTTATAGCCAGCCGGGCCAACCGCACATTATATATACGTGGAAGTCTCGTACTACCCGATTTAACCCTCTGTTTCTGTCACGTGTGAGTGTGTGAAATGTGAAGTGGTGAAATACTTTTCCACCTGAGGTTTTCCTCGGGTGACGTGAATAGAGTTCAATAATGCTGTGGTTATTACAGGTATTCATAGGTGGCGTTGACCATTTACCTTCAAGTGGACTGTTAGCTAGTTTGTCACTTAGCGTACAAAAAAATCTTGGAAATTAGTTTTTCGTGCATAATTATGAATCATATATAAAATATATAAGATTGGCAATCAATCATTAAGTTTACGTAATATACGTATGGTGAAATTTCTAACATCTTCATAAACTATCCGTAATCTACCAAAAAACTCAAATATTTCGAGTTCGTATTAAATCACATGCAAAACTTCTACATACGTTGTGAATATCACTGATATGAAATATTCGTTATGATATCATGACGCTGCTTAGTGAATGTATGCATATCAGCAATATCGGTATTGACCAACCACTAATTGAAATGAATAGTGTAACAACCTCAACGACTCCTATATTATTTTTTTTACAAAAGTAATAACCGACTTTAAACATAAAATAGATACGCATTCTAGGAATTACTCACTTATTACTCGTTAAATCTCACTCAAATATAAATGACTAAACAGATAGAGTAACAACTTTCGAATTAAAAAAAAATCTTCTCAATTGGTACACTCTAAAAGAGTTATGAGGTAATAAAAAAAAACAGTCATATGGAGAACTTCAATTTTTGCTAACCTGTTATTTTTTTGATGATGGAGAATAATGGCGAAATTCAATACATATATTGAATTACTGTCATAATTCAGTAATTCAATACATATAGTAGTGTAGTATATAGTGTAGCAAATAGTCGTATAGTAGTGGGAAGGTGTGGCGCCACGATATAATGAATATTTTGGAATTATATATTATGATATATAATTCCAAAATACTCATTATATCCTTTTATTTATAAATTAACTTGTTACTTTTATACCTGGCAAAATATAACTTATTGACATCTTTTTATCATAGTAGAAAGAGTGGGGAAGTAGGCTATCTCCGGCCCGATCCTCGTTATAGTTAGGTAACTATAACGAGGATCGGGCCGGTATGGTAGGTACCATACTGGCCTATCTCAGGGTAGTCACTTTTAGCTAAATTTTAATTCAGTACCTAGAAATAGGCAAGGGCCGCGAAGTTGTATGTTTTACTTGTGTTGTCTGGGTTCAGGGCGAGAGGTCGGTTTTATCTAAACGATGATGAAACCTTTCACGATGAAAGAAAGAGCGACAAGCGATACCTATGTGGTTGCGGGGCCAGAGACGAGTGACGCGGGGCATACCTAATACAACAAAAATTAAGTGGGTATCTCACTCATCATCAAGTAAAATTGATAGGTATGTTAGAATAGTGCTTACAAAGGTAATCTGAACAGACACAACTCTGGAATCGATGAATTATTTAGACAGCCGAACACACAGCAATTGGTTCTCCTGCGACTATCAAACATTTTTCATTTATTTATAGCGGTGCCGAAAAACCGTGCCGCGCGTACCTTGTTCGGTGTTAGACCCGGTTGGCGCACTGAGAAACGGGTCGAGATTGTGTTTGAGTGTGCGTGCGGCGGCGCAAAGATACTATGGTGCACACTAACAAGCCACGCGCGGTGCGTTTTTATGAAGGTTCTATATATACTTCCCCACTCTTTCTACTATGCTTTTATTATACCCTATTTTATTTGCAAATTGACTATTACTTTTATACCGGGCAAAAATATAACGTATTTAATATAATGACACAATATTTAAAATAGTAAGTCAATATAAAGTCTTCCAATAGGTTTATATAGTATTATTATGTAAAGGTCTAAAAAGAAACGGAAACAAGTAATACTGGATCTTGTATTGATCTCCATAAACTACATTTATCCATTCATGCATTTGCCATAGACATTGTGTGTTTTATCTGTGAAATATTTTATGTTCTTTTCTATTATAATTCCGTGGAAATAACCTTCTTTACGTTTGCTTTGCTCACCGGTTGCACAAAGTATGCAAAATAGCTAAATAAAACGAATAAGTTTGTGTTCTTATACTTCTTATAAACCGGGTTGTGAATAAAAGACGTAAGTCTAAAAAATCCTTGGTCACGACATCTGAAAATGAAAGGTATGCGTTTACTGACCCTACATTCCAGCATTTCCAGCTTGAGTTACCAACCTGTTATCAGTGTTATCACAGCGTTACTGTTGCCCGTTCCTGTGCCTAGTGCTTAACCCGGATTATGGTTTTGGTTTTAAATTATAAAACATGGGTGGTGGAGGTGGGTGCGGTGGATGTGCCAATTGAAGCGCAGGGGCGAAGTGGTGGGCAAAGTGAGCCGGTGGGTTTCGTAGCGGAGCGAAGGTAGACTGGGTGAAGCGAAACTCAGGGGCGATATAGCGAGAGTTCTGGCGAGAGCCCATAAAAGAGTCAAATTTAATCATGAAAAAGTAAAATTTTTATGATAAGCTAGATTATAAATATTAAAAAATTATATCTTGGAAAGGGGGAAGGGCGGGGGTCGCAACATCCCCTTCACAGTGGGTCTACCCTTCCCCTGCACCGCCCCTTACCCTGTAAATTCAATGACTGACAATAGTGAGGTTATAAATTTAAAAAATCATTTCCGAAAGGGGAACCGATCGCAACTTCCCCTTCACAGGGGGGTCTACCCATCCCCTGTAACCGCCCCCACCCCCCTTAAATTGATGTTTTATAAACTAAACCAGAACCTGACTTGCTAAAACTCTTACTCCTTAATAACGAGTGACAAGTCGTTATCCAGGGACCTTGAAACTTGATTCAGTGAAGATATAGAGAGTAAGGACCCTGATTCAGGACAATCAAAATCTTTGGCAAGCTCCCTAGCCACTTCATGAAAAGGGTGATATGAGTCCCTGTGATTGGCAGTTGAGGTATGAACAGCATTGCATAATGCGAATGTCCATAGGGCATATTGTACCTAAATATGCCTTTGCTCTAGACAAGCCATTGCTTCAAAGTTTAAAACTTGCACTTCACTTAATTTTTAATAGTTATGGAACAAAATCCTGTACAGGACACCCTACCTATTGCTATTGCTGAAAATAATTCGTTATAGGTCCAATTATCAAAAAATCTATTTCTAAAATATAAAAAAATAAATAATATATCTCAATAAATTGTCTATGCAATTAGGCAAGAGAACCCAAGAACTGTCCTTTAATTTGCAGTGTAGAGTATAGCATTTTTTTTTATTTGCATCTGACAAAGGGCAGAGTTTAACAGCAGGTCTTTTGTACTCTCCAAAAGCAGTCTTGACGATTGCAACTACAAATTTTGTCTGCTACTGGATGAAGAGCTGTAGTGTATTCTTCATAGGTTCAGAATGTTAATTGACAATAAACACTAAAGCCTATTTCAATGCATTCTAACTACTTATTCCAATAAGCTCACTGTCGCAACATTTGAATGTATTTGTTCTGTCATCTATTCCAAAAGTATTGGTGCATTTTCTAAATCATGATAAAGGGTAATTGCTTGGTTGGTTGAATTTTTTCTCAGGCAGGTCAGATAATGATTCCGTTGTGATGAAGTAACCTGGATTCAATGTAGTAAAGTCATTGGTCAGCAGTCTTGCAGCTGAATATTAATAGATTGTTGATATGTTGATTATAGTTTTGTCGTTATCTTTGCTGTCATTGTTATAGCGCACCGACAGACTGACAATCTTCAACCTATGTCCGCCACAAAAACAGCTGAAAAAAACAGGCCAAATTGTTTAGCATACATACACTGTAAAATTTTAAAATACATGTTTTTTTTTAATGAATGTAGAAAAAAGTACATTTAAAAATTATTGGAGCACAAAACTCAAGTCTCAACTCAAGTCCCGTCAAGTAATACATTTGGAGCAAAGAGTTTCAGTTTGATAGAGTAGCCGAGTGGAATAGGCATCCGGCGCGAAATCAGAGGACGTGGATTCAATTCCCTATGGTGCACTTTTCAACGGTGCGGTTGAATTCCACGGCATGGCTCTCTGAGCCGAGAAAATGTACGGCGAGATACGAATATCGCACATGTGCACGGCGCGCCTATGATGACATTCGTGGCGATTTCAGTGTGACGCCGAGCCGTAGATTTCATGTGTTCTTTGAACAAAGCACTTATATACTGTACTATTTATACACACTTTACTACACTTACTCAAAATGTTTCGTTCTTTAAAGTCGTCGCACCATGCGTGTGTTGCCAATAATGTAGCTAGCCAGGCGGGCATAGTTGGTTTTGCGTCTAACACAATCTTCATTCTCGTACAAGACTAATAATAAATAATAATGGGTAAAAAATTGTAGGCCTTTCATGTATTATTCTTATTTGTTGTGTACGTTCAATGACATTTTAATTTTTTTATGTGCTTGATAATTTTGTAATGTGATTTTATTTAAAACGTAAACTGTATTGTATAGATTTTAAGGCATTGTGGGCTACTCTCACATTTGTATATATAATTATCTATATATAAATACATACACTATATATCAAATTAATATATATTCAACATAATTTATTTATTTACATCACAGTTTATTAATATATTTATTCACAGTCATACATTCATACATACACTTCAACATTCATAGCATACAAACATTATATATAAAACACAGGCACAATATAATTATTTATTAATATTTACACTTAACATCATACGGGTATCAGCTAGCCGCGCGCTATCAGTGGACACACGCACCACCAGCGCGTCTATTGTTCTGCACTGACGTCACACGAGCGACCGGCCGCAGCTAGATAACGGTACCGTATATCAGCGCACGGGCACCGCGCGCCTGCCGCCTCCTCAGTCCGCTTCACCATTTGACGCTGGACGCACGCCTGTTTGCCCTCTGCTCTTTACTTACGCTCGCGCTTCTCGCTACGATAACAATTGCTTACTATTTGTTCTATCTCATATCTGTTCTTCTTTATTGTGTATATTGTTTCTATCTATCTGCTGTGCTCGTCATCCTTCTTTATAACTGTTTATGTGTGTACAATTGTGACTGTGATTATACTTGGACTATATACCGAATGCTGTGATTTCCTTTGCCATCAACCTGCATACAGCTAAGTACCATCCATCACTTACTCCATATAAATAACTTGGCCATCACTCATTGGTGATCATCACCACCAACAATCCCACCAATACTCAACATTGGCCAAATTGGTGACCCCTCTAAGAACACCATGAGCGACAGCACAGAAACATCACGCGCTGACGGCGTGGTAACACGACGGCGCCGAACAAAACCGATGCGCGTTTCCATTGAACCGGAACACGTCAAAATTGACGTAACACGAGAATTTAATTTGAGGGTCCCGCCATTCTCAGCAGATGACCCCGAACTATGGTTCGCATTATTGGAGGCCCAATTTATACATTTTGAAATTTTTGATGAAACTGAAAAATTTAACATTATTTTAAGAAATCTAGAAATTTGCCATGCAAAGACTGTTAGAGACATAATTGTCAACCCTCCATCCCAAAACAGATATAGCGTTATAAAATGCGAGATGATTAGGCGTCTTACCGCCAACCATGAAAAGAAGGTACGACAACTCCTCACTCATGAGGAAATTGGAGATCAGAAACCTTCACAGTTTCTCCGTCACCTTCAAGAGCTTGCAGGCACGAACCTGCCAGATGAGTTCCTTCATTCTATTTGAAGCAACAGGTTACCTCACAGCATCCAGACAGTGCTAGCGTCACAGATCAGCAACGCTCTGGAACAGCAGGCTGATTTAGCTGATCGCTTGCATGAAATTTTTGCACCTGAGGCCAATAACGTGGCTTCAACTACTCAGACTGGTGCGAGAACAGCATCTGAAAACAGCTGTACCAGCGAGACCGCCGAACTTAAGAGAGAGATTGAGCGCCTCGCAGTGATGCTCGACGAGAGCACACATTCGTCGCGCACTCCTGAGCGCCCTAGTAAGCAGCAGCATCGTACTCCTTCTAGCAGCAGAACCACTCCGGCTTCGAAAACCGAACGGTACCACTCGAAGTACGGATTAAAGGCGCGCAGGTGTCAGAAGCCTTGTGACTTCAACAAGTCGGACAATGCCGTGACCGATTCAGTAATGGCCACGGAAGATGACCTAGCCTCTCCAGGTCGCCTCTTCGTGACTGACCGCGCTACGAAAACCCAGTTTTTGGTCGACACTGGTAGCGACCTCTGTGTTGTCCCCCGGTCTAAAATTCGAGAGCGTCGTGCGTCTACGGACTACAAACTCACCGCAGCCAATGGTACAACCATCAACACCTATGGCTACGCGCACCTTAACCTGGACCTTGGACTTCGTCGGACCTATCCATGGAAGTTTGTTGTGGCTGATGTGACAAAGCCTATCATAGGCGTAGATTTTTTGTGCCATTATAATTTAATTGTAGATTGTAAAAATAAGCAGTTACTTGACAACACTACATCTTTATCTACTCCAGCTTCACTGGTTTATAGCGCTAGCGACATTCAATCGGTGAAGGTGCTGACTGGTGATTCGCGTTACCATCTTTTATTATCTCGTGAATTTTCTGAAATTACGCGACCAGCTGGTACTCAACGCACCATACCTCACAACACACAGCACCACATCCGCACTACTCCTGGTCCACCGGTATCGTGCACACCTAGGCGGTTAGCTCCGGACAAATTGCAGGTAGCTAAAAAGGAGTTCGAGTCTATGCTTGCTAATGGCACAGCTCGTCCTTCTGATAGCCCCTGGTCCTCCCCATTACACCTGGCGCCGAAAAAGGACAACGGCTGGCGTCCTTGTGGGGACTACCGACAGCTCAACGCCCGAACGATCCCAGACAGGTATCCAATCCGACACATCCATGACTTCTCTCACAGCATTTCTGGGTGTCGGATCTTCACCACCATCGACCTGGTGAAGGCTTACAATCAGGTTCCAGTCTGCGCGGAGGATATTCCTAAAACGGCGATCTCTACCCCTTTCGGAATGTTTGAATTCCCCTTTATGGGGTTTGGTCTCCGAAATGCGGGTCAGACGTTCCAACGGTTCGTCGACGAGATGATGCGCGGGCTGGATTTCATCTACTGCTACCTTGATGACTTCCTGGTCTTCAGCAGGGATGAAGTCCAGCACGAGGAACACCTCCGCCAAGTGTTCACCAGATTGCGGGACTATGGGATGGTCATAAACGTCTCTAAGTGTGTTTTCGGAGCTCCCGAGGTAACCTTTCTGGGTTACACTATTTCGGAGAGCGGAACAAAACCACTTAGAGACAAGGTACAGGCCATACATGACTTCCCCCCTCCAAAAGATGTTAGAACGTTGAGACGCTTCTTGGGCATGGCCAACTTTTATAGGCGATTTTTACCAAATGCTGCCCAAATTCAAGCACCTCTCAACGCTCTTCTCACTGGGGCAGTCAAGGGTTCCACACCCATCCACTTGACCGACGATGCTCTGAAGGCTTTCTCAGACACCAAAGAAAGCCTAACCAATGCCGCCCTCCTGGCACATCCAGATTGTCACAACAAGCTGGCATTGGTTACAGATGCATCGGACGTGGCCATTGGAGCTGTTTTACAGCAGCTTCAAAATGACGTGTGGCAGCCACTGGCATTTTTCTCCCGTAAACTGAGCCCATCCCAGCAGAAGTACTCTCCGTACGATCGCGAACTCCTCGCGATCTACGAGGCCATTAAGTACTTCCGTCACATGGTCGAGGCAAGGCATTTTACGGTCTACACGGACCACAAGCCCATTTGCTTTGCCTTTCACGAACGAAAGCGTGACTGTTCGCCAAGGCAGTTCAGACACCTGGACTACATTTCCCAGTTCACGACCGACTTAAAGCACATTTCCGGCAAAGACAATGTCGTTGCCGACACTTTAAGTCGCGTTGAAGAACTGGGCGCTCCAGTGACTCTTACTGACGTCGCTAAAGACCAAGACGCCAATCCCGAACTGGCACAATATTTAACCGACGGTTCATCACTCCGTTTGCAAAGGATGAACTTCCCTGGCTGTCAAGTACCATTGTACTGCGATGTCAGCACACCGACTCCCAGGCCGTTCATCACAAAACAATTTCGCAAACAAGTGTTCGAAAGTCTCCATTCCCTAAGTCACCCCGGCGCGGCAGCAACTGCCAAACTGGTAGCTGAAAGATTTGTGTGGCCCGGGGTGAGAAAGGATTGTCGAGACTGGGCTCGAACTTGTTTAGCGTGTCAACGCGCCAAGGTGAGTCGACATGTGTCTGCACCGCTAGGCACCTTTGACTTGCCACGTGCGAGGTTCATGAAGGTCCATATCGACCTCATAGGGCCCCTGCCTGTTTCGCAAGGTTTCAGGTATTGTCTCACGGCCATAGACCGGTTCACACGGTGGCCGGAGGTCATGCCAATACCTGACATTACGGCGGAAACGGTAGCTAAGGCGCTCATCACCGGCTGGATATCCAGATTTGGGTGTCCAACAGATATTGTCACAGATCGCGGCCGACAATTTGAGTCCGCACTGTTTCAATATCTGGCAAAATCAACTGGATTCCAGCACAAGCGCACTACAGCCTACCATCCTGCTTGTAATGGCCTTGTCGAGCGCTTTCATAGGCAGCTCAAGGCCGCTATCACATGCCACGCAGATAGCAACTGGGTAGAAGTCCTACCACTAGTGCTCCTTGGCATCCGCAGTGCGTTCAAGGAGGACTTACAAAGTTCCTCAGCCGAACTGCTGTACGGCGAACCGTTACGACTTCCCGGTGAATTTTTTGACCCAAGCACGCCCAATACGTCAGACATGACAGACTTTACGGCGCGCTTACGGTCCTTCGCCGAGAAGCTGAAACCAGTCCCAACGTCTCGCCACAGCAAACACAATGTGTTTGTGTTTAAAGAGCTGGCCACTGCTGAACACGTCTTCCTACGTGAAGACGCTTCACGTGCCCCTCTCCAACCAGCATACACAGGTCCACACAAAGTGCTACAGAGACAAGAGAAAGTGTTCAAACTCCTAGTCAAAGGAAAACCTATGACCGTCTCTGTAGACCGCCTGAAACCCGCCTTCATGATGGCAGACGAACAGGATTTGTCACGTGACATATCTCCGCCTGTCACACCCATTAGGAACACTGCACCCTCTCCTTTCACAACTCCCAGCAACACACCTCCCGTTACATCACCTGCTCCCAAAACCACACGTTCTGGTCGGCGAGTCAGGTTCCCCGATTTTTATCGACCCTAACCAGGTCTCTGGGGGGGAGTGATGTGGGCTACTCTCACATTTGTATATATAATTATCTATATATAAATACATACACTATATATCAAATTAATATATATTCAACATAATTTATTTATTTACATCACAGTTTATTAATATATTTATTCACAGTCATACATTCATACATACACTTCAACATTCATAGCATACAAACATTATATATAAAACACAGGCACAATATAATTATTTATTAATATTTACACTTAACATCATACGGGTATCAGCTAGCCGCGCGCTATCAGTGGACACACGCACCACCAGCGCGTCTATTGTTCTGCACTGACGTCACACGAGCGACCGGCCGCAGCTAGATAACGGTACCGTATATCAGCGCACGGGCACCGCGCGCCTGCCGCCTCCTCAGTCCGCTTCACCATTTGACGCTGGACGCACGCCTGTTTGCCCTCTGCTCTTTACTTACGCTCGCGCTTCTCGCTACGATAACAATTGCTTACTATTTGTTCTATCTCATATCTGTTCTTCTTTATTGTGTATATTGTTTCTATCTATCTGCTGTGCTCGTCATCCTTCTTTATAACTGTTTATGTGTGTACAATTGTGACTGTGATTATACTTGGACTATATACCGAATGCTGTGATTTCCTTTGCCATCAACCTGCATACAGCTAAGTACCATCCATCACTTACTCCATATAAATAACTTGGCCATCACTCATTGGTGATCATCACCACCAACAATCCCACCAATACTCAACATTGGCCAAAGCATATTATTTGACATTTATTAATTATTTTAATTTTGACACAGATGAAGGTATATTATTTTGACTTTAATTTGAATAGGTATTTTCGATAATTTTCATAAATTAGGTTGTATTTATATTATTTGTAATTTAATGATTTAATTTAAAATTAATTGATTAATGTAAACATGACTTGCCCAATGTAACAATCTCAGTTATAAGGCCAATAAAATTGAATTTTCGCATCGAGCCTTTGCTGCGAGCGGACGTGTATAAGTCTGTGCTGATAAATTTCGCAACGAATTTTGTGATTGGTTAAGAAGTGTGTTTTCATTTCTCGTTTCTTCGTGAAGATTTTATACGACAAGCACCACCTTTTGGGCGTGGTCAGAGTGGGATAGCTTTAATTCTCTCGATACCATTTAATTTTCGAAGAAAAAGCAAATTATAATTGGTGAAGTTGTTTAGTGGGATTTGAACGCGGCACCTCCCGCACGGAAGCCGAGCGCACATGCTACAACGCCAAACGAACTGCAAACCAGCGCGCGAAATTGGACATTGCCCTGCGCCTGAGTATAAAGAGCTTTTTACGTCATAGTGATTTTCGGACTCTGCGTCAGCATCTTGGTGAGTGATTCTCTAACAGTGGTAACTTTTGTTCAATGAGCCAAGCATAGCGGTTTTTTGAAACTTATCGGCGTTACCGCTAGTATACCGCCCAATATATTGAAATAAATCAACATTGGTTTATCAATATCAATATTAATACCAAACACAGCGCTATTGAAGGCCGTTATTTTTGCTTTGTACTTTGTAGCAAATTATTATTTTTATTACATATAATAAGCATATATATAGACTTATATCGCTACAATATTATTGAGAAAAATAAAAAATGCCATTAAACCGCACGCCACCATCATCATTGTCCGTAGATGGCACACTGACACAAACGCAGTCTGATTCAAATTTGCCAGAGCTGGTAAAGGATGAAACTATCCGTAATGCTGCTAAACGTACCAAACGAAACCGACCAAAATCACCTCCACCTGTACATAGCTGCGAGAACGTTCAAGAGGAGATAAAGGATGTAAAAGAGCTACTACTATCATTTAAAAATGAGCAATCTTCCATCCTTAAAATGCTTGTGTCTGATGTTAATGATATTAAAGCAGCTAAACAGGAGCACTCTGAAATCTTAAATAAACTAATGGCTGATATTAGTGAAGTAAAACAACAAAGCAGCCAAATACAAAAAACAAACGTTGACCTCCAAAAATGTGTGGCTACAATGTCTACTAATTTTGAAGCTATGCATAAGCAAATAGACGTATTGCAAAAAGAAAAAATTGAACACGGTCAGAAAATAGAGCAGCTAAAGACTCAAATCCAGGACCTCGAGCGTGCATCTCGCCCTTCCGCAGTTGAAATTAAAAACATACCACAAGAAAAGAATGAATCCGCTAATGACCTGAAGACTACACTCATGATGCTTGGAAAACTTCTTAATGTTCCAATTCAATCTTCAGATATCAGGGATGTCTACCGCTATCCAGGGAAACCCGGTTCAATAAGACCTATTATATCTGAATTCACTTCCGTGAACTTGAAAAAGAGTTTTTTAACAGCTGCAAAAGATTTTAATAAAGCTAGATCCGGAAGTGAAAAGTTGAACACACGTCATTTGAACTTCGAAGGAAGCCCATCTCAAGTGTACATTGTCGAATATTTGCCAGGATATACTAGGAAACTATTTTACCTGGCGAGAGAATTCTCACGTACAAATAATTTTAAATACTGCTGGTCCAAAGACGGTAAAGTTCTATTACAAAAGGATGATCAAGCTAAAGTTATACATGTGCAAAGTGCAGAAAATCTTGATAATATTCTTAGCCTCAACTGACTATATGGTTGCCGCATTCCATATACTCTGATAGTTATACTTAATTGTTTAGTGTGTAATTTGTTTATAATTTCTATGTTTTTATCTTCTCGTAGCACTACTATCACATTAATTATTCACCACATCATGTACACTACATATATACATTATATAATACGAAAAATCACAACAATGCACGAATGTCAGGGAGAGCGGTCAATTGCATCAAACGCTTTAATATTCTTTTTATTTTTTGCAATATCATCCCACAATGAAAACAAATGTTTTCCGGGATATCATTTAATATTTAACACTAATGATTGATATCGAAAATATAGGAAAGGACATTGATGCAATGGGTTGTTCTTCAGCTCTTTCGTGTTTTGCAATCGATTGTGTGCAACATATTAAATTGAACCAAAGGTCGTTAAAATTACTACATCTCAATATACGGAGTCTAAACTGTAACTTTATCGAACTAGAAACTCTACTATCATCTATAAATTTCAATTGTGATGTGATTGCCTTATCAGAGTGTTGGCTTAAGCACGTAACTAATATCCCGGTGATTGAAGGATATACGTCATTCAAAACTAATAGAATATACAACCAAAATGATGGTGTTGTTCTTTACACAAAAGACTGCATTGAATGCTCTGTTATTGAACCAGATTTTCAGGACGGTAATTGCCTAGTGTGTTGCATTGGAAAACACACCGCTATTATAGCAATCTATAGGTCACCCTCCTTTTATTATATAGAAAATTTCATTGACAGTTTGAATTCAGTCTTACAATCCCTTGCTGGTTTTCGCAACATAGTTATCATCGGAGATGCAAACATTGACATAAAACCTGATAGTACAGATAGAAACTCTGACGAGTACCTAGAATTAACAGCTTCACACGGTTTACTGCCCAGCCACATTCTACCTACAAGGTTAGAAAACTGTCTTGATCACGTCATAATAAAAACTAAACAGAAATCAACAACATTGGTTATCCAGGCCAGTGTCACAGATCATTATCCGGTTCTTTTCTGCCTGTATACAAACCTCGAAAACAAACCTAAGTCTACACGTAAACAAGTAAATTACAATGATATACATAAAACTATTTGTAATATAGATTTTTCCACACTAATGTTACTTTCAGACGCTGGTACCGCCGCTTCTACTTTAGTATCAATTCTAAGTGACATTATTAAAAAGAATACTCAAACAATCATGATTCCAAACAGGAAAAAGATTATTAAACCATGGATTACACAGGGTTTGCTTCGTTGCATACGTAATCGCGATAGACTACACCAAAAACAAAAAAAGAACCCTAATAATCCTACAGTCCAGCTTACTTACAAAAGGTATCGCAATTTCCTTACTAATCTACTCAAGAGATTAAAACAAGTGTACGAGCAAAATGAGTTTTATAAGGCAAAAAATAACACCAAAAAAACCTGGAAGATTATAAAAAGCATTACGCATTTAGAACGTCATGTACTTCCACCCAAAGAACTACTCGCAATAACATCTGATTCTGTGCGGTCAATTAATGAAGTAAATCACTACTTTGCAAATATTGGTCGTACATTGGCATCTTATATAAAGCAACCACATAATGGCTATAGCCCTCAAACCACTGCATGTAAACTGACAAATTCTATTGTGATATTTGAAACTGATGAATTTGAGGTTGGAAGTATCATCAATGGACTTCGAGATGATTGTGCAGTGGGGTGGGACGGCGTATCATCTAGGATTCTCAAACAATCATGCCATATATTAATTCCCTTAATAGTCCATATCATCAATCTCTCTTTGTGTACAGGCCAATTTCCGGAAGTTTTTAAAAAAGCGTTGGTACACCCAATACATAAGTCCGGAGACAGAGGCAGTGTCAATAACTATAGGCCTATATCAGTACTATCATCTTTATCAAAAATATTTGAAAAGATATTAAATGAAAGATTAATAAAATACTTGGAAACGAACAAAATTATAGCTGGTAATCAATTTGGATTTCGGAAAGGTAAATCGACTGAAGATGCAGTAAGCAGTTTTATTAATAAGACCGTTAAGAAAATGGATGATACGGAATCATGCTTGGCCATATTTTTAGATCTCTCCAAGGCATTTGACACTGTCTCTGTCCCCTTACTCCTCTCTAAAATGGAAAGTATTGGGGTTAGAGGAACCGCATTAAACATTTTTAAGGAATACTTAACAGCTCGTACACAGGTAGTAAAAATTGGTAGTTTGACAAGTGATGAAGAGGGGCTGGACTATGGCGTCCCACAGGGCAGTATTTTGGGTCCTACTTTATTCCAAATATACATAAATGATCTGTGTAGTATCTCACTGCATAACTGTGATATTTTTTGTTATGCTGACGATACTGTTTTATTAGTACATGGGAATAGTTGGGCTGATGCCAAAAATCAAGCTGAGACAGCAATGAGGACGGTTATGTCCTGGCTAGCTAGCAATCTGCTCACATTGAACTTAGACAAAACAAAATATATTACTTTTTCTATTAAGCTATCGAAGCAACCACCACCACAATATGATATAAAGGCACACACTTGTTTAAGTTCTGTTCATAACTGTTCATGTACGTCTCTCGTGAGAACTCACAGTATTAAATATCTCGGTGTTCATATCGATAGCTTGATTAATTGGTATTCTCAAATCGATAATTTGACAGCAAGAACAAGAAAATTAATTTATATTTTTAAAACACTTAGATTGTCAGCCAGCTTTGATACGCTAAAAATAGTCTATTACTCCTTATGTGAATCAATATTGAGATACTGTGTGTCAATTTGGGGTGGAGCTATAAAAACAAAAATGCTACAATTAGAAAGAGCACAAAGAGCAGTGTTGAAAGTTATGACTAAGAAACCATTCCGGTATCCAACAATACAACTGTACTCAGACTGTAAGGTGTTAACCGTTCGACATCTTTTCATGCTTCAAATAACTCTACGCATGCACTCAACTCTTGCATTTGATCCACAACTCAAATATACAAAAAGGAGATTTGATATAGTTTGTACAACTGAAAGACATCGTACTACTTTTTATTCCCGATTTTACCCAATAATTTCTTCTCAACTCTATAACTATATAAATAAAATACTAAATATCTATCCTCTTGTTAAATTTAGTGTCAAAAAAGTTACTATTAATTGGTTATTAAATTTAGACTACACAGAAACTGAAAATATTTTGAACTTTAAGCTTCCTATCACACATATGCACACAACCTAATCATAGCATAACTCCTGCTCCATACACAATACAGCACACACCTTAAAAACTCTACACTTCTCATCACACATTATTTGCATCTACATACATCACACTCACTATACTAAAGCTGACACTTACTCTTATATTAATGTGATAGCTATACTATGTTATTCATACATATTATTTTGCTAGATTTAAAGCTTTATGTTAAAAAAAAAAAAAAAAATTTTGTATATGTAAAGACAGTCTTTATTTACTATATTTATTTGCTTTTTAAATCAACACAGCACGTCCGTCGCTTTGTAAATAACATTAAAATTCATAAGATGCCCTTCCTCAGGTTCTTTAAGAATCTTTCAAGGGTATTCACAAAAAGAAATAAAGGAAAGGAACAACCGTAATTATTTAAACTATTTGTAACTATTTGTATGTTAGATAATTTCTTTGGCTAAATTAAAGAGCGCTACATTCCAGACCTATGTTGTTTGGGATTGGATCCTTCATACCCTGAGATACAAGTTAACTCTTAGTTCGGGGATGGAGATCTTGCCCAGGTGATGTGGTTTTTGGATCGTACCTACCAGATATCAAAAATATCTACTAACAAAATGTTTCATACTTCACAAATGTTTTATTTTATTTTTATAATGTGTATTCTTGTATTTTCTTTTCTATTTTCTACATTATTTTTGTATCTGTATTTGTTAATAAATGATTATTATTATTATTATATTATTATTATTAAAATATTTGAATTTGAATTGAATTTGAAGTTGCTTTGAGGTCATAATGTAGGTTGTCAGTTCTTATGTACCACGGTGAATTAACTATACACCTCATTACCTTGTTCTGAAAGCATTGTGTTATCTGTATATTGGTCTTTTTGGTTGGTGGCCCCATAGCTGGCCACCAACTGGCATGAGGGCTTGCTTGTACAAATGTATATTGTTAGAGATTGACAGTGATGAGTATTTTCGAATTAGCCTGTATTGTATATGTTTTTTTAAGCTAAGCTTTTAGTACCTTGTTGCATTTATTATTGACGTGAGTTTTCCAGCAAACTTTTGCTGCTTTGTTAGTAAAATGTGGATTGATTTTGTTTTAATAAGTTTTATATGCAATTTTTGTGTCCATTTATAAAAAGTCTCAACAGCGGCTGTTTTAACTTTATGCGTGATTTCTGTTATTATGGCTGCTGCAAAGTTTGCAATGGTATTGTTTCCAGGTGCAATTCTAATTGCACCTACCCATATCATCCCCATACCATCAGGTAAGGGGCGACTAAGGGAAAAATACTGGAAGGTGGGCATCAGCGCCTTCTAAAGAACTGTCATCTTAATCTGCGATCCCCAAGCCGCCTGCCAAGCGTGAGGATTATGGCAAATACCCCCTTCATAGGGGAGGCTGTGGTCAGCAGTGGACGATTCGGCTGTTACAGTACAGTACAGTACTATAAGTACAGGACTGGATCCAGGTCACTTTCTTGTGGGAGAGTCCTTCTCCGACTTCAAATAAGTAAAAGCTGGACTTTACCCTTACTTAGCTCTAAACATTCTTTGCGTTAGATAAGACTTCATGATATCTACAAACTGTTTTGGTAACATATTTCTCAGTTTAAAATTAAGACCTTTGTGCAAGAAATTGTCAAAAGCTTGTGCTCCATCTAAGAATATTATAGTAAACAGAAGAACGAAAGTTCTTCTAATAACATTTCAATTATTTTGGTAATTTCATGAACTTGGTCTACAGTGGTGTATGATTCTCTATGAAACTAAATCAGGTAAGATAGTAGTCAAAGACAGTAGTCTATCAACTACATTTTTGAAGCGCTCGTATCGAAGTTTGCTTAGCTGTTCTTAACCGATCAGCATAGTTAAGCAACGTCCGCCACGGTCGTGAGTTGGATGGGTGACCGCTAGTAACATTACTATCCGCTTCCGTGCTTTGGAGGGCACGTAAAGTTATTATCCTGTTAACACCTTCGACCGCATCATCAGTTACCATCAGGTGAGGTTGTGGTCAAAGGCTTACCTATCAGCAATAAAAATTTATATTTATACATACCTACAGACAGCACGAGCGGGGGTGGGTTTGGTTAAAATCATGAAACGCAAATAACCTGTGTTACATCATATTATATCCATCAGTTTTCGGAACATAACTATGATATTTGGATTTTGTGACCCATTCACCCATCAGCGTGCGCAGTGAACCTTTATTCAATTGTAAGCTATGCAAGGGCAGACTCGCGAAGTTTACAGTTCCAAGAGCCATTAGTTTAATGGGGGAAGATGCTCATCAGTGAACTTCCGGCACATATATTGTTAACCTGTCTTATTATTTTGTATAACAGTGCACCTTATATTTAAAACTCACGCCAATTATTAATTTTACCGTTATTATTCGGTATTTATATAATTGTGGCGTATTTTCAGAACGTATAGGTTCTAGAAATATGCTAAGCTATGAGAAGCTAAAGATCCTAAAAGCTAGTAAACCCATATAATTGAAGACATTGTATTTCATATGTGACCTTTTTAATGGTTGATTCTAACTTTAAAACTTGACAATAATGAATTCTAGTACCAACTTAGCTAGAGTTAATAATTAAAAAGTTGAGAGAGAGTTACATAGTTAAAATGAGTATTAATTAGAAACATGATATTGAAATCTAATTATCGTTAAGGTCGGGTCAAACTGATTGCAGCACAGTGCAGCATAGGTATATAAATAGTAATGTATGGAATATCATAGGAAACGAAATACAGCATTGTGCGTTTTATATGTGATTTCACATGATGTTCGTTATATTACAACTAGCGACCCGCCCCAGCTTTGGACGGTTGCAATGCTGATACTAAATATACTACAGAAAATCTTTGTATACAACGTTTACAGCTTTTATGTCATTAGACAATACAAACATATTTTCTTTAGAAGTTACTCTTGAAAGAGCAACATATAATTGGCCATGAGAGAAACACTCAACGTGCAACGAAAAATCTGATGCTGTAAAGGCCATATTGATCTACATTAAATGCACAATGTATTTAAGGTGCTTACTTGGATAGGGATTAATGCTGTATTGCCTAAAATCGCTTCGTAAGTAAGCCATTATTTCTCGTAAAAAGTATAGGATATAAAATGGTTATTGTGGGTTATCCCTAAGAGATAGACATATACTATCATGGACTTCACCTTACCCTTTTTACAGTACTATACACCTTTTAAGGTGTATACTACTGTAGTACATTATTTTGATCTATCTCGTAGGTTTCAGCCAGAGTTTGCAATGTAAGCGCAAAAAATGTGTTCATTTACGACATTCCATTAGAAACCTCTAAAATTTTTAGTGGTTCTCTACAAATAATTTTATGCAAAAAAATGCATTAATTTTTTTGCATGTTTTATACACATAAAACTTCCTCTTGAATCACTCTATCTATTTAAAATCACATCAAAATCGGTTGCGTAGTTTTAGTGCGCATATATAGGGACAGCTAGAAGTGATTTTGTTTTATACTATGTAGTGACTAGTGATGTCTGTCTTTGTCTGTGCTGTATTTGGCTTCACCCGACCTTTTGCTAATGTGGTAATAATTATATGAGCTAACTGATTCCTTATTATAATAGAAATATCAATTTTCCTTGCAGATTCAGCCACAGATATGAAATCTGATATCATATCAAATCTCAATGAGGGCATAAAGAACAAGGATTCGAACAATTCTGATATTAATACCACAGAAGATATAAAAATGACACCTGATAAGATAAAAAAAGAAACTATTGATATTGATGAACAAGGAAAAAATGAAGAAAATGATGTAAAAATTGACATTAAAATGGAAGACATTAATGAAACATCAGAAAATCAAAGCACAGATGCTAATGAAGTCAATAAAGATATACAAGACACTATAGACAGCATCAAAAATGAAGGTTTTGAAGTGTCCAAAAAGGAAATAGAAAGCAATACTGAAGATGGTCCAAACAAAAACGACAGTGACACAGTTACACCAGAAATTGAAACTAATTCTACTGCTACAAATACACAGGACAAAGTGAAGAATGCTGTTGTTGATATAACATATTCTGAACCAACTCACAATGTTGTACAACAGAGACTAAAACGAAAACGCGCGCGACCTCATAGAATCAGACGTAAAAAAGCAAAATTTGAAGTGCCACAGCAGGAAAAGATTAATATAATAATGGAGAATATCTCTTCACCTGAAGCAGCTCTCACTGATGACATTGAATACTGTCTTACTGTCACAAACTTACCCAAAAATTGGAGTTTTATGGATATAAAAAATTACATTGATACTCAGGTATGTTCCTAATTTACTGTTCAGGTGTACATACAGCTCCTCATTAACGAATCTGGTAAGGAACAGAGTTCTAAATAGAGATATGCCTCGAGTTTAGAGCCTTTTGAGAACACAAGGAATGCCTTACAGAGCTTTATGAATCAACACCGTTTTCTCAATGCATACAAATGTTTTAGTAATTTGACACCAAGTATTTTAGAGAGAGAAACCCAGTCTTGAGTCCCAGTTGAACTTCCAACATGTTGAACCCCATAAATGTTAATCTAATAGTTATCCCATGTTCATTAATATTTTCATAAAATGTGAACCAATATCAAAAATTATTTTTTCATTAAGTAATAAGTTGTAAAGTAACAGTTTTAAAATGTGAGCTCAATGTTTATATCAGCATGGTACCGACTTCCACAGTTATTTTTACATACTTCACAATGATGTAAGTTGGGTCTGCTTGTTTTTTCACAGTTTCATACAAATTGTTCTGAATATTACTGACAATGAATGTCAAATATGGATTCAGTTCAAAACAGCTTTATTTAGAAAAAAAAATGTGCATATTTGATCGCGAAACCGCTAATTTTAGGGTTCCGTACCTAACTACGGAGGGTGTATTAGTAAAAGATTAGGAAATGTCAAAAGGAGATAATTTAACTATCCTGTGTGGGTATTTTTGTCTCTTGAAAGTAGATAAATTCTGGGAATAATATTGGGAGGTAAGGTTTTTATCTCCAGCCTATCCTAGGCTTGCAGGTGCGAATGAACCTGCATACCAAAGGAGTATCAGTTAAAAACTAGGAAATGTCAAAACGAGAAATTTAACTTCCCGTGTGGGTAATTTTGTCTCTTGAAAGTGGATAAAAGCAAGGGATAAAATTAGTACCTCTTTTTTTTCGTCGTAGGTACTTTTACAGATATTAGGCTATAAACTTAAATTTAGACACTATATGGAAGAAGACAGCACTATGAACCCAAAATCCTATAACAACTACATATCAAGATACACATCTCGTTGTTATACTGTAGACATAAGTAATAAAAATATTCCAAATTATACAAGATAAACTAATTTCGAAACAAATTTTAACAATTTTGACACATAAATTTGATTATATAAATGTGTGAAGATACACTTTGTAAGACGGATAACTACATGCGAACATGTCTTTTGAATCGACATTACTTAAGGTGCCGTTTGTGGTGTTAAAGGTGTTACACATTCTTATTAGAGGACTGTTTTCCAAACCATTGTTATAGGTAGGGGGTATGCTAAACAGCTTATAATTGCGCATAGAACAAGTGGGTACTTTAATAATAAAGTTTTTTTTGTAAATCACTGCTGTAGGCTCCATTTACAAAATATCTATACAGAATACACATATCCGTGATAGTCCTTCGAGATTCAAGACTCTTGAGTTTGAAGGAATCTAGCCTGTCTTGATATTCTTTAGGCTTTCTCCTCAGTCCGAGTCTGCAGCTCAAGGGACATAAGAACCTGCGCTGGATGGACTCGATTCTATCCACATGAACCTCATAAATTGGGAACCAAACCGACAAGCAATATTCAAGGATCAACCTGACTTAGCTGTTATACAGGATAAGCCGTGAGTTGCTTTTCGTGAATGGCTTAACAGTACGCAGCGCAGAGCCCAACATCCTATTTGCTTTATTCACAATGTAGTCATAAAGGATAGCGAGGAGTCAAACATTACACCTAAATCACGCACAACTACTACACAATCCAGCGGAGTTCCTGAGATTTAGTAATTATGACTAATGGATGACTTATTCTTGTTAAAACTTATGATCTGGCATTTTTTGGCATTAAGGGCCATAAGGTTTGACAAACACCATTCTTTTATTAAGTCAAGATCAGCCTGAAGGTTTAGGCAATCATCAATCGTGTGAATCCTACGGAATACTTGGATGTCATCTGCATATGCTGGAAAATGGCTGATCATTGATAAAGGCTAAAAATAGCAACGGACCTAAGTGCCGAACGGAGTAACCTTGCGGAACACCCTACGTAGCCAAAAATGGCACAGAATCATATCCGAACAGAGACACCATTTGAGACCTGTTTAAAAGATATGATCTAATCCACCTATGTAAATTACCATGAATGCCCAAATGATCCAACTTCTTCAACAGTATTGTATGATCTACGCGGTCAAAGGCTTTTGAAAAGTCGGTGTAGATAGCGTCTGTTTGGATTCTGTGATTAAACGATCCACTAATAAAAGTAGAATATTCGAGGAGATTAGTAGCTGTAGAACGTTCTGAAACAAAGCCGTGCTGGTTTGGATTTAATATATGTTTTAAATGATTGTATATGTGATCATAAGTTATTCCCTCAAATATCTTAGCAAAACAATTAAGCATACTAATGGGTCGATAGTTTGTGGCATCGCTCTTATCACCTGACTTAAAAACTGGGGTTATGTTAGCTAGTTTCCATAAGAAAGGAAAAGTACCCTCAGAAAATGATTTCGTGAAAATCAATGAAAGCGGTTTGACGACAGCTGGCGCACAAAGCCGAACAGATAGAAGGAATACTATCTGGTCCCGCCGCTTTAGTAGTGTTTAGACTTTTATGACGCGTGAGTATATCTTTATCCGATATTGGAATCGAACAAGTTGAGAAACTTGAAGGTCTAAATACCTGTCCTCTGATTCTATCAATTTTCAAGAGAAAAAAATACCCACACTGGAAAGTATAATTATCTCCTTTAGACATTTCCGTAGAAATATGTCTACGTTGTAAAGAATTGACACAGAACGCGGATAACATTTTCTCCGTATATATTATAGTGAGAAGTTTAGGAGAAGTTGTACTTGTTTCATGACGGGAGTATATAATTACTAATCGATTAATATAATATCGCGTGAGTATTTTCATTTGTGCTATAATTAAATACTGTGTTTTTACTTTCGACAACTTAATTACATAGTATTAAATTATATAGCGGTTAAAGACTAGCGCAATGAGCTATAAAAGATTGACAATATAGATATATGCTATCTGCTATCTAGACCTCACTGAGGAGCAGCTGAATAAACTTGAGCGTCTTCAAAACTTCTGTATCAGATTCATTTATGGTTTACGTAAATATGATCACGTCTCCGAATTTCGTACTAAGCTTAAGTGGCTCCCAATTCGTTTTCGTCGGAATGCTCATATATTATATCTCCTTTACAATATTCTGTTCTCTCGTTCTACCCCGTACTACCTCAAGGAACGTTTCAACTTTCTTCATAGTACCCATTGTTTGTCGTTACGGTCATCAGAGAACTTAATGCTGCAATCCCCTGTAACTAAAACAACCTTTTTCCACCACTCTTTTGCTGCTGAAGCAGTTAGATTATGGAATCCATTACCCTTAAAAGTAAAAAGTGCTCCATCCTTACAATCATTCAAGGAGCAACTTAAAACCCATTATCTGTCACTGTACTGTGTGTACTATAGCTAGTCATATGATTGTGACCTTCAGTATATTCAATATTTTTTATTTATTATATATTTTATTTATTTATGTTTTATTTATATATATATATATATATATAAGTATATTCATGTATATCTAAATATATAGTAATATGTATTTATTTATTTATATCACGCATCTACATATACTTTCTTGCCAGATTTTTTTTATTTTTATTTTATTTTAAGTTAAGTTTAGTTAGTTACAGTTTGTTAGATGTTTAATATTGTGGAACCACCGACTTGGCTTATCTTATGTAATCTCTCTTAGAAATGGGTTGTCTGGAAGAGATCGCTTTGAGCGATAAGACCGCCCATTGTAGCACTAAGTTTTATTATTTGTTTGTATTAAGTTGTATAGATTATGGTGTGACAATAAAGAGTTTATCTATCTATCTATCTATATGCCATATAATTTTATTTTATTAGTTTCGATGACATCTCAGTAATAGTTAACTCATTAAGGCCCAATTTTACACATCTTGGTGCTAGGAATATTAAAAAAAATTAAGAAAAACAAACTCGCGGATTTAAGACGTCATACAGGGAGATAAAAGAAAAAAACTTTCAACCTCATCGAGTGGAGTGGAAACAAAATGAAGGGCTTTAATAAACAATTCCATAAATACATGTTACTTGCAGTTTTCATTTCAATCGAACAATAAAACGTTTAACAAAAATAAATTATTTGCTGTCGCGTTTTTTAATTTTTATACTAATTTATACTTGTTTCATATAAATTGGCATCAACGCGCCAGCGCACTCTGTGAGGAAAACTCGCATGAGTCTCGCTGGTGTAATGTGACGTGAGACAAAAGAACAAGCACGAGGCCCGCCTGAAAAAAGCCTGTACGTTAAGCGGACTAGCCTCTGCCTATAACAGATGCATTTCGTCCGAACGAATTGCACTGCGCCCGTTACACTGAGACATACAGTTGTTAAGTCTCATATGCCTGTAATTTTTCTGGCTCACAAGGATTGCTGCCGGAACACATTGCTAGGCGCTTGGTAGCTAGCTAGGCGAGCATTCGCAAAATGCTCTTCCAACATGCGGTGAAGCTCAAGCATGCGGTGGAGATCGTACCACGGACCACGGCACGGCAGTCCATAGCTATTCGGCCATCATTGCTTCAATAATCAAAGATTAAAAATGTATGCCGCAGTATAGCTCAATAAACTAAAATCAAATATGGCTACTTTGCTACAGCTGATAAATCTATCTAATATATAAAATTCTCGTGTCACAGTTTTCGTTGCCATACTCCTCCGAAACGGCTTGACCGATTTTGATGAAATTTTTTGTGCTTATCCGGTATCTATGAGAATCGGCCAACATCTATTTTTCATCCCCTTAAATGTTAGGGGTAGTCCACCCCTAAATTTTTATTTTTTATTTTTATGACAAAATTCTTAATTACTATTTTTTTATGATACAACACAAAAATACATACAATCCTCAATGCTGTTCCGGCAGCAGTCCTTTCGAGCCAGTGAAATAACAGGCAAAATGAGACTTAACAGGTATGTCTCAAGGTGATGGGCGCAGTGAAGTTCGTCAATATTGATGAAATGCATCTGTTATAGGCAGAGGATACCGCTTAACACCAGGTGGGCCTCGCGCTTGATCCATCACAATAACATAAAAAAAAACTGAAACTTTTATTAGGTTTGACATTATATGATAATTAAGGTCTATCGATATATCTATCGATCGATAACATTTCAATGGGATGATATAAAGCTATCCGCTTTTAAACCCAAAATTTGTAAAATTTAGGGTTTAATATTAACCCTAAGTTTGATAATTTATATGTATTTTGCACACCATGTTCTATAGATTCTACCCGTTAGTATGAAATAAATTATCATAGTTGATTTTGATCAAAACTATTTATATTACTATATCAATGCATTACATGTTTTTAAATTTAATTTAAAAGTACCGTAAGAGATTTTGTTAATTAAATTTAGGGTTTAATAATAACCCTAAGTTTGATTATTTATATTTATTTTGCAATCTCTTATCTATATTCTACCCCTTAGAATGTAAAAAAATTACCACTATTGGTCAAAATCAAATATTTCATCAAAATCACTAATTACTAGTTGATTTTGATCAAAACTATACCAATGCAGTGTATAATTTTAAATTGAATTTAAAAGTATCGTAAGAGTTGTCAGATAATTCTTTGTTATAATTTTTATTTTTTATTTCAGTGTGGCCCAGTGGACGAAATAGAAATGGTGAAAGATGATAATACCAGTCATGGAGGTATACGACTTACTTACCAATCAGAAAAAGAATGTAAGGAAGCGATGAAGAAATTACAGGACAAAGAAGTTGATGGGTCTAAGATTGTGGTTACAATGACTGGTAAGAAACTATTTTGCAAGGTAACTAAAGATTTGCGCACACTGATTTTCCCGGCACCGTTTCAACTTAGCCTCAACTTAAGCCATTCAGTATTTTTTGCACGGTATCGTTTTTATCCATAGCTGATAGGCTAGTTTTTGATCCCTATCTTACCCGATAATATGGTCGAAGACGTTGTTCAAGCTTATCTAGAATTACTCGCTCTCAAGCTCGGCTGCCATGCTTGGTGATAGATTTTCTACTTGACGGTGGTAGTCAGGTAGGCATTGGTAAAATGTCCTACTACCGTGCTGTAATGACTGCCATCCTAAGACAACAGGGATCGAGGCTTAATGTGCCCTCCTAAGCATGTGCATGGTCAGTAGAAATGCTACTAAAGGTTTTGTTGATTTTGTCATGACCCCAGCGGACTTGCTTCACGTAGTTAAAACTTTGTACTATAACTGCTAAAACGCACCCTCAACAACGTTCGCGAGTAGTCGCGATAGTAGGCGACATCTATACGGAGCCAGGTCGCACTTTAAGTACCAAGTAACAGGTACATCGGCGTATCCGTCTGGACGGGATTATTGTACGGTGCGTGCCACGTTAGAAGAGACCAGAGCTATTCGTGGCTATACTATAGAAAGAGACGCCTTGTAGGTGAATATCAGGTACTCCGTGCTTTGCGAGCTGAAGTGCACTTTATTGTTTAGTAGCTGGAGTCGCTTATTTATTGAAGCGCTCGTAGCGAAGTTTGCTTAGCCGTTCTGAACCGATCAGCAAAGTTAAGCAACGTCTGCAACGGTCATGACTTGGATGGGTGACCGCTAGTGTCATTACTACTGAGCGCTTACGTGCTTCGGAGGGCCCGTTAAGCCATCGTCCTGGTTGTTGTCTTAGGATGGCAGTCGTTACAGCATGGTGGTAGGGCATTTTGAGAATGCAGCCTGGCCAGCTACCACCCTCAAGTAGAAAATCTGTTGCCAAGCACCTAACGGTGTGTTTCGGCAGCTGTCCTTGAGAGCCAATAATTCTAGGTCTAGCCAGAACAACATCTTCGACCACATCATCACATACCATCAGGTGAGTTAGTTGTCAAAGGCTAACTTATCAGGAATAAAAAAGAAAACCAAGTGCAAGTCTGACACTACTATATGTTTGGTAATCACTTATTTTTTTTTTCTTTTTATTATTTTCTGGTATCTTATCCTTATTCCGATTCGCAATTGTTAGTTTTTATTATTTATTATTTTACTTCTGAGTTAACACAAAGTTTTCTTGTTGTCTTGGGAAACTTTTATTTTGTAGCTTAAGGTGCAAACTCACGTCTGTGGCGGGATATACAATATTTAGGGCCTGTTTCAGAATCTTCAAGTAAGTTCCGGTTATACTACCCAGAACATATTTAATAAATAAAACACTATCTTTGCGTTTCACAGTCATCGATTTAGCCTATCCATCGGATAAAGCTTGAAACGCGCTGCATGTTAAACTGTCATTTTTATCATTCAGTTATTTTATGTTCTGGGTAGTATAACCGGAACTTACTCAAACATTCTGAAACAGGCCCTTACAGTATTTCAAATACGCTGGTAGCAAGGTTTGGTACCCATTCTACAAGATCGTAGAATTTGGGAGATTATAATAATTTTATTATAATCTCTAAATTATTTATTTAAATTTATGAAATTCATTAAATTTATTTCTTTTTTACACTTTCAGTCCTCTACTATGACTCCTATGGTTCAGATATTTGGACTTTTTGCATTTAGAATAATAAACGAACTTCTCTAGTAATCAAAAATCGGAATAAGAAAAAAATAAGAAAAATAAGTCCATAGAAGACAAAAAAAAATGCCAATTCTTAAGAAATTGGCAAATTTTTTTAAAATCCTTCTAAGTCCCATATCTCAAAAACAGTTAGGTTTAGGCTGGGGTGTTTCATAGTCAAATTAGTCAGAAATGATGGGAACTATAACCTTTTAATGGATCTAGGTCGACTTAACCCTTAACCCTGTATAATTAAAAACCTAAAACCGTCAAAATTATTAAAAATAACGTTTACCCCCTAATAAAATTATTCAATAAACCGTAAAAAAAACGGTGGTCGATGCAGCTCTGACCTTTGCTTAATAGCCTGATGTGTGCGCGACATGTTCACAACAGATTTTTGAAGGTGATAGCTAACCAGGCAAGCATGCGAAATAAATGCCTTGAAACTACAACCCTCTTTGAAGCTCAAGGTTACCCTTTCTTCATTTCAGTTGAGAGTTTGGAGGCCGACTGCGATGTGCAACCTGAACCTGCCGCTGTTCCTGAGCCACCCGAAGCGCCTGCACCTCCTAGTACAACGTAAGCATTCTCATAACACTGCCATTCAAATTACCATTAGCTTTCCTATCACATAATAGTATAAAATTATTTAACAAGTATAATTTATAGAAGTAAAACACCCGATTGTAAATTATTTTGTAGTCACCCCGTGACCACGATCACTGCAAAGTGTTTGAAACGTCGGGACAAAAATAATGATAAATAAACGCGATTTAAAACGTTTAAAGTTGTTTAGTTACTATGTGCAAATTATTTATTTTCGTTTAGCGTTTTATCGTTCCATTGAAATTAAAACTCCAAGTTATATATGTGTATGGAATCGTTATTTAAACCCCATCATTTTGATATCACACGCGATGGGTATGGAAGAAAAAAAAAGTCACAATATGGTGTCTAAAATCCACCAGTTTATTTTGTTATTCTTTTTATATACCTACACTGAGAAAAAAAAGCTACGTAAATCCCTACACTACTTACTTATGTACGGACCAAATCAGGACACTATTACATAAGTAGGCGACAACATGCTGCGTAAGTAACCAGCAATCGTGGGAAAGCCCGTGATTTTACGTTGCCCAATCAAACTCTTTGTCATGAAGCGCACTACGTAAGATCCCTAAGTGCATAGTTTAAGTAGCCCTCTCCAATTTCATCGTCATAGACCAGGATACGTAAAATTTGGTTCTCCGTAGCCAACATAGCATTATCATGGAATAGTATACGTACTACAAAGATGAAAGTGCGTTACGTCTTGGTGTCTCTCACTTACTATACTAGTGTAGCCTACGTACTGTGCCGATGTAGGTTAATTACGTTAGCATGCCTTCTACGTACATACAGGTGTAGCCTACGTATTGTACAGATGTAGTCGCATTATGTCCTTATGCATCTTATGTACGTACTGGTGTGGCATACGTACTATGCAGATGTAGTCGTATTATGCCCTGATGCATCTTACATACATACTGGTGTAGCCTACGTACTGTGCAAGTGTAGGTACATTACTTGATGATGCCTCATACGTACTGTGCATATGTAGTAGCATTACGTCATGATGCATCTTACGTACATACTAGTGTAGACTACGTACTGTGCAGATGTAGGTGCATTATATTGATGATGCCTCAAACGTACATACTGGTGTCGCCTACGTGCTGTGCAGATGTAGTCGTATTTTGCCCTGATGCATCTTACATACATACTGGTGAAGCCTACGTACTGTGCAGATGAAGGTGCATTACTTGATGATGCCTCATACGTACATACTGGTGTCGCCTACGTGCTGTGCTGATGTAGTCGTATTACGTCCAGATGCATCTTACAAACATACTGGTGTAGCCTACGTACTTTGCAGATGTAGGTGCATTACTTGGTGATGCCTCATACGTACATACTGGTGTCGCCTACGTGCTGTGCAGATGTAGTCGTATTATGCCCTGATGCATCTTACATACATACTGGTGTAGCCTACGTACTGTGCAGATGAAGGTGCATTACTTGATGATGCCTCATACGTACATACTGGTGTCGCCTACGTGCTTTGCTGATGTAGTCGTATTACGTCAAGATGCATCTTACATACATACTGGTGTAGTTTACGTACTGTGCAGATGTAGGTGCATTACTTGGTGATGCCTCATACGTACATACTGGTGTCGCCTACGTGCTGTGCAGATGTAGTCGTATTATGCCCTGATGCATCTTACATACATACTGGTGTAGCCTACGTACTGTGCAGATGAAGGTGCATTACTTGATGATGCCTCATACGTACATACTGGTGTCGCCTACGTGCTTTGCTGATGTAGTCGGATTACGTCAAGATGCATCTTACATACATACTGGTGTAGTTTACGTACTGTGCAGATGTAGGTGCATTACTTGGTGATGCCTCATACGTACATACTGGTGTCGCCTACGTACATGCTGGTTTGGCCTACGTACTATGCATATTTAGGTTCATTATGTCAAGATGCCTCTTACGTACATGATGGTGTCGCCGATGTACTATGCAGATGTAGGTTCATTACGTGATGATGCCCCTTACCTTTATACTGGTGTAGCCTACGTACTGTGTAGATGTAGGCGTATTAAGTCACGACGCTTCTTACGTACATACTGGTTTAGCGTAAGTACTGTGCGGATGTAGGTTAATTATGTCAATATACCCCTTACGCACATGCTGGTGTAGCCTACGTACTGTGCAGATGTAGGTTCATTACGTGGTGATGCCCTCTACTTACACACTGGTGTGGCCAACGTACCGTGCAAATGTAGGCGTATTACGTCACGATGTCTCTTACGTACATACTGATTTAGCCTAAGAACTGTGCAGATATAGATTCATTATGTTAAGATGCCTCTTACGTACATGCTGGTGTAGGTTCATGACATGATAATGCCCTCTACCTACATACTGGTGCAGCCTACTTATTGTGCAAAAGTAGATGTATTATGTCGCGATGCCTCTTATATACATACTGGTTTAGTCTAAGTACTTTGCACTTGTAGGTTCATTACGTCATGATGCACATACTGATGTAGCCTAGGTACTTTGCATATGTAGTCGCTTTACGTCAGGATGCCTCTTACGTGCATATTGTTGTAGCCTACGTACTGTGTGGATGTTGGCGGATTACGTCATGATGCCTCTTAGTACATACTGATGTAGCCTACGTACAGTGCAGATGCATTGCGTCATGATGCATATTACGTACATACTGATGTAGCCTTCGTAATGTGCAGATGTGGATGCGTTACGTCATGATGCCTCTTTCGTGCATATTGATGGGGCTTACGTGCCGTGCACATAAATTCGCAATACGTCATAATGCCTCTTGCGTACATACTGTTGGAGCCTATCCTATCCTAGTTGGAGGATCAACACGTCAGTATGCCTCTTAAGCAGCACCATGTCGTACTGCACCTACATTTAGTCACATAAAAAAGAACACACAAGTATATACGTACATGAGAGGCACCATGAGTAGCGTACCTGTATGCTGCTCAGTACGTAACCGTAGAAAAACCTAGAAGAAAAATAATGTTCAATAATAAGAAATACTTTATTGTTTAATCATTTTACCTTTTATGCACATTGATAAATACTCAATTACTTAACGTACTCAATGAAAGATTATAATTAATTATTTAAGACTAAGATACAGGCTGTAGAAATACTTTATTGTTTACATATTTTACCTTTTATGTACATTGATATATACTCAATTACGTAACATACTTAATGAAAGATTATTATAAATTATTTAAGACTAAGATACAGGCTGTACGGGAATGCTTCCTGAGACTGAAAACTATCTACTAAGACCATAAATGTGAGAAATATTCAAATTAAGAGCTTTTTTCTTTCTTGAGTTTTCATAAAACAATTGCTGGCACGATCTAGGTTTTGTATGAAATTTCTAAAAAAAATAAGTTTCCGGTGGATGGTTTCTTAGAAGGCAATCAGAGACATGGCCTGAGAGTTTTCACCTTCAGAAAGCTATCTCTTATATCCGTATTGATTAAAATATTAACATCAGTGAGACCAGGCCTTATTGGTTTATCGGTTTTACTTTCTATTCATCACAAGTAACTTATAGTTTAATTTTTGTCTTAAACTGAGAGAAATAAGTGATTTACTTAAATAAAATGTATCGCCACAAGTTTCCTGTTTATATTTTACTTAAGACTAAGTAACTACTAACTACTAAGATTTCAACTGAAGATATATTAAAATACGAGACAGTCTTATTGCAACTTGAAGCCAAGTACATTTTGATCAGGGTGAGGATCAAACTAAAAGCTACCTACTACTGAAGATAATTTACATGGTATAAGATGTAACTAAGCTAACACGAAAATAATCTCATAATTATTCAATATATTGGTAAGTATAGGTATTCCACTAAATATTCCACCGAAGAATTTATTAAATTCGATGGATGTTTAAACTTAAGTGGCTAACCCAGCATCTAGTTTTCATAAAAATCTTTAATCGGCCAAATATCATAAAAATATATAAAACCTGTAATGCTCTGTTCAAACGCACCGTCTTGCATTCAGGTAAGCCCGTACGATCACTATACAAACAGCATTATATTGCTGGGCAGACTTATATACTAAAATCGACAAGCCACCTAGCAATGTTTGAAGTTTGTACGAGTTTACTTGCAGGCAGACGGTGCTTGTTGACAGTGTCTAAGCCATACGGCGTACAAATTTTATTTCTGTATTATATTAATTACGTTTTAGTCATCTGGTTATTGACATGGATAAAAAAGCATCCTCACTGGAAAATTCAATAACGTTATTAACAGCCACCAGCAGGCAACGTCCATTGGTCCATAAGTTTTATTTCACACTTTTGAATATTGAAGTCAGTTTAATTTTTTTGTAAAAAAAAACTCTTAAACATTTTTAATGGCCCTTGATACTTAAGGAATCGATTGTCATTCACTGACTATATCATCAAGATAGTACAACAACACTTTTCAGTTAATGGAATGACCTCAAAAACCGATTTACCGGCATAACCGATTTTGATGAAATTTAAAAGGTACCATGCGGTAAGACTTAGCTTTCAAATAAAAAAAAGAATCATAAAAATCGGTTCACCCTGTCTAAAGTTCTGAGGTAGCAAACATAAAAAAATGCATCTAATTGAACCTCCTCAGTTCTGAAAGTCGCTTTAAAACTTTTGTTAAGTTTGTAATACCCTGAATCGACCTCTATAATAATAGTCTACACTACAAATAAAATAAAAATTAATTACGCTTAAGATTTTAAAAACCTGTAACAAAGAAACAAACAAATTATTAAGGTTTTGGTGCACATTAAGCGTGTATATTATATGTATAGCTTTCAAATTGGTATTTGTATATTATTATGTATAGCTGTGAATTGTTCATTAAATAAAAAATGCAAATATGTTAAATGACAAAATATTTAAAAAATCCCAATAATAGTAGTTATTGTTATTTTTGGCTGACAGGCTACTGCTCCCAGAACCAACTAGTATATTTAAACACCTGCACTGTGTTGACTGACATGGCTATAATTTTTTTTTGTCCTAAAATATAATTCAGATTGTACCACAGAAAACTAAAACGTTGATTGATAAAAGCTCATCAACTAGCAGATTAGAACACCATATCAAATCACTTTAAACTAAGTATTCAGATGGCAAATTTTCTTACTTACTCTATTGTTTTCTTGTTGGAATATATCAGAGATTTCACTTCTTTCATTCTGGTTCACATCATGTTTGCTCGGTATGAGATCATATTCGTCTTGGTACTGTAAATTACAAGCATAACTTTACTTGAGTCATCACTGATATAACAATCAAGTGTTAGTTAGAAGTTAGAGCAATTCTTTCTAGTATTTTGGTATTCAATATTTTTATGCCGAACAGTTGCACATACAAACTGTTCACTTTTTTATATCATATTTTGTTTATTAAACATAGAAATAGTGGCTAAATAGATATGAATGATATATAAAAATAATGTAATAGAAAATTTTGTTAAAATATAATTATGTTTAGCATAGACAATATTCATGCATAATTACAAAATAGACTTTTTACTAGACCTAGCAGATATTATATTTTAATAGATGCTAATAATTACCTGCACACTTTCTGTAACTTGTGTAGGTGTACCAACATTAGTCCTATTTTTTATTAGATTGTGTTTTGATGGCTGTGAATATAAAAAAAATATATTCAATAGTCAGTTCAATAGCATAGTTTATAATATCAGGTTTAGGATCACTAGAAGTGTCCTTGAGGTCTTGGGTTCAATTCCCAATAGGTAAATATGTCAATGAATTTTAGTTACATGTATACACTCGTGATGAATTGCGAGGAAACATATTAAATTAAGTACACATCATCAGCCATCACAATGAATTGATTTATTTGATAAATAAGAGTTATGAATAAGAATATGAAATAATCATATTTAAAGTATTTTTTGTATTGGGACCGTAATATGGAGAAATATGAAAACCATTGGAGACACAGTCCCCATCATCATTATTTTATTTTTTAAACCCCGGCAAAAGGTGATGACAAGTTTTTATTGAGTCTGTGTGTGCATCATATGTATGTAATGTGCATCTTATTTATGTGAAACTGCATCAAAATATGTCCTACATGGACAGATTTTAATGCAGTTTCCACTGTTTGAAAGCTGACATGATCAAGATAGTTCTTAGTTATAATTTAAGAAGAGCTGTTCAGGCATTTGCAGATCAGCAGCTATTTGTTGGGGGCCATTAAAAATTTCCAATATGTACTTGTTTTAAAAATGCACTTACCAGATTATTTTTCAAATCTTCTATTTTTTTTTTATATTAGCCGCTGTCCTATTTTTGGGAATAATTCTTTTATTTCCTCATCTTCCAGAAGTAGAATAGTGTCCAGATCTAACTGATGATCTAAAATAATTAAATCAATACAACAATCATGGTACCTATACAAATAATTGTTGGATAGTTTCTGTATAAATCCAATAACCGGCCACTGACTGACCTGATCTTTTAGAGCTCAGGAACAATAATTTTGTGAAATTCCTATTAATCGTGTCTGAGCTCTAATACTGAAGTGACCATATTATTTTTTATCAGAGCAAGACACTACCTTGTATTTACTTTATATAAAAAAAAACTATTGGTGCTTCACGCATATGTTTAAACCCCAAAAGACAAGGTAGGCATACGTGTACAAAGCAGTATAAACACTAAACTTTCACCAGGCACATGTGAAAGCACCACGGTGTGTTCTGGCAGCTGGTTTTTAGAGCCAGTTGACTAGTAGGTTTCATCTGTATATATACCATGTTCAACCAATTCATTGGGTAAGTTTTTGGTTAAAGGGCGAAACTATGCAAAAAAAACATGTAAAGTCCTTTATATTTACTACATTAGGAATAGCGCTTATTACATGAAATTTGTAGATGTTAAAATGGCCATGTATTAAATTAATTGGAGAAAAAGAATACTTTAAATATATTTTCATAAGTCGGTCTCCAACCCATAAGTCTGCGAAAGCGGGTAATTTTTTTCCTCACTGAGGACAGCGGGACAGACAACCTGCAGGCGGAACAGGACGTATGGTCACGTATTAACGAGTATATGGAAGGCATTTGACTGAAAAAATACTGATGACTGAACTTGTTGGCATGTTATAAAGAAATATTTATGGTGTCTAAGCTACTCAGTGAGTAATAATACTAACCTTGAAAAATTTGAATGTGATCTTCACACTTTATATCTCGAAGAATATCCTCAACTGAAGACGGCGTCGTTGTGTCAATAGTGACACTGCTGGTGCCTGTCTTGAATATCGAAGGGGAATCACTATAATTCGAATTGCTTTCTCCTAAATCTCCAACACTGTTAGTTTCATCAACAGCAGCATCTTGTATGGCATTCATAGTGTGAAGGTAGATAGTAGTAATTTTTAACGTCACAAGTATTCAATGCAGTTCACCAACAGAAAACACGAATAATAAAACACCGGCTCGGACTAAATTACCAAGAAAACATCTCCCGGCTCAAGAACAACGCAAAACTTAACTTTACCTAACCAAAGAGAAAGACTTAAGAATAGCAGGGTTGCCAGGTATCTAACTCAATTAGCCTAACTAAATCGCCTATTTTTTTTTTCAAGTTTAATTCACCTGATTTTTGAGGAAAGTCGCCTTAGTATTACAAATAGAGAAGAAAGGTAACAAATATACCACGAAAAGCAATAAAATAATTAAGTAACTTTACCTACCTGACATTACTCTACCTGATATTTCGTGGTATTATATAAATAGTAATCAAAGCGAGAGATTTCAATTTTTTTTCTTATCCAATCCTCTTATAAAAAGATGTTCGCAACCAGAACTCGCTTATGGCCAGTTTGTATAATTATATACTTACGTGTTGTGAAGTAGCGTTTTAGTCCATTGAAATGTTACATGAGCTTTGATTTTTTAGAGGACGCAATTTTATGTGTGTTCAATAGAAGCTTAACCTCATGTTTTGGGGTCGCAACCCTTGTCCCCCAGCCGCCATCTTGGAAAAAGGGGTGAAAACACATTTTACGCGATATCTCGGAAACTATAAGTCCTACAAAAAAAACTGTGACGACAGAATTTGTAGCAAATGGTTTTGCCTACAAATTTGTTTCTATAACTTTTTGCCCTATATCAAAAAGTAAAGAAGTTATAAGCAAAAATGTGATAATTTTTTATAATAATTTTCTTTTTGCTCAATAACTTGTTTTTTATACATTTTACAAATAAAAGTACCAAAGACCAATTTTGTAGATAATCATTTGAGGAACATTCTACTCTGATTTTTTTTTAAATTTCTGTAATGTAAAACGCTCCAAGGTTGACCGCGTTCATCAATGCTCATGAGAATCCGAACAAATCGAAATGTTTAACGATTTTTTTTTAATTGTAAATTTATTCTTTTCTTTGAGGATACATGGCCCAAAAATAAAATTGCGTCCGCTAAAAAATGCTTATTACAATTTAAGGACCGAATATCGGTCCTTAAATTGTAACATGTCAATGAACTATTTCACTTACTACTTGTTTTGATTATGAACAGTGATGAGTGCATTGATGATTTTAGTGTTTTCTCATTATCATACGGGTTCATCTATCTCACTTCTACAAATAGTGGACGCAATGGAACGCGAGCAGTATGAAAGAACAGCAGATTGGTCACCACAGAACACTTAAGACATAGTTTCTTCGAGCAACACGGGCCCCGTCACAGGCCCCCGTCCTGGACGGAGGCCGGAGTTGCTCGAAGCATAATTGTTTTAAAGTTAATATTAAGTTGTTGTTAAGTGAGTAGCAAGTTCCGTAGCGTAGCTATGATGAATACTGTATCAGCCGGATCGTCCACTGCTGAACACAGCCTCCCCTATTAAGGGGGTATTTGCCATTAAGGGGGTATATGATGAATAATGAAGCAAAAATTAGACAAACGCGGTTAACGACTTTGATAATGCTAGACAGCTAAAATTGTCAGGATAACATCATGTTAGTGATATTTTAATAACGGAGGAGTGATAATATATACCAAGTTTCATTTGTGCAGGTTTTATATGTTAGATTTTGTTGGCACCCAAAAACCGTCAATTTTGCAACTCATTCTTTCTCTGATGATTATAAACACTTTTAGGGTATTTCCTAAAGTCGCAGTAAGCTAAAATTTTGCACGTAGGCTATAATTTATGTATGGGGTATTTTACCCCCAAAAAGATAGAATATTAGCTGTGGTGCAATTTATGGAACAATTTTAATAAGATTTGGCAGACACAATGGGCATTCAGTAATTTCATATATTAAAATATTTATTGGTATAAAAATATCTAAGGTGTTACAAAAATAACAAGAGGCGAAATTTTTTGTGATCGCAAGATCAGCTGCTTGCTTTGTCCACTTACCACAAGTTATTTTTACGCATACGGGCGAAGGCCAAATGATGACCTTTGTTGAGTTAAGGTCGTCATTATGAAAAACATAACATTGTAAGGTATAAAACACTGGCAACACAGTAAAATATCATGATCGCGCCAATTTTACGGGATTAACTGCCATACATTACGTAGCCCGCACTGAGGACTAAGTAGGCCGGTCACGTATAAAGACGCCGCATTCGTATTGTAAGTAGTCACAGGAGTTTTAAGTAGGTCGGTCACTTAAAATACAGCTGCACACGTACTGTAAGAGCCCGCGCCGAGAGTAAGTAGGCCGGTCCCGTATAAAGACGCCGCATACGTATTGTACGTAGTCACATAAGTTATAAGTAGGTCGGCCAATTAAAATGCAGTATACGTACTTGTAGCCCGCCGTTCTTATTAGATAATATTTATAAATACAATTAATTTGTAGCAGAGATAAATTAAATAAAAACTTTTTGATGTAGGTACTTAATTATTCTTACAAATGCGTTCACAACAATGTGCACCATTAAATACCAACCCAGCTAACGCAGTTCAATCAATAACAGGGTTGGCCATAATATAGGTAGGTTGAAAGTACCTACTGTAAGGTAGGTACTGTAATAGGAGGTGATTGCTGCTTTGATAAGTACCTAGCTATATTTAGAATATACCTAGTCTAGGATACCTTACATAGAAAACATATTTTTAATATTGTGAATTCTGTTAGAAAAAAGAAATTTATTATTTAATTGTAATATACGTTACACATCAATTACTAACGACGCGTGATCGAAATGCTGGCACCTATTTGGCTCAAAGAATAAGCATTGCAATTCAAAGGGGCAATGCTGCCAGCATCCTGGGCACGCTGCCAACTGGTAGTGGGCTAGAGCATTTGGACTGCCTATGATCATCTGCAATGGCTTATAGGGATCTAAATGCTTTTATTGTTGTAGCTGTAGTGTTGTATATAGTTCGTAGTATTTTGTTAATAAAGGCACTTCACATTAAAAAAAAATTACTTACAAATCGATGTGAGTGTCGTAGTAGTAGATTACCATCTCGTTTCACTAACCTAGTTATACAAATAGGTAGGTAGGTAGGTAGATAATTAGACATACCTACATACATAAAGTTACGCCTTTTCCCGTTGGGGTCGACAAAGACCAAATACCGGCACTTGCTTCTCTCTTGACATACTTTTCTCGCTTCTTACTCATTCATCAACCTTTTCTTACACGCCAATCGGTTATGAGCAGGGACTTCTTATTTGCCCTCTTCCAATTAGTTAGGTATATATATATATATATATTACGCCAACAGGTAATTAGAGTAGATTAAAAGTACACCTAGTGTCAGATACCTCCCCCATGGCCTTCCCCATGGCGTGGAATTAGTTATTTCGTTTTTCCCTTTGGAAATTTGGGCCCCCTTTTCATCTCCTTAAGTGGTGAATTTTAAGAAAATCTTTAGCTATATGGATACCTTCGTCTTAATACATCAGCCTATCAAACTGCCAAATTTCAACTCCATTCGTTCAGTGGTTTGAGCTGTGTGTTGATAGATCAGTCAGTCAGTGACAACGATTACCTATTGAAATACAGAATTTGTTTATGCGACCATCGCAGAATCGTTGCTGTCGAACCAGCGATCATCGCAGACACAAATGCACTGAGGCACTATTACTACGTAGTAATAGACATACGCTGTAAAATCACATTTTGTGCAGTGATTGCGTTGCGCTGTATCTAACACATTAATGCTTGCATAGGCACTACTGCTTGGTGGATGAATAAATAATAGCGTGGTACCTCTCCAGGCGAACTCTGCCATAGAGTGTACCACTACAAGGTGTCTTTATTGCTAACCAGAAGCAAAGATTAATACCAATATATTTCACATATAGTTAATATATGTGAAATACATTGGTAATAATAATAGTTGGAACGTATTTTGGGTTCTACAACAGTGAAATTCCTGCGCCTGAGATGATGATGATTAACTAGAGGCGCGTCTGTAGACCTAAGACTAACAAAAGTTTACATAAAACGTAGGTAAGCACATTGGCGATAATGATAACAATAGAATTTCATTCATAACTAGGACATAGTGGTCCTGACGATGCCAACTTATCGATTGTCATAATCAATTTTTTGACAGCAAGCAACCAAGTAAAAATACTAACCTAATATACTAACTGCTAATAGGAATGTCATATAGCAGCGGAAATCAGTTTGGCAACTTAGTTTGGACACGAGACAACGGCCGGATTATCGATATTCACGCTTCTCAAAGAGAAGGTATAGTGCTTACCTTATTTTGCCGACAATTCAAGGTAGGTAGCGCTTACCGAACTGGTATTAAATTGCACTCTGAGGCGAATTTTGTGCACTAAGCTTCTATGACTTTTGTTGTGATGTGAATGTTGTGAACATAGTAAGTAGGTACTATTATAAGTACTTAGCTCATACATATCAGTGAAAATTGTCAACTAATAGATCAGGTAATAATCGATATCAGTTTGTTTTTTCTGGTCTTATGTCTTTTTTATACAAGAAATTCATTTGAGTACCTACAGTACCTAGTACATTACAAGCATAACGAAATAGGTACTTACCAGCTAAAAGAATTGGCTGAAAAGAATCATATCTAAGTACCTACATTGTGAACAAAACTACAAGTTGAGGAGTACTTATTTTACAAACAACAAAAATATAAAGGTTTTTTGTGTCAGGTACTGAGTGACGTTACAAGTCGTTAGCCTGATGATAAGCATAACCCTGGCGCACAACAATAACAATTAAAATTTTCATGTTCAAAATCAATGGCATTACGCTGCACCTGTCATCTTTAGTACTTGTCTTCTTTCTGTTTTTAATAAATTTTAAATCTCTGTTTGTCCTGTATTTTTTTCTGGAAACATTGTCCTTCAAAGCGAAAAACGATTAGCTTAAAAATAATGAAACAGACATAATTTGTCATATTATAGTATGAAATGTTAATATATCATACTTATATGACCCAACACTATACCCCTTTGGGAGTTGTTGTCATGTGTTTGTTTATTTTTTATCAAGATTTACCTAGAACGTACGAGAATGTAAGTAGCGCGGCTACTTAATCTACATATTTAGCATATAGTAAGAATGGAGCCGCATACTTACAGTACGTACTCCAAACAGGGACTTATAATGCAGCCTTATTATATCCCATGCGTAGTGCTGTACCGGAACGTATGTAACGCGAATACTTAATCTACCTACTGGCGTACAGTAAGAATGTAACTGCATACTTACGGCACGTCCTCCACATAGGGACTAACAATTCAACCATATTGAATTGAAACGTGATTTTCGTAGTGTTGTACAGGAATGTATGTAAAGCAGTTACTCAATTTGCGTACTAGCGTACAGCAAGAATGTAACTGCATACCTATAGCACATACTCCACTCAGGCACTTATGATGTAGCCAATTACTTGATGTACGTAGTGCCGTACAGGAATGTACGTAACGCGATTACTTAATCAAATTTTTTTGCTTATAGGTTATGGTTTATAGGTTAGCTTTGACCACTATCTCACCTGATGGTAAGTGATGATGTGGTCGAAGATGTTGGTTAGGCTAACCTAGAAGTACTGGCTCTCAAGGACAGCTGCCGGAACACACGGTTAGGTGCTTGGCGACAGATTTTCTACTTGAGGGTGGTAGCTAGCCAGGCGGGCATTCGCAAAATGCCCTACCACCATGCGAACATACTAGCGTACAGTTAGAATGTAACTGCATGCTTACAGCACTTACTCCACACATGACATATAATGCAGCCTTATTACATGATGTACGTAGTACCGTATAGGGATTTAAGTAGCGCTGATACTTAATCTACGTGCTAGCGTACAGTAAGAATGTAACTGCATACTTACAGCACGTATTCTACTCAGAGACTTATAATGCAACCTTATGACATGATGTACGTAGAGCCGTACAGTAAGAATGTAACTGCATACTTACAGCACGTATTCTACTCAGAGACTTATTATACAACCTTATTACATGATGTACGTAGAGCCGTACAGTAAAAATGTAACTGCATACTTACAGCACGTACTCTACGCAGCACTTATAATGCAACCTTATTACGGGATGTACTTAGTGCCGTACAGGAATGTATGTAACGCGGTTAATTAATCTACGTACTAGCGTACAGTAAAAATGTAACTGCATACTTACAGCACGTACTCCACACATGGACTTATAATGCAACCTTATTACGTAATGTAAGTAGTGCTGTACAGGAATGCATATAACGCGATTACTTAATCTACGTACAAGCGTACAGTAAGAATGTAACTGCATACTTACAGCACGTACTACACACAGGGATTGATAATGCTGGTTTACTTTATGCTGTACGAAGTGCCGTACAGGAATGTATGTAACGTGGCTACTTATTCTACGTACTAGCGTACAGTAAAAATGTAACTGATTACTTACGGCACGTACTCCACACATGAACTTATAATGCAACCTTATTACATGATGTAAGTAGTGCTGTACAGGAATGTAAATAACGCGAATACTTACATTAAGAATGTAACCGCATACATATAGCACGCACTCCACACATAGATTTATAATGAAGCATTATTACACACTGTATCGGTATGTAAGTAGCGCGCAGACCTAATTTGCGTACAAGCATACAGTAAAAATGTAACGGCATACTTATAGCAAGTACTCCACACAGAAACTTATAATGTAGCCTTATTACATTCTGTACGGAGTGCCGTACAGGAATGTAAGTAGCGCGGATACTTAATTGACGTACTAGCGCACAGTAACAATGTAACCGCTAACTTACAGCAGCGTACTCCACACAGGAATATATAATGCAGCCACATCAGATACCGTATATATCAGGCTGACTACGTATGTAATGTTGTTATACCCTTGATAATGACGAAAAGTCTTTATACGTAAGCACCGGTAATACCATTATGAAGCATGGTGTTTCATATAACCGGATCAGTATAAAGGTTCATTATTAAGTACGCGACAGCTAAAACAATGTTGCAACACTCGTAATCGGTATCCCGTTGTAAGCTACGTGGTACATAACCTGTGACGAGGTACGTATACGTACCTTTTTTTTCTCAGTGTAGTGTCACTTGTGCTATCAAGACGAATATAATAATATCTCATACATTAATATCGGGTTAATATTATCGGTGGAATAAAGAAACTCACAAACAAAAATACGTACATACATGAACCCTGAAAACATAACACTTTGCTGGAATGCCGCGCAGCAGGTACACGGTTAAAATCCCGCCGCGGGCTTGAGCTTCACCGCATGGTGGAAGGGCATTTTGCGGATACCCGTCTGGCACCACCCTCAAGTAGAAAATCTGTCGCCAAGCACCTAACGGTGAGTTCTGGCAGCTGTCCTTGAGAGCCAGTAATTCTAGGTTAAGCCTATTAACACCTTCGACCACATCATCACCTACCATCAGGTGAGATTGTGGTCAAAGGCTTACCTATCTGGAATAAAAAAAAAACTCACATAATAATTTATGACGTTATTAGCCGCTAAAACACATAGTTAAATATATGCGCTTTTGATTGATGTACTGAATGGGTACTAAATACGTATTTCGTATCGTATCATATTTTATATGAAATGTGCATTCATCACCTTGGGAATTAATGGAATGCTAAGAAATTCATATCTGTCAGTCTGTTAATTATTTAATGGACTGACAACGGACAGTCTGTTCAAATCGGAATCTTTTCTCCTTTGTGCGTTATTTTAAGTGTTATATTATTTTGCAGCAAGACCTGGAGACCAGACTTAGATATATGGGAAATAGATCCTGAAGGCCTGTACGGGCTGAAGAGAACATTCCTGAAGTCTTTGGATATTGTACCACCTCTTGATAAATGGGTTCATGTGTCAAATGTAAGATTATCACTTATAATCCTCAATAATTATACAGAACCTCTTAGGGTTGACTTCTGCTAGTTCTAACAAACATTTTGAGTTTTTTTTTTGTATTTGTTAATGTGTGTTTGTCGAAATAAGCACGAGGACCACCTGATGTTAAAAGTAGCTTGTGCTTGTAATTTAATTATAGTTTTTATTTCTTAGCTCGATGTAAATGTTCAAATTTATATTCAAAGGAGCGCGGCGCGGTCCAGTATTGCCGCGGCGGGCGCTCTTTAGGACAACCCTAAGAGGTTGTTAGCATTTTACCGATTACCCTGTATAATCAGGATGCTTTTGTTTTGAGACAATATGTATATATATATGTTCGTATGTGTGGAATGGAGTTAAAACCGCGGGTGTCGCTATCATGCTCTAAGACAACGCGCCACTGCTTAGATAATATATAGTACTGATTTTGTGTATGTGAAAATTAAACATGAGTGGAACACATTCAGTTATCGATTCCACACAACTCCCCGCAGTATTGTTGATATATTGATATCCACCTTATATATTTTAATTTTCTTATACACCTACAAATGTTTACTACAATCTCACCTTATGGTAAGTGATGATGTGATTGAATGTGGTAAAGCAGGCATTCTAGAATTGGAACTGGCTTTCAAAGATAGTTGCCGAAACACACTGTTTGGTGCTTGGCAACAGATTTTCTACTTGAGGGTGGAAGCTAGCTAAGCGGACGCGAAATGTATACTACCATGCATATTTAGTCAGCGATTATGCACCCTGACATTAGTTGGTTCACAGAGCTCTATATAATACACATACCGAACTTGCAGTTTGTAAATTTAAGTTTTGCCTTTGGGCTTGCTTTAATGATGCCTAAGCATTACTTAGTGTTTATGGAACTATCAGCAAATGCGCATAACTATTTGCATAAGCAGGAAATTTATGCGGTATATTGGAAGGGTTTTAGATAGATAGAATAGATAGAAAACACTTTATTTTTACAAGAACTTAAAATTAACATTACAATAAAAAAAACTTAAACAGAAATACACTAGTGCAAAATGGCGGCCTTATCGCTTATAGCGATTTCTTCCAGACAACCAGGAAGTAAGAAGCCCCCCACTAGGGCAATAGAACATGATTAGAAATTGAATCGAAACATAATTTATACATTATTTCATAAACCCTTCAGGGGGATCAATCATGGAACTTTATGGGTAGAATTGCACCCCCCATATCTTCCCGTGGGTGTATTAAGAGACGACCAAGGGAAAAATACTGGAAGGTAGGCAGTAGCGACTTCTAAAAACTGTCATGTTGCACTGCCATTCTCAGCCAAGAGGGTATGTGTCATAATCCCCACACTTGACAGGCGTCAAGTGTGGGGATTATGACAATATAAAACAAAATAACAAGGGTATGTGTCATTTCGTATACCGTCTCAAATTTTTCCTTTCGTCACTTCTTACGACACCCACCCATATCTGGGTGGGTGCAATTCTAGCCCGGCACGCCACGGAGAACTATGTATTATACACTGTCTATATTACTGGATCAACCGAAGAGGGTATGTGTCATAATCATTATGTATACGGTATACGGAATTTTCTGTACATATGAAGCACATTTTGTAGGACACCGGTCGGCTCTGGTATAGTGCTAATGACTTTACTGAAAAAAAAAAACTCTTTTAACACTGTTGCCCTCTTGGAATGTTGCATGTTTCCTATTAATTCTAATTTCTTATTTTTTATAAACAATGGTCGTAGTTTAAAAAAGTCACGGACCCTGGAGTCTGTAGAGGAAAGATTTATAAAAAAAAAAATAATATTTTTTTTTAAGACTAGCAGCAGTCAACCCTAAGTGTTTGTCCCCTGTATATTGCTATCCCTAAGACGCCTGCCAATCGTGGTGATTATAGCAAAGCCCCTAAATGGGGGATGTTCTAACGGTTGACAACGGTGTATGTTATGGCTATGTGTTGTTTTGTTATTATATAGTGGTCCAATAGCCAGTACCCATCAGCTATAAAAAAGAAACGCGGTGAAGCTCCACCTCGTGGCAGCTTTCGAACTAAGTTAACTAATAAGCTACGATTATATAAGTAAAGAAGTGTAACTTCAAGATCTCACTGACTCATCAAGTTCACAATTAACAAAACACCCACAATCTTTTAAATTCAATTGGATTGGTTTTGATTTGGCGGTTAGAAATAACCGCAACCGTTTGGTTTAACCTTACGGTTTTCGTTCTGCTGTTTTTGAGGTTGACTTACATATCTTTAGATATTTATTCGTAGCTACTAAGCCATTATTGCTTCATAGTATATGATATTGCTAATAAAGAACTTGTTTTTCTTCAGTTTCGATGCGATAAACCCGACCTGAGAGACGTATTAGAAATGGCCGGCACCGTGCTAATGTGCTCAGTGTTCAATGCAGCGACGCCGAAATACGCAAACGTCATGTATAGCCATCCCTTGGAAGCTGTGCAGGTTTGTGTACCTTAATATATCTGCTATTATACGCTACATATGTCTAGGGGCTTTAGTTCCATGCCCGGTTGATGGCAATAAGTTTGCCTCTTATTATATGGGGATCAACATACGACTAAATGTGCGTCTTAGAATGTGGAACTTAACCTAGTTGATTAAATAAGAAAGAGTAGCAAGCTTTACTTTCAAGGGCTCAACTCCCACAGCTTAAAAACTATTATGGAAAACAAACGTCATTATAAAAAACTTAAAATTTTTATGCGAAGATCCATACCATATCCGTCTTGAAACAATAATGGTTATATATTGTTGTCTAGCGCTATCTCTATCGCACAGACGACTTGATTCAATAGGTGCAGCCCGCTCTCACGTTGCAGTTCTCATGTTTATTTTAATGATATTTGGTAGTAGGAAATAAAATTGTTAAAATAAGACTGAATTAAGAGATGGTAGTTTGCCCCCACAGCTCAGAATTATCACTGTAACACTTATTTCTGAACATTTACCAGTATATTTTATCTTATTTTTCTCTTTCCAAATAATCCGCTTTGAATGAAATGGTTACTATTTCCTAAGATTAGTTTATTTAAAATTTCAGGCAGTATCAATGTTGAACGGTGTGCTTTTCTACGGACAAAAACTCAAAGTTGTTATGGACAAGAGTCCAAAAAACACAGTTCTGCTGCCAAAAGGCCTCAGCGGCATCGGCACTGGACTCGGCACAAACGGCAAACCGATACGTAACATCATAGATAATTACCAAAGATTTGTGACCAACAAAAGTGCTTCAATAAATCGTATAGCATTCGAAGAGCCAAAAAATCTCAACGAATACCCGGAGACTACAAAAGAGCACGAAGAAGATACATTCGAGGTCAGAAGTGTTGAATGTTTCAATTTTGCATTGCCAAGTACACCTGCCAAAAGTGCAACTGTTAGTAAAACTAGTGACGTGAAACCGGCTGTCACTAACCCTCCCGTGCAGAACAAACCTCAACCTATACCAGTGACCGCAAAGGCTGCCGCAAACAAAGTGAATACAGTGATAGCCCAAAAGCAAAAGGTCCAAGCTCCCGCAAAATCACCAGTCAGGCAACAATTTCAACAGAACAATTTCCAGCCTCGAAGCTTTGGGCCGAATTTTGGCTCTCATGGTCCTAGACCTTTTGTACCGGACCCTAGAATGGCGCGGCCGTTTGGTCCGGGGCCAAGGCCGGGGTGGAATGGCCCCGGGCCAATGGGACCGAGGTCAATGGGACCGGGGATAATGGGACCCGGACCTATGGGGCCGAGGCCAATGGGACCAGGGATAATGGGACCCGGACCTATGGGAGGACCGATGGGTGGTCCAAGACCAATGACAGGCCCGGGACATATGGGAGGCCCGGGACCTATGGCAGGCCCGAGACCTATGGGAGGACCTATGGTTGGACCAATGCAAGGACATATGCCAGTACAAGTGCCTGGACAAGCGCCTGGACAAGTGCCTGGACAAGTGCCTGGACAAGTGCCTGGACAAGTGGGAATGCATATGTATAATCCAAATGAACCTGTGCAGTTGCAGCTGAGTAATGTGAGTATTATAAAGCCTCCTGATATTCTTACGGAAATTAAGTTGAAGATAAATAAATAAAAATTTGTACTTCTTGCCTGAAAATTTGCATTCAGCTATCTAATTGATGAAACTATAAACCTAGTAAATATTATATACAGGGAGTCCTACGGCGATGCCATATGGAGGAAAAGTACCTTGAATATTGTAAATGGAACATTATACTAAGATGTTGTTAGCAATTGGTAAAATGCTAACAACATCTTAGGGTTGACTTCTGCGAGTCCTAAGAAACATTTAGAGATGTATTTTTTATTTTGAAAAAAAAAATAGATATTAGTTTTTTCAAATATATTTTTTTGTGTTTTAATGCCTATTCCGAGCCAAGAGCGCCTACCGCGGCAACACTGGACCGCGCCGTGCTCCCTTTGAATAGAGTTTTGAATATTTGCATCAAGCAAAGTAATAATAAATATGAAATAATACATTACAGGCACAAGAGACTTTTGACATCAGGTGGTCCTCATGCTTATTCAGTCAAAAACATATAAAAAATCCAAAAGAAAATTAAAAATAAGTTTTTTTTTCAAAACAATATCAAAATCATCTCAAAATGTTTCTTAAGACTATCACAAGTCAACCCTAAGACGCTGTTAGCATTTTCCCAATAACCCCGTAAATAGTACCTCACTTGATGGTAAGGGGTAGGTATGATGTGGTCTAAGTTGTTGTTCAAGCTAACCTAGAGTTACTGTCTCCCAAGGATAGCTGCTCGAACATATTGTTAGGTGCTTGGTGACATATTTTCTACTGGAGAGGATGGTAGCTAGCCAGACGCTTATCCTAAGAACAACCGAGACCGTGTATTAAGCACATCATGGGTTCCTTCCGAAAGTTACAATGTAGCAATCACCGCTAGTTGCTCTCATTTAGCATCTCGCTCGCACTTGTGCGCATGTATGTCACTTCACAAACAACGCAGCTCAGTTGTGGCTAGCTGCCACCCAAGCAGAAAATCTGTCGCCAAGCACCTAACGGTGTGTTCCGGCAGCAGTCCTTGAGAGCCAGTGACATTACAGGCACATGAGACTTAACAACACAAGGTGACGGGCGGAGTGAAATACGTCACTTGTGATGAAATGCATTTGTTTTAGGCGGCGGTTAGTCCGCTTAACATCAGGTGGGCCACGAGCTTGTTCCGTCACGATGAAAAAAAAATAGACTAATATTGTTAGTCACCCTAAGTTTCAATAATTACATGATATAATTTATGTTAGTTGCCGCCATCGACGACGTTCGCGATTCTGTGCGAGAAGATGGCGGCGTGCGGTGCGGTGGTATCCATCCAGCTGACGACACCGGGATGTGCAGTCGTCACCTTCGCCAATCGGATGCAAGCGGACGTCTGTTTCCGTATCCTTTTACTCAAAATAAACATCATGACGACGCCTCTACTACAGCGTAAGGCAGAGGTGTTTTGATAGTGTGCCAGTAATTTTAGGCCCCATGTTATAGGTAGTGAACCGACCCTATATGATTAGAATAATGGTAGGAAAATGAAGAGTGTGATATGAAATGAAGTATTAAGGCGCCGGGCCCACAGCGAGCGGTCTCGAGTTCTGCGTTCGGTGGCCACTGTACTATACAGTGAGCGTTTTAGTTTTACAGTTCTTTGAGCTTAGTTACAGGTCACACATCCAACGCCCTGTTCTTCTCACAATTTTATAGTTATTATCTATTAATCCATAGGGCAAAGCGATGTTTTTCCATATTGTCGCACATTGGTGCCAATGATTGCGATATATACAAATAAATTCAAATGGAACTCCGACAGTATGTGCGTTCTCTTTGACCGCCAAGTTTTGACTGCTGCTATATCACTGTAATGTGTAGTGCAGCATACTTCACAGTATAATATACAGACCGTAGAAAACGGAACTCAGAACTCTAGACCGCTAGCTGTGGGGTTGGCGCCTATAAGGCAATGCCCCTGTCCTCATCTGTCAGCCATCGTGTAGAAGGTGGCAACAGGTTAAAACTAGAATTGATATGTGCTCTCAAGAACCGCTGCCAGAACATACTGTTAGGTCATTACATAATTTAAATGAAAGGAAAAGTTATAGTAGTGCGGGATTCGAACCCGCGTCATTCAACTCTATAGCCGGGGTATGCTGTTGGTTAAGAACGAAAGAACAAATTAGAGTTTAGTCATGTCATATTGGCTTAGCGGTCAAAGCATACCCCGGCTATAGGATGGTGTGGGTTCGAATCCCACACATTAATATTTTTTTCTCTTGTTGTATTTTGTAATGTAATACGCGGAGCATGCGTCTTTGCAAAAATAAAGTTATTCAAAAACACAGGTCTTTGGCAACAGATTTTCTACTTGAGGTTGTTAGCTAGCCATTCCCAAAATGTCCTACCTACTGACAGCATTGTCCGTGGGGTGCCGGGTTAGAATGTCAACCCCCATCTCTACCCGTGGGTGTCGTAAGAGGCGACTAAGGGTAACACACCAGAAGGCGGGCAACAGCGCTTTCTGAGGAACTGATATCTAACACTGCGATCTCCAAGACGCCTGCCAAGCGTAGGGATTATGGCAAACCTCCGCATAATGAGGGAGTCTGTGTTCAGCAGTGGAAAATCCGGCTGATACAGTACATTACAGTACTGACAGCAACCGGCATTGACGACTTAACGAGCCCTTCGAAACACGAAATCTCTCAGTAGTAAATACTACAAGCGGTCACCCATCTAAGTAAAGATCGCAGCGATCACTGTTTAACCATTGGTTTAAGAACAACTGCGCTCGTAGCCTTTGACCACAATCTCACCTGATGGTAAGTGATGATGTGGTCGAAGGTGTTAACAGGCTTAACCTAGAATTACTGGTTGGACCGCTGCTGGAACTCGCCGTTAAGTGCTTGGCGACAGATTTTCTACTATAGGGTAGTCGCTAGCCGCCTGGCTATTGCCCGTCTGGGCAATCGCCAAATGCCCTTCCACCATGCGGTGAAGCTCAAGAAGGATGGAGCTAACGGCACGGCAGTCCATAGCCAATGCCACTGAGCCATCACTGTATCATATAATCATAGTTTTCTTAACCAGTTTATCACAGAACACTATAACAACATGTGTATCGAGAATCACGTGATACAAGTTAAGTATACACTATAAAAGGACTGGTAAGTTAGTGATATTACTTGGTAAGTAAATCGTCATTATAATAAATATGAATAAAAGTCAGCAAATACTTTTCTTTATTCGTGGAAGCAAAAAAAGTATCAATGCCTTTGGTATACCGGTTATAATTATCTATACATATGACAAATTTCAATATTGTTTCATATATCATCATATAGGAAAGAGGGATGGATAAAAAGAAGCATAGGGGAATATAATAAGGGTTAATAAGGTATATAAGGACTCCTTCAACATTTTTGTAGTTTGAAGTAGTTGTGGTGAAGTCTCTTGTGTATAGTGACGTCCTTGTTTTATGTGCTGTCCCCCTCCCGCTCGTACAACACGGTCATGTTAACTCTGCACCTCGCTGGAATGCTATAGCCTTTCTCGCTCTCGCCTTCACCTCCCCGCTCTACTAAGAGCGCCGATATGACGTCATCGATGCCAGGTGCAGAGTAAACAGGGAACGATGCGTGCAAGGAATTCGAAGAAATTTCCCAAAATTTACGTTTTGTACTGCGCTTTATTCTACTCTAAAACTGTATTCAAATAATTTTTATAGTTAAATTAAAAAATAAATGAATCGTCAAAAATTCCCCCACGCAGTGCAAAAAGTGCCCATTATGGCTGCAGCGTTACCGCGCTGGATTCTCAGATAAATTTGCTGGGTCATAAACCACCCTTCCTTTCTCCCTAAGACGTTGGTGCAATGGATTTTTTGATGATTGATTGATGTGCAATTTATGGCCTTGGCACACCGTGGACCCGGTGTTTCAACAGCAAAGGGAACAAAGTCGTATAAAAAATAATCTAATAAAATGTCTAAATCATCCTATTTTAAACATTCTCTCCCTTTGCGGTAGCCTATGCTCCAGAACCGGCACTTAAAATTTTAAGAAAGTTGCTACTAGGCTCCTTTCATTTTTTATGTAGAAAACATGCGTGTGTATAATAATAGTGCATTATGATATAAATGCGGTAAGTTACAATTACAGCCGAGGCGATATTGCTACAAGAAAACAGAGGCTGTAATTTTCAAAGCGCACGTATGTCATACGATGCATAGAGAAAAGTGATACGATGTTTTTCAACACACTTGCGAGGAATAATACAAAAATTTCGAACAGAAAATATTTACTTTATCTCTTTGATAGTAATGATAATCTGACTAAGAAGATTTATAATTAAATCTTCTAAAGTTTTACTTCAGTATGTAAAAAACTCTTTGGTTTGTTATTATATGAAAAACGAATGAAACAAACTACTATCTCCTTGGTGAGAAATGTGGAAACGTTGGTTTTTTCTTCTATTTAAAACACAAGTGCGGTAAAGTAGAAATAAAGCAAGAGTAATATGTTTTGACACTAAAATCGGTGTATTTAAAGGCCCGTTACGAGTTAGTGTGTTGAAAAAAATAACCTAGATTTATAGTAAAAATGCTTTACTCATTCAGTAGAAAGTAGAAATTAACCCAGGAAGTAAATTGGAGAATTCTCCATACATTTATATGTCGAAACGCACGCTTCCCTCTTAATTTGACCGTGTTGTACCTCAGGAACGGCCTCACTTAACGGTTAAGGTGTATTTCTTACACAATATGTGTACTATACGTAGGACAGTAGTTAGTTACATTATTGTAAATACTATGTTTTTCCAGTTACAATCTGTTAGTACTTATACATCATACATTACTTTAGAGGACTTTTAAGTAAGTAATATATTTTAAGTAAGTAATCCCGCACATGACTTAAATTTTTCCTATCGTATATTTGTAATTTTGTAAAGTAATATAGGTTATAGAAAATGTAAGGTAGCTTAGCATCCCATACCTAATGCTAAAATATATAGTGGACAGGTTTTTAAAACTATATCATTATAGTATTTTACTGAAATTAGGAACAGTAATTCCTTATTACGAATGTAAGTTTAGATAGGCTGTTTAGATATTAAGTACCTACCTACTAACATGACATTATAAACATTTCGAAAATTAGAGAAAAATATTATTTCTATATGTATATAAAAAGCGAATTTAATGTGATTAATATTAATTAATTTAAGGTTTAGATTAACAAGTTTTACCCTAATACTTTAGAATTATTAATTTAGTTGGCTGTAACTAATATTAAGTTTATTTTTTTCATTACAATTTACTATCTAAGGTGCTTAAGTTTAGACTTAAATTAATGATTGGTTGATTGTGTGATTAGAGTTATTAAATTTGTTTGCATTGCAATTACGGTCTTCTATTTTTAAAGTAACGTTTAAATATCAGTTTTAGTTAATTATAATATAAAAATATTAATTTTATCTTTTTCTTTGTTCTAAAAATTAAATAAATATAAGTAATCGATAATTACATGCTATTTAAGTTTAATTGATAAGATATTCTAATGTGCATTTATTCAAATTTAATATATAAGTGTATTTCATTAGTATTAATTAGTTTCTAAAAATATACTTAATATTTCATTTAATTGTTTTAAAGAATTGTTAACGAAAATTGGTTATGATTTTAATTGCATTTAATTTCGATAGTTCTCAAATGCCCTGTAAAGTAAATGACAATTAAAAAAAATAGTTTAAATTAGTTTAAGAAGCTCCTTGGATTGCTCTGCTTACTCTGGAGTCCTAAAATCTAATTATATTTTTAGGGTTGTTCCACCAGGGTCACAAACTCAAATACAAAAGAAAACCTAGTAAATTTTCCTGTTCATTTGACACCCCTAGAGGATAATTAACCAGGACCTCATGGGAGGATTCTAATGAACCGGAATGTTGAACCAGTTTCCCATTCTGGGGTTTTGAGTATGGGGTTCCTGATCCACCCTATTTAGTAATAACATTTTGTATCTAATTCTTGATAAAAAATTTAATATTCAAGAGTTCTTTCGTTTCCATAAAACTTTCATATAGTTTTAAGTTTAGGTTTATGTCAGTAGTTAAGAAAATGGAACATTATGTCAAATCTGCATTTTACTAATACTTACTAAGTTTTCGAATATGTAACCTTAGCAATAGCTGTCAGTTTTTTTATAATACTATACTAATTTTAGTATCATATTATAGGAAGATATCTCTACTAAGTTTTTGAATATGTCACCTTAGCAATAGCTGTCAGTTTTTTTATAATACTATACTAATTTTAGTATCATATTTTAGATAGATAACTCTACTAAGTTTTTGAATATGTCACCTTAGCAATAGCTGTCAGTTTTTTTTATAATACTGTACTAATTTTAGTATCATATTATAGGTAGATATCTCAACCAGTTATAGAGCGATTAGTGGCGCCCAATGTTACACTTGATCGAAGGCATTTTTTTCATAAGTAGATTCAATAATGTAAACATAATTTCGTTATGCACCAAACTAACGGTAATATAAGTATAATACAGAAGTTCTTATTCTTTTAACGCTAAAATTCAATCTGGTATACACTTAGGAACGACAATGCTGGAATAAATAGCTTTCTATAATTGAATAATATAATTGATGAGAACTTTCGTATACTTCTTACATAATTTTAGTTTAGTTTTTCTGAATTAAGTCTATCTGAATTAAAAACATTATCTGTATTATAACTATTAATATTTTATCTTCGAGTGACCTATTGAGTCCAGATATAATCCGTAAGATGAGGAATTAGTATATTATGAAATAGTTTTACAGATGTCTTCTGGCCCATCGGGTCGATAGTTTCTTTTTTATTGAGTTAGATTTTAGTTTCGGATAAAGAGGTTATAGGCAGTTTAGGTATGTTTTATAGGTTAAGGTTTCTTCAATAAAAGCATACTACAACGTAAATTGAGTTTTATTATTTTATTATAGTTCCCTCTCTTACAGACAAGTGCTACTACGTCTTAACTGACAGCCTCGGTGATGGAGTGGTGTAAAGCGTGCCGCTTTGAAATATGAAGTACAGGCTTGCTAGATTATTATGTAGTTCTGTTAATATGTTTCTCACATATATTAATGATCTGCCTTGCATGGTCAAAGATTTCTGCGATATTGTTTTATTCGCAGATGATAACCTCTCTGATTTTTAAAGTAGATAGGAAAGACATTGAATTCACTCTTGTAAACAATGTATTATCTATGATCTGTAAATGGTTCGCTTATAATAATCTTCTCTTAAATTAAAAAAAAGACGAAATGTTTAAAGTTTTCTTTACCAAATGTTCCTTATGTTGAACCAAACATAAAGCTTGGCCCAGGTAAATTCCCTTTTGACAATGCGACAGTCTTCCTGGGAATCAAAATGGATTCCACTTTACAGTGGGATCCACATATACAAAATCTCGCCGGAAGACTTAGTTCTGCTGCATATGCAGTTCTTAGGATAAGACAGTTAACAGACGTAGCTACCGCTTCGCCTAGTTTATTTCGCGTACTTCCACAGTATTATGTCGTATGGTCTATTGCTGTGGGAAACTGCTGCTGAGATAGAGACAATCTTTATCCTACAAAAGCGTGCAATTCGATCCATATATAAAATGGGTCCTAGGGAATCTCTGAGGGATCTTTTTAAAGAAATTGATATTTTAACTTTACCAAGTCTGTATATATTTGAAAATATTATGTATGTTCGTAAAAAAATGAGTAAATTTAAATTAAACAATGACAATCACGATTAAAATACTAGGAATAAAGATAAAATATCAGATAATAAAAGGTCCTTCTTAGGTAATTGTGTACGGTTTTATAATAACGTTCCCAAACATATTACAACGCTGACAGAAGGAAAATTCAAGTTGCACGTGAAAAACATATTGATAAAAATCCACAGTTTCTGATTACTTAAACAACAAAAATGCCTGGACAATTCCACCTCTGCCAAGCTATTGCCTGTCACATTGCCTGTCAATCATAAGTCATCATCATCAAAAAAAAAAAATTTTTCTTATCGTTTATTTGTGATTTTGTAATGTAATCCGCATAGCATGCGTTATTGCAAACCTAACAATATTAAAATTATAAGGTTGCGTCATCATTTACAAGTATAAAACCAATTGCAAAATTGATCTTGTTTGTAGTACAACGCAAGTGGTAGGTACTATAGATTTCGCTCCATCCCAATACGATGGTTAAAGAAGGATAGGAAAGATTCGAGTTATGACATCATGTTATGTTAGCTCAATTGGTTAGAGCATACTCCGGCTCAAGGAGTGGATGGACGCGGGTTCGAATCCCGCACATGACTTAAATTTTCCCTATCGTATATTTGTGGTTTTGTAATATAAAAAACATATTTGAATAATTGAGACCTTCCTCCCTTTTTTGCAAGTCGGTTATAAATAAGGAAATAGGTCACCAAGCACAAGGGAACTATTACAATATGTTCGAGCAAACAATATATCACATATGGCGACGGTAGAACCATTCTGAAAAATGCTAAAGTGAAAAATTGAGGTCCTCTAGCAATATAAGGCGCTTTTTGTACTGGGATCAATGTGGCATCAAATGAATATTTTTTTCCTTGCATTTGTTGCATATAACTCCAATATAGAAAAAATTTCACTTGGATCAGTACGGTCTACCTTCGCCATTTCTAAATATGATTAAAAGCACTATCGCATGCTGAGTGAATATCCTTTGGGGTGCCGGGTTATAATGTACCACTTCTTCCCGTGGCTATCGTAAGAGGTGACTAAGGTAAAAATAGTAAAAGGTGAGACACAGCGCCTTTTCTTGTGACGGAACAAGCTCGAGGTGCACCTGATGTTAAGTGGAGTTGTGACAAAATGCATCTGTTATAGGCAGACCTATAACAGATGCATTTTGTCACAACTCACGAATTCCACTGCGCCCTTGAGACATAGTTGTTAAGTCTCATGTGCATGAAATTTCACTGGCTCTCGATGACTGCTGCTACTGTGGAACACACCGTTAGGTGCTTGGCGACAGATTTTCTACTTAACCCTTTGGCATCGGAGATAATGATAACATTTCATTCATAACTAGGCCATAGTGGTCCAGGACGATGCCAACTTATTAAGGGTGGTCGCTGGCCAGGCGGGCATTCGAACTTTTCTTCTTCACTGACCCATCACTGCTTTGAATTTTTTTCATCATTGCTTAGAATTTGCCCGCGCCTTCCGATTCTCTCAGAAATCGAAATCGGACATAAAAATGTTGTGCTCCAATAATTTGTAAATTGAAGATGTTGTTCAGGCTAATATAGAATTACTGGCTCTCAAGGACAGCTGCCGGAACACACCGTTAGGTGCTTGACGACAGATTTTCTACTTGAGGGTGGTAGCTAGACAGCCGGGCATTCGCAAAATGTCCTACCACCATCCTGTAACGACTGCCATCCTAAGATAATAACCGGGACCAACGGCTTAACGTGCCCTCCGAAGCAGTAGTAATGTCACTAGCGGTCACCCATCCAGCTCATGACCGCGGCGGACGTTGCTTAACTTGAATCTACGAGTATGTAAAAGGTCGTCCATATTAGTTCATAATAGTTATCTTTAATAAATATATACATAAAAATCAAAGTCTTGACTCACTGGCAGACTGACAGACAACGCACAGCCTAAACCGCTGCGCTGGTCCCAAAAACTTGAAATTTGGAGTGAATATTCGTCTTACCCCTAAGGGGGTAAAAATGGGTGAAAAATAAGTCCTTTGTTTTTAACTTACAATTCTGAAAATTAGTATTTGGACAGACTTTTTAAACCAAAAACATGCCACAATAATATTTCATACTGAGGATGTTTAGAAGGAGTGAAAATGGGGAAGAAAGTTTGTCACCTGAACCTAAGCCGCTGGCGCTCGGACTGTTCGTCCATCTGTTATATTGATGTATCTTTTGAACCGATGAAATTAAAAAAAAAATTTAATAAAAAAAGAAAATAAAAACTAGCTTACTAATAAAACATTATTATAAAAAGTTATTATCGTATCTACAATTAAGATAATTATCTAAAACAGTTAAATACTAAATTTCAAAAATACTTTATTATTATAAATTTGTTTTAGTTACATTGTTACAAAGCAAGAGAACGCTACGCCCTGAGCATCGGAATTCGGATGAGACGTCCGTCGCGCGTCGAGTATGAGGCAGTTCGAGTATAGGTTGCAATCCATCACTTCGTGCCTCACCACCATAGAACATATAATAATACTACGTATAGAATGGACACTCCTCACCCCCCACCAAAACCAGCCGTCCTCACCCCGCCACCGGTTCTGAGCTGTCGCTAAGCTGACTTGACTACGGGACGCGCAACTCGCGCACGATGACGTGACGATTGTACGAGTATTTTAAAAGTTGAGAATGGGGTACTCTTGTGCTGTTTACGGTTGCTTATCAACTAAACGAGAAAAGAATTGGAGTTTTTGTAGATTCCCTAAGGATAAAACGAGATAAGTCATTCTTGGTAACCTACACTAAGTACCGAACTATTTGTTGTTCTTCAGTTATACAGTAGGTAACTTATAAAAACCGGTAATTTACAGTAGGTACTGAAAAAAATACAAACAAGACTTTATCTTTGTATTTTATTCAAATGATTATTTTAGAAGATTTTCGTTTGCAAAAAATATCCGTGGATATCGACTTCGTTTACAGCGAAACAAGTTTTGTATCTTTATAACCTATACCTACCATAGAGAAAAGCAATACCCATACCGACCTTCGCTACCGTTGACACGCAGCACACTTCATGTGTGTTTATTATACAAGAAGAACATACATTATTATTGTAATTGTAATTACCTATTATCATTACTTGTATAAAATGTGAACTTGGAATGATACTTTTTGTATAGTGTACTCGGTTGTGTGATACATATTCCTACGTCGTACATGGAGTTGGATTGTTGTCCTTGTAAATGTTTCTAAGGGTTGGTAAGGTACGCATAACCTACGAAATCACCAAGTCATAATAACAGCATCAAAAGATTGCTAGGTAGGTCAACAATTATTCATACGGTGACAACCTTAGTATTCACGCACACATTTACGCGTGTACAAAAACCACATTTGTGTAGTGTTTGTGTAATAGGTAGTTAGAACGCGGCTTTTGTATAGAGAATGAGTCGAGTGTCCAGGCTGTGTCACAAGTCACGAATTGCACTGCGCCCGTCACTTTAAGACATAGTTGTTTGGTCTCGTGTGCCTGTAATTTCACTGGCTCTCAAGGAGTGCTGCCGGAACACACCGTTAGGTGCTTGGCGACAGATTTTTCTCCTTGAGGGTGGTAGTTAGCCAGGCGGGCAATCGCAAAATGCCCTTCCACCATGCGGTGAAGCTTAAGCCGCGGCGGTGGGGATCGAACCAGGGTACTGCGGCACAGCAGTCCATAGCTATTACCGTTCGGCCATCATTGCTTCAAATATATATATTATATGGATAGATAGTATCCAGCCACAGCATGTTACGGGACTTACGGGTATGTAACCAATGTATTTCCAGTTGACCGACAACAATGTAATCACTAGTGTGACAATACCGCAACGCATACGGAATTCTGGTAACATATGAAATATTATTCAAGAGGCGAAATATGATACCAGTGCAATCGATATCATATCAGTGGCTAATAACTTATGGTGAAAGACTTAACTGAAGGCTGACCACATTTTCGCTATAAGACGTTCATGGATAAATGAAGCCACCGCTCAAACTGTGGGAACATTATGTGACATTTAAAATCGAAATCAAATCTTTATAACGTCTGTATTATTAGTAATTTGTCATGTGGTTGAAGATAGTTACGTTATGTGTAACTAGAGTTCTAATTCTGGATAGCAGGCATTGAGCTTTCTCTCTAAAGCATCCGTCGGATAATCTAGTCCAACTAGTTTGCGAATCGATGGATTCATAAAAGATTATAATACGATTACTTAAGGTAATTATAGAAAAAATATTATAATATTAGTAGTTTGTCATGAATGCAGAAAATGCCACGGAATTGGCTCAACCTAGTGTTTTTAATATAGAACTTAGGTACTGTTGATTTTGGCTACCACTTGGCCAACAAACACTTATATTTTACTAGCTTCTACCCACATAAGAATTCGTCAGATCACTAAGTAAATCAGGATAAAAATTGATAATATGTCCTAATCCTGGACTTAAGTAATACACATACTTAAATAATTTCATTACTTCAGTTTTCAGGCGTTTTGGAGATGAGTTACATACTATTATAGTCTTAATTTAATAAATAGGTGATATTAAGGATGACTACATATAAGTCACTTCGTGACCACGATCACTGCAAAATGTTTGAAACGTCGTTTAATTACTCCCAACTAAACTCGTGACCTAAGACAACATGACATATAAGACGCTTGAAAGATGTACAAATGTCAAAGAAGTTAAGACAACACTGATCTGTAATAAACCTACTTGTGAAGATTGGCGTGGTAGGGGCATATTATTAACAATGACTTAAAAATGCGATTAAAATAAGAATAGGATCGACCTAGCGCCATGTTGTGACGTCAAAACTAGAACTTGGTACAGTGTGCAAAAAAAGAAATGATAAAACATGTATAAATTAATAAAGAAAATAAAAAACACGACTGCAAATAATTTATTTTCGTTAAGCGTTTTATAGATCCATTGAAATTAAAACTGCAAATTAATATATTTATGGAATCTTTTTTAAAGCCCTTCATTTTGATACCCAACACGATGGCTTTGGAAGAAAAAATTAATTGTTTTTCTCACTATATGTCATCTAAAATCTCTCTATATATTGTACTTATACTGAGGGTTTTTTTATGCTTAATAGGTTAACCTTTGACCGATATCTCACCTGATGGTAAGTGATGATGTGGTCGAAGATATTGTTCGGGCTAACTTAGAATTATTGGCTCTCAAGAACAGCTGCCAGAACACACCGTTAGGTGCTTGGCAACAAATTTTCTACTTGAGGGTGGTAGCTAGCCAGGCGGGCATCCGCAAAATACCGTACCACCATGCTATAATGACTGCCATCCAAAGACGACAACCGGGACCGACGGCTTAACGCGCCCGCCGAAGCACGAAAGCGCTCAGTAGTAATGTCACTAGCGGTCACCCATCCAACTCACGACCGCGGGCGACGTTGCTTAACTTTGCTGATCGGTTAAGAACAGCCTAGTAGGTAAAGTTTGCTATGAGCGCTTCAGGTATTTTAATTTGAATCGCTTAGCTCTTCGATGCCGCATGTCCTGATGACCAACTGAGTCAGACACATCGTTATCCTCGTAACGGGTAACAAAAACAAATATAACAATCACCAAAATACAAGTTAAACAGTCAAAAAAACAAATTAAACGAGAAGATCAACAAGCACTCGGAAACGTGTCGCGTAGTAGTACACTGTCGGAGAAATAAGACCCTGACGCCCGCGTTGTTATCAAACAAAGATGGCGTCTATGCTGTCAAACTTATAAATATGAATTTATTATAATTAACAATTTCGGGTCACTCGTTTAAAATTACGTATATGGCAATGCTCTATTTTTAAGTTTGTTCTGCTGATCGTACTTATTAGAGTAAATATGAGTGAAGTTAGCCGAGAGCCCGTGCTATTCTTATTTTAATCGCATTGTAAATAAATCAAAGAAAATTAACTATGAATGTAGATTGATATAACGGCTAAGGAAGGCGAAATAATTATAGCTAGACTGCGTAAAGAACGATACGTAGGTATGTGTATAAAAGTAGTTAGTAACCAATAAAAACTTAACATGGATAGAAGATTAAAATATTATTTTAATATAATCATGTGTCAATCCTGTATAACGTGGAATTTGGACGGACGGAGATTTTGACACAATTTATCCTCTAGATTTGTGTTCGTCTATTTTCCTCGTGTCTAACGCAATTAGTTCAGGTGTTAATCGAAGCCGTACTCAATGGTTTGACTAAGCAATTCTGTTAGTGTGCACTGATCAAATTGTTCACGGTAATTATTTAGATAATGTATTTGTGTCAGTGCTATACTTGACTGAATCTGGACATGTACACATATTTACTGGATTGATTGATTTGCATCCGATATTTGCAAAGCTTTAGCTTTACTTAAATATTTTATGCCGATTGTACACTCACACTACAAGGGAGAAGTGTCATGAGGCAGGATGTTTTTTTTTTATGCCTAATAGTTTAGCCTTTGACCACTATCTCACCTGATCGTAAGTGATGATGTAGTCGAAGATGTTGTTCAGGCTAACCTAGAAATACAGGCTCTCAAGGACAGCTGCCGGAACACACGTTAGGTGCTCGGCGACAGATTTTCTACTTGAGGCTAGCGGATGTGATCTAGTGTTATAGACTCACTTGTGTCCTCTCGTATGATTGAGGTCTCTAAGAACGACGCCAAGAAGCTGTCGGATGTAATGCTCGAGCATGTAAGACTTACTTACTGTTGACAACATCTAATGAATTTTCTACGTAATATTAATTTTCCACGTATAAAGGGTAACAACGTATGGATGGACCGCGTGTGCGAAGCTTGTAAGAAATGAGATGACGAACAACAAAACAGAGTGGAGGAAGAACATAATATGTTGTGCCAACCTCACTTAGTGGAATGGATGAGACTTTGACCACAATCGCACCTGATGCTAGGTGACGATGTGGTCGAAGGTGTTAACAGGCTTAACCTAGAATGACTGGCATTCAAGGACAGCTGCCGGAACACACCGTTAGGTGTTTGGCGACAGATTTTCTACTTGAATCTCACTGAATGTTAATACTGTGTGTGATAAACATGATGGTATTACCTTCAGCCATTTACTTTAACAGTATATTTTCTACGTTAATTATATGACATATTATCTCTTCAGATCAAGGGTCTACCCTCCAGATACCTTGTTTTGTTGAAATAGTTTCCCATTAACAACCAGCTTTCGGAAATGTACGTTTACATTGATTTTATTGAATGCCACGTGTCTTCCTTGGAAATAACCAATTCTTTAAATTGTTGGGATACTCTTAGCCTTTCCGAATGTATAAGCCTCATACATTCGGACAAAGTTTTTTCACTGCTATACAGTGTCAAAACTATAAAATACAATTCAAAATTAGAGATGGGGATATAAACACCTGGATAATCCCAAACAAAATACTTATATAATAATTATCAATAATACGGCTTCTACCTAGAAAATAAAAATGTTTGCAGTAAATACAAATACATATAGGGGGAGGTTTTGTTCAGCAGTCGACGTCTTCCGGCTGATGATGATGGTGGTGATGATGAAATAGGGCTGAAATTGAACTTACGTCCCATTTCGCGCTGGTTGCCTATTCCACTCGGCCACCGGGACATACTCGTTAGAGCCGAAAGTTCTCCAATTGTATTTAACCGTAATAGGGGACAGAGCGCGATCATCAACCAGACTACTAGACTTCATCAGATTGAACGAAGTTCCTTTTCAAAACAAGCACTATACTTATCGTGTCCTAAGTGAAAATCACATTTACAAATTTTTGGGGTCAAGCCAATTATTTTTCACGGGTGGGATTTGAACCCGCGTCCTATTCGCACCGTATGCCTATTCCACTCGCTCCCCGGAACATACTCGTTCGAGCCGAAACTGTGCTCCAATTAATCATAAGTAATCATATTAAAAAATATATATATATGCTTATGATGATTATGTATTGACAAATAAATAACTTTTATTTGTTAATACAAAATTTTAAAAAATGCGTACATTTTATAAAATATAATATTTTAACCCTTGTGTCCCTACAGAAAATAATTATATATTATATATTAGACACATGTAAATTTGTAAAAAAATTTTTTGTAAAGAAGTAGACCTACCTAGAAGATATCCCATTAGATTAGCGATGCACAGTTCTGGTCCGAATGTAATGGCAATAAAAATATTTAACACGCTACCAAATACACTATAAAGTAAAGAAAAAGACTCGACTTTTGTCATTAATTTAAAAAATACTATTAATTAATAAATATTTTTATACCATAAATGAATTCCTTAGTGACAAATTTAAATGATAATTAAAGGGATCGGTCGCTCTACTACTATTAGTTATATCTGCTGCTATACCCAAAATGGGTAATATGTAAAACTTTATAAAAATGTATTTAAGAACAGCATGTACACTACATATGATGCAATAAAGAATTGAGACTGATTCAACTAACTTAATTTTACAGGCAAAAGTTCACTTCATACACTTGTTTTCAACAAGGCGTTTGTGTTCGTCACCAGCAGATATCAATAGGTATCATGGACATATTAGATCTATGGTACATACAGCTCGGCATTGTGTTAATGGAGACACTATAGTTTAGATATATTATTATGTGACAGGTAATCAAAGCGTCAACGTCATAATCTTCCTGACTCGATGACTTTGACACTTCCGCGTTCTTGTCAAATTAAGAGCAACAAAAAATACAGCACATACATCAAGCTGTGAGATGAACACTACACAGTTGTTTGGCTATGAAAACAAAACGCTATGCACATTTTCAGACACTTCTTCATAAAGACGCTGTTCTTATATTTCAACATTTATTTTAGTTCTTTTAAATATAGGCAAGGTAAATTTAAAAGTAACTTTAACAAAATTTTATTCAACACATATTTTAGTTCTTTTTTAATGTAGGAAAGGTAAATTTAAAAGTAACTTTAACAAAATTTTATTCAAGCGTAACTAATAATTAACTACATTATCAATTGCATTCTGTGGTATTACTCATAAAATAGTGTGATCGCGGGTGCCTTAACTTTTTTCATCTGCGGAAATTGAATAGCTGCCTGGACGTAATTCCTTTGGCTTTAACCAAACTTAGTTTTAATAGTTCCGCTCATGCAGGTCACCATCGTTTATTTTTTCCTCGGACTATGACGTGCTTTAGACCAGCTTTACGATTTTAATCGTTACGATTTTATTTGGTTCTTACACTAAAGCAGCTATTAGTGTAACTGTTATTAGCTATAATAATAGAATTTCTAAAATAAAAAATCTGGCTCAGCCGTTAACGCGATATTCATGATTAAGCATAGAAACCCGCACTTTTCTTTACAGTTCCGGTTTACACATCTCAGGAAATATTGCATACATTCTTAAAATATTTCTATTTACATTCAGTCAAAAAAGTATCCGGAATGGATGATTGCACGTGGGGTTTCGGGCTAAAATGTCACCTGTGGTGTCATAACGTAAGCTGCGACTAAAGGTTCCATACCGGAAGGTGGGCAACAGCCTTTTGAGGCTATTGCCCACCTTCAACGGCCTTCTGAGGAACTGATATCTTAAACCGCGATCCCCAAGACGCCTGCCAAGCCTGGGGATTATGGCAAACCTCCCTTTATTAACCCATAACTAGGACGTAGTGGTCCTGACGATGCCAACTAATTAAAAACACGTGCTTGTAAGTGGTAGGTACATAGCGTTTAAAAGCGGTCGAGATGTGACGGAAGATTTGTTTCGCTCTGGTAGGTCATCAACATCTGCAAGTGAAGCTAGCATCGCAAAAGTGAAGAAAATAGTGATTGCAAATCCTTATTCATGTATGAGAGAGACAGTCGCCGAACTTTCTGTGTCTCACGAATCGATCCGTACCATTTCAACAATCACTGGGGTATGAAACATGTTGCCGCTCTGCTAGTCCCAAAGTACCTGAATTTTCTGCAAAAACTCAATCGCATGAGTCGCTGAGGACATGCTAGAACGAGTCAATTCCGACCCAACATTCATGAAATGCATTGTTACTGGTTAGGAGACGTGGGTTTATGATTTTGACATGCAAACTAGTCAACGATCTTCACACAGGCGCCTTCCAACTGAACCGAAACCGTAAAGCCACCCCAAATTCGATCAAAATCATAGCCATATTTTGACTTATTTCTTTGACTATCGCGGTCTCGGAATTCTTGTTGGAAGGTCACCGGTAAATAAAGAATATTATTTGACCGTTGTAGAGCAAATTCGGCAAAAGGCCTACTGTGTGGAAAAAAAATTCTTCATACGAGTAAATCATTGTGAACGAATTATTGACCAAAAACTGAAGAAATACCATCAACCAACACCACCTTATTCACCACATATGGCTCCATCCGACTTTATTCTCTTTCCTAAATTCAAATTACCACTTCGTGGCACCCGTTTTCATTCGGTAGAAGATCTAATTGAGAATTCGCGGCGAAAACTGAACTCAATTCCGGAAAAAGCGTTTAAATGATCGTATTATTCGTCGGCGTAAGTGTATCGCTTCTGAGGGAGCACACTTTGCAGTTGATTTAATATATTTGGATAAATTACTAACATTTTGTGAATTACTGAGATTTCACGGTACTTTCTTGACGGAGTAATTTATACTTAGTAAAATATTAGGCACTTGTACTTAACTGAAAACTGAGGCCTGGTGCTGAAAAAAAGAAATGAAAAATTGTTTTCAGTTTCACTATATCATCCATCTCAACCTATTTTATGTCACTTTGTAAGTTACAACCCTTCAAGTCCTTATATCTCAACAACGCTCACTGATTTCGCTCATATACAATATATAATACTTGTCTATAAATATATAATTGTATATTTTTAAACCTAAATAGCTAATCCTCAATTAGAAAATCCGTCGCCATGTACAATCGCCTGCAATAAGAAGTATACACTTCGTAATGTTCAAAATAATGTGATGTCGCTAAGTTATTAATAATCGTAGTTAACATTAACATGAGTAAAATATTCAACTTATTCTTTGATTTTAAGATACTTATGATTATATAGAGAAAAACAGAACTCTTTGCAACTATTTTAAAAATCACAACGTGTATACTTCTTATTGCAGGCGACTGTACCTAACGGTTGTGTTCCGGCAGCTGTTCTCGAGTACCAGAGTCTAGGGAAGTGAACACAGCCTCCCCCATTATCGGGGGTTTGCCATAAACCCCACGCTTGGAAGGCGTCTTGGGGATCGCAGTTTAACGACACCCAGGTATTAATGGGGGGAGGGGGGAGGGCGAAAGGTTGTTGCGACATTCTAGTCTGGCACCCCACTGGGCTATTTCTTTTTATTTTTAATTCTAGGTATAAAGCCTGTTAATAACATTGACTATAATAATTATGATAGTGACAGATTTTATACTAGACAGTGATAGGCAGGCGCTAGGCGTTTGCCAATTGCTCTACACCATGCAAGAAGTATCCAAAGAAAATAAACTTCATCAATAATAAGACTTGTTGTTTTGTTTTGCTGGTCAATATATAGTAGTATTGTGCAAGTACAAGTATAAAAACGACAACGTATATAATAATAACAGATATTTTTAAAATATTTTAAGAAAACATTAAATTAATAATTTGATAAAACACTTAAAAATATAAAAAAATACATCTAGTGATACTCACATCACATATTTTTTAAGTGTTTTATTAAAATATTTGTTATTATTAAATATGAATTTCCGAAAAGTAACGCCTGAATCTATTCATTATCGGACGACGTATATCCTGAAAGTTTCTGATTCATGGGAAACTTTCTAGTACCGGCGGCGGAATACCGCACCGGGATTATTCAAGTCGCTCCGGGGCGGGGGCGAGGCGCTAAATCGAGGTATTTCCATAATCTCTCATTACCCCGACATTGTACTGTTTCCGACCATTTTAGAAGCCACTAATATATATGTTGCTATGGTGATATAATTTCGTTTTATATTCGGGAGGAATACCTCATTAAGTTTCAGGTTTTTAAACTTCACAATAACATAAAAAATAAATACGACACCCACAAGTTGCAACTTCAGGTCACGGGAGAGGTTGCTATTCTAACCCGGCACTGGGCCCGTTAAAAATACTCATTGTTTGGTTTATTTTACGATAACTCAATAAATACAAATAATCAATATGGATGATTCTAAGTGTAAATGATATATTTTATCAGGAAGTTCGTAGTCCAAATCAGTTTGAAAGCTGGAGGGATTTAAAATCGTAGATAATACAGGGTTAAAACTTTTAAAGCTAAAATGAGATAATTGAATGCCATTTGACCAAGAGGCACATCATTATTGTTAAGGTCTTAATTTTATTAGCTATTCGGCTATAGGTAATTTAGATATTTAAATATCATCTATGGTGTGAAGTCTGTAACTCTAGATCTAACAATATTTTATAACGACATACCTATAAATACTCACTTATTTGTATATAAACTATTGGAATGTATATCTAAGAAGACGCAAGTATTGTTATATAAGAAACTTTGAAATCCTACACGCTAGTGACATTACTACTGAGCGCTTCCGTGCTTCGGAGGGCATGTTAAGCCGTCGGTCCCGGTTGTTGTCTTAGGATGGTAGTCGTTATAACATAGTGGTAGGGCATTTTGCGATTGTCCTTGAGAGCCAGTACTTCTAGGTTACCCTGAACAACATCTCCGACCACATCATCACTAATCATCAGGTGAGATAGTGGTCAAAGTATAACCTATCAGGAATAAAAATACATATTTTGATAGATTAAAGCAAAATATACTGAAACTGGCTTAGTTCGTCAGTAATCTATTTATAGTGTGTGCTATCGCAGTTACAGGGCAAATCGAGTTTATCGCAGTAATTGAGTCGATCCCGGTGATTGTTAGCAAGTTTGTTTCTGGGTCGTTAGCGGAGACCCGATTTCAAACTTCGGAAATATTTAGGGGAGATTTAATCACCCACGGGACGGAGTCGAGATGGAAAAGTCACAGTGAGTTGATCAAATCAAAATTGATTTATTGCTCTTTTAGAATAGGTATACTTTACAGCTTTCCTTTTTGTGTTTTCGCTAAACTTTTTAATCTATCTGTACTTCTGACGAAACCAGACACGTATTAAGCACTGAGTAAGTGTATTAAGGTCATAGTTAGTATATTTAGATCTTTATAAAACATTATATAACACCGAAATAGACGGATAGCACTCCTCCAATGTTTTTTGTTTTCTACTGTATTATTTAACTTTCTGCTGCTGTATTATTATCTTCTATTTTTTCAGAGATTATTACCTTCGTAAAATTTCGGTACATACATATTTAAACAATTTTAAATAAATAACGAATTTGAAAATAAACTCCTAATTCTTCTCGATGATCACTTATTTAAAAACGATGTTAACAATCATCACAACTTTATAATAATATATACTTTTCACAATTATATTTTCCACAGCCTATAGCAGACCATACAATCTCATAAATAATTAAGTGAAAGAATGACAGCATGTAATGCAAACAAATAAAATAGATATCTGACATACACACAAAGTCATTGCTCTAACGTATTTTATATTTTGTAGCATAGCACTCAAATTTAGGGATTTCGTTAAATAACAGATGGCGTTGTTATACAATATGGATAAATTAGTTAATACATATGGCAATTGCATTAACTTAAATAAGACATAGGCCAATACCTTAATAAAAAAAAAGAACAGGTGTCAGACATTTCCCATGTGATAATTAGGGTTGGAATCACTTAGTTAGTGATCGATTGCTAAATTCGAACAAATCAGTAGCAGAATCGTTTAAGTTTTATGAGGGAACATGCGCTCTTTCAATTTTTCTTTTTATGTGATCTTTTAAATATTTTCATTGCTCTCGTTTTAACATCATCATCATTTTCTTCTAATGGTCGCTTGCCATTTAATATTTTATTTACGTCTTTGCAATAATTATGCAAGAAAAATCGTATACAGAAGTCTAAAAGAAATATTTGTAATTTCCTATTATGTTCGTGGCACCCAATATCATTAAAATCAATTAATATTAAACAAAGGGTTTTTATGTACATTTTCACATGATTTTGATATAAATCATTTTTTAAATGATAAATGATGTCTTGTATATTTGATACAACATTTGTTATTTTATCGCTGGGCGTGCATAGCCATCCTTGTGCATACTCTCTTCTCCGTATATAATCAGAATGTCCCAAAGTTAAATTTTCACATTTAGCGCAATTTTGAAAAAAATTATTTTTAGCTTTACGAGCTATGTAACCAGACACGTATGTCAATGCCCACAAAACTCTTGGGTTCTCTTTTTTTAAATGAAATGGAGTGAATTCTATCTCAAGATGGTTCATGACTACTTCCCGGCTGGTATTGGGCTGTGCTGTGCCTTTTTCCGGTAAAATAAAATGACAAAGTGTCTCGCTAAAATCTTCCTCACAATTTGCACCAGGAGCATGTATGCTATTTAAATTATTAATAAGAAGTGCAGCATATGCTGACTCAAATGCTGCTGCCGTTGGGTTTGTGTTTCTGAACCCATGACTCCTGATGGACCCGAAAAAATTTTCTAATGAATCTTGGTTGAAATGTCGCATCCATATCGATGTGACATCGTATTGTTGCTGAATTTTTTTTGTAAGATATTCGTACCCTTCTAATGTCCAAATCCAGTTTCTCAATGATGGTACGTCTTTGTTTGATTTTGGGCCCACGAATACCATTGTTTTCAATGTTTTTTTAAATTCCAGCCATTTTTTATGGTGAAGGGATTTTGGTTGCACTGGTCCTAAAAGTGGCTTTGCAAATTTGTTTTTCCTAAAACTACCATTAACTGAATCAAATAATTCATCAAAAAATTTTAATATATCTGCAGTTTCTTTTGTTTCTTCCGGCAATATACCCTTCTCTGAAACGGTGAAAAGAAAAGCAATTATTTCATAACAACATATACCAAAGAACAAACATACATATAATCGCGCCTGTATTCCCCCAAGGAGTAGGCAGAGCTGTGTAATTCCACGTTTCGCCCACGTTTTGATCCCCAGGGTCATATAAAATGTCATCTCTAACACACTGGACGAAATACAAGAACTTGTTACGGATAATATGTCAACGCTAACAACATAACAGACAGTATATTAGGCACTAAGATGGTATACAGTCCTGTTGTTTGTATAATGCACACAACACCCTACTCAAATCCACGTGAGTAGTGGCATGCTGCTCATCTGGCACAATTTTCCCTTAGTCACCTCATACGACACCCATGGGAAGAACATTCTAATAATTATAATATTCTAACGTTGTCTGTAAGTTTTAATAATCAGAATTTATTATTTGTAAATTTTAGATATATTTCGGACCTGTTGGATTGTCAATTTTACTAAACAAGGCCCTGATCACCTCTCATATATCCACCATGTATTATTGTTTTATTACCTGCCAAGAAACCCATGTTTGCTGATACTGTAGCACTAAAAGTTTGACTTGCATATTTAACTTTCATTTTTGGTATTTTATCTTTTATGATATGATTTTCCGTCAACTTTGGTATTAATCTTATACCCTTATACCCTGGGTTCTCTTTAAATAAAAGTTCTAAGTGCGCCCACTTAGCGGTTCCACTTTTATCATTTAAGACGTACTTTAAATCTTTGGTTAAAAGGTTATTTCTTATGCCTTTCAACAAATGAGGCGGATCGTAAAGTGGTATCATTTCTTGTCCACTAATATAAAAAACATTTTGATGATGAGATTCACCTTTTGACAAGAATTCTTGTCTTGAATTCCTAATCAGGTAATTTAAGGCACTTTGGTTACTCGCACCCTGGTCACAGACTGTTGCAAGCGGTATAAGCCCAGCATCAAAAAGGTTTCTAATGACTTCACTAATTTGCTTCGCAAGGTTGACGGTTTTTGTGGAACCGCTACAAAATGAATAAGCAACAGGTTGCTTGTAGTTTTTGACAATGCCCTTGATCATAAAGACCAAGCAATGGTCCGCAATACCTATTTCTGTACTATTTGGGGAATCTGTGATCAGGCCAGATATTTTGTCCTTCTTCTCGTTGTAACTTATACCTGGTTTGATTGCAATTTCATCAAATAAAACAATGCATAGCTTTTCATATGCTTTCAATTTTTTAGATCTCATTTTCAGTTGAGTAAACACACTTTCATTTATACCGGGCGCTAACATTGCATTGCTTATTAATTTGACTAAAATTTGTGGTGCTGGCAAAATAAAAATTTTTCTCAGAAATCTGTATGCTTTGGGGCTCTGTTTAAATATTGATAGTGCAATTAATTTTTCTTTTAATTTAAATCTTCTTCCCTTTCCTTTCTTTTTGCTCTCACGGAACTGCAGCATGGTCAAAATTTTTGCATTAGTTGTAAAATTTTCTAATAAATGAAGGAAACTAGGATTTGTTGTTAATTTTTTGACTGCTTTTAACGCTAATATATGTTTTTTTTCTCGGCTTTTGCACCTGCTTAGTTTCACCGCCATAACAGCCAATTTCATATATAGAATTTCTTCTTTTTTAGTTAGCCTAACCCGTTTTATTTTATTTTTCACACTTCTGTAGCTTCCAGCATTTTTGGTTCCCATAACTGCAATAAAATACTTGAATTAATTCTATATTGACATGTATTTTCCTTGTACCTTATAATACTGATTAGCTTGATTTTACCTACATTGTTACATGTAGGTAAATGTCAATAGCCGATACAACGTTGCTGAGTGCTGATTTATGACAGCCTGTAAAAGTATGACCAGTGCTATTGTAGATTGTTGTTGTTATTAATTAATTGCGCTTGTTACTAAAGAACGAATAATTATTTCCAATACAAAATTGTTTTCATGTTTCATTCCTCTATATTATAAAAAAAACACTCACCTCTTGATATACCTGCATCTGTACTTGAAAAATTTTCGAATATTGAAAGTTTTGCAGGCACTGTGGTAGCTGTTGTTATGGATTGTGATGTATTTACAACTGGAAAACAATTGTAGGATGTAATTTAAAATTATTTTTATGTGATTGCTGTGTTTTGTGAGGCGGATACGGCTTTGTGAGTCAAGAAGTTACCGGCAAATGATTCAGGCATGACTTATTTATTAAATATTTTGTGTTGCCCGTTTGCCCCTCTAAGTAAACATTTGGTATTACTTCTCTGCGAGCGAGCTGCATGTAAATGTGATCGTATTGTTAGAACCAAATACATATACTTACTTTGAGTACGATCCTCATTGACGTCATTTTTTGCTGGCATTGAGTTTTCAATTAATTGATCACCTTCAAGTGGAGAAAATTCTGCCAGTGCTACTTCTGATTGTGATGTGTTTGTTACTAAAAACGAGTAATTATTCACCAACGAAGAATTGAATTGGATGTGTGGGCTTTGCGGAGTTTGCAGAATTAAACTTTTTATCCGTTGATACGGAAGAGAAGACCCAACAAATAATTCTCGTATCCTAGCGTGTGGGGTGTAATGATAGGATTTGTTAGATTAAATAAAGACACCATAAACGAACTACATACGTATATTGAATGCACATATCTGCACGTCACTACAGCTAATATACATGAAAGCAACGACATTGTGCAATGTAAGCGCTTTACTTAAAAACTATAACATTATGCAGTACCTTTCATAATCCGGGGGTGTCATCGTCTACTTTTATTTGAATATTTTTACCCATTAACACTACAAATATTATTTACTTAAATATTAGAAAACAATACAAATTACGTGGCACTTGCAGATGAAGCGTTGGAACAGCATCACAAGTTATTCTGTTATTACGGCAAAGATATTTCGTTTCAAAATGAATGTGGCAAATTTTTCTGTTCTTCAATATATATCGTTTGTCCAACTCTAGGAATTCACCACCAATAACAGAGAGCCAGATATCAAATCTGATTTGGTCTTTGGTGGGGTCTGGGAAACCATGTAAGACATGGTGAGATCCTGTTGAGTAACAAAGATCGATATAAATTTCGATTAAATATTTAAAGACAGTGAGTAAATACTAAAATTTGTCATATATACGCCTGCTTGTATGGCATCCAGGTATGCAACACTTCTTTCCAGACATCGTACTGCTACTAAACGAAGATATTAATTAAAATCCGCTGTACAAAAATATACAAAATTTACTTTATGACAAAAAGCACAAATCTGACGTGATTTCAAATAAAGAGACAATAGAGGTGTGACTAATATACTCGTAGAAATACGAAGATAATAAAAGTAAAGAAAAAATATCACGATAGATGATAGACTAATATTATTAATTAAAGGTAAAACTTACAACGGAAAGAAATCAAAATACTCACCGATGGGAAATCGAGTTTACTAACTGTAACTGGTTTAATATGTTTAATTTCTGTATTGAAAGGTACAACTTCGAGGTGATAAGCCCAGACGAGCCCATCAATGTCCCCACAAACTGAATTTAAATGTTATTCTGCCTTGGATTCAAAAGAAAAAGGCATATCAGTAAATTTTTGCTTGCCCGGCTTGTTTTACTTTAAGCTTCTATTAAGAAATAAGAATAATTCAATTCAAATCGAAATAATTAATTCACGAAATTTTAGTCTCGTGCATTATTGATATTATCGGTTTGAATCGATGGCGAGCATCCCTAATTCCTATATATATTTGATTTTGCATCTTGCCGATTTGTTTACTTTCTGTGCCTGGAATTTAAATTTATTTCGTTTAAAGTTAGCTGTGAATGGTGCATTATTTTTATGCTGGCTGTGATCATATAGGGACGTTGTTATGGTGCCATATACGATATTTTTACAATGAGGTGGAAAGATATTTTTTTGTAGTTGCAAGTAGATAAATTAGGATAATAAAACATACATAAACTTATAGACTTTTGTATTTAGTTATCAAGCTCATTGTAGGTTTTTGGCTGGATCTAATACTGCTTTTACTTTTGATGCTATATGTTTCGACCCGTGGCAGGAAGCATTGGTGATTTGGTCCATGTTTAAAAGAGTTAATGATCTTCACGCGTTCCTTGAAAGTAATTTATAGGATAACAGGTTAATATTAGACATTAAATATATAGTATATCTATAAAATACTTATAGATATATCTATATTTAAATAAATAAAGGTACAAAGTATCAACCATACGTAACTGGGATGAGCATTTATGAAAAACAGATGGCAGCACTGTTTTTTTATTTATTTATTTTTAGTGCCATCTGTTATTTACGGAAATTACTAACCGTGACGTCATCAAAAAAATCTATTAACAGCTAGGGATGTCAAGTTTGGTCTCTATTTCAGTATATACAAAGTTACTTTATGGCCTATAGGATAATTTCTCTACGTCCGGAGCCGATAACGGCTTAAATTTTTTTTTTAATTTATGGGCAACTGGATACATAGTTCTTATACCTAGCCGATAGGGGCACGATACCGGTGTTGCCACTTTATTAAAATCTGTTGAAGTTTTGAAATCATGTTTTTTTATTTAAATCTTGACTACAGGTGCCATCTACTCGCTCTTTCGTATTCGACAGCACTATCAGCTTGGTACTACGAATTATCAATAATTAGAGTTTTTTATAGATAGAACTGTAGCTAGCTGCTAGTGCTGTCGATTACGAAGTAGCTAGAAAATGGTGCCTTTAGCTAAGATTTAGGTAAAAATTAAGTATTTATTTACATTTTTACCAAGATTTTAGGAAGGATTTTTACATTATATAATATTCATTTTATTAATTAATTTTATTTTAATAATTCATTTAAAAGCATGGATATCAATAAAAAAAAAGGTAAATAGGATACGCTCTTATATCACGACAATAATAATATAATGTGGAGAAAATTTAACACAAGCATATAATGCACACAGCTACACTTCCATTGTATATGATACGTTTTCATGAATGACAAATACAATTAGACAAGCATATAGTTGCACGCACATACGCACACTACTGAGACTCAATCATGAGACGTCGCTTGATATAACATTGCCACGTTCGAGTACAGGTGCCGCTTTACCCGTTTTTTATAAGTTCAATGAATTCTGGTACAAAAACCAACACGTGTTTATTTACCATCGTGCCCTAAACCAGCACTAGTAATACCTAACTATTTCTGCGGTATTAACACGATAAAAGAAAGCTGGTCCCTTCATTCCAAGTTGCAACTGCGGTCGTGATATGGCGTAATTAAAAAGTTAGTCGGGTTACGTAATTTTGATCTAGAAAGTCGTTAAAAAGAGGGCATTCTAACAGTAGATGATTGCTGCGCTCTGCTGCAACTCGGCTAATGCTCAAACACAAAATTAATTAAAACAATCGTTCTTTTTTGCCTTTCATGAACAGAGAAAATTGTATGGTAACTATAAAATATTGTGAATGCAGTGTTAGTTGTTACTTTTATATCTAGCAACATTTTTGTGTCTGCTTGTCTCTGGTACACTCTTGTGAAAAATGACAGCGATGTAAAGAATTAATAAAAGGTATAAAAATGTATCAATATAAAAAATAGGTTATACCACACCCACTCAGAAAAGGTCTCAATACTCGTTCAAAAACATGTTATAGAGATATATATAGAGGTGTGATTTTTATTTGTACTCGATTTTCAAAGAAAGGAGGTTGACATCCTTCTTTTTTGCAAAAAAGCGCGGCAATTTGTTATGTTTGGTTAAATTTGGTTTTTATTAAATTGATATTAATAAAAACCAAATTTATCTATCACTCGGGAGAAAGTTCTATTTCTGTTCTCGAGTTGCCTTTATGCCCGCTACGCGTCGGGCTTAAACAAACTCTCGAACAGAAATAGATCGTTTTCTCCCCTCGATGTACAATGTACTATTCCTCATTCCATATCACCGCAGAACCTACAAATTACATAAATAACTGTGGAAAGCCTACGAAGGCCTAATTTTTTTCCTCCAGTTACCTTAAAGATTATGTTCATCCTACATAGTCATAGATTACCCTAATGTCATACAATACGGAGTTTAGACCAGCCAGGTTTAAAGGCAGTTAAAAAATAATAAAATTGGGTTCAAATATATGTTTGATCCTACTTTAGCCCCGATGTATGACTAGAAAGGGTATACCAAAAAGGTAAGTAGGTCGTACAATCGAAATCGACACTTATAAATATCCCTTTGTGGTGTCCTATCTGTTGATAGTGATAACATGTTTTTCATATATTCCTGCTTTGTTCTTTGTGTTATTAGAGCATACCTATTTCACTGATCTCATGAGGAAAATAATAGTAGTAAGATAGAATAGTTGAAGAGCTATAGAATACCGGTAAGAAGACTTAAACAATGTAAACAGGGATTTAATCCAATCGCCGAATTCAGTAAGTGCGAACATATCCGCACAGATACAGTTCAGCTAATTTAAGCACATAAAAAAAAATAGAGTCCTGCATTTTGATACTCGATGGATTTGTAAGAAAAAATATACTATCGTCTGAACTCCGCCAGTTTGTTTTTTTTATGTACCAAGTCAAGTGTCACTTGTGCTATTTAGAAGAATCTAACGATATCTCATGCATTCAAATGGTTATGCTGCTTAAAAGTTATGGTGGAATATAGAAACTCACAAGCATAAATACCTTGAAAACATAACACTCCTTTTTTGGACAGTCGTATAAAAAGACGACGACAGAACGATCAAAACATTATTACAAAATTAAAAATATATAAAAATACGATTGTTTTATGACCTTGATATTAATAATGTTTATATTTTAGTTACTAAAGCATTCGAAGCAATGATGGCCGAGTGGTAATAGCTATGGACTGCCGTGCCGCAGGTCCCTGGTTCGATCCCCACCGCCGGCTTGAGCTTCACCGCATGGTGGAAGGGCTTTTTGCGTTTGCTCGCATGGCTAACTACCACCCTCAAGTAGAAAATCTGTCGCCAAGCGCCGAACAGTGTGTTCCGGCAACAGTCCTTGAGAGCCAGAAAAAGGCACAAGTCTCACTAGACGGGCGCAGTGCAATTCGTTTGGAAGAAATACATCTGTTACAGGCAGATATTAGTCCGCCTAACATCAGGTGGGCCACGGCCTTGTTTGGTCACAATAACTCTAAAATCAACTCTAAAATAAATTTTGTATCGATTTACACACATGCGGTACGAAGATTGCGACCGTTCAATCGTACCGTACAGATCGCATTCGATTTCATAACTTACGTGGGCCCTATTATAAGTACCTTACGGCAGTTATGACCAGGGTAGATAATTTCTGAAACCAAAAAAATTAATAGTAGAATGAAACTCGTTGGCAAAGGAAGAGAATATACCAAAAATTCAAGTGCAAATAATTTACGGGCGATCTGAGGTCGGGAAGTGGACCCACCCTAACCCTTCCACTTCCCGACCTTAGATCAATCTCCCGATACTATTTTTTGTTTCCCTTTTTACCATTTTCAAAGGCTTCTTTCTGTATTGGGCTAAATACTGAGTTCGATACGAAGTAAGTACCTACATATATCTACCTATATACTTAGCAACTTAAGTCTTAAATTATCTACCCATTGAATATTTTACATGTACTTAAGTAATAACGGTAATATTATGGCCCTCCACAAGGTACACTGACGACACCGCATCGGAAGATGTCGCGGGCAGGCGATGGGCACAAGTGGTTAATAGCCGTTGCTTGTGGCTTTCTATGGGGAAGTTTTGTTCAATAGTGGACTTCTTCCGGCAGACGAATATGATGATGACATTAAAATATACGAACAGATGCAAGAAAACTATGCTAACATTCACGACATGAGCCAGCAGTAGCAGTGTTGAAGCCTCGCAATTAATACTTAGGAAAAGCTGGTATCGACATCTTACGAAGGTACATACGTTTTCAATTATTTTTGACACGATTGCTCAATAGAGGGTAGTTATGTGTCATATTGCCTCTCACTGGTTCGCCTGCCAGTCTCAACCGGACCTTTCACTCGAAGCGCACGTAACTTCATCGCGTGTGTATACCTATTCTTAAACCCCAAATTAATAACACCTGCATCATACCCGACGAAAACAATATCTTGCCCAGTGAAGTGCTCACATATCTTACGGTGATTATATCCAGAGATTGCACAGCGCTGTGCCATAGCATGAACCGGAGCTGAGCTGAGCATGGTGAGTTGGCTTATGCAATTTTCTATCCTTCGCGTTGAGCTATCGAAGTTATTTTAGTATAATTTATTAGAATTGCATTCCATTTCCTGCAAACCCTCAGGAAACCGCTCGGCACTCCCTGAATGGGTGGGGAGCGAAGAGCAGACTGTCACGTCTCTTTTTTTTTTTTTTGACTACTAAAAACCAGGTTGTTATCAAAATGCCTTAGAATTGGAAAGAAATCTGGCAAACATGCGTTTTGAACCACAAATTCGTAGGCGTTGGAAGTATTCTTATTTAATATTATTGGTCCCATATCATCGGGCCCAGTTCCAGACCACGAACTGTTACTGAAAATCTTTTTGTCTGTAAAATATATTCGTTACATAAGGTAAAGTAATCCGTTATGTACTATTAGTTGAATAGCTAACTACCTAACTTTGAAGATTATCTAAAAAAAATATTTAAGGAAAACACATAGTAAATAAAATTAATTAGAACACAATGAATACTTTTATAATGATTGTGGGTGGGTGGTACATGGGTCAATTTAAAGAAAATATTGTATAGTTATTTTAGGATGTGATAGTCGAGCTGTAATAGCAATGGACTGTTGTGCCACATGCCCATGGTTCGATCTCCAACGCCGGCTCGAGCTCAAGCACAAGGCGGAAGGGCATTTTATGTTCGCCAAAAATAGAGAAAAATGACTGTCGCTTATCTATAAAATCATTATAGTCATGTCATAGCCTGAGTTCATGCCATGTCCATGCAATAACAGGACAAAAGTTTTCTGTGGTAAACGTAAGATTTAAATAGTTAGATTTATATTTATGAAACTATAGGAATTATGGTAAAATTATTCTATTTCTCACATATTGTAGGTCTATTGGACTCCGTGCTTTGCGAGCTGAAGTGCACCCTATTGATAGGTAGGTAGAGTCGCTTATTTATTGGTATTTGCTTTGTGGAGTCATCGTTCTGGTCCTTTTTTACCGACTTCAAAAAAAGGAGGAGGTACTCAATACGTCTGTATTTTTTTTATGTTTGTTACCTCAGAACTTTTAACTGGGTAAACCGATGTTTGCCGTGTAGTCATTTATTATTGTGTATTAAGTCCTACTTATATTTCATCAAAATCAGCCCAGCCGTTTTTGAGTTACACTCCAATAAATGATAATTTGTTATTGTTGATGATAAGTATTTTCCGATCTTGATGATTTAGTCATTGACAGTGAATGACAATCGATCGCGATCCCATAAGTAAGTAGCAAGGTTCACTAAAAAGGGTGAAATCCAAAATATGGAACTGTCTTGCACACTCAAATGTGTGAAATAACTTGTCGAAGTCGGTGATATGATAATACATTTAGAAAACGCAATACCAAGGGAGCAATTTTGATTCATGGAGAAAAGTCCACTAAACCCATAGGCTTAGGATGTACAAGACCAACAGTGATGGATTAATGGTGTAACAAAAAATAAAATGTAAAAGTGTGAGTGACATAGTGTTGTCATGACGCGAGCGTAATACTATCGACAGTTTTACTGGTTGAATCTTAGAACACATTCGTTTGAAATTATGCCCTATATAGTTCATTGAGACTATTGTAATAATCGTAAACCACACTGAAATCACAGAAATGCAATATATGCAATTTCATTAACTTGAACAACTTATTTTCCAAGTTATTATGATTTTAAAACTAAACTACTTAACTGATTATGATGAAATTTCAAAGGGATGAATCTTAATGTATATCCTTTCAAACAAAATACGATGTTTTCAGATGAAAATCAAACCAAATATCATAACATGAATATAACCTTATTGAGAACCTGCTCCCTTTTTTGATCTGTTAAAAATAAAACTCATTCAAAGTTGAAGTCAAATGCATTTATTGTAGGTCTAAAATGGTACAGCACTTTTAAAAGTAAACTACTATAACTTCACCGTAAAAAGATGAAATAAAACTTACCATTACTAAGTATTATGATTACCATTAACAAAATTATTAAGCTGCAAATATACAGATACTGTAAATAATTAAATTACCTACATTTATCTGAATAAGCGTAAAGCATTCACATGTGGTAACCAAAGGTCGAATTTGTCCCTTGTGTAAACATAGCTCCTTGGGCTGTAGAAATGACGATGTGTACATAATTTCGATGATCTTTACTAACAGGCATACAAAACATATAATTCTTTAAAGTCTGCTTTTAAGTCTAAAGCCGCTTTATCATTATTTTTGTTTCAGCTTTTAAACTTCTTAAAAGCTTATTTTTTTTTCTGTAATTTTTGTCACAACTTAGATCATTAGTTAATAAGTTTTTTTCCTTGGAGACAGTACTTGATTTGAAGGACCAGGTAATGGCTAACGGTGGTGATATATCTCTATTTAAGTAAGGTCAGGGCCGGCTTATTTTCATTTTTATCTGAAAGGAAATATAAAAATAATTTTTTGTCAAGATAGCCATAGCTATCCAGCGCTGCAATGAAGCGGGTATTGTAGATTTTATTGCACCAGGGACGCTAAGGGAAGGGTTATTAAGAAAATGATTTGACCATGTATTTTACTACAAATTGAACTGTTACTTGTGTCATCATTTCCTAAAGCTATTGACTACCATTTCCACAGCTTCATGCATTCAGGGACATTAAAAGTTGGTATTGAGTCTTTCATTAGTACAAATTGATGTTTTCTTTTTATGAAGCATTTTGATTCCTAGTTTACTACAAACTGTAGAGTTTTTATTTAAATTGCGTCAATAATCCGAACCCTTTTATCACATACTGAAAATTTGTTGGAAATCTGTAAGAACACAAACATTATTATACGCGTGCATATAGTTATTTCAAATTCTGTTAAATAGCCATTTGTATAAAGATACTAATATTTTATGACAGAAGTAAGAGATATTTCTAATGTATTAAGTGTTAGGGGAACTTTTCACAGAAAACATCATAATAAATTTTGAATAATATCTCTTGTGATAATATATACTCCCTTATTCGTAAATACTCAATAAGCTATAAACTGATCTGTCAACTTCTCGCTAAGTATTATGTAATTATATTATTTTTTAAACTAATTTATTATTAGACTAACTATACCAGTTATTTTTGAGGTTCGAATATGTACCCGAGTATTCACGCCGAAGCTATAGGTCAGACACAAACTATCGACTTTATCGATACTGGTGATGTCAGGACTTTGTCAAGCCCTATCGTAAACAAAAGTTTTTGTAGTTTTTTGTAAAATACCAACCAATTCTTCATTTAGCAATGTGATTTGATGATAAGTATGAAGAGAAACCTATTATCTAATATTTCCATAGTTCTTACAACTAATTTTAAACAAAATGACAAAATAATGATCATCCAAAAAGCAGTACAAATAAACATAAATTACCTGTGAAACGTGTATATATTCGGGTTACTGTGCCTTGTAACCTCACATTCACTCACTGAACAAGACACCATGCTTGCAGAATACATATTTTATATTATAATCGTAAGATATTTGAGCATATACACAAAATTCGCGCCGACTTGGACGAGGCCAGGACGCTATGGCCTCTTACTCGCGTAAAAAATGACATACCGTCTTCTTGTTTCACTATCTCTTTTTTCCACGCGACGGTTTGTAGCAGCTTAGGACCTTTCACTCACACACTTCGTAGGTCTATTGAGCGTAGCGAAAAAATCCTAGGTCTGTGACTAAACCACTGTATCGGAATCTAAAGTTCTAAATATTTTATGACATTTTTGTGACAACACTTGTACTTTAACAAGAAGTTCATTGCAAAGAGTCCCTCCATTTCCATGATTTCGACCAACCGCTGCCCCTCTGGTTCCGCTGTCTATATCTAAATGGCCCCACTACCAACTCATCGCCATTCCGTGTGCCCAACTTAGCGTTGAAGTCCCCCATAACAACGGTGAAGTATGTTTCGGAGGAATGTATGGCTTCAGATATCTACTCATACATAGTCTCTCTTATTCGTAGTCTACTTCATCGTCTGAGCGTGTCGAGGTCGGTGCGTGAACCTGTATGACCTTCAGCGAATAACGTTTGGTGATTCTGAGTATAAGGTACACTTTCGACTTTTAGAACAGTAACAAGGGACTTCCGGTCGAGAAGTAGACTCTTAATGCATATCAATATTATGAGTAATTTGCTTTTAAAATTTTATTTCGCGACTGTATCCAAAAACCCGGTTGATAAAAAAATTGGCTATGTATTTTTTTAGAGATAAGATCGGCCTAGTGCGCGTTGCAGTGTAGTGTTCCGTAACAGGACAGAATGTACATTAAAATTTTCAGTTTTACATACAGTTCGAGATCCTTAGCGTGAGACTGACCCGCGCTTGGCCGTTTTTCATCATTTGTATTTTAGCCATACCAAGCTTAACGCTAGTATTTATTACCGTTTCTACGATAAATCAAACACCAAATATAATTTATGGGTTTAGGGTTCCGTACCAGAAAACGGGACCCTATTACTGGGCCTCTGGCATGTGTAGTTGTTTTTGATATGTTCGTTACTCAATCCGCTTCTGATACCTAAAATATCTCTATATATATCGATACAAGCTTAATTTATCCTGATATTTAGTTAAAGCTAGTAAAAATAGAAAACCTGAACTACTATTCACGAAGCCGAGAACTCTTTAGTTACGTGTCAGTAGAAGATAAGTACAATTCCGAGGACGCACGGATTAGTCGGTAATACGGGGTTCCTCGTCTGCGCAGGCTTAACGTGTAGTCTGAGAGCTATGGGCTATCTTGACTAGGGTATCAAAAAGGGCTTCATTAGTAATTGCATTCAATCAACAAAGAAAATGTGGTTGCAATATGTTTCTAGTGGTAAGAATGATTTGATCATTTATTAATTATCCAGCAAAGTTTTCTTTCTAAAGTAAGCTAAGTAAGATCAGTATGCCATAGGGCCGGCCAGTCAGGAAATAAAACAAATTGTCAACAATTGTTAACACTTCTTGCGAAAGTTACGTGTCACCCAACCGATCAGCAAAGTTAAGCAACGTCCGCCGCGGTCATCGCTTTTTCGCGATCGCGAGTTTAATGGGTGACCGCTAGTGACTTTACTACTGAGCGCTTCCGTGCTTCGGAGGGCACGTTAAACCGTCGTTCCCTTTTGTCGTCTTAGGATGGCAGTCGTTATAGCATGATGGTAGGGCATTTTGCGAATGCCTGCCTGGCTAGCTACCTCCGTCAAGTAGAAAATCTGTCGCCAAGCACCTAACGGAGTGTTCCGGCAGCTGTCCTTGAGGGCCAGTAATTCTAGGTTAGTCTGAACAACATCATCACTTACCATCAGGTGAGATAGTGGTCAAAGGCTAACGTGCTAAAAAAGGTGAAGTCGCGACAAATAAAAAACAGTACAGTAATTTCTTACGAAATATGTGCTGACAGCTCTTCGTGTATAATTTAACCCGTAGATTACCGCCGCTGGGATATAAATCAGGAGCCGAATTTGTTGAATGCTAATATACGTCTTACGGAAGTCATGGTTATTTTTAGTAATAAAAAGAAACATGTTTTTGCGTGATCTTAAAGGTGTTATGCGGAACCTTGGCAGTATAGTTTTAATACTTAGAATACGGTTCTGTATTTTGAAATTTAATATTACTTACATAGAGTCTTGCTCTCTCTTTAGTTAAATAAAAACATACTGAGAATTGAGGACGTATACAGGGTTATTGGTAAAATGCTAACAACCTCTTAGGGTTGACTTCTGCTAGTCCTAAGAAACATTTTAAAATGATTATTATTTGTTTTGAAATGTTTAAATTTTTTTTTAATTATTTTTCCATTTTTGTGTGTCTTAATTAGATTTTTTTACTGAATAAGCCAGAGGACCACCTGATGTCAAAACTCTCTTGTGCCTGTAGTGTATTATTTCGTATTTTTTATTACTTTGCTCGATGTAAATATTCAAAACTCTATTTAAAGAGACCACGGTGCGGTCCAATGTTGCCACGGCGGGCGCTCTTGGCTCGGAGTAGGCGGATATACAAAAATTAAAACTTTCAAATCAAAAAATTAAATCATCTCAATATGTTTTTAGGACTAGCAAGAACAATAACTAGCTAGAAGTCAACCCTAAGAGGTTGTTAACATTTTAATAATAACCCTGTATATCTTAATATGATTTTCAAGCACTATGATGTGCTAAGCGAACATCACATTTACAAAATTTTACACTACAAAATTTCTCAACTTGCTTGGGTAAGTAGAAAACAAAAGTAGAAAATCTGTCACCAAGCACCTAACGATGTGTTACGGCAGCTGTCCTTGAGCGCCAGTAATTCAAGGCTAGCCTAAAACAACATCTTCGACCACAATATTACTTACCATCAGGTGATATAGTGGTCAAATGCTAACCCATAAGGTATAAAGAAAAAAAAGAGACTAAGCCGATTTTAGTGGATATTAATAGGGTGCCTAAAATCTGGGGACTCGGATTCGATTCCCACTAGAGCTGAGAAAATTTGTTATTTGGTTAATTAACCCCCAACCCCAGAATACCTTCCTGGTGCATTTCCAATTATGCTATGGAAGCGGGTGCTGGACAGTTGATTTATTCCACCCGTTTACACGTACACACCGAATGCACGTTTTTTGTATAAGAAATAACATACTAAGTATATTAGTAGCATTTTTATTTAAATAACTAGCTGTGCCTCGCGGTTTCACTCGCGTAGACATTGATGAAAAGTTATGATGATTACATAAAGTATTACATGTGGCAATTCAGGACCTAAACTATTTACATTTCAAGTTTCACCCAAATCAGTTCAGCCGCTCTGCTTACTCACAAAATTTTGCATTTAGAATACTAGTGTGACACAAAACAATTGTAGATAGTACTTACTTATAACAATAAGTATGGAAGTATGGATATTAGCGATTGTGATTACTTATTAAAAGATAGACTAATATACCTTAGGTACCAATCAAACAAAACCAGTGTCAAATAGTCTGATATATAGTAACTTTAAGACTTTCGCGACTTAAACACATAGTTATAAGTTATTAACTAAGTATCATCAAAAATAATCTTGCTACTTTCTTTTGGCGTGAGAGCAGCCTGATTTTATTATGTCCATGGTCCATAATATTCTGTTATATTGTATTGTATATACTCAACATCTCTTTCGCGGAACTTTTGCCACAATAGCGTGGTGTTCAAGCAGCCTGCCAAGCTTTCTTATTCTTATTCTAATTGGGGGCGATATGTCCTGCACTGACGTCCCGCTTGGGGTGTATTGTGCATTTCCCCCGCCAGCTTTTACCCAAGCCATCCTAACTCCTTAACGTAGCGGAGAAGGACTCTGGGTCGCTGGCATAACTGCTCCAGTGACGTTTGTGGTGGTGGAAAGGATTTCGATGGTGAGAATGGCTCACATAGACCCGTTTCAACTTTTATTTGTTCCATGGCTTCACAGTGCAATAGGACGTGCTCCACGGTCTCTTCTTCACGCATACAGCCTCTACATAGAGGACTGTCTGTTGCTCCCGTTTTGTGCAGAAAGTAGTTCAGGTTGCAGTGACCCGTAAAGAGGCCTATAACAAGGCGCAATTCATCCCGCTGTAGCTTTAGCAGGTTATTTGTCAGCTTCTTGTTTAGAGTTGGAAACATGGCCTTAGCATGTTAACAGTCTTCTAACTTATCCCACAGGTTTTGTTGTTCTCTCTCGGTGTGACGACGCAATAGTTCTCGTATTTCCATTACTGATGGTTTGCAAAGGCTCTTTGCGTCATCACATACCTGTTTTTTTGCCCCGTCTTTGGCCAGAGTATCTGCCATGGTGTTACCCGGGCACATGTTATGTCCCTTCGTCCATGTTATTATTACTTTATAGTTGTTTGATAATTTTTGTAGGGCAGCATGGCACTCAGCAATAACTCTAGACCTGGTTACTGGTTTTCTGAGTGCATATATTACTGCCGCACTATCCGTAGTGAAAAGTAGGCCTGCCAAGCTTATCAGTATATTTTATACGAGTCAAATTGTATAAAAATGAGTTGAGGCCTATTTATTGTTATATGTTTACCCACTAAAATTATCACTGTACCAAACCATAGTGTATGTTGTTAGTGTATGTATATACTACGTATTTTCACATACTAAAATTTAATTTTGTATAGATTATCCGATGTATATATCATCCATCATATATTTCAGTCCTCGCTCGTACGGCAACGAGTAAACATATTACAACTCGCGCTTTTGTTAAAGTATATTTTTCTCGCACCTACCTCCGAAATGGCAAAGTGTAACACCTGTGATAAAACAATTACGAAAAAGTCTACTATTTTGGAGTGCAGCCGTTGTGAAAAAACTGTTCACGCCTCAAATTTGTGCACGGGGCTTAGTAATAAACAGCTGGCTGCACTGAAGGCCACGGAAAACTTGGAATGGACCTGCAACGATTGCAACCAAAATTCTTCTAGAAGAAAATCCTTTGTGACGCTGGGGGCCCTGGACGATGAAGAGGAAGATGAAGAGATTAATGCGACATATTCGGCTATTGGGATCAAAAAATTACTCGGGGATATAAGAAAGGAGGTAAACAAAATAGTAGCGGAGGAACTCCATGCAATTTCGAAAGCCGTACAATTCTGCAGTGAAAAGGTTGACGAGCTCACTGAAACTGTTGGAGCCCTCACGTCTAAAATGAAGGACATGGAGAGAAAACAGATGCATCATGAAAACAACAACAGAAACCTGGAGCTAAAAATGCAAGCACTAGAACAACACGTACGCATTCTGGACCAGCAATTACTGTCTAGCCATGTCGAAATCACTGGCATACCGGAGTCTAGTGATGAGGAGCTGCCTCGATTGGTTAAAGATGTTGTGGAAAAGCTGAATGTGCCGAGAGAGGAAGTAGTAACAGTGAAAAGGCTGCAAGCGCGCATAACTGGAGCTGGACCAGTACTCGTGAAGTTACGTACTGAACCTTCCCGTAATCTCTTGCTCTCAGCAGCCCGCACCGAGGTCATCAGAGCAAAGAGTTTGATGCCTAATCTAGCTGGACCCGCGGCGGATGAAAAAGTTACTGTTCGGGAATCCCTAACTCCATACAACAAGCATCTACTTTGGCAGGCGAAGCAAGACCTGAAAGGAGCCTTTAAGTTTGTGTGGTTCAAGGAAGGGTGTGTGCTAGTGCGTAAAAACGAAAACGCCAAGGTATTTAGAATTAGATCTAAGAGCGATATTGAAGTGCTAAAATTATAAAACTTAAGGTTTAGTTTTTGTATTAATTTGCGAAGTTTAACTTCTGATTTATCTAAATTGCATTAAACAATGGATGATATATTTAATAATGTTAATGAACTATTTGACTGTGTAAATTTAAGTAGTTACTTAGCTACAGTACCTAAAAACCCAAATAACTTAACCGTGTTGCATGTAAATATCCGCTCCATAATTAAAAACTTTTGGAAGGTAGAACAATTACTGAGTAATTCACGAGATATAGCTGCATTAATTGTAACCGAAGTGAACATATCCAGTTCTATACAGTCCTTATTCAACATTCAAGGTTACACTATGTACACAAAACTAAGAATCAATCGTAAAGGGGGGGGAATAATATTATACGTAAAAAATAAATATAAATTTACCGTTTCTAAAACTACAACTCATCATTTCGAATGTATTTCGGGTAAACTATGCGCACAATCATATTCACTTATTGTATGTGGTGTTTACAGACCACCCGACACTGACAAAAAATCATTCGTGGAAGAACTGGATAAAACGCTGGATAGGTTCACTAACATAGACTGTGTACTATTAGGCGACATCAACATCGATCTAAAAAAGGAGTCATCCTTAAAAAGATCATACTCAAATGTATTGCACGGGCACGGTCTATTATGGGGAATCACAGATTTCACTAGAATAGAAAAACAGAAAAATATTGTAACTAAATCGTGTATAGACCACATATTTGTGCGATCCCGCATGAGAGACGTGCACACCGCAGCACTAAGCACTGTACTGGCCGATCACAGACTGACTGCAGTCACATTAGCGGGGGTTTCGAATATACAGAGTGCTCCAGTATACATAAATCGATATGATAATGCTAAACTAAATTATCTTCTAGATGAAATAGATTGGCAACCTACGCAGGATATGAGGAGTCCAAATAAAATATATAATTATATCAAAGACAACGTAAGCTACTGCTATAAGCAATCACAATATAGATATAAACAGAGAGATAATTCGAAACGTAATATTCTCGGGTGGGTTAACACTAAAATTACCAATTTATGCAGGAAGCGTGATGAACTTTTTAGTAAGTGGATAAAGGATACCAGCAATAAAGAAGTAAGATTAGAATATAATAAAATCAGAAACATAAGCAATAAGCAAGTACACAGATTTAGAAATAAATATTATAAGGACGAGATAAATAAGCATAGAGGAAATACGAAAATATTATGGAAACTTATAAACACAATGGCAGGTCGAATAAATAAATCGATTGATAGTATCGTTCAGCAAGCATTTAGTCCGGAAAAAGATAAGTATATAGCTGATACCTTTGCTAATGGGTTTCAAAATAACACCATGTCCATCTTACCAACTTGTAGGAGAAAATTACTTCTAGAAAGCCAGTACGAAAAACTAGAAAATAAGTCTATGTTCTTTAGACCAGCGACATCATCAAAGGTGTACAAAATCCTACGAAACATCAATACTGACAAAGCTCCAGGAGCGGATGGTATACGAGCTGTAGATATAAAAAAACTATCGGACAGAATAGTAGGAGTCATTGCGCGGTTAATTAACGCTTGTGTTGCCACTGGTACATACCCAAAACCACTGAAGTCGGGTATTGTAAGACCCATTCACAAAAGTGGTAGTACTAGTGACTACAATAATTATAGACCTATCACAATACTCCCTGTTATCGATAAAATTATAGAGAAGTATATTTGCGAGTCGATACAGGATTTTTATCAGTCAAATGCCATTTTATCTTCTAACCAGTATGGATTTCAGCAAAAGAAGAGCACAACACAGCTGTTATCGCGATTTACTGATGACATAAATGCATACTTAAATGACAAAAAACATGTTTTGGTAGTGTTTATTGATTATAGTAAGGCATTTGACACGCTTAGACATAATACACTAATTAGGAAATTAGAGAATAGCGGTGTAAGAGGAAACCTTCTAGATTGGTGTAGGGATTACCTTAACGAACGTAGTTATCAAGTAAAAGTAGGCTCAGCGTTTAGTGATACCATTCAAGTCTCTGAAGGTACAGCACAGGGCTCGGTGTTAGGCCCACTGCACTACTTGGCTTATGTCAACGACCTTAACAACACAATTAAGCACTGTAAGGTGTATCAGTTTGCTGATGACACGTGTCTGATAGCTGCTGATAGAGATATATCGAAGGCTCAAACACATATACAAACCGATTTTACCGCGATTTGCCAGTGGTCTCACGATGCAGGTTTAGTCCTACATTCAGGCAAAACAAAACTACTACATATTCATTCGAGCTATATGCCTTGCTCGAGTAAGGCTAAAGTAGTAGCACATAGTCATGACTGCCTTCATACATCGTTGAATTACCCAAGACAGTGCACCAATAATTGCCAACAGTTGCAACAAGTGACGGAACAAACTTACCTGGGTCTCGTCATTGATGATAGGTTTAATTGGTCCAAACAAATCAATAAGGTATGTGATAGGCTGCGAGCACTATTGGCCAACTTCCGAATAATAAAAAACCGCGTGCCGTTCTCAGTATTATTGACTATGTATAAAGCACTAGCTGAAAGCATTGTTTCCTATGGCTTGAGCAGCTACGGTCGAACATTTAAGACATACTTAGATCAAATTTATAATCTTCAGTACCGAATACTTAAGTTAATAGTACCGTTTAAAATTAAAGAGATATATAAAAATGATCCGCTTGGAATTTTCAAATATTGTGAAGTACTGCCTATTCAAACAAAAACAAAATATCTTATGTTATGCGAACAATATTTTAGAACAGAAATACAGCATAATATAACATTTTCAGTAACTACTAGAAATATGTCAAGAAAAAAACTAGTTATTCCTAAGCATACAAACTTTTATGGGAAGCGTACTTCAGAATATATGATCCCATATTTTATCAATAATTTACCAATAGAAACCCGTGAGAAGTTAACGCCGCGTAATTTAAAAAAAGTTTTAATGTGTTACTTTTTAAACAAAACAACTTAATGGAGCACTCTGTGTATAACCTACCTGAGCGACCGGTCCGCAGCGGTGCAGGGCCGCTGCCTTTGTCTTGGTTCTCGGAACTGCAACTATGATTGTAGTGACGCACCGTACCTACCTATGTGTGTGTCGTTATGCAGAATTGTACGACGACGATGAGTGTTATCGCGCTCCTAGCGTGCCGTGCGATTGCGCATGGAGTGTGAAGTAAATTTTGTTATTTTAATATTGTTAGGTTTGCAATAACGCCTGCTATGCGGATTATTTGTGATTTTGTAATTTTGTTATTTGTTTTTTAGAGTGGAGGACGTAGCAACTAGACAAACCTCTGCGAGGTTTTTTGTTGCTAGCAATAATGAATTATGTACTGTAATATGTTCTAAATAAATAAATAAATAAAAAATAAAAATTTGAACCTAATTAATATATTTTTTTCGAACCAAACGATCCGATAACAACTTGATCAATTACTATGAGGATTGCGATAAGTAATTGATTATATTGTAGTATTGATTATATTGTAGTAATTGATATGAACAGAGATAATGTATTTTGTTAAATATTAGAGAAAATATTATTTAAAAAAATTCTACTTACGCTCGCCTGATTTAACGTTTTAACGGTTTTTTTTATTCAATACTTTCTCTAATATTTGACAAAATACAATATCTCTATTCATATCAATAATATATCACAATCCTCAGATCCTCAGTCATCCTCTCGACCGGTTTCGGGACTTTCAGAGTCGTTTTATCATGGAGTACGTGCGCTCCCGACCGCATCTGAGCATGCATTGATAGTATAGTATTTTGTTCATAGAAAACCTTTTCATTCACTTGAACCTTTAAAATTGTGGCTGACATACATATCGAAATTATTACAGAAACCGCACAAAAAAATCAGCAAAATCAAATATAACATAACCGAGTATTATATGATATTCCGAGTATATTATAATCGAGTATATATGCTTGACATTTTACAACAAAAACAAGTTCGATTGTAAATTTCAAGCAAAAGAAGTTCCGATTAAATCTTCCAACATACAAAAACGCGTGGTATATGTTGAAAAGGGTTCCCTTTTATAGAAAATATTTCATCAGCTATGTGAAGGAGCCGCAATATAAATAGATACAGACCCTTCAAGGTTCTTGATCGGCAGTTCCTGAAGGGTAATCGCTCGGCAACGCTTCAGATTTATTACAAACGAATAGACGCACTGACCGAAAATGATTTAAAGATAATAAATTATTATGACGCATATTATTCTCTGAGAGCACAGATTAATAATAAATTGTTATTTTACTATACATTTCCAAGTTGATACTTTGAAGTTGACTATTTAATTACCTATTTTAAAAAAACACAGAATAATCATAGCGTTTTCAATTGCAATAATGTTAAGAGTATCAACTTGGAAATGTTTAGTAAAATAAATTATTATTATTATTAATCTGTGCTCTCTGCGAATAATATATGTGAGGTTATCTCGTGATAAGTTTGACATTTTAAGTCAATTCTCAAATAGTAATCAATCAATTTGTAAATGTAGTAGATATTTAAATAACGTCATTAAATAACCATTGGATGTTATATATTAATATTAAAATTAAGTTGGTATACTATTACTCAAACTACCCACCCTAAAATAAGTTTTGGGTAGAAAACTATATCACCTACGTCTATTAAAAAAAACAATCGTGATTTGGAATGCGTGCGGTGCCGCTGTTGGTGCGCTAACAACAAACTAATTATTTTTACCTATCGTATATATAAAAAATATGTTTTTTATATATTTAGTTGGTCTAACGGGTTTTATTATTTGTGGTTAAATACAGTGACACACAAGGCAATGATATGTACAGAACTTCAGTTTTTGAGATATCTTACAAAAGCGTGCATTCCAAGCCATATATGAAATGGATCCTAGGGAATCTCTGAGGGATCTATTTAAAGTTTTTTTTTTGCAGATAGGTAAGCCTTTGACCACTATCTCACCTGGTAGTAAGTGATGATGTGGTCGAAGGTATTAACAGACTTAACCTAGAATTACTGGCTCTTAAAGACAGCAGCCGGAAAACACTGTTAGGTGTTTGGCGACAAATTTTCTACTTGAGGGTGGTAGCTAGCCAGACGGGCATTCGCAAATTGCCCTACCACCATGCAAAAAAATTACGCACTTTGTAACACTTATGTGGACAAAGTACAGATAATTAAAGACCTTGGTAGTAAACTTGATAGTAAATTAACCTTAGACATTCATGTTTTGAATATTATATCTCGTGGATTTAAATTATTTAATTGTGTCATTAGATCTTCTAGTAATTTTAAAAACGAATCAACATATCAGCTGTTATATAAATCCATAGTTCGATCACAACTAGAGTATGCTGTATCTGTTTGGAATCCATATTACAACTGTTACAGTAACAACATTGAAAGAGTTCAAAAGAAATTTCTGCGCTGCGTTTCTTATGAATGTGATCACAGAATTATGCCCTATGAAGAATTACTAAAAAATATAAGTTATTAAGTTTAAAGTCTAGAAGGAAACAACTAGATGTAATGTTATTGCGTGATATTTGTAATAATCGATACGACTGTTCTGAATTAGTTAATAAGCATAGCTATCATGTACCCATTAGGGCCCTTTCACGTAATCATAAAAAAATATTTGCAACATAATTTTGTCGTTCTAATGCTGGCAAACGATCTCCCTTGTACCGTATGGCAAAATCTTATAATGAACATTTTAATTCTATAGATATATTTCATGAGAAAGTGGGATGTTTTAAAAAGTCAGTGTTTGGGCTGCTAAATGAAGTATAACAGGATACGTTGATCTTCTAGGTTAGCCTGAACAACATCTTCGACCGCATCATCACTTACCATCAGGTGAGATAGTGGTCGAAAGCTAACCTATCAGGCATAAAAAAAAAACTTGTCATCTTAGTTTCTCCTTAAGCAGCTGATACCGTTTTGTAATTCAGCCGTTCAAAATTTTCCTTTCTATTTATATTATTTTAGTGAAGCATAAGCAACTTAACAAACAATTTGTTAAATATATAATGTATTATTCTTCATTCTCAGCACGTGAATATATGAAAATGTAAACTTGTGGTCAACGTCGTTGGTATCGCAATTAGTTATATGTTTTGTCTTTAAACTTTTTTGTACTTTTCTTATTGTGTGTACTGTCTGTTGATCCTAGAAAAAAAAAAATGTTTTTTCTTCAAAATTATATGGACACGTCGTATTGTATGGGAATTATTCTTTTAAAATTAAGGGAAGAAATAATAGTTATTTATGCAACTGTTGTATAATAAGGGGAATTGTAACACAAATGTGTGTTGGTGATAATAGTATATATCACATGAGTGTTTTAATACCTAATTATGCACAGTTGTATACAAGACGTTATCTAAACCCATGATATGAATCTTCTATAAAAGTTCTGAAACCAAAGGGGATGTGGCCAGCCCATTGCCACTTCAACTAGTAAATTATGAGCGCAAGGTCTGTGACTTAGGTTCAAAATTTTGTTCGATTGGGATTGGTGTACAGTGTTGTAAGAACTCTATGTATATATTAATGGAAAGTTTAATTGCTGAATATCTAATACAAATAAACTGTGTATAGGTCATAATAGACTTATTTCTTGCAATAATTATTTACATTTTGGATGGTACAATTATTTTAAATGCTCTTGAATAAAAAATAATACAATAATAATATTTAAGATGAGAAGGGGTGAAGATTTGAATCTTTCTGATAATTCTTGAAAAAATACTAAAAGCGCATCTTCAGAAAATTATGTACTACTTTTTGATAATTTCCAATTCATGAAATCTTGGTACGCCTTTTCATATTGTTTTCTTGACTCATTTGGTAATAATTGGTTAGAAATGTCCTTTGCTGCATTAGAAATATCTGGTGGTGTGTTATCAAAGTTTATAACACTCATTTTTGTGAACAACAAACAAATACATTTTTGCAATATTTATACCCAGGATTGCCATAACTTCTAGGAACCAATATGGGATGTGTTTTCTTCCGATGACCAAAGATCAACAAATCGTCGCTTAGCAAATAATACCACTCAAGTCATTTTGTCTTGTTTTAGAGGAGAGTGCAACAACTGTATCATGCGGAATAAGGGTTCAGTACTAATAAATGATGAGCGATCCTTAAGCGGCTAACAATATATGATTTTATGTATTGTAACCGATTGGTTGGTTCTATGTGCAAACTGAAGATCTGGCCAATGATATTAAAATGTCGATACCGCCGCCAAAATTCGACTTGAGCGGTGTTGTTTGCTAAGTGACGAAATTCAACGCTGACACGCGACTTTTCAACTAAACCGCACATACGAGTCACGCGTTTGTGCATAGTGAGAGACAAACTACGTGTTTTCAGATACCCTCTGCTCTCAACCGTAGTGGCTATAACAAGTAGTAATTTTTATTAGACATATTACATGTGTCGAATTTTTTACTTAAATTTACAACAAATAACTTAGTTACTTTTTTACCTCAGTCATATTTTGAACTTTATTTTACTTTTGCAATGACTTCTTTTTCATTATTCTATATAGCCTTAGCTTAGCGTTCAGCGAGAACTGATTATGTGTACGGACTTTATGCTGAGTTTTTCTCCTTTTGCCCACATTATTTATTTATTTGAAATGATCTTTTCTTTTACGTTTGTGTTAGGAAATATTTTTAAGTTGTCTATTTTGTTCTTGAGTATTGTTTGCTATTGCTGTTTAATTTTTTGTATTTTCTGTGTGCAAAAAACTAATTTTGATTTTTATTTGATTTGATTTGAATGAGTGTGTGAGGCGAGCGGCGGGTATTTTGTCGAAATACGGGACATGTCCGGTACTTGTCCCATATATACGGGACGTAGGCAACCCTACTTATATCGAACAAAAATGGCGGGAATTCGAATAACAGTTCTTTTTTAAGGTTCCGTACCCAAAGGTTAATATCGGGACCCTATTACATAGACTTCGCTGTCCGTCCGTCTGTCACCAGGTTGTATCTCAAGAACGTTGATAGCTAGACAGTTGAAATTTTCACAGATGATGTATTTCTACTGCCGCTATAACAACAAATACTAAAAATAATTAAAAAAAATATTTAAGGGGGGGTCCCATACAACAAACTTGTTTTTTTACCGTTTCTTGCTCGATACTAATAACGGTGACAGGTAGACGCTTTCACTATTCACAGTATATTTAGTTACGGAACCCTACTCGCACTTGGCCGGTTTTTAAACGGCGCGGGCGCCATGGTAGTGAAAGCCACGCGCCTGACAAAGTTCTTTTTTTTTTAAAGTTGCGTTATTGTGTTGAGTACAACATTATAACACTCGTTTGATTGATATTATGGGTACTATGACAAAGGAGTTTTAATGTTGCCAATAAGCTAGCTGTTTCAGAAACTTTTATAGAGGATTTATAGCATGGGTGTAGATCTGAGTGCCAGAATACACAGATATATGCTTGGTGACGATTTTGTTAAGTTTAAGGTGGTAGCTTTTCTCAGCTAAGCGAACGATTGCAAAATGCCCTAACACCGAGCAGTAAAGGTGAAGCCTTTAAAAGCCCGCAGTGGGATTGAAACCATAGACCCCATCTATGCAACTCATGGGTATTGCCACTGCACCGTAACAGTGTTGCTATTGGATATTAAGCACCATAAGATATCATACCCATGACAAATACCTAAAATGTTTTAATTGAATGCAATGTTATCGCTCGATGCCAAATTTTTATATACGCTGTGTAAATAGTTATAATCAATGTTCTATATCACATAAAACGGTTAAATAATGAATTAGAATTATTTATTATTAAGATTTCTAAAATAATTTTAATATGTCAAATTATATAATATTTATAAATCCATGATCGATTGGTCTGTAGGAAATTATTTCACTGAATAGTAAGCCTCGGCGAGCAGCAGCGATTTAAGTTTTTACACGACTGCCCAAAAAAGGATTGTTATGTTTTCAGGGTTCATGTATGTATGTTTGTGAGTTTCTTTATTCCACCATAACATCTAAACAGCTTAACCGATTTTAATGTATGCGATATCGTTAGATTCGTCTTAACAGCGCAAGTGACACTAGATATATAAAAAGAAAAAAAGCAAAAGGGCAGATTTTAGACGTATTGTGAGAGTTTTTTTTCTTCTTTCAAACCCATCGATTGGGGTATCTAAATGAAAGACATTAAAAACGATTCTAACAATATATACAACTTGCAGTTTAAATTTCAATGGAACAATAAAACAATAAAAGAAAAAAAAATATTTGCAGTCGGGTTTTTTACTATTTTTAACACCTAGGTATAGGTTTATATAGGTGCTTGTTTGATTAACGTGCTTACAGTAATTGCGTCTTTAATGTTTTTGGGAAGTTTTTCATAAGTTTACACCCACAAAGTCTAAAATTTGTCTGGTATGATATTCTTTTTGAGATACACGGCACATATCTGCAAAAGCGAAGCCACTCCATGTATCAGCCATCTTATCACGTATCTCTGAAACGGAACCACGCCATTTGGCGTTGTATCTTGTTTCATTTAAACGTTTACTCTGATGCAAAATGTTGTTGAACTGACACTTGACTAGTTTCTTAACTATCGTATTGGACTGGGTGGTACAAAGACTTTGAATCTGAGGATTATAGGACAGTGCCTAGTCCGGTGCTAATAAGTGCCAGGATTTCTGGAATAATTATCATCAAATATTATATCTATACATACATACTACCAGCAATTCTAGGTTAGCCTGAACAACATCTTCGACCACATCATCACTTACCATCAGGTGAGATAGTGGAGGCTAACATATAAAGCATAAAAAAAAACATACATACATAAAAGCATGCCTCACTAAGATCCTTACATATCTCTTTCGCTTCATCTACACTCATCAATCCTTTCTTTTTTTTATTGCCTATATCTAAGCCTTTGACCACAATCTCACTGGATGGTATGTGATGGTGTGGTCGAAGGTGTTAGCAGGCTTAACCTAGAATTACGGGCTCTCAAGGACAGCTTGGCGACAGATTTTCTACTTGAGAGTGGTCGCTAGCTAGGCGGGCAATAGCAAAATGCCCTTCAACCATGCGGTGAAACTCAAGCTTGCGGCGGGATTCGAACCATGGACCTGCTACGCGGCAGTCCATAGCCAATGCCACTGAGCCATCACTGCTTCTAAGGCAAATCCCCTTAATAGGGGAGGCTGTATTCAGCAGTGGATAATCCGGCTGATACAGTACAGTATAAAAATTAATATTATACACACATTACCGATCTTTTCTTCTGATATTTCTCATATCTTAGTGTTACATTAATTACTTGTAACCAAAACATATTATCTGAGACAGTTTTTTCCCAAAATTATAACGAGGTACTGCCGAGCTCAGAAATCAATTTCAACAACGTAATCTCGCTAACGAGCACAAATCCTATGCGTCTCGATAAAATCACAACCTCAAAATTCCTTATAGAGCAAATATTCGGTTACTAGGTACAATGGAATTAATACACTACTACACGCGTCAATCATTGTGTCGCAAGAAGGAAGCTATGTGTTGAAATTTGAAAAAAAAAAAAAAAAAAAATTTTGGTTAAACTGACCTTTTTTTGAGACGGGGGGGAAATCTTGACAGATACCTGGGTGCTATGGGGAGCATGCCGGGTTATGTGGGGCTTTCACCCACTAAAACTCACTCGGTGGTCTTCCTCTGTGACTAGCTAACGGAGGGCCCCGGGTTCTCCTGAGGAACGCACCGGAACCATCCTGTCACATTGTCCATAGGCTCATCTCTTAGGTATTACATTTGTCTTCTGGAGCCATGTAAAATTGTGTAACATCACTTGCCACACAGTGACGCAATCTTCTTCGAGCTCGTTGGTGGGATCATAAGAGCCTCATCCCCTTTAATCCCCAAACTCTAAGTCCCCTTTTAGTCGGCTCTGACGACAGGCAGGGGTGACCGTAGCCGTATTCTTTGTAACCCGGGCCTACAGGGTTGTGGCTAATCTGACCTAACCTAACCTGACTCTGTGGCAAATCTCGACTCTGATTTGTTTGTTTATCGTAGAGAAATTTAAAAAGCCTTTCTCTCTAAAATACTTTTTAATTACAAGCTTTTAGTTCTTGTTAATAAAATGAACAAAAAGTAAAACTTCGAGACGATTCAAATAAGCCCAAACTCGCTGAGGTTGTATCGTTTCATTGCGTAGTTCCTTTGGCCATCTTCCTGCTCCATCATCAGATAAGCACCATATCATAACATTGCATTGTCACGTGATTTACACATGTATGCAAAATTTCAGCTCAATCGGTAACCGGAAAGTGGATCAAATGTCATTTGCAAGATTTGATGACAAACAGCGGGAATAAATAAAAGGTTGTAAAAATAAAACGAACCCATATTATTTAGCGTGTCAGAATATGGTACTTTCCAATAAAATAATTTTATTTCTGAATTTGAGTTTTTTTTTTTTTTTTTTTATGTCTTATTGTGATGGAACAAGCGCGAGGCCCACCTGATGTTAAGCGGTATCCTCTGCCTATAACAGATGCACTTCATCACATGTGATGAACTGCACTGCGCCCATCACCTTGAGACATACCTGTTAAGTCTCATTTTGCCTGTTATTTCACTGGCTCTCAAGGACTGCTGCCGGAACACACCGTTAGGTGCTTGGCGACAGATTTTCTACTTGAGGGTGGTCGCTAGCCAGGCGGGCACTCGCAAAATGCCCTTCCACCATGCGGTGAAGCTCAAGCTCTGGGCGGGATTCGAACCATGGACCTGCTGCGCGGCAGTCCATAGCCAATGCCACTGAGCCATCACTGCTTCAAAAATCAGTCGCAGAGTTATTAAACTATAATCAAACTCAAAGCCTGCCAATTGAGAATTGGAGTAACGCATCTAGGATTTTATACCAACATTAATTACTTGTACTGATATGTATTGGCCTAATTTATTTTTTTATTTTTTATAGTTTAGCCTTTGACCACTATCTCACCTGATGGTAAGTGACGATGTGGTCGAAGATGTTGTCCCGGCTAACCTAGAATTACTGGCTGTCAAGGACAGCTTCCGGAACACACCGTTAGGTGCTTGGCGACAGATTTTCTACTTGAGGGTGGTAGCTGGCGAAGCGGGCATTTGCAAAATGCCCTACCACCATACTGTAACGACTGCAATCCTTACACAACAACTGGGACCGACGGCTTAACGTGCCCTCCGAAGCACGGAAACACTCAGTAGTAATGTCACTAGTGGTTACCCATCTAAATCATGACCGCGGCGCTTAACTTTGCTGATCGGTTCAGAACGGCTAAGCAAACTTCGCTACGAGAGCTCCGTTTAATATTCATTGTAACAGCCCGTAAAGGAAAAAGAAAGTTTGTTGGTTTTGATCATAATGTAGCTTCCTAACACTATAAGTCAGCTTTTTCAGTAGGTATTTGTTGGTTTTAAGGAAGATATGGTACGTAATATATTGCAAATTTTAGTGACTATATAGTTTAGTTTTTGAGGTAGACCCCGTTATAAAAATAGTCTAAAATTTGCAACTTTGAAAATCCCCGTTAAAGTAATTTTGTACATAAAATTTTACACAACAAGTTCTTGATGATAACATCCCAGACGACAGGATGAAAAATATTAAAAAATACGGAACCACTTCAACACTGAAAAGTGTGAAATAACTCGTGGAAGTCAGAACTGCTGATGCTGAATAAAAACACCGATTTCACATTAGCACGGTTCGACCCTTGGCATCCGCGTGGACGATTTCCTCTAATTATGAATGAAATTCTATTGTTCTCATTATCTATGATGCGCATGGATTAATAGAGAACTAAGATGATAACAACAACACCTTTACTGGTATCTCTTAACGACAGCATCCTCATAGTTTCCTTAGTCGCCTTGCTCGACAGGTGTTTATGGATTCCTATAGCTATGTCTTTGTTTAAGTGGTACCTAGTAGAATGTTGCTTCTTCCGAGGCTACATTTTGTAATGACCATCATTTATTAAGAGCGCCCTTCGTAAGACATGCATAAATTGAGTAATGAATTCGATAGTAACACTCTACGGCTTTACTTCTAGGACTAACATATCAATTTCCTTTACGTTGGTCTTAATTTGCGCCAGACTTCCCTACAAAGTTTAAAGGTAAATTTAATATCGCAAGTTTAGTTCCAGTCGGTTATACTACTGCCTACACTATTGCTGTAGCAGGTGCCTGTTCAAATATTGTTTTATGAGTTACAGATTTGAACTGGATTTTACGTTGTTTAAGCTGTAAAAAGTTCGTAGAAGGTTAAGGGAAATATGGTTGTTTTGTGAGTTAAATTGTTATATAGCTTGTGAATATTTGCTTACTTGGTTGCTTGTTGGTTGGAGTTCAAAAATTAATTGATATTATGGTTTTGAATATGCTGCTTCTGTTTGAAGATATTGCTTGCAGGTAACAATGATCGTCCAGTGTTGGTAGTCTCTTTCCGTACTATATCAGCTTGATAGTCCATTGCTGAACACAGCATTAAGGGAGGATTTGCCATAATCCCTACGCTTGGCAGGCGTCTTGAACACCGCAGTTTTATATCATATCAGTTCCTCAGAAAGCTGCCCACCTTCCGGTATTTTACCTTAAGTCGCCTCTTACGACACCCACAGGTAGCCATGATGGGGTGTGACATTCTAGACCGGCATTTCGAGATTCAGTAGTTGCTTTGAAATGCTCGTAGCGGAGCTTGAACAGTCATTCTTTCCGATGCATGCATACACTAATGGATAAGTGATTGCTAGTGGCATTTCCTACTAAAAGTTTCCGTGCTACGTAAATCAGGTTAGGTAAGTCCCGGATGTTGTCTTAGGATGGCAGTTGAAACTGTTCGGGTGGCCTAAACACCCCGACATTTTGCAAGGTGGTAGGGCATTTTGCGAATCGCCTTCTATCTATCTATCTATTGCCCTCATGTAGAAAATCTGTTGGCAAGCACTTTACCGTGCGTTCTAGCAACTGTACTTGAGATTCAGTACTGTAGGCTTAACCTGTTTACCACCTTTGACCAAATCGTCAGTTACTATCAGGTAAGATCATGGTCAAAGTCTAGCGTACGAGAAAAAGAGTCCAGAGTTTTGTGCTGCATGTTTGATGCAGCTTTGGCGATGCTTTTCCATCTACTCCGATGGGTTGCTTTTCGATAGCACTAGGCAATACAGTTTTAAAAACAGAATGCATTAACAGGTATGTAAGAAGATCTTTATCTTACCTCGGGTATGGTGCAAGGGCATTTCACGAATGTTTCTTTAGCTATTGGAAGCTAGCTAAGGCTCAAATAGAAAATCTCTCGTCATGCACATATAATGCCAAACAATTTGGCAGTCGGAGCATATCGGCAGAATTGGCGAGAGATTAGCCCGCCTTCCTTCGGGAACACGTGCGTTCTGGTCTCTTGCCAGGGCTGTCCAGGGGAATTTTCGTAAGTCATCTCTACCGCCTCTGCACAGAGTGAATGACACACTGGCTCACACCGCAAAGCAGAAGGCTCCTGGGTTCACTTTGCGTCTAACTCGACTTTGGCTGACCAAGGAAACTCACCACCGACCATAGCATGATGTGATACCTCGATGCCAGATACAATTTTCTGGCCAAGTGCAGTACGTAAAGTACTTTTCTCCTTGGACTTTCATAAGTCAAGTGGGCCGGATGGTATCGCTCCGATAGTGCTGCGGACTTGTGCTCTAGAGTTGACACCGGTTCTAATGCGTCTTTTGATGATGTGATCGTTTCCTGTTTGTTTGAGCGCGAACGCAGTCATATATAGTTATTAAAATATGAACAAAATATTAAGATTCAATTCTCAATTCTCAATTGTTTATTGCAACATATGTAGCTACATGCAGGTCTTATTTAACATGTTTGTGTGTGTTATACATGAGTATGGCCGCCAAAAATTGTACATTCAAGAAAAAAAAAATGTCCTTGTCATTTTATATAACACCAGGTTTTTTTATATAGTAAATATGGTCGTTTTTAAATAGTTTCAGGTTCACTGTGTTATATTTATTATTATATTAATAGTTTAAATTCATTTTGAGTGCATTTAACAAGCTCAATTTTTTTTTTTGTAAATGCTTATTTTAGTTTCCATACGAGAGTCATGTGTCCCACTTAGTCATCTCACACTTTGAAGTCACAAAATTATGCACAAATCTATTGATACCTGTAAAATTTTGGTATTTCTAAATTATTCTGTAAACTTGTGGATACTTTTAACAAGTTCTAATAAAAATAACATAAAAAATATATATAAAACTTACTTTAAACAATAGTCACACTTTTTTTCACGAATGATACTTCACGCAAGTTACCATAAAATAACACCTTAAATAACTAGATATCCAAGCCACAAAAATATTTTTAAGTAATGGCAGCACCAATTCCATGTTGGCCAACCTTTAGAAAAAAAATCGCCATTTTGTTTCTGTCAAAGTTGATTGGTAAGGTAGTCGGCATTTTTGTCTCGGAAAATTTTAATAATTTAGAGTAAGAATTATGCAAGGTAAGAATACAAATTTACTATATTATTAATATTATGTGTGTAGCTTTAGTATTCTAGTAACAAATCAAACTATGCGGCGTCGTATTACTACAACACTTTGACGAATAAAGGCTTTTTAGGTTATGTCCAACCATATTTTGATTCACGAAAGATACCATGTGTTACTATTGTGTTACGTAACATTCGTGATCGGCTGTTAGGGGTAGTACTCACTAGAGAATCTAAAGTTATAAATTAACTTTTTTACACTTCAAAAACTATCATGTTTCGGAAGTTGGTGCTTTGATTGTGTTGAAATTTTGTAGTGCCTTGCCACCAACTTCCGAAATTTTAAAGTTATTTTTCACTTTGTGGTTTAAGAAGTCTGTTCCCTTTTTGTGGAAAAAATAATATATCAAGCTTTTTAGTTTCTACATAAACACATGCGGGTCGAACACAGAACTTCTCTTTTTGAAGTCGGTTAAAAAGCTTCATAACTTATATTTTTTGTAAGAAATAAGTATTGTCGTGTATTTGTGTCCGCATTAGCTTACGAACCAGAGATCCAGCGTTCAAATCCCGGGTGACAATAACTTGCCAAAACAGACATCTACAATAGGCGTTGTTTACACGACTATTATAGAAAATATTTTATTTTTAGATTGGATGGATTTTAGATGGCGGCAGAAAAGCAAAAACGATACAGAGAGCGAATGCGAGCTAACAATCCAGAAAAATTTGAAGAAGCTAAACGTAAAAGTGCTGCGCGAAATAAAGAAAGAAAAAAAATTAGCGAATGTACGGAAAGTGAAAAAGCTACCTTAAGGAAACAGTGGAGAAACAGAAAAAATAGACAAAAAAATAAACTAAAAGAAAATGTTGCTGAAAATAATAATAACGATCAAACTGACAATAGAGCACGATTAGCAGAAAGAAAAAAGTTTCAAAGACATTTGGCCACTGTGAAAAATAATTACGAGACCAAAATCAGCAAAATGACAAAAAATATTTTAGCACTTAAAAAAATTTTTTATCGTTCAATAAAAAAGCAAAAATCTTTAATTAAAAAAAATCTCCTGCATTATTAGTGTAATGTACACTAGGCTTAACAAAATCACGTATGTTACTATCATTCACGTATGTTACGGTGTGTTACGATTTCACGACTGTTATTGTACAATTTTTGGCGGCCATACTCACATATGACCCTATAAGGGTATGGCAATGGTAGGAACGGAACGATCTATTTATATATCATTGAATTTATCGTTGAAGAATTCGTCTAAGGTATAGTAACATTTAGATTCAAGTAAAGATTTTAGGTTTTTTATAAAACATTCTACCTTTTCAATGTCTTTTAGCGTATTAGGCAGCTTATTATATATATCTATAGCCATTGAATTAGGGCCGGATCTGTACATTTCTAGATTGGACTTTGGTTTTATCAATTTATGCCTATATTGAGATCGAATATCACGTCGTTGATCGGTATATTTTTGGAATAATGATGGGTATTTTTTTACAAATTTGCAAATTTCTAGAATATAAATAGATACTAAGGATAGAATTTTAAATTTAATAAAATATGGTTTGTGAAAATTTGGTATATTGATGTTAGGTGCTTTTATATTGGCAAGTATCCTAATACATTTTTTTTGAGCGATAAAGAGGTCACTGGCGTCTACACTGTTGCCCCACGAAAACGCGAATCCGTAGTAAGCAGATATAGCTGTATTTTGGTCAGTGGCTCGCCTAAGTTCCCTCAATGCATATGAGAAACTAGACATTTTACTTTTTATTTTATTAATATGTAATTTCCAGTTAATGTGCGTATCTAGTTCTAGGCCTAGAAGTGACGCCGCATCGACACAAGCTAATTTATTATTATTGTATGTAAAATTAATGTCAAGGGGGGGTTTTTGATATGGTCTAAATTGTATTATTTTTGTTTTTGCTAAATTTAAAACAAGATAATGGTTAGTCATCCAATTTATTACATTGTTGAGAATGTCAGTTAAATGATTATTTAAATTCATGTTATTTTTAAATGATGTCAGTATCGAAATATCATCCGCAAAAAGTATACAGGAATCGTCAATAATTTTTGGAAGGTCATTTATGTAAATTAAAAAAATAGTACACCCAATGACACTACCTTGGGGTATAGCGTGGTTCATTTCCGTAATTGAAGATTTTATTGTTTTTATAGTTTTTTCGTCATGGTCAAAATGTTCTATTTCAACATACTGATTTCGATTCCTTAAATACGATTTAAACCACTCGTGAGATTGTCCGCGTATTCCAATGTCGTATAATTTGTGTAGTAATATCTTATATTGAACTTTATCGTAGGCCTTTTTCATATCCAGTAAAATACCTACTGCGTATTTTTTATTATCACATATATCTAAAGCTTTTTGGACATATTTGTAGATAGCCAAGACAGTTGATCGATTTTTACGAAACCCATATTGTGTGTCATCAAATAATTGGAATTTTTCACAAAATGAGTTTAATCGCCTTTGCATGACTTTCTCAAATACTTTTGAGGAAGTAGGCAGGAGTGCAATGGGTCTATAATTGTCTGGGTCAAGTTTGGACGACTTTTTGTGAATTGGTTTTATTATTGATGTTTTTAACAATTCTGGAAATGTGCCTTCAATAAAAGATTGATTAACAAGTAGGTAGTAGGGTAAAGTTAATTCTTCTGCACACTTTTTCACTAATATTGGAGGTATTTCGTCAACGCCGTAGCTATATTTACTTTTCATATTTTTTAATATTAGATTAATTTCTTGAGGTCCAGCTGGACTTAGGAATAGTGTGTTACTATTACGCTTGAGCGGTGGCGGTGGCGGATGGCAACGCGCTGGCTCATCTTCCCCGTCGCATGCCCCGACTGATGCGAAGAATGTATTAAAAGTGTTTGCAACATGGAGAGGATCAGATATAATACTATTGTTTATTTTTAGCTCAATATTAGTTTTAGATTTTTTTAAATACTTGTTTGTACGTTCTTTTATTAGTTTCCACATCGATTTATTTTTGTTTTCTGAGTTTGTCATTTCGCGTATAGATTGGTATCTTTTAGATTTATTGATTACATTCTTCACATACTTTTGTATTCACCTTTTAGGTCTACCACTCTGGACACATTAATAAAATAACAAATTTAAATCCACTTCCTACAATAGCGTATACGAGTAATATACCAAAAGTTGTGTCTTCTGTAGTGTACTACTTCTAAACAACAAAAATACACTCGCTCAATATTAAAATTTTAAACCAGACTATTTTTGCTTTCAAATTTACATGAGATTATATCTCATCATCTTAAATAAATTGTGTATTGGTAAAGAACTCTCGGTTTGCGAGTCTGACTTCGAATTGGCTAGTTTTGCGCTGAAATGGCATACAAAAACGAGAGGCGCCTCTGTCATTTCCGTTTCTGTTTAGTATTTAATTATTAGTAAAGAAATATGACCCTGAAAGTAACTAAAAATGCTCCATTATACTGTCATGATCAGAGCACCACCAGACAAACAAGAAAACATAATATAAAATGATATTATAGGAGCAGTGCATTGAACTTATAAAATACGGGAGAAGCGGCACCCGTACCTCAAACATGGCAATGTCAAATCAGGCGACGTCTCCTGATTGAGTCTCAGAAGTGTGCATCTACTGCATGCTTGTCTTCCTGTCCCTATCTTTAATTAAAACGTATCATATACAATGGAAATGTAGCTGTGAGAATTATATGCTTCTGTTAAATTTTTTAAATTTTTTGTTTTGACACTAGTAGTTTTTTTTAATATAAAACGATGGAGCCGAGATATTACACTTTTTGCTTTATAATTTCTTTAAATTATAAAGCAAAAAGAAGTTCAGATCAGTTTTGGATGATGAAAAAGGGAATACGAAATGTCAATTTCGTGATTTTTTTTAATCATAAATAAAAAATAAGTCAAAAAATACATCCCATGCAATGACAAATCGAGTGCTATGTAACTTATCACTTTTGACATATCGCCCTGTGGTTGATTTCTTATTCAAGTAGGAACCACAAAACACTTTAAGACATTTTTTCTAATTAGAACTAGATCACTCGCAAGCTGCTATAAGCTGTCAGTAGTCTTCACAAGCTTCATTTTCTGTGCTAAAATTATCACAAACAAAACATTACTCCAAACATTTCTCCCACGCTGAAACATATAAGTTATAATATTAAGCCACTCAATTAAATTAGTAAATTTTAGGGGCATGCTTTCAAAAGTACTTTAAATCTCCGTCAACATGGTACGTAAATTAATTAAATTTTAATACTGACACATTCATACGCATTTTAATTTATTTTGTAAAGTCGTTTTGTTTGAGTTCACTTTTGTTTGAGAACGCGTCAAAGAGTGCTTCAGTTAAGGGCCCTGAGAGTGCTCGAGGTTGTGTTTTACTAACAGAAGAAAGTGAGATAGTCAAGTATGCTTTTTAGAGTTTCGTACTAGAAAACGGGGTTCTATAAATAATACTACGGTTTATATCATTTAAACGCTGCTGTTGTTGAATACGATGTAAAGGCTTGGTTCATAACTAAAATACGGGAATATGCACTGTAGATCAGATAAAGTTTGCACGCAAACTATTTGAACCGATTAGTAGTCGCGCTTATGACATCTTTTAACTGTTAATTTGCTTCTTGGCAATTAATTCAAATAACCTTCACTTCAATTATCAATATTAGTAGTATTACATTTCAAGGCATTCTTTTGTAAACAAGTTTTTCATATAATTAGTCTTAAATTGAACTATAGATGTCGCTCCATCCCAATACGATGGTTAAAGAACGATCTATTGGTTAGAGCATACCCCGGCTGATAGAGTGAATGGACGCGGGTTCGTATCCCGCACTTGACTTAATTTTTTCCTCTCCTTAATTTGTAATGTGATCCGCAGTGCATGCGCTAATGAAAACTTTAAAATATTACAAAAAGTTTTTCATATTTTATTCTGTCGCCGAGCATCCAACGGTGTGTTCCGGCAGCTATCCTTGAGAGCCAGTTATAGGTTAGCTCTAGCTCAGTTTCTAGGTTAGCCTCAACAGCATCTTTGACCACATCATCACTTACCATCAGGTAATATAATTAGATTAGCCTAAGGGTAGCTGTAAAAAAAAAATATAATATTCTAACCACAACAATAAAAATTTCCTTATCTATTTGTCAAAATTTGAGTTATAGATCATAGATAACATCATATTGCTACCATGGTGTAAGTTAAGCACATTATAAACTGAACGTTTGCGTGCAAACAGTGCAAATAGTGCATATTTGCGTGACTTGAACGGCAGGGTAACCCTCCACTCTCCATCTGTCAGTCAGACTTTTAATGGTCTTTATCTTTGTAACTGTAATAGGTATACGGTTGACATTTTCACAGAATAACTCTTAGCATTGTAAATTCTTTAACAAATAATTCCATAAATGCGCCAAACTAGCCAATTTTTAAAGATAGTTTTTAATTCTCAATTGCAATTACAAGCTTTTGTTTTAATTCACTTATATCTGTCCGGAACCCAGGCCTACTTGTACTTCTATGTATATGTGCGGCAACTCTAACAAGTTTGTAAAACCAAATAAAGTAATTAGGTAAACGTAAGAAAATAATGTGTTTAAACTGCCTCTATCATTCAAAAGTAAAATTTTCTTTTATTTTCTATTAAACTGTTTGAAAATCATATTAGTTTTGTTACAGCTTTCACAGTCACATGTTCAATCCTCCTGATCATAATTATGGGCTGAGTAAGTATCGACTAAGTGTAATAAAACAGACCTTTACATAATAACATCGAAAAACTACTGTCAAAACATATCGGAAGGGCAAAAAAAATGTATATGCTGTTTTACACTTTTTTCTCCGACACTATTTCCATGTCCTTTGTTTACAAAAAGAAACAGATATCTATGTCAATTAGGAAAAAAGTAGTTCTGAGAAATGATTGCGCGATTTTCTTCCCAAGAAGCGCCAAAACATACAGAGAACTTTTTCTTTTTCAAAAATTATTTGACTTACGACTTTGTTTTTTTATATTATTACCTAGATGTTCTTTATACAATTTAATATTTTCAATATTCTAGGTTTATTAGTTTACAAGTTGGTATGACTTTATAATTACGCGATTGTCCGCCAGTGAGCATTTCATTCTTTCTGTAGCACTATATGTTTGTAACCCCCGGCAGGTGTCTTGGGGATCGCAGTGTGAGATATCAGTCCCTCAGAAAGCGCTGCTGCCCATCTTCTGGTGTTACATAGTCGCCTCTTACGACACCCACGGGTAGAGATGCGGGGGTGTCATTCCAGCTCAGCACCCCGTGGGCGGTTTATAGTGATATATTGAAATTATTAATGTGAAAAAACCCACAGTGCTGTCATTGTGATAGGAATATACAATATAGCTGTAATTTACAGATATTACAGCTATATTTTAAAAACAAATTAAATTATTTTCAGATATAAGATAGGCATTTATTGCCTTTCGCAAATTCCACTAGGAAGAATTCGATTGAATTTTTCCTAGTTTGTGAGGTATTGTTTGTAGGGCTCGTTTGGAGTCTCTGTAGTTTCCATAGCTTGTTTTTAAAATTACTTTTAAAAAATTCTTTTTGAGCGGATTTCTAACCGGTTATTTTTTGTTTCCATGACATCGTTGCCTGACTCCAGCGTACTACGGGCCTTCCTCTACCACTGTTTCTGCCCCCATTCATACAACACTTTACTTATTGCGATGACACGTGAACACGTGTGTTGTCGCAATAATTGTTAATAGTACATTATGCAACAAGTGCGCGAAGTTGTTTATTATAATAGAAACAAGTTTTAGGCCTGAGATCGAAGATCGAAGCCTAAATGGAGTAAAGATTGTAATAAACAACGCACACGAGTTTCATAAGACGTTTTTTAACACACTTCCGAGGAACGAATATGAAAATTTCGATACGAAAATATTTTCTTGATATTTTCGTATCGAAATTTCGTATCGAATATGGATATCCGCAAAGTAATGCCTGAATCTATTTATTAATTATTTTCTTGATATTTTTGATAGCAATAATAATCTGATTAAGAAGGTTTACAATTAAATCTTCTTAAGTTCTACTTCAGTAAGTAAAAAAATCTTTCGTTTGTTTTATATGAAAAACGAACGAAACAAACTATAACCTCCTTGGTGAGAAGTGTGGAAACGTTGTTTTTTTTCTATTTAAAACACTAGTGCGGTAAAGTAAAAAAAACGAGTCCCGAGTGCGTAATAGACTATATTATGACACTAAAATCTATGCATTTAAAGGCCCGTTACGAGCGAGTGTGTTGAAAATTTATATTGTTAATCGCACTTCCATTTGTCGAACTCACATAGTAATAACTATCTGTTCTATGTTCTTGCATAAAACCTCACTGTTTCTGGGTCACATCACTCTCCTCTGCTCCTTCGCCTCGCTCTAAATTTTTCCCAAATCTTCATACTATGTGATATGATCTTTATTCTTCGGTACTTGTTAGTCTTGAAGATCACCCTTGTTTTTAGAGTAGGTCTCCAGAGAAAGTTTGCACCATTCATCTGCGATTATATACTCTTGCAACATAATACTGAAGGATGTGGTCAGTCATTTCGTTACTAATAGATTCGGTGATAATTGAAAAAGAACATAATAACGCCTGATTCTTTTCATTTTACCACATCCGGCGTGTACTGGGAGTGTAATCAAAACCTCAAGGTCTACAAACAATTACTAATCTCAGAAAATTGGCAATTATGTGCTCGTTCAATATGGCGCTATGATGTAAATATTTATATTTTTTAAAACTTGAACCGATTTCAGCCAAACATTAAGTAGGCTAAGCCGCATTTTAGCTGAAGTTTACTTACAATTGGATCGATAAAGGCAAACACAAACTATTAACGTTTGTGTTTGCCCTTTGACTACCATAGTAGCAAATTTTAACTTAACATACTTCTTCTCTTCTAAAATTGTAATATATCATATGTGCAGACTCTGGTCAGGACGTGTAGAGAAACAGAATATAGAGGACAAGAAAGTTCACTCCACAAAGCTATTCCAATAAATAAGCGACTCTGGCTACGAAGCAATAAAGTTCATTTCAGCTCGCAAAGCACGGAGTACCTACAATTTATATTCACCTATCACTCTTTCTATCGCATAGTTCTGACCTCTTCTCCCTACGTCAACAATAACATTTCAAAAAGAAAACTAATAATTAGTAAATATCTTTTTCACCACTAGTTGGCCATTACTTGGTATAACTTATGGTCATACAACACATTAAGTTGTACACAATCAAAAAAGTACATAATTGCACATGAGAAGGAAACTATAAAATAAATAGAAAGTACATAATTGCACTTGAGACGGAAACTCATGTCTATGGCGAGATATTAAAAAATAAAGCATTGCATGGAATTCGCGAGTTTAAATTAAATTGCTCGTATTATCTTAAAACGATAATGATTATGGTGCACTTAATTTTTTTTTATATGATTGTGACGGAACAAGCTCGAGGCCTGATGTTAAGCGGACTAACCTCTGCCTATAACAGATGCATTTCATCATAAGTCACGAAATGCACTGCGCCCGTTACTGAGACGTAGTTGTTACGTCTCATGTGCCTGTAATTTTCCTGGCTCTCAAGGACTACTACACACCGTTAGGTGCTTGGCAACACATTTTTTTTTATTTCTTTTTTATTCATAATAGGTTCGCATTTGACCACACCCTGCTTGATGTTAAGCATTGATGTGGTCTAAGATGGAGCACGCTTACCTAGAAGAAACCTATTTACTCTCGATTTGAAGACACCCATGTTGTATCCATCGGGAAAAACTGACGACGGTAAGGAGTTCCACTCCTTCGCAGTACGCACGAGAAAAGTGGAAGCAAAGCGCTTCGTACGAGTCCTGGGAATATCAACCATGTACGAATGGCGCCTCTCCGTTTGTCTGTACGTCCGATGGAAAAAGGGGGAGGGCGGAACCAAGTCGTGCAGTTCTTGTGTACATTCTCCGAAATATATCCGGTAAAATACCGATAGACAAGCGACTTTACGGCTTTGCAGCCGAGACTCTCCTAGAAAGTCGCTGCTTATTAACCTATTGGCGCGTCTCTCAATCGACTCAAGTGCCTCAAGTTGGTATTTGGCAGAGCCATCCCAGAGGTGAGAGCAATACTCAACACAGGACCTTACTTGCGCTTTGTACAAAGTAAGCATTTGTTCCGATGTGAAGTACCATCTCACCTTTGAGACGATGCCAAGTTTTTTAGCGGCTAACTCAGCCTTTGACTCGATATACGAACCAAAATTTAGAGCCGACGATAGAGTAACACCAAGGAGGTTTAGGTGGTCTGTGACCGGCACGGTTACATCTCGGAATGTTGGAGACAATTGGAATGGTCTCCTTTTGGCGGAAAACAGACACGCCTGGGTCTTGTTGGCATTGAATTTGACCAGGTTGGCATCGCCCCAATCGGAGGCTGCCTTAAAGGACAAGTTCAAGCGTTCGACCATAGCTTCTCTGAGTCTCCGGATCTCCGGCTCACTGGCTCGCGCGGTAGAAGTATAGCTCTCTACAACCGTGCTATCGTCTGCATACCCAAAGGTACCGGGCTTTAGCAGATCGTTGATATGCAGCAGGAAGAGCGTCACAGAGAGCACTGACCCCTGGGGAACGCCAGCATTAATACCCATTTGATCAGACGAGCAGCCGTCCACGACTACTCGTAATAATCGATCCCTCAGGAAGTCTGATATTCACGCACAAAACCCGGTAGGCAGGCCGTATGCGGGAAGCTTGCTGACAAGGCCGTCATATCAAACCCTGTCAAAGGCTTTAGAGATGTCCAGGGAAACGGCAAGCGCTTCCCCTTGTTTCTCAATGGCCTCGCTCCAGATATAAGTGGCATACGCTAGAAGATCCCCAGTAGACCGATTTCGGCGGAACCCGTATTGATGGTCACTGAGAAGGTCATTCGCTTCTTTCTACTTGAGGGTGGTAGTTAGCCAGGCGGGAAATCACAAAATGCCCTTCCACCATGTGGTGAAGCTCAAGCCCGCATCGGGATTCAAACCATGGACCTGCGGCAGGGCAGTAAACAGGGAATTTTATTCTATAGGACTCTTTTGATTATTAAACCACAAACTGTCTATCTGAACTGCATGTTTATTATATATATAAAAGTACCTTTCAACCTTTACAAACTTATGCAAAGGTAATATCATCCCACTATTAAGTTTGTAAGAAAACCCAAAAGACATTAACTACGAAGTCGGCTTTACTTAAAAGCTTCGGTTGAAAAGGGTATCCGACAGGGGGAGCCGAAGGAAGGGGAGAATATATTCCAAATAGAGATACTCGACTTCTTAGACAAAATATTCTTATAAAATTCACCAGGGGGCCAACTCTCACCTCTTATAGTAATAATAACTCAATCTTAATGCTAAATATTTTACCTCCATGTCAATTAAGCAAGCTTAAAAACGGTAATAGAATCATTCGTCGTTTTGATGACGTCACAACAAATTGTTCATTCTTTCCGCGAACTCTGACGTGACATTCAATACGAAGCATAAAGTTCCAACGACAAATCCGTCATGTTTATCCATCTTAAAAAAGTTACTTTTTAGCGGCGGATTTAAACTTGATTTTGACAATTTTACGATGAAAATGTGTTTAATTAATGTGTAAATTGCGAACAACGTTTTTATTTATATAATTCTTTAAAATACATGCAGCAAAATTATTTGATGAGTGAAACTATAAAAAGTTAGGGACAGCTGTTGTGCAGCATATAATAAAATGTCGTAAAACTATGGTAAAACCATGTTATAAAAACTTACACTTATATTTTATATTTTACTTTTGAAAAAACTGGGTGTGGATGTTTGTGAAACAACTTAGTTATGGTAAAACCGTTCCGTAACATCGTAGTTCGGAACAGTATGAGCGGAATAACGCTATATCATAAACATCTTGTATCTCGCTTGCACATCCGTGATACATATTTCGTTCGTTCAATAAGTTGGATCAAACCAATATTGCTTAACGCCATAGCGGGTCGGTGATAGTTCGTGTCTACTAATGATTATTTTAAGCATGAAGCAAAACGCTCTTTTTTCAGATGGTTTCGTAAAAGGTTTGTGTTGGCCCCCAGGTCTAGTTACCTGTACCACGACCTTTTTTAGCCGCGATATGCCTTTATTACTACAAAACACTATGAACTATATACAACACTACAGCTTCTAAAATAAAATCATTTAGACAACCTACAAGTCATTGCAGACTCACAGGCAAGCCCACTACCAGTTGGCGGCGTGCCCAGGATGCTGGCAGCATTGCTCCGTTGAATTGCAATGCTTATTTTTTGAGCCAAATAGGTGCCAGTATTTTGATCACGAATCAAATATTACGACAAATATATTTTGTGATTGCTGTGTGAATTATTTGCTTTTGGTTCGCCTTACTTTGTAGCAAGTTAATCATTTCAAAACTATAATATTTGAATTGATAAGCTTGCTATAGGCATCAAGATGATAAAGGTTACCGTAGGTCATGGACCTTCGGCCAATCTATGAGAGTAAATGCTAAATTTATACACTTTTTGGTTTTGTTGTCAGATTATCTTACTAATGTAGGTACTTGGTCATGTAATACGCGAGATACGAAGAATATTTTTTTCATAATAGATAATATATTGGTAATAATTATTGGACTGCTTGCAGTTGTTGCGGCTAAACGTAATTATCTTATAGAATAATGAGCATTATTGTTCAAGATTATATGAACAATATTATTATAAAAATTGCAAGTTCTTTAATGACGTTGCATAGTTGCCAAAACAAAGCTACAATAAAACTTTTTTAATATTGTTATGCTTGCAATAACGCCTGCTATGCGGATTACATTACAAAATCACAAATATATGCTGTTAGCTCAATTGGTTAGAGCATACCCCGGCTGAAGGGGTGGATGGATGCGGGTTCGAATCCCGCACTTGACTTAAATTTTTCCTATCGTATATCTACAATAAGACTGTTTAAATTTTGCACTTTCCGCCACAGATGTAAGTACTTTACTTAAGTACATACGTTTTTGTATGAGATCACAGCTTAAAAACACACTAAAAACGGTGTTTTTAGTTGTTAATTAAATGTTCTTTATAAAGAGAAAATAATGTGTACAACATGAATAGAAACTCCAGTTTTTTTAAGCAGTAATGGCTCAGTGGCACTGGCTATGGACTGCCGCGGAGCAGATTAATGGTTCGATTTGTTTAAAAGAATGGCCCCCAGTTGCCCGTTCTTCTCGATGTGGCTCTATAATTTTTTTGCTGAACGTGTAATTGATCTCCATAAGTGCGTCGTAGATGCCGAAATAAAATGACTGAATAAATGATTTTTACTTTGACTTACGAGTTACGGCGAAAGTTTTGAGATAGAACCCGTAAAAATACTTTTAACTGATATCCTTAACGCCCTCGCATTTCCTTATCTGTTCTAGTACGGACTGATAGACAAACAGCGCAGTGGTAAGTATGGATTAAATAAAGTGCAAATTTTAAGACTTTTTAGGCCCACTGGTTTAGGAGAGTAAATTTAATAAAACACGCTGAGTATCACGCACAAGTGGTTTTATTTGTTAAAACAAAAGACAAAAGGTGGCAGTACTGTACTATATCCTTCCTGCCACAGATTACATACATTCATACATAATAGTATTAAAGGTTCAGATAGTAGTATTTTGATATAAGTCTAACATCATTTAACGCGCATATGTTATTTTATGATTTTAAAAGCGGTATAATACAACGTCGTAGGAAAGCTAACGACTCTTTACCTAGATAGACTGCACTAAATCCCGGGATTAGGTGCACGTCCTAGGTACGTGCATTGAGGCTGTATTCTCTGAGATAAATCCCGCCTTACTCAAGCTACCGGAGGAGTAGCTTCGCCTTTCGAGATAAAATGATCTTAGAGGAAAATATCTTGTTAATTGCATGATATACCCAGAATCTTATTTAAAATATTTTGTAGGAGTAATATAAATGTTTTAAGAATTATAACTTTTTTTTGACCCTATCCTTCTCATAATAAATGTGTGAATATGTGTGTGTGTTTTTTTTTTACTCTGTGATAGTCAATCAGATTACGTTTTACCATGTCGTTGACTACATACGAGAATCCGCCTTGGTTGGTACGGTCGCTCTGTTAGACGTCTACCTCAAAATAGCGTCCACATACTTTGCCGTTTTAAAATTATTGTAGTAACATATTATAAAAACTTACATTCATATATATATTTTATGTTTGAAAACACGGGTGTTTCAGCGTTAAACAACTTACTGTGAGTCGCGCGTTGAGGAAGGCTTCCGGTAGAAGCCGAAACATTGTCGATAGTCATATCGACTCACAGTAAGTTGTTTCACGCTCAAACACCCGTGTTTTTAATCATTGTAGTAATTTTCAATAACGAGGTTAGCATTTTTAGTTTCCCGATCGTGCGTTTGAAAAGTCAAAATCTCCCGAGCATGCTTCGTGTAGAAATAATTTCTGCAAAGTAACGCCTGAATCTATTTATTATCTTACGTCTTAGATAAAACCATATAACGTATATTCCTTCTTTCCCAACAGAATCGGTGTGTGACTAGGTCCAAGATGGCTGCCATACAAAGTAGCTCCTTGCTGAGGCGAGGCCGTTATTGTTATCTCTATTCCTTAAGTTTGGTTTCTATAATCTTCAAAATAAATCATAGTAATAGAGCAAAAGATAAGTAGCTGTAGTTAATATTTCAATATTAATTGCTTGTTGACCAAAGTTTAATTGTACCTCAGGGGCATAGAGAAAGAGTCCTACTATTCATTTATCTATGCCCAAGGGTTTAAATGTCACTTTTAACATATAAGTATGCTGTAATTTATAGGCCTTAATATGTATTGTAGCTATCAGTATTAAATTAAGCACATGAAGAATACACAAGCATTAAGTAGGAAGAATAGAAAAAAAAACAATGTATGAGTTAAGGTACGCACACACCAACGCGTTTAGTTAAGTCTGTAGTGGCAGAATTGGCATTCAAGGTGGCGATCACATCATTTTAATAATAATTAACGGTTTTGATGAGCGTATATCATTTATATATGTACTTACTTCAATTTGAATCAATCAGAAGGCGCTACTGCCCACCTTCCTGTAGTTTACCTTTAGTCGCCTCTTACGACACCCACAGGTAGCAATGGGGGGGTGACATTCTGATCCGGTACCCCACGGACAAAGAGTCATAACACTTCTTGATAGATGAGACAATCTTGTAATTTTAAATTGCGCTTTAAATTAGCGGTTTTTTTCGTTACAATTACAATTCTACTACTTTTAGGTTAGAGTTTCAGACAGGCAAAACTCGATGAGTCTGAATTCACTATTGTATATGGTTAAATTATTCAAATATACAAGAGTCCAATAAATCATGAGCTTACTACAAAGTTTTATAGTTCAGCGTTTTTCCCCACTTTGTTTTAAGATGCATCGCAGTGCTGGCTAAATTTATAGCTCTACTTAGAGGGTAGAATGAATACGTTATATGCGATGAGTAAATCTTATGGTTAACTACATGAGCTATGTCTGCATAATTTCGCAAAGTGATTATGTGGCGTTTTAGAAATATGACTCAGGGCTCGTTAATTTACCGAATTTCTTAGTTTTTTGGGGTTGGTAGAAGAAAATTTGTTATTATTATTTTATTACATCCCGTGGGGTGCCAAGCTAGAATATCACCTCTCCATCTCCTCCTGTGTTTGTACTTAGGGTTAATACCAGAACCTTCTGCTTGAGATTATGGCTAACCCACCTTATTGTTCTGCTTGAGATTATGGCTAACCCACCCTTAATAGGAATGGCTGTTCAGCAATAAACTATTTGGCTGGTAGAGTACTAACCCTGTGTTCCTTTTTGAAGCCGTAATAGCGGAATCTTGACTAATAATAATAAATATTAAACAGTGACAATCACGATTACAACACTAGGAGTAATCATTAAATATCGGTGCCAGGTTAGCAAAGACAAATAAAAGGTCCTTCTTAGGGGATTGTATGTGGTCTTATAATAAAGTTCATATTACAACGCTCACAGAAAGAAAATTAAAGTTGCAGAAGAAAAACATTTTGAAAGAGGTCATGAAATACTACTTCACTGTTTGTGGTTACTTAAACGACATAAAAGCTAGGACAATTATTATTTTCAGCCAAGCATGCCAACTACGCAATTTATACAAATATTGTAATAATTTTAAAATATGATTTGTAACTCATTGTTAAAAGGCGTAATTTTTTTTTATGCCTGATAGGTAAGCCTTTGACCACTATCTCACCTGATGGTAAGTGATGATGTGGTAGAAGATGTTGTTCAGGCTAACCTAGAAGTACTGGCTCTCAAGGACAGCTGCTGGAACACACCGTTAGGTGCTTGGCGACAGATTTTCTACTTGAGGGTGGTAGCTAGCCAGGCGGACATTCGCAAAATGCCCTAACACCATGATATAACGACTGTCATCCTTAGACAACAACCGGGACCGACGCGCGACGGCTTAACGTGCCCTCCGAAGCACAGAAGCGCTCAGTAGTAATGTCACTAGCGGTCACCCATCCAACTCATGACCGCGGGCGACGTTGCTTAACTTTGCTGATCGGTTAAGAACAGCTAAGTAAACTTCGCTACGAGCGCTTCAAAAGCGTTAAAAAGAATGTCCCCAAGAGTCATGTCCTTTCTTATCGCAGTGACTCTATATTATAATATATTTTTTCCAACTAAATTCATCATCATCATCATCAACAGTCACGATCTTCTAATGATACTTCACGTAGATTAGAATAGCGTTGAAACTCTTTCTGTTAGGTTACGTAGTGTATATGGCATCACGTCAGCTTAGTGGGAAAATAAGGCGAAATAGTCTCTTAGATATATTTCAATATGTTAATTACTGTTTCAGTACAAAACCCCTTCCCACGAAAATACTATTTGGATACTGGATCAGTACAAAAATCATATCCATATAAGTATAGTAATTTATATATATATTATACGTCAAACATATAGTCCAGAAGGAAAATATGTATTAAAAGATAAAGACATCTTTTGCCCTAAGAGACAACTCGTGCATTTGTCATGCAAAATATTACAACGTTGGGTACCAGTAGCTCAGTTGGGAATACACACATCTCAGTCTAGAAACTAGGACGTGCCCCTAAAAAGTGAGTTATTTAATTTTTTTATGTGGAACTATAGTCGGAGCTATCTGACTTATTCACGTGAGTTAAACAGTATTATTTACTAAAATAAGTGAAAACCAGGTTAGTTTTTAAAATATCATTTGCGTTTGTCTAAAGTTTCCGACTATTAGTGATTGTTTACTTTGACAATTGTCTAAAACATTAATATATCTTTCATGTTTTCACTTCGAGGATAATGTCATCTTAGGTAGGGACATTCCTTTAACGAGTACATGCGTTAGTTTGTTCTTAAGTTGTACAAAGGTACTGTTTACATATGTAGTAAAACCAAATATTCTTAAATATTTTGCCATATGAGCATCGTCCTTCTTACTAGCTTCAACAGTATTATATGTGGAGTTATTGCATTAGACATTTCGAATCACTTTGAAGTAGTGATGCCTCAGTGGCATTGGCTAAAGACTGCCGCGCAGCATGTCCATGGTTTGAATTCCGCCGCGGGCTTGAGCTTCACCGAATGGTAGGGCATTTTGTGAATGCCCGCCTATCTTGCGACCACCCTCAGGTAGTAAATCTGTCGCCAATCACCTAACGGTGTGTTTCGGCAGTTGTCGTTGAGTGCCAGTTATTCTAGGTTAAGCCTGTTAACACCTTCGACTACATCATCACTTACCATCAGGTGAGACTGTGGTCAAAATCTTACTTATGTCAGCAATAAAAAAACAGAGTAATAGTAGGTATAACTACAGTATATTTTTGTAACAATTATTGCTGTATAATGAAGAAATATCTGCGTGAAAATCAATTTTGGTATATACTTTTATAATTAAGTATTACCCTTTTAATTGTAACTGATTTGCTTACCGAAATAAAATAAAAATGTCTTCTCTTACAAGACAAGAACATATTTGGGAGTTAGTACTCCCAAATATATTACTGTATAAATTTTTGTAATTTATTAGTTAGCTATTAGTTAGCCTAGCTGATGCGTTGGTAATGCTGTCATTGGAAGTTTGGGTTTTCTGCTATTTGGGTAGATGTCGCCAACGTCAAAAAGACGTGCATTCAAACGAATGTAGAAGATTCGACTGTCCAGCACCCGCTTCCATAGCATAATTGGTAATGCACAAGGACGGTATTCTGGGGGTTGCGCGTTCATGTCCCGCTGGATGTTATCTTTTTCCATCCGAAATATTTTTTTAGTTTTCGCTAAGCATGCTCTTTTAAAATTATATCTGGTATTATTAGATTTTAGATATAGATTTTAATTTAACAAATTTTATGGAATATCAAATCTTCAATAATAATTCAAATGAAATTATCATTTATTATGAACATGCCATGAATACATTTCCTTTAAAATATATTGAATCAACCGACGACATTACGTAAAAGATTAGTCACATTGGACCCACAGGTAAACAATACGACGTAAAAAAGTAAAGAATCGTGAACCATTAAATTGGAAACAAAATTAAAAGTGAAACTTGTTTGAAAAATAGTCAGGTTTTATAGGCCTTATATTGTAAACGTGATTTTGGTGAAATTGCGCCTTGGGATTAGGTCATATTTTATAACTTTCTGTTCTAAATGGGTTTGTAGCAAACGACTTTGGGAAGTCGTCGCTTTATATTACGTGAGCAAGTGGTTTATTGCTTTTACAAACGTAATAAAATAATACAGGTATAGTAGTTACAGGATGGATTATAATAGGGTAACTGATGACTCCTACTGAAAACATTTTACCATCATAACGGTCTTTTGAATGTATTTCGTCTCACATTACCACCGGTGGGAATAACAGAATATTACATTATGCACCAAGTGCGCGAAGTTGTTTATTAGAAACGAGACGGGTTTTAGATCTGATATCGAAGATCAAGGGCCAAAATGGAGTAGATATTGTAATAAACAACGCGCACAAGTTTCATACGACGTTTTTCAACACACTAATTGTAAGGAACGAATATGAAAATTTCAACAAAAAAATATTTTCTTCACCTTTTCGATAGGTAGGCAATAATAATCTGATTAAGAAGGTTTACAATTAAATCTTCTAAAGTTATACTTCAGTAGGTAAAAAATCATTGGTTTGTTTTTATATGAAAAACTAACGAAACAAACTACAATCTCCTTGGTGAGAAGTGTGGAAACGTTGTTTTTATTTCTATTTAAAACACTAGTGCGGTAAAGTAAAAAAAGCACGAGTGCGTAATATACTATATTATGACACTAAAATTGGTGCGTTCAAAGGTCCGTTACGAGCGAGTGTGTTGAAAAATTATTTCTAATCTACAAATTACACTAATATTATAAAGAGGAAAAATTTGTATTTTTTGTATGACACGAATAAAATTAAAAACTACTGGACCGATTTAGATGACATTTGGTCTGGAAATAGTTTGAGACCCGGGGAAGGACATTGAATCGAAATTGAAGGAAATTGATTTTTATCCAAAAAACAGGTTAATGGTTTTGCGTGATAACCGAAATAAATGCGGACGGAGCCGCGGCCGGAAAGTTGAAAAATTTATACCTTCATGGCTGTTAGATACGCAGTACCTAACAATGTTTTCTAATTGAAGTTGGTGAATGCACAAGGGTATGTAGAAAATCGTTTGGCGATCAAGCAAAGCTCGGAAGTCTAGCTCGATTGGCTGGTAACGCCTCCGCGCCCCTCTCAGAACAGGTGCGCACACAGCTGTCTATTAATTGTTAAAAAACCATTTTAAAAACCAAAGAAACAAAATCCTAGTTATATATAAACCTAACTACAGGTACATTTAATTTAATGATTGCGTGTTTTTTACGTTATTGTGACGGAACAAGCTCGAGGCCCACCTGATGTTATGCGGATTAACCTCTGCCTTAAACAGATGCATTTCGTCCCAATTCACAAATTGCATGCACTGCGCCTGCCACGTTGAGACATAGTTGTTAAGGTCTCATGTGCCTTTTTACCAATTGGCTCTCAAGATCAAGGACTGCCGGAACACACCGTTAGGTGCTTGGCGACAGATTTTATACTTGAGGGTGGTAGCTCAAGCCGGCGCGGCGGTGGGAATCGCTCAAGGGAATCGACTAGTGACCTGCGGCACGGCAGTCCATAGCTATTACCGCTCGGCCATCATTGCTTCAATGTGCCTGTAGTAGAATACCCACATCTTGTATTCTACTATTTGATGAAAATTAAAAACGATGAAAATCCTGAGCTTTGTTGGCAATTAACCACAATTCTTTTTTGTCATTTCCCCAAATTGTTTTAAGATACGAAAATAAACTTAAAATTGCATTCAGATAATCTTAGTAATGTCAGTAGAACATACGAATGGCCTTCCTGTGAACGGTGCTGATGGCAATTATGATTACATCTGACGCATAAGGGTCGGCAACGCATTGAAGACGTCTATAGACGACGGCGGTCCGTATGCTTGTTGACATCACATAAATACAACGATAACGTTATCGTAGATCAAATTATATTCATTATAAATGCGCCATGAGGTTATCAGAATAAGTGTTTTTTTTTCGTTTAGCTGTATAATGAGCTTGGTATCTACATCGTTTATCTATAAAGAGGAAAGTAAGTCTAAATTACTACTGAACCGATTTGAAGAACTCTTTCACCGTTAGAATTCTACACTATCCCTGATGAACATAAGCTATAGAATATTTTTAACTTAAAACTCAAAAACTTAGGGATTCGTATGAAAACTTCAATAATGTAACCCAACGTGTGAAAAAAAAACAATAAAAATCGATAAATCGCGTACGTTGCGAAAATTGTTGACAATAGAGCAATGTGATGTACTTCAATATGTACAAAAATGTCCGCAATACCATATGTCTAACTATTACAGTTATGTCACAATAACTACTTTTTATGTGTTTCAATTCATATTTTTTATATACCTATCCAAAGCTGGGCGGTCCGCTAGTGCAGATATACTTTTATTTATTCAAGATATATATAAAGAAAAAACAAAGTGCCTTCGGGTTAGAATTTGTTATGGGGTCAATCTTAAAAATTAAACCAGAGGATGTTTGTGGCGACGGTGATCACTTACCACCAGGTGAGCCGCCTGCTCGTTTGCCCTCCTATCCCATAAAAAAAAGGCTCTTGGAGCTGTAAACCTCGAGAGTCTGCCCTTGAATAGCTTCAATGCGCGTGCTGATGGGAAAATGGGTCATACAATCCAGAAATCATGTTTATATTCTGAAAACTGATGAAATTAATTTGATGTGACACAGGTAATTTGCATTTTTTCATTGAAATTAGTGTGTGTCGCGCCTCTACGTCGCACCCCTCCCCGCTCCGATCGCTTTTATTACAGTCAACGACCAAGGAGCTTATGATATATAATTGCTTACCTATTTTTACTTGTTCGTATTAATGATATTATTGCTCACTATATTAAGTACCTAACGTTTAAACGAGAAAAGTGCAGCGAACAAAAAATATTCGAGTATTGTTTGGTAATGGGCATAGAAATAACAGGCAAATGAGACTTAAACAATATGTATTGGTGACGGGCGCAGTGCAATTCGTGACTTGTAACGAAATGCATTTGTTATAGGCAGAGGTTAGTCCGCTAAACATCAGGTGGGCCTCGTGCTTGTTCCGTCACAATAATATATTGAAAAAATGTGGGTATAGCCAATAATATTGGGTATAAGTCTTTTATAGTTATGGGTCAATAACTATAAAAGACATAGCAGGTGACAGATATTAATTTTTTTACAAGAAACTCCTTCCGATGACATGAAATTTAATCCTGGAGCCGATGTCTTCATCAAGCAGAAAACGGAAACGAAGGAAATTGTGAGATACCACGAACTGACGACCACTTTACCAGTTGAACGGTTTTATCGCTTAAACTTCAAGCAATCATTAAAGTTGTCGACATCGAAAACATTTTTATCGTAATAGCAAATGATGAATCGATTTGCTTCTATCTTGATAATAGTTCTAAATCCATTCTAGTTTTTTTTTATATAACTGTAAGTTGGCCTTTAACTACTATCTCACCTGATGATAAATGATGATGTGGAGGAAAATGTTGTTCAGGCGGATCTAGAATTACTGGGTCTCAAGACAGGTACCGGAACACGCCGTTCGGTGTTTGGCGACAGATATTCTACTTGAGGATGGTAGATAGCCAGGTGGGATTTGCAAAATGCCCTACCACCATGATATAATGACCGCCATCCTCAGATAATAACCAGGACTGACAGTTTAACGTGCCCTCCGAAGCACGGAAGCTCTCAGTAATAGTGTCAATAGTGGTCATCCATCTAACTCAGTCCCGTTCATGACCGCAGCGGTCGTTGCTTAACCTAGCTGTTCGATTGAGAACGGCTAGCTTATAGTCTAAGATCCCGCTGCAGATTGGTGTGCTCATCGACTTTTTGTTTAAAACCAAATTTTTATGTTTATTTATAGTTAAGAGTATATATATTTACTAGGGTGCCTATCAAAATTTGGCCGCCATTATTTTTAATTAAATTATTTTTAATTGATTTTTGGTAAAAAATTTCGTTTATTTATTTTTTAAATAAAATAACGTCTACATCACGGTAATTAATATGAAGATTCTAAAAAATCACGGTTGCCGTTGCGCACCTGGCCGCACCTCTTTGCAGCCAGGTGTAAACAGGTATGATTTCGATGAATTTATACGTTTATAACCTATTTTTATTAATTATATGTCAAATTGAAGCTAATTTTTTTCTATTAATTATCATATAAAGTTGCTTAATTAAATCTGGCCGCAAATAAGGGTTGCTGGCTGTTAAAGATAATTAATATTTAAGGTAGAGTGAAAGAGAGTTAGCGCGTAACATCATTTGTCAGACGAGGACAGCGATTGCCGGCTGTGCGACGCTTTTAAGCCATTGCGCATGCGTCGAATGTTAGTGTTCTCAACTGAACAGATGCAGCATTTTTATTCTAACATAAAAACCACGCTGTTTTGGAGTTCGTAATAAACAACGTTTTCCCCTCGTGAGTACAATCTGTCCACCTCCTATGACACAATCGTCCAAACTGCTCACGTTTTTTTATCCCGCGACGCCCCGTAACGTTTTTTTGTAGTACTAAGTAGTTTTCCATTACCTAAACATGTCACCCTAACATCCCCATACCCCAATATATTACCTATACCATACAAAAAATAACATTTTCATACATTTAGTTTGAGTGGATCAAACAGCGAATAAAAATATATATATTTCCAGATTTTAAAGGTATTTTGTTTTTTAATCGAGTTTATTTGTGGCAGTCTCCAATCAACATATAAACTTCTTGGTACCAATGCAATCCTCATCATATTCTCTTTACGGGAAAAGAAATGAAAATAGACCTTTTCATGGAAAATTTTACAGGAAAATGGGTTTGAACAGACGATGAAAATGGCGGGAAACGGCATTTTTTATATATTTTTTCTATTTTTTTTTCCGAAACTATTCCACCTACAACTTTGTTTTTTTTTTTAATGTGTGTATTTATTATGGTTCTTTACCCATGAATAATACCAGATTGTAAGGATAAATATTTTATAAGTAGTAACGAGATTAAAACAACGCGATTTTTTTTAAGAATTTTGGCGGGAAAACTGTACATAAGCGGATTTTTTTTTTTTCTCAAAAACTATACCACCTACGAATTTGGTTTTTCTTTTGATATGATTATTCAGATGTAATCTATACACCTGAATTGTTTCAGATGTTTAGGTTTACAGGTTTAAAAGTAGTTACGAGATTATTTATTACGTAAATTTCGATCGGTGAGTGTTTGCGCGGCAAAATGCATCGAGTGAAAGTTATTTTTTTTCATTTCATGATTTGAGTAACTTCTCGTTACCATAGAGTAATGCGGTTTTTTTTGTTGTATAGCCAATGATAGTAGCTTACTAACAACGTTTAAATAATAACGATCGGATAAATACAAGCTTCACACTAAACCTTTTTTTTAGACCACCGGAATTCCAGCCGTATCAAAAACAGGGGTCAAATAAAAAAATCTATAAAAAAAAAAGTTATCAATCCTTATCCTTTTTATTTCTTTTAACATCGTTATTGACTTATTGCCTATACAAATGCAAAATTACAGCTTTCTAGGTTAATTACTTTAGAAGTAGTTACGAGTGGTTAAATGCCACTGAACCAGACTGTATCAAATTCAGCCCAGAAAATAATGGCTGGCTGGTACTAGATGGTTTTTTAAAACCAACATGGTTCCTGGGAGACTCAACTCCAACGCAAGTTAATAGTGTGCTATGTGAATCCACGAACATAGCTTCCGATAACGACGATTCTGATATTTGTAGCGATGAAAGTGATAGCTCCGATGACCGTACAACTGAAAGCTCCGATGATTCAGATTTTTAAATAAGAGTTACGAAAATATAAGAATTATAAAATAAATTTAATAATTTTTTAATTTGCTTAAATGTTTAATTAATATGTAACAGACAATTAAATACTTGAATAAAATCTAATAAAATTTTTAAAAAATACTTTCGCAATAAAATTTTCTTTTACTTAAGTCACCTTGGTTTTATTTTTTTATTTTTTAAATTAATATTAAATATCGACGTTCTAATTAGCAAATTATCTAACTCCATTTTAGAGAATCTTTTATTTGTACGGAAAAAAACAATTACTTCAAAATTTATTATCATTTTAAAAAACCATTTAATATCCTTTATATCTAATAGAGATATAATATTTAAGTTTGAATCATTCAAATAATTTGTAATTGGATTATTGCTTTATCAAAATGTTAAAAAAATTACCCTCTAAAAAATAAGGAGTTAGAAAAATTGCTAACTAGACCGTCGATATATCAAATCAATATTAATTTTTTGTTGCAATTTTTAAATTTGTCATTTTGAAAAAAATTACATATTTTTTGGAGTATTTATTATAAGTCGTCTCTATAACTCCCCGGTGGTTGAGAACACTAACATTCGACGCATGCGCAATGGCTTAAAAGCGCCGCACAGCCGGCAATCGCTGTCCTCGTCTGACAAATGATGTTACGCGCTAACTCTCTTTCACTCTACCTTAAATATTAATTATCTTTAACAGCCAGCAACCCTTATTTGCGGCCAGATTTAATTAAGCAACTTTATATGATAATTAATAGAAAAAAATTAGCTTCAATTTGACATATAATTAATAAAAATAGGTTATAAACGTATAAATTCATCGAAATCATACCTGTTTACACCTGGCTGCAAAGAGGTGCGGCCAGGTGCGCAACGGCAACCGTGATTTTTTAGAATCTTCATATTAATTACCGTGATGTAGACGTTATTTTATTTAAAAAATAAATAAACGAAATTTTTTACCAAAAATCAATTAAAAATAATTTAATTAAAAATAATGGCGGCCAAATTTTGATAGGCACCCTAGTAAATATATATACTCTTAACTATAAATAAACATAAAAATTTGGTTTTAAACAAAAAGTCGATGAGCACACCAATCTGCAGCGGGATCTCGTACTATTAGTTTACGCTACGAGAGCGTCAATAGCTAATGGTTTTACAAAGATATTTTGCTTGTTCTACTGTTAAAGTATTATGTATGTTCGTAAAAAGGTAAAGTTCCTTCTTAGGTAATTGTGTACGGTTTTATAATAAAGTTCCCAAACATGTTACAACGCTCAAAGAAAGAAATTTCAAATTGCACGTGAAAAACATATTGATTAAGAAACCCTACTACACAGTTTGTGATTACTTAAACGACAAAAATGCCTGGACAAATCCGCCTCTGCCAAGCTATCGCCTGTCACTTACATTATTTAAACAAATATTGTAATAACTTACATATTGTAAGTATGTAACACGTTACATTGTTAAAAGACGTTTAAAAGAATGGCCCCGAGTTTCTTACCTGTTCTTCTCGCAGTGGCTCTATAATTTTTTATGGTTAACATGGCAGTACTGTAGAATATTTCAATACTTAAATTTGTAATTGACCTTCATAAGAGCGTTGTAGATGCCTAAATTGACTAAATGATTTTGACTTTGACTTTTAAACCAGTTGCACGCAACATATACAACTTTTACACACCTTCATTATACTACACACTAACGCGAATGAGTAGATAGAACAGATAGCAAAAAATATCTATAACAAAGCATTTAAATCTAGTGGGAATATTTCTGCCAAAAAATGATACCTACGACAGGTACAGTCAACATAAAGCTGGAAATAATTCCGAATTAACCTTATGACGACCATATATATTTAAAAAAGCCGAGTCATAGGGTTCCTTAACATTAATTTTGTAGAGTGGGAGTACGAGTGACGAAGTTTTCCAGGTTTTATAAATCTCGACAGTTTTTTGAGTTCAGAAAACCGCATCAGCTAAATCATTATGAAGATCATTCACTTCTGGTGCCAATAAATTTTATTTTTATTTTATGTATAAAACTCTTGTACGCTAATTAGGCGGATCTAGCGAATTATGTGTAGGTAATTTATTAGACACCTTATTTTATGTACTAGACTTAGACCTAGAATCACAAGAAAATAAATCTATTATCATTTTTCTCCAAGAACCCTGCAAAGCGTGAGGATTTTGGCGAATTCCCCCTTAATGGGGAGGCTGTGCTGAGCAGTGGACAATCCGGCTGATACTATGTATTCGAAATGGAAAGTAGAGTGTGGAATACGGGCGAAAGTCATCAATTCCTACTTGGACTATTGCCGTCTAGGCGTCGTTTGGGAATTTATTCCTTTCGACCCTTATATAACAATCTAGTATTTTATATTAACTATTAAATACTTACGTATTAATATCGTCCCTGTATTCTGTTTTTATAGATGGTTTCCATAAAACAACATTTATTAGGTAACGAAGGCCTTTTCAGCATCCAACAAACTACTATTTTCTGAAAACACAATTTTATTGGACAAGCAACATACAACAATCAAATGATTAAACCCTCTTCAAATACATGTTTTGTTTTACCGACATTTCTTTTCACTCTGGCTCTCCATTTTTATTTTGCTCTGCTGTCAGTTTCATTGGAAGTGGCCAATTTTATTTTCTTTTTACCTACTGCTTTCAATTTTTTTCTTTAAATGGTTTTTCGACTTTGGTCTTAATTGAATACTCTTAATCGTTTTTTGATTCGGAATCGTACTTTATAGCATCTGATTGAATAATTTGTGCCTATTTTGAAGTTAAATAGTTCCAGATAACACCATACAATATCTGTAAATATTTTTATTATTGCCTATGCTCTCCAGATTACATTACAAAATTACGTAATACTCATGACTATAATTTCCTCTCGTAATTTTGAAACGTTTTTGTTTTTCTTTTTTATTCTTGATGTGTAAGCCTTTGACCACAATCTCACCTGATGGTAAGTGATAATGTGGTCGAAGGTTTAAACAGGCTTAGCCTAGAACTACTGGCTCCAAAGGGCAGCTTCCAGAACACACCATTAGGTACTTGGCGGCAGATTTTCTACGTGAGGGTGGTCGCTAGCCAGGCATTCGCAAAATGCCCTTCCACCATGCGGTGAAGCTCAAGCCCGCGGCGATTCGAATCATGGACCTGCTATATTTGTTATAGATTTATATCTGTTATGATGTTAAATAGACTATCTCTTCGTTTTTTTTATTTACGAGTAGGTGTCAGTTTCTAAAGTTAGGAACTTCTAAGCGTTACAAATAGCAAAATTGATTTCATTATGTTCACACGTGAACACATTTTTAGTCAACTGAATAATGTATGTACTACAAACCCTCAAAGTTTAATTCGTAGGGTAGCAGCAGTTATCCCATTAGGGATTTGGACTTACGCTATTCCGAATCTCATTTATTCTGTTCAATAAAGAAAATTGAGTTACTTCAACGGTTTTAATCCAAATGAATGTTGTGAAAGAATTTGTAAGGAATTGAATTAAGAAACGAGTCGGTCTTGCTGCTCCTTTCTTGTCATTGGCTTGTTTGAGACTGTTAGAAAAATCCAATTTCATTATAAGCTTTTCGCAGTAGAAGTTTCAGTGTAATAAGAAGATCTATATCACAATTATAAGTACTTCATATGTATTTGGTTACTTCCCCGTGGGGTGCCGGGTTAGAATTGCCCCTTCCCATATCATCCCGTGGGTGTAGTAAGAGGCGACTAAGGCAAAAATACTGGAAGGTGGACAGCAGCGCCTTCTGAAGACTTGCCATTTTACACTGTGGTCCCCAAGCCTGCCAAGCGTGGGGATTATGGAAAATACCCCCTTAATAGGGAAGGCTGTGTTCATCAGTGGACGATCCGGCTGATACAGTACACGTATATCACAATTAGAATTTTAAATATAGTCTATTATAATTTAATGATCTTACGTTATCTTACGTATAGTATTTGTTTACTTAAAAGATGTTACGCTGTCGTGACTTTAGCAGTTAGTTTTATAGCTGGGTTAAACTAAATGTAGCGTAGCAAAGCGCAACGCAGTTAGACGTTGTAATGTATGGAGTATTATGATAAAAACATATTATTAAACGGGCTATTCTGTGCAGCATTGTGCGGCTACACGAGATACCCGTATGTATGAGCTGGCTTTTCAGGCACACTTGGTGATAAGATAAAACATACTAATTAATTTGAATCTAACATTATAATTTTAAGAGAGGTAGAAATCACTAAAATCTCATATACATCCCGATGGTAAGAATGGGGCCAACTTTTTTCTGGGTTCGCACAGAGTTTTTCGATTATTGGCATAGCATCAATCAGCAATAATAGACTTTTGTTTCTTCTTTTCTTAATTCGAAATAGATTCGCGCTTGACCAATGACCACATCCTGCCCGATGTTAAGCATTGATGTGGTCTAAGATGGAACACGCTTACCTAGAAGAAACCTATTTACTTCTACTACTATAGACTTCGCAAGTAGTACTTAAATGAGAAATACTACAAATCGAAAAATAATTGCGTGTTAGTTTTCTTTTCATCGTATTAATCAGTGGTCGGAACAATTCTATACGTCTACTATTCCATACTGTGTGCCACTACCTGGTAAGCAATGACCCTCAACAATAGAAAGTCTGCCACTAAGGGCCTAGCGACCTGGCAGCCAACTTCAAAAAGCCTTTTCATTTAAAATGTAGCTCGCTGAAGTAAACAAAAATTTTAAATTTATAAATGAACGGTAAATTGTATTTACTTTTTAGGGTTTCATACGACAAAATGGGAGCTTTGTACTAAGCCTACAACCTAAACACTGTTTTCGGACTAACTGTATAAGAATATGGTGGAAACTGGAGAACGAATATAAGCAAATTTATTCCATGCGTTAAAAACGTATCTAGGCTATACAGGGTTATTGGTAAAATGCTAACAACCTCTTGGGTTGACTACTGAAAAAATCAGTTACACATCCAACAAAACAATAAATTTGATCACAACTTCACGATCGCCGGCAACGACGATGTGCCGGCATTTCAAGAAATGGCCAGCCATATGTTGATCTGGCCAATTCAATCTGACATATTACAAAAAAAAGCTTTTAATCATATTAATCATATTTATTTTAATCATATTATATGACAGTGGTTTTCTTATCAAACACAGACATTTATCTTTTTTAATTAATCAATTAATGCCATAGACCAATTTTTGTGCTAGCACATTTTTTTACATTTCTACCGTCCCACGTCACTCCTGATGATGATGGTGATGACAGAGATAAAAAATTACTTCTACGCATTCAAAGTCTTCGCTTTTAAACGGTGACGACACTTGTTTTTCATTTAGAGGGCAACCCAAGTTTATCAAAGTAATTGGGTCGATCCTGGTGATTGTTCGCAAGTTTATTTCCGGTTCGTTAGAGGAGACCCGATTTTAAACTTCGAAAATATTTAGGAGAGATATAATCACTATCGGGACGGAGTCAAGACGGACATGTTTCAGTGAGATGATCAACTCAAAATTGATTTATTGCTTGTTTAGAAAAGGATCCTTTCTGCATTATCCGAGTTGATATACTCAATTGGAGATTGTATTGATCTTTGATTTAATTTTTCTTAACTACTCTACTCGTGATGCAATTTCTAACACGTATTATTTACACAGATAGAATTTGTATCAGTTATTTTTATTTGGCCACCTGTCAAGTGCCATCCAGGGTTGGAACTTAACGGCCAGTATTAAAATCAAAAGCCTCTTAAGTTCTTCTCATTATATTGGTTAAAAGTTGGACATGAATGCATTTCTAGTCTTCTATGTAAGTTTTTTTGTAGTAGCTTCCCTTTGAAGCATTCTTGGATGTCAACAATTAGTACTTAAATTATTTTAGAATAATTGTAATGGCATATATACATTCTTGCATAAAACAGCAGAATGGTACGTAAACATCTTTAGGTTAATGACACCCAATTGCTTCGGAATGTTACATTTGAATCATTCAAATAATATTTCTTCTCCAAAGTAGGAACACTTTAAGAAATTGAGTTTCTTCTGCTTGCCGGAGCCGCACCACGGCACATCTTCCATATCCTAAAATAAGATAAAATATGAGATATAGTTCATATTTTTCTACCTCTAGGTACGTATTGTATATCATCAACGATTCCGGTTGGTTGTAACTTACTATATGTAAATATTGTTTATTCAATGTCTAATATTGACGCACTGAAATGCACTTATTACTAAAGTTATACAAGTGTAGGTATTGATTTTAATTCACATTAAAGGTCAGTCAACATTTTTTGTTTACATTATCATGCTTTAATACTCTTTACTTTACCAATACTTATGGTAAGTATCAATCGATATCTATGTCGAACATTGTCAATATGTTTGAAACATTAAGATTGTATCAAATACCCGCGGTAGTCCACATTTGAAATACACGTGGCATTGAGGTAGTCTGACAATAATTGTCTAATTGCAGCTACAACTGACGACATATGAGGACCATCGAAAATATGTTTGAAACAAAATAAACATAGTATCTGACTGTACATATTATACACATATAATTATATATTTACACAACCACATACATATACTTACGTAAACTTACAAATTTACCGATGATTTACTGATCCATGCAAAGATATATCACTAAACTAGAAAATAAACAAAAAATATTGTAGTCCCCACGACAGATCCTAGTGTGGAGACCAAAGTGTATTATATACTATACTAATATTGAATTGTTAGTTTTTTCTTGCTACTGTTATTTTAAGCTATAAGACATAAGTTTGTCAAATAAATGTATTAATTATTAAGTAGCAGACATATAATCGTATTTTACAAATTTATATACACAATTAATGGACTATTAGATTAACATTTGTAAAATTAAATAAACCACGTATATTTTTATATAATTAAGAATATACGACAACTACTTAACATCAGGTCTGACTTGGCCTTATCTAGTATACGACATTACTAAAACGCTTGTAACAAAGCTAGATGTTTACATCCAGATAATTCTATATAATAAGTCTTCAGTTTCAATGTCTGTTTGACTTTTAAATCATAAGGACATTGAAGTCATTATGGTTGGGGTTTGCACTTTTGGCAGAGCCATCTACTTTATTAAGGGATCAAATTAAAGAAACTATTGGAGCTCTATAAACACCTCAAAGTTGCCAAAACGCACGTAGTACTAAAGCCTCTCAAGACGATACTAGCATATCTCCCAATTGGAGGCTTCAGTTCCACAAACAATTTATGATAGGTGCACAGTCCAGTCAAGCATTTTGTGTCGAGAAAGAAAATTGAGGATAAAGACCTTGTAAAATCTTAATTCTAGGTGAGCCTTAACAACATCTTCATCACTTACCATCTTGAACCATCATCGCGAGATACGGGTCAAAGGCGTATCTGCTATAAATAAAAATAAATAATAAAAAAATCTTGTACACAATAAGACGACGAAATGCAAAATGAATGGCTAACCTTAGGTGAATTTAGTATCCCTCTGGCGTTAAAGTGGCGCACCTTGACATACAAATGATCTCCTGCCTTATATTTTTTTATCTTAACGCCTTTCAGATGACCCTCCCAGATCAAAGTAACTTAGTAAGATGGAGAGCCACCCAAAAGTCTTAATTATTTGTCGGGAAGTAATAGGTACAGCATTAGCATTTAATTAGGTTGCAAGGTGCTCCTTAATAGGGGTCATTTTTACGTTACAATTTTTTACATTGAACAGGCTTTTTACATCTATAATTACTGACTATTTACTTTAGTGACTGACCAATCGATTACAATTTTGATAATGATCAAGTAACTTGGAACTGGGACATAAAGATTTTATCTAGTACCTGTAGTGGCGTATTTCCTTTACATGATATACTCGTAATGCGTGGCATTAAGGTAGCTTCGTCACTTGAAAAGTGGTGTTTTTACCTGACAGTTGTACAAAATGTTTACTGCTCCTGAAGTTATGACCAACAAAAATATGTTTAAAAGAAAATTTAACACAATACTATTATGGAGAAAACTGATAATATTATTTTTCAAACTAACTCATATCATCACTGGCGTGGATTACGGATTTTTCAAGTTTAAATCTTTAAGATTTAGATATACTGTTTATTGCATCTCAGTTATACAAATGGTCACTGTTTACCTCGCGTGCATGTATGATAATTATTATTATCACGGGAATAAAGGTTTTTATTATAATATTCGGTATTACATTTACAATACCCAGCATTTTTTGTACATGGTCACTTTTATGCACTTGAACCGAAATGTCACGTTGGCAGCGTTCCAAGAAGAGTTTCATGAGGTTGACATGAAATTTACAATCAACAAAATTCACCTGGAAATTAAAAATTTTATCGCTTCGATTTTGTCCATTGTACTTATACTAATAGTAACGTATATAGGGTGCACAAGTAAAGATCTTTGTCCTCAAAAAGTTGCATTTTCTTTATTATATTTCTGCTTCATTATAAACAGAAACATAATTATGATAAATCAAGCATACGTGTTCTATATAATAAAATATAGATTGGTGATATTCGTAAAACAAGTAAAGGATACTGCCCGAACCGATAACATAGTCTTGTATCATCGTGTTTACAAATCTATTTGTGATATAGCTGTTAAAATAAAGACAGCTTATGACCCCCTGGTGAGTATATAATTATTAATATTTTAATAATATGCTCTTATATAATAGGCAGAGGTTACAGCTTCACACCTAGTGGACATCGGTTTTTTCAGCAACAATACAATACAATAAAAAAACAGCAAAGTGCGAGTCGGACTCGAGTACCGAAGGTTCCATAAAAAACTGTACGTGTATAAGTAAAAGTTTTTTTAAATTATTTTTATTATAATAATATGATGTAATTAAAAAATTATGCTTTTGGCAATATTTCCGTTATCTGTGCTATAAGACGTTGCTTCGTACCAAATTTCAAGGTTTTGAGTTCACGGGAAGTACCCTGTAGTCAAAGTCAACGTCAAAGTCAAAATCATTTATTCAATTTAGGCGTCTACGACGCTCTTATGAAGGTCAATTACAAATTTTAGTATTGAAATATTCTACATTGTACTGCCACGTTCAGCAAATAAATTGTATAGAGCCACTGCGAGAAGAACGGGCAAGAAACTCGGGGCCATTCTTTTAAACATCTTTTAACAATGTGTTACATACATACTATATAATAGAGTTATTACAATATTTGTTTAAATTATGTAGGTGACAGGCAAAAGCTTGGCGGAGGCGGAATTGTCCAGGCATTTTTGTCGTTTATGTAATCAGAAACTGTGTAGTAGGATTTTTTAATCAATATGCTTTTCACATGCAACTTGAATTTCCCTTCTGTGAGCGTTGTAATATGTTTAGGAACTTTATTATAAAACCGCACACAATTACCTAAGAAGGACCTTTTATTTGTCTTTGCTAATCTAAAACCTGGCACCGCTATTTTATCTTTATTCCTAGTATTGTAATCGTGATTGTCACTGTTTAATTTAAATTTACTCAAATTTTTACGAACATACATAATATTTTCAAATATATACAGACTTGGTAAAGTTAAAATATCAATTTCTTTAAAAAGATCCCTCACAGATTCCCTAGGACCCATTTTATATATGGCTCGAATTGCACGCTTTTGTATGATAAAGATTGTCTCTATCTCAGCAGCAGTTCCCCACAGCAATACGCCATACGACATAATACTGTGGAAGTACGCGAAATAAACTAGGCGAGCAGTAGCTACGTCTGTTAACTGTCTTATCCTAAGAACTGCATATGCAGCAGAACTAAGTCTTCCGGAGAGATCATATATATGTGGATCCCATTGTAAAGTGGAATCCATTTTGATTCCCAGGAAGACTGTCGCTTTGTCAATAGGGAGTTTATCTGGGCCAAGCTTTATGTTTGGTTCAACATAAGGAACATTTGGTAAAGAAAACTTTAAACATTTCGTCTTTTTTGAATTTAGGAGAAGATTATTAGCGGCGAACCATTTACAAATCTTAGATAATACATTGTTTACATGCGTCAGTTCACTGTCTTTCCTATCTACTTTAAAAATCAGAGAGGTATCATCTGCGAATAAAACAATATCGCAGAAATCTTTGACCATGCAAGGCAGATCATTGATATATGTTAGAAACAGAAAAGGTCCCAAAATTGATCCCTGTGGTACTCCCATTTTTACCAATGACCCGGAAGAAGTATTGCCACTTATTCCAACCCTCTGTAGCCTGTCTGACAGATATGACTCTATAAGATTCAGAGCTTTTCCACGAATACCATAGTGGTAAAGTTTACGAATCAGAGTGCAGTGCTCTACACAGTCGAATGCCTTGGAAAGATCACAAAACACGCCAATAGCATCATGTGAACTCTCCCAGGCTTCCAGTATATGCGACATCAATTGAACACCTGCATCTGTTGTGGATTTGCTCTTGGTGAAACCAAACTGATTCTCATTTAATAAATTATGCTTGTTAAAATGGGATAGTAGTTGTTTGAGCATATTTTTTTCAAATACTTTACTCAGAACAGGTAAGATGGAAATAGGTCTATAATTGCAAGGGTCAGATGTAGACCCCGACTTTAAAATTGGAGTGATTTTACTTTGTTTCCTTAAACCGGGGAAGTTTCCACTATCGACACAAAGATTGAATATTGTTTCTAAATATGGTGCAATAATGTAAATTATAGACTCTACCACTTTTACTGACATACCCCACAAGTCTTCAGTACTCTTTATGTTTAAACTTTGAAATGTTTTTATAATTTCAAATCTTGTGGTGTGTCTGAAAGAAAAGTACGGTGATTTGCTTGGAAAATTATGTTTTAACAGAGTTTCCGCTACATTGGGACAAGAATCCAATGACTTAGTGGCTTCTAGGGGCAAGGTAGAAAAAAAAAATTCAAATTTATTTGCCACTTGTATTGAATCAGAGATTTGATTTTTATCAATAGTTAAGACATATGTTGAATATCTAGGTTTATTTTTACCAGTTTTACTATTTAAAGTCTTCCAAATGGTTTTTATTTTATTTTTAGACTTGCTAATTTTGTTTCTAATAAAAAGAGATTTAGCACACAAGCAAACAGACTTGAACATTTTTGAATACTAACTACTTAAATACATATATGAATTTCAACTTGATACCTCCACGCGTTCCTGAGAAAAAGGATCTTGACAGACAGACAGACGCCCAATAAGTGATCCTATAAAGATACCGTTTTTTTTTAATTTTGTGGTTTAGAACCCTAAAATGGTCGTGTCATCAAATTGTATTGGTCATGGTCTACTCGTGGCCTTGATCAATGCATCTTGATCGAATCATCCAAGTAAATAGTCATGTTTTATTTGAATGAATTCCCAAAAATCCTTTAAAGTTTAAAATATTGTTCTTTATGTAATATAAAGCTACAAGTATGTATTAAATTGCTTTAATTTAATGCAACGCTTATTGATTTCATTTCACAGTTCATGGTGACCATGTTTTGCAACATTCCAGTAGTAATGTTATTGATATACGACAAAGTGAAAGTAGTGAAACTAAAAAATTATCAGGTTAGTATATATTTGTTGGAGATTGCTTAAAATTGTGTTTTACAATTGCTGATAGGTAAGCCTTTGACTACAATCTCACCTAGTGGTAAGTGATGATGTGGTCGAAGGTTTTAACAGACTTACCTTAGAATTACTGACTCTCAAGGACCTCTGCCGGAACACACCGTTAGGTGCTTAGCGACAGATTTTCTACTTGAGGGTGGTCAGTAGCCAGGCGGGCATTTTCAAAATGCGCGGCGGGATTCAAACCATGGACCTGCTGCGCGGCATTCCATAGCCAATGCCACTGAGCCATCACTGCTACCTTGTAGAGAAGAAAAGAATAATGATAAAATACGCGATTTAAACTTTTTAAAGTTGTTTAGTTACTAGGTTTCTGGAATGTTTTTTGCAAATTAACTTTATTATTATATCGACGTTGTGTGGTACAAATTGTTAGTGTTGGCCCTATTTATTTATATTGGAATCGTGATGCACTATGCCAAAGTGAATGCAACCAACGAAGTTAAACACGATATGCTGATATCAGAAGTCAAATTTCAATTTCTTCGACGTGTTGGCTGTGTATCAACTTTGTCAATTGCATGCATTCTTAGTTTGTATCTCAAAATAATAGATTTTTCTTTTTGACCGACGAGGTACTCAATTGGTATTTTTTAATGTTTGTTACCGGGTGAACTGATTTTGATGATTCTCTTTTTATTTGAAAGCTGATGTTTGCCGTGTAGTCCCGTTTAAATTTAAACAAAATCAGTAATGCCGTTTTTGAGTTACATTCCAATATCTGAAAAATATTTTCCGATCTACATGATATACTCATTGACAGTCAATGACAATCGATCCCATAAGTAGCAAGGGTCACTGAAAATGGGTGAAAAATAAATTTACCAAAAAATATAACCGGCTTCAACACTCCAATGTGTGAAATAACTTGTCGAAGTCGGTACCATGTGCACAATATTGCGATAGTAGTTACTATTGAACCATCATGGCACCGACTTCAACAAAATATTTCACACATTTGAGTCTTGAAGTCGGTTATATTTTTTGGTATTTTTTTACCCTTTTTAGTGAACCTTGCTACTTATGGGATCGATTGTCATTGACTGTAAATCAAATAACAAGTTAGAAAAGTGATTTGAGTTGAAGTCGGTTAATATTTTTTGGTATTTTTTTTTGTGTGACGCTCACTGTTTGCAAGAACATCATCACTGGCTAGTTACGATTCAAAAACTTGTTCAGTGTTGAAATTTTTTAATTTGCAGGTCACCTTCATAGAAGTGCTCATGACTATACATACCGTTATTATGATTTTACTAACCTTTATCCCGCCGATATTTGCGGGTATGTTATCAACACAGACTTGTAACCTACAGTTAATCCTCCACAAGAAATTGATTGAAGAACAAGGTAAGAACGCAAAAAACTTAGTTTAATTGTTTACCACCAGTCAGTAACAATTTGAAGCGCTCGTAGCGAAGTTTGCTTAGCCGTTCTGAACAAATTAAAAATATACCCTGTCGGTTGCTGGGCTAGAACGTCACCCCCCATCTCTACCTGTGGGTGTCGTAAGAGGCAACTAAGGGTTACACATCAGAAAGTGGGCAGCAGCATTTTCTGAGGCAACGCATCCTCGATACCTCTGGTGTTGCGGATGTTCGTGGGCAACGGTGATCACTTACCACCAGGTGAGCCGCCTGCTCGTTTGCCCTCCTATCCCATAAAAAAAAGAAAAACTGATATCTCACACTGCGATCCTCAAGCCGCCTGCCAAACGTGGGGATTATGGCAACCTCCCCATATTCGGGAAGGCTGTATTTAGCAGTGGACTATCAGGCTGATAACAGTATGTTTATTTTAATTGTATGGTGGTGTACTTAATAAGATATAATTTAATTTCATAATATAATATATACAAGTATTTGACTAATGATTGAAATAAATTATTATTATTATCCTTGCGCTGCAAAAAAGCGATTACGTCAACCTCCGTGAAGACGACTTTTAGGTTTTGGGCTTTCATACATTTATTGTAGTACTAAATATTTGTTATAAATACAAACATCATTTTAATTAAACAAATTTTATTTTTTCAGATGCTAAACAAGCCTGGAAAATAAAAAAGTTTATTGACTACGTCAATGCTCGTCCCTTAAAGTTTAACATTTTAAACGTGATTCCTCTAAACGAAAAACTCCCCGTCATTATCACTAATTTTTGTGTTACCTACCTAATTGTTGTTATACAGTTCACAAAGTTGTATTAGAATAATGATTTTAGTTTGTAGTGATGTTTTAAAGTACATGTAAGAGTTAATGTCCGGCTAGCTAGCGCAACATTGAAGTGAAATAACTTTGTTTGTATTGTAAAATTGATCAATTTCAGCAAAATACTTATTCAACACACTTGCTTGTAACGGGCCTTTAAATGCACCGATTTTAGTTATATAATATAGTGCATTACACACGTGTGTTTTTTCTACTTTACCGCACTTGCGTTTTATGTAGAAAAAATAACAACTTTTCTACGTTAGTCACCAAGGAGATTGTTGTTAGATTCATACGCTTTCCTTATAAAAACAGACCACAGTTCTTACCTATTGAGTCAAAACTTTAGACGAATTAAATATTATCGTTCTTATTCACATTATTATAAAGATAAAGTATTTTGCATTCGTTTTTATACATTATTTAAATATTATACATTAAACCGGCAAAAAACACTCACGTTGAGGATCGAATACGTCGACCCGGGTTTCGAGCATATCAGATGCTCATCATCAGGGCGAGTGCGCAGCTGCGTCTGCGAGCTCCCGGCGGGCACTGATGGTTTAATGTATAAAATTTAAATGTGTGAAACTCACGAGAATTTCAATTCAAAAATATATACATTAGATCAACAAATTGACTATGTATAATTATTAAGTTAATAAAAATCAAAGTTTTTCGGTGTTTTCGTCAGGGCCATTTTTACTCAGTGCGGCATTTTTATATAAATATTTTCTTATCGAAATGTTCGAATTCGTTCCTTGCAAGTCTGTTGAAAAACGTCGCATGACACGCGTGTAGGATATTGATCATTACATACTCGGCTGCCTTATTGCGCTCGCCTGAGGCTCGCAGGCTAAATAGCCTCGTGTGTAATGGTCAACATTCAACCCTTGTATCATAATGCAATATTACGGCCATGGTTTCTTTAATTTAATTTACTGTAAGCTATGCGCTATTTTGCATATTAGATCCATAACAATAGAAATGGACGATCTCGGGTCCAGTACAGATGCGGTTGGATGTTAATTAAGTATTGTAAATATATGTAGTTATAATATAATAATAGCTTTCATTGTAGTAGCTGTTGTGTTGTATATATATAGTTTGTAGTATTTTGTAAAGGCATATCGCCAGTTTAAAAAAATATGTAAAGTAACATTGATTAAAAAAGGAAAAACCCGCCAGCATATTATTTAATCTAATCTAGTCTAATGGTGAAAGAAATCGGTCCAGTAGTTTTTAAGTTTATTCGTTTCATACAAAATTACAAATACACAAATGTTTCCTTTTTGTAATATTAGTGTAGACTCAAAGTTTTTTTATTTAAAAAAAATAAACAACTGCAGATGTACATGTTGATACACAAGCGTATTGATTTTGATTCACATTAAGGGTCAGCCAACGTTTTTTGTTTACATTATTATGCTATAATACTTTAGGTGCGTACCAATCGATATAAATGTCGATCATTGTCAATATATTCAAAACATTAAGATTTTATCAAATGCCCATTTGATAAAATCTTAATGTTGACATTTGAAATACACGTGGCATTGAGTTAGTGGCATCATTTAAATAATAACAGTGTTTGTACCTGGCAATAATTGCCTAACTCTAGCTACAACTGATACGAAGAACATCAGATATCTGTTTAATAACAAAACAAGCACAACATTATTACGTAGCAGACTGAGAATTGGATTATACAAACATACCTATACATATTTTACAAATTATTGGAGCACAATATTTTATGCCCCGGGCGGGAATCGAACACGCGTCCTCCGATTTCGCGCCGGATGCCTAAAGCACTCGGAAACCTTGGCACGCTCTTTCGAACCGAAATTTCGTGCTCTCTTATCTATTTATCTATACAATTACTGGACTATGGGATTTTTAATATTAAAATAAAAATAAAACATATTTTAAATATAATTAAGGTTTTTAGTTTGTTACCCTTGTAATGGAATAACAATTTTAACGTAACTACTTACTACGTTATTACAATATATTATCCCCGCAGTTCAAGTGACGGCAATATGCGCTATTTGCGCTGTATTCACGCAAACGTTTGGTTCGTAACGTGCTACACAGGCACAACTATAGCTTAATGACGTCATCTATGACGTCACCCGAATGAAAAGTGGTAGTGCAGTGTGTGCACAAACGTCAAACTCAAATTTTAACAGATTGATGACGAGTTTTTTTTGTAGTTGGAATTTTATACGTTATACCATCTTGTGCACTAAAGAACGCCTTGAAATGCAATCAATACTTATGTTTATTTTTGGTTAATTGTGAAGAAGAAAATTAACAGTTAGCAAATGTTATAAGCGCGGCTGCTAATCGGTTCACATCGTTTACGCGCAAACAGTGCATATTCTAGTTTTTCAGTTATGAACCGAGCGATTGCAATGTACTCAGCAACAGCAGTGTTTGCGTGATTTAAACCGTAGTGTATATACTATAATGTCAGCTGTGGAAACTCAGTGAGCTTCTTATAAGTTTGACAACTTAATAAAAGATATACGTTATTGTCTGTTTTGAGTTTTAAGATAGATGGCAGGGTTTGGGTGCAAGCTCCCCTCCCTGTGAGGATGGGGGGGATAGTGATACGTAAAATGTCTAGTGTGGCATTACCAGCTTTTTGTCTTCTGTTACAGTACATACAAATAAGCAGAAAAAAATCTTGCACCATAAAATTTGCAATCTTGCATCTTTAGGCTCTTTTGCTGAAGCATATTTGGCTGAGGCCAAAAACTCATGGAGGCTGTCTTGTCTAAATACTGAATTCCCAAAAATTATGTCATCTCAGAAACAGTGGGATCGTTTACTGTGCAAGCTAGCCTGGAAAGATCTTTTAAATACGTGTCCTATCGTCGTTTTCTCGATGTTTCTGTGTGGGAATCTGGTCTTTGGTTACAGGTGGCCATCTTTTTTATATTGTCATTATTAATTCAATATATTATGTGCTGTATCGGAGCGGTACTGCTATGATAAAAGATAAACTTTATTCCCGATATGACATTGGATGACATATTATGGAGTCATTATCATCATTTTCCTATCCATGTTCTTCTTTGTAGGGTCAGGATAATCTGTATTATCCAAGAACATAAATGACAAAGTAACGATTGAATTTAAACGTTATGGCTTCAGTTTTATGGCTGGCCGCCTACTTTATTTTTCCCCTTTGTGGACTTATAGAACATGTTTAAACCTTCATGATTGATTTTGACAAAAACATGTATGTGTATAACAACATTTTGTCTGGCCATGTCTGGGTGAACCAATTCCGGTTCCCTACAACTTTAAAGTTACGAGAGGACATATCATGTTTGAAATGCGTTATGTTGATCAAAACCTATTCCGTTTTAGAAAATTCGGGTTCATTTTGATCTGAATCTCTTTGCGTGTATATTTTCTTTTTCCTATAAAATACACAAAGAAACTTGTGTGGGTCGTTGCCGTGTTTACTTTTACGCTGAGGCAGTTTTTACGGTTAGAAATTCAAGTAAGTTAAGAATTGCTATTATTTGTTATCATAATTTGAAATTATTTTGTAAGGCTGTTTTCTTTTAAATTTTATAAGATATAAGCGCTCGTAGCGGACTTTACTAAGTCATTAACCAATCAATTAACTAGCTTTAGCAACGTTCTCTGCGGCAACAGTTGGACTGGTGACTGGAATTTACGTTTAGTTATTTCCGTGTTCTGAAGGGCCAGACAAACCTTCGGTCCCGGTTGTAGGCATTTGGAGCATTTGGACTGCCTGTGAATCTGCAATGACTTATGGGTTGTCTAAATGCTTTTATTGTAGTAGCTGTAGTTTTGTATACAGTTCGTGGTACTTTGTTAATAAAGACATAAAAAATATAATCCTAATTTAATTAATGTTTAACCGTTTAGTCACGTTTAAACGTTTAAAACATCAAATAATAGATGGTTAAATTTGATTAACTGTTTGAACACGAGTTCAAGCTCTCAAAACTTATTTATAATATTTATTAGCATTACTTGTTGCCCTAATATGCACAACATATATCATTCGAAGTTCTTAGTGGAAGTGTGACCTGCTCTTGGTCACTTTTTATTATAATTTGTTAATCGCTAGATATTGGAGTATGTAATGACGAAGTTTGGCGCTTGTACTGTATAAACCTATGACCGTTTGTACGATACAGCAACAAAATATTAGTTAAAAAGGCACGTTCCTTTCGTTTAATTTTTCTTACATAATTATATATCAATTTTTACGTACTGATTGATGTAAGTATATACGTAAAGTATAATATAAGGACATCGAGGCTTAGTATAATAGGGTCCCGTTTTTAGCAACTTTCGGCTGACAACTTAATTTTTTTTTTATTTTTTTATTTTAATTATTTAGAACATATTACAGTACATAATTCATTATTGCTAGCAACAAAAAACCTCGCAGAGGTTTGTCTAGTTGCTACGTCCTCCACTCTAAAAAACAAATAACAAAATTACAAAATCACAAATAATCCGCATAGCAGGCGTTATTGCAAACCTAACAATATTAAAATAACAAAATTTACTTGACACTCCATGCGCAATCGCACGGCACGCTAGGAGCGCGATAACACTCATCGTCGTCGTACAATTCTGCATAACGACACACACATAGGCAGGTACGGTGCGTCACTACAATCATAGTTGCAGTTCCGAGAACCAAGACAAAGGCAGCGGCCCTGCACCGCTGCGGACCGGTCGCTCAGGTAGGTTATACACAGAGTGCTCCATTAAGTTGTTTTGTTTAAAAAGTAACACATTAAAACTTTTTTTAAATTACGCGGCGTTAACTTCTCACGGGTTTCTATTGGTAAATTATTGATAAAATATGGGATCATATATTCTGAAGTACGCTTCCCATAAAAGTTTGTATGCTTAGGAATAACTAGTTTTTTTCTTGACATATTTCTAGTAGTTACTGAAAATGTTATATTATGCTGTATTTCTGTTCTAAAATATTGTTCGCATAACATAAGATATTTTGTTTTTGTTTGAATAGGCAGTACTTCACAATATTTGAAAATTCCAAGCGGATCATTTTTATATATCTCTTTAATTTTAAACGGTACTATTAACTTAAGTATTCGGTACTGAAGATTATAAATTTGATCTAAGTATGTCTTAAATGTTCGACCGTAGCTGCTCAAGCCATAGGAAACAATGCTTTCAGCTAGTGCTTTATACATAGTCAATAATACTGAGAACGGCACGCGGTTTTTTATTATTCGGAAGTTGGCCAATAGTGCTCGCAGCCTATCACATACCTTATTGATTTGTTTGGACCAATTAAACCTATCATCAATGACGAGACCCAGGTAAGTTTGTTCCGTCACTTGTTGCAACTGTTGGCAATTATTGGTGCACTGTCTTGGGTAATTCAACGATGTATGAAGGCAGTCATGACTATGTGCTACTACTTTAGCCTTACTCAAGCAAGGCATATAGCTCGAATGAATATGTAGTAGTTTTGTTTTGCCTGAATGTAGGACTAAACCTGCATCGTGAGACCACTGGCAAATCGCGGTAAAATCGGTTTGTATATGTGTTTGAGCCTTCGATATATCTCTATCAGCAGCTATCAGACACGTGTCATCAGCAAACTGATACACCTTACAGTGCTTAATTGTGTTGTTAAGGTCGTTGACATAAGCCAAGTAGTGCAGTGGGCCTAACACCGAGCCCTGTGCTGTACCTTCAGTGACTTGAATGGTATCACTAAACGCTGAGCCTACTTTTACTTGATAACTACGTTCGTTAAGGTAATCCCTACACCAATCTAGAAGGTTTCCTCTTACACCGCTATTCTCTAATTTCCTAATTAGTGTATTATGTCTAAGCGTGTCAAATGCCTTACTATAATCAATAAACACTACCAAAACATGTTTTTTGTCATTTAAGTATGCATTTATGTCATCAGTAAATCGCGATAACAGCTGTGTTGTGCTCTTCTTTTGCTGAAATCCATACTGGTTAGAAGATAAAATGGCATTTGACTGATAAAAATCCTGTATCGACTCGCAAATATACTTCTCTATAATTTTATCGATAACAGGGAGTATTGTGATAGGTCTATAATTATTGTAGTCACTAGTACTACCACTTTTGTGAATGGGTCTTACAATACCCGACTTCAGTGGTTTTGGGTATGTACCAGTGGCAACACAAGCGTTAATTAACCGCGCAATGACTCCTACTATTCTGTCCGATAGTTTTTTTATATCTACAGCTCGTATACCATCCGCTCCTGGAGCTTTGTCAGTATTGATGTTTCGTAGGATTTTGTACACCTTTGATGATGTCGCTGGTCTAAAGAACATAGACTTATTTTCTAGTTTTTCGTACTGGCTTTCTAGAAGTAATTTTCTCCTACAAGTTGGTAAGATGGACATGGTGTTATTTTGAAACCCATTAGCAAAGGTATCAGCTATATACTTATCTTTTTCCGGACTAAATGCTTGCTGAACGATACTATCAATCGATTTATTTATTCGACCTGCCATTGTGTTTATAAGTTTCCATAATATTTTCGTATTTCCTCTATGCTTATTTATCTCGTCCTTATAATATTTATTTCTAAATCTGTGTACTTGCTTATTGCTTATGTTTCTGATTTTATTATATTCTAATCTTACTTCTTTATTGCTGGTATCCTTTATCCACTTACTAAAAAGTTCATCACGCTTCCTGCATAAATTGAACTAGATTTCTTCTGAACAAAATGTGTGTTTTCATTGCAAATTGTCAAAAATATTAATGAATTAATTTTGCATCTTTGTCATAATATATGCCTTCAGTATATATACATATTATTTTCAATCACTATTGCATACTTAGCGAATATCACATTTACAAATTGTCGGAGAGGGCTATTACAGCCTTCTGTAAATGATCAAATATGTTTGCCAAACTTAAAGTTTTCAAGAAATAAGAACGTTAACGATCCAAAACTTTTTTGATTTCCTGATTTTTTTGTCATTTACTGTGATATAGTTTTTAGAAAAATAAGCAAAATAAAATTATATTTGCCTATTTTTCTTTGTATGTTAATAACAACATTCTACCTGCACTTTAAATCTCTTGAACATTTAATTGTACTGAGCTAGCTCAAGGCTTCTTGTAATCATCTTATAAGTTCTACATATAATTTTTTATATCCTTAATACTGTCCAGTTGCCCAACTCCATCTGCCCCAAGGCACGGAAGGGCTAAGTTCTAAATACCATTAGTCAGCTATTCAAGTATTGACCGCAACGGCATTTATAAGAACGTCTAAGCAAGCTCGGTGCTAGTCGTCTGAAAGGTGCCTTATATTAGCCTTTTTTTTGAGGGGGGAAATGGCACTACGCCTTCACTACGGGGGTAGTGAGGGGGATGTGTGGGACTTGAATCCACTAAAACCCCCCCATGAGCAGTCCTCCGCGCCGAAGTGGGGCAAGATAGGGTCACGTTAGCATTCACTATCTTGCCATATACATATAATTTTTTATATCCTTAATACTGTCCAGTTGCCCAACTCCATCTGCCCCAAGGCACGGAAGGGCTAAGTTCTAAATACCATTAGTCAGCTATTCAAGTATTGACCGCAACGGCATTTATAAGAACGTCTAAGCAAGCTCGGTGCTAGTCGTCTGAAAGGTGCCTTATAATTAGCCTTTTTTTTGAGGGGGGAAATGGCACTACGCCTTCACCACGGGGGTAGTGAGGGGGATGTGTGGGACTTGAATCCACTAAAACCCCCCCATGAGCAGTCCTCCGCGCCGAAGTGGGGCAAGATAGGGTCACGTTAGCATTCACTATCTTGCCATTGTATATGGTGAAGAATCTGAGATTCTTCACCAGTGAAGCCCTATTTGTGCTCATTTATGTAAATTTAACTACGATGAAGATTCAATCGAGGTACTTTTCGTGGAGTTCCAAGAAGCAAATGTATGTACTACCGTTTATTAGGTCTCCCCTCAAAATTGAACTTTAACGTATAGTAATAGGAAATCGGTCAATTGTGCGTCTGGCTAGCTCTGACCCTCGAGAAGAAAATCTGACACCAAGCATCTAAAAGTGTGTTCCAGTAGTTGTTATTGAAAGCAAGTGCTCATTTTGGTTAAGCCTGATTACCATCCGTGATGACTGGCCATTTACCAACATGGCACCCCATCAAAAGTGGTATAAAAACTGCGTAGGGCAGCAGTATTATTGCAGAGCTGTCCACATTTAAGCTATCTGCTATCATGAACTTTATTATCTTTTTAGCTGCGAGTATTCAGAAAAGTCAAAAGCGAGGGCATATCGGCAATCATTTTGCATTTCTCATACTTGGAAAGTAGTGTATGTTTGATCCAAATGGCGGGTGGAAGACGCTGCTTCCCACCTAAGGGCGGGAAAAACTCTTAGTTATTGCCTCCTTCTCTTGGGCCGGAATGTGTATGTGTTAAAGGTAGGTTTGTAATCAACTACACACTGGCACTAATTATCTATGGTACTTGTAACCATGGTAACCATTGTTGTAAAGAAAATTAGATATAGGTATAAGTCTATTAGTTGTAATTCGCGGCTGCTATAAAACAAATAGTAACAACTACGTTTGGGTTTATGTAAATCCTAAAATAACTAGTTTATTACAGAATTAATGTGACTTTCTCAAGTTATTTTATGTGAAGTTATTTTTTTTTGTCAATGAGGTATTTATTCTGTTTATGAGATAGAAGCCAGTCTGAATTTTAAAAATACCTATTTAACATAATGGCTCTCTCTCTCGGTGCATCTTGGCGGAGATGCATTTTGTTCCTTTGTAAAATTTAAAAAAAAACTAACAAACTTTTTACTATAATACTTCTTAAATTGTTCTAGCTTATCAGTTGTAATATAAAGTAGATAGTAACACTTTAAAAAAACTAAAAAAAGTTTTACTATATTTCTCAAATTGTTCTAGCTCATTAGTTGTTTTAATATGTATCTGTATTAGTCTTGTTATCATTTTCGAATCATATCGGATATAGTCCGTATAGTCTCGTATGGAAATTGATTCCTTTCCACCCTTGTATAACAATCTACTATTCTTCGCTCCCATCAGGAATATTTTTGACTAAAAACAAACTGCACTTTAATAATTACTTAATTACTATAAATTTCAATTTCTGGATAGCTTATTGGCGCAGGACAACCTTAAAATGGATTGCCTATTCAATTAAAGATAGCTAAAAATAGAAAACAATATTGTAAGCACAGGTTTATTAATATTTCTTTCAGGTTTTTATATCTAAGAAGTATTGTAATGTATTTATTTGAAAGTTCGCATGATTTTTAGGTTAGCATACTTGTCATTAAAATTTTAGATTAACCAAATAACCTTTTAAGTTATTCTCAATATAAAGTTCACCTGATGAAAGTTTTACATAATATTAGGCACGAAATTATTGAGCAACTGATCCTTAGTCAAATCCGGGTTGATCTGAGGGTTGCCCTCAATAAGCTGTTCCGGACCTTTCTGAGCGTGACGGGGGTTGGCAGATTAACCTGCAATTAGCACAATTTACGACTTTGTTACGACGCGCGCAAAATTCTGATTGAACTGTGAGTTTAATGCTAAATTTGAAGTCTATTTATTCTATAAATTGTACGTAATGTAAAAGTGGTAAGATCGTATAACATTTAATCTAAACTAATATAATAAAGAGGAAAGATTTTATTGTTTGCATTGAATAGGCTCTGAAAGTACTGGACCGATTAGGATGAAATTTGGTATGGAAATAGTTTGAGACACGGGGAAAGACATAGGATAGTTTTATCCAACTGCGCAAAAAGAGGTAAATGGTTTTGTGCGATAACCGATACACCCGCGGGCGGAGCCGCGGCTGGAAAACTAGTAATTATATAAAATATTTGATCCATCATACCAGTAAATATTTTTACGCATGACAATCACTACATAGTATAAAACAAAGTCACTTCCCGCTGTCTGTCCCTATAACTACGCAACAGATTTGATTATTTAGTATCAGCATTGCATCCGTGCGAAGCCGATTGATGTAACTGACGTCGATTTTTTCACCGTCGATATATTTTTATAAATAAAACGCTTCTATATACAATACATTATTACCTTACAGCTACTACAAAGGAAGCATTAAGGCAATGTAAAGGCCATTTATTATTTCATTTAATGTGAGGCAAAACCATATTTAGTTGACCTGCTGCTCCTGAAATGCATTTTTCTCTTCATAGAATTTTACGTATCGCACTATGAATGTTTTTTTTTACATCTGATAGTTAAGCCTTTGACAACAATCTCCCTGATGGTGATGACGTGGTCGAAGGTGTTAACAGGCTTAACCTAGAGTAACTGGCTCTCAAGGGCAGCTGCTGGAACACACTGTTAGGTGCTTGGTAACAGATTTTCTACAATGTTGAGGTCGCTTGACAGGCGGGCATTAGCAATATTCCTTTCCACCATGCGGTGAAGCCCGCGGCGGGATTCGAACCATAGATCTGCTGCGCGGCAGTCCATAGCCAATGCCACTGAGCTATCACTGCAACTGCAAGATGGCAGAGTGCGAGTTCTAGTCTGGTATCCCATGGGACTCAAATGTTTATCTTCACGGTTATTTTATTCATGAAGGTAAACGAAGAGATGTAAGTATATATTTTAGCCTCTGTTTATGCGTAGTTACTAAATTGACGCTAACTTTCAATATTATGACATGAGAATTATGAATGCTTCTATACTAGCTACCAGTCGGTTATTAAGGGTCTAAATACGGTAATTAACACAGTTGGATGCCTAATGCTCAATTACCACCCAACTAATGTGACTTGCTAATTATTTTAGGGCATATTGTAGATGTAACTATTCTTCTGTGAAAGTGAAATGTATTAAATTATATTCGTAAATTGATTTGTAAAGTTACGCTAGTAAAAGCTATAGCATTTTGAGCTAAAGTTATATTTCTTAAACTAAGAACTGTACTATGAAATGAGTTTGTGGTACAAAATAAATAATAAGAAAATATATAAACTTATTAGGAATATGCTAGGACCCACGTTATATTTACCGGACACGTTATATTCCGACCAGTTTCGGACTGTTTTGAAGTCCTTCACCTGGGAGTCACGATTGCGTGAAGCGACGAGCACGAGCATCAGCGCGTAACTATAAGTTAATACAAATAATATGGATAAAACTCTCGATAGTTTAAAAGTGAAATAAAATATGTAGTACTTCCTTTTATTTTTAACTTTTGTTAGGAAAATCAATATACTCGCACATATTTAGTAAAAAAAAATAACTGGCTACCTCAAAATAAAGACCTTTATAGATCAGATGGATGGACGAACGGACGGACTGACTGCCAGCTGAAGCTTATCACTAATGATAAGATCTTGTTTTCTAGTACGAAACTAAAATAAATAAAATAATGGCAGTATCAGTAATATTTCGAAGGTGTGAACAGGCTTGACTTGGAATGACTGGCTCTCAAGGACAGCTGCCGGAACACACCGTTAGGTGCTGGGTAACAGACTTTCTACTTGTGGGTGGTCGCTTGCCAGGCGGGCATTCGCAAAATGCCCTGCCACCATAGGTGAAGCTCATGCCTGCGGCGGGATTTGGAACATGGCCCTTTTTAGATTTCCGTTGTCCTGACAAGGAACCCTTATAGTTTCGTCATGTTCTCTGTCTGACCGTCTGTCCGAGACTTTGCTAAGAGACCGTATGTACTAGATAGCTGCAATTTTGTAAGGGTATGTATACTTATCATGCCGACAAAGTGGTAAAATAAAATATTGAAACTTTTTTTTTAGTGTAGTTTAGTAGTAGTAATACATGTGATGAAGAGATGATTTTTTTTTCATCGTCTATGGCATCGTTTGAGGTATCACTGAATAGGTATCCTAAAATGACTTAGGGGTTTGCTAATATTATTTTTCGATTTAATGCTCCGTTTACGAAATATTAAAGTTTAAAGTGCAAATTTTCGTTTCAGTAGTTGTTCCCCCTCCCCTGTAAAAGCTAAACTGCTGGCTTGAAAAATCTGATAAAATTCACGATGATAGCGCAGTTCATAAAATTTCAAGAAAAAATATAGCGGTTAAGATAACTTAATTAGTTTAGCAGTAATTGTCATTGAACTTGGGTATTGGATAATTTTGTAACAAATACAAAATTCTTAGAATAAATCCTTACTTCCTTGCCAATTTAAAATGGGTAAAAACTTGCGTGCGTGAACATATTATGCCTGGATTTCATGTATATTTTTGTCGCAAATTAATTATACAAAATATGATTTACGATTAATGAATGCATTTTTATTTTTATTCAAACATAAAACGGCTGGTAACTAAACGTATAAATACGATATAAAAAAACATACAACGTCAAACGAGGTATAATTTTGAATGAATAGTATAATTTTATTTTCCATGTAGTATAATTTTTCAGGGTCTGAATCCAACCCTGCTTAAAATTGACCTATTTACATGAGAACGCATAAACTTACAGCCAAATCTACATAAAATGTTGCCAATATTATCTCTACATTTGAAATCTAGAAATGTTGATCCTTTTGAGAATGGGCGACTGATTCAGCCCATATTGAATATAAACCGAGATAACCCTTGGAATAGCGAAGCCCTTTTTCAGTTGAAGGGCCGTTTTGGCAAAGATATCCCGGAATTCTATATGTGATGTGTCAGTTTTGATAAAATGATCACTTTTATATCAGCGCTGTATATTTGTACTTCCTACTATTCAGTTAGTTTGGTATATAAAATATAAACAAAAGTTTATATGTTTGTAAAAGTTTTCACATCATGTATTTAAGTAGATATAGATTTTAAGATCCAAATCTACATCACAATATTATGGCTTTACGTATTTGGGTCGTGTAACAAGTTGTAAAAACGTTGAAATTAAACTTACTTGAAAGATAAATTTACCGAAAAGATTAGTTCCACACATTTTTTTTTGTAGATCTCGGAATGTGATTATTCTTTAATAATAATAATAATCCCACCCAGCCGTTTTCGGCTGCAGTGACTTGGGCTTTGGATTTAGGGATATAAAATTTAGGGACTTTGATGTTGAGCCCTTATATGACTAACATATCCGATTTTAGCGGTAATCGTGCGGGTACAAACACCAGACGTTAGGATTCCGTTTACATAATTATAATTCATGTCAGAAAGCGGTCTTGCTTTATGTTGATCTCGTTTAAGGTCCAGGTCTCGCCTTCTATCCGCTTCAAAATTACATTATACTTTCTCATGTCTTCTCCATTCTGGCCGTTTCTCTTATTCTTTAATACTTGAGTAATAAGCATCTCTAACGTCTTCTAAAATATAAATTATAATAATTGGGCAGTTTTCGTTGTCTTAGCAATAATGATATTTTTTTCTAGCACGCTCTTAAGTAATAATAGCTCTCTTCATCTTTACGCCATAGTAGCGCTAGTCTTGTCCTAAATCAGCCCTTTAATACAAATTTACATGGACGAAGTTGCTCACGAATTAGTGAGTAATCTCTTCCACCTCCGTGTTAGTCTCATAACTCTTCAAATTCCGCAAATACGCACAGGTGCGAAGAGGTAAACATCTCACTGCTATTGACTTAAGAAAGACTTATGGACGCTTGCTCCAGGATAGATATTGGACAAGTTAATATTTAGGATGTGGTATTTAAAATGTCACCTGAAAATATTATGGCTTAAAAGAGTTTACGCTTTTATATACGAGAGAATTAAAGACAGAAAAATCTTTGTGGCTTGGATATGCTCCGTCCGCTAGTCGTGCGTGTTCCATATGATGTAATTGTATCGGGATATTTTGGGGATAAAAAAGTTCTGGAAATCACAGACTATGTGAATAATGTGTCTTATTGCAATATATCAGAGAAATAGTTACAATACAATCTCGCCCTTTTGTTTAAGTTAAGCAACAATTACGTACCAGAAAAACCATTGTTCTATATTTCTGACATAACATCAATCATCATTTTAAATTAAAACCCATGTTTTTGTTCTTTGATAAACATATAACTTAAGGAAGGCCATAGTGTAATCTCCACAGATAAAAATCGCCTGTGCGGAAAACTAGAAAGCAGCTGATGTTCTTTCCTAAATAGTAAGTAAAGTTCTTCACATGAGGCAAGAAACATATATAAGTTAGGATTTTAAAAAACTTTTTTAAGTCCACAAAATTTATCATCGCGTTAGCAGTCCCCAATACAATTCTGAGGCTCATTACATTACAAGCCTTGTATAAGAAAAACTGTTTGTGAATTAAGTTTAGTGTACTTTTATTTACACGTTATGGTATTGATGAAATTAATTATTTTATTTAGCCTACAGTGTGGAGTTATTACTGCTACTCTAATAAGTGAATTCACTATTTCGTAGTGCAAATCAAGAGCCGTCAACCTTGGCAGATTCACAATGAACGCAAAACTATTGCTAATGCATAAGCAACATTTGTCAAGATATAACTCTCACAGCTCGAAAAGGCAAGTAAAAGAGAAAATATCGCAGGTTAAGTCCCGGAGAGACTGAAGGAACTATGTAGCATGGAAATATCACTATCTTTGATGCGGTGGGAACACACTCAGGACAAGTCTTATACCCTCTAAGTGCCAGCAGCTGAAGCGCTCGTAGCAAAGTTTGCTTAGCAGTTCTTAACCGATCAGCAAAGTTAAGCAACGTCCGCCGCGGTCATGAGTTGGATGGGTGATCGCTAGTAATATTACTACTGAGCGCTTCCGTGCTTCGGAGGGCACGTTAAGCCGTCGGTCCCGGTTGTTGTCTAAGGATGACAGTCGTTATAGCATGGTGGTGGGGCATTTTGCGAATGCCCGCCTGGCTAGCTACCACCTTCACGTAGAAAATCTGTCGCCAAGCACCTTCCGGCAGCTGTCCTTGAGATCCAGTAATTCTAGGTAACCCTGAACAACACCTTCGACCACATCATCACTTACCATCAGATGAGATAGTGCTCAAAGGCTAACTTATCAGGCTGTCACCCTGCGGAAAACCTGGGTGCAAAATAATATGCAAAATTAATAATTAATTTATTATTAATTTTGCATATTATCAAATTATATTCTTAACAATAACAGCGCCATCTACTTAGTTCTTACTATTCTTTAATCAATATTATTTAGTGGTGTCGCAACAGTTTAGCTACCAGTGCTCCATACTGAACGAAGAAGTTCACTAACGAACCGTTAGATGTCGCAAATACTGGTAGGCAATAACTATGCAGAAGAGGTTCTCCGACAACAGATAGGTGTCGCCACTAATGAGACTAAATAATTATTAAATTAATCTAGTTATACCTAATAAAAAATATACAACACACATAATAAATTACATTTATTAATTAGATCATAAACAAAATCTTACAAACTTCACAATAATTAAAGGTACGTACTATAAATTGCTCACCTGTCATTTTCAACTGAATAAACATCAAAAAATTACCACGGGTCATTGCACTTCCTTTCAACTAGTCGTTGGGAGTGAAAATATGTTTTCAAAATTTGTTGTTATCATTGGCTTAGAACCTCATCGCCGATTCTGCGGCCAAGCGTTACCCAATAAGGTAATGATTCATAAAAAAAAATATTTGACTTTTTCTTCGACTAGTCAGTGGCAGTACGCAACTTGGCAAAGGGTCAAGTGTGCGCATTTAAACTTTGACGCTTCAAAGTCTCGAAAATTGTGTGTAGAATGAAACAAAACTGTGTTAATTAGTAAGACTGTTTATTTGTTGTCAACTTATACACAATAATAGTATTGTCAGTAGATTATATTTTAAGTAATTATAGAAAACAAAGACCATTCCTTACGCGCACACTTACCCCAGTATAGGGGCAAGTGTACGCAGCACTGTGGGTAAGTGTACGCAACAACAAATAAAGACATTTTTAGAACATAAACATAATTATTAAATTTCATCATAGGTACTTAAAGTAATCAACATAATAATCATCTTAAATTAAAATATGAGATCAATTGGAACGTAGAAATCCTCAGTTACTTCGTCATACATGCACATTACATACATTCTAGTATGAACTTTTAGACGTTGATTTTGTGATTTTACGGTCGGCAGACCTTGTATGCATGTGGAACTTTCCTTAGATAATCTCGAAGAATTTTGAATGTATATTTGAACTCTAAAACAACAAATAGCAACATATGTAAAAAGATTTGCAAACAGGGTAAGTATGCACTTGCGCACACTTATACGACAGGTTCCTGCACACACTTAACCCAAACCATCGAAACAGAATTGTATGAATGCCGTTGATTGATGCGTCAACATGACAAATCAAACACTGGCAATTATCAAACTAAATATTATGTTGTACTCGATAGCAAATAGCATATTTTGAAATAGTTTACATGACTACAAAAGATGACGTGTCAAATATGACAAATTATCAACAATCTTCATTTACCTGTAAGATTAAAATGGCGCACTAGCAGCCACTATAAAACGAGCGCTTCACAGGACATCCCGCAGGGCACTGAAGAGGGGTGTTGCCGTTCCTTAGCTCTATATAGTTTTAGAGATATTTTGAATGCGCACACTTAGACGCTGCGCACACTTGACCCACATGACTCTAAGTGTAATGTGGTCCAAGAATTGGAAACTGGCTCTCATCGAAAGTTACCCATGGGCGTTTATGTAATATCCCTACCAACACTTAAAGTATCGGAGTTTTCAGGCCACCTGAAAGCCTCTGACACAGCCTAATGATTCACTATCCTGAGAAAACAACGACATCCAAAACGCTACGTTGTTAATGCCACTAGCGGTCACCCATCCAATCTGCGGCATATTATCTGCATTCCGAGTTAACGCAGCAGAGAGCCTGTTAAATTTGGAGTGTTGTTGCATTGATTTACTTCATAAAAAAGATACATGTTTAACAAATATTTTAGACATACGAGAGCCTATACCACATATGCAATAATAACATGTGGAACCTTTACGTGCCTTGAACACTTTATAAGCATATTCAGCCATAAAATAGAGGAGTCCACTTATTTCTTTTGCCGAAAAACGAAATTGAATCTCACAATAAATATTGTATCACATTATTCCAAAACCAGAATAACTTCTGAACAAACTGCAAACAAATATTCTATTTTGTTGTCTATTTTCGTTTGAGCATTAAACGTTTACTTCTTGTGACATTATAGTTAAGAACTAATACAACACAACATTTAAAAAAAACACTGTTTAAACGAAAATAAAAGGCATTACCTATTTAAGTTTTTACGATCTACAAAAAGATACAAAAAAACTTTTATGAAGCTTTTTTAGCGTATTTAGTAGTAGTTATTACCGGCTTTGGAGAGGTTTCGCAGAGGTGAACTTGAATCGAATATAAATATTACATGGAGGTAATTAGTGCAGTATTTTTTCATCATCATCGTCAACAGAAAGACATCCACTGCAGAACGACGGCCCCCCCCCATATAATGCCATAAATAACGACTATAAGCAAATTGTAACCATACGCTACTCGCGACTCTTACGATGTCATCAGTCCACTTAATCGCTTACAAACTCTACGTCTTTCACTGTAATGTGGTATTCGAGAACCTTTCTTCTCCACCGGTTATCAGTCGAGCAATGTGGCCTCCCGATTTCTTAAAGTTATGTATATATGGTTTGTCTGCAATAAATTCAGCAAATTTTATTTTTCTATTTTGTAAACGCGTTCTAATTGGCTAAGCTACCACCATGTTGCTTATACTGATGGACGTAATTGATGTGCAAATGTTATTAAACATCAAACATCGGTATGTTATCGATGTTTTGTTTAGAAACTGGCAATCAACAGGTAATAACAGTTTGGGAATGTGAAGGAAATCTGAAAACAAACATTTAAAAAGGAGTTGACTGATTGGCTGCTAAATATTTGATATTATAGTGTAAAGGCAATTAAATTATGTAAATTTATAAATTATCTGAAGTATAACACTAATTTAAATTGTAATGTAACTGCATGAAATATTTGCACGTCTCTGCAAACAGAGTAAAACTGTGTGTAATTTTATTAATAAGATCTCCTTACGTGGGGAATATACTCCTGATTCAATGAGTACTTTCAGCATTTAATAAAAAAATGTTGATAGGTTAGTCTCTGTACACTATCTCACCTGAAGGTAAGTGATGATGAGGTTGTAGATTTTGTTCAAGGTAACCTAGAATTACTGGCTCTCAAGAACAGCTGCTGGAATGCACTGTGGGCTACTCTCACATTTGTATATTTAATTATCTATATATAAAAACATACACTATATATGACATTAATATATATTCAACATTATTTATTTATTTACATCACAGTTTATTAATATATTTATTCACAGTCATACATTTACTTAACATCATACGAATGCCAGCAGGCCGCGCGCAATCAGTGGACACACGCGCCACCGAGCGAGTTCCATTGTTCTCGACTGACGTCACACGAGCCACCGGCCGCCCGTAGCTGCATATAGTCGCCCGCGCATACCGCGCTTCCTCAGTCCGCTTCACCATTTGACGCTGGACGCACGCCTGTTTGCCTTATGCTCTTTGCTACGCTCGCGCCTCTCGCTACGTTAACTATTGTTTATTATTATTGCCATCTCGTATCCGTTCTTTTTGTTGTGTATATTGTTTCTACCTATGTGCTCTTCATCCTTCTTTATAACTGTTTATGTGTATACAATTGTGACTGTGATTATACTTGGACTATATACCGAATGCTGTGATTTATTTCGCCATCAACCTGCATACAGCTAAGTACATCCAGTCCCTACCTATAAGTGTATAAATTAATTGGCCATTCATCATTGGTGACCAACAACCAACCTTGGCCCAATTATATTGGCATAATTGGCCATTCGTCATTGGTGACCAATAACCAACATTGGCCAAATTGGTGACCCCTCTAAGAACACCATGAGCGACAGCACAGAAACATCACGCGCTGACGGCGTGGTAACACGACGCCGCCGAACAAAACCGATGCGCGTTTCCATTGAACCGGAGCACGTCAAAATTGACGTCATACGAGAAATTGACTTAAGGGTCCCGCCATTCTCAGCAGATGACCCTGAGCTATGGTTCGCATTATTGGAGGCCCAATTTATAAATTTTGTCATTTTTGAAGAAACTGAAAAATTTTACCTATTTTTAAGAAACCTTGAAATTTGCCATGCAAAGACGATTAGAGACATAATTGTCAACCCTCCATCCCAAGACAGATACAGTTTTGTAAAACGCGAGATGATCAGGCGTCTTACCGCCTCACATGAAGAGAAGGTACGACAACTCCTCACTCATGAGGAAATTGGAGATCAGAAACCTTCACAGTTTCTCCGTCACCTTCAAGAGCTTGCAGGCACGAACGTGCCAGATGAGTTCCTGCAGTCCATTTGGAACAACTGCTTACCTCACAGTATCCAGACAGTGCTAGCGTCGCAGACCACCCAGACCCTGGAACAGCAGGCTGATTTAGCTGATCGCTTGCATGAAATTTTTTCACCTGCTTGCGTCAACGTGGCTTCAACTGCTCAGACTAGAGCGAATACAGTGTCTGAGAACAGCTGTATCAGCGAGACTGCCGAGCTGAAGGTAGAGATCGAGCGCCTTGCAGCGAAACTTGAGGAAAGCACACAATCTTTATGCATCCCTGAGCGTCCTAATAAGCAGCATCGTCGTACTCCTTCAAGCAGCACAACCACTCCAACTTCGAAATCCAAACGGTACCCCTGTAGGTACCACTCGAAGTACGGATTGAAGGCGCGCAGGTGTCAGAAGCCATGCGACTTCATCAAGCCGGAGAATGCCGTGACCAAATCATTAATGGCCATGGAAGATGACATCGTCTCTCCTGGTCGCCTCTTCGTGACTGACCGCGCTACGAAAACCCAGTTTTTGGTCGACACTGGTAGCGACCTCTGTGTTTTCCCCCGGTCTCAAATTCGAGAGCGTCGTGCGTCTACGGACTACAAACTTACCGCAGCCAATGGGACAACCATCAACACTTATGGCTACGCACACCTCAACCTGGACCTTGGACTTCGTCGGACCTATCCATGGAAGTTTGTTGTGGCTGATGTGACAAAGCCTATCATAGGCGTAGATTTTTTGTGCCATTATAATTTAATTGTAGATTGTAAAAATAAGAGATTACTTGACAACACTACATCTTTATCTACTCCAGCTTCACTGGTTTATAGCGCTAGCGATATTCAATCGGTGAAGGTGCTGACTGGCGATTCGCGTTACCACCTTTTATTATCGGGTGAATTTCCAGATATCACGCGACCAGCTGGTACTCAACGCACCATACCTCACAACACACAGCACCACATCCGCACTACTCCTGGTCCTCCGGTATCGTGCACACCTAGGCGTTTAGCTCCGGATAAGTTGCAGGTAGCTAAAAAGGAGTTCGAGTCTATGCTTGCTAATGGCACAGCTCGTCCTTCTGATAGCCCCTGGTCCTCCCCATTACACCTGGCGCCGAAAAAGGACAACGGCTGGCGTCCTTGTGGGGACTACCGACAGCTCAACGCCCGAACGATCCCAGACAGGTATCCGATCCGACATATACATGATTTTTCCCACAGCATTTCAGGATGTCGGATCTTCACCACCATCGACCTGGTGAAGGCCTATAATCAGGTTCCTGTCTGCGCGGAGGATATTCCCAAGACGGCAATCTCGACCCCTTTCGGAATGTTTGAATTCCCCTTTATGGGGTTTGGTCTCCGAAATGCGGGTCAGACGTTCCAGAGGTTCGTCGACGAGATGATGCGCGGGCTGGATTTCATCTACTGCTACCTTGATGACTTCCTGGTCTTCAGCAGAGATGAAGTCCAGCACGAGGAACACCTCCGCCAAGTTTTCACCAGATTGCGGGACTATGGGATGGTCATAAACGTCTCTAAGTGTGTTTTCGGTGCTCCCGAGGTAACCTTTCTGGGTTACACTATTTCGGAGAGCGGAACAAAACCACTTAGAGACAAGATACAGGCCATACATGACTTCCCCCCTCCAAAAGATGTTAGAACGTTGAGACGCTTCTTGGGCATGGCCAACTTTTACAGGCGATTTTTACCAAATGCTGCCCAAATTCAAGCACCTCTCAACGCTCTTCTCACTGGGGCAGTCAAGGGCTCCACACCCATCCACTTGACCGACGATGCTCTGAAGGCTTTCTCAGACACCAAGGAAAGCCTAGCCAATGCCACCCTTCTGGCACATCCAGATTGTCACAACAAGCTGGCATTGGTAACAGATGCATCGGACGTGGCCATTGGAGCTGTTTTACAGCAGCTTCAAAATGACGTGTGGCAGCCACTGGCGTTCTTCTCCCGGAAACTAAGCCCATCCCAGCAGAAGTACTTTCCGTACGATCGCGAGCTCTTGGCGATCTACGAGGCAATCAAGTACTTTCGTCACATGGTCGAGGCAAGGCATTTCACGGTTTACACAGACCACAAGCCCATATGATTTGCCTTTCACGAACGGAAGCGTGACTGTTCGCCAAGGCAGTTTAGACACCTGGACTACATTTCCCAGTTCACGACCGACTTAAAGCATATTTCCGGCAAAGACAATGTCGTTGCCGACACTTTAAGTCGCGTTGAAGAACTGGGCGCTCCAGTGTGTCTTGCTGACCTTGCCAAAGACCAAGACGCCGATCCCGAACTGGCACAATATTTAACAGACGGGTCATCACTCCGTCTGCAAAGGATGAACTTCCCTGGCTGTCAAGTACCATTGTACTGCGATGTCAGCACACCGACTCCCAGGCCGTTCATCACAAAACAATTTCGCAAACAAGTGTTCGAAAGTCTCCATTCCTTAAGTCATCCCGGCGCTGCAGCAACTGCCAAACTGGTAGCTGAAAGGTTTGTGTGGCCCGGGGTGAGAAAGGATTGTCGAGACTGGGCTCGAACATGTTTAGCGTGTCAACGCGCCAAGGTGAGTTGACATGTATCTGCACCGCTAGGCACCTTCGACTTGCCACGTGCGAGATTTATGAAGGTCCATATCGATCTGATAGGGCCCCTGCCTGTTTCGCAAGGTTTCAGGTATTGTCTCACGGCCATAGACCGGTTCACACGGTGGCCGGAGGTCATGCCAATACCTGACATTACGGCAGAAACGGTAGCTAAGGCGCTCATCACCGGCTGGATATCCAGATTTGGGTGTCCAACAGATATTGTCACAGATCGCGGCCGACAATTTGAGTCCGCACTGTTTCAATATCTGGCAAAATCATCTGGATTCCAGCACAAGCGCACTACAGCCTACCATCCTGCTTGTAATGGCCTTGTCGAGCGCTTTCACAGACAGCTCAAGGCCGCTATCACATGCCACGCAGATAGCAACTGGGTAGAGGTCCTACCACTAGTGCTCCTTGGCATCCGCAGTGCGTTCAAGGAGGACTTGCAAAGTTCTTCCGCTGAACTGCTGTATGGCGAACCATTACGGCTTCCCGGTGAATTTTTTGACCCAAGTACGCCCACTACGTCTGACATGACAGACTTCACGGCGCGCTTACGGTCCTTCGCCGAGAAGCTGAAGCCGGTCCCAACTTCTCGCCACAGCAAACACAATGTGTTCGTGTTTAAAGAGCTGGCCACTGCTGAACACGTCTTCCTGCGTGAAGACGCTTCACGTGCCCCTCTCCAACCAGCATACACAGGTCCTCACAAAGTCCTACAGAGACAGGAGAAAGTTTTGAAACTCCTAGTCAAAGGAAAACCTACGACTGTCTCTGTAGACCGCCTGAAACCTGCCTTTATGATGGCAGACGAACAGGACTTGTCACGTGACATCTCTCCACCTGTCACACCTGCTAGGAACACTGCACCCTCTCCTACCACAATACCTAATAACACACCTCCCGTTACACCTGCTCCCAAAACCACACGTTCTGGTCGGCGAGTCAGGTTCCCCGATTTTTATCGACCCTAACCAGGTCTCTGGGGGGGAGTGATGTGGGCTACTCTCACATTTGTATATTTAATTATCTATATATAAAAACATACACTATATATGACATTAATATATATTCAACATTATTTATTTATTTACATCACAGTTTATTAATATATTTATTCACAGTCATACATTTACTTAACATCATACGAATGCCAGCAGACCGCGCGCAATCAGTGGACACACGCGCCACCGAGCGAGTTCCATTGTTCTCGACTGACGTCACACGAGCCACCGGCCGCCCGTAGCTGCATATAGTCGCCCGCGCATACCGCGCTTCCTCAGTCCGCTTCACCATTTGACGCTGGACGCACGCCTGTTTGCCTTATGCTCTTTACTACGCTCGCGCTTCTCGCTACGATAACAATTGCTTACTATTTGTTCTATCTCGTATCTGTTCTTCTCTGTTGTGTTAAATCTATCTGCTGTGCTCGTCATCCTTCTTTAATATCTGTTTGTATATATGTGACTGTGATATTATATGTGCCTAACTTGGACTATACCTTATGATTGGATTTATTTCTCACCACCATTGTGCATACCAGCTAAGTACATTCATCACTTACTTCATATATATAAATATCTTGGCCATCACTCATTGGTGATCACCACCAACACCACCTAGGCCAAAGCACCATTAGGTGCTTGGCTACATATTTTCCACTGGAGGGTAGTAGCTAGCCACTCGGTAGAATCAACCGGGATCGACAGCTTAACGTGCCCTCCGAAGCACGGGAGCGCTCATTAGTAATGTCACTACCGGTCACCCATCCAAATCATGACCATGGCGGACATTGCTTAACTTAGCTGTTCGTAGTTTAAGGATGCACTTGCCGACGGCTCGAACTTATCAGCGGGCGAGGCTACAAAGCATGCTATTTCACCTATACCTTTGTGGGAAAGGGTAAGACTCCGTGATGAGTAGTACGAAGATAGTGATCGCGCATCACACACCCGTATTGCATCTACGCTAATTACGCACACTTGTTTGCGATATATCAATGAAAGCCGAACCATGCCGAACGAATTACGATGTTTGACGACGGACGGAGATAGTGTCTCAAGCTACGTCACGACGTGTGTAGGTATTTCTTATAAAATAATATTATATATTCACAGAGGAATACATTTTGGTTCGGACAGTAGGTACCTGTTGTTATAATTTTCGTTCGTTTTATAATAACATACTGATGTTATTTCACCTATTAGTAGGTAAATATTTAGTAAGTAGGTACAATGATTTGTGGGTACATAGCAAATGTATTAGTTTGTTCTTTTCATATTGATGTAGTAAATATTTACCTACAATAATTATTTATTACATAATTAGCAAGTTACTGCTTTTACTACAACATATTTTGTAAAGCAGTGACGGCTCAGTGGCATAGGTTATGGACTTCCGCGGAGCAGGTCCATGGTTCGAATCCCGTCGCGGGCTTAATCTTCACCGCGTGGTAGAAGAGCATTTTACGAATGCCCGCCTGGATAGCTACTACCCTCAAGTAAAAAATCGGTCGCCAAGCACCTAAAGGGAAGCAGTGATGGCTCAGTGGCATTGGTTATGGACTGCTGCGCAGCAGGTCCATAGTTTGAATCCCGCCGCGATATTGAGCTTCACCGCGTGGTGGAGAGTTCGTAGCGAAGTTTACTTAGCTGTTCTCAACCGATCAGCAAAGTTTAGCACCGTCGCGCGCGGTCATGAGTTGGATGGGTGACCGCTAGGACAATACTACTGAGCGCTTCCGTGCTTCGGAGGGCACGTTAAGCCGTTGGTCCCGGTTGTGGTCTTAGGATGGCAGTCGTTATAGCATGGTGGTAGGGCATTTTGCGAATGCCCGCCTGTATAGCTACCACCCTCAAGTAGAAAATCTGTCGCCAAGCACCTAACGGTGTGTTCCGGCAGCTGTCCTTGAGAGCCAGTACTTCTAGGTTAGCCTGAACAACATCTTCGACCACATCATCACTTACCATCAGGTGAGATAGTGGTCAAAGGCTAACCTATCAGGCATAAGAAAAGAGCATTTTGCGAATGCTCGCCGGGATAGCTACCCAAGTAGAAAATCTGTCACCATGCAACTAACGTGAACTCAGTGGCATTAGCTATGGACTGCCTCGCAGCATGTTTATGGTTCGAATCCCGCTGCGGGCTCGAGCTTCACCGCTTGGTGGAAGGGCATAGGGCATTTTGCGAATGTTCGCCTGGCTAGCCACCATCCTCAAGCAGAAAATCTGTCAGTAAGCGCCTAACGAGAAGCAGTGATGGGCCAGTGGCATTAGCTAGTGACTGCCGCGCAGCAGGTCCATGGTTCGAATCCAGCCGCGATATTGAGCTTCCCCGCGTTGGTGAAGAGCATTTTGCGAATGCTCGCCTGGATAGCTACCACCCTCAAGTAGAAAATCTGTCAGAAAGCACCTAACGGGAAGCAGTGATGGCTCAGTGGCATTAGGTTTGGACTGCCACGCAGCAGGTCTATGGTTCGAATCCCGCCGCGGGCTTGAAATTCACCGCTTGGTAGAAAGGCATTTTGCGAATGCTCGCTTGGCTAGCTACCACCCTCAAGTAGAAATTCTGTCACTAAACACTTAACGGGAAGCAGTGATGGCTCTTAGCAATGGACTGCCGCGCAACAGGTCTATGGGTCGAATCCCGCCGCGGGCATGAACTTCACCGCATGGTGGAAGGTTGTTTTGCGAATGCTCGCCCGGCTAGCGAGCTTTGAGATGAGAGTGTGTCGTACCGATTTCAAAATCTGACTCTAAGCGGTAATGTACGATGGCATCATGGTTCTACCAATCCTGGTAGAACACATTTGGAATAAAAATTCTCTACCTACCCGTAACTGATTTAAATTATTTCCAATAAAAATCAATAACTAATCATAGGTTATTTTTGATTAGGTAAGTGCCTACAATCATCGCTAAGTTTACCATATAAACTTTCGAACTACCTTAGGTATAAGTACCTACTACAAATATACATACTTATTCTACTAATTTACGTAGGTAGATACATAGTAATAACTTTATTATTTGTTGTGTATTATCTTATAGCTATGTAGATAGGTATGCAATGTAATGCGCGCCCGCAAATGTCGATTTGACATCGCTGACAGTTGCGTGCCTAGGCAGGCCTATATGATAAATGATAATTATATCGTAGATAGGTAGGTATCTTCCATTGAGCTTCTAATTCTAACCCTTTACTACTTTGTGTTAGGTAGGTACTTTCTCGAAGCTATATTACTGCTTAGACTATATTCTAAAAAGAATGCGGACTACCTACGTCCATACCATATCTAACCAAATGCAGCTTTTTATATTGTCTAAGTGTTGCTAAAATGATTAGGTACTCACCATAGCTATCATGACCTGCGTATTGACTAATACCTAATAGGTTCTAACTTAGGTGAGAGTAGGTGAGTACCTAGACATAGTTACGTATTTATATTACCCAAGTACCTACCTATCTATATGGATTATGGCGTCCGACACTTACTATCACGAACAAACTAATCAAATGCGAAAGAAAATCCGGTCCCCAACTCCCAACATATGTAAATATATATATATATATATATATATATATAAGTACGTAAGTAGGCATAGGCACTACATATTGGTAGTGTATACACACGTGCACACCAAAAAGCAACAGGGCATTCCTACAATATAATATTACGTTATAAGATCGCGGCGCGGTGCACGTGACTTTTGGTAGTGTGCGTTTTGTTAATTATATATTAGTGTGCTGCGCATGAGACCCGCCCGCCCGCTTCCCTCACCGCGGAATGGAAGTATTGACATGAGATGCCCAATATTTTGAACGAAAAACTAGCGCGCAAAACTATGTGTGCCGACCTTTGGCTCTAGGATGTTTATGATTATACTACTGGATGTATTTGTTTTCCAAAATGTTATCTAAAATGATCATGAACTGAGCTATGCTTCTATGTAAATAATTTTAGGGATTTCATGCTCTATAAGTCGTTTATTTACGACTAAACATGCGCTAAAATTCGTGATATTACAGGGATGTTTCGAGGCTTATAACTATCATGTGAAGATTTTTTTTACAAATCGGTGCCAAGACAAGCCTAGATAATGAAGAGATAAATCGATATCATGCTTAGTTCTGGACCTAAAACCTCAAATAAGGGAGTGATCATCCTACGGCGTTTGTATGGAAAAGTTACCGGCCAGTTCAACCTTAAACACCAAAAATAAGTTAAAGTTGAAAGAAAGAATACATAAGATGAAAACACAAAAATTATAATATGAGATTAACAAATATATAGCTTTTTATAAGATTTAAGTTAAACAAAGGTAAGAAGATACTAAGAACTCTAATTCGAACAATCAAATTATTAATATATACCGGTGGCTAGTTCCTCGATGTATGGAAAAAATCTTGAGAAAGTTTGTTTTTCTTTCTCCTTTTTTTCAGCTTTGCTTGAGCTATGGATTTTCAATATCAAAACTTTTTCAACGTGTATCTTTAAAATCAATCTCGCGTGCTGGCGTTATTGGGGTGTCAATAATAGACATGGTAGAGTTATTTATGTATATTTTAATTTGCTTGCAAAATTATGTAACTAATAAATAAAACCTAATATTTGTGTTTGCAAACTTTCACTCTATATACACCGTGTCCCAAAATTAAACGATAAGCCGGCATCGGTGCATGGACCTACTCATGACTACTCGGGAAAAAATAAAAAAAAAATTATAACTCTTTTTTATTTTAATTACAGAGACTTTTATAAAGTTGCGCCAACTTTTAATAAAACTTGCCATGGTAGTGTCCATACTTTTTTTTTTACCCAGACTATAGAAAGTGCATAGAATGTTAAAATCTATGAAAATTATAAAAAAAAAATTTTTTTTACTGATTTTTGTAAAATAACTACAGACTTTCTGTAATTTTAAAGGATTGTGGTAGATAGCCGTCCTTCTTAGGTTGCTAATGCACAAAAAATATCAAAAATATGTCAAAAATTGTGGTCATGGTAGTTGAAAATAGCATAATTGGTATCGAATATCGATGAAATTTATAAAAGTCTCTGTAATTAATAAAAAAAAACAGTTATAATTTTTTTTTTTTTTTTCCGAGGAGTCATGAGTAGGTCCATGCTCCGATGCCGGCTTATCGTTGAATTTTGGGACACGCTGTATATAGGGTGATACCAAATTGCCTGTATAGAAGTGAAGACAACCAACTTCTAAAAGTGGAAATTGATTTCCTATAGCTGACACCTTAAAATGTATCATATAATAAAACGTGGCATCCACCATACATAACACACTGACCCCTGAGAGTGGAAGTCATAAGGTTGAAACCCTGCTTACTGTATTGCATGTTCTTAAGCTTGGTGTAAACTATCTGGTTCTACATGATTATAATACAAATTCGTAAGCCCGTTATGTAGGTTATATGTAACAAAAAAAACAGACGAATTGAGTACCTCCTCCTTTTTTTAAGTCGGTAGAAAAGTGAGTTGGACTCGCGCACCGAGGGTACCATACAAACCTGTAGGTATATAAGTAAAAGTTTTGGTATTTTATTGCTAAACGAAATCCATAACATATTAAAATTATAAAAAAATATTAAACGATGTAACTAAAAATTTATGATTTTCACAATTTTTACTTCATCTGTGCTATAAGACTATGCTTCGTATCAAATTTCAAGATTCTGAATTCATGGAAAGTATCCTGTAGGTTTCGATTCCCTTGCGTGTGACAAAAAATTGCAGCATAAACGGCTGTATCTTTTGATTGGGTAGGCTTAAAAGATTGATGTTTTCACAATTCCAAAGGACAGTAGACGTGAGTATTTTATATGAATTTCAGCTTGATACCGCTACGCGTTCCTGAGAAAAAGGGTCTTGACAGACAGACGAACAACAGAGTGATCATATAAGGATAATAATATCCGTTTTTTCCTTTTGTGATACAGAACCCTAAAAAGGAGATCATTAAAATTTTGTAGGATTAACAATAATTAAATCGGCGTGTTCGTAATAACAAAGGCACTGTTTGTAGTTTAAACTTTCTAATGCACAGTTAGTTTCCAAGCTGCTTAGAAACACATAACACAGTAATAGTAGTTTCTACTTTATTTCAACTGTAAGCTTATGCTTATTAACAAAACTAACGTTAGTACAACTCTACAATTACGACACGCTGTTTTATAATTTCATTTGCTTTGCAACAAATGCTAGTAACATTTGTTTTAACAAAGGAAACTTGTACCTGCACTTGTGTGTTATCGCGGCTTGTACGTAATTAAATACTAGACAAAGCTTGTCGTTGGTTGGCTGTTTTAATTTTATACTCGGTATCTTGCTTTGCAGGTATTTTTATAAAACCTTCAGTTATCAGTTTCACACTAATCAATCCAAAATATCATTAAAAACAAAGAGTCGCGTACTTGTTCCACACGACAGCATAAAATATAAAGCAATTATTTTGGGGCATTTAACTTTTGTTATATTTTTAGGTGAGCTTATGAGCACTAACTCACCTGATGGAAAGTGATGATGCGGTGGGCGATATTGTTCAAGCTAAGCAACAATTACTAGCCTCAAAAGACAACTGCCGGAACAGACCGTTAGCTGCTTGGCGATACATTTTCTACTTTAGAGTAGTATCTGACCACGTGGGCAATCGCAAAATACCTACCTCTATGGTATTACGATGACTTGAGGTATTTGTGGAAGCACGGAAGCGCTCAGTAGTAAATTCCGGTAGTTGCCCATGGAGCCCATGGACAGATACAATACAATACAATATTTATTTATTTCAGAAGTCATAAGCATTCATGTAACAAATAGGGAGTAAGTAACTAAATACAATTCATAGTCAGAAACACAATTTCTGTGGACCCCAAACTAAGCACGAGGCCTGTATCTTGGGGCCCGAGTGCAATTTTATCTAATGCTTAGCTTTTGACACGACTACATACTGGGAATTTACAAATCTATATCGTTTTTACACGGTAGGAGCTAAAATGACTGAAAATTTATATTTAATGGTTAGAAGATAACAATTTTCATGTTCAATGAGTGAAGTTTGCGTATGTGTATCTAATAATGTGTTTGAGGGTGTGTGTGTATGTGTGTGTGTGTGTGTGTGTGTGTGTGTGTGTGTGTGCGCGCGCGCGTGCGTGTGTGTGTGTGTGCGCGCGCGCGTGCGTGTGTGTATGTGGGCATAGGATGATATTGGGTTTGATTGTTTGAGTGTGAGTATGCATGAGTCTTTGAGTACCGGAGCGTGCTTAGATTAGTTCCTCTGTCTCATCGTAAGATAGTTGGAAAAGCCATTCCATTAGGATCTTCTTGCAAGCAAATGTGGATAGAGTTTTGATATCACACATTTCAGAAACTTTATTATAAGTACAAGGCAGAGAGAAAGTGGGACTGCGTCTAGCCATAAGATGCAGTTAATAACTAGTGACGATTTAGCTAGGCTCTTGTGTTTTGTACCCATAGGTCACAAGTTTTTCAGTCTTCTAAGGATTTTAAGCATTATCACAAAGGTGCCGAAAAAAGTATGAACCTAATTTTGTAGCATTTATGGTTTCCTGGAATTCGACAGTTTCGCGAGTTTAGCTTGAATAAAATGTAAATTGTCATAAAAACCCAAGCTCTTGAATTTACGTTGGCGCAATGAGCACTTAATGTGTCTTACGTGTGTATCTTTACTTATTGGGCTAAACCTAACGTCCCTTTTAGTTCAGTTCATGTTGGGTCTCCTACCGAAATGAAACGAATACAAATTCGTACTACAATAAGTAGATATATATCAAAAATGCCTGTTATATCTTATTCACGGACAAGACGCGAACAAACTCAAAACTGCAATAGCAAAGGCGTTGGAGCCAAATTTTTACTCAAATTGTTGGTAACGGATCACGATCGTATGTTCGAGTCTGCTGACTTTGTAAAGTGAATCACTGAGCTTGATTGTAACTTAGATTATATACCAGCGCAGAACCAATCGAATGGACAAGTGTAGATATACGTGCGCACTGTACTCAACATGTTGCGAATTGAGTTCATCATCATGATTAGAGACAGTTTGGACATTTAAGCTGGTGCTGAACATAAAGAAACAGAAGACAACGAGACTGTCTGCCTTCAAGAACAATGAAAATAATGTACTAATTGGCCTTGATGATACGGTGCCAGTTATCCGTAGTATAGTCAATAATTGCAATTGGTGATCTCCGTATATGAAGTCATTTGATTTACACTGTGTTATCTTTTAGTTGCATACATCGATATGTGTCCTAGGTATGGAATATCTGAGGGCATCAATGTAAAACCCTATTCAATTACATTTATTTTTAAACCCATAAATAATTAAGCAATAAAGTCTTGAAAACATAGCAAAAACCAACCTCGAACCCTGTAACATCCACCTTAGAAGCTCGTTAGCATAAAGTCTTTTAAGATTGACCACAAAGAACCCTCCAACAATAAAACTGCCAATACTCAATTTCCTCTCCATTAAAAAGTCGATGAACAGGAACATTAAAAAGTAACGATTCATTGAATTACCTCGTAGCATGAAATCACTGTTAAAAATAATTACTCTTTCTTTGATTACTTTTTTTTTAATTCGAAGAATTTTATACTTTTGCTGTAAAGAATTTAGCATTTGTTCTTAAAATTAAATTAATATTTGGGAGACTAAAAATATTGAAGACTACCGAATACCTACTGTTAATAAAACCATGCATATTGACACCGTTAGTGATTTCCATGGTCTTATATAGATTTATTTAAAAATCTAAATCTTTCAATAAAAAATATTTTTTGAGACGTTAACACCCATAGTACACAATGTAGAAACATGACGAGAAAGAAAATTCATAAACCAAGTCGAATCAGCACCGTTTCTCAATTTTACTACATATGTTTTATGATGAGTACAACTTGGGTTCAAAACCTTTTTAGTTGAATTACCTTATGCGACAATTTAGACTCTCAACTCATTATTTAGCGTCATTCATTATGTTAAATGCGGCTATAGCAATATTTTTCTTTTCAGTTATTTTAAAGAGTATTAATTTTCTCTGCACCAACTCAAAATACCGGTTAATATGTTGAGTAACAATGGTAATTAATAACAATGATAATGATAATTTATCACAGTATTCTTGGACCTATGCTCTTCAACCTTTAAATAAATGACATTGTAAATATCTCTTTAGAAAATGCCGATATTATCACCTATGCAGACGACACTGCTGCAATATTTTACGGGAATATATGGTCAAAAGTTTTATGTCATGCGGAAACAGGTCTCTCTTTAATCACTGAGTCCCTAGACAATAACCTAATAACTTTAAATATTAAAAAAACTAAATTTTTGGCTTTTTCTAAAACAATCGTTAACAGCCCTACAATCCGCGAGCTCAAGGTCCACCTTTGTCACAGATCAAGACCTATTGATGATTCGCCTACCCGCGATTTGTCAGTGCACACGCGTCTCTCGTTATCTCTTGCGAACAAAATATTTATAGTGATCTTTCGATAAATTAGTGATTAATTACTGTGGTACAATAGTAAAATCTTTAAAAACCACACTTTGGACCCTAAAATCTGCCAACAAAAAAATTCGTTCGGAAAAATGGCGTCGTGTATGAGCTGCCCAATAATACCGAAAGTTGATGAAAAAAATGCGAAAATAGCATGTGGCGGCTGCGATCGGCAAATATGCGTAAAGTGCAGTGGTTTATGTGCTACAGAGTTGCGTGTTGTGATGCTGCAATCAACAACGCTAAAATACTTGTGCCCCGATTGCAAGCTCGGAATTCGGCAGCTCCCAACGCTCAGGAAACTGGTGTCGCAGCTGAAAGATGAAATCGACGAATTGAAAAAGTCGCATAGTAAAGGCCTCAATGTGGAATCGGTGATCAGTGAAATCAGTGAACGTGAAAAAAGACAGAAGAACGTCATCATGTTCGGAGTTCCGGAACTAAGTAGCGGAAATGATGTGGACGCCTGCAAGCGTCATGATCTTGAGAAGGTGAACGGAGCCCTGGCCAACATTCCCGAGTCTGAAGCGCCTGTCGCGGCCATCCGTCTTGGAAAACCAAGTCAGTCACCGCGGCCGATGAAACTGATCTTCGCTCGCAGAATTTCCGCTATAACTGTCTTGAAGAATGGGAAGAAGCTACCTGTGGGAGTCAAGGTAAAAAATGATCATACCCCTTACCAAAGGGAGTACCTCCAAGGGCTGCGTGAAGAGCTGGAGCTCAGGACACAAAATGGTGAGTCAGACCTTACCATTAAGTATGTAAGCAACACCCCCAAGATCATTAAAAAAGGGGACCCCCCAAAAAACTAGTCACTGACCTCACAGAACTTACATTCTTCTACACCAACTTGGCATCAAAAATGGCAAAAAGAGACTTACTTATGATTGAAATTAATAAACTAAAACCCACCTTTATAATATTAACAGAAACACATCTCAAACCAAGTATACCGAACAGTCTAGTTGACATCAAGGGCTACAGCCTTTTTAGAAAAGACACAGAAGGAGGAGGTGGTTGGGGGGGAGTTGCAATCTATGCAGCACATCAACACAATGATATACCTATCCACATTACTCCCCACAGCACCTATAACAACAACTCTCAGGTCGAGGCACTATGGCTAAACATGACATATGGAACTTTCAAACTACTTATTGCCGGAGTGTATCGCCCCACAAACTACTCGTTCAAAGACACTGATAAAGTGCTCTTTGAAACAATGTTGAAGGCAGACACAACACTGTCCTCATAATGGGGGACTTCAACTTACCGAGCATTAAGTGGCCCCTTACAGACACGGATGGGTATGACCAATTACATGAAAAATTTATTGAAATGTTTCTCGAAAGTAATCTGCACCAATTGGTAACAGGAATAACTAGACAAAGAAATGACCACAAATCCCTATTAGACCTTATTTTATGTAACGAGGAAAACTTATGCACTATGATTGAACATCTTCCTAACATTGGCAAAAGTGATCACCAAGTACTGTTGGCAACCCTACAACTACCTGCACAGAACCAACAGCACGAACCTACTTCAATACCAAGACATAACTTTCTCTACGCAGACTACACTCTTGTCAAACAGGACTTTAAAAATTCAGAATATGAAATAACAGACTCTACTCCAGTTGAATCCGCATGGAACTGCTTCAATTCCTTAACACAAAATATTATAAAATTGCACATACCGCTCCAAAGAATAAAAACGAAGAAAAGACAAAACAAACCATGGATAGGACCAGAAATACTTAAACTATCTTCCGAAAAAGCTCATGCTTGGAATTCATATCAGCTTGTCTCTACCAAAAGCAATTATGAAAAGTACCGTAAAACTAACAACAGTCTAACATCTGAAGTAAGAAAAGCGCGAATAAAATTTGAAACTCGCGTGGTCCACAGTGGACCCAAGTCCTTCTATGGATACATCCGCCAACAACTGACATCCAAAGTATCAGTGCCGCCCTTCCTTCTGGATGACCAAACTGGAACTGTCACAACAGACCACAAAGAAGTCGCAGAAATGTTTGCCAAACAATTTGATAGGTCATATGTTAGAAAACCACCTCACATACCAATCCCATAAACCCAAGCACAAAGAGTAACACAATCCTTAGAGACGGTTGAGTTTTCATCAGACTCAGTCAGAAAAACCATCAAAACTTTTAAAGATGAAACTGCCATGGGTCCTGATGAGATCCCAGCTATTCTGTTGAAGAAATGCAGTGAAGCTATTTGTACTAGACTGGCCAATATCATGACTATCTCATTTGATCAAGGTGAACTCCCTCAAGACTGGAAAGAAGCTATTGTGACACTCATCTATAAGAAAGGAAATAAGCGAGTCGCAGCCAACTACCGCCCTATAAGCCTTACCTGCCTAATCTGCAAAACTATGGAGACGATAATAGCCGCAGAAATTAGAAGTTTTTTATCTCAGGAAAAGGTTTTATCAGACAAACAACATGGCTTCATACCAGGTCGCTCAACTGTTACCAACCTACTCAGCTGCATAGATACGTGGACCCAAGCTTGGGACAAACGACAGCCAACTGATATCATATACCTAGACTATGAAAAAGCCTTCGACCGAGTCCCAATAAAAAGGCTAATTTTCAAGCTGGAACACTTTGGCATAAGAGGTAAACTCCTAAAGTGGATAGAAGGGTTCCTTTCGAATAGAACTTTCAGAGTACGCGTGGGAGAAGCTCAGTCGGAACCTCACAAAGTCAGCAGTGGAGTCCCACAAGGATCTGTGCTCGGACCAATCCTTTTTGGGATATTCCTAACAGACTTGGATCAGCACATTGAATCTCAGCTGTCACTGTTTGCTGATGACACCAAAATCATGGAAAATCCACTGATCGCTCATAACACCCTGCAAAAAGACCTAGATAGAATATATGAATGGACCCAAGACTTAACGAAAAGAAGTGCACAGTGTTACACGATGGAGGCAAAAATCCAAAATGCAACTACTCAATTAATGGTAGCCCTCTGGAAAAGGTAGAAAAAGAGCGAGACCTCGGAGTACTTGTAACTTGCAACCTAAAATGGGGGGACCATATTGTAGAGGTAGTGTAAAGAGCAAACTCTATAATGTACATTATAAGAAAGGCTTTCTCATACATTAACAAGGAACTGTTCCTAAAGCTGTACAAGACCTACTTGAGGCCCTTAGTGGAGTATGCATTCCAGATATGGAATCCGTACTTCAAGAAGGACAGTCACCTTCTCGAACGTGTACAGCGGAGGGCAACAAAAATAGTCCCTAGTCTTAAAGATCTTCCATACGAAGATCGTATGCAAGAACTAGGGCTCACCACCCTACAGAAACGTAGAGAGCGCGGAGACCTTATAGAGACCTTTAAAATTCTCACCAACAGATATAGTATACCAAATTTGTCAGAGACACTATATACTATGAACACAAACACAAACCTGAGAGGACACTCGCTGAAGCTGCAACGGGGGCCAAGTAAAAGCAAACCCAGAGAGCACATACTACCGAATCGCATAGTTAAAACTTGGAACCGGTAACCGGAATCAGTGATCAGTGCTCCCTCAGTGAACTCTTTCAAAAATAGACTGGACAAATATTTAAAGTGCATTGACAAAGACTCAGATATACACACATCAGCTTTAGAGCTGCCTGTGTATTACAAATAATAATAATAATAATATTGACACAAGTACAAGTCATGAATGTAATTGTGGGACTATTGAACGCTTGAAATCCGTAAAATACCTGGGAGTAACTCTTGATGAAAATTTAAACTACACCAACCACATACCTGACCTCTCAGGACGTGTTAGAAAGCTAATTTTTATTTGAAAAGACTTCGAGATTGCACTTGTACAGACACTATTCGACAAATTTATTTGGCACTTTGTCAACCTTTAATTCAAAACTGTATATCAGTCTGGGGATGTGCTGGTAAACAAGTTTTTTAATTTTAGAGAGGGCTCAACGGGCAATTACTAAAATAATACTGAAAAAGCCTTTCCGGTATTCCACAGACTCATTATATAAAAGTTTCAAAGTGCTACGGGTAAGGCAGCTGTTTATATCAACTGCAACTCTAAAAACCCATAAGAGTGTACCAAGCAGACCAGATTTTAGTATAATAATGTCCAAACGTGTGTACAGAATCCCTGTTCCCTTAGCAACTTCCTTGCTTGCGAAACGCTGTCCTAGCTTTTCTTTGATTCATACGTACAATAACGTGTGTAATGTCTGTAATATCAAGGATTGCAATATCTTGCAATGCAAAAATCTTGTAAAAGAATACCTTATGAACTTGTCTTATGACGATACGGAACAACTCTTATAGTCTTTCACGTACCTACGTAGCCTATTGTGTAATATTACCCATTACACATTTCAACAACTCTCACGTACCTGCACCATCTCATAATATATACTCGTACAACATACACATAAACACCAAATATCTGCCCCTTACACAAACACCCTCCACTCACTCACACATACACATACACTCACAATCAAACGCATACGAACACCCTCTTGTTGTATTGATTGATAATACTGATAGTAATACTCATTCAATCATTTATAATTATATATAAATATCACTAATTTTCTTTGCTTTTGCTTACTGTGGCTAATAACTATTTTTTGTAGTAATTAACATGTCAATATCAACTATCTTGTAAAATCGCACCTGAGCCCAAAGATACAGACCTCGTGTCTAGTTTGGTACTCAATAGTAAAAGTCATTCACAATTTATTTCAAATTTGTAACGTTACCACCTAGGTAAGACTTAGCTTTTATAAGTTTCTACTCATAATGTGGATGTAAATTAGATAAGGTTTTTCCGATAATAAACTTATTATTATTATTATTATTTATCAGTATTTTCGAATAACGACCTTGTTTCTGTACTTTAGCTAATCTGATTTTTGGTACAACCCGAATTTCATTATTTTTATAATTCGCTTTTCGTTATTTCGCAGATTGTAAGGTAAAACCGTTTCCTACTTTTCTGGAATAATTTTTTTTGAAGCAGTGATGGCTCAGTGGCATTGGCTATGGACTGCCGCACAGCAGGTCCATGGATTGAATCCCGCCCAGAGCTTGAGCTTCACCGCATGGTGGAAGGGCATTTTGCGAATGCCCGCCTGGCTAGCGACCACCCTCAAGTAGAAAATCTGTCGCCAAGCACCTAACGGTGTGTTCCGGCAGCAGTCCTTGAGAGCCAGTGAAATTACAGGCACATGAGACTTAATAACTATGTCTCAATGTGACGGGCGCAGTGCAATTCGTGACTTGTGACGAAATGCATCTGTTATGGGCAGAGGTCATCAGAGAGAGAGAGAGTCAGAGAATGTATCAGGTGGGCCTCGACCTTGTTCTGTCACAATAACATAAAAAAAACCCTATCCACATGAATTTCTAATAAACAATTATATATGTAAAGAGAAACAACTGTCATAATTTTGTCTTTCTTAAAGTGCTCCCTTGCAAGGCTACGCTTTTTCAGTCCATTAATTGTTCTTATTGAACGTTTTTGACATTTGAGAACTCTTATTATCTCTGTAGCATTACCCCAAATAGTAATGGAGTATCTTATTATTGAATGTATATATACATTGTACACGGATATTAGTGATTTTTTATCTAACAATGGTTTAAGTTAAAAGAGTGCGTAATTACCGCTCGCTATTTTCTTAAAAATATTATCAATATGTGCTCTATGACTAATTGTGTTGTATATTGTGTATCCTAAAAAAATATTTTCTTCAGAAGTTTCATTACCATAAATGCCTAGCCGCGATTGATAATGCATTATAATGTTTTTATCGGAGTTTAGAAGTATACAATTAGCATCAAACCATTAATTTAATAAAGTCATAACATTCTTTATTTTATCATCTTATTTTGATTAACCTCTGTCTCTCAGACCAATATGTGTATCGTCAGCAAATAAGCATAAATCCGCTTCCGTTGGCAGCACTTTAAAATATCATTCATTTCATCATTTCAAATATCGTTGATATATATTAAAAACAATACAGGACCCAGGATAGATCCTTGCGGCACCCCTGTCGACACATTTCCCGCCTCAGAAGTTTGACCATTTACGGACACAATTTAATTGAGTACGGTTATTTAAATAACTTTTCATCATACTAAGTTCAACCCCATGAAAGCCGTAAAAATGTAATTTTAATATTAATATGTCATGACGCAAACAATCAAAAGCTTTTGCTAGGTCACAAAATACGCTAGCACATTTATTTGAAATATCTAATGAATCAAGAATGTAGTAGACTACCTTTCTTATTGCCATTTCGATCGATCGACCATTTCGGAATCCGTACTGTCCGTTGTTAATAAATTATTGTTTTCGAAGTATCTAATTATTCTGGCTTTGATAACAGCTTCTAATATTTTTGATAGAGTTGGCAATATGCAGACTGGCCTGTAATTGCTAAGCTCTGCGACATCCTCTTTTTTTAAAAGCAGTATTACCCTACCCTGCTTTAGTATATCTTGAAATATGCCTTCAGTTAAGCATGAGTTTACAACGATAATTAATACTAGATCAAATAAATTATCGTTATTTGTTACAATATTTCTTAAAGTCCTTGTACTCATATCGTATATGTCTAACATGTGTTTTTGTTTCATTTTTAATACTTTATTTTTAAGCTCTTCGACGCATAATGGGTAAAACACAAAGTAGTGATTGGCTTTTCTAAAGTATCTAAGTATTTAAAACAATTTTCTGCGTTAATATTTAAATTACTGGTCAGGTTTTGAGCAATATTCCGAAGAAAAACATTAAATAATCGTAATTTTTTTTCAGGATGAGTAGAATGTGTGCCCATAGCAATGGAAATGAAACAAGTATAAATGAATTTTAAAAGTAAATAACCCGATATCTAATTATTTATTTTCATTAAACAGTTTATCGTTCCATTGAAATTGAAACTGCAAGTTTTATATATTTATGGAATCGTTTTTTAAAGCCCTTCATTTTAATACCCATTACCTTGGGTTTGATAGAAAATAAAATATTTAACTCTCAATAAACTATACGAGCTAGTTTTTTTATGTACCTAATATCACTTGCGCTATCAAGAAGAATCTAAAAATATTTCTTACATAAAAATCAGTAAACCCGTTTAGAAGTTACGGTGAAAAAAAGAAACTCACAAACATACATACATGAATCCTGAATACACAACTCTGCTTTTTTGGGCAGTTGTGTAAAATACAGTACATCAATTGTTGACATAACTAAATAGCTTCGATATATATCAGCGTAATTATTTATGATCCATTTTGAAAGTCGGGTTTTACATATTCACCTAAAGTAAATAATCGTACAATAAAGCACATTACTTAACTTTAATCCCTAATGTAGTAAATAGAAGTAAAGTAATGGCAGCAATCGATTACAATGCTGATAATGATCATGTAACTTGGAATTGGAACATTAAGATTTAATCTAGTACCTTACACGATATTCTCGTAACAAAATGGCATTAAGGTAACTGCGTCATTTGAATAGTTGCGTTTTTACCTGACGGTTGTCCAAATCTTTACTGACTCCGAAATGATAACCATAAAAAATACTGGTTTTAAACGTAATATATATCAAATGAATTTAATATTACCATGGCAAAAACTGATAATTATATTTTACAAGCTTATTCATGTTATCACTGGTGTGGATTACGGTTTCTTCATGTTTAAATCTTTAAGAATTAGATATACTGTTTACTGCATCTCAGTTATACAAATAATCATTATTTATCTCGCGTGCATGTATGATAATTATTATAATCACGGAAATATAGATCTTTTTTATGGTATAAAGTTTCACATTTACAATATCCAGCATTTTTTGTACATGATTGTTTTTATGCACTTGAACCGAAATGTCACGCTTTCAGCGTGCCAAGAAAAATTTCAAGAGATTGACGTGAAACTAAATATTAAGAAAATTAAAATGGAAATGAAAAATTTGATCGTTTCGATTTTGTCGATTGTGCTTATAATAATAACAACGTATCTGGCCTGCTCAAATAAAATTGATTGTCCTCATACATATGCATTTATTTTATACCTCTGCTTCGTTACAAACAGGAACATAATTATGATAAATCACGCATACGTGTTCTATATAATAAAATATCGATTGGTGATATTCGTAAAAAATGTCAAGGATACTGCACATACCGAAAATATCGTATCAAATCATCGTCTTTACAAATCTATTTGTGATATAGCAGTAAAAATAAAGACAGCGTATGACCCCGTGGTGAGTACATTAATGAGTCTGGTTTTGATTCTACACAAATGCTCCAAAATTAAAATTTTCCGAACAGTGGTAGTTCTTATCCTGTTCACACTAAAAACCCCAATTCTGTAACATATGAAATGGCACTTCTAAAACTAGAATTATTATTTTTAATATTGTTAGGTTTGCAATAACGCCTGCTATGCGGATAACATAACAAAATCACAAACATACGATAGGTATTATTTTTTTCCTAAATTTTTTTTTTAATTTCTTTTTTTAGTTTATCCCTCACCTGAATTAAATTTTTCCTATCGTATATTTGTGATTTTGTAATAGAATTATTATTTTCAATTGAAGGCCTTTTTGGGATCAGTTTAGAGAGCACCAAGTAACAAGAGGACTACATAGCGTAGAACATACCATGATTGAACACAAAAGTCAACTTTAAGGATTGTCAATCTCAAGCGTTAAACGAGGTTTGATATTGATGTGACTAGAATGATAGCTTTTATTATTTCATTGGGAAGCGTTAAAATAATTTAGATTTTAGAGTGAACAAAATAAGTACTACTATAATGAAGAAAATTTTATGTAAAGAGAATTTGTGTAGACTCAACATCACTACTTCATATTTATGCAGAAGTTACTGCTTATCACTTAGAGGGCCACAATTTTAGTTAGTCGCAATCCAATAAAAAAGGTCGAGTTATCAAATTGTACAAGTCTTGTTCCAATCGTGGCACTGATCACTGCAACCTGATCAAAACATTCAGATAAATAATATACATCGTTTTTGCTATGAATTCCAAAATACCCGTATAACTACAGATTATTGTTATTTTTTTTATATAATGTTACATGTAAATATATATATTAAATAGATGTAATTAATTGCGATGCTTATTGATTTCAATTTACAGTTCTTGGTGACCATGTTTTGCAACATTCCAATTGTTATGATAGCAATATACAACAAACTGAAAATATTGAAGCTGAACAATTACCAGGTTCGTATATAAATTTATTTGAGACTGATTTGAATTGCCATTTATAGTAAATTAGGACTACGAGCCAGTCAGGGTGTAGTGCCAAGGGGATGTTTGTAAATATCGAGGTCTTGAGTTTGACTCCCAGATCAATCAACTAAGAAATAAGTTCTCAGAAGCAGTTGAGAACTTTCAGGCAGAGTGTCATAACACCTGAGTTTTGCCAAACAAGAAAGTTATAATATATACATATATGGATATTGTGGTTAAAATGTTGTATGTGTTGGCCCTTTTTTGGGGGTCCGTTGTACCTACAAGGAACCCTTATATATCGTCATGTCCGTCTGTCTGTCCGTCTGCCCGAGGATTCGCTATGAGACCGTTAGCACTAGAAAGCTGTAATTTGGTAGGTGTATGTATATTAATCACGCCGACATAGTGGTAAAATAAAATTTTGAAAAATATATTTTTTTTATAGGTCCAATACATATGATTTAAGGCATAAATTTTATTTTGTCGTCCACCCCATCGTGTAGAGTATCATTGAATAGGTCTTCCAAAATCATTTAGGGGTGGCTAACACTATTTTTTGATTTAATGTCCTATTTACGAAATATTAAACTTTAAAGTGCAAATTTGTGTTCCTTTAGGGCGTACCTGTAAAAGCTAAACTACTGGCTTGAAAAATCTGGTTTTTTTTTTGATGATAGTGCAGTTTGAAAACTTACAAGGAAAATTATAGCGGTTAAGATAACTTTATTAGTTTAGCAGTAATAGTCGTTGAACTTGAGTGTTGGATAAATGTTTACCAAACACAAAATACTTAGAATAAATCCTTTAAAGTGACTAAGATGAAAAAGTTGCTTGTTATTATTGGTAAAGACTCGCGTTGGAAACTAAATGAGTAAATTAAAAAAAAGAATGGATAAAAACAAGATCTATTCTTTTAGATAAATAACAACAGTAAAGCAGTTTTAAAACAATAACAAATTCGACGACGGCGCTCACTCCCCCGCCAGCAATCCTCAAAACAAAACAAATTGCAGTTTTCCTATTTAGTTCAATTCATCCCTGAGGCAAATATTTAACAATAAGAGGAAAGCATGGGTAAAATGGAAAATATATGGTAACTTATCTGATTTTGAGACTATTGCATTATACAGGGTTATTGGTAAAATGCTAACAACCTCTTCGGGTTGACTTCTGCTAGTCCTAAGAAACATTATAAGATATTTTTTATATGTTTTTGACTGAATAAGCACGAGGACCACCTGATGTCAAAAGTCCCTTGTGCCTGTAATGTATTATTTCATATTTTTTATTACTTTACTCAATGTAAATATTCAAAACCTTATTCAAACGGAGTGCGGCGCGGTCTAGTGATGCCGCGGCGGTTGCTATTGCCTCGGAGTAGGCGGTAGCATTAAAACAAAAAAATATATAAAAATCATCAGAAAAAAAAACAAATAAAAAAAAGGAATCACTATTACCGTCGGACATAAAGCAGATAATAAATTTTATATATGTGCAGATAACCACACGTCAGATTTAATTATCAGTGATGTTCGTTTTACTATAGATAGTTTAAAACCGAAACTACTTAAGCTCGATTCAACTAAGGGCGCTGGAGTTAAATAGTTAAAGCTAAAAAATGGTTCACCATTAGTCTTAAAATACACCGCTGACACCATTTGTTTTCTTGTCCACCATATATTCAACCTATGCCGTCAAGGAGGTGTTCGTCCTCGTGTTTGTAAAATTGACCGCATAGTACTGTACATAAAGAAGGATTAAAGAAAGATGTAGCAAACTATCACCCAATCTCAATTTTGCACGCCTTATTGAAGCTTATATATATATATAGTTATACTTAGTTTCACAAAGCTGCCGCTAGATGGCAATGTACCAACGGAATCTAATCGCTCTATCGTTACGTTTTCATTCGGGTATACCTATAGAATTCAAAAAATAACTTGGCAGCAATCGTACTATTATATTTTAGCTTTAGCAGGAAAAAAGTGGAAGAGATAAAAAAGAATACCAGAATCGTTCTATATTATGATAACGGGCTACTACGGAACCCTACATTGCGCGTGGCCCGACACGCGCTTGGCCGTTTATTCTATTTTGGAATCGTAATGCAATATACTGAGCAAAATGCAATAAGCTATGTTAAACACGAATTGCGGATGAAAGACCTCAAGTAAATTTTTTTTCTAGGTACTGGCGATGCTGTCATTTATTAATTTTGGCAATTCCTTCAATATAAATATAAAAAACTTTTTAAAATTTTATCTTTGCTTACTTTTTTGGACGAACAATGTTCGCACGAATTCCAGTATGGTTCCGTCGATATTCACTGGCTTGTTCCGATTCAAAATCACCCTTAATTATGAATGAATGATTGAAAATATGTAATTTATGTGTAAATTTTGAAATCAATATAAAAATTTATTAAATTTCAGATGACCTTCACTGAAGCGTTTTGGAATATACATCTCGTAATTATGATTTTATTCACCTTTTTACCGCCAATTTTTGCGGGTATGATATCAACACAAACAAGTAAACTACGGTTAATCCTTCATAAAAAATTGATTGAAGAACAAGGTACAAATCCAAATAAATTTAATAATAAGTTTTGGTTAATTCTTTAGTATTTTTATAAGTTATTTTTACTGAAAACATGATAAGCTAGCCTTTGAACGATATATCACCAGATGGTAACTGATGATGTTATCAAGGAGTTTCAACAGGCCAAACTAATGGAGAAATCCTCTAGTAGAAAATTTTCACCAAGTACCTACTGGTGCTCATTTTCAACTTGAAGGTGATAAAGAGATCTAGCCCACCACAGGATTCCATTGAAATTGTCTGCGTCTGAGGTGGAGTTGGAGGCTTCAGTCGGTCACCTGCGTGGGAAAAGGACGGCACCTGGTCCCGATGGTATCCCGGGGCAAGTCCTACGGATCACTCTGAGAGAAATGGGCGATCGGCTTCAGGAACTGTTCGACGCTTGCCTTACGTCGGGTCGGTACCGAAAGCTGTGAAAGTAAGGCTGATTGTGCCAGTGTCGGAAGGAAGGTCAACCCTCCGATTCACCGTCTGCATAGAGGCCAATCGTGTTGTTGTATGACACCAGTAAGGTTAGACGCCCTGATCTGGCTCACGGTTGGACGCAGGACGCGGTCAGCGGGGGAGAAAAGGCGTTGGCGATCACGCTCGACATAGCCAACGCTTTCAACAGCCTTCCGCATGGAACGATTCACGAGGCGCTCCGATATCATGGAGTGCCCCTGTATCTGCGAAGGCTGTTGGCAGACTACCTTCAGGACTGCGAGGTCCTGGTGGAAGGATGCGACGGTCTGAGGCGTCGTGTCACCTGCGGGGTTTTACAGGTGTCGGGGCAGAAGCCGCTCCTGTGAAACATGAGTTGCGACTGGGTGCTTCGTGGTATGCTTCCCGCAAGCATGGGGGTCGCGTGCGACGCCGATGGCACCCTATTTGTTGCTAAAGTAGGCTTTAGGGAGGCGATGTGTTTGGCCACGGTGGGTACAGCTCTCTAGGTCAGCCGCATATGTGCCTTGGGTCTGGAGGTCGCCTTATCCAAGACCGAGGCTCTTTTGTTCCATGGGCCTTGGGGCGGCCCGCTTCAGGGATGCGGGTTTCAATGGAGAGGGTTCTGGTTCCGATTGGGACCCAGGTGAAATGTCTAATCCTGGACGGAAGGTGGTTTTAAGGGGCCATTTTGCCCGGTTGGCTCCAAAAATCGTAGGAGCTCCTTAGGAAGGCTGCTGCCCAACGTTGGTGGCCCAAATGCCATCTGCTGCCGTCTTTACTCTCGAGTGATCCGGAGTATAACCATGTATGATGCACCTATTTGAGATCGTGGCAGGCGTTGGTAAATTTGTAGTGATCTTGGCCGCGGAGCAGGTCAGGGAGGACGATGTGGATGTTGCCTGCTCCGGAGGAGATAAAAGAAGCGAGGAGGTGGCAGTTCACTCGCCTCCCCCTTCTTCGTAGTGGGGTCACTGGTGGAGAATTGAGGTATTCTCCACCAGCTTGCAGGCCACACACATTTTATGGGTGGTCTTGGTGAGCCAGGTCGCCCCTCCACTAGCTCAGAGGCCCGATTGTGTGTGGACCTACCGCCGGGGCAAGATGGTGAATGCACACGCGACCTTATTTTGCTCCACCTCGGTGAAGGACTGCTTACGGGAGGTTTTAGTGGGTTGAAGTCCCACACATCCCCTACCACCGCCACCGTCGTAGAAGGCATTTCGCCCACCCAAAAAAGGAAATAGTATTCAAATCAAAGCGACCCGTTTTTCTACAATTATAGCCGTCTGATACTCACATTCTACCCTCTTATTAAATGTTTATATCCCTCTTCATCACCAGGTACCATGCCATACTTCACAAGGGTTAAGTTCGAGCTTCTTCAAATAAACATTTTCCTTATCTTGTATTTGGTTACACCACTGTACTGTTTCAGCCGGATCGTCCACTGCTGAACACAGCCTCCCCCAATATGGGAGTTTGCCATAATCCCCACGCTTGGCAGGCGGCTTGGGGATCAAAGTATGAGGTTAAAGTTCCTCAGAAAGTACTGTTGCCCACCTTCTAGTGCGTTACACTCAGTCACTTCTTACGACACTCACGGGTAGAGATGGATGGGTGACATTCTAGCCCGGCACCCCGAGGGCGGTTACACCACACATCTATCTTAACATTTCCAACAGTGTCATATGTTCTTTTCTTTTGTACGTATTACTTGTGTTCAGCACTATCTCGATAAATTATGTTTGTCTTTAAACTTTTCTTAAAATTTTGGACGAACGAGTCATAATTTGTGGTTTTTGAACACTGGCCTTCTAATTCAAAAAAATCAATGATAGAAATACATCATTTAACACTATGTAGATGTGGATATCATAACAGTCAAAAACAAAAATAAATCTTCAGTTAAATAATGGAGTCCAAGGTTTTGACCTGTTAAACAAAGCTGCCCTATAGATATTATATCCATATAATTATATCCACACTAGACTGGACCTTCAACTTTTTACAGGTTCAGACAATAATACCTCGATACTATGCAAAGAAGTCAACTTATAAACGTACAAAATTTAACTTGTACGAGTATAAAAGCTTAACATCTTCATGTTTGGATTTCTGTTTTTGTGCCTTGGTGTTATTTTGGCACATGGAGATCATGACGATTGCCATTACCACCATTTTGTAGCGCGCGCTGGTGTGAATGTTATTTTATAGTTAAATTATTGATTTTCGTATATTTTTTTTTGGATATTTTTTTGCTGGTCATTTGGCCAATTGTTCATTAACATTATTTTTATGAGTAATGAATGAATATATATTAAACAAATTTTTTTTTCCTTACATAGTTTTTATTCTTTCAGATGCCATCCAGGCCTGGAAAATGAAAAAGTTTATTGAATACGTCAAAACTCGTTCTTTGAAGTTTAACGTTTTAGAAGTGATTCCTCTAAACGAAAAACTCCCCGGAATAATCATTAATTTGAGTGTTACCTACCTAATTGTTGTTGTACAGTTCACAAAGTTGTATTAAAATATTGTTTTTAGTGTGTTGTTGTAGCAAGAGTTACATTGAAGCAAACTAAGTGTGTTTTTATTGCATATAAATAAACACTTTAACAAAATGACTAGTTTTTATTGCCAGAGTGTCTTTCATAAAGTTAATTAGAAAAGTTGCATCATTATACGATATACAACTTAATATTATTGGAGTATATGACTAAATCTATAAAATGTTACTAAGTGATTTAGTAAAAAAAAATAGGAGTTAAGTTTTAGTTCCAATTAGATATTTGTGACGAAAGTTACTTCGTTTTTATTTATTTATATGGACGCACAAACAGTGCTTAAATAACAATTTAGTATATCTTAATAATACATAACGCCTATAGTATTAAAATAAAATGGGTTATCATAAGAGTTTACAATAATTGTTAGACTCATATCATATTTCACGAGTTAAATATGGTTATTTGTGTTTTCTGCTCGCTAAAACAACATTCACCTATCTAGAAAATGTAAATTGGTAATGAATAGTTTCGGGCGTTACTTTGCGTAAATTCATATTTAATAACAACAAATTTTTTTTTTAAATATTTTAAGAGAACATTAAATTAATATTGTAATTTAAAGCTTAAAAAATATATCTAGTGACAATTCCGCCTAATTATCCTGCTAAGCCGACGTTACGTCACAAACGCCAAGCAGCCAATTCTCAATCGTGCGCTCGAAGAGTCAAGACCTCCTGAGGATGCTTCGCGTAGAAGCGCGTCGAAAATTCTTCCGGTTTGGCTGCGTGGCGTTTGTGAGGTCACGTCGGCTTAACAGGAAAATTAGGTGGAATCGTCACTAGATATATTTTTATATTATTTTAGTGTTCTATTAAAATATTAATTTAATGTTTTGTAGAACAATTAAAATGTATGCAAGCTTGGTCATTCCGACCTGACACGACAGTCGACAGCATTCAGAATCAAATAAAATCTTTAGTTAAATTGGATGATTGTCTAGTGGAAAAACGGGAGCTGAAGACAAACAGACATGCAGCATTTGTTATCGGAGTACCGATAACTAAGTTTGAGTCTGTGTATACACCAGTTTGGCCTCCAGGAGTCAAAATCTCAGATTGGACTTACTTTCGTGCATCGCCCCGTGTGCGGGGCGCGAGTGCAGACAAAACCAGTAGCCATACATACGAAGCGGCCGGTTCAGCCCCACCAGTCCCCGGGCGTCAGTGATCGAGCGAGCTTGTATGCGTCATCTCTGCACCCACATCGTACACTTGTTATATGTCATCAAAACATACGATCAATCGACTTAAACATTTCAAGACTAGAAGTTTGTTTACACAGTGAATTAAAGTGTGATATCTTAGCAGTGACTGAACACTGGCTCACGAAGAAACAGTTAAAGTGCATCAACATAACTGGCTTCAAATTGGCTTCAAAATATTGTAGAAAGGTACTAACTCATGGAGGGTCGTGTTTATTTGTAAATGAGATCCTAAAATGGGGAGAAAATCAAGATATAACGACGTTATCTGTTGAACGATACTGTGAAATTTCTGCAGTTAACTTGTTAGAATCTAATATTACTGTTGTTTGTTTGTACCGCACGAATTTGGTAAACGGGAAAGAATTCCTCGAACATTTTGAACGTCTGCTCGATGAACTTAGTAATATCGGTGGGGATTGCATTATAGTTGGCGATAGTAACATTATAGAAACTTGTGGGGAGAGGAAAATTCTAGCTGATCTATTATTAATGCACAACATGACTATGATAGTAGACTTTCCAACTCGTATATGGGACACATTGGCTACATGTCACGATCATGTATACACAAACATGTCAATGGGTGCAGTGAAAGCCGTACCCGTAAAAACTTACATAAGCGATCATCACGCAGTTCGATGCGAAGTGTCTTACTACAGGGATACACCGGAACTGAAAACACGTCTTGTCCGAAATCTCTCTCAGTCAAATCGTGATAATTTTGTAGCTTCTATAGATTGTGTGGACTGGCAAGAAATATATGCGCGATGTAGGTCTGCTGAAAGTTTAGCAGAATCGATCACAAATGTCATTAAAAATAAGTTTGAAAATTGCTAATTAACTTATTGAAAATTACTTTCCTTTCAGGCGAAAGCCAAACTTAAAACCTGACTCATCATGGGTAAAACCCGATGTAAAAAATATGAAATCGCTACTTTTTGACATTTATGAAAATATTAAGATATTTCCCAATGACATTGCTATACAGGCCATTTTAGATAAATTAAAAATAAACTATGACATGCTAATTAATAATAAGAAATTGCATTTTTATAAGAACGTTATATTAAAAAGTAAAAATGCATCAAAAGCTATGTGGAAAGTCGTTAACAGTGAGCGAGGGAAGAATAATAACCCTAAGTTAAACTTTGCTGACATTGTTGTAAACACCGATGGTAGAAAATTTGAAAATCCTGAAGATGCCGTTAATGCTATGAACTCGCGATTTCTGAAAGCAGCGGCTGCGTGTGGGTCGCCCACGGCTGATATCGCCGGCGTGCGCCGCGCCTTATCATCTGCGCGCTGTCCTGCGGATCGCTCACTCAGACTACGTTTATTTACTGCTGAAGAAGTATACCGCATAGTCACCATTCGGATACCACCAAAGCAGTCCAAAGATATTTACGGCCTCTCTATCTATCTTCTGAGGGAAGCCATTGTACCCCTGGCCCCTGTATTATCGACACTCTATAATTTATGTCTCAAAGAAGGATCATACCCTAAACTTCTCAAAGTGAGCAAAGTGTCGCCAATATTTGAGGTAAAGGGCAAAAGAAATAACATTGACGATTATAGACCCATTTCCATTATTCCTGCTATTTCAAAGATATTCGTGAATGGGCTGAACTCAAGACTCATGGACTATCTCACGTAAACTCAAATACTGTGGTATTGACAGTGCAGCGTTTGCGGTATTGAGTGACTTACTCCGAGATAGGTCCCAGATGGTGGACGCTGGCGATGGAAGAACTAAATCAATGCCACTCACATCTACTATGGGCGCGGCCCAAGGTTCTTCAGTATCAAGCATTTTGTTTTCCCTCCTTCTAAACGACCTGCCAAATGTAGTGACAATAGGTCACATAATAATGTATGCTGACGATGTAGCCGCCATAGTAACTGCGCCATCTGTTGGAGGCGAAGCTGAATGAAACCACAAACAGCCTAGCGAAATGGTTCAATAATAATGGACTTGCTCTCAATATAAAAAAAACACACTTTATGCACTTCAATTTAGCCGATCGTGCAATGAGCTCTCTTAAGGTCACGATAAATGGCAGTAATATAGAGCAACTTAAAGACATGACATTGGTAGGCTTCGTAATTGACAGAACCCTGACGTGGGAAAGTCACATACAAAAACTGTGTGGCAAACTAGGGAGTACCTGTTATGCACTCAGCCGGGTGTCTCGGGTGGTGTCAATCGAGGTGGCGCGCGTGTGCTACTTCGCGACGGTGCACTCGCTGCTGCAGTACGGAGCGGAGCTGTGGGGCCGCTGTGCGGACTGGGAGCGGGCTTTCCGCATGCAGAAGCGAGCCATCAGAGCGATGGTACACGTGTCGCAAGATACCTCCGTGAGACCTTACTTTAGAGAGCTCGGGATTCTCACATTGCCAGCCATTGTGATATACCAAGTGGGTGTCTTCGTGAGAACTAATCTTCACTTATATTTGAAGCCTAGTGACGTACACTCCTACAACACGCGCAACTCACACAATCTAATGACAATATCCCACTCTCTCACCAAGTCCAGCAAACTGACGCATGTTTCAGGACCTTCAATTTACAATGGACTTCCTGCCGATATTATAGCTGCTCCTAGTATGACGTGCTTTAAAGCTAGATTAAAACGCTTGCTCATCGAGCAAACGTTTTATACCCACGATGAATTTATTAAAAGTACATAATATTGGCTGACATTTAATTGATTATAATTGATATTATTCTACATAATTTTTATTTACTTATTTTTATTATTGTAAAAATTTATTGACTTATTATTATTACTTTTTTGACTTATCATATATTGATATTCTTGTTATTGATGTTCTGATTTCACATTTGTAATTATTGTATAATTTTATTTTTATTACCTTGTGTACTTACTCAAAATAATACATATTGACATGTAAACATTGTTTATGAAATAAATGAGTATGAGTATGATTCAATTCTAAAACTTTAGACTACTGTTACATTGCACCTGTATTACCACGAAAGTATATACAAAGAACACTCTCGTTGTCTTCGTCAACAAACTGTTTTCCAGTTTTAAAATCGTTTGTGCAAAGGCCCTTCTATCATTAATATTCTTTATATTTTTATCCATATCCGTTGATTCAATAACAATAAACTAGATTTTGGAAGTGGTATTCTTCTTAATATGTATTAAAAACGTAATACATAAAACAAGTAATAAACAACGTTTGTACAGTAAGCGCCACGAGCACTCTAGCCTTAATACCGCTAATGTTTTAATGGTTTTATTAATGCTGCTGCCGAAAGATTTCGTAACAAATTAAATTGTTACCACCGGGTACCTAAAAATATCAATAATCTTTAACTGAATCCATGACCAATGACCATACGTCCCTTCAGCTGGAACATCATCTGCCTATTGTGATATCTCAGTGACTGAGTTATGGCTCAAATATATTCTTTCTTGCTTTTGTTTAGGGACGGATTCTCGCAGTCCAATTTTTTTCTTTCGTTGTAATTTTTAAAGGTTTGTAATGAATGGAAGTAGAATAAAATTATCCGTACATTGCCTAGACGAATGGAAGTAGAATAAAATTATCCGTACATTGTCTAAACGAATCTGGCATTGTATGGAAAACATGGGCATTACTGATCGCTTAAGAACAGCTAAGTAAACTTCGCTACGAACGCTTCAATTTAAGTATAGGTATAGATACCTATACTTAAATTGATATACTTAATTATTTACATTTACGAACCAAAACATTTCTCAGTCGCAAATCAATATTTCGTATCATTGAATGGCCATTTTGTTAAATATCTAACAAAGGTACATTTTCGGTCCCGAACCCGAATTTACATTTATTTATTATTGAGGAGGCGGATCTCTTTACAAAAATGATTAAACTTCAGGCAGTCAATCGAGAATGTCAATAGCCCTTTGTTAAAAAGAAACCCTTTTTAATAGATTGGACCGCCACCCCCGCTTGACTTCCGTCGTTTGTGTACTTTTCATTTCAGCTTATTGTTAATTCTATAGAAATATATCTTAAAATGTTGTCCATTATCTCAAAAACACCGTCCTTTTACGTTACTGGTAGTAAATATTTAAAGGATTGTATAACATTTAACAAATTTATAGTCAAATATGTGTTCGTTTAAGTTATAAAAATCTCTTATTTACGCTTGGGTTAGTTGGCTTAGTACCCAAAATCAATCGATCTTTTAAAGCCCTTGGGTACTTGGAATATTCTTAATCAATTCAGTGGATGCGAAAAAGTATACGTTTTTCTTATGATTAGAATACTCAACAAACGTACGATTTTCGATTTGTATACCGAAAGAGTCCTGACCTCATTGTTGAAACGGGCCTTGAAGAACTCGGAGGATGTTAAGAAGCTGCAGACCCAGAAGATAAAATAGTTCATGAAGCAATAATGGAGAATATTCCACAACATCGCCTGGGAAACTTTATCGGCAGTATGCCAAACCGGCTTGAAGCTGTAATCAGAGCCCAAGGAGGTAATACCAGTTATTAACAGTGGCTCTTTCGGCGTTTTAAAAAAGTTCTAAAATCTATCTCTACAAAAAAATCTATACAATTACCTACGTAGATGCTCACAAATTTTACGAGAATTGGTTTAGATATGCTATCTATATAACAACCGGAAATCACATATTTACTTTTCACATTTGGTTGAGTAATCTGTACAGATAAACGACAAAATTTGAGCCCAATCTGAATTTGACTGCTATCCACCTGGACATGTGTATGTGTATACACTGAAAAGTGTATTTGCATACCTGTGCAAATACACTATTTGCATACCTGTGCAAATACACTATTTGCATACCTGTGCAAATACACTTTTCAGTTAAATGACTAAAACTTAAAAACTAGTCGACTGCTTTGATAAAATTTTATGGACCCATTTGGAGGTATATCAAACACCCACAGCCATAAAACTAAGTGTATGTTGTAGTAGTTTCTGTAAAAACAAAGTAGAGTACAAATGTGTATAATGTTACTTTAAGTAATTGCTTTAATCGAAGTTAATTAATTATCTAACGGCGTATTTCCAACATCCCCACTGATGTTCCCCTTAGTGAAAACGTTTGGAATTAAAATAACTTATTAAATATTATAATGAATAGGTCCAACAAATAATTTGTTCGTAGCAAAGGGCCCACTTTTATTATAAGTGGGGACGATGGGAAAATAATCTCTGAACGTCCCCACTGATATTTTGTTAGTGGGAACAAATTGACCAGTTAAATGAATCTAAGAAAATTATCATAATTAAGCTCCGCGTTCTGGCCTATTGTCACCCAAAACTTCGGCTACCCATTTTGACCCTTTTTTTTCTAATTTGCAAAAATCAAAATCATATGTTTATTAATTGTCATTTTTAATAAAACTACTATTCAGTATTTGTTATTTTAATATTTTCTTTAAAAAAACACGAAGATTTGTACTCGGATCTGTTGTGTACATTATTTATTTTAAAACTTTTCTTTATATTTTTTGTTTATAAATGGCTTTCTTTTTGTTGACTTAGTATCTTTTCAATATTGCAATTACTACTAAGACTAATTAATGAACCAACGCCATCCTAATCTCGATCACGATAGATGTAGATGTATTGCTTCTCTCTTTGTCGCGACTAATGGAAATTGATAATTCATCAATAGATACATATATGTTCTGCCTCAGTCATATTGAAGCTCTATTGAGAGAATTCCCATCAGATAGTATATTGACACAATACTGACACATCTGATCATCGTCACTTCTTACCTCTTCTCACTTGTCTGTAGTTAGTAGATACAACATAGTCTTTTCTAACATCACAATGGAACAAAATAAGAACATACTTATAATCATTCTTAACTAATCAACTAGGTTAATCAACTACCGCTGCAGCCGTTACTTGAATTGGGGACCTCTAGTGGCATTTAATACTGCGTACATCCATGTTTCGGAGAGCACGTTAAGCCTTTTTTTTATAAAAATTTGTCGCTAATCACATAACCTTGAACCATATCATCACTTCCTATTAGATGAAATTTTGGTTAAAACCTGGCCTATCAACAGTTTTTTTTCTTAATTGCTTATAGGTAAGCCTTTGACGACAATCTCAGCCGATGGTAAGTAATGATGTGGTTAAGGTCTTAACAGGCTCATATTAGAATTATTGGCTCTCAAGGACAGCTGCCGGAACATACCGTTAGGTGCTTAGCGACAGCTTTACTTGAGGGCGGTCGCTAGCCAGGCGGGCATTCACATAATGCCCTTCCATCATGCAGTGAAGCTCAAGCCCGCGGCGAGATTCTCACCATGGACCTGCTGCACGCCAGTCCATAGCCAATGCCACTGAGCCGTCACTGCTTCAAGTTACACACGATACGAGAAATGTTAGCGATGTTTCGTTCCATAACGTCAAAGCCAATCAATTGCAATGTAAAATAACAATCTAGAGTTTAAAATTCGCATACTCATTGTAAAATATATAAAATCAAGTAGGTTCTTTTTGTATTAACAAATAGGTAGACCCGTTTAGGAGCATACAAGTATAAACGCACGACTAGTTATGAGCCCATTTTTCTCCCACCTATAATCCCATTTATGTGCCTATATATCATGTTACAACTAACACACAGTGTATAAAATACAGTGAGTATGCTATCAAAATGTTGATTTTCAGAATTATATATAATAAATAATTATATAACAATTCAATTAGTAATTAAAAACAACATTTATGTGTAAGAAAATAGAAACAAAAATATTAATTACCTACCACAAATAAGAAAATTTATTTGTAGATATACATCAAAATCGGGTTATATTTATTTATACAACAATAAACTGTGTACTGACTGATTTAAATCAGCTAATTTCTGAAATCATATTGGTTTCTTTTTAATATATATTGAAGTAAAATAGGAAGATTTTTTTATTCAAAAAAGTATTTCTTTGTCTAGATAATAGTAGATATAGAAACTTAAAATAAGTAATAATCTTTGACAACTCATTAGCTTTGAAATAATTTAATCACAATTATTCTGGTCATAAATGATAATTAAATATGTCCTGTGGGCGCTAGTGCCCTCTTTTAATAACTACTGAAGAATTACATTAATATTCCTTTTAAGTAGGTACTGAAGGTGTTAATTTTGTATTTTTTCAATTGTAACATTTTATACTCAAATATTTGTACTGTGTGCTAAGGTCAGTAGAGTATTACTACCATCATTTATCAAGTTTTTGCCTCCATTGGCACGGAAAGTCAGAGAAGATGAGGACCTGTAGCAAAACTCACTTGTAGTTAATGACTCGAGTTGCTACTTTTGACGGGTGATTTAAGTATGTGGTTACAACTAGATCTTAGTGCCTTTTATAAATAAGGTCCGTTATTTTATTTGTTATTTTTTAAGCGCTCGTAGCGAAGTTTGTTTAGCTGTTCTTAACCGATCAGCAAAGTTAAGGAAGGTCCGCCGCGGTCATGAGTTGAATGGGTGACCGCTTGTGACATTTCTTTACTGAGTGCTTGGGTGCTTCGGAGGGTACGTTAAGCCGTCGTCGGTCCCGGTAGTCGTATTAGGATGGCAGTCGTTATAGCATGGTGGTGGCATTTTGCGAATGCCTGCCTGGCTATCTACCACCCTCAAGTAGAAAATCTGTTGCCAAGCATCTAACGGTGTTTCGGAAAGTGACATGATGGTAAGTGATAAAGTGTCGAAGATGTTGTTCAGGCTAACCTAAAATGTTATCTTTAAACTGTATAATAAAGCAGCTTCAAAATATGCGACGCAGGAAAATTTTATACGGAGACGAAATAATGATCTTTTTTATAGGTTTGGCACTTATCGTTTTGTAATTTCCTGTGTCACTCGTATGTAGTATCGGTATATTTTATAAGGTAGGTATATTTTTATCAACAACATATACAAGCATCGATTCCTCGCACGTTTATGATGGAAATACTTTTTTTCCTTTTGTATCCAAGTATTGTAACTATAGATACGCTTTTGAAAGGGCGTGACATAACGTATGAACATATGTAGCCAAAAACTGTTTTAGAGAGACTTATTTAATAATTTACATTTAATTAGAATGTGGGGTGCCGTGTCAGAATGTCACCTCCCCATTTCTTCCCGTGGGTATCGTAAGAGGCGACTAAGGGAAAAATGCAACAAATGAGCAGCATGCCACTTGTCACATTGATGTGAGTAGGGTGTTGTCAGCATAAGACGCACAATAGTATCTTAATGCCCTGCCATGGTTGCATACAATATGTTCTTGTGTTCCTGTCTTTTAGATTGTTAAGGTATACATATTATCCGTTCTAGCGTTTTGTCAAGTGTATTATAGAAAACATTTTGTATGATTTTGAAACTGTGCCCAGCCAATAGCAATAGACTCGTCCCCTATTACATGGGACCAAAACCCAGTTGGCGAAACGTGGGTGTTTACACACCTCTCTGCCTACCCCATCGGGGAAAACAGGCGTGATTATATGTATGTATATAGTAAATATAACAAATATATTAAAAAGTTCTCCATTTATATTAAGTTTTCTGATTACATTGAAAGAATATTACATTATGATACGAGAGCGTTAAGTTCATCATTTTAAAGATAAATCCTAGATTGAATTTATGACGTAGAATGAGAACATAATAAGACTATTTTTAATCTGTTTGAATTAAATTTGTGTGGGTAAAAAAATATAAAACAAAAAAGCCTTTGGTAACATTGCACTTTATAATCAACAGTAAAGAGGTTAAGAAGTTTTATATTTAACAGCGAAAGTAAGATTTTCTAAGAAAAACTAACAAACCACAATAATCTGCTGGGAGATTATTAAAAGAAAACTGGTACGCAAAAAGCACGTGTGTTTATATAACTAAAGAAGCACATTTCGATGCAGGTAACGTCCACGCAAACCTTTACAAGCAAGTGTACTGAATAATCATAAACCTTGTACAGAACGATAACACATCTTCAATTTGAATTGATCCGATTTCCATTCCCATAGAGATTCCATTCGCAAAGCGGTATTAAAATTTTATTATGTCCATTTTATTTGTATCCTGCTGTAAGTGGATATAGAATTGTAGTCCATTAAATGTTTTGTAATTTTGTAATTGTCCTGATTTTATTTAGGTGCAGGTTTGTTGGTATTTTAAATAAAATATGGGTTTTGTAATTAGCGCCCTCTTTTTAAAAGTATAAACAGCTATAGCTTTTGCAAATATTGCCGCCACGTACATCGACAATGAGCCTAAAGTTACAATCAATATTACTCTGTTTATCAAATTTGAAAAGGTCAGTTTTTAATTTCAAACCATTTTGTAGAGGATCAATCTCAAAAATTATACAAGGAATGAATATCAACATATCTCGTATTAAGTGATCAAGTACAATAATGATACAAACTAAAGTTAAAACTAAGTTGAAATTAGTAAGTTAAAATGTTATTTTTTTAAATTTACTGCCATAGAAGGCGGCGGTTATTTTTACATGAATGTAATTTTGTCTATCATAATACGTTACGCGTTACAGTCTCTTAGTGTTCATTTTTAGGTGAGTATAATGCGCAAACATTTCTCATAAAAAGTAAATAGGCAATTGAACTAACTTTATTTGACGTCCAAAATGTTCACATTGCTCTTATCATTTAAATGGGCTGTAATTTTAGATAGAGGTCCAAAATGCTGTTTTGCCAGAGTTTTTTTTGTTGAATCTATTGCTTATTAAGCTTGAAAAACTTGTTGTAAAGAATTTATCTGATGATTATTTAGATATACTTCGCAAAATAAAGTATTGTAAATATTAAAAAATAAAAACAAATTTCATGTTCTAACAATTTTCATATATACTTCCAAGTTATCTTCCTATGGAGTGCCGGGCCAAAGGTGCACCCCCCTATCTTCCTATGGGGAGGCAGCAAAGGGAACATGCAAAACAGAAGCTGAGCACAGCACCTTCTGAAGAACTGCCATCTTTCACTGCTATCCCAAGACGCCTGCCAAGGGTAGGGATTATGGAAAACCTCAATTAACAGTAGAGGTCATAGTTCAACGGTGGACGTTAAGCCTGTTGAAGTGAATCTCGAGCATCTGTTTCCATAGTGTGCTGCAGTACATCAGCCAGATAGCCTGAAAACCCCGCGATAACCATAAAAACGGAAAAAAATATTACTGATTTCACTGGGTCGCAGCGGAGTGTTGTTGTTGTATTGTTCAGTGGAGTGGCAGTAAGTGTTATTGACACGAATATAAAAAAAAATTCAAATAATTTCAGTTTATTTGTACATGCTTAAGTTGAAGACTAAAAGTACTTGAACGTTTACAATACCTAAAACCTCACACAAATTGAAATAATAAAACTAGGAAGTCAATGTTCCAAAAGGTAATGTTATCATCTACAGCATTTTCAAATCAAAATAATCGTGCATATTTTTTCAGCTCATCACGTAAAAGGTAAACAACGCCAAAAGGTCCAAAAAACAAAATTCTCGAGGCAAATGACGTCATTAATTCTCGTGTCACACGTGGATCGAGCATATCTCGGAATTTATGAGTAGGGCCAGTTTTGTGGGAACAAGGAGTGTGTTTAAAAAATGAATTTAATAAAATTGTGTTATGTTTTTATCATTGTATCAGCCAGTCTTACACCGGATGCTAACCACTTGTTCCTTCATTTATAATGTTTTAAACAGTAGGCCCAAGCGGAGTTAGCAGTTTCAAGTTTGCCTTATGACGGCTAACTACTTCTTTGGTGACGATATAGGCTAATAGAAAACAGATTGCGCATTCTTTTAAATTAATAAATTATTGCTCGGTGGAAGGGTATCACAACGCATCTCATAAATACAATAAGGATACGAAGATAACATTTCGCTCGTACTTATTACTTGGTTATAATTTTGAGTAAAGCATTCGTTAAAACTGAAAATTGATTTGTAAACGAAACAGATTACAATGAAATGTTGCCAGCTATGAAATAAAAAACTCAATCACCCTTTTTAAGAGTTCAGTAATTCGTAGTAGGTACTACGAGGAACATTTGTAAGGCCTTTGAAGTCTGCCTTAATTATATTAGTCTTATAACTATTGCAGTTTTTTCGTTGATTTTTTTTGAAAATGTTTGCGTTGCCTTCAGTTACTCGACTTTTAGGGATAATACATTCTGACTGATTACATTTTGTATGCCTTGGTGTGCGTAACTAAGCTTGTAAGTATAGCACACGCGAACACAGTGTGAAGAAGAGAAGAAGAAGAAGTAGATTGCATTCTTTGAACATTTTTTAAATTAATAAGCACATATTAATTCCCTGGGTATACTTGTGCCCAACGCGTTTAACGGAATTTTAATGATACTTCGCTGTAGTCGGTCTGTCCTTTAGTCACGGCCTGTATATCTGAAGTTCGTAAACGGTTTATTTACCCAAAATGAAAGTATCTTACGATTTGCATGATATGCGTGAATTACCCATTTATATATAAAAGTGATAGCTATGGTTTTTTTTTTTTAATTTTTTATGACCGTTTCTAAAATCATTCGTATTATACTAACGAGTTTGTAACCGATCTAAAAATATCGGTTAACTTAATAATTAAAAATTTCACTAAATATTAATTTAAATCAGCGCGCCATCTGTAGGCAAACGACCAAACGTCTATCTAAATTCCATATGAAGTTAGAAAAGACCTATAAAGCGATAAGCTTAAATACCTTTGCCGAGCGCTGAGGTAGTTCAACGACTCGCCAATAGGGGTCGCGTATACAATCAACAATGATACTCTCGTTCTTATAATACCGTCTTCTTCTTCCTGTATCTCCGGTCAATTCGACTTTTATATTGACAGTTAAAACAAATGTCAATCCAGTCTGTCAGAAAATACCATGATGGTGGTATTTGAGTTCCGCTAGAGGAACGTTGCATTTTAAATATTTTCAAAATCAAGTGCAGTCATTGGCTTTGCGACGCCAACGGTTTTGGAGGCTTTTTTCGTTACCATATATGGTAATGAAATTCGCCCCCGACATCCGCCCAACTTGATGTCTTTCCTCAACGAGGAATCGCGATCACTTTGACCCCAGCCATCCTCTGTGCAACTACTACTAAAGACTCAGTTTAACTACATCTACAAATCCTAAACTACTTACAAGCCCCAAAATCTGGGTAAGTTTGTGTTTTAAAGTGAAAGTGTACTTGACCACCCCATTAAAAACTAACCTAAAAACCTTTTGTATGTACTCTCATCGTAATTGCTGTATTTAATTATGTGTAACTCTCTTGTTGAATTTATGTGTTTTTATGTTGCTTCTCAACATTCAACTGTGCTTTATTTTACGCCCTTCTGGCAAACTTTAAAGGATGTTGCTGGTAGCTCGCAATTCACGAGGTACCTAGGCTAGTCCCTTTTTTGCTCGGTAGTGAACGGACCTCGTGGATTGTGAGCATCATTGCCGGCAACATACCTACTTGCGCCCTTCTGGCATTCTGAGCGGCTGGTGGTTCGCCTTCGCTTAGGGCCTAGCTAGTCCCTTTTGCTCGGTAGCGGAAGCCTTAGCGGAGGCGAATTCTTCACCAGCAGCATCTACCTCTTTGGCCCTTATGGCATACCTCTTGTTTGCTGGCGGGCCACATCCCTAAAGGCCCTCTGCGAGTCCCTAATATGCTCAGTAGCAGAGGGACAGTGGACCCACCAGCTCAACACTGTACTAGGACCCATCATAACTGGAGCACATGTGCCTTCCAGGGTTCAAGTACAAGGCTGAACTTCAAGTACAAGGACGACTTCAAGTACAAGGCAGAACTTCGAGTACGAGGCTGACCTTCTAGCAGCACACTACTGCTGAACTCCGGCCGTCCTCTGACCTCCAGCACCGACCGCGGCCAAACGTCACAGCATCTAGCTGGGACAATTCTACCGGCGTGGCGGTGTGGAGCCGAGCCCTGCACGGCAGACCTGCTGCTGAGCATCGACTCAATTACTAGCGGACCGGAGATAAGTCCTTAACAAGGAAGCTTGCCAAAAATTGCCATACCTGTCTGAGATCCACGACCCTTTCTATTCATTATACTTATATTCTAATCTCTCTCTTGTTTCTTTTTCTATGCTCCCTACTACCAACCTTAGGTAGGCAGGTGACATTGGCGCCCATACAAAATAGGATCAGACAGGTTGGTTTGGCAAACTTTCTTGGGTGTGGCTCTGCCATACTTGCTTTGTAATTTTTATACTGTGTCTTATTGTGTTCCTTTTGTGTGTGTTATTTATAAGTTGTGATTGGCCCTGTGCTGGCCCGGGGCCTGCGAATAAGCCAGCTGTAGCACTGCATGTCGTAAGAGGCGACTAAAAGGCACGGGTTATACCCAAGTGGTAAGAAATCCACTCATTGCTTCTTCTAAGCACTATATATATTCTAATAACTCTAAATTCTGCATAATATCTGACAAGCCCTGTGCTGGCCCGGGGCCTGAGAATAAGCCGGCTGTAGCACTGCATGTCGTAAGAGGCGACTAAAAGGCACGGGTTATACCCAGGTGGTAGGAAATCCACCCATTATCGTCTTCAACGAACTTGTTTTTTTTCTAAAATTAAATTTTAGTTTTTTTTTTTCAACCTTGCAATTTTAATTAATTTTTCTTAAATAATATCTAATATTCTGTTTCATAACCTCTCTTCAGCTTATAAATAGCACACACCTCAATTTTAATTCTACCCACGTGTCTTTTTTCATCTGGAAAAAATTGTACCCTCTAAAATATTTTTTTATTTGACCTTGTATGACACTGTTGTCATTGGGTATATAGGTCAAGTATACTTTCACTACTTCAAACATGAGTCTACAACTTAACTTTTTATCTATGCAAATAGCTGGATTTGCATATGAAGTGGCACTACATAATAACTTATTATTTTCTATAAACTTGCAACGGAGAATACCATTCTCCAAAGTTCAACTGAACTCTAAATTTTTCAAATGTCGTTTTAAATCTTATCTTTTACTGCTATTCTATGAACTTATTGATATGCATAAGCTACACTTATGACATATCAAAGTTCTTTTAGTTAATACTTATCTCAGTATTAACTTCTTTTATTTTTAACGACGGACTATATGAAAAATGTTCAACTGAATATCTAAAATTCAACTAAATTGAATTAAAAATATTATAGAAATCTACAGTAATACTATGACTTACTATCACAATAATAAAAATAATAGGTTTTATTAAAAACTTTTCTCTAAAAACTTAAAATGTCACATTTAAACTTAATTGACTTTTCTTCTATATGACTTAACTGAAAAAAAATTTTTTATCCTTAGTTTTTGCCTGCATAATATACTGCTCTTGGCATATCTAAGATTTTAAATTAAGTAATTACATATACTAGTAATTATTTCACTTTCTTAACAATTGCAAATCTTTGTACTGAATAACTTGTTGTCGACTTAAAATATATAGAAATTCTCAAATTAAACCAAATTCATACTATGAATTAATTTATTAAAGCTTTAAATATACAATCTTACAACTAAAACGCATATTCTATGTATCTTAAATAACTAAAATATATTGGTAAATAAAACCAAACTCCATAGAGTGCAACTTTTTAATAATCTCTTAAAATATTCTTATTTATATAGGAAAAATAAATCCTTATGTATACAACTAATCTTATAGGTAACAGTATCTTATATACTTCTTGAATTCTAATAACTTGTGATCCTTGCTAATATTGATCATTATTTATATCTTATATACAACGATGGCATAAGATATATTATAACTTAACTACAATACATACATTGTACTACAAACTATACATCTTAACTTATATACTGAATTAATTTAACTTCCTTAAATACTCTTTGTCACTCTCCACTTTCAAGGGAATAGTGTTATAACATGCTAAAATCATTCTTTTACGTGCCAGATGGTAACTCTTCAAATAGAGTGCGGTTGTACAAACACTTTAAAAACAAGCCTATTGTACTGAGCGGTGGATAACTCACTAAACAAGCCATTATCTAGAGCGGGTTACAGACTCTTAAAAAAAAAGCCTTAATGTAAAAATTTCCTTTTGTTTAACTTCTCTGTCTTAAAATTTAATTTAACTTAGGCAATTATGGAACTTATATTTAAAAAAATAATCCATGAATGTCTACTATAAGTACTTAACTTGACTATGTTCTAGTGTGTTATTCATACCTATAATGTAGCTAGCTGTTCATAGAAGTTAACTTCTGCAGCCTACAAATTCCATTCCTCTCAATATATTGCTGTCAATTAATCGTTTCTTGGGATATCTAATCCAAACGATGGAGGGGAATTCTAGGAAATACTTAGGTATGTATCTGCACATGGACATAGTTAATAACTTAAGATCATATACTGGAGTTTCTGTAGCTTATATAAGATACTCAAAGTTAGGTCTTAGGTCAAGTATTTTTTTTTTCTTAGAACTGCTCAAGGCTAGTGAATTTTTTTTTCTAGTAAAAAAATTCTTTCTTGGGTGGGGAGATATGTAACCGATCTAAAAATATCGGTTAACTTAATAATTAAAAATTTCACTAAATATTAATTTAAATCAGCGCGCCATCTGTAGGCAAACGACCAAACGTCTATCTAAATTCCATATGAAGTTAGAAAAGACCTATAAAGCGATAAGCTTAAATACCTTTGCCGAGCGCTGAGGTAGTTCAACGACTCGCCAATAGGGGTCACGTATACAATCAACAATGATACTCTCGTTCTTATAATACCGTCTTCTTCTTCCTGTATCTCCGGTCAATTCGACTTTTATATTGACAGTTAAAACAAATGTCAATCCAGTCTGTCAGAAAATACCATGATGGTGGTTTTTGAGTTCCGCTAGAGGAACGTTGCATTTTAAATATTTTCAAAATCAAGTGCAGTCATTGGCTTTGCGACGCCAACGGTTTTGGAGGCTTTTTTCGTTACCATATATGGTAATGAAATTCGCCCCCGACATCCGCCCAACTTGATGTCTTTCCTCAACGAGGAATCGCGATCACTTTGACCCCAGCCATCCTCTGTGCAACTACTACTAAAGACTCAGTTTAACTACATCTACAAATCCTAAACTACTTACAAGCCCCAAAATCTGGGTAAGTTTGTGTTTTAAAGTGAAAGTGTACTTGACCACCCCATTAAAAACTAACCTAAAAACCTTTGGTATGTACTCTCATCGTAATTGCTGTATTTAATTATGTGTAACTCTCTTGTTGAATTTATGTGTTTTTATGTTGCTTCTCAACATTCAACTGTGCTTTATTTTACGCCCTTCTGGCAAACTTTAAAGGATGTTGCTGGTAGCTCGCAATTCACGAGGTACCTAGGCTAGTCCCTTTTTTGCTCGGTAGTGAACGGACCTCGTGGATTGTGAGCATCATTGCCGGCAACATACCTACTTGCGCCCTTCTGGCATTCTGAGCGGCTGGTGGTTCGCCTTCGCTTAGGGCCTAGCTAGTCCCTTTTGCTCGGTAGCGGAAGCCTTAGCGGAGGCGAATTCTTCACCAGCAGCATCTACCTCTTTGGCCCTTATGGCATACCTCTTGTTTGCTGGCGGGCCACATCCCTAAAGGCCCTCTGCGAGTCCCTAATATGCTCAGTAGCAGAGGGACAGTGGACCCACCAGCTCAACACTGTACTAGGACCCATCATAACCGGAGCACATGTGCCTTCCAGGGTTCAAGTACAAGGCTGAACTTCAAGTACAAGGACGACTTCAAGTACAAGGCAGAACTTCGAGTACGAGGCTGACCTTCTAGCAGCACACTACTGCTGAACTCCGGCCGTCCTCTGACCTCCAGCACCGACCGCGGCCAAACGTCACAGCATCTAGCTGGGACAATTCTACCGGCGTGGCGGTGTGGAGCCGAGCCCTGCACGGCAGACCTGCTGCTGAGCATCGACTCAATTACTAGCGGACCGGAGATAAGTCCTTAACAAGGAAGCTTGCCAAAAATTGCCATACCTGTCTGAGATCCACGACCCTTTCTATTCATTATACTTATATTCTAATCTCTCTCTTGTTTCTTTTTCTATGCTCCCTACTACCAACCTTAGGTAGGCAGGTGACAAGTTTCCTGATCTTAAAAAACCTCAAGCATTATTAAAACGAAACTTTGATTGAAAGAAACTTGTTTCATGTGCTGATCTTTCGAAAAACACATTTCATTCTAACATTGGCTAGAACAAGTTTCTGCCTGAAGCAGACATAACATTAGTCAGCCAAACCTATATAACCTAAACAAAGCGATGGACGTGATAGTCAACATATCGACAAAAAAGTCCCACACAAAAGGGCGCAGAATATAAAATTGTACCCAGAAACACAAACAGCGCGGCCGCACTTTGAATGTATGATGGCAGAGGCAGTTGATTCAAACGTGAGGTTTGCAAACTTCGCAAACCATCCTGTATAATGCAGGCCGACGCAGATCACACTGTAGTTTGGATTATATGATCATGGCAATTATTGTTATTTTATTTTCGAAGCAGTGATGGCTCAGTGGCATTGGCTATGTTCTGCCGCGCAGCAGGTCCATGGTTCGAATCCCGCCGCTTGCTTGAGTTTTCACCTCATAGTGGAAGGGCATTTTGCGAATGCCCTGGCTAGCTACCAACCTCAAGTAGAAAATCTGTCACCAAGCACCTAATGGTGTATTTTGGCAGCTGTTTTAGAAAGCCAGTAAAACAACATGCACATGAGACTTAACAAATGTATGTCTCAGGGTGACCGGGCGCAGTGCAGTTTGTCATTTGTGACGTAATGCATCTATTATAGGCAGAATATACCGCTTCACATAAGGTAGGCCTCGTGCTAGTTCCGTTACTAATACATTAAAAAAAAAAATAAGGTAGGGAATGAATGAGCAGGTGGGTTCTTTGGTGGTAAATTTTCACAGACGCTCACGAACATGTCCAACAACAGAAGTCTCATGGAAGTGTTGCATGGCTTTATGGCAATAATAGCTACCAGCTGCTATAGCATGGTTAAGCTTACGTTGTCCCCTCTACAAAAGTAATTTTCACCATCTATATATCTGTTTCAGAATATTTGCAAATGCGATACGAGGTATTTTCGATATATTTATTTAAATGTGCACGTCTACTTGCAGGCAGCATACACAGGACTTACACCTACATTTAAGACCCTTTTTGACTGTATCAACTTATAGTCTACAATAGTTTAACTAGTATACTTATAAGTAATGCATTAAATATTATTGTATTGATACAACAGGGAGTATTCTAAAATTTTTGTCTACAATTCCTCTCTAGGCCGGCAAAACCCAAGCAGCCTGACTCATCATACAGTTGTTTATATGCCCGGTTTTATTGTAACGCCAGATTAACATTCCGCCATTTTGCCGCTGTTCCCAATTAAAATACCTTATTAAAGTTACAAAAGTATAGAAAATCAACATTGACTCGTTCAAAAATTTACCTAGTCATATTCCTATCATACAACATAATCACCACCGGAAATCACCGATGAAAATAGGCCTTTAGATTACACAAGCGGCCAACCTTTTGTGAAGTTATTATCTTCCTCGGAGTATTAGTTTATAACGTTTTGATTATCTCACAGAAGTGAACTTTAATACAAAGAAATAGAACTAAGTTTTGTTTGCAGATATTTAAATAAGCCGTGTTACATTGTTAAGTATGTCACATGATAATGTCGACCTCCAGAACTGGAACGATAAAATGCAGCATTTTGCTTCGGGCTTGCAAATGTAGCTGTCCCTTTTATTTGGCCAATATTTGGAGTCTAATTTAGTCAAATTGTTTGTGTTTCGTTTTAGAAGACATTTATTTGAGGGTTGAGATATTTTATAGTGTTGTTTTCATTTGGCTCGGCTTTTGGAAGTGTTCCTCGTTGTTTAGGGATGGGATTTGCAATTCAATGCGATATTATTTTTCATATTTTGACACATATGAACATATTAACTAAACGACCTTAAACAGTTTACATCACGTATATTTATCATTATTTTTATCTTGACGTTTCAACATTTGGAGGTCACGTGATTGTGGTCACAGTGTGAGGTTGGGAAATGGTCATTGTTTTTCGCCGTTGTTATACTTCCGTCATGTCAGATTTTTTCCATTACTCCTCTCACGAACGATGGAGATCGTTGCACTCTCGTTAATCGCTACTTTTCTTTTTGCACAGAGCCATTGAAAATGGAGCCCTTACTGGGGAAAGGTAATTTTAAGAGATCCTTAATTATTTGAATATTTTGAGTATTGCAATGCATGCTCTGTGGATTACATTACAAAATTACGAGAGAAAAAAATATAGTCACGTGCACAAAAATACGAGTGGAAAAAATTGTAGTAATTTTTTGCACATGATTTTAATTTTTTCTCTTGTAATTTTGTAAGGATACATAATGAGTATATACACATATTTAGTAAATAATGGTGGGTGATTGATCGCCAATTTTTTACTATTTGCTATTTTTGGATAACGGACGACCACACACCGCACGTGTCTTAAAAGAGTACATTCATGAGATTGGTATCAGTTTGATAACCATCAACAAGACTTGATCTCAACCCGATCGTAACTCCTTGGATGAGAGCTTGGGAGGTTAGCCAGAAGCCGCAGACCACCTCATACCAACTACAGTGCTCTAAAACAGGCTCTGGAGAAAGAATGAGATTTTTTTTTTATTTAGAGCTGATACCATAGCTTTTAACCACTCTTTGTCCTGATGGTAAGTGATGAAGTAGTCAAAGATGTTGTTCAGGCTAACCTAGAAGTACTGGCTCTCAAGGACATTTTCCGGAACACACCGTGAGGTCCTTGGCAACATATTTTCTTTTTGAGGTTGTAGCAAGCGGGCATATGCTAAATGCCCTATCAGTATTTAAAATATTCTTCAACATATAATTATAATTTATCACCATCAACACTGTTACAGTAATATTATAAAGAGAAAAGAATTGAATTTATTTATTTTTGTATGTAACGAATAAACTTAAAAACTACTGGACCGATTAAAATGAACAATGAAAAATCCTTTCACCATAATTATTGTTCATTATTCTTGATGAACATAGGCTAGATAATACTTTCAAATATTTTACATTTTTGATATTTTTGTTATATACCCGTGTGAAGCCGGGGCGAGCCGCTACACTCAATAAAAAGAAACAACAAAACCTAGTTTGGTTATTTCCGAAATAACAGAAAGTCTATTTAATAATAAAGTTTATTTAAACTAATAAATCTGCTTTACTTAAACGATATTGGACTGGTTTTGTTATTTTCAATTCGTTTAAATTTAATCAATATTTTTGTTGTAAATGGGCCAACTTCTATAGACAAACTGGTTTGTTAGCATTTAACCAAACGTTTGCACGCAACATAACATAACTCTTCGACAGTGATAAGCCTAACAAAATTGACTGTATGTCACAAAAGCAGTCATCATAATTATTTCCTCTATAATATATTACCAACAATTTTTTGCTATTTTAACCTAACGCTCTGTAACTCATTTATATTTAGACGACCTGTTTGATTACCCAAAGCTAGACAAAATAGGTATACAAAACTAAAAAATATTAAGTTAAAAGCAACCCAACTCCAGCAACTCGACTAGATTTTGTTATTTGTGACACTGGGTCAGCTGTCACTAATTTTATGCAACTGCTAGACAAAGTTTTGGTTATATAGAGCAAAATTTCTTTTTCAGTAAGGTTTTATGTTACTTTATATAACAATAATAACAACAATTTAATTATAGCAACCTAATAAATTCCAGTATCTACGTTTTGTTTGTAAACAATGACAGAGCTGGTGGATACAAAAAAGAAATTCGGAGATGAACCTTATCGGGGGGAATTCAACACAACGTGTTATATTATACAAAGGAAGGTTATATTTGGCTGAATAGAACTCAACGAGGACATGTCACCTGACGGGAGAAAGCAAGATGGATGGCCACCAGCTGCGAAAAAAATTGTAGACACCCCAATAATAGTAAGAACACTAGAAGGGCATCAGTTAAAAAACAGCTTGTTTGTGAGATGTTTCTATTGAGGTTTCATCAGATTGTAAGGCTTGTAGAAGATTGAGCAAGATTCTGCATTTAGTATATATTCTGCATTAAAGCAATATTGTGCAAACATAATATATATGTTACCGGAAATGTATGAAACCTAGGTTTTTTTTATGTTATTGTTACGGACTAACCTCTGCCTAGAACAGATGCATTTCATCACAAGTCACGAATTGCACTTCGCCCGTCCCTTAGAAACATAGTTATTAAGTCCCATGTGCCTGTAATTTCACTGACTCTCAAGAACTGCTGCCGGTACACACCAATAGGTGCTTGGCGACAGATTTTCTACTTGAGGGTGGTAGCTACCCAGGCGGGCAATTGCAAAATGCTCTTCCACCATGCGGTGAAACTCAAGCGCTCGTAGCGAAGTTTACTTAGCTGTTCTCAACCGATCAGCAAAGTTAAGCAACGTCGCGCGCGGTCATGTTGGATGGGTGACCGCTAGTGACATTACTACTGAGCGTTTCCGTGCTTCGGTGGGCACGTTAAGCCGTCGGTCCCGGTTGTTGTCTAGGCATGTCAGTCGTTATAACATGGTGGTAGCGCATTTTGCGAATGCCCGCCTGGCTAGCTACCACCCTCAAGTAGAAAATCTGTCGCCAAGCACCTAACGGTGTGTTCCGGGAGCTGTCCTTGAGAGCCAGGACTTCTAGGTTAGCCTGAATAACATCTTCGACCACATCATCACTTACCATCAGGTGAGATAGTGGTCAAAGGCTAACCTACCTGACCTGCGGCACGGCAGTCCATAGCTATTACCACTCGGCCATCATTGCTTCAAAAAATTGTACACAATTTCTAGGAAATATATACCTACTTAGGAAACGTGTAAAATAACGTTTAAAAGATTCCTTAATATACACATTTCCTGTGAAATGTATGTCCTAGGAATTGTATGCAATTCCGAGTTCATACTAGGAAATATATAAAAAAAAATGCTTTCCGTGACTAAATTAAATAAAACACGTTTGTAAACTGAAATTACACTTTTTATTAAGGCTCTCGTTGACATAATCATCTGTAACAATCCCGTCAACAACTTGCTGTAATTCATCTGGATCATCGCCGGCCGCTACCCCGGCACGCTGGCTTCGCTCATCGTCACACCTAAATATGACTGAGATTTAGTGATCCCCGCTATACTTACAAACAGCAAAAATGTAATACATTTCCGACTGCTATTTAGGAACTGTGCACATTACCTAGGAATTGCATACAATGACGGATTTTACACTTTCCGTTAACATATACATTACATGAATATAATAACAGAATTATACATTGCATATGAGACATGAGAACATATTTCACAGATTGACGAGCACAGAGCAGTAATTTACAGAATGGCGATACTGCAACTTAAATAAACACAGTTGAGACTCTTAACGTTAGAAACAATTCTCCACTTCATGTTATTAAATAATATTTCCAAGTTACCATATATGCATTACCATATTTAGTGAACAAAATAAGTTTGGGTACTTATGTATGTGTGTGTTGAGAGAGATGGTTCATATTATGCATGCATGCATTGTTACCATACCTACCGGTAACGGCTTAACGGATTTAGTTTAAAACTGGGACATTTTTTATCGCATAACATATTAAATATTCTTAATTGCAATTCGCTCAGTTGCTATAAAGACACAATATAGCAAACTACACATACATGGGTGAAGTCGCGGACAAAATCTAGTCATAGATTAGTCAAACATAAAACAAAGGCAGTGTTTAGAAAAATTTGTAGTAAAATGGTATTTCGAATGAATAGTACAATTAGCTAAGGGAATAAGGAATAACTCTCTTGATAGCTTTCGTCCATGCAAACCTGAACAATTCAGAACCCACATTACAATGACAAGCGGTGGTGAGGTGTGAATGGCGACAGTTCTGGACGATCGTTAGCACTTTTGCCGCCATGTTGATAGGGTTGATGTAAAATACGTAAATATATTTTTATGCATATATTTCCTACTAGCTTCACACTGCATTTTCTCTCTGTCTTGTTAAGTTACTTCTTAATTTATAATACACCTAATCAATAAGTAACGACACCCACGGGATGATATGGGGAGGTGCAATTCTAACCCGGCACCCCACGGGTAACGACTAAGGGAATAATTATACTGGAAGGTGGGCAGCAGCGCCTTCTAAAGAACTGCCATCTTACACTGCGATCCCCAAGCCACCTGCCAAGCGTGGGGATTATGGCAAATAACCCCTTAATAGGGGAGGCAGTGTTCAGCAGTCGACGATCCGGCTGATACAGTGCAGTACAGTTATTAATTTTTCTAGACTATGACATCGCACGCACTTTGTGTTGTGATATTTTACCATCAGTTCTCACTAAAATTGATGTGATTTCGACACACTATTTGCGAGCAACTGCAATTTCCACTAGAATCAGTGTCAGCTCATTCCCTTAGTTATGGCACTCTTATTTATTTATTTTTATTTTATTTTATTTTTATCTTCCAAGGAAAACAAACAGCTTATAAAATACAAAATAATGAGAACAGTAGTCTAATACTCTAAGCTTAAGAAGTTTTCGCTAATAGTAACACTCGTAGGTAAGTTATATCAATATGACAATATATAATATAATTATTATTATGTACCAAAAATACAGTAATAAACTCAAAAAGAAAATTTAAAGTCAATGACATATGAAAAATAAAAACAAAAAGAGTAATAATAGAATCAATAGTAAAATACTATATTTAATAAAAAGTATTATTTATTTGTTTGCAGTCGGTATTCTTTTAATCCTGTTATTTTTATTATTATTAAATTTTCGAGTTTGAGTAGACATTCTATCAAAGAACTGATTAGATATAAGATTTTTGAAATTATAATGTGTCGTAGTGAATAGGTCCGTACATTTGGAGTGGTGCGAGTTGAAGTTTGACATGGTGCGTAAGAGAAATGTGTTTGCACGATAGTTTGTCCGATGGCTAGGGATGTGTAGTTGAAGATAATTTCTGCGAGACACTGACCGAATAGGAGTTGTAAGCCCTATCTTAGCGAGCAAAGATGGACAATCGATCCTATTGGATACGATACTGTGCAGCATAGTAAGATCAGCTGCCTCCCTCCTTTTGTGGAGAGGCAAGAAATGGTGGTGGAAACAGTTCACCTCATAGTCATAGCGCCATGTCTTCGTTTTAAAATTTAGGTAGCGTAGGAACTTTTTTTGTGGTTTTTCAAGAATCTTAATGTATATGTCACCACTTGGATTCCAAACCTGCGACGCATACTCAAGCTGGCTCCTAACTAGCGAACAGAATAAGATTTTTAGAGTTTTAATTTGCTTAAAGTCGTTAGTTACGCGGATGATGAAGCCTAAGGTTTTCATAGCTTTAGCAGAGATAAGTTCTATATGCTTATCAAAGAGGAGTTTGGAATCGAGAGTCACGCCGAGATCCACCACAGAGTCGACTCTCAACAAAGACTGACCGCATATCTTATAGTCGCACATAAAAATATTAGGAGATCGACTGAACGATATGCAGAGACATTTGAGTATGTTTAGGTCAAGTTTGTTGAGTGAACAGTAGGTGTGCAGTCTGTAAAGATCCTCTTGAAGTAGCTCAGAGTCTTTGGGGCTTTGGATAACTTTTCATGTCATCAGCGAACAACAAGAAGTGCGAATGTTTAAAGCAGCGATAAATATCATTTACAAATATTACAAAGAGTAGAGGGCCAAGAATCGACCCCTGGGGTACCCCAGATGGAATGGGGGTTGAAGGAGATGCAAATCCTTTCAGTACTACAGTTTGGATACGACCGCTAACGTAGGAGGTGAACCACCGAAATAGGTCACCCCTGATTCCAGCTGCTAAAAGTTTATTGAGAAGGATAGAATGGTCAATCCGATCAAAAGCCTTACTATAATCTGTATAGACCGCATCAACCTGCTTCCTCCCCTCCATGCCTGCCGTCAGCACATCAGTGAATGTGACCAGGTTACTAGTGGTTGATCTTCCTTTTAAGAAACCATGCTGCTGGGGCAAGAAAGTGTGCTTTAGGGCGGCGTACAACTGATCATGAACCAATCTTTCGAAGACCTTTGCCAGTACACAGAGCTTGGAAATAGGCCTGTAGTTAGATACATCCCGCTTCTGTCCTTTCTTGTGAATAGGCGTAACTATTGCTGACTTCCAAATTGTAGGGACTATACCAGCCTTAATTGACCTTGTATAGAGCAGACAGACGGGATTCACCAAGCTCTCAGCACAGCGAACTAGCAAATGTGGATCAATGCCGTCAGGACCGGCAGATTTATTGCAATCGAGTGTTTTTAATAATTTCAGCAGTTTGTCATTACATATTTCAATGGTACATATATCAGCTGTGGAATCAGTTGTAATATCGTTGGTAGTGGAAACAGGAGCTAAAGAGGTAGATGGCAAGTAATTAGAGTTAAAGAATTCAGCAAATGCGTTACAAATGCCTTCCCCGGTATCGATTGAGCGATCATTATATGACATAGATGACGGATATGAATTGTGCTGCTTATTTGACTGAATAAATGACCAAAATGCTTTAGGACTATCCCGAATAGAACTTTCAATATTAGCTATATAGTTTAGATAGCACTCACGCTCAACTCTCCTCACTCGCTCACGCAATACCTTGAAGGAGTTCCTGTCAGAAATATTATTATATGTTTTAAGTTTGATGTGATATTTATTTTTCTCCTTCAAAATTTTGAGCAGAGCTGGTGAGTACCACACTGGATACTTATTTGGCCGCACCATTTTACAAGGTACATGTTTGTCCCTAAGGTCAAGAAGTATCCTAGAAAAAAGGGCAACCGAGTCATCCATGGTACCACAAGCGAGGAGTGATTTCCAATCGTGAGTGTCAAGCTCACTACAAATTGCCGAGTAATCGCCTTTAGAGTATATGTATTTAGGCCTGGAGGTAGGGGTCAGATGACTTAAGTGAATAAAATGTGGCCTGCAAATGAGTGCAGGATGAAAAACATCCTCCTTCACCAGTGGGTCCAGACAATGAAGTACAGACACATCATCATTACTTAGTACTAGATCAAGTATACTACCATCATAAAAGATTTTAACATGATTATATTGTTCTAAGTTATTCAAATTTATTAAGTCAAGTACTTCGAGGTGATTATTATCCGCGCCATTTATCACCGGTAAAACGTGAGTATGGTCGGGCGAAACCGTCCACGTTATATTGCTTTGATTAAAATCACCTAAGATTAATAGTTTGTCAGTTGGATTATTAGCCGAAATGGACAGTACTTGATCGCAGAAGTTTGCAAGCTGAGCCGATAGCGATAGTCCTAGGTTCTCTGATATCAAGTAAAGGCAGCCAATGTGCAAATCAACAGACGACCTATTGTTAGACGCTTTGATTTTAATAGTGAGCCATAAGTCCTCAGCGGTGGAATGCCATTCTGGACGCGCAAGCACAGCCAGCTCACTGCGGATCCCGATTAAGATTCCGCCGCCACGTGTCTGGTTGAGACGTTCGTAGTCCCTATCACGCCTCCAAATTGCGTAAACGTCACTGAATAACTCTTCAGTTTTAATACCTTCCCAGAGCCACGTCTCGGTCAACACAATTATGTCGTAGTTACATAGTTGAACATTACGCTTAAATTCCGGTATTTTCGTTCGCAAACCCCTGACATTCTGATAATAAATATTAACAACCATGAACACCTACCAGCCGAGCGAGAACTCGGCCGGAGAGTGCACTGTTATATATTATAAGTGTGATACTATTAAAATGTATGTCAGGTGTTTGCGAACATGAAAGTGTAAAGTTAAAGGTCATAAATGCATAATAATATCTGAAAGAATTGACCGAAATTAAAAATAAATGTGCTAGCCATTGCCGCGTATGGACAGTACCACTAGAATAATGTAGATAAAGGTCAAATGAGTTAAGTAATGCATGGCTATTTCTTGTAAAATAATACACTGTAAAGTATTCAGTTATGCGGTACTGGTACACGTGCGATGGCGGCAGGTAGTCGGGTTTACGCGCTACAGAGGGCATAGTAATGCAGCATAGCACTAAGGAGATACGTGACTGTATATACGAGTATAGATAAGAGAGAAGCGGCGATCCAGCGCGGAGCGGCGTCGTGGGAAGCGACATAGTGCGTATGATTCGACTTAGCTTCATGGGAATTAAATGAGTAAAATTAACTGATAAATAATATAATATAATTATTGATATATGTCTAGTTTGTATATTATTACTGATGAAATTATGTTTTATGTGATACTTACTTGACTTAGCAGGATTAAAATATACCGACGCATAGATGAAAATTAAGATATGAAAAAATAATAGTATTTTTATTAAGTTATGATGAGTAGGTTCAAATGGCATTGTTATAAAGTATGGGTACAGAGTAAACAGTAGGTGCTTTTTAAATGCAAAACAAATAATAAAATATAGTCACTTAATTTTAACAAGGTCTTCTTCTTGGCGTATGTGGATTATAGGTGAGGTATCATTTTTCCTTAATAGAATTTTGCAATTTTGGACCCATGTGTATACTTGTAATTCTTATCAGCTTATAGCTAAGTAGTTCAGCAAACATGATGCATGATGCGTTATGGCTTTGAGGTTTACGTTTTTTAAATATATTTGTGAAATATTTTAGTCACGTGACTAGTACAGCTGCCAGAACATTCTCTAAAGTGTTCGGTATTCGAAGGTATTCATCAGCTAAGTAACATTCAAACCCAAAATGATGATCACTTCTATGCACACACTCTAATTTCAATTGACATTAACCATCAAATGTAAGCGATATATTCTAGGTCTCTCGGAGGATATACATACAGGACCATAAACACTAACTAGAGTAGAAATACAATTCCCGGCCAGCAATCGTGGTTTGTTCAGTTAAACAGCTGTTAATACTTTGATTTCTCTCGTAAGTGAAACAAAAATCTTTGCACAGAAACGAATTGCAAACTTTCTTTTGCCAAAAAATACCTCAAGTTCCATCTACCGAAAACGGAACAGTTTTGCGAGCATTAAAACTGCAACATCCGCTTGCATTAGTGTCAGTACGTTTCTACGGTTCTAGCATTAAAACTCTTTAGCAAAGTAGTGCGACGTGTGCAAAGGGTTTTCCTATTATATACTATTAATACTGAACTAGCAGAAGCTCAGTTCAGTATATAAATGGGATAGGTAATTGGTAGAAAACGTACTAGTATTGATCGGGTCTTAGACATAAGCCTAATTATAAAAACTATAAAAACATTGCATGCCTCCAATTCGTTTTAATTGCACTTTTTCAGATCTATAAGTAAATCGGCATAATTGACCGAGTGAGCGCGAAGCCCAAGCGAATCATCTCCGTTTCAGCGTGGATCAAAATGTTTTCGTATGTATGTCCGGTGGATGACTGGTTGTTGTCCCATAAAGGTTTTTTTTTTCAAGGAACAAGCTTGGCCCATCTGACGTTAAGCGGACTAACCTCGGCCTATAACAGATGCATTTCGTCACACAAATTTCACTGCGCCCGTCACCTTGAGACATAGTTATTAAAGTCTCATGTGCCTGTAATTTCACTGGCTCTCAAGCACTGCTGCCGGAACACACCGTTAGGTGCTTGGCGACAGATTTTCTACTTGTACTGTAAGAATCCTTAATTTTTTGATTATATTGTATATGTAATGTTAATCAAAAATAACGTGGAATTATTATGGTGAAACAAATGTTTATATCGGTCCAGTAGTATTTTCGTGGCGTAGAAAAATACAAATCTTTCCTCTTTATTTGTATAGATATAGATATGTCGATTTATTTCTGATATAATATCGAAATTGTCGTTCCATTTCCTAGAAAAACCAAACCACTCTTCTAACAGCTTCCGCTTTTCTCGAAATATTTAAACGGCTCCATGAACACAATATAAGTTAAACAATACTTACTCCTCAAGGTCCATGACCAATAATTCCTCAAGGGCAATCGCTTGTCAACTCTTGAGATTGATGACAAACGAATATACACACTGATCGAGAATAATCGATTCTATGTGCATATAACCTGATAGGACACATTGATTGCATGTATATATTATTTTGAAACGCTCGTAGCGAAGTTTGCTTAGCTGTTCTTATCTGATCAGTAAAGTTAAGCAACGTCCGCCGCGATCATGAGTTGGATGGGTGACCGCTAGTGACATTACTACTGACCGTTTCCATGCTTTGGAGGGCGCGTTAAGCCGTCGGTCCCGGTTGTTGTCTTAGGATGGCAGTCGTTATATCGTCGCATAGTGGTTAGCATTTTGCGAATCACCACCTGGCTAGCTACCTTCTTCAAGTAGAAAATCTGTCGCCAAAACCTAACAGCGTGTTCCGGCAAATGCCCTTGAGATCCAGTAATTCTAGGTTAGCCTGAACAACATTTTCGACCACATCATCACTTACCGTCATATGAGATAGTGGTCAAAGGCTAACCTATCAGTCATAAAAATAATATATTCCGCTAACTAATACATACATAAAGCTTTAGTGTAGTTGGAGTTATATATTACTCTATATGGTGACAATTTTGTATTTTTCCAGAGGTCCTGAAAATGCAATCTCTCCCAATATCAAATGACATAATTTGTAGAAACACAAAGTCTGCCAAATCTGCTTACTGTAATATATCACAGCCAAACCATTGTCTGAAATTTGGTCCATATGTTCCTGTGTCATATGATGAAAACAGAATTAATTTTCACTTGTTTCGCGTGTTGTCGCAAACTGATCTAGTCATGTATTGGAATAGCTTCTTTTTGTTTTTCTTAATGTACCGCGTCGCAATGCAATGCCACTTGTATCCCTCACGTAGGACTAAAGATGCACTGTTATTACAAAAAACTGTTTTTTGTATCATTTCAAATATAACATGAATTTTAAAACATACCATTAACAAAATAAACAGAGACGAAAAACTGCATTCGAAAACTTTGCATAAGCACTTCCCATGCCAAATGTACATGTAAGAAAGTAATTGCATATGTTTTCATTGGAAGCATTGAAGTACCGAAAGGGTTGAGTCAATCAACCTTTACAATAATGGTAAAAGATATCAACTTAATTTTTTTCGGCTTTTAAGTTTATCTTAAACTATAACGTAATTATATAAAGGCGTATATCTTGTAATTATTTTTTGTCGGCGTTTTTCCTTTATTAACAAAATATTAGGAACTATATACAACACTTCAGATACCTACTTCACCAAAAACATTTAGATCCCTATAAGTCATTGCAGACTCACAGGCAGTCCAAATGCTCCAACACACTACCAGTTGGCAGCGTTCCCAGCATACTGGCAGCATTGCCTCCTTGAATAGCAATACGTAACTATACATATACTATATATGCTTGTATCTTTTAGTTGAACGGTCATAAGTCAAGAGAATAATTTTCTGCAGGGGCATCAATAATGAGGATGTGGCTATAGATTGACAACAGGCTTAGAATATAATCTGGATCTAAAGATACCTGATCAAATGGTTCAGGTAACCCGCCCGCCTAGGATCGGAACTATGCATCCCCATCATGGCAGTCCATAGCTACTGTCACTGGGCGATGACCGTTTCAATTTACAATTCGGCATAAAGCTTCGGTTGATACGCTGTACATGACAAATCCCTCAGCTTTCCTAATATTTTAATTTAATCATTATCGGCATTATAATCGCTCGATGCCAAATATCTGTAGCAAATCAAGTAAATGTATTAGTCATCACTTATCTATGAAACGGAAAAACGCCATTTGGCACGGTATCGTGTTTCTTTAAAACGTTTATTCGGTCTCAAAATGTCGTTGAACCACAGACCTAGGATTTTTTCGCTACGCTACATCCTAAGCCTATGCGTTGAACTGACACAATTGGACACTTTACAAACTGTCGTACTGTACTGAGTGATAGGATTCATAATAAGCGTTTGATTGGATACAAGCGCACAATTCTATTACATAATTTAATCTTAAATGTAATTTAACGAAGAAGATTACAGCATACGTGGAATCGTTATGTACTTATTCATATAAATCAGTAAGCTAGCTAATGTTACTAAAACGTATAAAAATTTTTCGTTTCTGCAATAGGGTAGTTGACAGAGTCTAAATGTTAACAGGATAGTAGTTGGAGCATATAGCTCGATGAAATTAATAAATTATTTATTCTGCATTGGATTAACTATATTTTGAATACACAAAATGTGTTTAAATTTTCTGTAAGTCACGTGATTTCAAACGGAAGTAAAGGAGGAAATGATGTCATAAGGACAAAAATAAAGCCACAGATTAGGTAATAGTAATAATAGAGTTTGCTTCCAAAGTCTTTTGACAGTGACAGTTGACATTAGTCATGGCTAATAGCAAGTAGCTCACAAAATGTCGCATCACTATCGATTTACTATTTAGGCCCCTATTACACTATCAAATCCAATAGATCCCATATATTTAATAGTGTAATACGTACGACTCACTTATTTTTGATCATATTTCGCCGTGATATTTGATCAAAGATCAGCATAGATAATAAAACCACTCGAAACTCGGAACAAGAATCTATGGAAACATTTTTCAATCATAACTCATAGTAATACAACTTTAAACAGTTGGAAAAGCGTATTTTTATTCCGATGTCACTGCACGCCATTGTCTCGATCACTTGAAAGTGTTTACATTTCGGGACTACAATAATGTTCGATAAAATTGTGATTTAAGCTGTTTAAACTTATTTAATTACCATGTATAAAAATAATCGACAATGATGTCACTCATGTATCCGTGCTTCAAACGGTGTTGGTTCCGTCTTTGTTTTATTCGTTGATGCTTTATTTGAGTAAGTATGTACATACCCCCTACACTATGGTACACGTTCTGCCGAACAACCTTTATAATCGATTTTAAAATCGATTACGCACGACAATACAACAAGCAAGCAAAACGTATTATATTGCAGCACTATTTGTTTTTGTACTTGTGACGTCATAAGCATACAGACCGCCATTGAATAAGTTATTAGTGCCAATTTTAAAAGTTGAAATAAAAAGATGAATTTCTAGTAGTACAGGACTCCTAAAAAAATTATTAAAAATGTTAGGTGTATATTTCAGTGTCCTAAATAATTTAACATACTTAAAAAAAACAAGTCAACAACCCTATTTAACTTACTTTTGAGCTACTTTCAAGCTTCCTACGATATACTTATTCACAGTTGTCAAATAAAACTGTTATAAAAAATAGACGGAAAAAGTCTAATTACATCGGTTAGTATATCATATCCAGTGTACTTGGGAGTAGTTCTTTGTTTTGGTTACTATGTGTATGTAAAAGCGTGCATAGTTTTTTCATACTACCCGCAACGAGCAACGATTGATGCTTCACTTCGCCGCGGCAAACCAGTTATTGAGAGTCGTCTTTGGACCGCGCCCCGCGCCATACACCACGACGGTGTCGCATTCATAATTTAAATAAGTACAAATAGTGTCGTATCACCGCACCGCGTTATCTATAATAGAAGTGCATCATCATATGTTCCTTGATTAACTGTGTTACTACGTGAGATTTTGTGACCTGCGTGAAATGTGACCGCATTGCGGCCTCTGCAAAGGAGAGACTCCGACTACGGGGGATGGTGGAAAAAGCTATGGGTATGTACACATACATTTTAGTAGCCTCAATTAAGAACCTCCTTTGTGTTTGGAAACTCTTTTGTATAGGACCCTTACTTAAGGCTTTAATTACCTACTATAAACGACTATCTTACCAGCCCTTATCCCGCGCGGTGGGAGTTTATTTTTGAGGATATTTCTTTTTACTAAGAAAACCAATCAGGGAGTGTTGTAAAACCTCAAAATCTACGAACAATTACATATCACAGAAAATTGGCAGTTATGTGCTCATTCAATATGGTGCTTTAAAGCGTAGATGGCAATTCATTAAAAGTTGAATCGATTTCAGTCAAACATTGAATAGGCCAAGCCGCAACTCATCTGAAGTTTCCTTACTATGGGATATTGGTAAAAGCAAACACATACTATTAACAGTTGTGTTAGTCTTTACCAAAATATTTTGAGGAACGGATGGTCCCGAGTTTGATTCCTAGTCATGGTAAAAATATAATTAAAGACATGTTTAAAGTTTTATTTTGTGGTTATTTGTAAGATTACTCGATAAGCTGGCGTTACTGAAAAAAACAATGCTAAGTATAATATGTCTTACTTGTATGATGGCATTTTACTAGTACTGTATCAGACAGATTGTCCACTGCTGAACACAGGCTCCCATGAATAATCCCCACGCTTGGCAGGCGTCTTGGGAATCGCAGTGCCAGATATCAGTACCTCAGAAAGCGCTGCTGTCTAGTGTGTCTTGTGCGTCTTCTGGTATTTTACCCCTTTAGTCGTCTCTTTTGACACCCACGGGTAGAGATGGGGGTGACATTATAGGCCGGCACCCTACAGGCAATTTTCTAATAGCATTAATTTAATTCCAATTATTATCTTCATAAAAATATCTGTAATATTGTGTTGGCTTGGACATGCACAGAGAATGACAAAAGAAGATAGACAATGCAAGTACAAGGTGACTGTGAATGAAAGAGTTGGAAAGGGTGATCATCGACGAACGTATTTTGAGCAAAGTCAAAGTCAAAATTACTTATTTAGTTAAGGCGTCTACGGTGCTCTTATGAAGGGCTCTTACAAATTTTAATATTGATATTCTACAGTAGAATACTTGTACTGCCATGTTCGGAAAAATAAATGTTTTAAGCCACAACGAGAAGAATGGGCCAGAATCTGAGGGCCATTTTTTTAAGTCTTTTAACAATGTGCTACATACTATTATCATATTATTATTACACCATTTGTTTAACCAAATTGGAGACGTTCAGTAAAACGGCCATGTCGTGAGTACCCCGTAACAGGCGGACGTGTATGATGAATTTAGTCGAGTGAAGAAGCAGGAGAGGTCGATAGTGGACACTCGTGGGCACTATTGAGCTTGTGTGTATGATGAATAACATACACCTAAGCCACATTATTTATAAAAATGCCAGATACATACATCGGATAAACATCGGATATAAAACTCGCACAATGAGTATATACAACAATACTGAAGCAATGATGGCCGAGCGGTAATAGCTATGGACTGCCGCGCAGTAGGTCCATGGTCGAATCCCGCCGCGGGCTTGAGCTTCACTGCATGGTGGAAGGGCATTTTGCGAATGCCCGCCTGGCTAGCGACCACCTTCAAAGTAGAAAATCTGTCGCCAAGGACCTAATGGTGTGTTCCGGCAGCTGTTCTTGAGGGCCAGTAATTTAAGGTTAAGCCTGTTAACACCTTCAACCACATCGTCACTTACCATCAGGTGAGATTGGGGTCAGAGGAATATCTGCAATAAAAAAAAACTAATTTAGTGAGTCTAAGAGATGAGCATGTTATTTTAGGGAGCTTAGGACTTATTTCACAATGTCCACATTCTTGATATTCGACGAAGTGTTGTGATAAGAGATAAGTAGCACCACGATACGTTGACTAGATACATAGATACGTTGACTGCAGAAAGTTCGTGCACGTAAAGATGCTGTAGTATCATTATTTCTTAGAGTTTTGCCGTCAGATTTCTATGCAATACATATCCTAATAAATATGAATGTTGATGCATGTAAGGGCAAAGGAAGACTTTACACAATTTATATGGATTATTAAGGAATATATCGATCGACTGCCGCGCAGCAGGTCCATGGTTCGAATCCCGCCGCGGGCTTGAGCTTCACCGCATGGTGGACGGGCATTTTGCTAATACCCACCTGGATAGATACCACCCTCAAGTCGAAAATCTGTCGCCAAGCACATAACGGTGTGTTCCAGCAGCAGTCCTTGAGAGTCAGTGAAATTACAGGCACATGAGACTTAATAACTATGTCTCAAGGTGACGGGCGCAGTGCAATTCGTGACTTGTGACGAAATGCATCTGTTATAGGCAGAGGTTAGTACGCTTAACATCAGGTGGGCCTCGAGGTTGTTCCATCACAATAACAAAAATAAAAAAAAAACAAGTGATGAAGAAAACATACCATAGTGTGTGGTCCCAAAAAAGGTTACTATCAGGTTAAGAAGAATAAAAAGTAATATCCTGACACAATTACTGGCAGATATGTCTTATTCCAAATTAAACAAGCTTGTGTCGGACGGTCATTTATCTCAATAAACCTCGCCACCTGCTGGAATTGACGTGATGGAGGGAACACAACCACATTGACATTGAACTACATATACCTGCAGCTTACTTGTTCTTTAATGAAGATTTAGTCCGTGTAATCCTGACTAATTTGACCTACTGAACTACCTTAACTTACTTAACTTAATTCTTAAGCCGATGCTGTGGTACGAGGTGAGCAGTCGAGCACGTTTGTTACTGCAGCCGAACATAGGCTTATACAGTATCGTTAAAATCGCATTATACGCAGTAAATCTGGTCGTTATATAATTTATGTGGGTTTCAACTTAGAGTTTAATGTTTTTTTAATATTTTTTTAAGAAACAAAACATAATAAAATTACCACTGGAAAGTATAACTTGTTTTTTTTCTGTGAAGTATTGGTTTTGCATGTTTATTTATTGACAATAATTTATTTACGGTCTTGCGATAGTATGTGAACTATAATTTTACACAGATTTGTCTTCTATCTTTGCCATGTTAGTACATTCAAGAAGGATGTACTAACCATGGAAGTACTAAATACCATGGAAGACATGTTGGTACATTCATCATAAAATAATTGTTAAACTCAGAAAATATTAAAATATGTAGGCGAAAATGTATTAAAATAATAATACAACATGCTATCAAGACGAATCTAACGATATCTCATTCAATATCGGTTAAGCCGTTAAGAACTTATGGTGGAATAAAGAAACTCAGACACATTCGTACATACATATTGAACCCTGAAAACTTAACTCCCCTTTTTTGGGCAGTCGTGTAAAAATTTAATACGTACATGATAATTAACTCACAGACTATTACATTCTAATGAGACGAATTTACTTAGCATTCCATGGATTCACCGTGCGGTTGCCGGGTCCATAGCGTTGCAGAGGAAGAGGCTCCAGTCAAGGTGCCTGGGACTTGCAACCCAGTGAGTAAGGTTAAGGGGCCCCTTTATTTTGCATCAATGCTCCCTTTCACCGCTCGAGCCTCCTCCCCTGCCTAAGCAAATTTGGTAAGATCCTACTAATGCCGCCTTGGATACACGTTCTAGGATGGAAGTTACGGTTGTTCTTGACAGGCCAAGGTCTTTTAGTAGGTTGTATAGGGATTTTGCTGGTATACCCCTTGCTCCGACTTCTACAGCATATAAATTAACCACATAACCGTTTTTGATTAATTCATTTGTTAGGTCATAATATTTGTTAGTTTTTATTGTGTGGTCTTCAGGTATGTTTGTTTCCCACGGCACAGTAAGTTCTATAAGTACTATGCGTTTTAGATTCTTTGAGTATAGAAATATATCTGGTCTGGATGACGAAACACCAACATCCTCAGGGATTTTGTAATGTTTTTCATACGTGTCCATCAAAAGAGTCCAATCGGGAGCTGCGCCTAAGATGGAGTAAGGCTTGGATTTAGATTATGTAAATGACCCTTCTTTTACAAAAGCGACGTGTCGTTTGTTCGTGGTCGAACCTTTTTTTGCTCTAGCTACCGAGAGACTCGCCACTTCACGTATGATTTCGAGGACTCTATCGTGGCGACGGGAATAATGACCCCTATCAAGGAGCACCTTGCATCCTACCAATAAGTGCCGTGCTGTACCTATGGCCTCCCGACAAATACCGCAAGACTTTTCGGTGGCTTTCCCCCATTTATATTATATTGTTGTTACCTTTATCGTAATATTTACTAAAGATTTACATAAGTACTTTACTGGAGTTGTTTCCAAGTTTTCAAATACAAGAAACTCATTGAAAGGCAAGATTTGCAAAAGTAAAACTATCAAGATAATATCTTTTGATTGTATTTCTAAAACTTTCGCAAAGTAAATTCATGTATAAATTATCTAGAAATAGATAATTTAATCATACTATTAAATTAACTATTTCTCAAACAAGCTTGTACGTACTTGAACGACCATAATCTATGCGACATAATCGAAACACTGAGGTTAGTCAAAAAATGCTATACAATCAATAGACATGAAAGTGTAATTTAAAGGTCTTTTATTTTTTATTATTATTATGTTTGCAATAACGCCTGCTATGCGTCTTAATATTATAACGTTGTGTTATCATTTACAAGTATAAAACCAATAGTAAAATTGTTCTTGTTTGTAGTACAACGTAAGTTGTACTATAGATGTCGCTCCATCCCGATACAATGGTTAAAGAACGAAAGGAAAAAATTGAGTTATGACTCATTGCAATGTTAGCTTAATTGGTAAGAGCATACCCCGGCTAAAGAGGTGGATGGACGCGGGTTCGAATCCCGCACGCGGCTTAAATTTTTTCCTCTCGTATATTTGTAATTTTGTAGTCTTTTATTTTTTGTTTGGGACGGATAAACAATGTTTAAAAAATAGCAAACGAATAAGCAACGACGCGGGTTCGAATCCTACACATGACTTTAATTTTTTCTCTCGTAAATTTTCAATTTTGTAATGTAATTCGCCGAGCAGACGTTATTGCAAACATAACAATATTAAAATAGCATACTTAAGTCCTAAGAAATTATTTTATTTTAAGGGTACCGTACCAAAAGTGCAATACAGAGTCATTTTAATAAGCCTTGGCTAGCCGTTTGTCTGTATGTCCATCCGTCTGAGTAACTATGGCCCGGGTCTTTCGCTCGTAAAAAATATAGAATGAAAAATATTTCACCAAACATTCAACTATTTAGAGCTCCAATAAATAAAAAGGTAGCTAAAATACCTTTTTTTTCTCCATAAGTCCTTGAGTAGAGTAAACAAATAAATATATTTATACCACAACAACTTAAGTCTGCTTATGACGCAAGCATAAATAGTACTAATTGATAATTAGTAACTTTGAAGGACTACAGTAGATAATGTAGAATGAAGAATACAAGGGTTCTATTAAAACCGATATACAAAAAGGGGGAGGTTCTAAATTTTTCTATATATTTTTATATGTTACCTCATGACTCATAACAGGGTGTACCAATTTTGATGTTTTTTTTTTACATTCGAGAGCTCAGGTTTGTCATGTGGTCCCATTTTAATTTGAGATATTCCTAGCGTATTTCAGGTTTGAAGTCAACACTTTTGTTAAAAATGTTATATCAGTAATTTATTATCGAGATGATATTTACTGTTTTTACATGATGAATGTAGCAAGACGTCTTTCATACTGTGATTATAGAGATGGTGGACAAATCTGTTAAAAACATAAGCCTGTAATATACATATTAGCGCAAAATGATGAATGAATTATTAATTAATACACATTTAACCCACCATTGTGACTGTGAGAATACCCAAAAGATATTAACTACGAAGCCAGCTTAACTTGAAAGCTTCTGTTGAAAAGGGTATCTGAGATGGACGTTCAAGGAAAGATGAAAATGTGTTTTAGAAGAGGGATATTTGATTTTAGAGACATATATTTAAAAATAAATTTTAGTCCTGCTTTAATGGACTCAAAGTTTATTTTAGATGATCTGATCTTGTTTGTTGCAATTGCTTTATAAATCCTAATTATTTTTTAAAAAGGGGTGGATACTTAGTGACATTAATCATTCATTCATACATTTTATTCTACTCGTTGAATCTCTAATTCAACTGAAGTTTGTTTGGTTTGGTAATCGCTGGCATCTACCAAAGCTTAATTTTTGTCCATATCATGCATGTTTTGAAGTATTTTTTTTATATAAGAGGGCAAACAAGCAGGCGGCTCACCTCGTGGTATGTAATCAACATCACCCACGGACAGCTACAAAACCAGAGGTCTCAAACATGCGTTGCTATTCTTTGAGGAGGGAATATACTCTCTTCTTGATGGCTCTAATTTCATATTGGTTCAGAAATACTTCTCGTGGTCGGTCTTCATTTCCAGATGTCGAAATACAATTGATGAACATCATGCTTCGCCAGGGCGTCCGATGGCGAAACTCTGCTGCAGGTGTTAAGAAAAACGTAAAAGATGCAGAGTGATTTTCAAACCCATTCAATGCCAAAAGGTTGAGTCGATCGGAGAGAGCTTTATAGTCGACGACTCATTTAGCACGGAAGCTTTCAATAGTAATGCCACTAGCGGTCACCCATCCAAATCATGACCGCGGCGGACGTTGTTTAATTTAGCTGTCGGGTAAGAACGGCTAAGCAAACTATGCAACGAGCACTTTGTCACGAAGAAACAGATTATAACTAAAAACAAAACAAATTATTTCAAGAGTGGAAGCTCTTATACTATAACTTAATTATAACTTAAACTTTACTTAAATATATCTTTCAATAATAATGCGTCACTGAATTTGTTATTCTTTCTGCAATAATTAAAAAATGTGTTTTTCTTTTCACACACATTTCCATCCATAATCACATACATTTACTTCCTTGTAGAAATATTAACGAAAAAAAACGTAATTCGACTCAATTATGAGATTTTCACTGACGTAAATTCGTAGCGTTGTAGCTCTGTACCACAACGTAGCACTTGGTAGACCGTAGCACGTACCACTTAAACAGTTTTATTAGTTAAATGTACGTGACTTTGTGTTACTTCAACTCATGAAGTTTACTGTATCAGTCGGATTGTCCACTGCTGCAAACAGTCTCCGTCATTAAGGAGTGGTTTGCCATGATCCCTACGTTTGGCAGGGGTCTTAGGGTTCGCAGTATCAGATAACAGTTCCTCAGAAGGCGCTGCTGTCCATCTTCCAGTTGTTTAAATACAGTCCTTACTCACGATACTAACGGAAAGAGATGGGTCGGTGACATTCTATCCGGCACCCCACGGGGTGTAAGTGTAAGTGATAATTAACAATTTAATTCGAGCAAAATATCCAAATTGAACTGTACCTCATAGGTTTAAATGTCAGGAATAAACAAATGTTTTGCAATAATTTATAAAAAAAATTTTGTAAGTTTTGTTATAGTTGCAACTATCAGCGATTAATTTGTAAATAATTTTATGTATAAAATAGTATGACAAATAAAAATCCAAAGCATCGACAGAGCAATGTTGTCATATGGCCTGAAAAATATTGAATGCAATCTACGAATAAGAATAAATTTATTCGTAGAATACAATGCAACCTTTTGTACAATAAAATATTTGGTTATTTACTTTCAATCATTTTTTAAGAGAAAAGAAGTCCGTATTATTAAGTCTATACTATCCGTACATCCGTTCGTCCATTCATCCTGAATTTGATAGGCTATATATATCTCTTGAATAATTTTAGGTTAACGGCTTAATATTTACAGAATATGTATTAGTATGAAAAATATACTAACAATAATCAAAAATAATTACTGAACCGCAAATTAGGCTCACTAACTTGATGAACTCTATACGATGATATTCCTCATGCTAGGGAGCAAAAACCTTTTTTTCTTTCTTCTACGCGGCTCCAATATGAATGTCTTATGATCTTGTCATATGAACGGATAAATAGCTAACTTGAATTTATTAACAATTTAGGACCAATATTGTATAAAAAATGTTAATTATCAGGATAATTCCGACTACGAGCTAAAAGGTAAGCCCGTGACTTACGAGCAGACAGTTAGATGGACGGAAAGACAGGTGAGCAGATAAAAAAAATGCAATTATCAATAGTGCTCCTTTTTTTCTCTTGGATACGAAACCCCAAAAAACAGTCATGCAAGGACGTGTTTTCCCAACGTTTCGTGTTTATATACTTCTTCGTTAAAAATATATACTAATAAAAGCATCAAATTTTTATCAACTTTAGCAAAAAGTCAAAACCAAAAAAAAACTGATGAGTTTTTTTTTGGTGCCTTTTTTTTCTTTTTATCACGCCTGTTTCTTCCAGAACAATTGGGCTGAGTTATTTAAGTACCCACATTTTGCCATATACGTTTGAGTTCCACGTTATAGCGCGCTAGCCTGTTGTCACCTACAGCTTTATGTTCAATATATCAGAATACTGCAAAAAAATAAGTATTTATTTGATAAACTCAATAATTATCTAACTAGGGAATCAAATCCTTCGATATACTATTTCAAAGTGACGCTTTACTCTAATTTATGATAATGCATTTCATTAGTTAAATAATAATTTAATATTTAATTCTCTACTTAAAAGTTAAAGTTAGGCAGGTACGATGTTTATGAATTTATTATCGTATAGTTAAAACATTCGAATGTATAAGAGTCCAATAAATCTCGAGCTCGCAACAAAGTTTTAAAGTCCAGCGTTTTTTCCCTAGTTTGTTTTATGATAATGCATCACAGTGCCGGCTGAATTTATGGCTTCCCGTTAAGGGCAGAAAAATGAATTCGTAATATGCGATGATTAAATCTTAGTGGTTAACTGCAATATTATTATTTGTGCGATTTCGCAAAGCAGTTTTATGACGAAATTTTAAAAAATGTCTAGACGATTTCCCTAATTAATAAAACTATATTGGTTTAGGGTACCAACGAGACCTTACGCCTTACAGAAATTCTGGAAAAATCGTTACTGATGCGGGCGGCGCAGGTGAGAGGATTATCAAAAATGAAGTCATACTTGACGCATCCATTGTTTCATAAGAAAAAAAGTAACATTTCTAGAAAGCCTGGCTTTCTTGTTAATTTTTGGAGGTACTACAAGTGTTCTTATCGAGGGGATCTTGAAAATTTGATTGAAAGGTTTGATTGTTTTGTTGTTATAACATCTGGAATTATGATTTGGTTGTGTTATTTCACAATTCTGTCAGAAATATCCTTTCCAAAATGTTAAACATTTATATATCTTTTGAAATAATAATTCAATATTTCAGCATTCAAACGTCAACAGTAACTGAAAAGCACATTTCTTGCAATTGAAAATATGCACTACAAATAGTTGCATAGAAATACAGTTGAACAAAAGATGTCGACCACTCTGGGACCGTTCGGTCCCATGTTATATTGACGGACAAAGAGGTTTACTATTAATCCTTTCCATTTGTATCCATTTGTGAGTCTCCGGACCCCCACACCAAGATTTACATACTGCTATAGAATACTATGACATCACTATTTTTCAAATACAGTTCTAGTATCCGAAGCAAAATTCCGACCCGGATTAGATCTTATTACTTATGTATGTCCAATGACTACAATTATAGCAATTTTGTTATAAAAAACTAACGTGGTTTTTACTCATTTTAGTAAATAATACGGGATAACTCACGTGAATAAGTGAGATAGCTCCGACTATAGTTTCAACCACATTCGGTGGTCATTTTCAAGGAGAGCTCGAGACGCCTGCGTTCACGTCTCGCTGAACACTGGTATATATAAAGTTGGAGCTATCAGACTTATTCATGGAGTTATCCCGTATTATTTAATAAAACAACTATAGCAAGTTCAACGCTTCCATTGCACTGCCTCTTTGACGGTAGAACGAAAACAAACAAGCAAAAAACACGATTCTTGTATAGGGACCCCCTTTTATTTATACTTTTTTTTTTACATTATTATTATTTGTTAGATGATCTGCTACAATAACACTTATCTTATGAACATTTCAGTCACCTATCCATAAAGGTTGTAAAGGTACAACCTTTTAATGTTCAGAGGGAACAACAGACAGACGGACAGGCGAGGCTTTGTAAATGAGTGCCATCTTTTAGTACGAAACTCTAAAAAAAGGTATCAATAAAATGATAGATTGAAATCATTAAAAGTTACAAAATGCTGTAAAATGTATATTAAAATAAAACGAAAAAAACCGGTCTAGTGTGGCTCAAACTCTAATAATAGTTTCACTCAATTTGACATTATTAGCGCAATAATGTCAAATTGAGTGAAACTATTATTATTTTTAGTGACGTAATCCTAAATGTGTGAATCTGACTTTCGAAGAATGGTTTTCAGTGTATATACTTTTTTTTATATCGTTTTTCAATTGTTTCATCCGCTCGGAATATTGTACTCAAGCGCTCCCTCAGTAACCTCTTTTGTAAGTTGGGTAGAACTAGATATTAAGTATAGTATGGGTTATTTTTGACTAAAGAATAAAATAAAATAAAAAAAGACTAACTAAATAGTTTTAGTGATAATTACTAATTTTACCATGCATAAAACTGGCAAATTGGCAAACGGCAATTAATGCACAGATATCAATTATCTCGGTACATCTGCATATTATCGATAGGTTAGGTAGAGGTCTTAGCAACCACGTTTCATCAGTTATGGTTTTTGGACCCATGTGATCTGCGGTGAACCTTTTGCCTTCTACTGGGCACCGATTTCATTATAAAAACCAGACAGGACTGTGACGACTTTACACACATTGTTTGTTGTGGCGAATTACCAATAACCCTACATAAATATATCATATGGAAACTGGGCCCGTTTACAGTCATATACATGAGAGGTTATCTATATATCTTTATAAAAGAAATGGTCTAGAAGGGCAAACATTTATTAATAATGAAATATATCTTTATCGCAAAGGGTCAACTATTGCATTTGTCATCGAGTATTACAATGTTGTGATGACATACACAGTACCAGTAGGAAATACACATATTTCAATCTAGAAACGAATCTCCACTTTCTGATTTGTTGGACTCGCCTTACAATTTTGTGCTTGAGACTCAAAACTATTCTAAACCCTCTTGATTTTATGTAGTAAAAACCAACGAATCGTAAATAACATACCAAATTATATGATGCAACTTCTATCTTCATAAGCAGTAAGCTATTTGGTGTCGCTTTAGACACTGCCTTGCAATGGGATACCAAATGTGTACACAATAAATGAGTAGACCTACAGGGGTAGATATCTTACGAAAAAAAAATGGTATCAAGAACGAGCCATCGATAAAACCGAAACCAAAACTCAATAGTACCACAAGATTTAAGGTAATGAATTGTGATGATGAATTAAGATACGAATATAGTATTTTTCTAAATTATTAAATTTATATTTTCTTAAAATATTTTTAGAATATTGGTTATCAATATCACAAGCATTAAGTTTTGTGGTTCTCAGTCATGAATTCTTTCACGATGATTTCACTGTTATTTTAGCCATATGACTCCTCTTACGATAAGACCACAGTTAAAAAATAAAGAGCTAAAAAAAGCGATTCTTTTATTATTATTTATTATTTGTTAAAAGTGAGAGCGTGGAAACTGTAGATAATATTATTTAAAATAAATATTGTAACCGGTATTAAATTTCAGGTCATATATCTAATCAGATATTCCAACACCGACGATTCACTTGATACGTTTTTCGTCCATGTCTTAGAACCAAAAGTAACCTAGAAGGCTTCTCTAACCTCTGGACTGCAAATGTAACAAACCTAATTTTAAGTTTATGAAGTAATTTGAATATATGAATTGTTGATCAAGTGGCGTAAATCATCGTGTTGGAATGTCTAAACTATAAGTTCAGCCCCGGGTCGGACAGCTATTTGATGTTAAATTAAAACATGACATGTATAATACACTATTACTGCAAAGTGCTTAAAACTTCCGTTTTCCATTACCCATAATGTTATCTTAGGTTTTCCCGATTGTTACACATAGTAATTAAAGAACTTTAAACAATTTAAATCGCGTATATTTATCATTATTCGTGTATGTGTGGTCATGGGGTGACTTTGATCGCTGCAAAGTGTTTGAAAAGTCGGGACAAACATAATGATAAATTTACGCGATTTAAACCGTTTACAGTTGTTTAATTAGTTTGTGCAAGTCCTATTCAAACACTACGTACTGATGATGATGCTTGATTTTTTTATTAAATTTGATAGGTTAGCCTTTGACCACTATTAATTTTAAACATCGAAGTGCAAATGTATCGAAGTGTTTCAGGTATGACACTTTTAACACTCTGGATGTACGGCGTATCTCATGGAGTATACATTCAATATGATCTTGGGGTATTACTGTTGGCACCTTCCTTCTAGAAATAATATTTTTAGCGGTGCCAGAAAATTATATAGAAGCCAGGCGGTACGTGCTCTTTGCGTGTCCAACTGCCAATACGCAGCCAGGGCACCAGACTACTGGGCGCTGCGGTTTAGTCGATGTTTTTTTTGGCAACACCGCTCTCTAGATCTGTTCCACTGCACTTCGCAGAAATTTCTCAGAGCGGCAATGGATTTTATCACAAGAGAATAAAATATTGTGACTAGATAAGAACTTCGTTACTTTAATATAGAAGTAAGTGTTAATGTTTTTAGATCTAGAAGTTTTGGCATACTATCATCTGCCATTTTTAATGTATGTTATTGTTTTTTTTGAGTCTTGGGTAAGCGAATTAGGTAACTGTCATGCATATCCAGTAGCATATATGTATACAATACAACAGCTACTACAATAAGAGCATTTGGACTACATACTAGTCATTGCAGACTCACAGCCCGTCTAAATGCTCTAGCCCACTACCATCTTAACTTATTTGAACGGTTAAGATAAACTAAGTACACCTACAAATAATTTGAAATTCGACAGTTTTACCGTGACTTTGTAAATGAGTTTCTAAAGCACTGATACAAGTAAGACAACTGTCGCATAATTTATAATATTAAAGTAATTATAATAGTAAGGTTTACTGTTTATTAAAACATACATAAATACAATTCATAAATACATTATAAATAATTTTTTTGTTTTTTTTATCCTTGATAGATTTACCTTTGACCACATTCTCATCTGATGGTAAGCGATGATGTGGTCGAATATGTTGTTCAGGCAAACCTGCAATTACTGGCTCTCAAGGACAGCTGTTGGAACACACCGTTAGGTGATTGGCGACAGATTTTCTACTTGAGAGTGGTAGCTAGCCAGGCGGGCTTTCGCAAAGTGCCCTACCACCATACTATAACAACTGCCGTCCTAGGACAACAACCGGGACCGATGGCTTAACGTGGCCTCCGAAGCACGTAAGCGCTCAGTAGTAATGCCATTAGGGGTCACCCATCCAACTCCTGACCGTGGTGGACGTTGCTTAACTTTGCTGATCGGTTAAGAACGGCTAAACAAACTTACACTACGAGCGTTTCAAAATTTTAATTATATTTATTACTTGCAAAACCCACACTAAGAAAAAATCTTGTATCGTTGTCGCTTGCTTCTTTTGGGTTCACAATATAGGTGGTTACGTTCTACGTTAATTTATACTTTAGGGATATTTTAGAATGTACAGGCATGAATGACTCTTTCAAAAATACCTTCCAGATAGTACATAACAAAGGAAAAAACCTTTTGAATGAGAAAGAGATCCGTCAAATAAAAGGCCAGTGAAAGGCCGATGTAACGAGTGGAGCGCGATGTGACGTGGGTCAGGAGATAGATAGAAGTGACCAGACGGCTCGCAGCGAATATATCGACACTTTTATTGGCCGTCAGTGCCGGCTTGCTTTCTGGAGGACTGAGCGGCGTCAATTTTTTAAGGATTATTAGAAGAAAATCAGTTTCAGCGTACTTCCTATCAACTCATTCGCTAATCACGTCAGAAAAAACCTCTGTTTTTAACATTATGTTGTTATTTTTGAGTTCGAATTTTTTTAGGTATATCTTTATTAACAACAAACCTTAAACGTAATACATCTACACTATAGGTACTATGTACATCGAAAGCATTTTAGTTATCTTTGGATTTCTAGTAATAGTTTTCAGCTATTTTGTATGAGCAATTATTACGAAGAGAAATAAATATTTCAAAAGTTAAGCTGTAAGTGGGTTGGGTTTAGTATCATGGACCGAGAATTTCAAATAATGGGCTATGCTGCCAGCATGTTGGGCTGCCAACTGATAGTGGGCTAGGGCGTTTGGTGTGGGCTGTAGCAATTCCGGCGGATCGAGTCGTTAGAATTAATATGTTTATTTGCTCGTCTGTTGCCGTCGCCCTAGCTATATATTTTTTAGTCTATCGCGTAAGTCGCGTGTGAGTAGGTAATAATTGGTTTAAATTTAATTTTTGTAACTTTCCGCAAACCAAGTCTTGTTTTTATCCAATGTTATATTGCAATATGTAAATATTTGCGTAATTAATTTCATTGCATTTTTTCTAGGTAAACGTGCTCCATCCTAGCCCACATCAATGCTTAACATCAGGCAGGGTGTGATCAAACGCGAACCTATTTCAAATAAAAAAAATAAATGCAGTAGCTGTAATGTTTTGTCAGTAGAGGTTTAAAATGGCTTAAAACAAAATATTTGACAATTCTGTGTGTTTCTGAGAGGCGATAAATAATTATATTTACAAAATGCAGTGTCCGTCTAGGATGGGACTATGGAACCCCATCATGGCTGACCATAGCTACTGGGGCGATCACCATTTCAATTAACAATTCGGCATAAAGCTCCGGCTAATACGATATACATGACAAATCCCTTAGCTTTCCTAATACCACGCAATATAATCGATGCAAGTTTTAGTAACGCTGCGTTACTGTTTATACGGCATAGAACTAGAGCATATGACATAACACTCCGAGAAATACTATATCTGTTATAGCAAAGCCAGTAAATGTATTAGTCATCACTTATCTATGAAACGGAAAAACGCCATTTGGCACGGTATCGTGTTTCTTTCAAACGTTTATTCGGTCTCAAAATGTCGTTGAACTGACACAATTGGACACTTTACAAACTGTCGTACTGTACTGAGTGATAGGATTCATAATAAGCGTTTGATTGGATACAAGCGCACAATTCTATTACATAATTTAATCTTAAATGTAATTTAACGAAGAAGATTACAGCATACGTGGAATCGTTATGTACTTATGCATATAAATCAGTAAGCTAGCTAATGTTACTAAAACGTATAAAACTTTTTCGTTCCTGCAATTTAACTTACTTTTGAGCTACTTTCAAGCTTCCTACGATATACTAATTCACAGTTGTCAAATAAAACTGTTATAAAAAATAAACTGAAAAAATCTAAATACATCGGTTAGTATATCATATCCAGTGTACTTGGGAGTAGTTCTTTGTTTTGGTTACTATGTGTATGTAAAAGCGTGCATAGTTTTTTCATACTACCCGCAACGAGCCACGATTGATGCTTCACTTCGCCGCGGTAAACCAGTTATTGAGAGTCGTCGTTGGACCGCGCCCCGCGCCATACACAACGACGGTGTCGCATTCATAATAATAAGTACAAATAGCGTCGTATCACCGCACCGTGTTATCTATAATAGAAGTGCATCATCATATGTTCCTTGATTAACTGTGTTACTACGTGAGATGTTGTGACGTGCGTGAAAGGTGACCGTACTGCGTCCTCTGCAAAGGAGAGACTCCGACTACGGAGTATGGTGGAGAAAGCTATGGTATGTACACATACATTTTAGTAGCCTCAATTAAGAACCTCCTTTGTGTTTTGTATAAGACCCTTACTTAAGGCTTTAATTACCTACTATAAACGACTATCTAACCGGCCCGTACCCCGCGCGGTGGGAGATCCTTATTTTTGAGGACAATTCTTTTTTACTAAGAAACCCACCAGGGAGTGTTCTAAGCCTCAAAATCTACAAATAATTACAAATCACTGAAAATTTGAAATTTTGTGCTCGTTCAATATGATGCTATACAGCGTAGATAGCAATTAATTAAAAAATGAATCGTTTTCAGTCAAACATTGAATAGGCCAAGCCGCAACTCATCTGAAGTTTCCTTACTATCGGATATTGGTAAAAGCAAACACAAGTTATTAACGGTTGTGTTATTCTTTACCAAAAATATTTTGAGGAACGGATGGTCCCGATTTCGAACCCTAGTCATGGTGAAAATATTATTGTAGACATGTTTAAAGTTTCCTTTTGTTGTTATATTGTTAGTTTACTCGATTATCTGGGTTTTTGAAAAAAAATACGAAAGACGAAACTTCGTTGAATTGTAGTAGCGGCCCAGGTTTTCAGATATTCCAGTTTATTCGCCTTATTTTGGAGGCCTGTAGGAATCTGGAGTCAAGTCTGCGAAACATCACATAACTAGAATCATAGGCAACAGCCATTTAACCTTTGAAGAATTTCAAACCTAATTAAGGGCCTGCACTGTAGAGAAAGATGTTATATTTCGTCTCCACTTCTCGCGTTTTTAGTTCGCGCCATGTACCCCATGGCGCCATGTTCGCAAGTCAATGGCAATATTTTATTTTATTAGAAATTTAGAGCGCTCTCTAGTGGAACTAGTAGAAACTATCTTATCACACACGAATGATATATGAATGAATGAATAAAGCGCCATCTAGCACGCATATATGATACCAACACATTAGTAGGCTCATGAATTGTTATTTAGCTGTCAATGTAGTGTGGCACAGTTAATAAATTTACCATACCTACAGTAGAACAAGTTTAATCTTGATGAATACCAGCTTTTTCTTGCATGTTTTTGTGTATGCAAATTTTCAACTTGCCGATTTTGATGAACTAATTGCTTTGATGTAAGGCGTAACCCATTACAAAAAAGATAGTTTATTTATAACAAAACAAGTGTATAGTGTAAAATTTTCGCTGAAAATAATGAATAAGCTTTTGTTCCCCATGATCAAAAGACAGATAGCGGGTATACTATTAGGTATTATTATCAAGTAGCTTGGTTTTTAAACAAGATTTTATCTTGTTTAAAAACTAAGTATAAGTCATACGACTTGCTCGTGTCATTACTACAAGTCCTATTAAGGTCACATAAACAAAAAATTACATGGAGAAGGTAGTAAGTACAGTTATTGTTTCAATTTGTTTATAATAATTCATACATTTCGTGAATGCTATTGCGTAGATGGGTGACTCAAAAAACTTTTAAGAAAATAATATCCTTTTTCAGATTACCCACTTAGGAAGATAGGTATTTTGTTTATAAATTTTACCATTAAATATTATTTGTACCCGTACGTAAATATTACTATTTGTACTACTATTCGTACGTATTACCACAATATTATATATCGATAGTAAAACTGTGGTATAACTTAATGTTGTCTAAGGTTTTCGCAATTGTTTATGGTAATTAAACCACTTTAAACGGTTTAAATCGCGTATATTTATCATTATTTTGTCCCGAAGTTTTAAACAATTTGCAGTAATCGTGGTCACGGTCACGTGGTAACTAAAAAAAATTGATAAATATACGCGATTTAAACCGTTTAAAGTTGTGTAATTACTATGTGGTATAACTGTATTGGTAGTACTAAGATACTATCTTATTGATATGTCATCATATACGAGTACGTAGAAAGAAGTAAATATACTTATACTATATATACTTATTACTAGCCAAGTAAAAAAAGGCAGTGCAATGCATACCTTTTATTTTAGCTGATTTTTACGTGCGCTCCGTAACCACCGGGCAAAACGGAGCACTTATCTGTCATCTGTCTATCCGTCCGTTTTAATGTCAAACAAATCTTGAGCTCGTAAACGGGATATAGGTGACAAAGCGCTCGTAGCGTGGCTGGCTTAGACATTCTTTACAGATCAACTAAGTAATTCAACGTCAGCTGCGTCATGACTTAGATGGGTGACCGCTAGTGGCAATACAACTAAGCGCTTCCGTACATCAAATGGCACATAAAACCATTGATCTCGGTTGTTGTCTTAGGATTGCAGTCGTTATAGAAAGGTGGTAGGGCAATGCCTGCAGGGCTAGCTACCACCTTCTGTCACCAAGAACCAAGCAGTGTGTTCCGGCAGCACTCCTTAACCCTAGTGATACTATATCCTAACATACCCTAGATATAATCCTAGTGTTCACATGATGGGTTGCTTTTCTGGGCTATAATTACTATGAAATTATGAATACTTATTTCAAGAACTTTTTACGTTTGATAGTTTGTGTGTGTTCCATTATTTGTGGAAAGAAGAGTCTGTGTTTACTGCATGACAGCTTTGTATGGTACCGTAAGGCCTACTGTTACTGTTACGCTGTGGCCTCAAAATATTTTTATTCCATCAGCATGTTCATATTTATGAAAAGTCTTTCGTTTGTCTGATGTCCATCCAGTTGATGTTCTGGTCCGATCTTAGAAGAAATGAGCTACTCAAACAATGTTTTATCGATGAAAATGACAGACCTATGTAACATTTGTGATTGTGTTTCCTGGATCAAAATGTAGCAACGTAAAAACTAAAGAGTTGTCAACGTAGGTGAACTATGAAATCAAGTTAAAAATGTACAAGATTTACATTAAAGAATTGAAAAGTAGTTAGATAACTAAATTATATGTAAATACGTATCAAATTTTAATAACAAAAAAATTTGAGACAAAAAGATCAATGCGTCAGATTTGAACTCCGCTCTTCCAGATTCTGGTCTGACCATTCTAAGTACGCGCCATTTAGACAATGCTAATGCAGTCGAAAATAAGATATATTTACAGACTGTTTTGCCTTACAGTCAGAAGTAAACGCAGTATGATATTTACCACAAAGTATTGATTTGTAAATTTATGTAAAAGTTCATATTATGAAAAATTCAGAATAACGCTCATAATGACTTTAGGTAAATCGTTCCTACGTTTTTATAAAATCATGCGTGTTTATTTTATTGTGATAGTGTCACAGTAACATGATGAATTAATTAAAATTAGAAAATTACATTCATGATAGTAAACATAAATGGAGGAAAAAGTACAGATGCCTGCCTTATTATGTCCACGATGCGTTTTTGACGATTTGTATAAACCTTTTTTGTACCTACAAAGCGTTTATTTGTAATTTTATCCATATTTTAATTAAATCGAGTACGCTGAGAAAAGCGACACAGGTCCAACGCTCAGCGCGGCTGGCCGCGGTTTGAACGATAATGATAGCGCTATACGTGGATCGCTGGAGAAAATAGTGCGGCATGATGTTAACGCTTCTCGGAATGAAAGGGCGTATGCGACATTTTAGAAACAGACTTATTACACATTAACCATGCTTTTTTTGTAAAAAATTAAATAACATATTTTATTGCACTTAAAAATTCATTATTTTAGAACATAAATCATATCTTAATACATTAAAATCTAGCGGAAAAAGTAGAAAACCTTTATTTTCAGAGGGGTTTTTGTCAATTTTTTGTTTTGAGTGCTATGAGCACACTACCTATATCCTTGAGTATTGTGTATATAAATTGCAGTACCATGCGGTATCTGGTTTATGAGATTTTCTACATATTGTTAGCATTATTTCTTATATACTGGGCCTAAACACAAGTGGAAGCAACTACATTTTTTTTATTTTCTTTTATTTGTTAAAATACGCACTTCAGACACATGGTCCGTATTCTTTTTAGATAAGTAAATTTTTTTTCATATATATCATTTTTTTATACATTATCACACTCCATGCATCTTTGTCTTATTACAACTAAGGTGTTAGTTGTTGTTGACTTATTTTCTTTCTTAAGAAATAAGTGAGTCAATTTTTTTTTACAATTGTGATGTTTTATTTTTCTATTATGTTATAATTCTTATGTTATAGTGTTATATGCTAAGTTATTCTAAAAATTTAAAGTTAAAACTAAGTGTCTTTTCATTTTCATTACGTCCCGGAAGGACGCGCCACTGACTCCGGGGTCCTTTTTGCCTTCTTTTTTTTGTGACGCGACAATCCTACAATCGCATGTGGAACGCTGTCTCTGAGCCTGGTCACTTTCTCTCTCATCTGGATGATTACTACGGATTCGTATGTCAGTCCGGGGTCTTGCACTCTGACCGTGCATGAGGCACAGGCCTCATGCCCGGGCCACATCCGTATCCTCCACCGATAAAGGAGGATTTCTACTCCTGAGTCAGCGTCAAGTTGCAGCTTCGTTGGTAAAAGGAATATATATCAGAGTTGCAGCAGTGACAAAAATGGACTAAGTACTATGCTATTCTAGACGTAGGCGATCTCGTCTATTAAGGCGTTCCTTCATTAGAAGGAAGACAACTTGGTACCCCTATGTTGGAGATTACGAAGAGTTACGCAGATTCTACCTTACTCGTGTTAATACGAAGACTGGAAGCTATATAATATGTTTTACTTCTAACCTACATATATATATGGTATGATAGTCATTTTATAAGATTACTTGCATTTTGAATTATAATTGAAATAATAACTTGGCAGCACTCGCTCTCTTATATTTTAGCTTTAAGAGGAAGGTATGTGGAAGAGTTATAAACAAAAACAGCAGAATCGTTCTACATTATGTTAACAGGCTACTTCGGAACCCAAAATTGCAAGTGGCTCGACCTATTGCTACGCTTGACCGTTTTATTAAATTGAGTTAACATCGGACAGGAATTGACATATGTTTTATTACACACAGCGGACTCAAAGTGATGCCCACGATTAAGTGATGTCGAGTCGACACGACACTGGCGCAGGTGGCAACGGGGAGGGTGAGGAGAGAGAGTCACGACACCTATTTTTTTTTTTTTTTTTTTTTTCAATTTATTTGGGTAAACAAACAGTAACACAATACGGGTTATACTTAAAGTAGTGATAATGTTACACACATAAGATAATTAATTGTGTCACCAACGACATTTACCACAGCTTACCTATTGGAATTATTCGTCATATAAAAAAGAGAAACGGTAGTGCTTTTACAGAAGCTCCAAAATTTTGCGTTTAAAAATACCAGGACGCAGTGCCGCTATGTCAACTGAGTTGAAGTTATTATTAAAGGAGTGGACTAAGCGGTAAAGCGGGGAGCGTTTACCGGCATTAGTACGGCATCGGGCCGTAGCAAACAGCTGGCAAGGTGTACGGCAATGCGTTCTGGTAGGCACTCTATAGCAAATTTTACCAACTAAATTAGTACAATCGTATCTATTGTGACAAATATCATACAGCAGCATTGTTTCAAGATATTTACGTCGTTGTTCAAGGCTTAAAATATTATATTTTTCTAGAAGCTGGTCATACTGTATATAATTACGATGACATTTGTATTGCATTGTACGCAAGAACTTTTTTTGAATTGACTCCAGACTTAAAACATATTTATTATAAAATGGATTCCAAATGGGCACAGCATATTCCACTTGGGAGCGAACTAACGCTTTATAAAGATGGAGAAAGGATGATGTTTGCGTAAATTTTTTAGTAGATCTCATTATAAACCCATACATTTTAAATGCCTTGTTTATTACATTATCTATGTGTATATCGAGATGTAACTTACTATCTAGTGTTACTCCGAGATCTCTTATTGAATCAACATTATCAAGTTGTGCACCACACAACCTGTATGTATAGTTAGATATTAGCTTTTTCTTAGAGAAAATTATGGACTTACATTTATGGACGCTTAAGCATAGTTTGTTAGTATTACAATAAGCAGAGAAACGATCAAGATCACGTTGAAATTTATCATGATCAGAGGCATTGTCAATGGTGTGATATATTTTGAGATCATCTGCATATAACAGGAAATTACAGAATTGAAAGCAATCTTGGACATCATTAATAAATACTATAAATAGCAGGGGGCCCAAAATTGAGCCTTGGGGTACGCCAGAGCTTACAGGTACAAATTCAGACTCGTGACCATTCAGCACAACCTTCTGTGTGCGATTAGATACATAAGATTTAAACCATCGCCACAAATCACCACGTATGCCATTAAAAGCTAGCTTATCTAAAAGTAGTTTATGATCCACTCTGTCGAAAGCCTTCTGAAAGTCTGTATATACACTGTCCGTTTGCTTATTGTTATCCATATTTTCAAAAAGTTGTGTCGCATATATCAATAAATTTGTGTTAGTAGACCTACGTTTCATGAAACCGTGTTGTTGAGGTATAATGATTTGATGGATTGATGGATATATACTGTTATGTACAAGTTTTTCGAAAAGCTTTGACAGACTTGGTAAAATGGATATAGGTCGATAGTTCTCTACTTTACTTTTATCACCACCCTTAAAAACCGGCACAATTCGTGCGCACTTCCAAATGTTTGGGAAAACCCCTTGCTGTAAGCATAGATTGTATATATGTTGCAAAGGTTCGTGTATTGCAAGTGCAGTCGATTTTAGGTATAAAGGCGGTATATTGTCTAAGCCAGATCCCTTAGTAGCATCCAATGCTCTCAACTCTCTAAGTACAGATTCCTTTGAGATGTTTATGTTACTGATAATGAGATCAGATTTGTGATTGGTATCGCATATCTTATTAATATCATAGTCATCCCCAACAGATGATGGCTCAAATACAGATTTAAAAAAAGATGAAAAAAGATTACATATGTCATAAGGGTCGTTGGCTGTCAAATCTTTATAAGTAACATTATTAGGTAAATCAGACCTTGATTTTTGGTTTCTTATGTACGTCCAGAAGTATTTAACATTGTCCTTAACGCCGTCTTCCACCGACCTTATATATTTATTGTAACACTTTTCCGATTCTGTATGGAATCTGTCTCGGTACATAGAGAATACCAAGTAGTCAGATAAGTTTTGATATTTTTTCCATTTTACCCATGATCTGTTTTTATTCTTGAAAATATGAATCAATGCCGATGAGAACCATATAGGAAATGTAGATGATTTAATTATTTTAGTAGGGACATGTTTTTTTATAAGAGAATACATTTTTTCGTAAAATATATGAACGGCATTTTCTGCATTTTTATATAAAAATTCATGGTCCCAATCAATGCTAGATATTTCGTTATTTATGGCGGAGTAGTCAGCTTTTTTAAAATTAAAATCAACTCTGGGCTTAGTATATATCGGAATAAAATTATCATAGAACTTCAAAAGTGTGTAAAAGGGAGGATGGTATTTGTCAGGAAAAACTAGAGGCACGGGTGCCAGAGTAGACTTACAGTCGGATATATTGCTAATAAATAAATCTAGTATCCGTCCTTTATTATTTTTGAAAATGTTAGTTTGAAAACCATTAAGGACACTAATAAAATTAATTAAATACTTATTAGATGCACAATAATTATCACACAATATTGGCTCAAGGTATGTGCCACAGTCACGCCATTTTAAGTTTGGTAAATTATAATCGCCAGCTATAATGACTCCATTTACATCAGCAGATAGCAGCATACAATCTAGGTAGTCGAAATATTGTAAATAAATATCTGATTTCATGTTAGAAGGGATATAAACAGCGCCTACTACCAAACAATAATTACGCGAGCGAATCTCAACGAGTACGTGGTCTACTAGCGGGGAGACATGCGCAGCCGCAGGGCAGGCCGTCACCGGCACCCGCGCCGCCACGACGTCATCGGCGCCGACCGCGCCACCCCCGCGTACTGAGCTAGCACGGCCGGACGGCGCCGATGCTCGTAGCAGCGGCCGAGCGCACAGCTCGCGCTTTATCCCCAAAAGGGCTCCACCGCCGTCTCCACGCATACTTGCCGAACGAACACGGTCAGAACGAAAAAGTTGATATCTTGAATCTATGACCTGACTATCTTTGATATCACCATGTAACCAAGTCTCGGTTAGTATAATTATGTCATAGTTATGTGCTAGGATGTTAATGTAAAGGGTGTGTAATTTAGTCCTTAATCCTCGACAATTTTGATAATACACTGAAAGGTCGTATCTATCCATAATCAAGATTCAAGCTATAAAAAAGTATTACCATAGAATTTTTTGCCTTTGTGAGTAATTGGTAAGTTGTAATGCGAATATGCTGGTTTTTAAGTATACTTATGTAAATATTGCCTTCCATCCTTACAAAATAACGATTTGATTTCAGTGTAATTTTAATATAGTAATGGCACGCAATAAGAAGTAGTGTATGATGAGCCCATTTAAAAATAAAAACTATGAACATTATCATTAACGCCAGAAAGTATAAAAGTAACATATTATATGCATACATATTCATCGCCTGTACAGCTCCAATATTATTGCTACTATTCTTATTGTGATATTTGGAGATACTGTTTATAGAACAAGAATAACAAAAATACTCTTCTATACGCATTTTAAAACATCGCTGTGCCGCAGTAATTAATGCATTTACAATACGAGGTAGACCAAACACTATATACACATACATATACGTAAATCTGTTATACCCATTTTTGTCATGTAATGTGTATAACAATCCTAAAATTATAATGATAGCAGTCAACATAGGAACACTGGACGTCTGATAGGTACACATCGATTGTTCACTACTTAATTTTTGTGATGTCCTGGGGTATCCTAATTGCAATAGCAGGTGTGGTTTCCGCCTTGCGGACCAGAATGGTCCCGTGCTTGATCCACACGTATTTGTAGTCATGCTTCTTGGCAGCATCCCGACACTGGCGAAAAAGCAACTTATTGCTGAGTGTGAGGTGTTCGTTAACATATATTTGAGTAGGCGGACCAGATATTGCTAACTTGGCTGAGTCCAACCCTTTAGTTGTACGACAGGCGGCAATCACATTGTCACGCAGCATTTTGTTATTAAACTTAACAATTACATTTTTTGGTCGTCGGTCGCCCTGATCGGCGTGTGGTACTCGATGTACAGCCACTACATCAGACGGCCGTATTGGGTGCTTAATCGCGTTACCCAAAGTTCCTAATAGGTTAATAAGATTTTCCCCTCGGCGGTCCGAGATGTTGGATATTTCAATATTACATTCACGGGCCTGCTGTTCCATGGTTTGTATCTTGTATTCCAATGACCGAATCTGAGTCACGGCATCCGTATTCAGTGAGATATTGCCTTCAACTTTCTTTAAGCGGCAGTCAAAATCATCCTGCCTATCATTAGAAAAACGAATAGTTTTTTCCATCTCACTTATAGATTTTTTGAGGTTGTTGCTCTCTGATGTAAGTTTAGTGATGTTTGTGTCCATACTAGTTAACGTAGCAGTTATTTTTGACAGTTCTTGCGATAATGCGGAGTTTAAAGCAGCTGCAACTGTGTTCGTAATGCATTCGTTTATTTTTTCATTCCAAATTGACATCTGCTTATCAATTCTCTCCTCCATAAATCTCATTAACTCGTCTTGTTCACGATTTTCGGGTTGTTTCCGTTTTCTAGCGTTCATATAAGTACCCTCATTGCTTGTTTCTATAGATGCTGGAATGTCGCTGTCTGACGAGAACTTATTCGGCGGTGTTCGTTGTAAAGCCATCTCGCTATGCGTCTGTGTGAGTGACCGCACCAGTCTACCTTATAGTGCGACAGGGATGAAAAATGTAGTGCTGTCCTTCAGCGTACCGGTGAAGTAGCAGTCCCCGCGCACTGATAAACGCAAGATGCTATGCGGGAAAAGATAAAATATAGTATGTAGATTGCTTTTTCACTCACTCGGACGACAAACACGTAACTCCACTGCACGCGATTTAGACTTTAGTGATTACACGTACTAAGACCGATAATTAATTGCTATGATTATGTTGTTTCTTAGAGCAACCAGTAACACAACCGCTCTTGACCGAATCTCAACGAAGTATGATGATTACGACCTATTGCGTCGTAGTGGCATTATGAGCAGGATTTCAGATAGGTGGTAGTGCCCTAATCCTGCCTCTGGTAAAATAAGGATGTCGATTAATCTCTATAGGCTCACGTATTATACGAAGTTCTATGAAAATCAAATCCATGATGAAGCAGTGATGGCTCAATGGCATTGGCTATGGATTGCCGCGCAGCAGCTCCATGTTTCGAATCTCGCCACGGGCTTGAGCTACACCATGGTGGAAGGGCATTTTGCGAATGCCCGCCGGGCTAGCGAACACCCTCAAAGTAGAAAATCTGTCGACAAGTACCTAACGGCGTGTTCCGGCAGCTGTTTTTGAGAGCCAGTAATTCTAGGTTAAGCCTGTCAACACCACCACATCGTCACTTAAAATCAGGTGAGATTGGGGTCAGAGGCTTAACTATCTAAAATAAAAAAAAAACTAGTTTAGTGAGTCTTAGAGATGAGCATGATATTTTAGGGGGCTTATTTGACAATGTCCACATTCTTGATATTCGATGATAAGTGTTGTGATAAGAGATAAGTGCCATTGGTCGCAGACACGACATTGTCACTTATTTATGAAAATGTGTGCTACTTTGATTGCAGAAAGCTCGTCCACGTAAAGATGCTGTAGTAACATTATTTCATACGGTTTTATCGTCAGATTTATATGCAATACATATCTTAATGATTATAAATGTTAATGCACGTAAGGGCAAAGGAAGACTATACAAAATTCGTATGGATTATGAAGGAATTAAATCGATCAAAAAAGAAGTATAAATATAAAGAAAACTACAAACAGGAATGAATAAAAAGACAATAGTGCGCGGCCAAATAAGTTACCATCAGGTTAAGAAGAAGAAAAAGTAATATCCTGACACAATTACTGGCAGATATGTCTTATTCCAAATTAAACAAGCTTGTGTCGGACGGTCATTTATCTCAATAAACCTCGCCACCTGCTGAAATTGACCTGTTGGAGGGAACATAACCACATTGACACCGTACTACATATACCTGCAGCTTACTTGTTGTTTAATTTAGATTTAGTCCGTGTAATCCTGACTAATTTGACCTACTGAACTAACTTAACTTACTTGACTAAATTCTTAAGCCAATGCTGTGGTACAAGGTGAGCAGTCGAGCACGTTTGTTACTGCAGCCAACTATAGGATTATACAGTATCGTTAAGATCGCATTATACGCAGTAAAACGTATGGTCGTTACCTAATTCACGCGGTTTTTAACTTCGAGTTAAGATGTTTATTTTTATATTTTATAAGAGACAAAACATAATAAAATTACCACTGAAAAGTGTGAACTTGTTTTTTCTCTGTGAAGTATTGGTTTTATATATTTATTAATTGATAATAATTTATTTACGGTCCTGCGATATTATGCGAACTACAATTTTACACAGAATTGTCTACTATCTTTGCCATTATAGCATGAAAGACATGTTGGTACATTCAGCAAAATAATTGATAAACTCGGAAATTATTAAAATATGTAGGCGATAATGTATTAAATTAATAATACATGCTATCAAAACGAATGTAACGACATCTCACACAATATCGGTTAAGCCGTTTAGAACTTATGGTGGAATAAAGCAACTCACTCACATTCGTACATATATGAACCCTGAAAACTTAATTCTTCTTTTTTGAAGGGTCGTGTAAAAATTTAACACATACATGATAATAAACTAAAGACTAGTCCATTCTTTTTCTTATATTGTCGTTACCTTTACCGCAATATTTACTAAAGATTTACATAATAAAGTACTTTACTGGAGTTGTTTCCAAGTTTTCAAATACAAGAAACACATTGAAAGGCAAGATTTGCAAAGGTAAAACTATCAAGATAATATATTTTGATTGTATTTCTAAAACTTACGCAAAGTAAATTCATGTATAAATTATCTAGCCAGTATTATCATGTTTAAATTATCTATTATTCTAGCCAGCTTAACCACAATCGATGCGAATCGATCGAAATTCCGAGGTTAGTCAAAAAATGCTATAGAATCACCTCCTCTACGCCAATAGACCTGAAAGTTTTTTTTTTATTCCTGATAGGTTAGCCTTTGACCACTATCTCACCTGATGGTAAGTGATGATGTGGTCGAAGATGTTGTTCAGGCTAACCTAGAAGTACTGGCTCTCAAGGACAGCTGCCGGAACACACCGTTAGGTGCTTGGCGACAGATTTTCTACTTGAGGGTGGTAGTCAGGCGGGCATTCGCTAAATGCCCTAACACCATGCTATAACGACTGCCATCCTAGGACGACAACCGGGACCGACGGCTTAACGTGCCCTCCGAAGCACGGAAACGCTCAGTAGTAATGTCACTAGCGGTCACCCATCCAACTCATATCCACGGGCACGTTGCTTAACTTTGCTGATCGGTTAAGAACAGCTAAGTAAACTTCGCTACGAGCGCTTCTAAAAATTCAATGTCAATTGTATGTCGACTTGGATGGATTTATAAAGCAATTGCAACAAAGAATATCAGATCATCTAAAATAAACTTTGGATCCATTAAAGCAGGACCCAAAGTTTATTTTTAAATATATGTCTCGAAAATTGAATATCGAATATAAAACATTTTCATATTTCCTTGACCGTCCATCTCAGATACCCTTTTCAACAGAAGCTTTTAAGTAAAGCTGGCCTTGTAGATAATATCTTTTGGGTATTCTCACAATCACCATGATGGGTAAAATGTGTATCAATGAATACTTCATTCAACGATCGATTTTGCGCTAATATGCACATCACAGGCTTATGTTTTAAACAGATTTGTCCACTGTCTCTTCTTTCATAGTATGAAAGACGTGTTGCTACATTCATCATGAAAAGAAGAAAATATTATCTCGATAATAAATTACTGATATACGATACGATAAGATAACTCTTTATTGCATACCAATAAAATTACAGGTACAATGACAACACGATTGGCGGTCTTATCGCTAATGCAATCTCTTACAGACAACCTTTGGATGGACAGGATTAATGCGAAAAAGTGCAGACGGTTGCGTGCAGCAAGAAAAAAAAAAACAATCAAAATCATCAAGTTGCATTGAACAATGCAACTTGATCGAAACGTTGAGGTTAGTCAAAATATAAACAGGGCACGTTAAGCCGTCGGTCCCGGTTGTCGTCCTAGGATGACAGTCGTTATAGCATGGTGGTAGGGCATTTTGCGAATGCCCGCCTGGCTAGCTACCGCCCTCGAGTAGAAAATCTGTCGCCAAGCACCTAACGGTGTGTACCAGGCAGCTGTCCTTGAGAGCCAGTACTTCTACGTTAGCCTGAACAACATCTTCGACCACATCATCACTTACCATCAAGTGAGATAGTGGTCAAAAGATAGCCTATCAGGCATAAAAAATAAGATTAAACATCATGCTTCACCAGGGCGTTCGTAGGCGAAACTCTGCTGCAGGTGTTAAGAAAAACGGTAAAAGATGCAGAATCGATCGGAGAGAGCTTTCTCGTCGACGATTCATTAAGCACGTAAGCTTTCAGTAGTAATGCCACTAGCGGTCACCCATCCAAATCATGACCGCGGCGGACGTTGTTTAATTTAGCCGATCGGGTAAGAACGGCTAAGCAAACTATACAACGAGCACTTTGTCACGAAGAAACAGATAATAACTAAAAACAAAGCAAATGATTTCAAGGTTGGAAGCTATTATACTATAACTTAATTATAACTTAAACTTAACTTAAATATATCTTTCATTAATATTGAGTCACTGCATTGATATTCTTTCTGCAATAATAAAAAAACCTGTTTTTCTTTTCACACACATTTCCTTCCATATTCACATACATTTACTCACTTGTAGAATAATTAACGAAAATCAACATAATTCGACATAGTTACGAGATTTTCATTGACGTAAATTCGTAGCGTTGTAGCTCTGTACCACAACGTAGCACTTCGTAGACCGTAGCACGTACCACTTAAATAGTTTTATTAGTTAAATGCATGACTTTGTGTTACTTTAACTCGTGAAGTTTACTGTATCAGCCGGATTGTCCACTGCTGCAAACAGTCTCCCTCATTAAGGAGTGGTTTGCCATGATCCTTACGCTTGGCAGTGGTCTTGGGGATCGCAGTATCAGATAACAGTTCCTCAGAAGGCGCTGCTGTCCATCTTCCAGTTGTTTCCGTACAGTCGTCAATCACGATACCCACGGAAAGAGATGGGCGGGTGACATTCTATCCGGCACCCCACGGGGTGCAAGTGAAGTTTAATAAGTAATAATTTACAATTTAATTCGAGAAAACTATCAAAATTGAACTGTACCTCATAGGTTTAAATGTCAGGAGTAAACAAATGTTGTGCAATAATTTATATAATTTTTATGTAAGATTTATAATTGCAATTATTAGCGATTAATTTCGTACATACTTTCAGAATAAATAATTTTATGTGTTAAATAGTATGATGAAAAAAATCCAAAGCATGGACTGAGCAATGTTTGCATATGGCCACAAAAATATTGAATGCAAACTATGAATAAATATAAATTTATTCGTAGAATGCAATGCAACCTTTTGTATAATAAAATATTTAATTATTGACATTAAATATTTTTTAAGAGAAAAATTGTCCGTATTATTAAGTCTATACTATCCGTACATCCGTCCGTCCATTTAGATAGGCTAAATCTCTGAAATCATTTTAGGTTGACGGCAAAAATTTTACAATAGTGCTCCCTTTTTTCTCTTGGACACGAAACCACAAAAAAGAGTCATACAGGGACATGTTTTCGCAACGTTTTGTGTTAATACTTATTCGTAAAAAATGAACTAATAAAAGCATCAAACTTTCAGCAATTTTAGCGAAAAGTCAATAACAAAAAAAAAACTTCTCATCACGCCTGTTTCTTCCAGAACAATTGGGCTGAGTTATTTAATTACCCACGTTTGAGTCCGACGTCATAGCGCGCTAGCCTGTTGATACCTACAGCTCTCAGTTCAATATACAAGACTACTGCAAAAAAATAAGTGTTTGTTTGATAAACTGAATAATTATCTAACAAGGGAATCAAAACCTTCGATATACTATTTCAAAGTGACGGTTAACTGCAATGTTCTTATTGTTGCGATTTCGCAAAGCTGTTTTATGACGAAATTTTATAAAATGTATCGACGATTTCGCTAATTAATAAAACTATCTTGGTTTAGGGTACTAACGAGACCTTACGCCTTACAGAAATTTTAGGAAAATCGTTACATTCGCAAAAAGTGTCTGGAGCAGATTTGAACTGATGCGGGCGGCGCGGGTTAGTGAGGATTTCAGAAATGAAGTCATACTGGACGCATCCATTGTTTCTTAAGAAACAAAGTAACATTTCTAGAAAGCCTGGCTTTCTTGTTAATTTTTGGAGGTACTACAAGTGTTCTTATCGAGGGGATCTTGAAAATTTGACTGAAAGGTTTGATTGTTTTGTTGTAATAACATCTCGAATTATGATTCGGTTGTGTTATTCCATAATTCTGTTTAAAATACCCTTTCCAAAATGATTAACGTTTATAAACTGTTAAAATAATTCGATTTATCAGCATTTAAACATCTGCTAAGTAACTGAAATACACATTAGTTTAAAAATTGAAAATTTGTTTACGAGTTGTTGCATAGAAATACAGTCGAACAAAAGACGTCTACCCCTCTAGCACCAATCGGTCCAGTGTGATATTGACGGATAAAGAGGATTTATATTAATCCTTTCCATTTGTATCCATTTGTGTGTGTCTCTGGACCCCCACACCAAGATTTACATACTGCTATAGAATACTATGACATCACTATTTTTCAAATACTGTTCTAGTATCCGAAGCAAAATTCCGACTCGGATTCGATCTTATTACTTATGTATGTCCAATGACTACAATTATAGCATTTTGTTATAAATAACTAACGTGGTTTTCACTCATTTTAGTAAATAATACGGGATAACTCACGTGACAAAGTGAGATAGCTCCGACTATAGTTTCAACCACATTCGGTGGTCATTTTCAAGGAGAGCTCGAGACGCCCGCGTTCACGTCTCGCTGAATACTGGTATATATAAAGTTGGAGCTATCTGACTTATTCATGGAGTTATCCCGTATTATTTACTAAAACAACTATAGCAAGTTCAACGCTTCCATTGCAATGCCTCTTTGACGGTAGAACGAAAACAAACAAGCAAAAAACACGATTCTTGTATAGGGACCCCCTTTTATTTATACTTTTTTTTACATTATTATTATTGGTTAGGTGATCTGCTATAATAACACTTATCATATGAACATTTCAGTCACCTATCCATAAAGGTTCTAAAGGTACAACCTTTTAATGTTTAGAGGGAACAACAGACAGACAGACAGGCGAGGCTTTGTAAATAGGTGCCATCTTTTAGTACGAAACTCTTAAAAAAGTTATCAATAAAATGATAGATTGAAATCATTAAAAGTTACAAGGAAAATTCAATATACGTAATCGAGATCTTTTCAACAATATTTGGTCTACGGTACAAAATACTCGTTCATAAAAATGTTTATGGTGTAAAATGTATAGGAAAATAAAACAAAAATAACCGGTCTAGTGTGGCTCAAACTCGCGCTAATAATGTCAAATTGCACTGAGATTAGATTCTGAATTGTGACCCTAATAGACATATAGAGTTTCTTTAAGCGATAGAATCCAGAAAATTTGCCGAAGAACCGAAGGAACCCATATTATTTTGAGTTTAACTTTGTTGTTCTAGGAAAATAAGCAGCTACAGATAATAATGCTTTCAGATTTATAATCAAGGAACAAAAGAGCTTTATGAATTTCCACGTATAGAATTGATACCATAATAAGTTATAGCCTCTAAAACCTACATAATTTACATGTATCTGAATGCATTATTGTTAGTATACAGTAGATCTAAATCAAAGTTAATTACGGAGCGGATGCCTCTATTATGTGCCTATAAAACTTACAAAGTATTTGGACATACATATACTAAGGAAACAGTGCCGGAACTTGCGTTTCACCAATTCCACCGTTCAGTATTCAGTAAAGGTCCACACCTTTACTTCGGGCTACGATAAACACTTTGATTACTAACAGATATAATATGTTATATTATATCTGTTAGTTAATATGTTGTACATGCATCTCGACTCTTATCATATAAAAATAGATCTAACCATATACAAGTGCAACCGTATAAAATTATTCCGGTCAGTTAATGTAAACTTTTTTGATCATAAATATTAAATTTATTGCAACGTATGCATAATATAATAAACATTGGCGTAGTGCAAGATTCAAAAGTACTCCTAGATTAGCACATTAATAGAAAAACAGCTAAAGCATAATTTCTTGGATTTATCCTTTTGAATCGCTCGTAGCGAAGTTTACTCAGCTGTTCTCAACCGATCAGCAAAGTTAAGCAATGTCGCGCGCGGTCTTGAGTTGGATGGGTGACCACTAGTGACAATACTACTGAGCGCTTCCGTGCTTCGGAGGGCACGTTAAGCCGTCGGTACCGGTTGTTGTCTTAGGATGGCAGTCGTTATAGCATAGGGCATTTTGCGAATGCTCGCCTGGCTAGCTACCACCCTCAAGTAGAAAATCTGTCGCCAAGCACCTAACGGTGTGTTCCGGCAGCTGTCCTTGAGAGCCAGTACTTCTAGGTTAGCCTGAACAACATCTTCGACCACATCATCACTGACCACCAGGTGAGATAGTTGTCAAAGGCTATACTATCAGGCATTAAAAAAAACCTACGGTTTGGTGTTAACCAAAGACTATAAATTAAACAATACATTTTTAAATGTTATGTTGTTTTCAAGTCAAGAGTAAATTAGAGTAGGTATTCTTCTTAGGTTTAAAATCCCGATACCTATGCATGTTAAATTGATAAAATAGAAAAATGAAAAATAAAGAATCTGCGTTTGTTGAAAAATATATTTAGACTATTATTATCAGAATACAATAGTGTCAATATCATTATTTGCATCCTTTAGCCAAACGGAGAGAATTAGCCGATTTAACATTTCTCCATTACCTGATTTTTGGTTTCGTGATTGATCGTTCTGACCTACAAGTTAAGGGTAAATTTTCAAATACCCACTTGTACTCTATATAGACGAATAACCTCAAAATTAATGTAAGTTCATGTTCGATTAATTATAATATATAACTCTTATCTGTTTTGAATGTGCCTCGGTTTCAACAATAGTGCCTTTGAACTATTTACTACAAGGTTTTTTTGTGAACAAGTTATGCATCTAAAACATATTCCTGTTTGTATCAACAAAGTTTTAATGAATAGTTGTTTCACCCGCATTGGACGCCCAACTATATGGTTCAACTATATATGTTCGTCTTGCCATCTTAAGTTCTTAAAATCTTAACTTAAAAGTTTAACTTTTAATTTATTGATTTACATTTATAGGTACCAAAGTAAAATTTACACAATTATAATTTATAATTTTATTGTGGATCCGCCGTATTCGATTACCGCCACACGAGAAGAACCGGCAAGAAACTTGTGTAGGGATATCTTATCATATACATTTATTACAATTATTTTCAATTTATTATATACCATTTAACAACTGTTTATTTAATAACAACATCTTGCTAGCCGTAAAACAATTACACATAATATAAATAAACTTAAACAGTATTCTAGAAACAATGCTTTAGCCTAGATTATTCTATTGTTGTATCTACTTCTTATCGTACTTAGAATAGGCATAAAATGTTTATAGTGGTGGTATAATTTTATACAGTTCTTTTCGGCAAAATATTGATGTTAGCACTCCAGATACGGCAACGTTGCATTTTCTTGAAAATATCTTATTGATAAGCAAAATTTGGTATGGTATGCATCAAAAACCATCAACAAACTGTCACTTTTGTCATTGCCGACACTAAACAAGTTTTTCCTCATTTTACATCCATAGTGAGTTGTGTTATTGGGTCAATAAAATTTTCAGTAGCATTCCGGAGTCTTCAACTCTAAATCTTACTGCTATGAAATCCTTACTCTTCCCGTCGACGCTAAATTGCCATTTATGGCATTGTCGACATTTATATATAATTATTTTACTAAATAAAGTCTATGAAATAAAATTTGGTAAAAACATTTGTCATATGATTAAAGGTAATATATACATTTTCATTGTGATTATTTTCTTAATCATCTGTTGAAGAATAATTTGCGACAAGTAATCACTCTCTAAATCTTACTTTTAAGTACTATCACTTGTGTACCGACTTAATTAAAAAATATTTGTGAACTGTAGAACTACAATAAGGTAGGTAATATAAAAGTTAAGACTCAATCCGGGGAGTTTTTCGTTAAACGGTATCACTTTAAAAACGGAAAACTTCAAAGGTCGAGCATTCACATAATTGATAAACTTCTCTATTTTCCAGGCTTCTTTAACATCTGCAACAAAATACATTGTTACAAGTTCAGATGAATTGTCGAATATAACGGTACATACGTTAGGTCTGCTGTTAGTATATTCACGTAAATGTCAGAGCTACACATAATTTAATTCGATATATTTTCTATACTAACATTGTGAAAATGAAAGACACTGTCTATCTGTTTTATGCTGAACGGATTTTATTATAATATACCTGAAAAGGATAATGTTTTGGTTATCACCGTGCAGACCGTTTCCTTGCCTTAAGTAACATCGTCTTGTCACGTAGCAATAAATAAATAGTGAATAAAAATCGAACACATTAATTGCGCATAGTCTACGTCACAGAATACTTAATAGTAGTTCGTTCGTAGTAATAGTAGTTAGAATCTACCTTGTTGTATGTGCAGTTTCTAAGAGGTACAGCGAGGATGGGGCGGTAGCACATTAATAAATAACCGTACAGAAGTAAAGCTTCCAAAGTTTAAAATTCTTACGTTTTTTCATATGGTTATAACTCAGTTATGGAAAAAGAAAAACTGGACAACTGCGGGTTAGGATTCTACAATGAGCGCAGATGAGCAATAGGACGGACAGACATGAGAGATGTCGAAGTAATAGGTGATGATGTATTGCACGATTAAAGTTTCATATGAATACCAAATATTCTAAAAATCTACTAGTAATTGGGTCTTTCATGTAACAGATATTAAATTGACACCTTTTGTCATATATCTCGATTTTAAGTTTATAATTGGGTTACAAATATTCTAAATATTACTAGAAAATAAATTGAAATCAAAACTGAAACACCATCAATTCAATTACAAGAATATTTGCAAAATCAAATTTGAAATAAAAATTTAAGAATATGACATCAAGTGTCAATTTGACATCTATCACATGTTATGCCTAGTTTCTAGTCATGTTAAGAACACTTACAATCCAAATTCTGAATCATAATAAAACTATATAAATTCCGTTTTCCAAATTTTTCTAAAGTTCCACGCATTACTACACGCAAGCCGCGATCTCCGATCGTTTCCCGTTGTTTTTCCCAAAATATGTTATCATAAAATTTTCGATTTGTTGTGTTGTTTTTGTTCGTTTTCTTTTTGTATGTTGTTTTTGTAAATAGTACCACGAACCACTCCGGAATAGCGGCCGCTATATAGTCGTGGTTCGTTCCACGTTAGTTTCAGCTAAATAGGTTCAATAGTGTAAAAGTTATTAACATATTATTGGTATTTTTATTAAAAAGTTCGTGATTTGCCCATATATAATTTCCATTTTCCATTATAAAAGGAAAATATACAAAATTTTTAATATAAATACCAATAAAATGTTAGTAAATTTTACACTATTGAACCTATTTACCTGAACTAACGTGGAACCAACCGCTACCAGTGGCTGCTAATTACAAGTGTCACCAGTCACATCGAAGACATGTCCTAGTTTTTTATTTCATATTTGCTATTATATAAAATTTAAATTGAAAAATATGCCATAAAGTGCTTTTGGCTTTTACTAACATAGTTTTGTAGTCCTTCAGAAATGTTTGAACATGCTTGAATTGATGATATCCAAGCCATGATGCTCATAAGTACGTTCGTACAAAATGAGCAGCTTGCCTAATTGTGTCAGCTGCCTTATTTCTATCAGTTGTTGCCAAGGATTCGTACTTTTGTCACATGTGGCACTGAATGGCAGTGTTCACCCCTATTTCGGAAATATAGCGGGAGATATCCCGCAATAGATAAATAGTTATTTTTATGTGTTTTTGTCTTAATTATTGTACTTACTAAACTTTATCAATAGCTCACCTGGTACAAAAATGTTCCTTACCTTGTATTTCGATCAGTTTGTCGTGGAGTATTAGCGTTAGCTTATATGTTTGTGTTGATATCATACCAGCAAATATCGCAGGTAAAAATGTCAGGAAAAACAAAATACTATAATATATATGGATTATTATTGCGTTTGAAGTCATCGTCTGAAAATAATAATAAATATAGCTGTTAGTTTTACTTCTGAAAGTCTAAATTTTTGCCCTAAGGAGAGAATAAAAACATATTAAGAAAGCAGCTTAGTTATGAATGTTAACGTATTTATGGATAAAGAGACCAAGGAATGAAGGATTCGTGAAGAAGAAAATGTGCGAGATAAGGTGTAGTGTGTGGTAAGACGACACGCAACAGGACAGCTTGAAAGTAAAATAAGTATTGTGCCAACCTTCGAGTGGGATAAAAACAGTTATAAATAGGCTAATATTTGACTACTATCGCACATATTGGTAATTGATGATTACGTTGTAATGTTCAATTACAGCCTAGAATGGGAAATTAGTCACGAAACCAACTTTTAGGTGCTTATTATTATTCATTTAAAACGTCAATGCATTCCTCATTTCAAGGCCGTCATTCACGTGAAAGAATCATTCGAATATGACCATTAGATTTTAAGATATAAGGGTCACAGTTGGCGACGGCGTGCTTAGGACATAGTGGTCCTAGCCTATCGCTAAAAATATTGATCTTGGACACAGTGGTCCTGACGACTTCAAAAGGTTAAAACTCCGTTATCATGTTTCTGTAATCAATTCCGTTCACAGTCCCTGCAATAGGCCTTATATTCTAAAAGGTAAGGCCCAATCACGCCGCCAGACCAATATCTGCACTAGATAGTTGCTCTTTGTGTGTGCATTTGTTTTTCATGAATTGCATGAGAATATTCTGAGCCCCAAATTCGACAATTCACGAAGCCATTCAGATGGAAATGCGCTTCATCGGAGAAGATGTTTTTTTTGAACTATTGGCTTTAAATTCACTTTGCTCCATTACCCATTGAACGAATTGCCGGCGCGTTCCATGATCTGCTGGTTTGAGCTCTTGAGTAAGCTGAATTTTGTACTCACCGTACGAAGGTGCACCTTCATGCGTACAATATTCAGCTTACTCAAGGTCTTTTGTTAAAATTCGCAGCGTAGTGTTTCACGAAATTTGAAGTTGTGGAGAACGATACCGAAGTGATGTGTTTGGGTTTTCGGCGACACTCTCGTTTACAGCAGCTTGTTTTCAAGAGACACATTAGGTGCACTTTTTCGAGCTGTCTCTGCTTAACTTTTCAAATTTTTGTAATACATTTTCACAATTTTAACGCGTTGTTCTTTCGTGAATCGTTCCATTTTTAATAATCGGATTAACATATGTGGTAGATGCAAAATTTTAAAGTTGCCACAATTTAATAATGCACTCTTACTGAAACATCCTTGAAAATATTTTTCGGAAATTTGAAAAGAGAAGGCAGCAATCTTTCTTCATTTTTTTAAAAATGGGAATGAGGGTATTATTAGTATGAATGAAAATATTGTAATAGGATTAATGGTAATGAAATCAAGAAAGGCTGAGGAACTTATTTGAATATCGGAAAATATGCTGTAAGCTAGTCAAATTATTTAAACCTTTTTAACCTTTGCTGGAACATGACCGTATTAGCGTAAAACTGTTTCATTGGCAATAACTGATGTAAATCATACACACAGATAAAATGTATGAAACAGTTTTGACTGTTTTTAAAAACACCAAAACAGATTGTAGATGTGCAATGGTCAACCTCGGCTCAACTGCAATCATTGCTGCACAGCTATTACTACCATGACACTTCAAGTCGTAGCACCAATCGATAAAATTAACTTTTCACAACTGGAGGAGGAGAAAAATGGATAGATATTCTGCATTACGTCCAGGAAAAATCAAAGGTCAAAGTCAAAATTTGATTCGGTTGGAACAGTCTAGTCTACTCTAAGTATTACACCCTTCAAGTACCAGCAACTCAATCCAAGATGTTCCTGACACAGGTCTGTTGACCTACAGGTTTGCGGTTTATCACTTGTTCAGGGAAATAAAACAGAGACAATTTGTTATGTAGTGTAACGGAATATTGAAATATTAGTTAGATACTTCAGTTATTAAGGTTAACATGTTGCAACGGAGTTTTATGCCCCAAATTTCCAATGCTCCCTTACCTCCCCACTGAGATAGGTTGCATTGGATACACGATTGCCGTCACGTGGTATTGAATTTAACTCGAAAAAGTCTCGTCATACGTGACGAGATTGATATATTGATCTCAGTTCGAAATAGTCAACGAGCACATGTCGGTGGCTGTGTCAGTGGACAAACGACCTTAGAGTTTTAATTTTGATACGTCAACGCGGACTCGCACTTAACTGAATCAGTTACGTGTGGTACATATTGTTTTTTTTTAAATATTGAAGCAGATTCAAATAACATTTAATTATAATTTTCGTAAGTAGTACACATTTTTAAACAATTTTGAAACCGATTTCACTTACGTCATAACAGTCGAGTTGTTTGATCTCGACCGGTTTCGCGACTTTCAGAGTCGCTTAATCATGGAGTGCGTATGCTCCTGACCACATCCGCGCATGCACTGTTGTTTGTTTGTGCGGCGGCGGCGTCGGTGGCAGAGCGGGCCGCGCGCGCTGCTGCTCGCATCGCACGCTCCGACGGTACCACCGGCGGCGCCGGCACAGTTGCACTATTTTCGTTATCTTCATCATCGTCACTGCTGTCGCTTACAACCATATTTTCCGTACACGCTGTACTAATTGTGTCTTATGACGAGTAGTTTAATCTACTATACGGTGTGGTACTGTTCAGAACTGGTTTCCACGCTGGAGCCAACATCCATCCTCGGTCGCGGTTAAAATTGGGATGGTGGCCAATTTCTATAGCTTTCCGGGGTTTTAGGAACTTCTCCCTTGTTAATACGGTAGCCTCGTCAAACCTTAGAAAATGGCTCGCCTCTTGAACTTAACGTAAGTGAAATTGGTTTCAAAATTGTACCAATTTAAATAGTTATTGTTTTAAAACACATAAAAATCATATTTAAACCTTTAAACGAAGTTTTTTATAACAAAATGAGATTATAAATAAGAGACTTGTTGGTTACAAAATTGTAAGTTAATTTAAAAAATTACCTGCACATTATTCGTTTTCAATAATTTCACTTGGTCATATATAGAAATCATAATTATGAGCATGTTGCAAAATTTGGAAACCGTAAACTGAAAATAAAGTGCAGTTAAATATTATTAAACAAACCGTATTTTACACATACTAACCGTATCTGGAAATTATTACATGTTATATATAAGGTTGAAAAATATATATATATATATATATATAAGTCATATAAATTTTACGTTCAAACACAAACCTTGCTAAACATAGTTTTAATTAGTTAACATGTAATACTTTCCAGATGCAGTATGGTATTGGTAATTTCGAATTTTCTAATGTACTCGTATACTGTAGGGTTAAAATATATTGTACAGAATAGTTTTAATCACAGAAATATGAAAGAGTAGTTGATAATGAATGATAACTAAGTAACTGAGTAACTTAATATATATAACTTATATATAACTTATATAGTATACTTAACAGCCTTTGCTAATCCAGTTACTTAGGCGTGCCTTTCATATAAATGTTTTAAATAAATTACTTTCCCTAACTTGGAAACATCCGTTAACAAATAATAAACGTTTTGCCTAGACTCGATGTTATTGTGTAAAATCTTTTAAATAGCCTTTATACACACTATGGTGCGTATTAATTTTTTTTTAAATACGTCGACAGTAATGAATAGTTGAATACAATTAGTATATTTGGTAAAGTATATTTTAAAGTAGTGCAAATTTAATTATAATATAAATAGCAATAAAAATGTCAATGATAATGGCATTTTAATATTAATTATTAGTAAATTGTCCATGTGTTAAAAACAATTCCATAAAATCTGGCCAATTATAATTTAGACTGACACGAGGGTTCTTTATATACCAGAATATTATTATTTAAATTTTACTTTATGTTAATTTTGGCATGTTTCTTGTATTCCCTTGATTTTTAACCCAAACTGTAAGACGTAACGTATATAATATATCACCTCTATCAGTAGGTGGTCCGGCCTCGGCTTGGTCGCAAGTAATTGTGGGTTGTTGACGGCAAATCTCAGTTATACCTTAATAGCTTCTATCTTATAAATAAAGGTTAGTCACTACTATCTCACCTGATGGTAAGTGATGATGTGGTCGAAGGTGTTGTTCAGACTAACCTAGAATTACTGGCTCTCAAGGACAGCTGTCGGAACATACCGTTAGGTGCTTGGCGACAGATTTTCTACTAGAGGGTGGTAGCTTGCCAGGCGGGCATTCGCAAAATGCCCTACCACCATGCTATAACGATTGCCACCTTAAGACATCAACTGGGACCGACAGCTTAACGTGCCCTCCGAAGCACGTAAGTGCTCAGTAGTGATGTCACTAGCGGTCACCCATCCAAGTCATGACTGCGACGGACGTTGCTTAACTTTGCTGATCGGTTAAGAAAAGCTAAGCAAACTTCGCTACGAGCGCTTCCAAACTTACCACACCTACTTATTTACTTACCACAGGATCATATGCTTTTTTTAATTTTGTAGCTATATCACATAAAGATTTATAAAGACGATGATCGGATTGTATATTATCAGTATCTGGAGTATCTTTTAAAATATTTACAAATCTCACAAATCGGCATTTTATCGCATAAAAAACGTATGCATTGCTCATGTTTATTATATCTCTACTTATTATTATTACATATAAAAATATGCTTATCCATACATCACTACGGCTCAAATTTGGATCCGAAAATATTAATGACGCCATTAAAACATGGACCGCAACGATCAGAATCAAACCTATAAACTGTTTAATTTCCAAATGAAATGATGAATTGTGTATTTTTAATTTTAGATCGATATTTTGAAAAATTTCCCGACAAGCAGACAACGTCGCACTCCTTCTTAAATGCATGAAAATGAACATAAATAAAAAATGCTGGACAGTGTGAATAATATGACAAATATCAGGCACATTTGATTTTTCATTATACATTTGAAATAAGCACGCAATATACAAAGTGAGCACTTGTATAAACGAGAAGCAATACATAATGTATCTTGTTTTGATAGATTTAAAGGTGAAGAATCCGTAATCTACACCAGTGATGATATATATTATTTTGTAAAATGCTATTATCAGCTTGCTCCATATGTCTGTTTTAGTTTTTCTTATATTTATTATGTCAGTCATATTTATATTATTTTATCAAGGCAGCAACAGTAACCCAGACTACCCGAAAACATCACAACTACTCAAATGACATAGTTACTTAAGTGCTTTGTTTTATTTATGTTTGAAATCGCATTAAGTGCTCTTATAAATGTAATAATATTATACACAACAATGATCATTATCATCGTTCATATCGATGTGGTTCATAAATAAAATAGTAATGTATTAAAGAATACTGATGTAAAAAACGCGTTGGTTAACTTCGGAAGAAAATCAATAGATAAATAGCTCGCCATGAGAACGATTAAGGGCACAACAAGAAGTACCTATTATAGACTATAATAATAATTATTACATGATTTCAAGAACTATCGCATGCTAAGCGAACTTCATATTTACACTTTTTTATATCACATAAGCACCGCAAGCGGTATCTGGACTCGCATTTTTATCGGTATTTGAACCGGCTCTAAAGTTAAGGCTAGACTGTTCGTGGCGATATCCATACAAATGTTGTTTCGTCATATAAATACTAAGTGTTCAAACTCGGTGAAACTTTGCATGTTTATACTTGAGCCTAATGTCTACGCTTTCGATTTGCCAGATTTTTGTAAAAATAAGTATTTTTGAAAATTGATACACCGTAGGTACATACTCCCTCCCACACAGTGAGCTCACAGGTTGTGTGAGGGAGACACTACCCTGGTTAGGGCGTCCTGAGTGCACCCCTCAGGATACAGTCCCGCCCCTCTAACGGTGAGGTCGAGGGCCTTCAGACCTTTACCCAACGTTACCCTGAACTTTACGCTGCTCATCAAGCATCCCTCATAGAAGCAGAGAGTGCCCGCCTCACGGACACCCTCATAGCCTCCCCCTGGCCTTCGTCCCCGTCTACAACGACCTTCCGGCGCCATGCTACTTAAAGAATAGCCCGGACTCGCCTGCCTCTGGTCCTGATAATACGCGCGCGGTGGAAGCCCAACCCCGCGCCCGCTCTCGCTCTCGCTCACTGATCAGTCGGTTTGCGAGTATCCAACCCGCATATGCCGTGGTCGAGTCCGTTTCGGACTCGGAAACGGATATGGAGGGTAGATCAACCCCGCGCCTCACGCTCCGACTCGGATTCCGACAACGACGGCTACACCGTCGTTGAGCGCAAACGCAAGCGCGCCCCTAAGGCCGCTAACTCCGGGCTTTCCGCCCCACCCGCCAAGTCAGCCGCTAAGGCACCCGCCGCCGGCAATAGGCCGACCCCCGCTCCGCGCCTCACGTACCCGCCATCCTCTACCGCTCCGGCTACAGCGCCCTCTCAGGACGCTAACGCACGCCGCGAAAAACCGTCTCCGCCTTTGTTCATTCAGGACAAAGGCAAATGGGACATGCTATCCCGCCTCATTACGGATCGCAAGATCCAGTATACAAATGCCCGCTCCACGCAGCAGGGCATAAAAGTCCTAGTCCCAACTGTTAGCGACCGCAGAGCGCTCACCAAACTTCTCCGCCACGAGAGCATAGGTTTTCACACCTATGCGCTCGAAGAGCAGAAAGTGCTTCGCGTCGTCATACTCGGCGTCCCGAAGGAGGTGCAAACCGATCTGGTATGCACCGACCTCAAAGCACAGGACTTCCCTGTATATGCCTTACACCGCATGTACAGCGGTAAAGACCGTACTCCGTACGACCTCGTACTAGTCGTACTAGACCGTTCCCCGGAGGGCAAGACAATTTTCAATTCGAAAACAGTCTGTGGCCTCTCCAGTCTAGATGTCCAAGCCCCATACCGCAACGGCTCACCTTCCCAGTGCCACAACTGTCAACTGTACGGACATGCTGCCCGCTTCTGCTACGCTCGTCCTAGGTGCGTCAAAATTAATTAACGTAAAATTGTGCGTAAAATCGTTAATTAATGCGACAGTCTTCCTGGGAATCAAAATGGATTCAACTTTACAGTGGGATCCACATATACATGATCTCTCCGGAAGACTAAGTTCTGCTGCATATGCAGTTCTTAGGATAAGACAGTTAACAGACGTATAGTACCACCAACTTTACTACCGGTTACTATCTTTTTTTAGCCTTTTATATATATTGCCATGTTTAGTTTACTTTATTTTTCTATTATTATAATGTGTAATGATGTGACCCACTTGTTGACTGTCGTATTATATAAGTCAAGACTACAAAAATTGAATCTGTTATTGGCTGTAAGATATATATACATAAGTTGTATCTATCTTTAACAAGAGTTGTAGATTCTGTATAAATAAATGAAAAAAAAAAAAAAAAAAATTAACTGTGCAGTTGTCGAGGGCGCTACTGGTCATGCAAATCTTTTTTTTTTTAATGCCTGATAGGTTAGCTTTTGACCACTATCTCACCTGATGGTAAGTGATGATGTGGTCGAAGATGTGCTACCTGCTTGAGGGTGGTAGCAAGCCAGGCGGGCGCCTGGCTAGCTACCACCCTCAAGCAGAAAATATGTCGCCAAGCACCTAACGGTGTGTTCCGGCAGCTGTCCTTGAGAGCCAGTACTTCTAGGTTAGCCTGAACAACATCTTCGACCACATCATCACTTACCATCAGGTGAGATAGTGGTCAAAAGCTAAACTATCAGGCATTAAAAAAAAAAAAAAGATTTCCATGACCAGTAGCGCCCTCGACAACTGCACCATTAATTTTTTTTTTTTTTTTTCATTTATTTATACAGCATCTACAGCTCTTGTTAAAGATAGATACAACTTATGTGTATATATCTTACAGCCAATAACAGATTCATTTTTTGTAGTCTTGACTTATATAATACGACAGTCAACAAGTGGGTCACATCATTACACATTATAATAATAGAAAAATAAAGTAAACTAAACATGGCAATATATATAAAAGGCTAAAAAAAGATAGTAACCGGTAGTAAAGTTGGTGGTACTATACGTCTGTTAACTGTCTTATCCTAAGAACTGCATATGCAGCAGAACTTAGTCTTCCGGAGAGATCATGTATATGTGGATCCCACTGTAAAGTTGAATCCATTTTGATTCCCAGGAAGACTGTCGCATTGTCAATAGGGAGTTTATCTGGGCCAAGCTTTATGTTTGGTTCAACATAAGGAACATTTGGTAAAGAAAACTTGACCATTTCGTCTTTTTAAAATTTAAGAGAAGATTATAAGCGGCGAACCATTTACAGATCTTAGATAATACATTATCTGGCTCTCAAGAACAGCTGCTGGAATGCACCATTAGGTGCTTGGCTACATATTTTGCACTGGAGGGTAGTAGCTAACCACTCGGTAGAATTAACCGGGATCGACGACTTAACGTGCCCTCCGAAGCACGGAAGCGCTCATTAGTAATGTCACTACCGGTCACCCATCCAAATCATGACCACGGCGGACGTTGCTTGACTTAGCTGATCGTAGTTTTAATACCTAAAATAAGTTAAAGTTGTAAGAAAGAATAAATAAGATGAAAACACCGTAACAATTATGATATCATATTAACAAATATCTTTTTATAAGATTAAAGCTAAACAAAGCTAAGAACATACTAAGAACTATAATTCAAACACTAAAATTATTAACATATACCTAGTTGCCCGACGTATGGAACAAAATCTTGAGAAAGTTTGTTTTTCTTTTTCCTTCTTTTCAGCTTTGCTTGATCTATGGATTTTCCATATCAAAACTTTTTCAATGTGTATCTTTAAAATCAATCTCGCGTTTTGGCGTTATTGGGGTGTCAATAAAATACATGGTAGAGATATTTATGTATATTTTAATTTGCTTGCAAAATTATGGCAGTTATAAACAAAACAAAACATTTGTGTTTGCAAACTTTCACTCTATATAGGGTTAAATGAGACCAAATTGCTTGACAAGAAGTGAAGACAACCAACTTTTACTGCATTGCATATTATAAATCTTTGGTTCTATATGATTATAATACAAATTCGTAAGCCCGTTATGTAGGTTAAATGTAACAAAAAAACAGACGAACTGAGTACCTCCTCCTTTTTTAAGTCGGTAGAAAAGGGAGTTGGACTCGCGCATCAAGGGTTCCGTACAAACCTGTTGGTATATAAGCAGAAGTTATGGTATTTTTATTGCTAAATGAAATCCATAACATTTTAAAATTACTAAAAATATTATTATAATACAATGTTACTAATAATTTATGATTTTCACAATATTTACTTTATCTGTGCTATAAGACGTTGCTTCGTACCAAATTTTAGAGTTCCCTGATGATTTTGATTCCCTTGCGAGTCACGAAAATTTTCGTCTTAAACGGCTGTATCTTTTGATTGGGTAGGCTTAAAAGATTGATGTTTTCACAACTCCAAGGGACAGTAGACGAGAGTATTTTATATGAATTTTAGCTTGATAACTCTACGCGTTCCTGAGAAAAAGGGGCATTGACAGACAGACAGACAACACAGTGATCATATAAGGGTAATAATATACTTTTTTCCTTTTGTAATAAGGAACCCTAAAAACGAGATCATTCAAATTTTGTACGATTAACAATAGTTAAATCAGCGTGTTCGTAATAACAAAGGCACTGTTTTAGTAAACACATGTTGTAGTTTAAACTTTCTAATGCACAGTTAGTTTCCTAGCTGCTTAGAAACACATAACACAGTAATAGTTGTTTCTACTTTATTTGAACTGTAAGCTTATGCTTATTAACAAAGCTAACGTTAGTACGACTCTACAATTACGACACGCTGTTTCATAATTTCATTTGCTTTGCAACAAATGCTAGTAACATTTGTTCTAACAAAGGAAACTTGTACCTGCACTTGTGTGTTATCGCGGCTTGCACGCAATTAAATACAAGACAAAGCTTGTCGTTGGTTGGCTGTTTTAATTTTATACTAAGTGTCTTGCTTTTCAGGAACTGTTATGAAAACTTCAGTTATGAATCAGTTTCATACTAATCAATCCAAAATGTCATTAAAATCAAAGGGTCTCGTACTTTTTCCACACGAATAACATAAAAATATAAGGCAATTTTTTTGAAGCAGTGATTGCTCAGTGGCCTTGGCTATGGACTGGCGCGCATCAGGGCCATGGTTCGAATGCTGCCGCGGGCTTGAGCTTCACTGCATGGTGGTAGGGCCTTTTGCGAATAGCCGCCTGGCTAGCGTTCCAGCAGCTGTCCTTGAGAGCCAGTAATTCTAGGTTAGCCTGAACAACATCTTCGACCACATCATCACTTATCATCAGGTGAGATAGTGGTCAAAGTCTAACCTTTCAGGGAAAAAAAAAGAAAACGAATGGATAAGTGTAGATATACGTGCGCACTCAACATGTTGCGAATTATTCAATCAACTAAATTCATCATGGTTTGAGACAATTTGGAGATTTTAGCTGGTGCTGAACATAATAAAATCTAAAGACAACCAGAAGGTCTGCTTTATACCATCATGTCATTGAAGGTACGGCGCTAGTTATCCGTAGTATAGATAATAATTTGAATTGGGGATCGCCGTATATGGAGTCATGTTATTTAAACTGTGTTAATTTTTAGTTTCACACATCGATAAGTGTCCTACGTTATGGAATATCTGAGGGTATCAATGTTAAACCCTATTCAATTACATTTAAAGATTAATCAATAAAGTCTTGAAAACATCCCAAAAAATCCTCGACCCCTATAACATTCTCTTTGGCTGCTCGTTAGCATAAAGCCTTTTTAGATTGACCACAAAGAACCCTCCAACAATAAAAGAGACAGTAACCAGTCTCTTCTTCATTAAAAAGTCGATTTATTAAATGGGAACATTAGTAAGTAACGATTCATTGAGTTACATCGTAGCATGAAATTACTGTTAGAAATAATTACTCTCCCTAAATTTCTTTGATTAATGTTTTTTGAATACATTTTTTTTTCTTTTAGTTTTATGTATTATTCGATACTGAGCTCTTTAACTTTAACTTTGGTTACCCATCAAGTCTCCCTCAATTTTCGAGTTTGCATAAATAACTTTTTTTTTACCGGCGGTATGACTCTATTAACAAAAAATACTACGAACTATATATAACACTACAACTACTACAATAAAAGCATTTAGATCCCTATAAGTCATTGCAGACTCATAGGCAGTCCAGGTCTAGGCAGCCCATTACCAGTTGGCAGCGTGCCAAAAATGCTGGCAGCATTGCCCCGTTGAATGGCAATGCTTATTTTTGGAGCCAAATAAATAAAAAAACACACATATGTTTATTTATTATTATTTTTAAAACGTTCATACAATATTTGTTTTTTCATTTTCAATGTTTAATTTTTCTATAAATTCGTACATATATATTCGGATCTGATAAGTAAATTATTCAATTTTCAAACTTTTCTTCATATTTTTTGTTATAAATGGTCTTGTCTTCTTTTTCGGAGACTTAGTACCTCTTGCAGTTCATACTAAGATTAATTAGTCAAATGAACCAACGCCATCCTAATATCGAGCACAATAGATGTAGGATGTATTGCTTCTCCCTTCGTCGCGACTAATGGAAATTGGTAATTCATTAGTAGACGCATATAATATGTTCTGTCTCACTCACATTGAAGCTCTATTGAGAGTATTCCTATCAGATAGTAATATTAACACAATACTGAACTAAACTGATATATCCGATCATTGTTACTACCAAATCTCATCTTACTTAATAATTAAACAAGTATAAACGGTTTCAATCGCGTGTATTTATCATTATTTTTGTCCCGACGTTTCAAATAATAGGTATAACATAGTCTTTTCTAAATAACCTGATTCATCAAAATCAGTATGGTTTTAGAGGAAATAAATCAACTGAAGATGCGGTCCTGACTTTGACTACATTAATCACATCTTATCTAGATAATGATTACAAATGTATCGGAGTGTTTCTGGATTTACAGAAAGCTTTTGATACAGTCTCAATACCCATATTATTGACAAGATTGGAAAATATCGGAATTAGAGGCTTAGCCCTGGAATGGTTTTCTGACTATCTAGTCGGAAGATCGCAGATAGTTCGAGTTGATGGGTATGACAGTGAGAGTGCAGTGTGTTCATTTGGTGTACCACAAGATAGTACGCTTGGCCCTGCACTATTTCTCATTTATATTAATGATTTATGTAGTACTACCTTGCCAGGCATGGACTTACTTATGTTTGCAGATGACACGGTGCTACTCCTACATGACAATTCTTGGGAGAGAGTAACAAACCTTGCAGAAAGATGTCTTGCACATGTAACAAAATGGCTAGAAAATAGCCTTCTGGTACTTAATACAGAGAAAACCAAATTTATGTGCTATAGTATTACTGCTGCTGGTGAACCTAAAGTTAAAGTAAAATTAAAAACCCACACAGTTCCTTGTAACCGTACTAGCGTTACCCCATCTAATTGTAGCTGCGCAACTTTGACTTGTGTTGATGCAACTAAATATCTAGGTGTCTGGATTGACAATAGATTAAACTGGATAACACACATAAATAAATTAGCATCTAGAGTAAGAAAATTCATATACATTTTTAAAAATTTAAGATCTGTCGCTCATCCCAAACTGGCTGTGGACACATATAAAGCTTTATGTGAGTGCCTAATAAGGTATTGCGTATGTGCATGGGGAAGCGCGGCTAAAACTCATCTTATTATTGTGGAACGAGCTCAACGTGCTGCTCTCAAAGTGCTAATGTATCTTCCTCGCAGGCACCCTACTACTGAAGTCTATAAGCAAGCGAATGTACTATCCGTGCGAAAACTATTTATTTATGAAAGTTTGCGACGCTACCATAAAAAAACCGTACCCTTACTACCAACAGTTTCAAAGAGGCTGGACAACTGTCCGATCCCCAGAGTATCTAGTAGGTTTGCACAAAAGCAGTATAAGGTAATGGTTCCACATCTTTATAATGTCCTAAATAAGAAGGTCAAATTGAAAAACAAGTCTAATAACGAGATTAAGGCGACTATAGTGACTTGGCTGAAGAATTTCAATTATGAAAGTATTGAGGATATGCTATCACACTTTTATTCCTAATGTTAAAATAAGCTTCTTTAAATATTTATTTATTCATTCAATATTCAAAAACTACTCACACCCCAAAACATACATTCACTACACTTCAATCTACACTCTACACTCACAACACACATACCGTTTTTAATTATTTAATTTTCCATGTAATATTTATTTATTTTGGTATTAACTATCTTACTTAATATGATATAATGTATATTGTTAAGAAGTTGAAAATGGGAGAAGCCACTGGTTCCTGAAACACAGTTATACACTAGTTCGGGAACCTATGGGTTCATTAATAAGTACTGTGATCAATTATGTCAATAAAAATATATTTGTTTTGTTTGTTTGTTTGTTTGAACATCAGAATGGAACATAGAAAGATTATTATTTTCTGCTGATAGGTAAGCCTTTGACCACAATCTCACCTAATGGTAAGTGATGAAGTGGTCGAAGGTGTTAACAGGCTTAAATAAAAATTACTGGCTCTCATGGACAGCTGCCGGAACACACCGTAGGTGCCTGGTGACAGATTATTCTTCCTGAGGGTGGTCGCTAGCCAGGCGGGCATTCCTGAAAATGCCCTACCAATTTGCGGTGAAGCTCAAGCCCGCGGCGGGATTCGAAACATGGACCTGCTGCGGGGCAGTCCATAGCCAATGCCACCTATAAAAATGACTATAAGCCATCATTGCTAATAGTCATTCTTAACTAATTCCTTGATGACAGATTTTCTAATTGAGGGTGGTCGGTAGCCAAGCGGGCATTCGCAAAATGACCTACAACCATGCGGTGAAGCTTAAGCCCGCGGCGGGATTCAAACTATGGACCTGCTGTGCGGCAGTCCATAGCCAATGCCACTGCGCCATCACTGCTTTAAGTTAATCTCAATCCTACATCAGAGTTCGAATCGTGGATACCAGGGTAGCAATCCATAGTTATTGCAACTAGGACATCATTGCTTTTAATAACCTTTTATTCTGTATAACCTAAATCAGTTCATATTTGCTTGCAAAAGGAGGTATTATAACAAATACTGTATGCTAAATTTCATTCAAATTTCTGTATATAACAAAGTGTAATCAGAATAATCAGAATAATCAATTTATTGGTAAGAGTATTACATGTCACAAAATTATTATTATAACTTAGTTGATCAATACAGTTAATAATTTCAATTATATTAAAGTAAATAAAATTACATATTATTATATGTCATAAAATTATAATTATAGCTAACAATAACAATACAGTTATAATGTCAATTATCATATTAATAAAAATATTTATGGAAAACAAATTAATTAAAAAATTAATTATTCAAATATTATACTATGTTTTTCACATATTCGTCTACACTATAAAACGCCTTCTCGAGGAGCCACGATTTAAGAATGCGCTTAAATGTAGGGAGGCTAGGAGCTGAGACTACATGATTCGGTAGGTGGTTATACAACGCGGGTCCCAGCACGTGCGTGAGTCTGTCTGATTTAGCCAGCCTGTGTGACACCGCAGATAACTTGCCAGCTCCGCGGGTGCTGTAAGATCGCGCGTGGTGATCACTGCGCTTCTTGAATTGCTCCAGGTTTTGCCTAACATACATCACTACCTGGAGTATAACAATGCAAGGCAGCGTAAGGATTTGGAGCGATACAAAGAACTGCCGCGCCGGCGTGTCCCACGCTGTTCTCGCGATCGCCCTCACAGCACGTTTCTGCATGCGGAAGACGCGCTCCCGATCAGCAGCGCGCCCCCACAGCTCCGCGCCGTACTGGAGGAGCGAGTGAACGGTCGCGAAATAACAAGAGCGGACCACGTCGGCGGACACCACGCGCGATAGCCTACGCAGAGCGAAGCATGCGCTACCCAGCCTGACACACAAGCTGTCGATATGCCTCTCCCAGGTTAGGCCACGGTCTATTTGGAATCCTAAGAACACGGTCGTTGGAACCTGTTCAATGGTGTTTGTTTCAATAGTAACGGACAAGCTCCTAACCTGCCGCCCAGATATGCAAAAATGCATAAAGTGCGTTTTCTTGTGGTTCAGAGCGAGTCCGTTCCACTGAAACCATTGTGCCACCTGGCGTGCGACCGTGTTCAACCGCTGTTCGAGTTGGTTTAGTGACGGGGCGCTGACGACCACAGCCACATCGTCCGCGTACATGTAGGCCTCCCCCTCAGTTACATGTTCCGGCAGGTCGTTCAGTAACAGCGAAAACAAGATGTTGGATACCGACGATCCCTGCGCTACGCCCATAACCGTCCCGAGAGGGTCGGACTTCGTCTCACCACCGTCGGTAACCACCATCTGCATCCTATCCCGCAACAGATCTGTCAGGAGCGAATGTGCTTGTCCGCGTATGCCGTAGTGCCTGAGTTTGGAGGCGAGGACGCTATGGTCTGCGACATCGAAAGCTTTCGATAGGTCGCAGCACAGGACTGCGACTTGCCGTCTCGCCTCACAAGCCTCAAGCACTCGCCGTAATACCTCGCGTGTGAGCGAGGTGGTCGAGCAGCCAGCGCGGTACGCATACTGCCGCTCCGACAGCGCTCCGGTGGCACCTAAGTACTCGGTGAGACGTGTACTCAGTCCGTTCTCAAGAATCTTCGCAACAGCAGGGATTATTGACACCGGGCGGTATCCATCAATGTCATCGCGTTTGCCCTTCCCCTTAAATAAAGGTGAGATTTTGCTCACCTTTAAGGTTTTTGGGTACTTTCCGGCTTCAATGCAGCGGTTGAAAAGGCCTGCCAGACACCAAGCTAGAGGTTCCGCAGCCGATGCAATGAGTTCCATCGAGATATTGTAAATGTCTCTTGTGGGTTTCCTAGGAATTTTTGACATTATAATGTGGAAGACCTCTTTCGCAGTAAACTTGACCAACCGCAGGGAGCGGTCGCAGGCGGGCCGCGCTGCCGCGAGCGCCGTCTCCACGCGTGTGAGTTGAGCGCTGGGCGCGCCGCACGCCGCCGCCGCGCCCACGAACCTTGCGTTCATGGCGTCGGCTGCAGCCTTCCGAGACTTGAACTTCACCCCCGCGGAGTCCTTAGCAACCTCTGTGAAGCTCGCCGACGTACGAGAGACTGTGCCTCTCTCTGTGTTCACAACCCGCCACATAGCCTTGCTAGAGTGAGCACTGTGGAGGATCATGTTCTCGTAGTGGCGAAACTTTTGCTTTTGTACTGAGTCTTCGTACTGCGAAGTAATTTTTGCAATAAAAATATCTAAACTTGAGGCTGGGTACATTTCTTGTAACTTAATTGAGTCAAAGAGGAGGTTTTTTAAATCAATAAGTTCGCGTGTTACCCAGGATTGCGTTCTCATATTTTTAAGTTTATATGGAAAGCAAACATTATATTTATTTTTAAGAATGTTAATCACAGAATTTGCTAAACTCTCCGCAGATGGTGTACTCTGCAACAACGCGACCCAATCTATACAAAACATAGCCTCTCGGAAGGCCATCCTGTTAGCATGCGTGTAGTCGCGGACGCGGCGAGTGCGCGGCGGCGGCGGCACGCGCGCGCACGTGACCGCGGCGCGCACGGCGTAGTGGTCGCTGAGCTGGGTGTCGCACGGGCTCGTCACCACGGAGCCCCGCGGCAGATTGCTATATACGTGGTCAAGGCACGTTGATGACGCACCCGCCACACGAGTAGGGAAGTCGACTTCGTTGTGCATATTATGCTCAGCGAGAAGGTCTACCAGTTGCTTTTTAACAGAACATAAACCACCTAGCCAGTCAATGTTAAAATCACCTATAAATAGAAAGCTCTTACCACTCTCGTCGGCTCGATCGAGTAGGCGTTCCAAATGCGATAAAAAGTCAGTTGAACTAATTAAGTTAGTTCTATAAATACACAAAATTAATACATTAAAATCAATAAGTTCGACAGCTGATACTTCGCAGTATCTCTCTGTTGACATGTCAGTGAACTCCAAACATTCTATGGCCTTTACACTATTTTTAACATAAATACATGAGCCACCGTGTGCTAAAGTATTTCTACAGTAGCTTGATACTAATGTGTATCCGTCCAAATTAATACATTTTAAATTAGGTGCACTTAACCAGTGTTCCGTTAAGCCTAGTACGTCACAATCTAGCTCGTCGCGTAATAGAACCTCTAGCCGTTGGGTTTTTTTATCAAGAGAGGCAATATTTTGATGACAAATCACTAACTGCTTCATAGCTAAGTTAACTGTACAGTTGGGCTCAACCGATGAGTCAGGCGCTGCTGGCACTGGAGGGGCCGGCGCGCTGTGTCCCCCGCTGCTGACGGGGGCGAGTGGGAAACCAATCTGTGAAGCAAACCTTGGCTGGCCACACAGTCGGCCTCGTCACTGCATCGTAGACTCCTTCTGGCATCCCGATCACGAAGGCAGCATGAGTTTCCGATCGTATGCTGCGCTTTTCTACACTGTATTTCGCTGATTCTACGATGGTGTTTAGGAAACTAAGTACTTGCGTAGTGGTGGTGTCAGGCCTGAATGACCAGGCTTGAATAAATTTCATGCGCTCCGCGGCTTGGAGTTCATCCGATACGTTTCCCGTTCCAACCGTAATGGGACGTGTTATTTTCTTTCTATGGGTACGGCTGACTACTTGCCATTGCGCACCAGCATTTTTATCATCAGTCAAATTCTTTTCTACTGGTGTTGTAGGCGACTGTGAGGAGATCACAGCCTTTTTCTTTGCTTGAGTTGTCGATACCGCAACCAAGTCATCCATTCGAGCGTCACTTATCGGCGTGATCGCCGCGCGCACGCATCCATTGCTGCGTTTCTTCGCAGGCTTCGCGAGCTCAGCCAAATCGAGCGATGCCTGCACACGCGCAGCGCGGACGGGCCGCTGCATCCCGGCGGTTGTCGCCGCGCTCGTAGTATAGTATAGTGTACTGTAGACAGCTTATAGATGTATACCTTTTTAAAGTTTAGGTCTTGTAATTAATATTCGGGTCGAAGGTGACTCTTTAATAGTTTACACAATCGGCTACTTAGGAACAGTTACGTAGGTACAGTTATGTATAGGTATTGATATTCCACAGTATTTGTTGTCAGCTGGGAGTAATTTTAACAAATTAGTATTGAAGTATTAATATAAACAAGACTGAGTATAAAGTTACAAATAAAACGCTATACAAATATTTTATAAGGTAAACTTAATCTAAGACATATTACATGGGCTTGGAACACTCTTTGAAGTATTGAGTTACTAGTATTAGAGTCTCGCTCTTCCGTAGTATACATGCTTTTATGAAATATCAAATATATAATTCTAAATGTATTATTTCAAGCACTGATGACCGAATAATAGGTAATAGCTATGGACTGCCGTACCACAGGACCCTGGTTCGATCCACACCGCCGGCTTGAACTTCACCGCATGGTGGAAGGGCATTTTATGATTGCCCGCCTGACTAGCTACTACTTACAAGTAGAACATCTGTCGCCAAGCACCTTACGGTGTGTTCCGGCAGCAATAATCGAGAGCCAGTGAAATTACAGGCAAATGAAACTTAAAAACTATGTCTCTAGTTGACGGGCGCAGTGCGACTTGTTATGAAATGCATATGTTAGTCCATTTAACATCAGCTGGGCCTCAAGCTTGTTTCGTCACAATAACATAAAAAATAATTGCTAGTAACATCATTTAATTGTAGAGTATGTCAGTGATGTGGCAAGCCATAAAACAAATGCCTAAACATTTTATTACTATGCGCTTACAATTTCCTGTGTGCACCAACTCATATTAAGATGGATAAGGCAGAAAGATGGTACTTTTTTGTAAAAGATATCATAATGAACCATGCTCGTATGATATAAACTTTATGTTCATAACATACTGCTTTTATATATTATATAATAAATTTTAACATGACGTGTGTGGATTTTTATTTTCTTGAGTATTATTGATTCTTATAGACTACGATATCGCACGCACTTTGTGTTGTTATATTTTACCATCAGTTCCCACTAAAATTGTATGTGGTTCCGACAAATTATTTGCGAGCAACTGCAACTTTCACTTGAATTAGTGTCAGCTCATTCCCTTAAAAGGCACTCTTATTGCTGAGTAGTTCAGCAAACTTTGCATGATGCATTACGCATTTTGGCTTCGAGGTTTACGTTTTTTATATATATTGTGAAAATTTTAGTCACGTTACTAGTAGATACTTGTTTATTTTATAAATAAGCTATCTTTTGAAGTTGGGTTTACTTACTCGTTGGTTTGTGATGACGTATTCAAAATGGTATAACCTTTTACTTTGAATGGAAATTGCCTCTAAAGAACAGATGCGTGAACATATTCTAAAGTGTTCTTAGGTATTCATCAGCCAAGTGACAATCCCAAAATGATGATCGCTTCTATGCACGCCCAATTTCAATGGACATTCACCATCAAATCCAAGCGATATATTCTAAGTCTCTCGGAGGAAAAATAAACAGGGCCATAAACACAAACTACAGTAGTAAAACTTGTCCTAGCCAACAATCATGGTTTGTTCAATTAAACAGCTATTAATACCTATTACTTAGATTTTTCTCGTTAGTTCAACCAAAATATTTGCACAAAAACAAATTGCAAACATTCTTTTGCCAAAAAAATACCTCAAGTTCCATTTACCGAATATGGAACAGTTTTGCGAGCATTAAAAACTGCAACATCCACTTGCATTAGTGTCAGCACGTTTCTACGGCTCTAGCATTAAAACTCTTTATAAAAGTAGTGTGATGTGTGCTAAGGGTTTTCCCATTTATACTGAACCAGCTTGTTCTTGATGTCTCAGTAAGAGTGCATTATTAAATTGTGGCAACTTACAATATTGTTATGTTTACAATATTGTTATGTTTACAATAAAGCCTACTATGCGGATTAAAGTAGTAGTAGTAAAGTAGTGATCATTTAGTACATTTGGTGTTCGATTACAATATGTGATTGTTACAGCTAATTTTGTCAACTAGAGCCTTAATAAAAATCCTGATTTCAGTTTACAAACGTGTTTTATTTATTTTAGTGACAGAAAGCATTACTTTTTATATATTTCCTAGTATAATCTCGGAATTGCATACAATTCCTAGAAAATACATACATTTCACAAGAAATGTGTGTTTTAGGGAATCTTTGAAATATTATTTTACACGTTTCTTAAGTAGGCTCGGAAGGGTATATATTTCCTAGGAATTATAAATATATATCAAATATATTAAAAGAGATGTAAATATATATAAAAAAACTCAGCAAATCTAATACCAAGGTTAGCAATGGAAATAAAAAAAAAAACAGCACATCAATTATTGGAATAACTAAATAGCTTCAATATCTATCAGCGTAATTATTTACGATCCATTATGAAAGTCGGGTTTTCTCATTTTCTACTAAAGTAAATAAACGTACGATATAGCATTAATTACTTGAATTCCTAATGTAAATAGTCGTAAAGTGATGGCAGCAATGGATTACCATGCTGATAATGATCATGTAACTTGGAATTGGAACATTAAGATTGTATCTAGTACCTGTATTAATAACACGTATATACTTTACACGTAACACATGGCATTAAGGTAGCTGAGCTGCGACATTTGAATAGTTGCGTTTTAACCTGACGGTTGTCTAAATCTTTACTGACTCCGAAATGATGACCATCAAAAATACGTTTAAAACCAAAATGAATTTAATATTACCATGGCAAAAACTGATTATTATATTTTACAAAATCATGCATGTTATCACTGGTGTAGATTACGGTTTCTTCAAGTTTAAATCTTTAAGAATTAGATATACTGTTTTTTGCGTCTCAGTTATACAAATGATCATTATTTATCTCGCGTGCATGTATGATAATTATAATAATCACGGAAATATAGATTTTTTTTATGGTATTTGTAATTACATTAACAATATCCAGCATTTATTGTACATGATTATTTTTATGCGTTTAAACAGAAATGTCACGTTGTCAGCGTGTCAAGAAGAGTTTCAAGAGATTGACGCGAAAATAAAAATTAAAGAATTTCAAATGGAAATTAAAAACTTCATAATTTCGATTTTCTCCATTGTGCTTGTAGTAATAATAATGTATATAGCGTGCTCAAATGACATTGATTGTTCTCAAAAACACGCATTTAGTTTATTATATTTCTGCTTCGATATAAACAGAAATATTATTATGATAAATCAAGCATATCTGTACTATATAATAAAATATCGATTGATAATATTCGTTAAAATTGTCAAAGATACTGCGCATACCGATGATATCGTCTCAAATCATCATCTTTACAAATCCATTTGTGATATAGCTGAAAACATTAAAACAGCGTATGACCCCGTGGTGAGTACATTATTCATATACTGGTTTAGATTATACACAAATGCTCTAAATTTTAAATTCTCCGAACTGTGGTAGTTCTTATCCTGTTCACACTTAAATCCATCCTGTAACATATAAAATTGCTATTCCAAAAATAGGAATATTCTTTTCAATTGTAGGCATTTTCGGGTCAGTTTAGAGAGCACCAAGTTACATGAGGACTACATAGCGTAGAACATACCACGATTGAACACAAAAGTCAACTGACAAAAAGATTGTCAATCTCAAGCGTTAAAAGAGATTGGATTTTGATGTAATTAGCATAATAGCTATAATTGTTTTATTCACAAGCGTTAAAAGAATTTATATTTTAGTTGTAACTGAACGCAACTGTATAAGAATAATAATATAATAATATACAATACTTTCATTCAAAAGCGTTGTAGCAATGTGGACTTTAAAGTGAACAGAATAAGGACTAATACCTTAATTATAAATAAATTATGTTTTATGTTAAGAAAATTTTTGTATACTGAACACCACTATTTCATATAGGCTGAGGTTCCTGTTTACCTAGTGGGCCTTAATATTGACTAGTTGCAATCCAATAAAAAACCGGGCAAGTGCGAGTGGGACTCGCGCACGATGGGTTCCGTTCTATTATCTGTAACCTAAACTTGAAAGTTACAGACACTTTTCGCAGTGACCGATTGAGCTGGGTTAATATTGTTATGTTTGCATTCATAAAATTATAAGGTTTCGTCATCATTCACAAGTTTAAAACTAATTGCAAAATTTGTCTTGTTTTTATTTAGTACAACGCCAGTTGAACTGTATCCATCTCCATACGATGGTTGTAGAACGAGAGCAAACATTGGAGTTATGAGTTATAATGTCATGTTAGCTCAGTCGGTTTGAACATACCGGTGTGTAAAGGGGTGGAAGATAGCGGGTTAGAATCTCGCACATGACTATATTTTTTCACTCGTAAATTTGTAATTTTGAAATAACATTTACATGCTTGAATGACTGTTTTTTGTGCCTTTGTGTTCTTTTGACACATGGGGATCATGATGATTACCGTCACCGCCATTTTGTAGCGCGCGTTGGTGTGAACGTTATTTTATAGTTAAACTATATATTTTTGTAAATTTCTTTGGAATTCGCTGGCAATTTGGCCAATTGTTCTTAAACATTATTCTTATGAGTAATGAATTATTGATATTTATAAAAAATATTTTTTCTTACACAATTGTTACTCTTTCAGATGCAAACCAGGCCTGGAAAATAAAAAAGTTTATTGAATACGTAGAAGCTCGTTCTTTGAAATTTAACGTTTTAAAAGTGATTCCTCTAAACGAAAAACTCCCCGGAATAATCATTAATTTGTGTGTTACCTACCTAATTGTTGTTGTGCAGTTCACAAAGTTGTATTAAAATATTGTTTTAGTGTGTAGTTATGTCGTTAAATATAAGTAATAGCGAATGTAAGGCTTGCGAAAGTTACATTGCAGCAAACTTAGTGTATTTTTATTGCATATAAATAAACACCTTAACCAAACAACTACTTCTTATTGCCTCTCATAAAGTTAATTGTAAATCTAATGTCTTTCATAAAATTTATTGAAAAAGTTGCATTTAAGTATTATATGATATAAACGATAAACTACTTAAGATAACTAAAGTATAAGTATTAGTGATTTATTAAAAAAAAGGAGTATTTTTTGTGCTGATTAGATATTTATTATAAAAGTTACTGCATTTTTATTTATTTAATATGGAACCGCAACATTTGCCTATCTAAAAATGCAATATCTAAATTGGTGCTTATTTTAATGACCCGAATGCGTTATAACACAACATCATAAATAACTTTAACATTATACTACTAAAAAAGAAACCTGATCCCCTCCTGATCCTGATATCCCTTCATAATATTCAATAATAATAAATATTTTTGAAGCAGTGATGGCTCAGTGACATTGTCTATGGACTGCCGTGGCGCAGGTCCATGTTTAGAATCCCGCCGCGGGCTTGAGCTTCACCGCATGGTGGAAGGGCATTTTACGAATGCCCGCCTGGCTAGCGACCACCCTCGAGTAGAAAATCTGTCGCAAAGGACCTAACGGTGAGTTCCGGCAGCAGTCCTTGAGAGCCAGTGAAATTACAGGCACATGGGACTTAACAACTACGTCTCAAGGTGGCAAGCGCAGTGCAATTCGTGACTTGTGACGAAATGCATCTGTCATAGGCAGAGGTTAGTCCGTTTAACATCAGGTGGGCCTCGTGCTTGATCCATCACAAAAGCATAAAAAAAAAATAGAGAGCTAGAATAAATAGGAAGAATGGTTAATGAAAATACAAAGATCGAATAAATTAGAGAGCGACACCCCACTAACATTGTCATCAGCACCATTGTCACTTAAATCACTATCCAGAAAAGGCAAGATCCTCCGTTTTCTTAAAAATAAGTTCCTGTTAAACTCATTCCTCGTGGGGTACCGGGATAGAATGCTGCCCCTCCATTTCTTCCCCTGGGTGTCATAAGAGGCAACTAAGTGAAAAATATCGGTAGGTGGGCAGCAGCGCTTTCTCATGGACTGTTTTCTTGTACTGCGATTTCCAAGCTGCCTCCCAAGCGTGGGTATTATGGCAAAACCGAGGCATATTCAGGCTGTATTCAGGAGTGGATAATCCGGTTGATGCAGTGCACTGCAAACTGTTTCATCCGTATGATCTAAACGTTTCACAACCTGGCTCCGCAATGGACTAAACATACGCATCCTCCATGATATAACTGGAACCCAATCTAATATATATATATATATATATATCATCATCATTGTTATCTAATTTTCAAAGATTGGTATTACTTGCCTTAGCCCTGATGGTGATCTGGGCTTCAGTAGCATTAAGTATGCTGATGCTTTCATCAGATATAGCTTCTGTTAAAGCTTCTATTTTATTCAATACCAAAGGCTTAAAGCCCAGGTCTTCAAGCTTTATAAGGGACCGCCAGAACAGCGCTCGGCACGGTATATAAAAATCATAAAAATTACTTAGGATACGATGCACGTTAGATATTTTACACTAATTAATGCCAAAATGTCAAGAATGACATACAACTAAAAACAACTATATGTACATTAACACATAAGATGTTTTAAGTACCAACTTTTGAATAGCGAGCACATTGGAGATATTAAATTTCGTAAACAATTAACGATTAAAACGTCGTATACATTTAACAGTTTTTGCATTTGTTAACTCCGCCATTGCCGGTCCCAAGCCCGGATGCAAAAGGAGGAGGGTTTGTATGGAGCAGAACAATCCCAGCTGTAAAACGTTCAACGCCGAGCATCGGGCGGCGGTTAATTATCCCGACCAACCTGTACCTTCTTACGGGCCGGTATTCAGTGACCGTGAGGACCGAAATAGCCTCAAAAAGACTGCCGTGGAAGGACTCGGGCACCCACCACGAGATATTGCCCAAGAAAATTACCCTCATGCTAAGTACGACTGTCAGAAATAGTATGTTGGACGATCCGGCTAACACCCGGCGCCGTTCAGTTACCGGGCTGGACGGTGTGAAATTGGCTACCGTAGCCGCGACTAGGGCGGGACACCGGGCCTTAGTTGATGGACATGCTACTGGTGTATTCAACAAGAATGTTTCAATCAGGAAACAACGTCGCATTGCCACTTGGAATGTTCGTGGATTGTTGGGTCCTGGAAAACTGGACATTGTAGAAAAAGAAGCGGAATCTCACAATCTAACTCTGCTCGGACTCACTGAAACGCACATGAGAGGTCAAGGACATCAAAGTACCTCTAACGGAAGCACTTTATACTTCTCGGGTCCCCAGAATTCAAGCTCTAATGGGGTTGGCTTTTTGATACCGCGTCATCTTAACAACTACGTGCTGGGATACAACCCAGTGTCCGACAGAATTATGTCCATAAGACTCAACACGCGCCCCTGCACCATGAACGTTGTCGTGGTTTACGCTCCGACATCATCCGCAGATGACGATAAAATCGACGACTTCTATATTAAACTGGAAATGACGTTGTCCAAAATCCCGAGCCGCGAAATAACATTGGTGATCGGCGATTTTAATGCAAAAGTGGGTAAGACAGTGGATGACGGTCATATCAGGAACACTGTTGGAAAACACGGGCTCGGCACCAGGAATGAAAGAGGAACAAGATTGCTGGAATTCTGTATCGATCGAATACTTACTATAATGAACACCTATTTCCAGCAACATCCAAGGCGGTTATACACGTGGATATCTCCGGGCGATCGTTGCCGCAATCAAATAGATTATATACTAGTTAACAGTCGCTGGAAGACCTCGATCACTAATGTGAAGACATTTCCTGGTGCTGATTGTGGTTCCGACCACTGTCTTCTCGTAGCAAACTTTAATTTGCGTCTTAAAGCAGTCAAAAACAGACCCCCAGTAAGAATACGCACATTAACGAAGCTAGAGCAAGCAGGACTTCATACCGAACTCGACAAACTCATATTGAAGCAGCCACCACCTTGCGACGCAGATGTAAACGAACGCTGGGAACATCTTAAAGGTCAGATATGGAATTCCATGGAAAAGATCACTCGCAAAACTACATGTCCACCTGCGCCCAAGCAAATGTGGCTCACTACGAACACTTGGCATATTATCCAAGAGAGAAAAACCTTAAAAAGTCAAGGAATTACTACCCAAGAAGATCGTGACAAATATTCAGAGTTGAGCAGGCGGATACAGTCATGCTGTCGTCATGATAAAAATGAGTTTGTTGAGCGCATCTGTCTTGAAATCGAAGCGCACGCGTTGAAGGTACAGAGCTCTGATCTTTTCAAAAAAGTAAAGCTTCTTTCAAAAAAGTTTCAGCCTAAAACGTGGATGATTGAGGATGAAGATGGCACACCACTTCAAGACTTGGCGGCAATAACGGAGAGGTGGCGAAAGTACTGTGAACATCTGTACAAAAGTGAAGAAGAGTCAGTTCAATTACACCCGGATGCGCCCTCTTTCTGGAACAATGCCACTCTTGAACCAGCGATTCTTCCTTCTGAGATTGCGGCTGCCATCGCGTCACTCAAGACTAGGAAAGCACCTGGTCCAGATCAACTAACTGCTGAAATCTTACAAGCAATGGCGCAGCAGGAAAAGATGCTTTACATAATATCTGTGATAACGTCTGGCGCACCGGTAAATGGCCTCATGATTGGACCAAATCGATAATTCTTCCTCTTCACAAAAAGGGCTCAACATTGAAGTGTGATAATTACAGGACCCTAGCCCTAATCTCTCACGCCAGCAAGGTACTCCTTCATATTATTAACACTAGGATTCGCTACTTCCTAGACTGGCAGATTCCTCAGGAACAAGCAGGTTTCGTGAGGGGAAAGGGCACCCGAGAGCAAATTTTCAATGTTCGCCAGCTGATTGAGAAGGCTTACGAATTTAACACACCTCTTGTATTATGCTTCATTGATTATAGCAAAGCATTTGACAGTGTCGTCTGGTCGTCTCTGTGGAAAGTTTTACAAGAACTTGGAGTTCCTCAACATCTCGTGGCTCTGATACAGTCCTTATATTGTAACAATCACGGTGTGGTAAAGATCGAGAAAGCAATTTCTGGACCATTTCGTTTTGGGAAAGGAGTTAGGCAGGGCTGCATACTGTCCCCCATCCTCTTCAATGTATATGGAGAATACATCATTAGACGGACTTGTGAGGACTGGGAGGGAGGAGTCACTGTAGGAGGCACTAAGATCACCAATCTCCGTTATGCAGACGACACGACTCTCCTTGCCACCACTGAATCGGAGATGGCAGCGCTCCTACACAGAATGGAAAGAATCAGTTTGGAGCTAGGTCTTAAGATCAACCACGCCAAAACCAAGCTGATGGTGGTAGACCGGGCCAACAAGCTGCATCTCACTGGTATGTTAAGACTGGAACTGGTGAATGACTTCATATACCTAGGCGCTAACATAAGCAACACGGGGTCTTGCGAGAAAGAGGTCATCGGCATGGCCAAAAGTGCCATGGCTCAGTTACATAAAATATGGAGAGACCGCAACATTTCACGGAAAACCAAGGTGAAGCTTGTCAACTCGCTGGTCTTCTCCATATTCAGCTATGGTGTAGAGACATGGACCTTGAAGAAGGCGGATAGAGACCGAATCGATCCCTTTGAGATGTGGTGTTGGAGGAAGATGTTGCGAGTTCCTTGGACAGCATTCCGAACGAACATATCTATCCTTCGTGAGCTTAATATAAAGACCCGACTCTCCAATATCTGCCTACGCAGGCAGCTCGAATTCTTTGGCCATATCGCTAGAAAAGAGGGGCATAACCTGGAGCAACTCATGGTGACTGGCAAGGTGGATGGCAAGCGCCCAAGGGGTCGTAGTCCGCTGAGATGGTCTGACCAAATCCGCACAGCTTTAGACTCCAATTTACACGACGCACTCCATGACGCCAAAGATAGGCATAAGTGGCGGGACACCGTCAAGACAAAAGTGCTCCAAAAGCGGGGTAATCACGACCCTCAGTAATGAGGAAAACGACGCGAGGAGGAGGAGGCATTCGTTAAAGCTTCAAAATATAGAACGGACTGGGGTAAAACATACATTTTGACAAAAGTGACACATATGAGATTTTAAAGTCGCAACGACGAAATGTTGCTTATTGCACGTCCAAAGCTGTGACTCGAAGAAATCAGGTCAACTAAACAAACTAGGAATTTATACTTCAGTATTAAATAACTATATGAAACAATCATATAATAACAACTCTAATATTACTAAGATTTTTATTTTTAGAAACAAACTGGCAAGAAAATTTTGTATTAATTATGATATCTAATTATATGAATTTATCACAATTATTCTTCAGTATGATTGTATCAATATTTATAATAAACATTTTATAACTAATATTTAATGATATCAAAATATAATTTCTCCATTACGACATAACAATCATGTAGAGAAATATATACTTAAGAGTAATAAAGCAACAATGTTTATAATTTTAATGACTAACGTTAACCATTCTTGCTTAGGAGTACCAGCATACAATATACAATACAAATTACATACATAAATGTCAACAAAGTAATAATGAATGATCAACTAGCTAAGAAAGGTAGGTCAGCCTTTGGTCAGATCACTATTGACCACAATCTCACCTGATAATAAGGGATGATGGAGTTGATGGTGTTATAGGTGATAATATGCTGAGCTTATAATTAATCGTTGGTAACATATTTTCTACCTGGGTTTCATAGCTGTGGTATCGTGCGTATCAAGATACTCAAATCAATAAAATCATATTAAAAGTCGCAAGGAACGTATTATTTTCTTTTTCATTTCAAATGTAGAGTGTCAACTAATGGCTTGCCATCTTTTCCTTTTACAAGACGCATTCCACCCGACATTTTGTGTACATTTAACTAAGTAATTTGTCGTCGTTGCAGCAAAAGTTTACAAGTAGGCACAGCCTGGACACTCGACTATACAAAAGCCGCGTTCTAACTACCTATTACACAGACACTACACAAATGTTGCTTTTGTACACGCGTAAATGTGTGCGTGAAGTCTAAGGCTGTCAACCTACCTTACCATCTTTTGATACTGTTATTATGACTTATTAGATTTCGTAGGTTATGCGTACCTTACCTACCTTAAGAAAATTTACAAGCAAAATGATCCAACTCCATGTACGACGTAGGCATATGCAACACACAACCGAGTAGGTAATGTTCGGACCGATCAACTTATCGGGCAATTGGAACGCACCCCTTTGGTAGTCGTCTATTTTGATCTGAACGTGATTTTTGTACGTGAAAATTAACTTGAAACTTTTTGCTAATCACTCTTTTGAACATTTTCAATTGTACTTGTCGCTGTTTTTTGTTTGTAAAGCTTGGTTAATTATCCTTTTGAAATTGATTTTTGGATTTTTCTTGTGCTAATAATTTGTTAATCCTGGTGCCTTGATGATACTGTGTTGTAACGTTGGACAATCTCAGAAGATCGAGCCCTCCGCCTTAGTCGTAAGTCCCGCTTAATTATTACTGATCAGTAGATTAAGTAGGTCACGATAGGCTAGAGGGATCAACGACGGAGCGGAGAAAACCCTGTATCATTCTGTAGGTAACCTTATCTTGTATTTGTACAATACTTACTTCGTGTTTTATTTCAGCCCGGTGAATCGCCGGTTGTTAAGCATTCCAAACAGATTGTCTAGGCAGAAAAACTCTGCCTACAATCCCTGCCTAGGCAATCTGGAAGTTTAACATCGCCAGAGCGCGGTTTGCATCCGCAGAGATTTTGTTCATGACATGTTTGCTTGAAGGTTATGAAAATTGGATTGAAATTTTTGATTTGAATTGTTTAGAGCCTTTGAATACACCTGAAATGCAGTGTATCCTCAATTTTACTTAATTTGAACAGTTTTGTTAAATATGTTAAATATTTGGGTATTTTGAGCCAACTTGTAATCTGTTGAAAAGCACTTCGCCTTTGGAAAAGGTTCCACTTGTTTGTACTTGTAAATTATGATGAGTACTTGGATATGCATACCATAGCTTGTATAATATAATATATTTATTGTTTGAATGAAACAAACCAGTCTCAGTCCTATTTTTTTATAAAATAATTGATAATTTCTACTCATCGTTGTACTGAATTGTGTTCTATTGAGAAATTTTGAATTGTTAAATTGTTACAATTCTCATTAAGTCTGTGCCTTATAAACAATATCTAGTCCACATGAGCTAGCTCAAATAGTTTCTTGCTGAACTTGTGTATAAATCTTGAAGAATTCACAAAAACTTGAGAATTTGTATTTGAAATCTGCGGAAACTATATAAACTATCAGACTTTGTGATATTGAATGTAAAGTATAAAAAATCATATTAATTTTCCTTCACAATTGCTTGGACAGTTCCCTAGGAGGTATATTTAGTGCATTTAAGTTATTTTTGGTAAAAATATTGTACCATTTTGGGGTTCCTTACCATTTTTGTTACGACCCAGTGTAAAAAAATTATTTTTGATGATACTTGCACTAATATGCTAAATTGTTTATTTGATTGTAAATACACATTCCAGGGCTGCCAACGCATAAAGTAAATTTATTGTAGGGTTGTCAGTTTGAAAAAAAAAAAAAATTATTGAATATTTTTTGTTACAATTTGTAAAATATTGTTGAATATTATTGAATAACTGTTGACTAGTGGTTCATACTCAACATGTCCGCCCTAAAGGAGGTACGCGAAGCCGTTGGTGGTATCACCTCACATTTGCGTTGGTTTTCCACCGCAGCTGCCTTGGCTGCCAGACCAGATAGGGACGAGGCACTGTTAGACCGTTTTTCCAAGTTGAGTGAACGCCTCGAACTTGTGGAAAAACGCTATACATGCTATAACACTTTTTTGTTGGAGACCTGGCTCTTGATGCCTTCAGTAGGGAATAGAGGAATCATGTTGATAATGATAACCTACAGATTTTGGAATTCAGTGACCAAATTTCACAGCGGGCTAGGAAAATAACTAATAAAGGCCAGGTTGGTTCACCATTGCCCAAAACTGAACCTACCTTACCAAGCTTGCTGAATCGATTGCCTACATTGGATTTGCCTCACTTTGATGGCCGTCTTGAAAATTATTTAGGTTTTATAAATTTGTTTGATAGCTTAGTGGACGTGGACGCAAGGACAGATCTGCGTCCATCACAAAAGTTAGCATATCTGTTATAAGTTTTGGACGGTCATTGGTACAGCATCTCTTGAGTGATGACTAAAATTATGAAACCGCTAAAGATTTCCTAGTCAGGCGGTTCAATAACAAACTTTGCCTTGCTGACACACACATTCAGCAAATATTTAATTTGCCTACGGTTAATAGGCTAGCTGTATTGAGAACGGAATTTTTGAATCCGTTGTTAGTTGCTATTAACGCGTTGAAACGTTTGGATCTACCCGTTGAACATTGGTCATATTTGTTGGTCCATATTATATTGAAAAAATTGCCTGTTGACTTAAAAGCTCGCTTTGAGCAGAAATATGGTGGCGATTGTGCGACCTATTTGCCCCCCTTTGAGGACCTGGATAATTTTTTAGAGGATGAGTATGGTGGACACGGCTGGTGACACGGCGGCTGCATACCGGCCGCCCGGGGCCAAGGAGCAGGGCTGCACTAAGGCCGTTGGCCAGGGCCGTACTCTGGGCCATGGCAATTTTGACCAGCGCCACTACCCCCGATTTGCTGTCACACAGAACCCATCCGAGTGCGCTTATTGCCAGGTCCCGGGCCATAATGTTGTGAAATGTAGGTCGTTCTTGGACCTACACATCTCATCACGCTGCAGAATCGCGAATACGCGCCGGCTTTGTTTTAGTTGTTTAGGCAAGCACTTTCAACGGGACTGTCCTGACCCGCACCCGTGCGCTTTTTGTTCAGGGCAGTACTTAAGCATGTTGTGCCTAAATAGAAGCGGGGTTGGCCATAAGGCTGGCCAGGTTGAAAAGCGCATGGGCGGGTACCCCCGTGGCGACCGGTACTCCCCCTCTCCGGTTCACTCTCCGGAAGAGAGCCGCTATGTTGCTCGTCACTCACCGCCTGTTGTTAGGGACCGACAGAACAAGCGTTCGTCTCCTCCCCCCCGCGGCACTGATTGTACGGCTGCTGAGCGCTGACAATCGCCTGGACGGCACCGTAGGCCTTCGCCCCCTTTAGCGGAACGTCCCCGACTTGAGTCGCGCCTACCTCGCTTTGGGCGGGTAGGTCGTTATGACCCCTCACAGATGGCGCGCGACACGGGACACCGCGTATTTGAAGAATTTGTTAATTACTTTAGATTTGAAGGACAGAGGCCTGGCTGCGGCGACCGCTCGCCGCCCAGGCAATAGGAAGTTGGCCCCTGCTCAGTAGATACAACCGCCCTGATTGAGACTGTTCTCCTACCAACGGCCTCCGTTAAAGTCTGGGGCCCAACGTGAGCCACTTTTGTAGTCCGTGCTATTTCGGACACTGGCTCTCAAGGTTGCATAATTTCTACTAGGTTGGTAGGGCAGGTAGGCCTAAACTTGAGAAGATATTCTGATGTTATCCGGGGAGTAGGTAACTCAGCTGTAAATAATGTTGAGGGGCAAGTGAAGTTATTTCACCCCTGTTGATTCTCCATCCCCGAGATATGTACCTCGGCTATTGTTATGGAGAATATTTTGGGTAGGCATCCACAGAAGCAATTGTCCACTTCTGTGGTAAATTTGACTGCGAGTTTGAACCTGGCTGACCCCAAGTTTGACTTACCGGCATAGAACGTATAATAATACTACGTATAGAATGGACACTCCTCTCCCCCACAACAAAACGAGTCTTCCTCACCCCGCCACCGATTCTGAGCTGTCGCTAAGCTGACTTGAGTACGGGATGCGCAACTCGTGCGCGATGACGTGACGATGAAGCGTGTCGATTTTACGAGAATTTTAAAAGTTGAGAATGGTACTCTTGTGTTGTTTACGGTTGCTTATCAACTAATCGAGAAAAGGATTGTTTGTTATGAATAATGATTTTTATTATACGAGAAAAACATAAATTACCTATTATTGTGATTGTAATTATTATCATTACTTGTATAAAATGTGAACTTGGAATCATATTTTTTGTATAGTGTAGGTACCTATTATTGTATAAGGAATGGAGTGAAATGTGAAGTGATGTTTACCTACTCTGTTCCGTGTTGCATATTCCTACGTCGTACATGAAGTTGGATTGTTGTGCTTGAATGTTTCTGAAGGTAGGTAAGGTACGCATAACCTACGAAATCTAATAAGTCATAATAACAGCATCAAAAGATTGTTTGGTAGATAAATACAACAATTATCCATACGATGACAACCTTAGACTTCACGCACACATTTACGCGTGTACTAAAACAACATTTGTGTAGTGTCTGTGTAATAGGTAGTTACAACGCGGCTTTTGTATAGAGAATGAGTCGAGTGTCCAGGCTGTGTTACCGGGACAAATTGATTTGCTGATAGGTTCAGATGTCCTTGGTAAGGTTTTATTAGGTAATAAACGAGTCATACAGCCAGGTGGCTTGGTCGCTATGCCGACCATATTTGGTTTTGCTTTGATAGAACCTGTCTTGAAGGTACCCCCTCCACTGGAACTTGATGTTTTGACAGTGGGCTCGGCTCTCTCTGATGCGGTTCAGAGGTATTGGGAAGTCGAAGAGCCCCCTCAAGCTTCTCGTTCGGACCCAGTTCATGAAGAGTGCGAGTTGTTCTATCAGAACAACACAGGCCACCTTTATTCTGGCCGAATCATTTCTCGACTACCTTTTCTGTCGCTACGTCATCCTCTTGGTGAGTCCAGACCCGTAGCAGAAAAGTGATTGTAGGCTATGGAACGCCGTATGAGTCGAGATCCGGAGCTCCGACAGAAGCATATAGAGCTCATGAGAGAGTATGAACAGTTGAGACACATGTCTGTGTCCGATTTGGATTGGCGTTCAGTGGAGCATTACTTCCTTCCGCATCATGCGGTACTTAAGCCATCTACTGGCAAGCTGCGCACGGTATTTGATGGTTCTGCGCAGACTTCCACTGGCATATCTTTGAACCAATGTTTGCATTCCGGTCCCAAATTGTTGACAAATTTTCGACGTCATCAATTTGTTTTTGTGGCCGACATTAAAATGATGTTTCGGCAAACTATTTAACATCCCGATGACAGGCGTTTTCAATTAATCCTGTGGCGCGAAGACCCACGGGATCCTATTGTTGTTTATGAGCTCAACACGAATACCGGGCAATTGGAACGCACCCCTTTGGTAGTCATCTATTTTGATCTGTGGATTTTTGTACGTGAAAATTAACTTGAAACTTTTTGCTAATCACTCTCTTGAACATTTTCAATTGTACTTGTCGCTGTTTTTTGTTTGTAAAGCTTGGTTAATTATCCTTTTAAAAATGATTTTTGGATTTAATAATTTGTTAATCCTGGTGCCTTGATGATACTGTGTTGTAACGTTGGACAATCTCAGAAGATCGAGCCCTCCGCCTTAGTCGTAAGTCCCGCTTAATTATTACTGATCAGTAGATTAAGTAGCTCACGATCCCTCTAGCCTAGAGCGATCAACGACGGAGCGGAGAAAACCCTGCATCATTCTGTAGGTAACCTTATCTTGTATTTATGGTACAAATTACCTAACTTAACTTACTTCGCGTTTTATTTCAGCCCGGTGAATCGCCGGTTGTTAAGTATTCAAAACAAATTGTCCAGGTGGAAGGCGCCTCTGCTGAACAATTCCTGCCTGGGCAATCTGGAATCTTAACAGGTAATATTATTTCACATAATATTACTCCATTACTTATACAATAATAGATACCTACACTATACAAAAACTATCATTCCAAGTTCACATTTTATACAAGTAATGATAATAATTACACTCACGATAATAATTCATGTTCTTCTCGTATAATATACAAACATGAAGTGTGCCTCGTGTCAACCGTAGCATAGTCGGTATGTGTATTGCTTTTCTCTATTGGAGGTATAGGTAACAAAGACACTAAACTTGTTTCGCTGCAAACAAACTCGATATCCACGGATATTTTTTGCAAACGAAAATCTTCTAAAATAATAATTATTTGAATAGCAGTTTGAATAAAATACAAAGGTAAAGTTTGTATTTTTTTCAATACCTACTGTAAATTACCGGTTTTTAATAGTTACCTACTGTAAAACTGAAGAACGAGAAATAGGTAGGTACTTAGTGCAGATTACCAAGAATGACTTACCTCGTTTTATCCTGGGAATGTACAAAATCTCCTATCCTTTCTCGTTTAGTTGATAAGCAACCGTAAACAGCACAAGAATATTTTCTCAACTTTTAAAATACTCGTACAATCGTCACGCTTCGTCGCACGTCATCGTGCGCGAGTTGCGCGTCCCGTACTCAAGTCAGCTCAGTGACAGGAGTGTCCACCCTATACGTAGTATTATTGACATAATATGTTCTATGAAGTAGATACAAATACATACATTATATAGGTAAATATGTCACATTGAATGCTCAATTTAATGAGTATGACTGGACATCCATATTTTATAAAATGTCTGCCATCGAAGCTTTGGATATATTTTATGAAAAAATTTAATATGTGATGTAATAAGGTTGAACATACCGCTGCGCTGGTTAAACAAAAGTCAACTCGTTTTCCGTTATGGTTTACACCATCTCTTATAAGAAAGTTGCAAAAAAGGAACTTCTCTGGATCAATGGAATGGAAGGGAATATTTATAGACCTTTATCCATTTTATTAACTCTGTCAAAGGTTTTATCAAACTTAATACATAATATAATTTATCCAAGCATACAAAGTATTAATATTTCACAAATTGGATTTGTTAAGCGTTGATCTCTTGCCACTAGCCTTATCAATTTAAAGAATGATCTCTTCGAGAGCATTGATAGGCATTTGCAAGTACATATACAGCACATAGACTGATTTATAAAAAGCATTTGACAAAATCGATTACAAACTACTATAAGACAAAATTGCATTCAACGGTATTAATGATAATCTCCTACGAAAGTTCATTTCTTACATTACTGATATAACTTAGAATGTGCATGCAAGCTAAGAGCACCCTCCGCGGCAACACTGGACTTTGAATATTTACATCGAGCAAAGCAATTAACACTATTAAATAATAAATTACAGGCACAAGTGACTTTTAACATCTGGTAGTCCTCGTGCTTATTCCGCCAAAAACACAGAAAAAAATACAAAGCTAAACAATATAACTCCTCATTTGTTATTTTCCCAATAACCATGTACACTTACTTTGTTAATTTAGATGTATTTTGCACTAACGTATCTAAATTCAAGCATTAAGTTTTCAATATTAAGAAGGGCTATGATCAGGTTCATTTTTAATAATAAAATGTTAAAGTTATTTATGATGTTATATTATAACGCATTTGCAAATAAACATCAATTTACATAATAAAAACAAATATTTTAAAAATATTTTAAGAAAATATTAAAATAATATTTTAATAGAACACTAAAAAAGTAAAAAAAATATATCTTATGACAATTCCGCCTAATTTTCCTGTTAAGCCGACGTGACCTCACAAACGCCACGCAGCCAAACCGGAAGAATTTTCGACGCATTCTGCTTCTACGCGAAGCATCCTCAGGAGGTATTGACTCTACGAGCGCACGATCGAGAATCGGCTGCGTGGCGTCTCTGACGTAACGTCAGCTTAACAGGAAAATTAGGCGAATTGTCACTAGATATATTTTTATATTTTTAAGCGTTAAACTGAAATATTAATCAAATGTTTTCTTAATATATTTTTTAAATATTTGTTATTATTAAATATTTTGTTTCCGCAAAGTAACGCCTGAATCTATTCATTACCAATTTACATTTTCTAGATAGGCGAATGTTGTTTTAGCGAGCAGCATACACAAATAACCATATTTAACTCGTGAAATATCATATGAGTCTAACAATTGTGAACTCTTATGATAAGCTATATTTTTTTTAATAATATAGGCGTTATGTATTATCAAGATATACAAAATTGTTATTTAAGCACTGTTTGTGCGTCCATATTAAATAAATAAAAACGCAGTAACTTTCGTCACAAATATCTAATCGGCACTAAAATTTTTATTTACTAATAAGTAATAGTAAACTATTTTATTTACTAAATCAATAAGAAACATTTTATCGATTTAGTCCTATACTTTATTAATATTAAGTTGTATATCGTATATTGATGCAACTTTTCTAATTGACTTTATGAAAGACGCTATGGCAATAAAAACTAGTCATTTGGTTAAAGTGTTTATTTATTTGCCATAAAAACACACTTAGTTTGCTTCAATGTAACTCTTGCTATAACTACACACTAAAAACAATATTTTAATACAACTTTGTGAACTGAACAACAACAATTAGGTAGGTAACACACAAATTAATGATTATTCCGGGGAGTTTTTCGTTTAGAGGAATCACTTTTAAAACGTTAAATTCTAAAGATCGTTCGTTGACGTATTCAATAAACTTTTTTATTTTCCAGGCTTGGATAGCATCTGAAAGAATAAAAACTATGTAAGAAAAAATATGTTTTGTAAATAAACATTAATTCATTACACATAAAAATAATGTTTAAGAACAATTGGCCAAATTACCAGCGAATTCAAAAGTAATTTTACGAAAATCAATAATTTAACTATAAAATAACGTTCATAGAAGCGCGCTACAAATTGGTGGTAATGGCAATCGTCATGATCTCCATGTGCCAAAATAACACCAAGGCACAAAAACAGAAATCCAAACATGAAGATGTTATGCTTTTATACTCGTGCAAGTTAAATTTTGTTCGTTTATAAGTTGACTCCTTTGCATAATACCGAGGTATTATTGTCTGAACCTGTAAAAAGTTGAAGGTCCTGTCTAGTGTGGATATAATCATCATATGGATATAATAACCTGTTAAACATAGCTGTCCTAGAGATTGGATATAATATCTCTAGGACAGCTATGTTTAACAGGTCAAAACCTTGGACTCCTTTATTTAACTGAAGATTTATTTTTGTTTTTGACTGTTATGATATCCACATCTACATAGTGTTAAATGATGTATTTCTATCATTAAATTTTGTGAATTAGAAGGCCAGTGTTCAGAATGTTCTACCACGCTGAGGGCTCCCTACGTAATCTTCTCACCACCAAGAAGTGGTAAACTTTGGCGAGAATCTCCACTTGGAGCTCCCATGTAAGTCATTGGCCAATACGCAGGCTGCCTTCCAGGACACCGTCCAGTATCTGTGTATCACCCTCGTCGCGACAACAGGATCTCGTTGTCGCGGTTGAGGGCGTACACCCAAATAGGTGCACCATACATGGTTATACTCCGGATCACTCCAGAGTATAGACGGCGGCAGATGGCATTAGGGCCACCAACGTTGTACCATATATAACACCAGTAGGTACTTGGTGAAAATTTTCTACTAGAGGATTTAATCCATTAGTTTGGCCTGTTGAAACTCTTTGATAACATCATCAGTTACCATCTGGTGATATATCGTTCAAAGGCTAGCTTATCATATTTTCAGTTAAAATTACTTATAAAAATACTAAAGAAATAACCAAAACTTATTATTAAATTTATTAAGATTTGTACCTTGTTCTTCAATCATTTTTTTATGAAGGATTAACCGTAGTTTACTTGTTTGTGTTGATATCATACCCGCAAAAATTGGCGGTAAAAAGGTAAATAAAATCATAATAACGAGATGTATATTCCAAAATACATCAGTGAAGGTCACCTGAAATTTATTTATTTTTTTATATCATAATATATTATATACTTTTTTTAATACATTTAAATCACATATTTTCAATGATTCATGAAAAAAAAATCAAAGATATTTACAAACACACCCTTTGACACTACACTCTGACTGGCTCGTAGTCCTAATTTACTATAAATGGCAATTCAAGTCAGTCTCAAATAAATTTATATACGAACCTGGTAATTGTTCAGCTTCAATTGTTTCAGTATGTCGTATATTGCTATCATAACAATTGGAATGTTGCAAAACATAGTCACCAAGAACTGTAAATTGAAATCAATACGCATCACAATTAATTACATCTATTTAATATATATATTTACATGTAACATTATATTACAAAAATAACGATAATCTGTAGTTATACGGGTATTTTGGAATTCATAGCAAAAATGATGTATATTATTTATCTGAATGTTTTGATCAGGTTCTCAGTGCCACGATTGAAACAAGACTAATACAATTTGATTACTCGACTTTTTTTATTGGATTGCGACTAACTAAAATTGTGGCCTACTAGCTGATAAGCAGTAACCTCTGCATATATATCAAATAGTGGTGTTGAGTCTACACAAATTCTCATAGCATAAAATTTTCTTCATTATAGTAGTACTTATTTTGTTTACTCTAAAATCTAAATTATTTTAACGCTTGCAAATGAAATAATGATAGGTATCATTCTAGTCACATCAATATCCAACCTCGTTTAACGCTTGAGATTGACAGTCCTTAAAGTTGACTTTTGTGTTCAATCATGGTATGTTCTACGCTATGTAGTCCTCATGTCACTTGGTGCTCTCTAAACTGATCCAAAAATGCCTACAATTGAAAATAATAATTCTAGTTTTAGAATGGCCATTTTATATGTTACAGAATTATGGATTTTAGTGTGAACAGGATAAGAACTGTTCGGAAAATTATAAATTTGGAGCATTTGTGTAGAATCAAAACCAGTATAATATGATTAATGTACTCACCACGGGATCATACGCTGTCTTTATTTTTACTGCTATATCACAAATAGATTTGTAAAGACGATGATTTGATACGATATTTTCGGTATGTGCAGTATCCTTGACAATTTTTACGAATATCACCAATCGATATTTTATTATATAGAACATGTATGCGTGATTTATCATAATTATGTTTCTGTTTGTAGTGAAGCAGAAGTATAATAAAATAAATGCAGAATTATGAGGGCAGTCAATTTCATTTGAGCAGGTCAGATACGTTGTTATTACTATAAACATAATCGACAAAAACGAAACGATAAAATTTTTCATTTCCATTTGAATTTTCTTAATATTTAATTTCACATCAATCTCTTGAAATTTTTCTTGGCACGTGACATTTCGGTTCAAGTACATATAAAGAATCATGTACAAAAAATGTTGGATATTGTAAATTTGAAACTGAATACCATAAAATATATCTATATTTCCGTGATTATAATAATTATCATACATGCACGCAAGATAAATAAAAATCATTTGTATAACTGAGATGCCAAAAACAGTATATCTAATTCTTAAAGATTTAAACTTGAAGAAACCGTAATCCACACCAGTGATAACATGCATGATTTTGTAAAATATAATAATCAGTTTTTGCCATGTTAGTGTAAAATTCATTTTGGTTTTAAACGTATTTTTGATGGTCATCATTTCTGAGTCAGTAAAGATTTAGACAACCGTCAGGTAAAAACGCAACTATTCAAATGTCGCAGCTCAGCTACCTTAATGCCATGTGTTTTCGTAGAATATCGTGTAAAGTATATACGTGTTATTAATACAGGTACTAGATACAATCTTAATGTTCCAATTCCAAGTAACATGATCATTATCAGCATGGTAATCCATTGCTGCCATCACTTTACGACTATTTACATTAGGGATTCAAATAATTTATGCTATATCGTACGATTATTTACTTTAGTAGAAAATGAGAAAACCCGACTTTCAAAATGGATCGTAAATAATTACGCTGATAGATATTGAAGCTATTTAGTTATGCCAATAATTGATGTACTGTTTTTTTTCATTGGCTTTAACTTCACTTTGCTCCATTACCCATTGAACGAATTGCCGGCGCTTTCCATGATCTACTGGTTTGAGCTCCTGAGTAAGCTGTATTTTGTGAAGATGAAGGTGAACCTTCATGCGTACAATAATCAGCTTACTCAAAGTCTTTTGTTAAAATTTGCAGCGTAGTGTTTCATACAATTTGAAGTTGTTGAGAACGATACCGAAGTGATGTGTTTGGGTTTTCGGCGACACTCTCGTTAACAGCAGCATTGTTTTCAAGAAGCACATTAGGTGCACTTTTTCGAGCTGTCTCTGCTTAACTTTCCAAATTTTGTTGTGTTTTTTTTTTAATAATTTTAATTTTACTTTGTTACCTATAAATATAAATCAATAAATTAAAAGTTAAAAAACCAGTTGCAAAATTGGTCATGTTTGTTCAACGTAAATTTTACTATAGATATCGCTCCATTCCAATACGATGGTTAAATAACGATAGGAAAGATTTGAGTTTTGATGTCATGTCATGTTAGCTCAATTGATTGAGATGGACGCGGGTTCGAAACCCGCACATGACTTAAATTGTTCCTATCGTTTATTTGTGATTTTGTTATGTAATCCGCATAGCAGGCGTTATTGCAAACATAACAATAGTAAAACTTAACATAATTATAATCAAATTGAATATAATAAATAAAAATATTTTAGTTGATTTCGAAAGTGGAAACCTGCAAGACTCAAGGTTTTGAAGGTTCACAGATAGAATAAAAAAAGTTTGAAAATAAATTGCAACAGTATCTAGGATCGTCTTTATGGTAGTCCGAAAGCGGAACACTAGAGCGACCCTTACAAGTTGAAAAAAATGGCCAGAAATCTATACTTATAATAAAACCTTAACAGATCCAATTCTGTACATGGAAGATATTTTGAAAAAAATAATAAATCAAGAGCACTTAGTAGCTGACACTGATGCCAAAACTGTATTTTTTTTGTCTGTCTGTCTGTATCCCGGCCGCGCATCACTCCAAAACTACTGAATGGAATACAATGAAACTTAACACGACTTGAGTTCATACTACAAAGAAGGACCGTGTATACTTTTTGCCCGAAATTCAGCACGGTTCTCTCGGGAAAGGGGATGTAAGTCAAAATGTACACTTAGATGTAATTTATTAACGCGTAGTCGGATTCCAATTATTCTTTATTTGTTACTATTCAGTGACAAGTGAGCCCGGCACCCCATGGAAAGCCCGGCACCACACTTGTGCTTGCGTACATAAGGAGCAGCCTGTTTATTTTAAACGTATGATAAATTTATCAGTGATCAATAGAAAAAAATAACAAGATAGAACTCCACTGGCTCACCATCTTGATAGTTATTTGATTTCTATGAGTATTTAACAAATAACTACAAATTTGTGCTGTGCGACTAACACTTGTTTAGTCTTTGCCACAGAAGTAAAGTTTATCGCAAAGGGCAATACAATCTCTATACGTGTATGTACGCGAAGAACACAGAGATAAGCATGTTTTTAACGAGCAATAAAAACATTTTTATTTGTTGAACTTACAAAGATTTTTCTGCCTCGACTCTATTCTGTAGGTGATTAGATTTTCCAAAGTTTTAAACCATGGTTATAACAACGCCCCGGAAACAAACTTGCTAACAATCATCGAGTTCAACTACATTAGTGCGATAAACTTGGTTTGCTCTCTGACTGCGATACTAACTATAAATAGATAGACCAGGCTTCACATGTTAATATTGTTACTGGAAATCCTGTTAAACTGAGACAAACTCAGATCAAAGGTATATGGAAAGAACGTGGCTTACTGGAGCCGGGAAAATTGGACACATTAAAACGAAAGATAACCCGGTATGGCTTAAGTATATGCGGACTGAGCGAAACCCGCTGGAGGAAAAAGGAATATTTTCTTACAGACACCAATGCCATCTACTTTTCTGGAAAATTTGACAACAGACACAATGAAGTAGCATTCGTTATCCCAAAACATTTTAGAAATTCATTGTTGGGTTACGAGAAAGTTGACTGAATTATAAGCATAAAGCTAAAATCATCACCTGTAAAACTAAACCTCATCCAGGTCTATGCCCCAACCAGTTCTGCAGATCTAGACTCTATAGAGAGCTACTACTCAGCTTTGGAAAAGTTATAGCAAAAATTCCCAATAAAGTACTACTTTTAATCATGGGAGATTTCATAAACTATAAGATTGGAGCTATATTCCGTCAATTTTGCAGCTCTATTGGGAAATTTGGTCTTGGCACACGCAAAAAGAGGGGAGATTGATTTAATCCTATTTCGCACACGAAAATGGCTTGGTTACAGTCTAATTCAACATCAACCTAGAAGACATCACCAGGAGGTAACTACCGCAGCCAGATAACATCCTGATCCGTCACGCTGGCAATCATCGATCCTCAATTCCCATACAATACCAAGCACCGATTGTGGATCAGACCAGGAACTCCTGATCACGAAGTTAAAACTGAAGATATAAGTTGCTCCAACCCTTAGCATACAAAGAAAGATAGAAGTCAAAGATAATTCAAGATTCAATGAGGCCATCGAACAACTCTGGGCAGAATAGGCTAATATAAACCAAAATGAATCAACACCGGTATCGTTATGGAACCAGGCAAAACAACCTATCTTACATACAGTCGCAGAATCCAAACCTCCAACTTACGACACAAGCGACAACACTGGATGACGGTTGGTATCCTTATCCTGGTCGAAGAGAGACGTTTTTAAAAAGCCAAAGGTATGAAGGTCTGAGAATATATTTATAAATAAGTTCATTTTTTTTGTTGCGTCTTGACATATTTTGCATTGTGAACATTAGTTCCTTTTTATTTCTGATAGGTTATAGCCTTTGACCACTATCTCACCTAATGGTAAGTGATGATTGTGGTCAAAGATGTTGTTTAGGCTAACCTAGAATTACTGGCTCTTGACACAATTTAGTCACGGGTTGACCACGATCACTGCAATTTGTTTAAAACGTCGGGTTGGGACAAAAATAATGATAAATATACGCAATTTAAACCGTTTCAAGTTGTTTAATTACACCGTTAGGTGGTTGGCAAAAGATTTTCAACTTGAAGGTGGTAGCTAGCCAGGTGGACATTCGCAAATTGCCCTACCACCATGCTATAACGACTGCAATCCTAAGACAACAACCAGTACCTCCACCAGTGGCTTAACGTGCCCTCCGAAGCACGGAAGCGCTCAGTAGTAGTGTCACCAGCGGTCACATATCTAAGTCATGACCGCGGCGGACGTTGCTTAACTTTGCTGATCGGTGAAGAACGGCAAAGCAAACTTCATTACGAGCGCTCTGAAATATTCTAATATTTTCGAAATAGTTTTATTAGACTACATTGTATCATTGTTTTTTCGTGATGCCGTTGTTGTTTTTTAATGATGATTATCCATTTTCGGCTTTGCGTGAACTGTACTAATCAGATTGTATTTAAACATAAATTCCGTGCACCACTGTATCAACATAAACCTATTCAAAATAAGTAATAATTTATATAATCTCATTCGATAATATTCTAATTATGAAATGAAATACAGACTTTTATTGGCATATTTTATTTACATAGTGCTTTAAGAAAATTAAAAAGTTAAATTAAAGCATTATTCTCCTAACAAAACAATGCATTAAAACAATTTTTTAATTATTAAAGTACAATGTATCCCGACCAAGGAGGTTTCAATTCAATTTAAGTACACATTATCAGTGGTGAGCGCGCTGCGTGCGCAACGCGCTGGTTCCAAGCTATATACCAATAAATGAATTTTTCCATTTTGGCGCTATTTCGTACATATGGATTTGAGTAATATTTAGTTGGATAAAATTTTTATTTAATGCAGCTCCTCTCTATAGCCATGAGATTCAATAAAGTAGTGTATGCAACTGCATATAATTAGGTATTCAAACACTCGTGTAATCTTATTTTGAAACTACACTCATGTTTTAATACCCTCTATTACATGACAGTTGCATAAACTACTGTTATGTGATAATATCCGCACAAACATCGGTCTTTAAATACAATTATTTAAAAAAAAGATTTTGTGAAATATGACTTCGACACAGTCATGTGGCTAGACCTTAGACAAAGAAAAGTATAGACTGCAGGTAGCTCCATTTCATTCCCACAAGAAAGGGATACATTATTGAGTTATTATATGTAACAGAAAAGGACGAAGCTATATTATTTCTATCTTTCAGTGCGTGCCAGTTTTTTCAAGGCCAGCAACATATTTAGCTCAACAAACTTTGACATTCATGGCATCTTTGTGAAATTGTGAAGTTAACTTTGGCACGTTTCTGCGTAATTAATTATTATACATATGTTTTTTTTTGTAGTAGTGTATATTATACACTAGCACGTAATAGAAATATCCCTACAAAGTTGAGTTAGTACTTAACTGCAAATTATATGCGAGTAAACAGAGCATTTTCAATTTAATCGGGTAATTTATCACTAAAAAGTTAATTTTAATATTGTTAGGTTTGCAATAACGCCGGCTGTGCGGATTACGTTACAAAATCCCAAATATACGATAGGACAAATATAAATCACGTGCGGGATTCCAACCCGCGTCCATCCACCCCTTGAGCCAGGGTATGCTCTAACTAATTGAGCTAACATGACATGACGTCATAACTCAAATCTTTCCTATCGTTCTTTCACCATCGTATTGGGATGGAGCGACATCTATAGTACCACTTGCGTTGTAATGTTGCGAAGTAAAACAAGGTAAGAAGACTGAAATTATAGATCTCAGCATTTCTTTATATACTATCGGCCCGCCCCGGCTTCGTACGGGTATTTAACAAAAAATATAAATTGAAACATTTAAAAAGTAGTTATTGTGACATAACTGTAAAAGAAATATGGTATTGCAAATTGTAGTACATCATTTTGCTCTATTGTCAACAATTCCCGTCAAAAATATTCATTAAGAATAGTGTAGGATACTAATGGTAAAGACCTTTTCAAATCGGTCCTGTAGTTTTTAAGTTCATTCGTTACACACAAAAATTAACACATTATTAGTAATTTTTCGGGCACAAAATTTTTGTCGCCGCATCCCTCGGCTAGACTATTAGTAGACTTCATCTGAACGAAGAAGCGCTTTTGCAAACACTTGAGAGTAGCGTTCACGGAGGGCTTTCCATACAAACGTAGTTTCGTCATATTTGAAAACCAAATGTTCAAACACTATGAAATTTTGTATGCATATTGCAGAGCCATTATGCTTCAGGTTTGCCAGTTTTTCGATTTAATATTTATTCTTTTTCAAACGTAAAAATAACAATTCCCATAACAAAACGATTTTTTGAATTATTTTTGAAAATACTTATTTATACGTAAATCAGGCAAATTGAAAGCGTAGACATTAGGCTCAAGGATATACATGCAAAGTTTCACCGAGTTTGTACACTTACAGCCTTACTTATAAACGCTACTTAAATTTTAAGCATTACTTAGCCGCTGATTAGCAAAATTTCTTACTCATAAACGCTACATAACTTTATCCAGTACCTAAGTACTGCTTAAATCAGCTGTCAATTTAAACACCGTCCGACCCTTGTTTAAAAATTTAAGTAGCAAGATGGCGCCCATATTTCTGATCAGCTGATTTAGTTACAGACCCACCAACTTATCAGTTCAGGTGGCAGAAAAAAGAACTACAACATTCCTACAAATTGTGACAGTTCGTAGTTGATTTCCTTGACCAGTAGCGCCCTCGAAAACTGCACAGTTAAGTTGGTGGTACGATACAAAGAAAAGTATTATATTTACTTTTTAATTTCAAGATATTTAGCACTAGATACATGCTATTTGGCCATTTAGGTCATTCATAATACTTTTTAGTACAATGTTGTCAGTTTAAAATACGTTCGACCTCATTATCCATTGCTTAGCTAAACAGGTGCTATGTAGCGTTTATAAGTAAGAAATATTTAAGCATTACTTAAACACTGTTTAGTTATGCATTACTTAGCAACTACATAGCGATGTTTTTATAAGTAAGGGGGTTAGTATTTATGTGACGAAACTACATTTGTATGGATATCGCCACGAACAGTCTATCCTTTACTTTAGAGCCGGTTCAAATACCGATAAAAATGCGAGTCCAGATACCGCTTGCGGTGCTTATGTGATATAAAAATGTGTAAATGTGAGGTTCGCTTAGCATGCGATAGTTCTTGAAATCATGTAATAATTATTATTATAGTATATAATAGGTACTTCTTGTTGTGGCCTTAATCGTTCTGATGGCGGGCTATTTATCTATTGATTTTCTTTCGTAGTTAACCAACGCGTTTTTAACATCAGTAATCTTTAATACATTATTATTTTATTTATGAACCACTCGATATGAACGATGATAATGATCATTGTTGTATGTAATATTATTACATTTTATAAGAGCACTCAATGCGATTTCAAACATAAATAAAACAAAGCACTTAAGTAACTATGTCAGTAGTTGTGATGTTTTCGGGTAGTTTGGGTAACTGTGGCTGCCATGATAAAATAAAATAAATATGACTGACATAATAAATATAAGTAAAATTAAAACAGACATATGGAGCAAGCTGATAATAGCATTTTACAAACTACTATATATCATCACTGGTGTAGATTACGGATTCTTCACCTTTAAATCTACCAAAACAAGATACATTATGTATTGCTTCTCGTTTATAGAAGTGCTCACTTTGTATATTGCGTGCTTATTTCAAATGTGTAATGAAAAATCAAATGTGCCTGATATTTGTCATATTATTCATACTGTCCAACATTTTTTATTTATGTTCATTTTCATGCATTTAAGAAGGAGTGCGACGTTGTCTGCTTGTCGGGAAGTTTTTCAAAATATCGATCTAATATTAAAAATACACAACTCATCATTTAATTTGGAAATTAAACAATTGATAGCTTTGATTCTGATCATTGCGGTCCATGTTTTAATGGCGTCATTAATATTTTCGGATCCAAATTTGAGCCGTAGTGATGTATGGATAAGCATATTTTTATATGTAATAATAATAAGTAGAGATATAATAAACATGAGCAATGCATACGTTTTTTATGCGATAAAATGTCGATTTGTGAGATTTGTAAATATTTTAAAAGATACTCCAGATACTGATAATATACAATCCGATCATCGTCTTTACAAATCTTTATGTGATTTAGCTATAAAATTAAAAAAAGCATATGATCCTGTGGTAAGTAAATAAGTAGGTGTGGTAAGTTTTGAAGCGCTCGTAGCGAAGTTTTCTTAGGTTTTCTTAACCGATCAGCAAAGTTAAGCAACGTCCGTCGCAGTCATGACTTGGATGGGTGATCGCGAGTGACATCACTACTGAGCGCTTACGTGCTTCGGATGGCACGTTAAGCCGTCGGTCCCGGTTGATGTCTTAGTGTGGCAGTCGTTATAGCATGATGGTAGGGCATTTTGCGAATGCCCGCCTGTAACGTAAAATGTATATGACTTATATTTTTTTTTGTTTTCAACCTTATAAATATTAAAATAACATGTTGTGCTTTCCAGAGACAGTAAATATGTTAAGACACGGTTTGTTTAATAATATTTAACTGTACTTTATTTTCAGTTTACGATTTCCAAATTTTGCAACATGCTCATAATTATGATTTCTATATATGACCAAGTGAAATTATTGAAAACGAATAATGCGCAGGTAATTTTTTATATTAACTTACAAATTTCGTAACAAAACAAGTCTCTTATTTGTAATCTAATTTAGTTATAAAAAACTTCGTTTAAAGGTTTAAATATGATTTTTATGTGTATAATTAATAATCAATTATTATTACATTAACTACTTAAATCGGTTTAAACAATTTTGAAACCAATTGCACTTACGTTGAGTTGAAGAGGCGAGCCATATTCTAAGGTTCGACGAGGCTACCGTCTTAGCAAGGGAAAGTTCCTAATACCCCGGAAAGTACGGGAAGCCATAGAAATTGGCCACCGTCCCAATTTTAACAGTACCACAGAGTATAGTAGATTAAACTACTTGTCGCAAAACACAATTAGTACCGCATGTATGGGAAGTTTGGTTCTAAGTGACGATGATGAAGATAAAGAAAATAGTGCACCTGTGTCGGCGGTACCGTCGGAGCGTGCAAGTCGAGCAGCAGCGCGCGCGGGCCGCTCTGCCGCCGCCACCGCGCAAACAAACAACAGTGCATGCGCGGGTGCGGTCAGTTGGCAATGAAAATGCAACTATCTAGTGCAGATTTTGGTCGGGCGGCATGATTGGGCCTTACCTAATAGAATATGAGGCCTATTGAAAGGACTGTGAACGGAATTCATTACAGAAACATGATAACGAAGTTTTAACCTTTTGAAGTCGTCAGGACCACTGTGTCTAAGCTCGATATTTTTAGCGATAGGCTAGGACCACTATGTCCTAACCACGCCGTCGCCGACTGTGACCCTTATATCCTAAAATCTAATGGTCATATGATGATATGAATGGTCAAATGATTCTTTCACGTGAATGACGGCCTTGAAATGAGGAATGCATCGACGTTTTGATTGAATAAGAATAAGCTACTAGAAGTTGGTTTCGTGACTAAATTCCCATTCTAGGCTGTAATTGAACATTACAACGTAATCATCAATTACCAATATGTGCAATAATAGTCAAATATTAGCCAATTTATTACTGTTTTTATCCCACTATATGGTGACAAAATACTTAATTTACTTTACAAAATCACAAATATACGATAGGAAAAATTTATATATGTGATTTTGTAATGTAATCCGCATAGCAGGCGTTATGGCAAACCTAACAATATTAAAAATACTTATTTCACTTTCATGCTGTCCCGATGCGTGTCGTCTTACCTTCACTCCTGTTCTACACCTTATCTCACACATTTTCTTCTTCACATATCCTTCATTCACTTGGTCTCTCTATCCATAAATTGTTAACATTCATAAACAAGCTGTTTTCTTAATATGTTTAGATTCTGGCCTCAGTTCAAAAATTTAGACTATCAGCAGTAAAACTAACACCTATTTTTATTATTATTTTCAGATGATGACTTCAAAAGAAATAATAATCCATATATATTATAGTATTCTGTTTTTCCTGACATTTTTACCAGCGATATTTGCGGGTATGATATCAACACAAACATATAAGCTAACGCTGATACTTCACGACAAACTGATTGAAAAACAAGGTAAGGAACATTATTGTACCAGGTGAGCTATTAATAAAATTTAGTAAGTACAATAATTAAGACAAAAACACATAAAAATAACTATTTATCTACTGCGGGCAATAGGACTGAACACTGCCATTCAGTGCTTCATGTGACAAGAGTACGAATCTTTGGCAACAACTGATAGAAATAAGGCTGCTGCTACTCCTAGGCAAGCTGCTCATTTTGTACGAGCCTACTTATGAGCATCATGGCATGAAAATTGTCGATTCAAGCATGTCGATTCAAGCATGTTCAAACATATCTGAAGGACTACAAAATTATGTTAGTAAAATGCCAAAAGCCTACAATAATAACGGGAATAGAAAAATGTTAATTGTTAGTACTTTAAACAGTAAAATCAAAGAATACCCAACATATTATTAACATTATACAATATTGGATCGTAAAACCATAATAAAACCAGACAAGTTTTTGTTACTTTTTTGGTTTTATATTGTTTTTAAAAATGTCAAACTGTTCTAAGTTGGTATCGTTTGTTAAAATAATAGGAGGGAAGCGAAAAAGATTCCTCTTTTAGGGTTCTGTACTAGAATACGAGGCCTACTTACTAATCCTTGACCATCGGTCTGTCCGTCAGTCCAACTTTTCGTTAATTTGTCGTGGTATACCATAACCATTATATGGTTCCTTTGAAGGTCCCGTGCTGTTTTCTATTAATCGTAATACTATTGAATCGTCAGACTAAAATTTGCTTTCGAGAAAAAGAAAGAGCAGTACCGAGTAATTTTTAGTTTACTTAAAGTTAAAAAGTTAAAGTTTCAATAACGATATGGCAGATGTTGATGTGTAGGCTGCCAAATGTGATATTTGATGTCATAATACGATTTTTTATAGCATATTATGGTTGAAAATAACATTACACATTTTAATGTCATATTCTTCCATTAGCAAATATTTGAAATAATACTAGGAAATATGATTAGATGTGACATATATGAATGTGAGACCTGATGTCATATTTTTGAATTAATATTCCATATTTTTCTAAAAAATACTATGAATTAGATCTGACAGATGTGAAAGTGATATTTTATGGCATATCTCAAATATTTTTTTTTATATTTAATAACAAATATAAAAAAAAAACTAGGACATAAAGTAATTTTCGATGTGACTGGTGACACTTGAACATATATTATGTCGATTATGATTCAAAATTTGGATTGAAAATGTGAACATTACTAGAAACTAGGCATAACATGTGACAGATGTCAAATTGACACTTGATGTCATATTTTCAATTTAAATTTCAAATTTGATTTTGAAAATATTTTTAAGAGGTTATAGATGGAATTGATGTTATTTAAATTTATTTTCTAGTAATTTTAAGAATATTCGCAACCCAATTATATTTATTAACAGATGATTAAGAAAATAATCACAATGAAAATGTTTATATTACCTTTAATCATATAACAAATGTTTTTACCAAAATTTATTTCATAGACTTTATTTAGTAAAAAAATTATAAATAAATGTCGACAATGCCATAAATGGCAATTTAGCGTCGAATAGTAATTAAACAACTTTAAACGGTTTAAATCGCGTAAATTTATCATTATTTTTGTCCCGACGTTTCAAACACTTTGCAGTGATCGTGGTCACGGGGTGACTAATTGGTTTTATTTGTCACATGAGATGGTGTAGCTATGGGCTCTCCAGTCTCCCCCGTTGTTGCCGACATTTTCATGGAGCACTTCGAGGAGAGACCTCTCTCCACAGCTGTGGCTATGCCGAAGATCTGCAAACGGTACGTAGATGATACTTTTACCATCCTCCCCAGTAATAAAGTTTCTGCATTTCTAAACCATCTAAACTCCTTACATAACAAAATTCAATTCACAATGGAACCAGAGGTCAATAAATGCTTAGCTTTTCTTGATGTTTTAGTCATCAGGAATCCTGACAACTCCCTTTGTCATACAGTGTATAGGAAACCCACCCATACAGATAAATATCTCAATGATAACTCCCATCACCATCCATGTCAGTTGGCTACCGTAGGCAAATCTTTGTTACAGAGAGCACATGGCATCTGCGACACTGACCATCTCAAGGAGGAGCCTCAGTATGTAAAACAAGTACTGCAAAGCAATAATCACAAAATCAAGAACAGACGCTCGACCAAGTCTGCGGTTTGTGAACATGCCCAGGACAAACCCAACCACTACATTCGGTTCGACAACCCACAAATCCTCGCCAGAGAGACCCGGTTTATGCCAAGAATGTTACGCGAGGCTATTGAAATCAAAAAATACCTAAATTTCAATAGAGATGATGGTTGGCAAGTACCACCTGCTTGGGATCCTGTCATCAAATTAATTAAATCCCATGGCCGACCCAAATCTGCAAGACCTCTGGACACTGTGAGCGAATACTGCGTGAATAGGGAACGTTATGATTAATATGATTAATTTTCGGACGGTAGACCAAATAATTTTCTTAATAACTCATGTAACAAATAAAACCAATTAGTCACCTCGTGACCACGATCACTGCAAAGTGTTTGAAACGTCGGGACAAAAATAATGATAAATATACGCGATTTAAACCGTTTAAAGTTGTTTAATTACTATGTGTAATAATCGCGAAAACCTAAGACAACATTAGCGTCGAATATTTTGCCGAAAAGAAAAGTTGTTTTCTTTTTTTTTATGCCTGATAGGTTAGCCTTTGACCACTATCTCACCTGATAGTAAGTGACGATGTGGTCGAAGATGTTGTTCAGGCTAACCTAGAAGTACTGGCTCCCAAGGACAGCTGCCGGAACACACTGTTAGGTGCTTGGCGACAGATTTTCTACTTGAGGGTGGTAGCTAGCCAGGCGGGCATTCGCAAAATGCCCTACCACCATGCTATAACGACTGCCATCCTCAACAACCGGGACCGACGGCTTAACGTGCCCTCCGAAGCACGGAAGCGCTCAGTAGTATTGTCACTAGCGGTCACCCATCCAACTCATGACCGCGCGCGACGTTGCTTCACTTTGCTGATCGGTTGAAAACAGCTTAGTTAATTTCGCTACGAGCGCTTCAAAAGGATAAATCCAAGAAATTATGCTTTAGCTGTTTTTCTGCTTACGTGCTAATCTAGGAGTACTTTTGAATCTTGCACTACGCCTATGTCTATTATATTATGCACACGTTGCAATACATTTTAAATTTATGATCAAAAAAGTTTACATTAACTGACCGGAATAACGTTATACGGTTGCACTTGTATATGGTTAGATCTATTTTTACATGATAAGAGTTGAGATGCATGTACAACATATTAACCAACAGATATAATATAACATATTATATCTGTTAGTAATCAAAGTGCTAATCGTAGCCCTGCCGTAGTAAAGGTGTGGACCTTTACTGAATACTGAACGGTGGAATTGGTGAAACGCAAGTTCCGGCACTGTTTCCTTAGTCTATGTATGTCCAAATAATTTGTAAGTTTTATGGGCACATAATAGAGGCATCCGCTCCGTAATTTACTTTGATTTAGATCTATACTGTTTATTATCAATAATGCATTCAGATACATGTAAATTATGTAGGTTTTAGAGGCTATAACTTATTATGGTATCAGTTCTATACGTGGAAATTCATAAAGCTTTTTTCTTTCTTGATTATAAATCTGAAAGCATTATTATCTGTAGCTGCTTATTTTCCTATAACAACAAAGTTAAACTCAAAATAATATGGGTAACTTTGGTTCTTCGGCAAATTTTCTGGATTCTATCGCTTAAAGAAACTCTGAGCATATTTCGTTGACCAACTCTAAGTATGTCTTTAAGGGTCACAATTCAGAATCTAATCTCAGTGCAATTTGACATTATTAGCGCGAGTTAGAGCCACACTAGACCGGTTATTTTTGTTTTATTTTCCTATACATTTTACACCATAAACACATAATTTTTTTCATTTTTATGAACGAGTATGTTTTACCGTAGACCAAATATTGTTGAAAAAATCTCGATTACGTATATTGAATTCTCCTTGTAACTTTTAATCATTTCAATCTATCATTTTATTTATACCTTTTTTAGAGTTTCGTACGAAAAGATGGCAGTTATTTACAAAGCCTCGCCTGTCCGTCTGTCTGTTGTTCCCTCTAAACATTAAAAGGTTGTACCTTTAGAACCTTTATGGATAGGTCACTGAAATTTTCATAAGATAAGTGATATTATAGCAAATCACCTAACAAATAATTATAATGTAAAAAAAAGTATAAATAAAAGGGGGTCCCTATACAAGAATCGTGTTTTTTGCTTGTTTGTTTTCGCTCTACCGTCAAAGAGGCAATGCAATGGAAGCGTTGAACTTGCTATAGTTGTTTTAGTAAATAATACGGGATAACTCCATGAATAAGTCAGATAGCTCCGACTTTATATATACCAGTGTTCAGCAAGACGTGAACGCGGGCGTCTCGAGCTCTCCTTGAAAATGACCACCGAATGTGGTTGAAACTATAGTCGGAGCTATCTCACTTTGTCACGTGAGTTATCCCGTATTATTTACTAAAATGAGTGAAAACCACGTTAGTTATAATTATAACAAAATTGCTATAATTGTAGTCATTGGACATACATAAGTAATAAGATCTAATCCGGGTCGGAATTGTGCTTCGGATACTAGAACTGTATTTGAAAAATAGTGATGTCATAGTATTCTATAGCAGTATGTACATCTTGGTGTGGGGGTCCGGAGACTCACGAATGGATACAAATGGAAAGGATTAATATTAATCCTCTTTATCCGTCAATGTCACACGGGACCGATTGGTGCTAGAGTGGTAGACGTCTTTTGTTCGACTGTATTTCTATGCAACAACTCGTAAACGAATTTTAAATTTTTAAACCAATGTGTACTTCAGTTACTTAGCAGATGTTTGAATGCTAATATATCGAATTATTTTAACAGTTTATAAACGTTAATCATTTTGGAAAGGGTATTTCAAACAGAATTATGGAATAACACAACCGAATCATAATTCGAGATGTTATTACAACAAAACAATCAAACCTCTCAGTCAAATTTTCAAGATCCCCTCGATAAGAACACTTTTAGTACCTCCAAAAATAAACAAGAAAACCAAGCTTTCTAGAAATGTTACTTTGTTTCTTATGAAACAATGTATGCGTCAAGGATGACTTCATTTCTGATAATCCTCGCTAACCCGCGCCGCCCGCATCAGTTCAAATCTGCTCCAGACACTTTTTGCGAATTTAACGATTTTTCCATAATTTTTGTAAGGCGTAAGGTCTCGTTAGTACCCTAAACCAAGATAGTATTATAAATTAGCGAAATCGTCGAGACATTTTATAAAATTTCGTCATAAAATTGCTTTGCGAAATCGCATAAATAAGAAAATTGCAGTGCACCACTAAGATTTAATCATCGCATATTACGAATTCATTTTTCTGCCCTTAAAGTAAAGCTATAAATTCAGCCGGCACTGCGATGCATTATCATTAAACAAACTAGGGAAAAAGCACTGGACTTTAAAACTTTGTTGCGAGCTTGAGATTTATTGGACTCTTATACATTCGAATGTTTTAACTATACGTTAATAAATTCATAAACATCGAGTGGTACCTGCCTAACTTTAACTTTTAAGTAGAGAATTAAATATTAAATTATTCTTTAGCTAATGAAATGCATTATGGTCAATTAAAGTAAAGCGTCACTTTGAAATAGTATATCGAAGGATATGATTACCTAATTACATAATTATTGGGTTTATCAAACAAATACTTATTTTTTTTGCAGTAGTGTGATATATTGAACAGAGAGCTGTAGGTGACAACAGGCTAGCGCGCTATAACGTGGAACTCAAACGTATATGGCAAAACGTGGGTACTTAAATAACTCAGCCCAATAGTTCTGGAAGAAACAGGAGTGATGGAAGAAACAGGTAGTTTTCGCTACGCGGCAACCAAATGCTGGAATAACATCCCACCACTGAAATAGAACCTGCAAAGTGTTAATGCTTTTAGGCTAAGGTTGAAAGTCTTTCTATTTTTACATCAAAGACAACAGGAACCTTTAAGGCATGTTACGAGCGCTATATAGTCGTTAATATTCACTTTCTATTTATTTATTAGTTTTATCATGTATAAAACATTGATCGTAGAAATTATTGTATACATAGCTTTACAGCTACTGCCAACATTATTACCTCCTTAATATTAAATATCAATACCTACCTTAAGGGTAAACTGGCTGGTTTGTTCACCATACAAACGCCGTAGGGTGATCACTTCCTTATTTGAGAATTTAGGCCCAGAATCAAGCATAATATCGATTGAACTCGTCATTGTATAGATATGTATCGTAACGAAATATAAGAAAAAATATTAACATGAGAGTTATGAGCCCCGAAACATTTTCATATAAGGTTTTAAAGGCTCATAACTTTCAATATAATTACATTTTTAAAAATTTGTTTTGATACGAACCTAGATAATGACGAGTTCAATCGATATTATTTTAATCGATAAAATATCTAACGAAAATGATCCAATGATGTGAAATATCACCATCTCGGTGCTTAGTGTAATGAATTATCCACTTGTACTCGTAATCAATTAAGATTGACTCGTGCTCAGTCACGTGTAACAAATAGGTATAATTATGTTATAAAAAAATATATATATTGACTTTGACACTCTATTATAACTGTAAGAGAAAATTGAAATGTAATTTAAAAACGAAAGATCCTTAATTTGACTCAAATAATTATAATACTTGATTTTAGGTGTAAATAATATTTATAATACTAAATTAACCCAGATTTCTATTTTTCTACAAGGGAATGTGTCACTTAATTATGTATACTTTAGATTGCAATGCTCTTACAGGGTACATAATTATTACTAGCCTAAGACACGTACAACTGTCTGAAATCACTTATATTATGTTTGTATGAATAAATAAATACATGAATAATTGAATATTATGCTTAATGATGGGCCTAAATCCTCAAATAAGGGAGTGATCACCCTACGGCGTTTGTACGGAGAATTGACTGGCCAGTGTTCTAATACTTCTGCGTCTGTGTATTTATGTGTGAACTTTCTAGTTTTATATGGATTTATTTATTTTGTTAGGAACACGGTCACAATTAAACCGGTAGACATACGTTTATGTTTCTGTGACGTCACACGACGGATCCATCGGAAGATCAGCCCAGGTTCTCAACCAGGATACGCTGAGATGGATCCCTTTTTTGACAGCTTAGCATTGGATTGATACTTAATTTTGTTTTATTCATTACTTTATTTGTTTGTGTAACATATTCTTTTAATTGTGTCAATTGAATGTAACTTACTGTCTTAAATTAATTAATTTTCATTTTATTTCATTTCAATTTATTGATGATAAGTTTTTTTTCTGTTTGACTTCTTGCTGAAGTTGCTCAAATTTTGATGCCTTAATTAGTAATTTTTTTTACGAATAAGTATAAGCACAAAACTTTGGGAAAACACGTCCCTGTGTGACTGTTTTTTGGGGGTTTGTATCCAAGAGAAAAAAGGGGCACTACTGATAATTGCAAATTTTTTATCTGCCCACCTGTTTTTCCGTCCATTTAACTGTCTACTCGTAAGGCATGGGCTTAGCTTTTAGCTCGTAGTCGGAATTATCCCGATAGTTAACATTCTGTGTAGAACTTTGGTCCTAAATTGTTAATAAGTTTGCTAATTGTCCGTTCATATGACAAAATGGAGCCACGGAGAAGAAATATGGAAAGGATTTTGCTCTCTAGCATGAGGAATATCATCGTTTAAAGTTCATCAAGTAAGGCCTAATTTGCGGTCCAGTAATTATTTATTATTTTATTATATCTGTCATAATAATATATATTCTGTAAAATTTTAACCGTCAACCTAAAATGATTTATGAGATGTAGCCTTTCAAAGTCAGGATGAATGGACGGACGGATGAACGGATACTATAGACTTAATAACACGGACTATTTTTCTCTTAAAAAATGATTTAAAGTTAATAACTAAATATTTTATTGCACAAAAGGTTGCATTGCATTCTACGAATAAATTTATATATATTCGTAGATTGCATTCAATATTTTTGTGGCCATATGCAAACATTGCTCAGTCCATGCTTTGGTTTTTTTTCGTCATACTATTTTATACATAAAATTATTTATTCTGAAAGTATGTATGAAATTAATCGCAGATAGTTGCAACTACAAAACTAACAAAAAAAATTTATAAATTATTGCACAAAATTTGTTTCTTCCTGACATTTAAAACTATGAGGTACAGTTAAATTTTGATATTTTGCTCGAATTAAATTGTTAATTATTATTATTACTTATTAAACTTCACTTGCTCCCCGTGGGGTACCGGATAGAATGTCACCCGCCCATCTCTTTCCGTGGGTACCGTAGTGACGACTGTACGGACACAACTGGAAGATGGACAGCAGCGCCTTCTGAGGAACTGTTATCTGATACTGCGATCCCCAAGACCCCTGCCAAGCGTAGGGATCATGGCACACCCCTCCTTAATGAGGAAGACTGTTTGCAGCAGTGGACAATCCGGCTGATACAGTAAACTTCACGAGTTGAAGTAACACATAGTCACGTACATTTAACTAATAAAACTGTTTGAGTGGTACGTGCTACGGTCTACGAAGTGCTACGTTGTGGTACAGAGCCACAACGCTACGAATTTACGTCAATGAAAATCTCATAACTGAGTCGAATTACGTTTTTTTCCTTTACCTTTATTTGTACAAGGAAGTAAATGTATGTGAATATGGAAGGAAATGTGTGTGAAAAGAAAAACAGATATTTTTATTATTGCAGAAATAATATCAGTGACTCCTTATTATTGAAAGATATATTTAAGTAAAGTTTAAGTTATAATTAAGTTATATTATAAGAGCTTCCACACTTGAAATCATTTATATTATGTTTAGTTCTTATCTGTTTCTTACTTGGCTTAGCCGTTCTTACCCGATCAGCTAAATTAAACAACGTCCGCCACGGTCATGATTTGGATGGGTGACCGCTAGTGGCATTACTCTTGAAAGCTTCCGTTCTTAATGAATCGTCGACTATAAAGCTCTCTCCGATCGACTCAACCCTTTGGCATTGAATGTCTTTGAAAATCACTCTGCTCCGTTTTTCTTATCACCTGCAGCAGAGTTTCGCCATCGGACGCCCTGGCGAAGCATGATGTTTATCAATTGTATTTCGACATCTGGAAATGAAGACCGACCACGAGAAGTATGACTGAATCAAAACAAAATAAGAGCCATCAAGAAAAGAGTATATTCCCTACTCAGTGACTAGCAACGCAAGTTTGAGACCTCTGGTTTTGTTGCTGTCCGTGGGTGATGTTGATTACATACCACAAGGTGAGCCGCATGCTTGTTTGCCGTCTTATATAAGAAAAAAAACTACTTTACAAAATGTATGATATGCACAAAAATTAAGCTTTGGTAGGTTTGGTATTCGCTGGCATCGAATGCCAGCGATTACCAAACCAAACAAACTTCAGTTGAATTAAAGATTCAATGAGTAGAATAAAATGTATGAATGAATGGTTAATGTCACTAAATTTCCACCTCTTTTGTAAAAAATAATGGATTTATACAGCAATTGCAACAAACAAGATCAGATCATCTAAAATAAACTTTGAGTTCATTAAAGCAGGACTAAAACTTATTTTTAAATATTTGTCTCTAAAATCAAAAATCCCTCTTCTAAAACACATTTTCATCTTTCCTTGACCGTCCATCTCAGATTCCCTTTTCAACAGAAGCTTTCAAGTTAAGCTTGCTTCGTAGTTAATATCTTTTGGGTATTCTCACAATCACAATGGTGGGTGAAATGTGTATTAATTAATAATACATTCTTAATTTTGCGCTAATATGTATATTACAGGCTTATGTTTTTAACAGATTTGTCCACCATCTCTTCAATCACAGTATGAAAGACGTGTTCCTACATTCATCATGAAACAACAGTGAATATCATCTCGACAATAAATTACTGATATAACACTTTTAACAAAAGTACAACGACTTCAAACCTGAAATACGCTAGGTATATCTCAAATTAAAATGGGACCACATGACAAACCTCAGCTCTCGAATGTAAAAAAAAACATCAAAATCAGTACACCCTGTTATGAGTCATGAGGTAACATATAAAAATATAATAATTTAGAACGTCCTCCTTTTTTGCAAATCGGTTTTAATAGAACCCTCGTATTCTTCATTCTACATTATATTCTGTAGTCCTTCTAAGTAATTAATTATCAAACAGTACTGCGTGCATGCTTGCGTCATTAGCCGACTTAAGTTGTTGTGATATAAATATATTAATTTGTTTACTCTACTCAAGGACTTAAAGAGAGAAAAAGTTATTTTAGCTACCTTTTTATTTATTGGAGCTCTAAATAGTTAAATGTTTGGTGAAATATTTTTCATTCTTTATTTTTTACGAGCTAAAGACCCGGGCCATAGCTTCTCAGACGGATGGACATACAGACAAACGACTAGCCGAGGCTTATTAAAATTACTCTGTATTACACTTATGGTAGGGTACTCTTAAAATAAAATAATTTCTTAGAACTTAAGTATGCTATTTTAATATTGTTATGTTTGCAATAATCGGCGAATTACATTACAAAATTGAAAATTTACGAGATAAAAATGTAAAGTCATGTGTAGGATTCGAGCCCGCGTCCATCCACCTCTTTAGCCGGGGTATGCTCTAACCAATTGAGCTAACATGGCAATGAGTCATAACTCAAATTTTCCCTATCGTTCTCTAACCATTGTATCGGGATGGAGCGACATCTATAGTATTTTATTACGTTGTGCTACAAACATGACCAATTTTACAATTGGTTTTATACTTGTAAATGATAACTCAACCTTATAATATTAATCCGTATACCAGGCGTTATTGCAAACATAATAATATTAAAAAACAAAAGACCATTAAATTACACTTTCATGTCTATTGATTGTATAGCATTTTTTGACTAACCTCAGTGTTTCGATTAAGTCGCATAGATTATGGTCGTTCAAGTACGTACAAGCTGGCTTGAGTAATAGATACTTAAAACATGACAATATTGGCTAGATAATTTATACATGAATTTACTTTGCGAAAATTTTAGAAATACAATCAAAAGATATTATCTTGATAGTTTACTATTGAAAATCTTGCCTTACAATGAGTTTCATGTATTTGAAAACTTGGAAACAACTTCAGTAAAGTACATTATTATGTAAATCTTTAGTAAATATTACGTACGATAAAGGTAACGACAAAGTAAGAAAAAGAATAGACTAGTCTTGATTTTATTATCATACGTACGTGTTAAATTTTAACAGGACTGCCCAAAAAAGGAGAATTAGGTTTTCAGGGTTCATGTATGTACGAATGTGTGTGAGTTGCTTTATTCCACCTGTGACGGACCCAGGGACGATACCTACTTACCTACAGCACCGCCGACCGACGCGCTCGAGCCCACCCGCGTCGCACGCACACATACGTACGCCCCGATAACACATACGCTATATAAGGCAGCGCGGCCCGTGAAGGACTGGATTTAAATCCCGATTAGTGTCTCTCCAAATAGTCACAGAGCAATATTCAATAGGGCCCATTCTCAACGGTACAACACTGCAGTTGTACCGGGGCATTTAGTTCCGATTCCCCCTTTGTCTCTCGGCAGCGAGACAAGCCGAGGTCCGAACCACAGTGGTGCCCTTGAGCTCGCTGTCACCCCTCCCGATAGTAGCGTGGCGTTTTCGGCGCCCGCAGGAGACGGAGGTATAAGGCGCTTTTCGCCTTATACGCCCGTCTCAGAAGAAGTGCCCTCAGCGCTTCTTCCTCCTGGGCTATAAGAGGGCCTCCCCTCGCCCAAAGTCCGGTGGAGCTGTACGTCCGTATAGCGGTAGACAGCATCTAGGTCCTCCCAAAAAAAAAAAAAAAAAATAAAAATGAAGGACTGGCATTTGCTCGAGGCTCGAAAATCGCCCTACCCTGGTGTTCCCCACCAACCCGGAGGTAACCAGTGCGCGTGGTACGCCCACGCAGCAAGGCCCTCATACCGATCCCTGTTCCCGGAGGTAACTGGTGCGCGTGGTCCGCCCACGCTGCAAGGTCCTCCACTCTCATCCCGACCCCTGTTCCCGGAGGTAACTAGTGCGCGTGGTCCGCCCACGCTGCAAGGTCCTCCACTCTCATCCCGATCCCTGTTCCCGGAGGTAACTGGTGCGCGTGGACCGCCCACGCTGCAAGGTTCTCACACCGACCCCCGCTTACACCCGGAGGTAACCGGTGCGCGTGGTTCGCCCACGCTGCAAGGGCCTCAACCGTATTCCCGACTCCTGCGTAAACCTGGAGGTAACCAGTGCGCGTGATCCGCTCACGCTGCAAGGGCCTCATCTCTATTCCCGATTCCTGCTAATCCTGGAGGTACCCGGTGCGCGTGGTCCGCCCACGCTGCAAGGGCCTCATCTCTGACCCCGTTCTTGCTAAACCCGGAGGTAACCGGTGCGCTTGGTTCGCCCACGCTGCAAGGCCCTCGTTCCAAACTCTCCTGATTTACTACTCCCGTATTCACGAACCGAACCGCCGCCCGTGGTTGTCCGGGAACCCGTCTCACGCGATTCTCCTCGCAGGCTGTCGCGCTCCTGCTAGAGGTTACGCCGCGACCGCTACGTCCCGGAGTCCGTCACCCCTCGGATAATAATCTATTGTAAACTCAGGATAAGTTAAGGTTTATCTGTATTCGAATTGACTTCTGTTTTTTTACTCTCTGATGTTGGTAATTTAACCGTTTTTGGTGTGTTTAGGTCAGTTGAAAAATCTAATTTTGTTCTATTGAAGCTCAATCTATTTGTTCCTTGAGATAATTTCTTCGGTGTCGTTTTACAGATGTCTTTGAGCTGACTAACTTGCGTATTTTAAGAAGAAATTTGTTTTTTCAGACTTGAATTTTCCGTTAATAGATTAACAATTTCGTTTTCAGCTATTTCTAATCTAGTGCTGTTTCGCGCTCCCCGCGCGTCTCGTATTATTTGAGACTATTTAGGAAATCTAATTTTATTATAAGCTTCGCTCAATAGAAGTTTTAGTCTTATAGGAAGAACTAAATGACAGTCAGATTTTTAATATCGTTGATTATAATTTCGTGATCTTACGTTAATGAACGTTTATATTGTATCCGTATACTTATAAGATGTTCATTTAGCACTCGGTTTAAAACCTGCTTGAAACTAAATGAAGCGCAGTATATAGCGCAGTTTACGGAGTAATGTACGGAATAGTCTGGGGAAGACATACCAAACGCTCGCTGCTGTGCAGTACTGCGTGGCTACGCGTATCACCCATGTGTAGTCGGTTTTTTGTGGCACACTCGATGATAAGATTTCATTATTTCAAGGTTTGAGATATTATAAACAAAATATGCTAGTATCTTTTATATATAATATCTCACCTGATAATAAAGAAATGGGGCCTAGTTCATTAATTAACCACAACGATAAAATCATAAAACGAATAAAATATTTTTCAAATAATACTTAACCCGGCGAGGATGTGGTAGGGTCAATTTGACCCTGCTCATTTTGTTTGATGTACAGTTTTTTTACCTGCAGTCGCATGCTATCGAGTTTATCAGTAGCTGTAGTCAATAAAATACCCTCCCTTTTTCCCACCTCCACTTAGTCGGGTGCAACACGTGAAAGCAGGTAAACGTGCGCAAACTCAAATAGGGCAATTATGACCCATATATGGAGATGATTAGTAGCTTAAAAGACTGGATAATTACTGATTTTGTGATAAAACATGATATATCATATAAATTTCTACCAAAAATTACCAATTACTTGTAATAATATTTGTATGTGTTGTTTTTTTTTAATGTATGGCAGAGTCCTGCTAAAGTTGATAAGACTTTTTGTAAAATTGAAATAATGAAACATTTATACGCATAATAGTGTTTCTTTTCATGAAAATCCTTATATAAATAACTAATGCGTAAGTTAACTTCCTATCCCGCACATGACTTAAATTTTTCCTATCGTATATTTGTAATTTTGTAATTCCTATTCTATGTTAAAAATTGCAATGAATACTTTTAAAATATGAATTAAATACAGGGTCATCAAGACCCTCCACATCCTCGATGTACCCTTTTTGTACCACATCCTCGCCGGTTTAATAATTCCTTACTTTCTTTTTAAAATACGTAGTAATCAATAAAATCTAATATTTAATACACAAGTAGAACAACACTTTTGCGTTTATTCGTAAAATAGTATTTTCTGACTTACCTTTACATTTCGATCCAGTTGCATCGATCGTGGTAATTATGCTATTTTACCTTAAATTTAACGCAAATTGAGTTAAGCATAATTACCAAGAAAATATAACATAAATTTGCATTCACTGTTATATTTTTTTTTTCTCTTACAGTATCAAAAACAATCATGAGATTGAATATTCCTTTCAGATACTTTATACACCCCATTATTAGTTTAACATCCATAACGCCTTAAAAACGTTAATGTGATAGGAATCCAGGATAACTACAGAAGAATACTTAACACAATGTAGTATATAAAATGCAAGGGATTTAAATAAAAAAACATCAATAGTTTTCTCTTCTCAAAAGTTAGAAAACTTTTCAAACCAAGCGCGTGATGAAATATATCTATATATAATATGTATATAAGTAATGAATGTAAGCAAAGCTTTTTATTGTTTTTCACATAGAAGAAGTTTTTATCAAATTGTAATTTTCTATATTTTATACAGCTATTAATATATCTACTCTTTAGTTAGTGTTGGTATTGGCAATAAGTGGCGCTTGTAGAAGTATCAAACTAGTAAATTAAAAGGTTCATGAATTTGAGAAACAAGGTGATATACTACTGGTGAAGTTACGTGGTACTAAACCCAAAGTTGACCAAACCTTCGTTTTTCAAAAATAACTTGTATATATATTAGAAAACAAAACAATTATTACAACCAAGTGATAAAGAAACAAACCGTTTTTTCATAAATTATCATAAAGTAAACTTTGCACATACAAGATAATTAAATGAATTGATACTGGCAAGTAATTGGCAGAAACAATATTTCGAGTATTCCTAAACAGATACCTACCACACAGCTACCTATCTTAATTTGCCAAACTCAAATCTATGTTCGGGTCATTGTTTTGCACAAAATCGGCAACTTTGCTAGCCGATTCTGGTGCCGATTTAACTGATATTAAAAGGCATGGAGGTTGGAAGTAGAGTAAATGAGCTGAGCGCTACATAGAAGAGTCATAGGAAAATAAAACACAAAATAACAGAAATGATAAATCTGCACTCTACAAAACCGAGCGCTTCAAAAGAATATCTGTTTAAGATTCCAGATTGCCCAGATTGGTATGTTAAGCAGATTATTTCTTAGGACTTGTGTATGCTATTTTAATAGTGTTATGTTTGCAATAACGTCTGCTTGGCGAATTACATTACAAAATTGAAAAATTACTAGAGAAAAAATTATAGTCATGTGTAGGATTCGAATACGCGTCGTATGCTATTTTTTAAGCAAAACCATTACTTCATTATTATACAAACATCAAAACTCGAAGTTAAAAGCCGCGTAAATTATGTATCTACCATACGTTTTACCGCGTGTAACGATACTGTATAATCCTATGTTCGGCTGCAGTAACAAAAGTGCTCGACTGCTCACCTCGTAACTAAGTTCAACCCCATGAAAGCCGTAAAACTGTAATTTTAATATTAATTTGTCATGACGCAAACAATCAAAAGCTTTTGATAGGTCACAAAATACGCTAGCACATTTATTTGAAATATCTAAGGAATCAAGAATGTAGTAGACTACCTTTCTTATTGCCATTTCGGTCGATCGACCATTTTGGAATCCGTACTGTCCGTTGTAAATAAATTATTGTTTTCGAAGTATCTATAAGTATCTATTTATTCTGGCTTTGATAACAGCTTCTAATATTTTTGATAGAGTTGGCAATATGCAGACTGGCCTGTAATTGCTAAGCTCTGAGACATCCTCTTTTTTAAAAAGCGGTATTACCCTACCCTGCTTTAGTATATCTGGGAATATACCTTCAGTTAAGCATGAGTTTACAACGATAGTTAATTCTAGATCAAATAAATTATCGTAAAGTCGTTGTACTCATATCGTATATATCTAACATGTGTTTTTGTTTCATTTTTTATACTATATTTTTAAGCTCTCCGACACATAATGGGTAAAACACAAAAGTAGTGATTGGCTTTTCTAAAGTATCTAAGTATTTAAAACAATTTTCTGCGTTAATATTTAAATTACTGGTCAGGTTTTGAGCAATATTCCGAAAAAAAACATTACATAAGCGTACAATTTTTTCAGGATGTGTAGAATGTGTGCCCATACCAATGGAAATGAAACAAGTATAAATGAATTTTAAAAGTAAATAACCCGATATCTTATTATTTATTTTCATTAAACAGTTTATCGTTCCATTGAAATTGAAATTGCAAGTTTTATATATTTATGGATTCGTTTTTAAAGCCCTTCATTTTAATACCCATTTCGATGGGTTTGATAGAAAATAAAATATTTAACTCTCAATAAACTATACGAGCTAGTTTTTTTATGTACCTAATATCACTTGCGCTATCAAGAAGAATCTAAAAACATCTCTTACATAAAAATCAGTAAACCCGTTTAGAAGTTACGGTGAAAAAAAGAAACTCACAAACATACATACATGAATCCTGATTACACAACTCTGCTTTTTTGGGCAGTTGTATAAAATACAGTACATAAATTGTTGACACAACTAAATAGCTTCGATATATATCAGCGTAATTATTTATGATCCATTTTGAAAGTCGGGTTTTTACATATTCACCTAAAGTAAATAATCGTACAATAAAGCATATTACTTTACTTTAATCCCATAAGTAGTAAATAGAAGTAAAGTAATGGCAGCAATCGATTACAATGCTGATAATGATCATGTAACTTGGAATTGGAACATTAAGATTTAATCTAGTACCTTACACGATATTCTCGTAACAAAATGGCATTAAGGTAACTGCGTCATTTGAATAGTTGCGTTTTTACCTGACGGTTGTCCAAATCTTTACTGACTCCGAAATGATAACCATAAAAAATACTGGTTTTAAACGTAATATATTATATCAAATGAATTTAATATTACCATGGCAAAAACTGATAATTATATTTTACAAGCTTATTCATGTTATCACTGGTGTGGATTACGGTTTCTTCATGTTTAAATCTTTAAGAATTAGATTTACTGTTTACTGCATCTCAGTTATACAAATAATCATTATTTATCTCGCGTGCATGTATGATAATTATTATAATCACGGAAATATAGATCTTTTTTATGGTATAAAGTTTCACATTTACAATATCCAGCATTTTTTGTACATGATTGTTTTTATGCACTTGAACCGAAATGTCACGCTTTCAGCGTGCCAAGAAAAATTTCAAGAGATTGACGTGAAACTAAATATTAAGAAAATTAAAATGGAAATGAAAAATTTGATCGTTTCGATTTTGTCGATTGTGCTTATCATAATAACAACGTATCTGGCCTGCTCAAATAAAATTGATTGTCCTCATACATATGCATTTATTTTATACTTCTGCTTCGTTACAAACAGGAACATAATTATGATAAATCACGCATACATGTTCTATATAATAAAATATCGATTGGTGATATTCGTAAAAAATTTCAAGGATACTGCACATACCGAAAGTATCGTATCAAATCATCGTCTTTACAAATCTATTTGTGATATAGCAGTAAAAATAAAGACAGCGTATGACCCCGTGGTGAGTACATTAATCATATACTGGTTTTGATTCAACACAAACGCTCCAAATAAAAAAAAAACTAACAGTGGTAGTTCTTATCCTGTTCACACTAAAATCCACAATTCTGTTACATATAAAATGGCCATTCTAAAACTAGAATTATTATTTTTAATATTGTTAGGTTTGCAATAACGCCTGCCATGCGGATTACATTACAAAATCACAAACAGATTATAGAACATTTTTTTTCCCTTAAATTTTTTTTTATTAATTTTTATTTAAATTTATGCCGCACATGAATTAAATTTTTTTTATCTTATATTTGTGATTTTGTAATAGAATTATTATTTTCAATTGAAGGCCTTTTTGGGATCAGTTTAGAGAGCACCAAGTTACATGAGGACTACATAGCGTAGAACATACCATGATTGAACACAAAAGTCAACTTTAAGGAGTGTCAATCTCAAGCGTTAAACGAGGTTGGATATTGATGTGACTAGAATGATAGCTATCATTATTTTATTCGCAAGCGTTAAAATAATTTAGATTTTAGAGTAAACAAAATAAGTACTACTATAATGAAAAAAAAATTATGTTAAGAGAATTTGTGTAGACTCAACATCACTATTTCATATATAATAAGCAGAGGTTACTGCTTATCACTTAGTGGGCCACAATTTTAGTAAGTCGCAATCCAATTAAAAAGGTCGAGTAATCAAATTGTATAAGTCTTGTTCCAATCGTGGCACTGATCACTGCTACCTGATCAAAACATTCAGATAAATAATATACATAATTTTTGTTATGAATTCCAAAATACCCGTATAAGTACAGATTATTGTTATTTTTGTAATATAATGTTGCATGTAAATATATATATTAAATAGATGTAATTAATCGCGATGCTTATTGATTTCAATTTACAGTTCTTGGTGACCATGTTTTGCAACATTCCAATTGTTATGATAGCAATATACAACAAACTGAAAATATTGAAGCTGAACAATAACCAGGTTCGTATATAAATTTATTTGAGACTGACTTGAATTGCCATTTATAGTAAATTAGGACTACGAGCCGGTCAGGGTGTAGTGCCAAAAGGATGTTTGTAAATATCGAGGTCTTGAGTTTGACTTCCAGATCAATCAACTAAGAAATAAGTTCTCAGAAGCAGTTGAGAACTTTCAGGCAGAGTGTCATAACACCTGAGTTTTGCCAAACAAGAAAGTTATTAGTAGTTATATATCGATATTGTGGTTAAAAAGTTGTATGTGTTGGCCCTTTTTAGGGTTCCGTAGTACCTACAAGGAACCCTTATAGTATCGTCATGTCCGTCTGTCCGAGGTTTCGCTATGAGACCGTTAGCACTAGAAAGATGTAATTTGGTAGGTGTGTATGTATATTAATCACGTTGACAAAGTGGTAAAATAAAATTTTGAAAAATATATTTTTTTGTATAGCTCCAATACATATGATTTAAGGCATACATTTTATTTCGTCGTCCACCCCATCGTGTAGAGTATCATTGAATAGGTCTTCCAAAATCATTTAGGGTTTGCTAACACTATTTTTAGATTTAATGTCCTATTTACGAAATATTAAACTTTAAAGTGCAAATTTGTGTTCTCCTTTAAAGTGACTAAGATGAAGAAGTTGCTTGTTATTATTAGTAAAGACTCGCATTGGAAACTAAATGAGTAAATTAAAAAAAAAAGAATGGATAAAAACAAGATTTATGGTTTAAGATAAATAACAACAGTAATGCAGTTTTAAAACAATAACAAATTCGACGACGGCGCTCACTCCCCCGCCAGCAATCCTCAAAACATAACAAATTGCAATTTTTCTATTTAGTTCAATTCATCTCTGAGGCAAATATTTAACAATAAGAGGAAAGCATGGGTAAAATGGAAAATATAATATATGGTAACTTATCTGATTTTGAGACTATTGCATTATACAGGGTTATTGTTAAATGCTAACAACCTCTTCGGGTTGACTTCTGCTAGTCCTAAGAAACATTATAAGATTTTTTTATATGTTTTTGACTGAATAAGCACGAGGACCACCTGATGTCAAAAGTCTCTTGTGCCTGTAATGTATTATTTCATATTTTTTATTACTTTACTCAATGTAAATATTCAAAACCTTATTCAAACGGAGTGCGGCGCGGTCTAGTGTTGCCGCGGCGGGCGCTCTTGGCTCGGAGTAGGCGGTAGCATTAAAACAAAAAAAAATATAAAAAATCATTACAAAAAAAAAACAAATAAAAAAAAAGGAATTAGTATTACCGTCGGACATAATGCAGATTATAAATTTTATATATGTGCAGATAACCACACGTCAGATTTAATTATCAGTGATGTTCGTTATACTATAGATAGTTTAAAACCGAAACTACGTAAGCTCGATCCAACTAAGGGCGCTGGAGTTAAATGGTTAAAGCTAAAAAATGGTTCACCATTAGTCTTAAAATACACCGCTGACACCATTTGTTTTCCTGTCCACCATATATTCAACCTATGCAGTCAAGAAGGTGTTCGTCCTCGTGTTTGTAAAATTGACCGCATAGTACTGTACATAAAGAAGGATTAAAGAAAGATGTAGCAAACTATCACCCAATCTCAATTTTGCACGCCTTATTGAAGCTTATATATATATAAAATTATACTTAGTTTCACAAAGCTGCCGCTAGATGGCAATGTACCAACGGAATCTAATCGCTCTATCGTTACGTTTTTATTCTGGTATACCTATAGAATTCAAAAAATAACTTGGAAGCAATCGTACTATTATATTTAAGCTTTAGCAGGAAAAAAGTGGAAGAGATAAAAAAGAATAACAGAATCGTTTTATATTATGATAACGGGCTACTACGGAACCCTACATTGCGCGTGGCCCGACACGCTTTTGGTCGTTTAATCTATTTTGGAATCGTGATGCAATATACTGAACTAGATGCAATAAGCCAGGTTAAAAACGAATTGCGGATGAAAGACCTCAATTCAATTTTTTTTCTAGGTACTGGCGATGCGGTCATTTATTAATTTTGGCAATTCCGTCAATAGAAATATGAAAAACATTTTAAAATTTTATCTTTGCTTTTTTTTTGGACGAACAATGTTCGCACGAATTCCAGTATAGTTCCGTCGATATTAACTGGCTTGTTCCGATTCAAAATCACCCTTAATTATTAATGAATCATTGAAAATATGTAATTTAAGTGTAAATTTTGAAATCAATATAAAAATTTATTAAATTTCAGATGACCTTCACGGAAGTATTTTGGAATATACATCTCGTTATTATGATTTTATTCACCTTTTTACCGCCAATTTTTGCGGGTATGATATCAACACAAACAAGTAAACTACGCCTAATCCTTCATAAAAAAATGATTGAAGAACAAGGTACAAATCCAAATAAATTTAATAATAAGTTTTGGTTAATTCTTTAGTATTTTTATAAGTTATATTTACTGAAAACATGATAAGCTAGCCTTTGAACGATATATCACCAGATGGTAACTGATGCTGTGATCAAAGAGTTTCAACAGACCAACCTTATGGAGTAAATCCTCTAGTACAACATTTTCACCTGCCTATTGGTGCTAATTTTCAACTTGAAGGTGATAAAGTGATCTAGCCCACTGCAGGATTCCATTGAAATTGCCTGCGTCTGAGGTGGAGTTGGAGGCTGCAGTCGGTCACCTGCGTGGGAAAAGGACGGCACCTGGTCCCGATGGTATCCCGGGGCGAGTCCTACGGATCGCTCTGGGAGAAATGGGCGATCGGCTTCAGGAACTGTTCGACGCTTGCCTTACGTCGGGTCGGTACCGAAAGCTGTGAAAGTAAGGCTGATTGTGCCAGTGTCAGAAGGAGGGTCGACCCTCCGATTCGCCGTCTGCATACAAGCCAACCGTGTTGTTGTATGACACGGGTAAGGTTAGACGCCCTGATCTGGCTCACGGGTGGACGCAGGACGCGGTCAGCGGGGGAGAAAAGGCGTTAACGATCACGCTCGACATAGCCAACGCTTTCAACAGCCTTCCGCATGGAACAATTCACGAGGCGCTCCGATATCATGGAATGCCCCTGTATCTGCGAAGGCTGTTGGCAGACTACCTTCAGGACTGCGAGGTCCTTGTGGAAGGACGCGACGGTCTGAGGCGTCGTGTCACCTGCGGGGTTTTACAGGTGTCGAAGCAGAGGCCGCTCCTGCGAAACATGAGTTACGACTGGGTGCTTCGTGGTATGCTTCTTGCAAGCATGGAGGTCGCGTGTGACGCCGATGGCACCCTATTTGTTGCCATAGTAGGCTTTAGGGAGGCGATGTGTTTGGTGACGGTGGGTACAGCTCTCTAGGTCAGCCGCATTCGTGCCTTGGGTCTGGAGGTCACCCTATCCAAGACCGAGGCTCTTTTGTTCCATCGGCCTTGGGGCGGCCCCCTTCAGGGATGCGGGTTTCAATGGATAGGGTTCTGGTTCCGATTGGGACCCAGGTGAAATATCTGTCTAATCCTGGACGGAAGGTGGTTTTAAGGGCCCATTTTGCCCGGGTGGCTCCAAAAGCCGTGGGAGCTCCTTATAAAGACTGCTGCCAACGCTGGTGGCCCAAATGCCATCTGCTGCCGTCTTTACTCTGGAGTGATCCGGAGTATAACCATGTGTGGTGCACCTATTTAGGTGTACGCCCTCAACCGCGACAACGAGACCCTATTGTCGCGACGAGGGCGATACACAGACACTGGACGGTGTCCGGAAAGGGTAGCCTGCGTATTGGCCGATGACCCCCATGGTAGCTCCAAGCGGAGATCCTCGCCAAAGTTTACCACTTCTTGGTGGCGAGAAGATCTCGTGGGGAGCCCTCATCGTGGTAGGAGCTTACACACATGCGGCGGCAGGCAAGGGCTATCCTGTTGCGGCGGTGGACGGAAGACCTGGCTCCACCGGGCCGTGGGCAGTGGACGGTGGACGCAATCTGCCTGGTCCTTTGGAGGTTGGTGAAGCGGCTGTTTGGGTCACTGACCTTCCGGTTTTTCTTTCTGGACACGGATTTTTCGGAAAGTACCTGCACCAGATCGCAAGACGCAAGGCGCCCCCGGCCTGCCATGAGTGTGGGGCGCCGGAGGATTCGGCACTCCATACGTTGGAGGTGTGTGTCGCATAGGGCCCACAGCAGCACACGCTTTTAGCCCTCAAAGGATGAGATCTTTTTCTGCCGAGCGTTGTTAACGCCGTGCTCGGCGGAGAGAGATCGTGGCAGGCGTTGGTAAATTTGTGGTGATCTTGGCCGCAGAGCAGGTCAGGGAGGACGATGTGGATGCTGCCCGCTTCGGAGCAGATGAACGAAGCGAGGAGGTGGAAGTTCACTCGCCTCCCCCTTCTCCGTAGTGGGGTCAGAGGTGGAGAATTGAGGGATTCTCCACCAGCTAGCAGGCCCCACACATACGCGGCAAGGGGCCGGGGCAAGTCTTGGTGAGCCAGGTCGCCCCTCCACAGGCTCAGATGCCCGATTGTGTGTGGACCTATCGCCGGGGCAAGATGGTGAATGCACACGCGACCTTATCTTGCTTCACCTCGGTGAAGGACTGCTTACGTGAGGTTTTAGTGGGTTGAAGTCCCACACATCCCCTACCACCGCCACCTTCGTAGAAGGCATTTCCCCCACTCAAAAAAGGAAATAGTATTCAAATCAAAGCGACCCGTTTTTCTACAATTATAGCCATCTGATACTCACATTCTACCCTCTTATTAAATGTTTATATCCCTCTACATCACCAGGTACCACGCCATACTTCACAAGGGTTAAGTTCAAGCTTCTTCTGATAAACATTTTCCTTATCTTGTATTTGGTTACACCACTGTACTGTTTCAGCCGGATCGTCCACTGCTGAACACAGCCTCCCTCAATACCGGGGTTTGCCATAATCCCCACGCTTGGCAGGCGGCTTGGGGATCAAAGTATGAGGTTAAAGTTCCTCAGAAAGTACTGTTGCCCACCTTCTAGTGCGTTACACTCAGTCACTTCTTACGACACTCACGGGTAGAGATGGATGGGTGACATTCTAGCCCGGCACCCCGACAGCGGTTACACCACACATCTATCTTAACATTTCCAACAATGTCATATGTTCTTTTCTTTTGTACGTCTCCCTTGTGTTCAGCACTATCGCGATAAATTATGTTTGTCTTTAAACTTTTCTTGAAATTTTCGACGAACCAGTCATATTTTGTGGTTTCTGAACACTGGCCATCTAATTCACAAAATTTAATGATAGAAATACATCATTTAACACTATGTAGATGTGGATATCATAACAGTCAAAAACAAAATTAAATCTTCAGTTAAATAAAGGAGTCCAAGGTTTTGACCTGTTAAACATAGCTGTCCTAGAGATATTATATCCATATGATTATATCTACACTAGACTGGACCTTCAACTTTTTACAGGTTCAGACAATAATACCTCGGTACTATGCAAAGGAGTCAACTTATAAACGTACAAAATTTAACTTGTACGAGTATAAAAGCATAACATGTTCATGTGTGGATTTCTGTTTTTGTGCCTTGGTGTTATTTTGGCACATGGAGATCATGACGATTGCCATTACCACTATTTTGTAGCGCGCGCTGGTGTGACCGTTCTTTTATAGTTAAATTATTGATTTTCGTAAAATTACTTTGGAATTCGCTGGTAACTTGGCCAATTGTTCATAAACATTATTTCTATGAGTAATGAATTAATATTTATTAAACAAAAATATTTTTTCTTACATAGTTTTTATTCTTTCAGATGCCATCCAGGCCTGGAAAATAAAAAAGTTTATTGAATACGTCAAAGTTCGTTCTTTGAAGTTTAACGTTTTAGAAGTGATTCCTCTAGACGAAAAACTCCCCGGAATAATTATTAATTTGTGTGTTACCTACCTTATTGTTGTTGTGCAGTTCACAAAGTTGTATTAAAATATTGTTTTTAGTGTGTAGTTGTAGCAAGAGTTACCTTGAAGCAAACTAAGTGTGTTTTTACTGCATAAAAATAAACACTTTAACCAAATAACTAGTTTTTATTGCCATAGTGTCTTTCATAAAGTTAATTAGAAAAGTTGCATTATTATACGATATACTCCCCGGAATAATTATTAATTTGTGTGTTACCTACCTTATTGTTGTTGTGCAGTTCACAAAGTTGTATTAAAATATTGTTTTTAGTGTGTAGTTGTAGCAAGAGTTACCTTGAAGCAAACTAAGTGTGTTTTTACTGCATATAAATAAACACTTTAACCAAATAACTAGTTTTTATTGCCATAGTGTCTTTCATAAAGTTAATTAGAAAAGTTGCATCATTATACGATATACAACTTAATATTAATAGAGTATATGACTCAATCGATAAAATGTTACTAAGTGATTTAGTAAAAAAAATAGGAGTTAATTTTTAGTGCCAATTAGATATTTGTGACCAAAGTTACTGCGTTTTTATTTATTTATATGGACGCTTAAACAGTGCTTAAATAACAATTTAGTATATCTTAATAATACATAACGCCTATAGTATTAAAATAAAATGGCTTATCATAAGAGTTTACAATTGTTAGACTCATATCATATTTCACGAGTTAAATATGGTTATTTGTGTTTGCTGCTCGCTAAAACAACATTCGCCTATCTGGAAAATGTAAATTGGTAATGAATATATTCAGGCGTTACTTTGCGGAAATCCATATTTCATAATAACAAATATCTTTTAAATATTTTAAGAGAACATTATATTAATATTTTAATAAATTTTCCTGTTAAGCCGACTTTACGTATCAAACGCCACGTAGCCGATTCTCAATCGTGCGCTCGTAGAGTCAAGACCTCCTGAGGATGCTTCGCGTAGAAGCAGAACGCGTCGAAAATTCTTCCGGTTTGGCTGCGTGGCGTTTGTGAGGTCACGTCGGCTTAACAGGAAAATTAGGTGGAATCGTCACTTAATATACTTTTTATATTTTTTTAGTGTTCTATTAAAATATTAATTTAATGTATTCTAAATATATTTTAAAATTTTTTGTTTTTATTATGTAAATTAGTGTTTATTTTAATTACACAAATGCGTTATAATATAACATCATAAATAAATTTAACATTTTGTTATTAAAAATGAACCTGATAGCCAATAGCCCCTCGTCATATTGAAAACTTCACACTTGAATTTAGATAATTACGTTAGTGCAAAATGTATCTAAATTAGCAAAGTAAGTGTATAATTAAGTGTACAGGGATATTGGAAAAATAACAACATTTTTGAATTTACGTCTGTTAGTCCAAACAAAATTTTGAGGAGATATTTTGTTTAGCTTTGTTTTTTTTCTGTGTTTTGGCGGAATAAGCAGAGTCAAAGTCAAAGTCAAAATCATTTATTCAATTTAGGCGTCTACGATGCTCTTATGAAGGTTAATTACAAATTTTAGTATTGATATATTCTACATTTTACTGCCACGTTCAGCAAATAAATTGTATTGAGCCACTGCGAGAAGAACGGGCAAGAAACTCGGGGCCATTCTTTTAAAGATCTTTTAACAATGTTACATACTTATTATATAATATAGTTATTACAATATTTGTATAAATTATGTAGGTGACAGGCAGTAGCTTGGCAGAGGTGGCATTGTCCAGGCATTTTTGTCGTTTAAGTAATCACAAACTGTGTAGTAGGATTTTTAATCAATATGTTTTTCACATGCAATTTGAATTTCCCTTCTGTGAGTGTTGTGATATGTTTGGGAATTTTATTATAAAACCGCACACAATTACCTAAGAAGGACCTTTTATTTGTCTTTGCTAATCTAAAACCTGGCACCGCTATGTTATCTTTATTTCTAGTATTATACTCGTGATTGTCACTGTTTAATTTAAATTTACTCAAATTTTTACGAACATACATAATATTTTTAAATATATACTGACTTGGTAAAGTTAAAATATCAATTTCTTTAAAAAGCTCCCTCAGAGATTCCCTAGGATCCATTTTATGTATGGCTCGAATTGCGCGTTTTTGTAGGATAAAGATTGTCTCTATCTCAGCAGCAGTTCCCCACAGCAATACACCATATGACATAATACTGTAAATATACGCGAAATAAACTGGGCGTGCTGTATTAACGTCTGTTAACTGTCTTATACTAAGAACTGCATATGCAGCAGAACTAAATCTTCCGGAGAGATCATGTATATGTGGACCCCACTGTAAAATGGAATCCATTTTGATTCCCAGGAAGACTGTCGCTTTGTCAATAGGGAGTTCTTCTGGGCCAAGCTTAATGTTTGGTTCAACATAAGGAACATTTGGTAAAGAAAACTTTAAACATTTCGTCTTTTTTTAATTTATGAGAAGATTATTAGCGGCGAACCATTAACAGATCATAGATAATACATTATTTACATGAGATAGTTTACTGTCATTTCTATCTACTTTAAAAATCAGAGAGGTATCATCTGCGAATAAAACAATATCGCAGAAATCTTTGACCATGCAAGGCAGATCATTAATATATGTTATAAACAGAAAAGGTCCCAAAATTGATCCCTGTGGTACTCCCATTTTTTCCAATGACCCGGAAGAAGTATTGCCATTTATTCCAACCTTCTGTAGCCTGTCTGACTGATATGGCTATAAAATTCAGAGCTTTTCCACGGATACCATAGTGTGAAAGTTTACGAATCAGAGTGCAGTGCTCTATAACAGTCGAATACCTTGGAAATATCACAAAACACGCCAATAGCATCATGTGAACTCTCCCAGGCTTCCAGTATATGCGACATCGATTGAGCACCTGCATCCGTTGTGGTTTTGCTCTTTGTGCAACCAAACTGATACTCATTTAATAAATTATGCTTGTTAAAATGGGATAGTAGTTGTTTGAGCATAATTTTTTCGAATACTTTACTCAGAACAGGTAAGATGGAAATAGATCTATAATTGCAAGGGCCAGATGTAGGCCCCGACTTTAAAATTGGAGTGATTTTACTTTGTTTCATTAAGTCGGAGAAGTTTCCTCTATCGACACAAAGATTGAATATTTGTCACCTACCTACCTACTCAGGGTAGAAGGGAGCATAAAAGAAAGAAGAGAGAGTACAGTGTAAAGTATAATCAACAGAAAGGGTCGTGGATCTCAGACAGGTATGGCAATTTTTGGCAAGCTTCCTTGTTAAGGACTTATCTCCGGTCCGCTAGTAATTGAGTCGATGCTCAGCAGCAGGTCTGCCGTGCAGGGCTCGGCTCCACACCGCCACGCCGGTAGAATTGTCCCAGCTAGGTGCTGTGACGTTTGGCCGCGGTCGGTGCTGGAGGTCAGAGGACGGCCGGAGTTCGGTAGTAGTGTGCTGCTAGAAGGTCAGCCTCGTACTCGAAGTTCAGCCTTGTACTTGAAGTTCAGCCTTGTACTTGAAGTTCAGCCTTGTACTTGAAGTTCAGCCTTGTACTTGAACCCTGGAATTAGATGTTTCCGGTCGCAATGGGTCCAGTGAGATGCTGAGCTGGTGGGTCCACTGTCCCTCTGCTACTGAGCATATTAGGGACTCGCAGAGGGCCTTTAGGGATGTGGCCCGCCAGCAAACAAGAGATATGCCATAAGGGCCAAAGAGTAGTGCTGCTGGTGAAGAATTCGCATCCGCTAAGGCTTCCGCTACCGAGCATAAAGGGACTAGCTAGGCCCTTCGCGGATGCGAACCACCAGCCGCTCAGAATGCCAGAAGGGCCAAGTAGGTATGTTGCTGGTAAAGATGCGCACAATCCACGAGGTCCGTTCACTACCGAGCAAAAGGGACTAGCCTAGGTACCTCGTGAATTGCGAGCTACCAGCAACACCCTTTGAAGTTTGCCAGAAGGGCGTAAAAAGAGAACACAAGTAGAAAAGCACATAAAATCACAGAAAAATATACAAAGGTTACACAAGAGGGTTAGCATGTAAGACACCTAATAAAATATACAGAAAATTACGATGAGAGTACATACCAATGTTGAAAAATAAGGTTAGAATTTTGGGTGGTCAAGTACACTTTCACTTCAAAACACAAACTTACCCAGTGTCTGGGGATTCTGAAGATTAATGTTATATTTTAATTAAGTCTTAGTAACAACTTTCAAACGTAGAGATTTAATTCGAGTTGAACAGTCGGTGGCTGGTGGCGAAGTGATGCCGATTCCTCTTCGAGGAAAGACATCAAATTGGGCGGATGTTCGAGGCGCATTTCGCTACCATATATGGTAATGCAAAAGGCCTCAAAACCGTTGTCGTCGCAAAGCCAATGACTGCACTTGATTTTGAAAATATTTAAAATGCAACGTTCCTCTAGCGGAACTCAAAAACCACCATCATGGTATTTTCTGACAGACTGGATTGACATTTGTTTTAACTGTCAATATAAAAGTCGAATTGACCGGAGATACGGGAAGAAGAAGACGGTATTATAAGAACGAGAGTATCATTGTTGATTGTATACGCGACCCCTATTGGCGAGTCGTTGAACTACCTCAGCGCTCGGCAAAGGTATTTAAGCTTATCGCTTTATAGGTCTTTTCTAACTTCATATGGAATTTAGATAGACGTTTGGTCGTTTGCCTACAGATGGCGCGCTGATTTAAATTAGTATTTAGTGAAATTTTTAATTATTAAGTTAACCGATATTTTTAGATCGGTTACATATTGTTTCTAAATATGGTGCAATAATGTAAATTATAGACTCTACCACTTTTACTGACATACCCCACAAGTCTTCGGTACTCTTTATGATTAAACTTTTAAATGTTTTTATAATTTCAAATCTTATGGTGTGTCTGAATAAAAAGTCCGGTGATTTGCTGGGAAAATCATGTTTTAACAGAGTTTCTGCTTCATTGGGACAAGAATCCAATGACTTTGTGACTTTTAGGGGTAAGTTAGGAAAAAAAAATTAAATATATTCGCCACTTGTATTGAATCAGATATTTTATTTTTATTAATAGTTAAGACATATGTTGAATCTCTAGGTTTATTTTTACCAGTTTCACTATTTATAGTCTTCCAAATGGTTTTTATTTTATTTTTAGACTTGCTAATTTTGTTTCTAATAAAAAGAGATTTAGCATACAAGCAAACAGACTTGAACATTTTTGAATACTTCCTAACATAATCATGAAACTGTTTGCAAGATGTTAAATTTTTCCTGCGATACAGATCAAACAAATAATCTCTACTTTTTCGAACCTGTTGTTGCCCAATCACCGAACTTAAACTTTTCATCTATTTGTTTTTTTATTTTTGGACATACTTTTTGAAACTCAGTGTTTACTAAAGAAAATAAGCTATTATAAATGTCATTCGGGTCACTATGAGAAAAACTTGTGATGCCAAGCTTAGCTTCTATGTTGGTACTGAGTATTTCCAGCCTACTAGTTGTTAATGGTCTATGTTCAATTTCATACCTCTCTGTTTTTCTGATTTCATCAAATTTTATCGCTAGGCCCTCATGATCAGATCTAACACCCTTCATTATTGACTTTTCTTTAGTCTTATATAGCTTCTTTAGTATATATTGCGTAAAAGTAATCATAATCTAGCTATAATGAGATCTCAGAAATAAAACTTCCGCACCATATGAGCATCGTCTCATTTTGTTTGCATGAGTACTACCACAACACTCCACATTTTCACAATACTGAGCCAGAAGAAATAGCTTATTAGGATTGAGTTCCCTATGAAAATATTTACTTTGTTTTGTGTAAAACAAAATTTTCTGATTTTCTATATGACTACTCGCAAGGCAATTTTAACGCGAGAGGACGGTGATACAGCGTTGATTAGTATTTAGTGTAGTATTTATAAAATTCCATACAAATCACTAAACAGCTTGAGCAGCTATAGCTTGAGTTCAGGCGATAACAGTAAGGTGTTGGATACATGAGTGTGCGCAAACCAAATCAGAACAACTCAAGAAATGAAAATAGAATATACTAGTGGCACCGTGAGCTAAACATTTCGCGACTGCAATATGTTTATTTTACATTTTCAACCCACATAACTACAGCGTTTTGAAAAATTACGAAAATAAACTTGACAAAAAACCACATAATTATCAAACCTGCTCAAAATTTATCACGAGAATCAACTATTATACATATGCCGGCTGTAATCCCAACCAGACTTCCACGGACAGACATACAAAAGCATTTTTGTCCAGGCTGTAACGGAGACGCATCGTTCGGGCTTCGCAATCGCTCGGTCAATTATGCCGATTTATAGTACCATCAACTTAACTATGCAGTTTTCGAGGGCGCTACTGGTCATGGAAATCAACTACAAATTGTCACAATTTGAAGGAATGTTGTAGTTCTTTTTTCTGCCACCTGAACAGATAAGTTAGTGGGTCTGTACATATATAGTATCTGAAAATGTAGAATATAAACAATTTTAGTTCGAAGCTAGTTCAGTATAAATGGGAAACCCTTAGCGCACATCGCACTTCTTTGCAAAAGAGTTTTAATGCTAGAGCCGTAGAAACGTACTGACACTAATGCAAGTAGATGTTGCAGTTTTTAATGCTCGCAAAACTGTTCCGTATTCGGTAGATGGCACTTGAGGTTTTCTTTTTTTGGCAAAAGAAAGTTTGCAATTCGTTTCTGTGCGAAGATTTTGGTTGCACTTACGAGAGAAATTAACAGCTGTTTAATTGAACAAACCGTGATTGCTGGGGTTGATTCTCGTGATGCCAATCCAGCCTTACTCACTATGTGACAGCGAAACTGGACATCTTTGGAAATTTCAACGCCAAGGTCTTCAATACTCTCTGCAATTTCTAGGGGAACACCCTGAAGTTGCGGAGCGATGATGAAGGGGGTCTTATTCGCGGTGAAAACACATGTCTGAGTTTTTTTGGGGTTGAATCGGACAAGGTTCTGCTGTTCCCAATGTGAGACGAGTTCCAATGAACCCTCAACTACAGACACAATACCAGTTCTGCTTCCTTCTACTTCGACGCGAGGGGCATTAACACGGCCAGAATATTGCGCATCGCTCGTGCTATCGTCCGCATAGCAATGCATGTTACAGATTTGTAACATGTGGAACTTGCAGTTGCTCGCAAATAATGTGTCGGAAACACATACCTACAATTTTAGTAGGATGTGATGCTAAAATATTACAACACAAAGTAGGTGCGAAATCATAAAGTCTAAATGAATCAATAAGACTCAATAAAATAAAAATCCACATAAGTCATGTTATCATATGATATAAAAAAGCAGTATGTCATGAACATTAAGTTTATCTCAAATGAGCATGGTTCATTATGTTATCTTTTACAAAAAAGTACCGTCTATCTGCCTTATCCATCTTAATATGATAAGTGGACTAATCTCTGCCTATAACAAACGCATTTCATCACAAGTCACGAATTGCACTGCGCCCATCACCTTGAGACATAGTTTTCAAATCTCATGTGCTTGTAATTTCACTTACCGTTAGGTTCTTGGCGACAGATTTTCTACTTGTGGGTAGTAACTAGCCTGGCGGGCAATCGCAAAATGCCCTTCCACCATGCGGCGAAGTTCAAGCCGGCGGTGGGGATCGAGCCAGGGTCTTGTGGTACGGCAGTCCATAGCTATTACCGCTCGGTCATCAGTGCTTGAAATTATACATTTTAGAATTAAATATTTGATATTTCATAAAAGCATGTATACTACGGAAGAGCGACACTCTCTAACACTAGTAACTCTATACTTCAAAAAGTGTTCCAAGCCCATTAAATATGTCTTAGGTTAAGTTTACCTGATAAAATATTTGTATAGCGTTTTATTTGTAACAATAAACTCACTCTTATTTATATTAAAACTTCAATACTAATTTGTTAAAATTACTCCCAGCTGACACAACAGATACTGTGGAATATAAATACCTATATATAACTGTACCTACGTAACTGTTCCCAAGAAACCAATTGTGTGAACTATTAAAAAAACCTTCGACCCGAATATTAATTACAAGTCCCATAGTTTAAAGAGGTATACATCTATAAGCTGTCTACAGTACACTATGGTATATAAAGAAATTTGTATGAAATTAAGAACATATTATTCGTTATAATACATCCTTTTGCAGGCAAATATGAAGTGATTTAGGTTAAACAGAATAAAAGGTTATTAAAAGCAATGATGTCCTAGTTGCAATAACTATGGATTGCTACCCTGGTATCCACGATTGAGATTAACTTGAAGCAGTGATGGCGCAGTGGCATTGGCTATGGACTGTCGCACAGCAGGTCCATAGTTCGGATCCCGCCGCGAGCTTGAGCTTCACCGAATGGTGGTAGGTCATTTTGCGAATGCCCGCCTGGCTAGCGACCCTCAAGTAGAAAATCTGTCATCAAGCAACTAACAGTGTGTCCCGTCAGCTGTCTTTGAGAGCCAGAAATGCAAGGTTAAGCAGGTTTAACACCGTTGACCACATCATCATTTACCATCAGGTGAGATTGTGGTCAAAAGCTAACCTAGCAGCAAAAAAAAAACACACTGTACAAAATACCCAAATTTCGGGTGTGTGTCTGTTTCCGGAACCACCTTCGTTGAAGAAATCGGCCACCAAGCACCGAATGGTATGTTATAACAGGAGTGTAGTTACAGGAGTTGTTCGGACCGATCAACTTAGCGGCAAGGTTCTGAACGGCCCGCTAGGTAGTCGTCTATTTTGATCTGTGTTTTTTTTGTGTGACCAGCTGATTGCGCTTCACGCGGATGTGCGGCTCTTCAGCTGATTGAGCATCCACTATGGTGGGGACCGCAATGGTTGACTCGTCCTGAGGTAGATTGGCCTCGGACATCAGCTTTGGACACTTCTTCCTTGCCGGGCTTACGTACGCTCGCTGTTGAGAAGGAAGAAGTTCCCTTTGACCCTGATTTCTTGTTGAACCGTTACAGCTCCCTTGACAAGTTGATTGGTGTCACCGGTTGGATTAAGCGCTTCTCTTATAATTGTAGGCACCCAACTCAGAAACGTTCGTCACCGATTCTCTCACCTGATGAGAGGCAGGAAGCCTTACTTGTTTGGGTTCGTACTGTGCAATCGGTGCACTTTAAAAAGGAAATTGACATTTTGAAACGGGTGAAATCTAAATTGACAGGAACTATTAGCAAACTGAGCCTCTTTTTGGACAGTTCGGGCCTTTTGCGTGTTGGAGGGCGTCTTCGCAACGCCAACCTCCCCTACGGGGCTCGCTACCCCCGCTTGTTGCCTAAGGAAGGCCATTTGGTTAAATTATTGATGACAGATCGTCACATCAAAAACTCGCACGCCGGCTGTGATGCCCTGATGGCCTTCTTGCAGCGAGAATTTTGGATTTTGTCGGCCCGAAGAACGATTTGCAGTATAGTCTTCCGCTGCATGCCTTGTTATCGGCTCAAGGCCGCTACCATGCAGCCCTCGATGGAAGACCTACCTGCAGATCGTGTCACCGAGACTAGGACGTTTGCAGGAGTTGGTACGGACTTTGCGGGTCCCTTTTTGGTCAAAACGTCAACTCTTCGCAACAGTAAAACCGTCAAAGCGTACTTGTGCGTCCTGGTATGCCTCGCGACCAAGGCAGTCCATCTGGAGTTGGTATCCTCGCTCACAACGGAGGCTTTTGTGACCACACTCGACAGATTTGTTTTACGACGCGGACTGCCTTCTATAATTCGGTCAGATTGCGGCACTAATTTTAAGGGTACGAACCCTTATTTGAACGATGTTAACGCCGCTGATAAGCATATTGTAATTGGATGTAAACTCTCGCAACGGGGCATAACTTGGTTGTTTTCTCCCCCAATTTGTCCCCATTGGGGTGGTATATTTGAAGCTGCTGTAAAATCTGCCAAAACACACTTGCGACGAGTTATTGGAGATACTATTCTCACATTTGAAGAGTTAGCGACTTTATTTTGTAAGATTGAAGCTATGTTAAACTCTAGACCGTTGTGCCCTATCTCTTCAGACCCTAATGACCTTGAAACCCTTACGCCGGGCCATTTTTTGATTGGTCAGCCACTTGTTGCCTTGCCTGAGTACCCTTATGTTGATGTGAGACCTAATTGTCTCTCGCGGTTTGAATTGGTTCGCCAATTGACTCAGAGCTTTTGAAAACGCTGGAACTTGGAATATTTGCACATTCTCTAGCAACGCGTCAAGTGGACTGACAAAACCGATCCACCCAAAATTGGAGACCTCGTTTTGATTAAGGATCCTAACCTTCCGTCACTCATGTGGCGCAGGGGGCGCATCCTCAATCTTGTATCCGGTAGTGATGGTGTCCCCCGATTTGCTGAGGTCTTGGTGGACGGTTCGGTGCTGAAGAGAGCGGTGGCAACTTTGGCACGACTGCCAATAGATTAGCGGACCGGTATCCCGTTCCGTGGCGGGTAGATGTTCGGACCGATCAAATTAGCGGCAAGGTTCTGAACGGCCCGCTAGGTAGTCGTCTATTTTGATCTGTGGATTTTTTGTGTGAAAAAAGTTGAACTTCTTGTCGCTTGATCCTTAACACTTTTGAATACTATGAACAATTGGTAAAATAGGGGTTTTGTAAAATTGATAACTGATCGTGGCAGAATAAATTTGTTAATATAATTAGTGTTGTGTTGTGCAAAACAGCAGACCTAGAACATATTCGTCGCCTAGGCAAGTACCGTTCTAATTAAATCGGCCGATTAGGTTAGATAGGTAATCCCTAGGCTTGGTTCGTCCAAATTGATGAGACTTCACGTTATGGTACGTAAGTTTCATGAATTGAGTAATTGTACTTCTTGTGTATATTGTACTTTTTACTTTTCAGCCCAGCGAACGGCCGGCAAGTTAAGCACTCGAAACAGATTGTCCACACTGAGAAAAATCTAAAGTCAAAAGCGCCCTGATGACGGCCAATTTATATGGTATAAGGCGAAAAACCGACCAAACGTAAATACGTACAAAAACGCCTTCCAACTAGAAGGCGTTAAACGAGGTCAGTGAAGGCGAATGTTTCTTTTCGTCTTCATTTAAGGTGTATTTTGTGGTCTTACTTAAATATTGACTTTTGATAAGGCTGATTTAGTCGTACGTTATAGTGATAATCACCGTATATAAATCGCCGTAAAAGTAAGGTATATTTTATGGTCAATACTGCAATTATTATCGTATAACAAGTTGCAATTCTGAAAATACTTTACGGAAGGCGTTTTTGACGGTTGTGTTTATTATAAAACATGGTACATTTTTATTGATTGGTGAAAATCATCTTAAGAGTTGTGAATTCATCTTACGTAGTTACAATTCAACGGTAAAAGGTCAAATTTGATTTAAGCCTTTAAGTCGGTTTTCTCAGTGCAGGTGGAAGACTCTGCCTACAATCCCTGCCTGGGCAATCTGGAATCTTAACAGGAGTAGAGGAGAGCAGGTTCCCATTTTATCATATCATTCTTTTTAATCAGATGAGACAGTACTCCCTCGTCAGCTTTGAAAAATATTAGGCTCAATGTTTTTATCTTTTCACCACTCTCCATTTGAATTACCAGCCTGCTACCGAGGCCAGGAATAATAGAGCTGTCGGGGACTGGGGGCCATAAGGTATTGCCATAATTTCCACGATCGCTGTTATTGGTGTAAATTTTTTCAGAAGGCGCTGCTGCCAACCTTCCGGTATTTTTTCCTTAGTCGCTTTTTACGACACCCACGGGAAGAGATGGGGAGGTGCAACTAGGTCTAACCCGGCACCCCACGGGGATCACTATATATAACAGTATTGTGAATACCATATAACATATAACATATACTATATACCAACCAAATCGTGAAACTCTCAAGATGTTTAAATAATAGGTATTTTTGTGTTTCGTGCATTATGAAACACATTTTGATTTTTTTCTTAGGTAATTTAGTGTAACATGAAAATTTATTGATAAAATTTAAATGGGACCAATATGGGAGCTAATTTAAAAATTTTCTTTATAACTACAAAATATGATAAAATTATCGAATATGAAAATATGATGAAAAAATTATTGCTATAAAGCCATGCAACACTTCCATGAGACTTCTGTTGTTGCACATGTTTGGAGCGTCTGTGAACATTTACCACCAAAGAACCCTTGCAGGGAGTGAGCAGGTCACTCCCTGCCTAAAACATATTTTTTTTATGTATTAATAACGGAACTAGCGCGAGGCCCACCTGATGTTAAGCGGTATTTTCTGCCTATAACAGATGCATTTTGTCACAAATGGCAAACTGCACTGCGCCCGTCATCCTGAGACATACATTTGCTAAGTCTCATGTGCCTGTAGTTTTACTGGCTCTCCATGACAGCTGCCGGAACACACCGCTTGGTGCTTGGCGACAGAGATACTTGAAGGTGGTCTAGCCAGGCGGGTATTCGCAAAAATGCCCTTCCACTATGCGGTGAAAGCTCAAGCCCGCGGCGGGATTCAAACCATGGACCTGCTGCGCGGCAGTCCATAAACAATGCCACTGAGCCATCACTGCTTCCAAATTAAAATACAATTAAAGATTGCCATGCCATTTTAAAATAACAAGATGTCTTCCCTCGGGTACTGTGACGGTACGTACTTCTTTTCACCTTCCCTATATTGAAAATCTTGTATTTATTTTGTGATTTCATTAAATATAATCAAACAATAGACTAGACACAAGAAATCCGGGTACGCATCTTTAGTTTCGTGTTTTCATGATATAGGAGCTTATCACCAGCTGAGCTCAAAGCTCAGCTGGTGATAAGTGTTTGGATGCGTGGACGACTTGCTTCCGCAAGAATGGTCGGCATGTCTCATTTTCACGAAAAATAACTTATAACTATCATATAATTCAAACTACAGTGTGATCTGCGTCGGCCTGCATTAAACAGGATGGTTTGCGAAGTTTGCAAACCTCACGCTCAAATCAACTGCCTCTGCAATCATACATTCAAAGTGCGGCCGCGCTGTTTGTATTTCTGGGTACAATTTTATATTCTGCGCCCTTTTATGTGGGACTTTTTTGTCGATGTGTTGACTATCACGTCCATCGCTTTGTTAAGAGTGAATAGGTTTGGCTGACTAATGTTATCCCGCTTCTGGCAGAAACTTGTTCTGGCAAAAATCAGCACATGAAACAAGTTTCATTCAATCATTTTTGTTTTAATAATGCTTGAGGTTTTTTCAGGAAACTCGTAAGTAAAATACATTTGTTTTAAAAAAGGTAATGAATAATTTTAAAATAAAACCATTGCAATCACTTTTTATATTAATGGGTAATTCACTCATTTCATGCAAATCGTAAGATATCTTCATCTTAAGAGTGCGCCCAAAGCCAGGAAAAAATCAGTTTTTACCCCCACTTCTTCCATCGCCCACTCGAGTGCGAAATACAACCACAGCCAGGCGGCAGCGTCACGATCGCAAACAGCCCTGCGCCGCGCTCGCTCAAGCCCCTGACGTTGAGCGCAGTATATGCGTTACAGTGAGATAAATTAAATCTATACCACTAAAACTAGGACTGGGTATTATTCATGAATACTTAAAAAACGACGGCTTCTATTGCTGAAAAGTACTTTATTTGCATGACATAGGTATTGTTCCAGTTGTGTGGATTTTAAAAAACCGTACTAGCGGAACTATTTTGATAAAACTCATAAGAAAGAATCATCAAAATCAATTCGTATATGGTGGAATAATCACGTAAAATACATAAAAAGTACTGTCATTAAAACACTTCCTACTTTTTTGATTAAAAATATTTTTTAATTTGTTTTTTACTATTAAAATAGCTTAACGGATATTAACGATATTTAGAATAGAGATGAATCAAAATTAACATTAAATTTAATTGCAAAAATAAGGTTAGATTGGGAGACAATCAGATAATATTAAAGGATTATTGAATAAACATACTTCCAAAAAGACATAGAATTTATTTCTAAATCAGTATTCAACAATCGACAAAATATGTTTTTCATTTGTGTAATGTAATAATCCAGGAAAAGCTGAACCTGTAGATATATCGGGACAGAATTACACGCCTGGTAATTTTTAGGATCCAGGTTCAGATGGTTCTGGAAGGTGATGTTTTAATTTTTTTTCCAACCGCAGCTGCCATATATCTCGCGTTCATCGTATTTATGACCTCCTGTTTTGATTGAAAAGGTTGGCCAGTATCGTCTCTAATAAGATCTGTGAAGTCAATATTAGATACATTACATTTTCCTTTTTGTTGGTTTATCACATTCCATATAGATTTTGAGGTATTTCTACTACTTTCTATCAGTCTGGTGTAGTATAGATCTTTCTTGATTGATCATAGTATCATATTTGTTATTTAAACTGTGCAACACATTGTTTATTAAATCATGGTCAGAATACTTATTACTAATATCAGTAACGTCAATTAACAGTTTTCTAAAATGTTCTATGTCATTAGATACCCACGACTGGTATATTTTTTTCTGGTAAAATTTCTTGAGAATTCTTTTTCTCTGGTCTAATGGATACTTTGTATCTTTACTGACGGAGACCAATTTATTGCACATATTGCGTAGTATGTGATTTTTGGACTCACCTTTCCCACACAATTATGTCTTTGTAATGACTTACTTCCAAAATTATTGCATATTTACTCGAATCACCATCCGCTATGAAGCGTCCATATATGACATACATATCAATAGAATATCCTTTTAACTCGAAATTTATAGGATATTCGTAGAAATTCGAGCTATTGAGATTACACAGCTGTTGTACGTAACGTTACGTAACGTTCCTTTTTTGAGCTACTAATTGAGCTTGAGTTGCAACATTGTCCAAAACTGTCAACAAATTTCTGAAAGTAATTGAAGTAAATAAAATGTATGAAATAATGAATAATGAATAGATTCAGGCGTTACTTTGCGGAAATCCATTTTTAATAATAACAAATACTTGTAAAATATTTTAAGAAAACATCAAATTCATATTTTAATAAAACACTTAAAAAATATAAAAATATATCTAGTGACAATTCCGCTTAATTTTCCTGCTAAGCCGACGCGACGTCACAAACGCCACGCAGCCAAACCGGAAGAATTTTCGACGCGCTTCTCATTCATCATTGTCACTAGATATATTTTTACATTTTTTAAGTGTTTTATTAAAATATTAATTTGATGTTTTCTTAAAATATTTTAAAAGTATTTGTTATTATTAAAAATGTATGAAAATGAAAATTGCTAGAACTAAACAAGAGTTCAAACCTGTTTGTAGGGATTTCAAATTAATAAATATTTTGTAAAGTTCCTAGAAATCCCAAATGGATGTTGCGGCCGAGTAATCACACAAAAGGTCCTTATCTATTGTTTACCTCACAAATCGGCAAAGCATAATTATTTTCCTGTGAAGTAGGTATGTTTCACTTCCATTTGACCCAGATGTAACGTTGTTACAACCAAAAAAAAAAAATAGTTATAAATAAAATATACACATCTTTATATTATGAGAGATACTTACTCATTACTAAGTAGCTCTGCAAAGGTACCAGGTTGGTCAATATCTGAATCGGTTTTGCGTTCTTTGACCTAAAAAATAAATTCGGTAAATGACACAGTTTATATAACGTCATCTAGCATTGGTAGTACTAACGTATGGCTATCTTAAATACATGGAAATTAATTTGTAATACGAATCATAAATTTATGTGATACGAGTACCTGTTGTCGATTATACATACAATGATTTATAAACATTTTTGGATATACTGTGTAGATAACGTAGAACGCGGCACGGCCCGGCCGCATCTGAGCGTTAGCCCAAATTACGATGGCACTAAGTATTATCAAATGTAGACTCAATTTGAAGGAGAATAGGGTGCTTCCGTTAAATTTTACAACTCGAAGTATATTTGTCAACGTAGTGGAGACTAGCAACTAGCCATTTCTTCTCTGTTCTACGTTGTCAAGCAATTTTGGTGTTTAGTTCAATAGTAAGTAGGCATTATTCCTAAGATTATATAGTGCAGCCGTTCATTTTATCTGAAAGGCCAGTTCTTCTTTATCAGTGAATAAACATAATGTAAATTGCATTTAGCTGGAATGGGGCCTAAATAATATGCATTATAAATTTGTTATTGAATTTGACTATACATATTCTATATAACAAAATCAGATAAGTACAAATTGATATTTATATTCAATACAAAACTCAACTTACCCGAACATTCCATCATGTTTTATAGTTCTTTTTTTCGCAAAAATATTAAATCTCGTATTTTGTTCTTTCTCCCCATTTTCAAAATACTATTTACAGGCTTATAACTTCACACACAACACAAATAAAGTATAACTTATTATTTAAAAATATTTTATTTGCACAGTTATACAAGTTTATAAACTTAACATATAATACAGGCTATGTAACAGTTCTTATTCACAAAATAAACAACCTATTTCCCAAATAAAATTACGCGCTGTATTGCCAGACAGAGCGGCCGGAACCAACCTTTCACGTCGAGCGCTGCCCGACAACTAACCGGAATACTTTACTCTATTTTTTGTCTAAATAGCTTCGTTTAAAGTCGAAAATTGCACGATTCAGTTGAAGATGGTAATGGTTTTGAGGTTTGGGGTACAGTTTTTGGTGGAGTTTTATTTAATTGTTCTAAATATAAACAAGAAATAAAAAATGTTAACGATTATTCGACTAGAACATTTAATAATATTTATAAAAAATAAAGTGGGGTTGTCGCTGATAATTCTGAGCATTTGAATTAAAACAGTTTTTTTTAGTTCGGTATGTGTTATTTTTTTACAGTGCAATGAGGTTTTTTTTTCAAAATTCTATTCGATTACTGCACTTCTTCAAGATTATCCCCTGCCTCCTATATTTTTTTTATTGGAATATTTGCGTTCGTTACCATCAAAAAGTGTGTTAGAAAATACTCCTTTTGCGTAATTTTGGCATTGGGCCCAGCCTTAAGTAAATAAACCGTTTACGAGCTTCAGATATACAGGCCGTGACTTACGGACAGACCGACATACAGCGAAGTGTCATTAACATTCCGTTATCCGCGGGGATAAATATAATCAGAAAATTAATAAGTGCTTGTTATGTTTAAAAAACGTTCACAGAATGCTATCTACTTCTTCTTCTTCTTTTAATAGCTCTTCTTCACACTGTATTCGCGTTTGTTATACTTACAAACTTAGTTACGCCCACCAAGACGTACAAAATGTGGTCAGTCAGAATTTATTTTCCCTAAAAGTCGGGTAACTGAGGGCAACGCACATATTTAAAAAAAAAGCCCATCAAAACAACTGCAATAGTTATAAGACTAGTATAACTAAGACAGACTTCAAAGGCCTTACCAAGGTTCCTCGTAGTACCTACTACGAATTACTGCACTCTTAAAAATGGTAATCAGTTATTATATTCATTTTTATTGTAATCTGTTTCGTTTACAAACCAATTTTCAAACGAATGCTTTACTCAAAATAATAAGTTACCAAGTAATAACTACGAGTGAAATGTTATCTTCGTATCCTTATTATATTTATGAGATGCGTTGTAATACCATTTCACAGAGCAGTAATGAATTAATAAAAAAAAAGTAGCAAATTGTTTTCTATTGGCCTGTATCGTCACCATAGATGCGACCAAAGAAGTAGTTAGCCTTCATAAGGAAAACTTGAAATTGCTGGTTTCGCTTGGGTCTACTGTTTAAAACATAATAAATTAAGGAACAAGTGGTTAGCATCCGGTGTAAGACTGGCTGATAAAATGATAAAAACATAACGCAATTTAATTAAATTCATATTTTAAACACACTCCTTGTTCCCACAAAACTGGCCCTACTCATAAATTCCGAGATATGCTCGATCCACGTGTGACACGAGAATTAATGACGTCATTTGCCTCGAGAATTTTGTTTTTTGGACCTTTTGGCGTTGTTTACCTTTTACGTGATGAGCTGAAAATATATGCACGATTATTTTGATTTGAAAATGCTGTAGATGATACCTTTTGAAACATTGACTTTCTAGTTTTATTATTCAAATTCGTGTGAGGTTTTAGGTATTATAAACGTTCAAGTACTTTTAGTCTTCAACTTAAGCATGTTCAAACAAACTGCGTTTATTTGAAATATTTTTTGATATTCGTGTCAGAAACATATCTACCACTCCAATGAACAACACAACACCAACACTTTGCTGCGACCCCGTGAAATCATTAATTATTTTTTTCCGTTAATTGTGAGTGTTTATGGTTATCGCAGGGTTTTCAGGGTATTTGTTTGATGTACTGCAGCACACTATGGAAACAGATGCTCGAGAGTCACTTCAACAGGCTTAATGTACACCGTTGAACTATGACCTCCACTGTTAGTGGAGGTTTGCCATAATCCCTACCCTATGCAGGCGTCTTGGGGATAGCAGTGAAAGATGGCAGTTCTTCAGATGGTGCTGTGCTCAGCTTCTGTTTTGCATTTTCCCTTTACTGCCTCCCCATAGGAAGATATGGGGGTGCACCTTTGGCCCGGCAATCCATAGGAAGATAACTTGAAAGTATACATGAAAATTGTTAAAACATGAAATTTATTTTTATCCGAAATTTTTACTATACTTCGATTTGAGAAGTATTATCGAGCCCTGACCGCCTACTTATCGTAAGCGTCATTTTTCCGAAATTGCGATTTATATGGTAAGCGACATTTTGAACTATAACAGATAGGTGCACGTGACCCTTTCCTGATAAAATGGACCAATCAAAGAGTTATATGAAAATGCTAATTTATCGTTAGTAATACAGATAATACTTTTTTAAAGTAAGCGACATAGGCAAAATTGATGTAAGCTACGTAAATCTTCAAAAACAGTATCGTAACCCAAACCAAATTTTATCGCAAACGACAGAGTATACCAATAGTTAGATCGTTTGCGACAGAAAAAAGTAGCAATAAACGTGTTGTGCTTATGACAAGTTCGTTATGGTAACAATTCCGATGCAATAATCATCGCTCTCTATATAAATAGATAAAAAATGTAAAAATTATACTTAGTTTTCATTACTCTAAGAGTACATTTAGCTTTGAATTGTATTGAGTAAACGAGTGCACATTCCTAACAGCGTCTTTTGAAAAATGTCAACGTTAGCATCAAAATGTAAGAAAACTAATGTTTTAACCTTAATTGATGCTGTGGTAAACCTTTCATACAAAAGTTATTTTGTTTTACAGTCCAGGATTAAAAATATCATGCAGTTATCACTAAAACTTGCACCAGAGGACGATAAAATAACTCCTCCTTTTTTCAAGGACATACTGCATCAAAACGCATTACTTTTATAATAATAATAATAATTAAAATAGGTACCTAAGTTTGATTAATTATTGTATAGATTTGCGTTTGGCGACACAATGTGGTCCACTACAGCGCATGCTTACTTGTATGTAGTACTCTTCAAAAACTTATTGTAATTTAGAAGTCACTGATTACAAACTTTAATTTAGCTGATAGGTGTTTTCTCTGTGTTTTCGTTTCAAAACTTGTAAGCAGGCACCTACCTGGTACCACCCACCTTATAGTTAAATTATTAAGTCACTTTTATCTGTTTGTCGGAAGATCGAAGATAGTCACACAGACACAATTAACGTACATTACTGAAGTGCTTTAAAACATAGGTACTAATATTTATTTACCTGATTCAATACAATTGGCACGTATATTGAAGTTTATATCGCATAATAAAGTAAAAAAATATATTTTCTCAAATAAAATTAAGGGAAGAGCTTTCCTGATTAAGAAGACAGGGCTCGATATTGTGTTCATGGCACCGACTTCAGCACGTTATTTTCTACTTTTAAACCAACTTCAAAATAAGGAGCACGGTTTTCAATTCGACTATGTTATTATTTGTATGTTTTGCAGAAAGCAGAAATATTTTTCATCAAAAATCACAGCCTGGAGAAAGACAAGTCCAAGCAGCTATTTTAAGACGACGAAAATAAGAGCAAGAATGCTAATTCTTCTTTCTTATGCCTGAATTTTGACTTACAAAAAGTCTTTAACACCCTTATAATACGCTAAAAGCGTTACCTTATATTACTCCAGAAAACACTCATTCATGCCTATAGACTCCATCCATAGAACAATTGATAGTTTTATCCGTAACAAAACAGTGTGGGCTCCATCTGAGTGGCCAACTATTATTAAAAACGCTATAACTAAACCTACAGGTAACACCGCGGTTGTTCTGAAACACACCGATTTTATGTACTGGAAGTCTATCTCACTTGCTTTGTTTCCAGACAAATTGAAAAACATGTTTAGTTCTTTAAGGATCGTACATTTCGAAAAAAAAAAACACTCCAATAATTACGTTCCAGCAAGGGTTTTTCCAGGATAGCGAAAAATAAGGATTGAATTTGCACTTTATTGTGAGGTCTAGAGCCAATACTCCATTGATGGGCCCATTGGACTTTAACACAAGGAATCGAAAAAATCTGGTTGACCTATGCCAAAAAATATCATTCCGCGGAGTAGTTCCGGATGTGACTTTTTCAAAAATGTTTTGCTTATATGAATAGCTAGACCGTTAACTGTTATAACCAAACACGGCAATTTTGTTGCAATAGTATATTATTGCTTTTTTTGTTCATTAAGATATTTTGCACGTCAATATTTAACCGTAAAGCGTAAAAACTAGTTGTTAATCTCATGTGCTCTCTACCAATGTAAACATTTTTAGAAACTTATTTTTTATTGCTTGTTTTGTGTATATTTGTACCAGCAGAAATTAAATTGTATTGAAGTAAGTGCCATAAAAAATTAGTATGAGGCGATTACGATACAAAAACTTCTATTGTAACCGCCACTTAACACTAAATAAACTGCTTATTTGTGACGGCAAAAGTGTTGCAACCGCCAGAAAAGGCTCAAAAACATATTTTTTGTCATTAATAGTCATTGCCATAGTTGCATCACAGAAAATAAAAAATCAGTACTAAATTTCAGACTAGTAGCACATAAAATGATAATACTATCTAAAAAAAACCTTCTCCTGTAAAATTACATTTTTGTCGCTTACGATAAGTAGGCGGTCAGGGCTCGTTATATCTACATAATGATCAGGTAAATTCTTTAAAACAAGTTTTTCTAGCTAAATAAGCAATAGTTTCGATAAAAAAAATCTGGGCAAACAGCATTTTGAGTCCTCTATCTAAAATTACAGCCCATTTAAATGATAAGAGCAATGTGAATTTAAGCAATGTAATTTTGGACGTCAAATAAAGTTATTTAAATTGCCTATTTACTTTTTATCAGACCTGTAAATGTTTGCCCATTATACTATCCTAAAAATGAACATTAAGAGACTGTAATGTGTAACGTGTTATGATAGACAAAATATAACGTCATGTAAAAATAACCGATGACTTCTATGGCAGTTTTTTTTTTAAATAACAATATACTTATAATTGTACTTGATCACATAAAACGAGAGATTTTGATATTCATTCCAAGTATAATTTTTGAGATTGACCCTTGACAAAATGATTTGAAATTAACAGCTGACTTTCTCCAAATTGATAAACAGAGTAATATTGTTTGTAACTTTAGGCTCATTGTCGATGTACGTGGCAGCAATGTTTGCGAACGCTATAGCTGTTTATACTTTATAAAGAGGGCGCTATTTGCAAAACTAACTTTTTATTTAAAATACCTACAAACCCAAATCTAAATAAAGTCAAAACAATTACAAAATTACAAAACATTTAATGGACTACAATTCTATATCCACTTACAACAGGATTCAAATAAACTGGACATAATAAAATTTTAATACCGCTTTGCGAAGGGAATCTCAATGGGAATGGAAATCGGATCGATTCAAATTGAAGATGTGTTATCGTTCTGTACAAGGTTTATGATTATTGAGTACACTTGCTTGTAAAGGTTTGCGTGGACGTTACCTGCATCAAAATGTGCTTCTTTAGTTATTTAAACACACGTGCTTTTTGCGCACCAGTTTTCTTTTAATAATCTCCCAGCAGATTGAAAATAAGAAGATTATTTTAGTTTGTTTGTTTTCCTTAGAAAATGTTACGTTCGCTGTGAAATATAAAGCTTCTTAACCCTAAAGAGGTTGATCATAAAGTGCAATGTTACCAAAGGCAATGACCTGTTTTAGGTTTTTTTTCTACCCGTACAAATTTAACTCAAACATATTGAAAATAGTTGTATTACTCATTCTTCGTAATAATTTCATTCTAGAATCGATCTTTAAAATACTTAACTTTACGCTCTCGTATCATAAATATTATTTGAATGTAATCAGAAAACTTAATATATTTACCAAATTACAAATAGTAAGTATACAAATTATTATAAAAATATAAAATTATTATTACAAATGGTATAATTTTTTTAATTTTTTTATTTATACTACATACATATAATCTCGCCTATATTCCCCGATGGAGTAGGCAGAGTTGTGTTGACCCAAACCCAGGTGGCGAAACACTCACGTTTCGCCAACTGGGTTTGGGTCCCATGTAATAGGGGGCGAATGAGCCTATTGCCATTGACTGGGCAGAGTTCCAAAATCACACAAAATGTTTTCTCTAACGCTTGACAAAACGCTAGAACGTATAATATGTATACGTTAACAATCTAAAAGAAAGCAACACAAGAACATATAGTATGAAACCATGGCAGGGCACTAAGATGGTATACAGCCCTGTTGTGCGTCTAATGTTCACAACACCCTACGCACATCAACGTGGCATGCTGCTCATTTGTTGTTTATTTTTCCCTTAGTCGCCTATTACGATACCCACTGGAAGAAATGGGGAGGTGACATTCTTACCCGGCACCCTACATTCTAATTAAATATAAATTATTAAAAACTTCTCTCTAATACATTTTTTTGCCTAAATATGATCATGCGTTATGTCAGGCTCTTTAAAAAGTCTATATATTTATAGTTACAATACTTGGATGCAAAAGGAAAAAAAGTTTTCCCATCATAAACGTGCGGGGAATCGATGCTTGTATGTGTTGTTGTTAAAAATATACCTACCTTATAAAATATACAGATACTACATACGAGTGACACAGGAAATTTCAAAACGATAAGTGCCAAACCTAAAAAAAAAGATCATTATTTCGTCAATTTTCCTGCGTCGCATATTTTGAAGCTGCTTTATTATACTGTTTTAATTGCATTATTATACATTCTAGGTTAGCCTGAACAACAACTTCATGTCACCTTTCGAAACACCGTTAGATGCTTGGCGACAGATTTTCTACTTGAGGGTGGTAGATAGCCAGGCGGGCATTCGCAAAATGCCATCACCATGCTATAACGACTGCCATCCTAAGACTACTACCGGGACTGACGGCTTAACGTAACCTCCGAAGCACGGAAGCACTCAGTATAGTAATCTCACAAGCGGTCACCCATTCAACTCATAACCACGGCAGACGTTCCTTAACTTTGCTGATCGGTTAAGAACAGCTAAGCAAACTTCACTATGACCGCTTTAAAAATAGCACTAGATCTAGTTGTAACCACATACTTAAATCACCTGTCAAAAGTAGCAACTCGAGTCATTAACTACAAGTGAGTTTTGCTACAGGTCCTCATCTTTTCTGACTTTCCGTGCCAATGGAGGCAAAAACTTGATAAATGATGGTAGTAATACTCTACTGACCTTAGCACACAGTACAAATATTTGAGTATAAAATGTTACAACTGAAAAAATACAAAATTAACACCTTCAGTACCTACTTAAAAGGAAGGTTGATGTAATTCCTCAGTAGTAATTAAAAGAGGGCGCTAGCGCTAACATAGGACATATTTAATTATCATTTCCGACCAGAAGAATTGTGATTAAATTATTTCAAAGCTAATGAGCTGTCAAAGATTATTACTTTTTTAAGTTTCTATATCTTCTATTATCTAGACAAAGAAATACTTTTTTGAATAAAAAAATCTTCCCATATTACTTCAATATAAATAATAAAAGTAACCAATATGATTTAAAAAATTAGCTTATTTAAATCAAGCAGTACACAGTATATTGTTGTATCAATAAATTTAACCTTAAACCCCACGATTTTGATGTAGGTAATTGTTTTTTTTTTAGCCTGATAGGTTAGCCTTTGACTACTATCTCACCTGATGGTAAGTGATGATGTGGTCGAAGATGTTATTCAGGCTGACCTAGAAGTACTGGCTCTCAAGGAAAGCTGCCGGAACACACCGTTAAGTGCTTGGCGACAGATTTTCTACTTGAGGGTGGTAGCTAGCCAGGCGGGCATTCGCAAAATGCCCTACCACCATGCCATAACGACTGCCATCCTAAGACAACAACCGGGACCGACGACTTAACGTGCCCTCCGAAGTACGGAAACGCTCAGTAGTAATGTCACTAGCGGTCACCCATCCAACTCATGACCGCGCGCGACGTTGCTTAACTTTGCTGATCGATTGAGAACAGGTAAGTTAACTTCGCTACGAGCGCTTCATAATCCAAGTTTCTATTTTCTTACACATATATGTTGTTTTTAATAACTAATTGAATTGTAATATAATTATTTATTATATATAATTCTGAAAATCAACATTTTGAAAGCATACTAACTGTATTTTATACACTGTGTGTTAGTTATAACATGATATATAGGCGCATAAATGGGATTATAGGTGGGAGAAAAATGGGCTCATAACTAGTCGTGCGTTTATATGTTCCTAAATGGGTCTACCTATTTGTTACTACAGAAATAACCTAGTTGATTTCATATATTTTACAATGAGTATGCGATATTTAAACGCATATTGTTGTTTACCAATGCTATTGAATGATTCTGGCGTTATGGAACGAAACATCGCTAACATTTCTCGTGCCGTGGCTATTGTGTCTGCTGATAGGCTAGATTTTAACCAATATTTCATCTGATAGTAAGTGCTGATGTGGTTCAAGGTATAATTACCTTGAACCACATCAGCACTTACTATCAGATGAAATATTGGTTAAAATCCAACCGGTTTAGCCTACAACAGTAACTGGCTTGACTCTCAAATACAGCTACCTGAACACATTATGTGATTAGCGACAAATTTTCTACATGCTCTTCCCAAGACGGTGGTAGCTTGCGCGGCAGACATTTGCTTTGCTAATGATTAGATTCAGGTGTTACTTTGCGTAAATCCATATTTAATAATAACAAATATTTTTAAAATATTTTAAGAAAACATTAAATTAATATTATAATAAAACACTTAGAAAATATAAAAAATATATCTAGTGACAAATCTGCCTAATTTTCCTGTTAAGCCGACGTGATGTCACAAACGCCACGCAGCCAAACCGGAAGAATTTTTGACGTGTTTCGATTCTATACGAAGCATCCTCAGGAGGTCTTGACTTATACTTTCGTATCGTATCGTAGGATACTTAAAATATTTTAAAAATATTTGTTATTATTAAATTTGCCTTGCTATTGTAACCCTCATCTTAAGACAATAATCGGGACCAAACGGCTTAACGTGCTTTACGAAGCATGGACGCACGCAATCGTAAATGCCACAAGAGGTTCCCGATTCAAGTAATAGCTGCAGGGGTCGTTGTTTAACCTAGTTGATTAGTTAAGAATGACTATAAGCAATGATGGCTTATAGTCATTTTTATAGGTGGCATTGGCTATGGACTGCCCCGCAGCAGGTCCATGTTTCGAATCCCGCCGCGGGCTTGAGCTTCACCGCAAATTGGTAGGGCATTTTCAGGAATGCCCGCCTGGCTAGCGACCACCCTCAGGAAGAATAATCTGTCACCAGGCACCTACGGTGTGTTCCGGCAGCTGTCCATGAGAGCCAGTAATTTTTATTTAAGCCTGTTAACACCTTCGACCACTTCATCACTTACCATTAGGTGAGATTGTGGTCAAAGGCCTTTTTACCTATCAGCAGAAAACAATAATCTTTCAATGTTCCATTCTGATGTTAGAAAAGACTATGTTATACCTATTTACACTAGACATGTTGGAAGTGACGATGATCGGATATATCAGTTCAGTTATTACAAAATACTGTTGTTAATATTACTATCTGATAGGAATATTCTCAATAGAGCTTCAATGTGAGTGAGACAGAACATATTATATGCATCTACTAATGAATTACCAATTTCCATTAGTCGCGACAAATGGAAGAAGCAATACATCTACATCTATTGTGCTGGAGATTAGGATGGCGTTGGTTCATTTGACTAATTAATCTTAGTAGGAATTGCAATATTTAAGAGGTACTAAGTCTCCGAAAAAGAAGACAAGACCGTTTATAAACATAACATATGAAGAAAAGTTTGAAAATTTAATAATTTACTTATCAGATCGGAATATATATGTACGATTTTATAGAAAAATTAAACATTGAAAATGAAAAAACAAATATTGTTTGATCGTTTTAAAAATAATAATAAATAAACATATGAGTGGTTTTTTATTTATTTGGGTCAAAAAATAAGCATTGCCATTCAACGGGGCAATGCTGCCAGCATTTTTGGCACGCTGCCAACTGGTAATGGGCTAGGCCTTGACTGCCTATGAGTCTGCAATGACTTATAGGGATCTAAATGCTTTTATGGTAGTAGCTGTAGTGTTGTATATAGCGGTGTGGCGCTTAAGCGGAAATCACTTACAACAGCGCTTATCAAAAGTAGTCAATAAGTACACTGTCAAAATATGTAAGCGCTATCGTAAAGCGGCAAAATGGTCGGCCGGCTACGTTGGGCGTACAACACAACATTCGCAAGTTCACAACACGACTTATAATAAAGTTTGAATGACGAACCTTATCTTCATAGCAATAAGGTTCAACGTGAGTGTTAAAAATAATATTTTTCGACAACCTTACCTCTATGCAAATAAGACTTAATTTCAATTCAATGGACTACGTTATATTAGACGACTAATTTACGTTTTACTTAGGTGCGCATTATTTGTAAGTAAGTTTATTCGCTCTGTATCTGGTTGGTTAATAATAAGACTTAAACTTTTTGAAAGTACAAGAAAGTTCTTCGTTGTGTTGTTGAATATATGTCATAGCATAGTATAGCAGTACGTTTTGTTTGTCCTTGACGAATATTGCTATTATTTATTTGACGCAAGATTCATTTCGGACAGTCCTAAGCCTGAAAAGTACGAAGGGAAATTCATTGATGTGAAAGTAATTTTATTGTATTTTGGTAGCGTTTGTAGTTTAATAAATTGTCTAGCCTAAAACTTTAATTTCAAAGTCAAATTGAGATATTTTTTTTGAACGAAGGTGCTACTAGTGAATAAAAGTGTGTTTTTTGTCTTGGTAACACATTTCCACAGAACCATGAGAAAAGTTGTTACCAATTCAAAAACAATACACGAAAATAATGCAAATTTTTTGCTCTGGTAACATCTTTGCACAGAACACTGTTGTATGTGGCCTTACTGTACAGTTATTGGTCTCTGCTGTACAGCCTGAGGTGCTAAGACAGTGGCACCATCTATTATCGAGTAGCGTGACCGCCAGCCGATGTTTGATGACGTCACTTGGCTGGTTATTTTACGTTTTATTCTGTTCCAACACTATGATTTCGTTTCGTTTTACGTACATAAGCGTCACAACGAATAAGCGTTCAAAAGTCTGATTTTAAGATAAAGCTTAAGAGCCATTTCACAAAATCACGCTACTGAAGTTTAGGATAATGCCAGCGCATCGCTTACACAAGCGAAAGAAGTGACGATGGAATAGCGTGACTGTGAGTAACATATTTTGATACTAGCACTCATTAATAAAGAAATCTAAGATGCGAATTTAAAAATTGTGAGATTGGCATGAGTAAATAATCAATTTCTTGTCGATTACTTGCTAATGTTCTAGAAAAGAAGTAGGCATGTACATTAAATAGTCAACCTGCATCGTGAATCTTTTATTTAAATTTCATCCTTCATGAATAAAAAATAGATATGTTTGAATCATTTATTGTAACAAAAAACTTAAATAATTAAAAAATTATACGGCTTAAAATTATATAAATATTTGATGTAACGGCATTGATTAAAAGCTGCGGACTAAAAGCTCTTTCTTTTAAATTTTCCAAAAATTGCTGTTTTCCTCGTTCGTTATCTATATCAAGTCGTTAACACTGTCTGTCATAATGACCATGCATAGGATTGAGGTTTATTTTTCTGTGCATCCGGAAAACAACTTAGTACCAACCACAAACGTCCCATGACGTTTTTGATTTTCCATTACTTTAACATGTCACCCTCATATTCCCATACCCTAATATATCACCTACACCATTAAAAAAATAACATTTTCATCCATTTAGTTTGAGTAGACCAAACAGCGAAATGTAAATATATATATACAGATTTTGAGGATTTTTTGTTTTTAAATCGAATATCTTTGATGCAATCTATAATCAACATATATATACTTCTGAAATCAGATTGAAGACGTTCTGAAAAAAGGCCAGGTCAAAAGTACCCTAAACCGATGCTTATGTATGAAAGGATTGATGAGTATAGATGAAGCGAAAGAGATATGTCAGGATCGTAGTAAGTGGATATCCGTGGTCTCTGCCTACCCCTACGGGTAAGAGGCGTGATTTTATGTATGTATGTATATACTTCTTGGAACCAATGCAATCCTCACTATATACTCTTATGCTCACTATTTCCTCTATGGAAAATAAATGATATTTTTATAGAAAAAATACTGGAAATGGGGTTTGAACACACGACAAAAATGGTGGGAAATAGTAATTTAATTGATATTTCTATTTTTCGTAATTAACTCACCTAGAACTTCGATCTTCTTTTAATATGATAATTTACTATTGTTCTTTAGCCATGAATTGTTACAGATTTTTACGCCAAATATTTTAAAGTAACAAAATTAAAATAACCCGATTGTTTTATGAACTTTGGCGGGAAAACTGTATTGGAGAGCAATTATTTTTTCTGAAAAACTATACCACCTACGGCTTTGGTCCTTCTTTGATATTATTATTTACATGTAATTTATACACCTGTATTATTTCAGATTTTCGGTTTAGAAGTTTAAAATTAGTTTATTTAATACGCAAATTTGCATAGGTAAGTGTTTGCGTTGCAAAATATATCGAGTGAAAAATGACTTATACACATGCAAAATTGCGGTTTTCTAGATTTATAACTGTTGAAGTAGTTACGATATTACTATGAAATGACGTAATATTTTGGGGCCAAAATGTAATTTGTGCTGGTTTCAGATTTCATCAAAATATTCAAAATACTTCCTACTTCATACGTTATCTCAGAAAAATATGGATTTTTTCTTGTATGGGCAAGGATGCATCCTTTTGAAAACCATTTGGATTATGAAAGTCGGACTTACGCAGATTTATGGTAAATTTGTAAATACGACTATCGACCGCTAACTGGTATCCCGGTTTGTACAAATGATGGAAAAGCCGGGAGGCCGGTTTGTACAAATTTTCAATAGAAGGTAGTTTAATTTCCAGCTGAACTTATCGCTGTGTTCACTTATAGACATTAACTGAATCCAAAAATATTGGAAATCAATTATTCGCCTGTCATCTAATCCTCTTAAAACAAAAGTTATAGTGAGTTACTAATTTAAACTAGAATAATATAATAACTAGCAGACCAGAAAGAAGAAGTCAACCCTGTGAGGTTGTTAGCATTTTTCCAATAACGCTGTATAAGGCTGCATAATTGTGACGTTTCCTTTTTTTAATACATTGGATGAACAGAAACTAAAGATGTAGTTACTTAACAAGACAACAATACTTATATTATGGACAACAAAAATAAAGTATAGTCTGTTACTTAAAAAAAATATCGACATGATCAAAACTCTGTGGTCGCACTATAAACTTGCATCTAAGCGTTCCGCGTACGAGACGTCAGAGCAAGGAAAACGAACACAGGTCCTACCTCGATGGGCGCTCGCGCGGTACTGATCGCCTCGCGCTTGTTCAATTTATGTGCATTTCGAGTTATGTTAAATATTTTTTCTTGTCTAACAAAACAGAGTTAATATCACAATTTATTAAAGATCAGATTAATTAAAGAATGAACTTTCTTTTTATATAATATCTGTTTGGAATCACACTTTAATAAACGCAATACATGGTGGTAAACTGCTGATATAATTCGTGGAAATTGGCGCAAGATCTTTATTTTTTTTCTAAAATGACGATTAATTAGCGACATTCTAGTACACTATGTGTCAACAAGATTATATGCCTGATGCACAGTTTTTTTTTTAGTTAATTTTATGAATCTTTATACAAGAGATATAACTCTGAAGTTGGCTATGTGTACTTCAATTCGTAAAACAAGGTGCGGGAGATTGGTCACTACAAAATAATTAATGTTATGTTTATAAATCTGGAACATTAACTGAAAAGAGAACAGATTATTCTATTTTTATCAATTATTAAACAACTTGTAGATATTTCCTATGATAGTAAATTAAGCGCTTAAAGTCTTCGTATACCGCATTAAAATGTGAAATGCCTCTTAAGACTTATCAGCGCTTACTAAAAGAAGCCGCTTATCACACCTCTATTGTATATAGTTCGTAGTATTTTGTTAATAGAGGCATACCGCCGGTAAAAAAAAGTTATTTATGCAAACTCGAATATTGAGAGAGTCTTGATGGGTAACCAAAGTTAAAGTTAAAGAGCTCAGTATCGAATAATACATAAAACGAAAAGAAAAAAAAATATTCAAAAAACATTAATCAAAGAAATTATTTCTAACAGTAATTTCATGCTACGATGTAACTCAATGAATCGTTACTTATTAATGTTCCCGTTTAATAAATCGACTTTTTAATGAAGAAGAGGGAACTAGCTCTTTTATTGTTGGAGGGTTCTTTGTGGTCAATCTAAAAAGGCTTTATGCTAACGAGCAGCCAAAGATAATGTTATAGGGGTCGAGGATGGTTTTTTGGGATGTTTTCAAGACTTTACTGTTTAATCTTTTATGGATTTAAAAAAAATAAAATAATAGGGTTTAACATTGATACCCTCAGATATTCTGTATGTAGGACACTTATCGATGTGTGAAACTAAAAATTAACACAGTTTTAACTACATGACTTCGTATACGGCTATCACCAAATCACATTATTGCCTTTAATAAGGATAGCTGGCACCGTACCTTCAAGGCCAATGAGTAGGTTGAAAGCAGACAGCCTAGTGATATTCTGTTTCATTATGTTCAGCGCCAGCTGAAATCTCCAAATTGTGTCAAATCATGATGAATTTGTTCCTTCAATTCGCAACATGTTGAGAACAACACAGGTACAACGTCTACACTTGTCCATTAGTTTTTTTTTGCCTGAAAGGTTAGCATTTAACCACTATCTGACCTGACGGTAAGTGATGATGTGGTCGAAGCCATTGTTCAGGCTACCCTAGAACTACTGACCCTCAAGGACAGCTGCCGAACACACCGTTTGGTGCTTGGCGACAGATTTTGTACTTCAGCTAGCCAGGCGGGCGTTCGCAAAATGCCCTACCAAAATGCTTTTACGACTGCCACCCTACGACAAAACTGGGACCGACGGTTTAACGTGCCCTCCGAAGCACAGAAGCGCTCAGTAGTATTGTTACTAGTGGTCACCCATCCAACTCATGACTGCAGTGGACGTTGCTTAACTTTGCTAATCGGTTAAGAACAGACAAGGAAACTTCGCTACGAGCGCTTAAAAAAATTTTTTTTTTTAAACCTGCTGCTCGCCAGTGCATAGCCAAGACCACTGAGCCATCACTGCTTAAAAAAATTGCCTTATTTTTTTATGCTGTCGTGTGGAACAAACATGAGACCATTTGTTTTTAATCACATTTTAGATTGATTAGTGTGAAACTGATTATTCATAACTGAAGTTTTCATAACAGTTCCTGCAAAGCAAGGCACTTAGTATAAAATTAAAACAGCCAACCTACGACAAGCTTTGTCTTGTATTTAATTGCGTACAAGCCGCGATAACACACAAGTGCAGGTACAAATTTCCTTTGTTAGAACAAATGTTACTAGCATTTGTTGCAAAGCAAATGAAATTATGAAACAGCGTGTCGTAATTGTAGAGTTGTACTAACGTTAGCTTTGTTAATAAGCATAAGCTTACAGTTGAAATAAAGTAGAAACAACTATTACTGTGTTATGTGTTTCTAAGCAGCTAGGAAACTAACTGTGCATTAGAAAGTTTAAACTACAACATGTGTTTACTAAAACAGTGCCTTTGTTATTGCGAACACGCCGATTTAACTATTGTTAATCCTACAAAATTTGAATGATCTCGTTTTTAGGGATTCGTATCACAAAAGGAAAAAAACGTATATTATTACCCTTATTACTGTGTGGTCCGTCTGTCTGTCAAAGCCCTTTTTCTCAGGAACGCGTAAAAGTATCAAGCTGAAATTCATATAATATACTCACGTCTACTGTCCCTTGGAGTTGTGAAAACATCAAACTTTTAAGCCTACCCAATCAAAAGATACAGCCGTTTATGCCGAAAATTTTCGTGACTCGCAAGGGAATCAAAATCATCAGGGTACTTTCCGTGAACTCAGAATCTTAAAATGATAAATTATAAGGTGTCCGCTACAGGAAATCAACTTCCACTTCTAAAAGTAAAAGTAAAAGTTGGTTGTTTTCACTTCTTGTCAAGCAATTTGGTCTCATTTAACCCTAAAGAGAGTGAAAGTTTGCAAACACAAATATTTTGTTTTGTTTATTACTGACATAATTTTGCAAGCAAATTAAAATATACATAAATATCTCTACCATGTCTATTATTGACACCCCAATAACGCCAGTACGCGAGATTGATTTTAAACATACACGTTAAAAAAGTTTTGATATGGAAAATCCATAGCTCAAGCAAAGCAAAGAAGGAAAAAGAACAACAAACTTTCTCAAGATTTTGTTCTATACATCGAGGAACTAGCTACCAGTATATATTAATAATTTAAGTGTTCGAATTAAAGTTCGTAGTATTTTCTTACCTTTGCTTAACTTAAATCTTATAAAAGATATTTGTTAATCTGATATTATAATTTTTACGGTGTTTTCATCTTATATGCATTATTGCTCTGCGGTCGCTAGTGGAGAGTCGGGGGATTCTCCACCGGCTTGCACGGCCCCACACGTGTGAAGGGCGGCCTTGCTGAGCATGGTCACCCCTCTATTGGTGCAGATGCCCGATTACAGTTCAAGCCCCACACATCCCTTCATCCCCTTCCACCACCCCCAAAGTGGAGGGGCAGTGCAAAAGGCATTTTCTAACCCCAAATAACAAAAAAAACTGTTAAAACTAAAATGTTAACACACCTTATGTATCGTCATTAAACCCGCGCTAATTTAATTATAAACAGACTTAAAGCGGTAACCTCCTTAGGCTCTCAAGGACTGCTGCCGGAACACACCGTTAGGTGCTTGGCGACAGATTTTCTACTTGAGGGTGGTTGCTAGCCAGGCGGGCATTCGCAAAATGCCCTTCCACCATGCGGTGAAGCTCAAGCTCTGGGCGGGATTCGAACCATGATGGACCTGCTGCGCGGCAGTCCAATGCCATTGAGCCATCACTGCTTCAAAAGTTACATTACAATTTAAATTAGTCTTATACGTTACATAATTTAATTATTAAATTTACATTATTTCAATTCCTTTACACTTTAATATCAATTATTTAGCAGCCATGCAGTCAACTCCTTTTTAAATATTTGTTTTTTAGATTTCATTCACATTTCCAAACTGTTATTACCTGTTGATTTTCGAAACAAAATATCGATAACATACCGATGTTTGATGCTCGATAAGATTTGCACATCAATTACGTCCATGTTGCTTATATTGATATATAAGCAACATGGTGGTGGCCTAGCCAATTAGAACGCGTTTATAAAATAGAAAAATAAAATTGGCTGAATTTATTTCAGACAAACCATATTTTTTAATTTTTTTTTTTATATTCCGTCTAGGTTATCCTTTGACCACTATCTCACCTGATGGTAAGTGATGATGTGGCCGAAGATGTTGTTCAGGCTAACCTAGAAGTACTGGCTCTCAAGGACAGCTGCCGGAACACACCGTTAGGTGCTTGGCGACAGATTTTCTACTTGAGTACTTGAGGGTGGTAGCTAGCCAGGCGGGCATTCGCAAAATACCCTACCACCATGCTATAACGACTGCCATCCTAACATAACAACCGGGACCGACGGCTTAACGTGCCTCCCGAAGCACGGAAACGCTCAGTAGTAATGTCACTAGCGGTCACCCATCCAACTCATGACCGCGTGCGATGTTGCTTAACTTTGCTGATCGGTTGAGAACAGCTAAGTAAACTTCGCTACGAGCGCTTAAAAAAATTGCTTCAGCCATTTTATAGTCTGTGACACTTAACGCGATCCAGAAAAAGTATGCACATTGCGTTTTGTACTTAGTAATGTTTTAGAAGTAAAGTGTGTGATTTTATGTTTGTATTAATTAATTTCAGTTTATAAATCACGTTGGTTTAAAACTTACCATTCTAAAATTAACATTGAGTTTCAAAAACAATAATTTAATTTTTTTATTACACTAAATTTACAAAGTTTTTAGTAAAAAAAAACAATGAATGGCGGGATATCACATTCAATTGCGACCGTGAACATAGATAATCCCAAAAAAAGAGTTCAAGCGAATCTGATTTGGAAACAGAAGGCACTCCTCCTGATTTAAAAGGTGAGGTATTCATTTTTGAGAAACGCATTATACAAGCTCAACCAGTAAGAAAGCCATCCTGGCGGCTGGCCTCGTATATGACCGGTATCGTATATTAACTCATACGTGTTCAGGAAGGCTTACTTACTGGATTCTGCAGTAATGTACTATTATAGCTTTGTAGGTATCGTAAATACTAAATAGAGGCTTTTAGTTTCGTCTAAACTGGAATTTTATTTTCAACTGTTTCTGTTTTAGTTCTTGAAAATAATGTCACAAGAAGTAAACGATTAATGCTCAAAACAAATATTTGTACTTTGTTCCGAAGATATTCTGGTTTTGGAATAATGTGATACAATATTTATTGTGATATTCAATATCGTTCTTCGGCAAAAGAAATAAGTGGACTCCTTTATTTTATGGCTGAATACGCTTATAAAGTGTTCAAGGCACGTAAAAGTTCCACATGTTACTATTGCATACCTGGTATAGGCTCTCGTATATCTCAAATATTCATTAAATATATATATCTATTTTATGAAGTAAATCAATGCAAAAACACCCCAAATTCAGCATGCTGTATGCATTGCTGCGCTAAATTATATTTTCAAATGGTTTTCAATGGGTGACCGCTAGTGGCATTAACTACGTAGCGTTTTGGATGTCGCTGTTTTCTCAGGATAGTGAATCATTAGGCTGGGTCAGAGGCTTTCAGGTGGCCTGAAAACTCCGTTACTTTATATGGTGGCAGGTATTATAGATAATTCTCGCCTTCTACCCTGAAAATGATTAGAATTTTCAAAATCCAGAAACGTTGCATCCGCGCAATAAATAAAGCTTGGTTTCTGGATAGTTGTCGGCCGTTATTCAAAGCATGTAACATTCTCCCTCTACCGTGCATGTACATCAGAGACGTTTGTCTATTTGTTAAAGACCATCCAGAACACTTCAAAATGCGAAGCGAAGTATATTCACGGCAAAAACGAGCCAAGTTCGCAAACTTATTATATCAACCTCCATGTCGTAAAGATATCTACAAAAAAAATGTATATAATAATTGTATTAATATTTATAATAGGATTCCCGAAGAAATTAAAATTATGAAAGGTGATTTATTTAAAAATAGATTATGTGACTGGCTATTATGTAAATGTTTTTATAGTTTAAAAGAGTTTATAGACCTAAGTGACAAAAATACTTTTTAATATTTGCACGCCTGCATGCAGGCAGAATACAAGAACGAATCGCCATAGTGTTTAAGATCTTTTTATGACTATGTATTCTTGTAAATAAATAATTGATTTGATTTGATTTGATTTGAAAAAGTAAAAAATATATCACCAAGCGCCTATCGGTAACTTTCATCGAGAGCCAGCTTCCGATTCTTGAACCACATCATTATTTCTGTCAGGTAAGTTATAGTCAAAAGATAAAATATGGGTAGCAAAGAAATGTTTTTTTCCTGAATCTTGTTGCTTGTCATTGTAATTCCGTTATCTATACTTCTATACTAATATTATAAAGAGGAAAGATTTGTATTGTAAGTAACCATTAAACCTAAAAACTACTGGATCGAATTGAAAAATTCACCATTAGAATTCCACACTATTCCTTATGAACATAGACTATAGAATATAGGTTTTCAAAAACTTAGGGATCCGTATGAAAACTTCGATAATGTAACCCAACGTATGAAAAATATACCAAAAAAATCGTTATATCGCTGCAAAGTGATGTGCAAGAATTTTATAGAAGACATCAATATCTACAAAAACGTCCGCATTTCCATATTATGTCTAACTATTACATCTATGTCACAATAACTAATTTTTAAGTGTTTCTATTTATAATATTTGTTAAATACCCGTGCAAAGCTGGTTCGGGCCGTTAGAAAAACGTACTGTACGTTTTATAGCAACGATCTGATAAAATACCCGTGCAAAGCTGGTTCGGGCCGTTAGAAAAACGTACTGTACGTTTTATAGCAACGATCTGATAAAACCGTGTTTTTTATTTTTTTACTAATTGTTCGGTCACTACTGTTGTGGAGCGGCCCCGAGCAAGAGTAATTTTTGATGGATGTTTTTCACATTTAAATTCAGCGCACCAACGTACACATTTTGCAAATATTTCTTTACGCACAACATCAATCATATCTTCATATATATAATTTCTTCATATTTATTTTCATCATTGACTATGTTCGAAAGATAATAGTTCCCCTGATTTCCATAAGATTAATATGTCTTTCTGACATACTTTTCAGAAAAGATTTCATCTTTGTACCTGTATTGGATAGAATATTATTCAGTTTATCATTAAACATATAAATGGTGCTTGCCGAAAGTATTTCACTTACGTTGTTAACGTTAAAGTATTTACGTTGAAAACTTTGACCATTAATATTTTATTTCCCATCCACGTTTCGAACTGCTTTACTTTGGAAACAATAGGTATTGAATTGAAAGATTTTTTTTCTATTTATTTTATTTTTATCCGCTGTGCATTAAAAACTTATAGTATATGTTAATGAAACTACACCTCAACCATTCAAAAATAAAGTAAAAGTTATTAAATTACAAAGACGCGACCTTCAACAGCAAAGGTCAAAGTAAAATACGTGATGTACTTTAATGAAAAGAGCTCAGTAGTTTTGACTTCAATACGCATAATCAGGTAGATAGATAAAAATAAAGTAATTTATTTTAATACTCTGTGCTTTTATTTATATAGAATATAAACTGTTAGAATACATAATTTTCATAAAACGTCATGACGTATAATGTAATTGGGTTCCAAAATGAAGCTAATTATATATTAAGACTCTACAATGGAAACGTTACTCTACTTCAAAATAATATCTCAGAGGCCACTTTGTACAAAGATAACGCTTAATAATTTTAATTTTAATCAAACTAAGAAAATGGTTTGAGTTTCTAAAAGGGAGTATGTAATATACAGCAGAAATTTTTGAGGTGTCATGTCACTCTTCATAACACATTCTTGGGATAAAAGTGTCGCACCTGTAAAAATATACATGCAAAATAAATGAAACGATGTGGTATCTCTGAATATATGAGATATTATTGAAAAAAACATATCATAACACTTATGTGTACCCATGACAGAACGAACAGTTAGAGTGAGAGGAAGGTTTTGCGTTCACTTAACGAATATTACCATCAATTACCAACATGGTTACAACCAATTTAGAAACGGCTATTTCTAGAAGGTTCGTAATTCATTGACGATTGATTTAAGAAAGAAATTATGGGGTTCACCTGCCAAAGAGTGCAATAAAGAGTGGATACGTCAGAGTACTGCTATGACGTATCCACTCTTTCATATAATATTGTACTTGTCAGATAAGGCTGAACTTGATGTCACCCCGTGACCACGGTCACTGCTAAGTGTTTGAAACGCGATTTAAACCGTTTAAAATTGTTTAATTTCTAACTGAAATTTATTGTTAAAAAAATATAAAAGTATAACATGGTTGTTACAGGTCGTAGGTTTTGTATGTAAAATTTAAAGTTAATGCCAAGCTGCGTAGTCAGTCGAAGAAAAAGTAAATTTTTTGTATGAATCATTACCATATAAGGTAATGCGTGGCCGCAGAATCGTCGATGAGGTTCTAAGCCAATGGTAACAGCGAATTTTGAAAATATTTTTAAAACGACTAGTTGAGAGGAAGTGCCATGACCCGTGGTGATTTTTTGACGTTCATTCTGTTGAAAATGACAAGTAAGTAACTTATAGTAGGTACGTACTTTTAGTAAATGTGAAGTTTGCAAGATATTAATTTATGATTTAATTAATAAATGTAATTTATTATGTGAGTTGTAAATTTTTTATTAATGTTATAATAAAAACTGTTATAAAATAAACAGCGTAAAAATATTTTTATTATAATTATAATTATAGATCTAGTTAGATCAGTTTAATAATTATGTAGTCTCATTAGTGGCGACACCTATCTGTTGTCGGAGAACTTCTTCTGCCTAGTTATCGCCTACCAGTATTTGCGACATCTATTGGTTTGTAAGTGGACTTCCTCGTTCAGTAAGGAGCACTGGTAGCTAATCTGTTGCGACACCACCAAATAATATTGATTATATATTAGTAAGATCTGAGTAGATGGCGCTGTTATTGTTTAAGATTGATTAAGATTATAATTTGAGATTATTTATTATTAATTTTGCATATTATTTTGCACCCAGGCTTTCCGCAGGGTGAAAGCCTGATAGGTTAGCCTTTGAGCACTATCTCATTTGATGGTAAGTGATGACGTGGTCGAAGGTGTTGTTCAGGCTAACCTAGAATTACTGGCTCTCGAGGACAGCTGCCGGAACAAACCGTTAGGTGTTGGCGACAGATTTTCTACTTGAGTGTGGTAGCTAGCTAGGCGGGCATTCGCAAAATGCCCTTCCACCATGCGGTGAAGCTCAAGCCCGTGGCGGGATTCGAACCATGGACCTGCTGCGCGGCAGTCCATAGCCAAAGCCATTGAGACATCACTGCTTCAAACTCGGTTCCAATCGCATCAAAGACTGTAATATTTCCATCCTACATAGTTCCTTCAGTCTCTCCATGACTTAACCTATGATTTTTTCTCTTTTACTTTTCTTCTCGAGCTGTGAGAGTTATATCTTGACGGTTGATGCTTATGCATTAGCAATAGCTTTTCCGCGTTTATTGTGGTTCTGCAAAGGTTAGATATTCTTCCTTTCCAGGACTTTTTAATCCTAAAAATATTTCGATACAATTACATAATATCGAACACGCACGACTAGCGAACGGATCATATCCACACCACAAAGATTTTTCTGTCTATAATCCTCTCGTATATAAAAGCGTAAACTCTTATAAGCCAAGAATAATAATATTTTGTTGTGACATATTAAATACCACATCCTACATATTAACTTGTCCAATGTCTATCCTGGAGCAAGCGTCCATAAGTCATTCCTAAGTCGATAGCAGTGAGATACCTCTTCACACCTGCGCGTATTTGCGGAGTAAGAAGAGTTATGAGACTAACAAGGAGGTAGAAGAGATTACTTACTAATTCGTGAGCAACTTCGTCCATGTAAAATTGTATTAAAAGGCTGATTTGGGACAAGACTAGCGCTACTATGGCGTAAAGATGAAGATAGATATTATAACTTAAGAGCGTGCAAGAAAAAAATATCATTATTGCTAAGACAACGGAAACTGTCCATCTATTTGAATTTATATTTTTGAAGACGTTAGAGAATTTTTTAATTTTTTTTTATGTTATTGTGTAGGAACAAGCGCAAGGCCCACCTGATGTTAAGCAGTATCCTCTGCCTATAACAGATGCATTTCATCACAAGTGACGAACTGCACTGCGCCCATCACCTTGAGACATACCTGTTCAGTCTCATTTTGCCTGTTATTTCACTGGCTCTCAAGGACTGCTGCCGGAGCACACCGTTAGGTGCTTGGCGACAGATTTTCTACTTTTCTACTTCACCATGCGGTGAAGCTCAAGCTCTGGGCGGGATTCGAACCGTGGACCTGCTTCGCGGCAGTCCATAGCCAATGCCACTGAGCCATCACTGCTTCAACAGAAAAAAAAACGTTAGAGATGATGTTGTCTTAGGTTTTCGCGATTATTATACATAGTAATTAAACAACTTTAAACGGTTTAAACCGCGTATACTTATAATTATTTTTGTCCCGACGTTTCAAACACTTTGCAGTGATCGTGGTCACGGGGTGACCAGTCACAGTCACACAGTAATTACGACGTTAGAGATGCATATAACTCAAGTATTAAAGAATGATCACATTCCGAGATCTACAAAAAAAAATGTGTGGAACTAATCTTTTTGGTAAATTTATTTTTTAAGTAAGTTTAATTTCAACGTTTTTAAAACTTGTTACACGACCCAAATACGTAAAGCCATAATATTATGATCTAGATTTGGATCTTAAAATCTATACCTACCTAAATACATGATGTGAAAACTTTTACAAACATATAAAATTTTGTATATATATTATATTTTATATACCAAACGAACTGAATAGTAGGAAGTACAAATATACAGCGCAGATAAGAAAGTGATCGTTTTATCAAAACTGACACATCATATATAGAATTCCGGGATGCCAAAACGGCCCTTCAACTGAAAAAGGGCTTCGCTATTCCAAGGGTTATCTCGGTTTATATTCAATATGGGCTGAATCAGTTGCGCATTCTCAAAAGGATCAACATTTCTAGATTTCAAATGTAGAGATAATATAGGCAACATTTTATGTAGATTTAGCTGTAAGTTTATGCGTTCTCATGTAAATAAGTCAATTTTAAGCAGGGTTGGATTCAGACCCTCAAAAAAATATACTACATGGAAAAAGAAAATTATACTATTCATTAAAAGTTATACCTCGTTTGACGTTGCATGTTTTTTTATATCGTATTTATACGTTTAGTTACTAGCCGTTTTATGTTTCAATAAAAATTAAAATGCATTCATTAATCGTAAATCGTATTTATGTTGATTAATTTGCGACAAAAATATACATGAAATCCAGGCATAATATGTTTACGCACGCAAGTTTTTACCCATTTTAAATTGGCAACTACTTCTTTTTAGTCACTTTTGAGGATTTATTGTAAGAATTTTGTATTTGTTACAAAATAATCCAATACCCTAGTTCAAAGACAATTACTGCTAAACTGGTAAGTTATCTTAATAAGTAAGTTCTTAACTCTTAACCGCTTTAATTTTCCTTGAAACTGCGCTATTATCGTGAATTTTATCAGATTTTTCAAACCAACAGTTTAGCTTTAAGAGGGGCGGGGGGGACTACTGAAACAAAAATGTGCACTTTAAAGTTTAATTTTTCGTAAACGGTGTATTAAGTCGAAAAATAATATTAGAAAGCCCGAAGTCATTTTAAAATACCTATTCAGTGATACCCCATACGATGCGATAGACGATGAAAAAAAATAATTTCTTCATCACATGTATGGGAGGCTACACTAAAATAAAAATATTTTTCGATATTTTATTTTACCACTTTGTCGGCATGATAGGTATACATATCCTCACAAAATCGAAACTTTCTAGTACCTACGGTCTCTTAGCAAAACCTCGGACAGACGGACAGACAGACGGACATGACGAAACTGTAAGGGTTCCTTGTCACGACTACGGAACCCTTAAAATGACCATGGTTCAAATCCCGCCGCGGGCATGAGCTTCACCTACACTGAGAAAAATCTAAAGTCAAAAGCGCCCTAATGACGGCCAATTTATATGGTTTAAGGCAAAAAACCGACCAAACGTAAATACGTACAAAAACGCCTTCTAACTAGAAGGCGTTAAACGAGGTCAGTGAAGGCGAATGTTTCTTTTCGTCCTCATTTAAGGTGTATTTTGTGGTCTTTCTTAAATATTGACTTTTCGATGAGGCTGATTAAGTCGTACCTTAAAGTGATAATCACCGTATATAAACCGCCGTAAAAGTAAGGTATATTGTATGGTCAATACTGCAATTATTATCGTATAACAAGTTCAATTCTGAAAATACTTTACGGAAGGCGTTTTTGACGGTTGTGTTTATTAAAAAACATGTTACATTTTTATTGATTGGTGAAAATCATCTTAAGAGTTGTGAATTTATCTTACGTAGTTACAATTCAACGGTAAAATCATTTACAAAGCAAGCTATCCGTCTATGGAATGCACTTCCGTTTAACATCAGACACACCAAGTCCATTGAGTCCTTCAAAGATCTGTTGATGATGAAAGATGTAGAAGCACTACCTATCAATACAGCTATAGGCATATAAATATTTAGCTTGTTTATATTTGTACGAGGCATATTGTATTTATTATTAATATGTATCTATTTTTATATATTTATTTATATATGTATATATATATTTATTCTATTAAAGTATACATTATTTATGTGTATTCAAATCAAGTTTGATAATTATCTGTGTAATCTTGTTCACCACCGTCCACAATATGCATTCACTTTCATGTCCATTCACGGTTGCCTGTAAGAAATTGCACTTAGCGATAAGGCCGCCCATTGTACATCCTTTAGCTTATGTCTCTATGTAACATAATTATATTGTAAAAATTGGTGTTCAATAAAGAGTATTTGTATTGTATTGTAAAAGGTCAAATTTGATTAAGCCTTTAAGTCGTTTTTCTCAGTGTATGGTGGCAGGGCATTTGCTAGCCAGGCGGGCATTTGCGAATGCCCCCCTGGCTAGCGACCACCCTCAAAAATAAAATCTGTCGCCAAACACCTAACGGTGTGTTCCGGCAGCTGTCCTTGAAAGCCAGTCATTCCAGGTCAAGCCTGTTCACACCTTCGAAATATTACTGATACTGCCATATTATAGCTTTATTTTAGTTTCGTACTAGAAAACAAGATCTTATCATTAGTGATAAGCTTCAGCTGGCAGTCAGTCCGTCCGTTCGTCCATCCATCTGACCTATAAAGGTCTTTATCTTGAGGTAGCCAGTTAATTTATTTACTAAATATGTGCGCGTATATTATTTAACTTTTAAACTATCGGGAGTTTTATCCATATTATTAGTATTAACTTATAGTTACGCGCTGATGCCCGTCCTCGTCACTTCGCGCAATCGTGACTTCCAGGCGAAGGACTTTAAAACAGTCCGAAACTGGTCGGTTTCTTTCCGGTAAATAAAACGTGGGTCCTAGCATGTTCCTAAGTAGTTTATATATTTTCTTATTATTTATTTTGTACCACAAACTCATTTCATAGTACAGTTCTTAGTTTAAGAAATATTACTGTAACTCAAAGAGCTATAACTTTTACTAGTGTAAGTTTACAAAATCAATTAGCGAATATAATTTAATATATTTCACTTTTATAGAAGTATAGTTACATCTACAACATGACCTTAAATAATTAGCAAGTCACATTAGTTGGGTGGTAATTGAGCATTAGGCATCCAACTGTGTTAATTACCGTATTTAGACTTAATAACTTACTGGTAGCTAGTATAGAAGCATGCATAATTCTCATGTCATAATATTGTAAGTTAGCGTCAATTTAGTAACTACGCATAAACAGAGGCCAAAATATATACTTACATCTCTTCGTTTACCTTCATGAATAAAATAACCGTGAAGATAAACATTGAGTCCCATGGGATACCAGTCACACCCTGCCATCTTGCAGTTGCAGTGATAGCTCAGTGGCATTGGCTATGGACTGCCACGCAGCAGATCCATAGTTCGAATTCCGCCGCAGGCTTGAGCTTCACCGCATGGTGGAAAGGCATTTTGCGAATGCCCGCCTGGCAAGACCACCAACAAGTAGAAAATCTGTTACCAAGCACCTAACAGTGTGTTCCGGCAGCTGTCCTTGAGAGCCAGTTACTCTAAGTTAAGCCTAACACCTTTGACCACGTCATCACCATCAGGGAGATTCTCAAAGGCTACTATCAGAAGTAAAAAAATAAAACTTTCATAGTGCGAAACGTAAAATTCTATGAAGGGAAAAATGCATTGCAGTTGCAGCAGGTCAACTAGATACTGTATGGAGAATTCCCTAAAAAATAATAATATTAACGAAAAAAAAAATGAAACATGCCTTTGTAACTATTATTTTGTTGCTGTATTGTAGAAACGGTCAAAGATATGTACAGTACAAGCGCCAAACTTCGTCAATACATACTCCAATATCTAGCGATTAACAAATTATAATAAAAAGTGATCAAGAGCAGTTCACACTTCCACTAAGAACTTTGAATGATATATGTTGTGCATATAAGGGCAACAAGTAATGCTAATAAATATTATAAATAAGTTTTGAGAGCCTGAACTTGTGTACTTCAAATTTATATAATTAATCAAATTTAACAAACTATTATTTGATGGTTTCAACGTTTAAACGTGACTAAACAGTTAAACATTAATTAAATTAAGTATATATTTTTTATGTTTTTATTAACAAAGTACCATGAACTGTATACAACGCTACAGCTACTACAATAAAAGCATTTAGACAAGATATGGCAAGATAGTGAATGCTAACGTGACCCTGTCTTGCCCCACCTCGGCGGAGGACTGCTCACAGGGGGGTTTTAGTGGATTCAAGTCCCATACATCCCCCCGTGGTGAAGGCTTAATGCCATTTCCTTCCTTTAAAAAAAAAGGCTAAGATAAGGTACCTTTCAGACGACTAGCACCGAGCTTGCTTAGACGTTCTTATAAATTCCGTTGCGGTCAATACTTGAATAGCTGACTAATGGTATTTAGAACTCAGCCCTTCCGTGCCTTGGGGTAGGTGGAATTGGGCAACTGGACAATATTAAGGACATACAAAATTATATGTAGAACTTATAAGATGATTACAAGAAGCATTGAGCTAGCTCAGTACAATTAAATGTTCAAGAGATTTAAAGTGCAGGTAGAATGTTGTTATTAAAATACAAAGAGAAATAGGCAAAATTATAATCCAAAAACTGTATCACAGTAAATTACAAAAAATCAGTAAATGAAAAAAGTTTTGGATCGTTAACGCTCTTATTTCTTGAAAACTTGAAGTTTGGCAAACATATTATTTGATCATTTACAGAGGGCTGTAATAGCCCGCTCTGACAATTTGTAAATGTGATATTCGCTAAGTATGCAATAGTGTTTGAAAATAATATTTATATATTATACTGAAGGCATATATTATGACAAGGATGCAAAATTAATTTATTAATAATTTTGTCAATTTGCAATAAAAACACACATTTTGTTCAGGAGAAATCTAGTTGTCAGCCGAAAGTTGCTAAAAACGGGTCCCTATTATACTAAGCCTCGCTGTCCTTATATTATACTTTACGTTTATACTATATCAATCAGTACGTAAAAATTTATATATAATTATGTAAGAAAAAATAAACGAAAGGAACGTGCCTTTTTAACTATTATTTTGTTGCTGTATCGTACAAACGATCATAGGTTTGTACAGTACAAGCGCCAAACTTCGTCATTACATACTCCAATATCTAGCGATTAACAAATTATAATAAAAAGTGACCAAGAGCAGGTCACACTTCCACTTAGAACTTCGAATTATATATGTTGTGCATATTAGGGCAACAAGTAATGCTAATAAATAATATAAATAAGTTTTGAGAGCCTGAACTTGTGTTCTTACAGTTAATAAAATTTAACAAACTATTATTTGATGGTTTAAACGTTTAAACGTGACTACACTGTTAAACATTAATTAAATTAAGTATATAATTTTTTATGTCTTTATTAACAAAGTACCACGAACTGTATACAACACTACAGCTACTACAATAAAAGCATTTAGACAACCTATAAGTCATTGCAGATTCACAGGCAGACCAAATGCTCCAGCCCACTATCAGTTGGCAGCGTGCCCAGCATGCTAGCAACACGCTAGGACGATTGCCATCCCAAGACTACAGCCGGGACCGAAGGTTTGTCTGGCCCTTCAGAGCACGGAAATAACTAATAGTAACTAAACGTTAACGCCAGTCACCAGTCCAACTCTTAGTGCAGATAACGTTGCTAAAGCTATCCACACAGTAACAACGAGAAAACGAGCACGATCTTCAATTCTAGGACACGTATTGAAACGATCTTTCCGTGCTAGCATAGGGGCCGATGCCACTGTTTTTGAGATGACATAATTCTTGGGAATTGAGTATTTGGACAAGTCAGTCTCCATGTGTTTTTGGCCTCAGCCAGATATGCTTCAGCAAAAGAGCCTAAAGATGGTGCAAGATTTTTTCTACTAATTTGTGTGTACTGTGACAAGACAAGAAGCTGGTAATGCCACACTAGACATTTTGCGTATCACTATCCCCCCATCCTCACAGGGAGGGGAGCTTGCACCCAAACCCTGTAATCCATCTCAAAACAGACAATAACGTGTATCTTTTGTTAAGTTGTCAAACTTAAAAGAAGCTCACTGAGTTTCCACAGCTGACATTATAGTATATACACTACGGTTTAAATCACGCAAACACTGCTGTTGCTGAGTACATGGCAAACGCTCGGTTCATAACTGAAAAACGAGAATATGCACTGTTTGCGCGCAAACGATGTGAACCGATTAGCAGCCGCACTTAGAACATTTGCTAACTGTCAATTTGCTTCTTTGCAATTAACCAAAAATAAACATAAGTATTGCATTTCAAGGCATTTTTTAGTAAACAAGATGGTATATCGTATAAAATTCCAACAACAAAAAAACTCCTCATCAATCTGTTAAAATTTGAGTTTGACGTTTGTGCACACACTGCACTACCACTTTTCATTCGGGTGACGTCATAGATGACGTCATTAAGCTATAGTTGTGCCTGTGTAGCACGTTATGAACCAAACGTTTGCGTGAATACAGCGCAAATAGCGCATATTGCCGTCACTTGAACTGCGGGGATAATATATTGTAATAACGTAGTAAGTAGTTACGTTAAAATTGTTATTCCATTACAAGGGTAACAAACTAAAAACCTTAATTATATTTGAAAGATGTTTTTTTTTAATTTAAAATTAAAAATTCCGTAGTCCAGTAATTGTTTAGATAAAAAGATAAGAGAGCACGAAATGTCGGTTCGAAAGAGCGTGCCCAGGTGGCTGAGTGCTTTAGGCATCCGGCGCGAAATCGGAGGACGCGTGTTCGATTCCCGCCCGGGGCATAAAATTTTGTGCTGCAATAATTTGTAAAATATGTATAGATATGTTTTTATAATTCAATTCTCAGTCAGCTACATAATTATGTTATGCTTGTTTTGTTATTAAACAGATATCTGATGTTCTTCGTATCAGTTGTAGCTAGAGTTACACAATTATTGCCAGGTACAAACACCGTTATTATTTATATGATGCCACTAACTCAATGCCACGTGTATTTCAAATGTCAACATTAAGATTTTATCAAATGGGCATTTGATAAAATCTAAATGTTTTGAATATATTGACAATGATCGACATTTATATCGATTGGTACATACCTATAGTATTGGTGCAAGTAAGGAGTATTAAAGCATAATAATGTAAACAAAAAACGTTGGCGGACCTTTAATGTGAATGAAAATCAATACGCTTGTGTATCAACATGTACATCTGCAGTTGTTTATTTTTTTTAATTAAGAAAAGTTTGAGTCTACACTAATATTACAAAAAGGAAATATTTGTGTATTTGTATTTTTGTATGTAACGAATAAACTTACGGGGCCGATTTCTTTCACCATTAGAATCCTACATTGTTCCTGATGAACACAGGCTATAGAAAATTGTCAAGCTATTTTTTTTTTATTTTAAAAACCCGTGCAAAGCCGTGCCACTACTTAATTATTATTTTCAAAATATATAAATAATCGGCAATAGCACATCTTTGCAAGTGACAAGAAGTGATTTTTTTACAGAGATCAGTGTAATCTTGGGAATAATAGGATATCTTTTGTTTATAACATAGGTATCTCAATAACTGTTTTTGGATAGTTTTATTACAGTGGTCACTTCACTTACTTCAGTCACTTAATTACAGTGATATAGCACGAGTTCCATAATAGGGAGGCGTACTCAAGATGACTCCTTACAAAGGTACAATAAAAATGTAAAAATTGTACCTATTTATTGCTAAGTAACTATTTAATTTTATATAAAAAAATACCTTATAATTTTAATATAAAAAATATCTTATAAAAGAAATATTTAAAATACATTTTAAATCTAAAAATAAAAAATTTTGAACGTAATCTCTCTTCAGTCTATAGTCTAGGTGTCTGAACTGACGTCATACTTTCACCTATGTGATTGATTATGTCCACGTTGCATTTTTTTTAGGTACCGCATAAAATATAATGTCGGTGCGGGAGACAGCTGACTAGGTAATGACTGAAAGAGGCCGTATCAGAATGCTCTGTTTTAATCAAATTACACATCATTTCTTTCTCGTCATGGCGAAATGTCTTATTACTTGTACTAGTCCTTTGGATGAACTCATCTTCATTATCATCATCACATCAGCCGGAATGTCCAGCGTTGAACTAGGTCTCGGGAATTGCAGGCAAATGGCAAGCATCCTGGGGATCGCAGTAGAAGTTGTCCATTCTTCAGAAGGCATATTTTCCCACCTCCCAGTATTTTTTCCTTAGTCGCTTCTCTTACGAGACCCACGGAAAGAAGGACGCCGACGATGAGGGGCCAAAATTCTAACCCGGCACCCCACGGTAAGGTCTGCCTATAACAGATGCATTTCGTCTTAAAAACTGTATACAGACTTACAGAATATGCAGAGGTTACCTCTGTGCAAGTTCCGTCAGAATCGCATTAAAAAAAAACACTTCACTATTTCAACATTTTTTCACTATTTTGAAGCGCTCGTAGCGAAGTTTACTTAGCTGTTCTCAACCGATCAGCAAAGTTAAGCAACGTCGCCCGCGGTCATGAGTTGGATGGGTGACCGCTAGTGACATTACTACTGAGCGTTTCCGTGCTTCGGAGGGCACGTTAAGCCGTCGGTCCCGGTTGTTGTCTTAGGATGGCAGTCGTTATAGCATGGTGGTAGGGCATTTTACGAATGCCCGCCTGGCTAGCTACTACCCTCAAGTAGAAAAACTGTCGCCAAGCACCTAACGGTGTGTTCCGGCAGCTGTACATGAGAGCCAGTATTTTTAGGTTAGCCTGAACAACATCTTCGACCACATCATCACTTACCATCAGTTGAGATAGTGGTCAAAGGCTAACCTATCAGGTATAAAAAAAAAAATTAGTATAGGTACCCAGCTGATTATCAAGTATATTTTATAAATTATTTAGTTCCTCGACTTGAATTGATTTGATGCATTTTTTTCAATAGTTGTTAAAGCAAGGTCTTATGTGGTATTCATGGGTACATTTTTAAGAAACAAATTTTAACGTAATTAAATACTCTATATACACGATTGCACAAAAATAGGAGTGTTATGTTTCAGGGTTCATGTATGTATGTATGTGAGTTTCTTTATTCCATCATAACTTCTAAACGGCTTAACCAATTTCAATGTATGAGACATCGTTAGATTTGTCTTGATAGCGCAAGTGACACTGAGTATACGTGAGAAAAAACACTGGCGGGTTTTAGAGGCCTTATATTATTTAAAAAATCTTCTAAACTCATCGGAGTGGGATATCAAAATGTAGGGATTAATAAAATGTTTCCAAAAATATATATAACGTGCAGTTTTAAATTTGATGGGTTGATAAAATATTTAAAGAAATTAAATAATTTGTAGACGGGATTTTTTTTCATTTTTAATCAATTGATACTAGATTTTAATTATTTTTTTAAACTGGCGATATGCCTTTATTGACAAAATACTACAAACTATATGTATACAACACTACAGCTACTACAATAAAAGCTATTATTATTTTATTACTATATATATTTACAATACTCTATTGCAATAGCATATGCACTGGACAAGATCGTCCATTTCTATTGGTATATATTTAAGGTGCGCAAGTGCGCATAGCTTACAGTAAATTTAATTAAAGAAACCATGACCATAATAGTGCATTATGATACAAGTGTGGAATGTTGATCACTACACACGTCGTGTCACACGACGTTATTCAAAACACTTGCGAGGAACAAATACGAACATTTCGATAAGAAAATATTTATATAAAAATGGCGCACTAAGTAAAAACGGCCCTGACGAACACCGAACATCTTTGATTTTATATTAACTTCATAATTATCCATATACAATTTGTTGATCTTACGTATATATGTTATACAATACAAAACGAATACAAAATACTTTATCTTTATAATTATGTCAATAAGAAGGATAATATTTAATACATCTAAAGTTTTAACTCAGTAGGTGAAAAACTCTTGGGTCTGTTTTTACAGGGAAAACGTATGAAACAAACAACAATCTCCTTGGTGAATAGGTTGAAAGAGTTGTTTTTTTATTACATAAAACACAAGCGCGGTAAAGTAGAAACAAGCACAAGTGCGTTATAGACTATATTATAAGGGCCTGTTTCAGAATGTTCGAGTAAGTTCCGGTTATGCTACCCAGAACATAAAATAACTGAAAGATAAAAATGACAGGTAACATGCAGCGCGTTTCAAGCTTTAACCGATGTATAGGCTAAATCGATGACTGTGAAACGCAATGATAGTGTTTTATTTATTATATATGTTCTGGGTAGTATAACCGGGACTTACTCGAACATTCTGAAATAGGCCCTAAAACTAAAATCGGTGCATTTAAAGGCCCATTACGAGCAAATTTGTTAAAAAGGTATTTTGCTGAAATTGATCAATTTTACAATACAAACAATGTTATTTCGCTTCAATGTTGCGCTAGCTAGCCGGACATTCACTCTTAAATGTACTTTAAAACATCACTACAAACTAAAATCATTAATCTAATACAATTTTGTGAACTGTATAACAACAATTAGGTAGGTAACACAAAAATTAGTGATAATGACGGGGAGTTTTTCGTTTAGAGGAATCACGTTTAAAATGTTAAATTTTAAGGGACGAGCATTGACGTAATCAATAAACTTTTTTATTTTCCAGGCTTGTTTTGCATCTGAAAAAATAAATTTGTTTGATTAAAATGGTGTTTGTGTTTATAAAAAATATTAAGTACTACAAAAATGTATATAAAATGTATATAAACTGTCAAGCGCGTGTCGGGCCGCATTGTAGGGTTCCGTAGTAGCCCGTTATCATAATATAGAATAATTCTGTTGTACTTTATCATTTTATCTCACTACCTGTAAATTTCTAAGCAATTTGTTCTTTTGTTTATAAATTGTGATTGCTTGCACGTGTAGAATGTTGTTGACCGTGACTATTAAGTAGGAATCATGGATTATCTATACGTTTCTTAGTTGCTCACAAACTTTTTTCTTCTCTCCATTTAACGACACCTATCTATAACGCCATAAAATGCACAGTCCCTTGAGTTTACACTGTATATGTATATATATTTATATATATATATATATTCAAGAACCAACAAACAGAGTCACAATATTTTCTCAATGAAAAAATATTCTTATTTATAATAATAATTATGAGACGGGGTTATGAGATGAGGTCTAAAAAGTACCGTATGCCGAAGCTAATCGATCAACTCTGTACAGTCATATCTGTTATAACTTATGATATACAAAGGTCATACAGAAGCATTATATCTAATTGTTGCCTCTTAGAGTTTAATTGCAATAATTTATATTTGTTTAGCAGCTCTTCATAATGGTTTAATATTATGCAATAAATACGTTAATTCGTCATTGAAGTTACTAGATGACCTTTTGACAAAATTAAATATTTTTAAACCACGTGTTATTATTATATTTTAAATATTTACAAGAACGACTAATTTACTATCTAATATTATTACTTAATCCGTTATGACTTGAACTTCATCAAAGTTAGAATCCCATAACACATATGTAAAATTACACATTACAAATCACATACCCTTCACGTGCACGTATACTCAAACATACAGAAACACGCACCAACACATACACCTTTCAAATTCCTTACAAACATTCACTTAAACTCGTACACCAATACTACACCACAGAATAATGACTACACGTAAATATTAATTATTAAAAATATACAAAATGACGATAATTTCGAATAAAAACATTTCGTTAAATATTTTTCCTATATGTATATATGTTTCAATATATTGGTTCAAATTTGAATTGTTACTAAATAGTATATATAAAATAAAAAATATAGATGTGATACAGATTCTCTAAAGCCAGGAAGGACCTGGCTCTTGAGATACAGGCCACCAGCCTAGTTTTAGAGTCATAGACTACAATCTATTACATCATAAATGTATCACAAAAAGGAGGAATAAAATTAGTTTGTATTTGTATAAAATTATTTGTTTTTGTCTTAGTAGTAAAATTATTTTTAATAAATTACAATAACAATCTGCCCAGATCCTTTTGGAATCTTAAGTGGTCTTGATAAGAATTTATAGAATGATACATTTTCAGGTCATCGGCATGTAATAGCAATTTTAAAAACTTAAAATATTTTTTATTATCATTTGACCCTAAAAAGTATAGGGCCTAAATTGACCTTTGGACCTTCCCAGAACTAATTGGAACCACATCTAATTAAAAGCCAACTTTCTGGAAATGTTTCGTGATATATGATTTGAACCAGCGCCATAAATTACCTCGAATAGCGTTATAAGCTATTTTGTCTAGGTAAATCCTGTGATCCATTCTATAGACCCCTGTCATAGAATTACTTCACTTCTAATAACTTATTAGTAATAAGACATTTGTCTCTAAGCCAAACCATTTTTTTTTGACGTTTTCGTGCTTGTGATTTATGATTAATGATTTTCATGAAGAAGAAGCAAATTTCCAGAAATTTCATCAGTATTAAAAAAAAAATAGGTTCCTGTAACCCCCTCCCATCAATGGGGAATATTCCGCCCTCTCTCCCCCTCCCCATTGCACAAAATATATACATATATACCATACCTAAATAATATTAATTATTATTATAAAAAAAATAGTTTTGTAATCCCCCACCCCTCTGGGGGGATGCTACAACCCTCCCCTCTCCTCCCTCCCCCCTTCCTATAGTACATAACTATCTATACCGATTCTAGTCCTTCCAATACTTCATCTTAGTAACTTTAAAGGATTTATTCTAAGGATTTTGTATTTGGTGCAAAATTAATACCCAAGTTCAACGACTCATTATTGCTAAAGTAATAAAATTATCTTAACCGCTATAATTTTCCTTGAAAGTTTATGAACTCCACTATCATCTTGAATTTTTTCAGTTTTTTCAAGCCACTAGTTTAGGTTTAAGAGGGGGGGGGGACGCCCTACTGGAACAAAAATTTGCACCTTAAAGTTGAAGATTTCGTGAATGGAGCATTAAATCGAAAGATAGTATTAGCAACCCCTAAATCATTTCAAAATACCTATTCAATGATACCCCATTCGATGAGATAGACGACGAAAAAAAAATTCATAACCACACCACTTCTATGGGAGCTACCCTAAAAAAAATATTTTTCAACATTTTATTTACCACTTTGTCGGCGTGGTAAGTTTACATACCTGTACAAAATTGCAGCTTTCTAGTACAAAACGGTCTCTTAGCAAAACCTCGGACAGACGGACAGACAGACGGACTTGACGAAACTATAAAGGTTCCTTGTAGGTCCTACGGAACCCTAAAAAGCCAAAAACCTAAAAGTCGTCTTTACTGAGATTGACGTTATCGCTGTTTTGCAGCGCATGAATAATAATAATAATAATTTATTTCAATCATCAGTCAAATACGTGTATATATTATATTATGAAATTAAATTATATCTTAATAAAATAATAAATAGATTCAGGCGTTACTTTGCGGTAATCCATATTTAATAATTACAAATATTTTATGAAAACATCAAATTATTATTTTAATAAAACACTTAAAAAATACAAAAATATACATGGACGTTGTTTTTCTTGTTCTTGTTCTAAAGAAAAACAACGTTCATGTATAGCTTTTCGAACAAACTAAAATTTACGCCATTTATGTAACGGAAAAGATCGTTTAGAAAACAATAAAAAATCCGGTGTTTACAAACTTGTGACGAATCTAACAGTGTTTATATTGGTCAAACTGGCCGTAAATTTGATATTAGATATAAAGAACACAAATCCGCATATAGAAACGACCATCCCGAACAGTCTCAATTTGCAAAACATTTAATTGAAAGCGGTCATCAACTCCTTGATAGATTACCTTTAAGATTTTACATTGTTGTGATAAGGGATTTCGATTGTGTGTATTGGAACAGTTAGAAATAATAAAACATAGTGCAGGCGTTGCACTGTTAAATGAATAGACGCAATTGGTTTCATCACCACTGTATTTTTAGAGATAATTTGCCACTACAAAATAGTTAAACATGTATTTGTTTTAGGTTATTATTAATTTTTAATATTTTATACGATATTATTCATATTCAAAAACACATTGCATAGTATACATAATTTAAAATTATTATTTGTAATCAATTTATTGGCATTATAATGTAATTGTCACTTTAAAAACGTATCACTTACCAATTGTTAGCTACAACAAAGAGCAGTGACTCACGCTCGAGTTTACCCAAAGGCGTTCTGACTCAGCCCGAGTCTATATAAAGGCGGGCTGAGCGCCGGCCGCCCATCTCATCCGACCCATGGTTTAAACCCCCCCGTCGCCGACCACGGCAGGTATTGGACGACCCGGATGATCCCATCGCAGCCATAACGTTGGCAGCTTTAGCGTTGTCCGCAAGTCGTCCCGGTAACATCCCCAGGTGTGCGGTAATCAGAGGTTACACAATCGCTAAAGCTCGCCGGCAAGCTCGAGACAAAAATAAAATCCCGATTAGTGTCTCTCCAAATAGTCACAGAGTATTATTCAATAGGGCCCATTCTCAACTATACAACACTGCGATAGTAGCGTAGCGTTTTCGGCGCTTGCAGGAGACCGAGGTATAAGGCGCTTTTCGCCTTATGCGCCCGTCTCAGAAGAAGTGCCTTCGGCACTTCTCCTATCGTCCGCTTAGCGGTAGTCAGCATCTATGTCTAAAGAAAAAAACCGTCCGCTCATTCTCGATCGTGTGCTCGTAGAGTCAAGACCTCTGAGATGCTTCGTGTAGAAGCGAAACGTGTCGAAAATTCTTCCGGTTTGGCTACGTGGCGTTTGTGACGTCACGTCGGGTTAACAGGAATTGGAAAGCGGAATTGTCACTAGATATATTTTTGTATTTTTAAGTGTTTTATTAAAATATTAATTTGATGTTTTCATACATTTTTAAAATATTTGTTATTATTAAATTATATGTTATTAAGTACACCACCATACAATTTAAATAAACATACTGTTATCAGCTTGATAGTCCACTGCTGAATACAGCCTCCCCCAATATGGGGGGTTGCTTGAGGATCGCAGTGTGAGATATCAGTTTTATCTTTTTTTTTTATGGGATAGGAGGGTAAACGAGCAGGCGGCTCACCTGGTGGTAAGTAATCACCGTTGCCCACGAACATCCGCAACACCAGAGGTGTCGAGGATGCGTTGCCTCAGAAAATGCTGCTGCCCCCTTTCTGGTGTGTAACCCTTAGTCGCCTCTTACGAAACCCACAGGTAGAGATGGAGGGGTGACATTCTAGCCCAGCAACCGACGGGATATTTTTTTTTCTCTCACTATAAATAAACATAATAAAAAGCAATAATAATTAATAGTTAATTTTGTTTTTGTCATCTTATTAAAAATAAGCCTGCCTCTGAGTGATTTCCTTGTTGGTCAGTGCATGAACCATGTAACAATGTTTTATGTACTGACTAATCAAACCGATTCGCAAATACGTAAGGATAGTGTTGGAACTGGCCCAGAGCCTGCACCCCAGAGATGTGCACCGCTACCGAATCGTTGCATAGAAACAGTCGACACAGGAGTCGCGAAGCTAAAATCACTGACGTGGTGCAGTACCAGGTCACATAGTGAGGGGGGGGGTCCCCTACCACCATGCTATAACGACTGCTATCCTAAGACAACATCCGGCGGCTTAACGTGCCCTCCGAAGAACGGAAGCGCTCAGTATTAATGTCACTAGCGGTCACGCATCCAAGTCATGACCGTGGCGGACGTTGCTTAATTTTGCTGATTGGTTCAGAACGGCTAAGCAAACTTCGCTACGAGCGCTTCAAATTGTTACTAACTGTAGCCCAAGCACAAACATTTCGATAGTCCGTAACGTTATCGTATCGAGTTCACCGCCCGTTTACGCAGGAGGCAATGGTTGACAGTACGCCGCATCGTTTGCTAGCTAACGTGAACTCGATAGGATTACAAAAGTGACGTCATCCAGCGTAAATCACAACAATCATACCTTTTTTCTAAGACCTAACAACTCATTCGAAAAGAGGTTTTAAGTCTTATTTTGCCTATAAAAGTTCCTCTCACTGAGCAAGTAATATTAAGAGTTGGCACGGACCTTGTTGCTTTGAAACTCAGATTTGAAGTTATTTTATACCAACCATTACAAATGAAAACTATGTTTCCAACACAATAATAGTTACAATGAAATCGATTCCATTATAATCGATATAGGAAAAAATGGTAGAAGGTTAGGTTTATAAAATATATGTTAAGGAAATATAAAATAAAACAAATATTTCACACAGATTTATTAATTTATTCAAAATCATCAAAATATTTTATGGTGCGATATATCTTCGCTAGTATCGAAAACCGTATTATTGGGGTATGTATACGTAGTTCCAAAGTAATGTGTGTACTAGAACATCTTTACCATACATATTTTTCATTGTACATAACAGTTTTCAATATATAATACTTATTTTCTAACTGTCGTATATGTAAAAGTAAAAAATACTGCACGTAAGTTGCACTAGTAAACTTGTCATCAACTGTTAACAATTATTATTATTTGTAGTTCAATCATAAAATGTAGTATTTCTGACGCACCTTTTTTAATTATATATAGACTGTTGACTTTTAAAAACTTTTTTGGTGTAGGTAGTTGAATTATTTAGATATTTAATTTAATCTTGCAGCTGATCTATTTCATTTGTATTGCAAGAAGCTTCCTCTGCACTGATTTGTTTTATTTATCGATTCAATTAATATTTTTCTGCGTTGTTACGCATATCTGAAATTACAAAAATAGTTTATTTAACTGCACTCGAAAGTTGGTTAATTTTAAAATCAAACAATGTATAGTATTATAAGTATTTAAATAATTGGGATTGTATGTTGATACACATGTTGATTTTTATATAGTATTGAGGTGACATAGTACCTTAAATTCCATGCCATAGCTCTATCGATTCAGCATTTACTTTGAAAGTATATAAGCGACGGAGTTTTGTTTAAATGAACTGAAAAAAAACAACTCAGATTATTATCACAAGCATAGATATGACGTTATTTACGCTATTTATTATTAATTGTATAATATTTAGGTCGATTTTCATATGTTAGATAATAAATATTGCTCTAGCCGTTCAGTTAGCAAGTACTGTGCCAGTTATGTAGAGAAAAATTGATAAAACCTGGTGTTTCAAAATGCTTTTGAGCTAAAGATGTAAATAACAGTCCCTAAAATACTCATGTTAAGTTTCGTGGCATAATAAAACATTCCGCGTGATGGTTTATGATCACCAGCTTAGAATATGATATTTCCTAACTTATTGACACTATGAAAAAGTATATGTACCCATACCACTGACATTATAAAAAATCGATACTACAAAGGTATCGATACTTTCCTTGAGCAACACTAAACTTACTTTACGTTACGTAAATATTTGTAATTTATATACAAATATATGTAAGTACAGCAATTCGCATGATAACACATACCTACTTAAATTACAATAAAACCCAAGCGATCATTACGCTCTGAAACAATAATGTAATTTCAATGACATATTTTCATCAACTCACCGGTTCTGGATCTCATGGAAATCTATTGTTTAAACATTTTTATTTGTGTTTCGACACCACAGACTTCGCATTTTCTTTGCGATTTCCGTATTGTATTGATGTTCACTATGAAATATTAAAATTTTTGAATAAAATGTATTTGAGGTGATATATTTACTAAGTGCCATGACATACATTATGACATAGAGAAATGTAATATACCGGGAACAATATGATTAGTCTATAGCCATGACAGTCCAGTTGAGTTGTCAAGGTGACAATGACTCGTATCGTATTTGGTAATTTTGGACAGAAATCGGTACACCTGCAATACTTTACCTTATTTTAAGGTTGGTGACGCTGGACTGGTTCCTCTATGATTGATATTCGTCAAATTTAGCTTTTTATTTGGTGAAAACCAAACATATTTTTTTCCGGTATGTTACTTTTCTCTATGCGTTACTTGCTCAGTGAACCAAATTTTATTGTAACATCATTAGAGGAATTAAAATAAAACATTATATATCAATTATGAGCTATAAATTCTCAAGCCAAGAATCTACGCCACTGATAATTTACTATATGAATTACAAACAGCTACTATTACACCTTTAAACAGAGGGAGGAGTTTCAAGAAACCCTGAAGGGCCGCCAGCCAGCGTGAAGTGTATTTTGCGCTAAATTTTATGGTGTTTCAGCAGAAAAATAGGCTATTGAGTTCAAGCAGTGCATTCTATAAGTTCTAATTGTTCACTAAAGGTGATTCCCGACAGAACTTTCGTCTCCAGCGGTATTTTACCGTCTGTTCTGGGAAAGAAGAATGCTGTAAAAACCTGGAGTGCGTAGTAATGTACCTACCTAACAGTTTTGCAAAGACAAACCACGTAGCATTTCATGAATGCGCCGTTACTACAAATAGGGAGTGCTGTGACTTGTAACCGTCAAGGCTTGGTGTTGTTTTAAGTTCATATTAATTTTAGGATAATTAAAGTGTTTATTTTGTATAAGTCAGCTCATGGTTGGATTTTTTTTGTTTGCATTATGATTGTGTCTGTTATAACATTACCAAAAATAAAGAAATTACTTAACTGTTGGTGTAGTTTTGTCTTTTTATTCATCTACTTTCCTTTATTTTTAAGGAATAGTGTGGCAAAAGAGCATGATGTCGAACTTACCTAGCCTATAAGATCAGAGGGGGAAGAAAAATGCTTCTCACGGCACTGCTATGAGTTTGCCACCCAATAGTCTTTTATGCGCCACCAATAGGAGCACACACTGATCCATCTCATCATCACTGTTTTATGTTCAATGCGTGGCAACATCCCACTCACACCGACCTAAGTAGTGGGATGCTGCCACGAATTTTGTCTTAGTCGCGATTCACGACATCCAACAAGAGATCCTATTATCCCTAAGCCACAAACTCTTCGGTATATACCAATAAATGAAACGCACAATTGCACTTCGTTTATTTTTATTACGAACCAAAAGTCCAATAACACAGCTTCTACCTACGTTTCACATTAAAATCTTCTTCTTCGTAGTGGTTAGAATGTTGGCGTGAGTATGGTCATCACCTATGAGTTCGTAGGTAGTTACTCTGACAATCCGTTGGTATTCCTTTCGTTTCGCTGTCTGTGTTCCTCTGGTGCATTTGTTGACGGCTTTGGTTGATCTTGAAATCTTGAATGGATAGGTGATCTTCTGTGCGCCTTATTGTTTTCAATTTGACCATGCACAAAGAAGAATTTCATATCAACATTATTGCGCCGCAAGACATATCCAACGAGCGAAATTGGTGTAAATGTGGGTTGGAACGGTGGAATATAGACGCTGTTTGATGCAGAGTTTTGGAAAATGCCCTGAATTGGGTTCATCGTACATTAGCATCACTTCACTCCAGTGCCATAAATTAATAAATTTATACCTACTTTGCGCCTGGTAAACGAAATGGTACATTACTAATCTTGCTGCCATGTTTGTAACTCTTTTCATAGGTAAATTATGAATGAACAAACACATTAATAACATGAATTTTCGAAGTTTTATCACAATTATTGTATACGTTATGTCAGCCATCTCACTGAAAATTTCTCAGTGACATAACATTCATAGATTTTTGACAGACCCTCGATAGCCAGCCTTCGAGCTTACGTTAGTATTAGGTTCGTGCTCGCGATTTCATACAAAACTTATTACGTGACAAAACGTTCACGTTAAAATCTCGACATGTTAGTTGTCAAAACCCTTTTTTCTGCCAAAATTTAGTTCCTTTTACGCACTGTAGAGGCGCTGATCAAATCCTATACAAAATGGTGACATTTCGATACGTTTACGAAACTGTTACGATTTCGCAAGTTATTCGTGCTTGGGCTACAGGTAATAAACAATAAAACTACGTTTTTTGCGTTCTTACCTTGTTCTTCAATCAATTTCTTGTGGAGGATTAACTGTAGGTTAGTCTGTGTTGATAACATACCCGCAAATATCGGCGGGATAAAGGTTAGTAAAATCATAATTACGGTATGTATCAAGAGTACTTCTATGAAGGTGATCTGCAAATTCAAAAATTTCAACACTGAACAAATTTTCATATGAAAAGGTGTTTTTGAAACATAACTAGCCAGTGATAATGTTCTTGCAAACAGTGAGCGTCACACAAAAAAAAAATAACAAAAAAAATATTAACCGACTTCAACTCAAATAACTGACAAATGCTTTTCAATCTTGATGATTCATTGACAGTCAATGACAATCGATTCCATAAGTAGCAAGGTTCACTAAAAAGGGTTAAAAAAAATACTAAAAAATATAACCGACTTCAACACTCAAATGTGTGAAATAACTTGTTGAAGTCGGTGCCATGGTGGTTCAAAAGTTACTATTATCACAATATTGTGCACATGGTACCTACTTCGACAAGTTATTTCACACATTGGAGTGTTGAAGTCGGTTATACTGTTTTGTAAATTTATTTTTCACCTATTTTTAGTGACCCTTGCTACTCATGGGATCGATTGTCATTGACTGTCAATGAGTATATCATGTAGATCGGAAAATATTTTTCAGTTATTGGAATGTAACTCAAAAACGGAATGACTGATTTTGATTAAATTTAAACGGGACTACACGGCAACCATCAGCTTTCAAATAAAAAGAGAATCATCAAAAAAAGTTCTGAGGTAACAAACATTAAAAATACGAATTGAGTTCCTAGTCAAAATGAAAAAGCTATTATTTTGAGATACATACTTAGAATGCATGCAATTGACAAAGTTGATACACAGCCAACACGTCGAAGAAATTGAAATTTGACTTCTGATATCAGCATATAGTGTTTAACTTCGTTGGTTGCATTCACTTTGGCATAGTGCATCACGATTCCAATATAAATAAATAGGGCCAACACTAACAATTTGTAAAACACAACGTCGATATAATAATAAAGTTTATTTGCAAAAAACATACCAGAAACCTAGTAACTAAACAACTTTAAAAAGTTTAAATCGCGTATTTTATCATTATACTTTTCTTCTCTAGGTAGCAGTGATGGCTCAGTGGCATTGGCTATGGAATGCCGCGCAGCAGGTCCATGGTTTGAATCCCGCCGCGCATTTTGAAAATGCCCGCCTGGCTACTGACCACCCTCAAGTAGAAAATCTGTCGCTAAGCACCTAACGGTGTGTTCCGGCAGAGGTTCTTGAGAGTCAGTAATTCTAGGGTAAGCCTGTTAAAACCTTCGACCACATCATCACTTACCACTAGGTGAGATTGTAGTCAAAGGCTAACCTATCAGCAATTGTAAAACACAATTTAAAGCAATCTCCAACAAATATATACTAACCTGATAATTTTTTAGTTTCACTACTTTCACTTTGTCGTATATCAATAACATTACTACTGGAATGTTACAAAACATGGTCACCATGAACTGTGAAATGAAATCAATAAGCGTTGCATTAAATTAAAGCAGTTTAATACATACTTGTAGCTTTATATTACATAAAGACCAATATTTTAAACTTTAAAGGATTTTTGGGAATTCATTACAATAAAACATGACTATTTACTTGGATGTTTCGATCAAGATGCATTGATCACGGGCACGAGTAGACCATGACCAATACAATTTGATAATACGACCATTTTAGGGTTCTAAACCACAAAATTTAAAAAAACGGTATCTTTATAGGATCACTTTTTTTTTATGCCTGATAGATTAGCCTTTGACCACTATCTCACCTGATGGTAAGTGATGATGTGGTCGATGATGTTGTTCAGGCTAACCTAGAAGACTTGTTGGGCGTCTGTCTGTCTGTCAAGACCCTTTTTCTCAGTAACGTGTGGAGGTATCAAGTTGAAAGTCATATCAAATACTCAGGTATACTTGGAGCTATGATAAAATTAACTTCTTAGCCAAAGCAATCAAAAGATACAGATGTTTATGCTCAAATTTCGACACTCGCATTGGCATCAAAACCTACAGGGTACTTCCCGTGAACTCAAAACCTTGAAATTTGGTACGAAGCAATGTCTTGTAGCACAGATAACGGAAATATTGCCAAAAGCATAATTTTTTAGTTACATCATATTATTATAATAAAAATAATTTAAAAATGTAATGGATTTCATTAAGCAATAAAAATACCATAACTTTTACTTATACACGTACAGGTTTGTATGGAACCCTCGGTACTCGAGTCCGACTCGTACTTGGCTGTTTTTTTATTGATTTGTATTGTTACTGAAAAAACTGATGTCCACTAGGTGCGAAGCTGTAACCTCTGCCTATTATATAAGAGCATATTATTAAAATATTAATAATTATATACTCACCAAGGGGTCATAAGCTGTCTTTATTTTAACAGCTATATCACAAATAGATTTGTAAACACGATGATACAAGACTATGTTATCGGTTCGGGCAGTATCCTTTACATGTTTTACGAATATCACCAATCTATATTTTATTATATAGAACACGTATGCTTGATTTATCATAATTATGTTTCTGTTTATAATGAAGCAGTAATATAATAAAGAAAATACAACTTTTTGAGGACAAAAATCTTTACTTGTGCACCCTATATACGTTACTATTAGTATAAGCACAATGGACAAAATCGAAGCGATAAAATTTTTAATTTCCAGATGAATTTTTTTGATTTTAAATTTCATGTCAACCTCTTGAAACTCTTCTTGGAACGCTGCCAACGTGACATTTCGGTTCAAGTGCATAAAAGTGACCATGTACAAAAAATGCTGGATATTGTAAATGTAATACCGAATATTATAATAGAAACCGTTATTCCCGTGATAATAATAATTATCATACATGCACGCGAGGTAAACAGTAACCATTTGTGTAACTGAGATGCAATAAACAGTATATCTAATTTTTAAAGATTTAAAATTGAAAAATCCGTAATCCACGCCAGTGATGATATGAGTTAATTTGTTGAATAAAATTATCAGTTTTCTCCATAGTAGTATTGTGTTAATATTTCTTTCAAATATATTTTTGTTGGTCATCACTTCAGGAGCGATAAACATTTTGTACAACTGTCAGGTAAAAACACAAGTTTTCAAATGACGAAGCTACCTTAATACCACGTATTACGAGTATATCATGTAAAGTAAATACGCCATTACAGGTACTAGATAAAATCTTTATGTTTCAGTTCCAAGTTACTTGATCACTATCAGAATTGTAATCGATTGGTCAATCACTAAAGTAAATAGTCAGAAATTATAGATGTAAAAAGCCGTCTGTTCAATGTAAAAAATCGTCTGTAATGACCCCTATTAAGAAGCACCTTGCATCCTAATTAAATGCTAATGCTGTACTATCACTTCCCGATAAATAAGCAAGACTTTTGGGTGGCTCTCCATCTTACTAAGTTACTTTGATCTGGGAGAGTCATCTGAAAGGCGTTAAGATAAAAAAATATAAGGCAGGTGATCATTTGTATATTAAGGTGCGCCACTTTAACGCCAGTGGGATACTTAATTCACCTATAGTCGCTTTGCATTTCGTCGTCTTATTGTGTAAAAGATTTTTGAATTATTTATTTTTATTTATAGCAGATACGCCTTTGACCACTATCTAACGATGATGGTAAGGGATGAAGATGTTGTTCAGGCTTACCTAGATTTTACAACGTTTTTATCCTCAATTTTCTTTCTTGACACAAAATCCTTTGCTGGACTGTGCACCTATCATAAATTGTTTGTGGAATTGAAGCCTCCAATCAAGCTCGGAGGCACTTTTGTCTTTTGGGAGATATGCTACTTTCGTCTTGAGAGGCTTTAGTAGAGAGTTTAGGAGAGGCGTGCGTTTTGGCAACTCTGAGGTGTTTATAGAGCTCCGATAGTTTATTTAATTTGATCCCTTGATAAAGTAGATGGCTCTGCCAAAAGTGCAAACCCCAACCATAATGACTTCAATGTCCTTATGATTTAAAAGTCAAACGGACATTGAAACTTAAGACATTATATATAGATGTAAACATCTAGCTTTGTTACGGTTGTATTGCCGTATACTAGAAAAGGCCAAGTCAGACCTGATGTAGTTATCGTATATTACAAATTAACGTAATTTTACAAATGTTAATCTAATAGTCAATTTTTTTAATGTCTAATTACTTCTCTCTATTACTTAAAACAACAGTAGCAAGAAAAAACTAACAATTCAATATTAGTATAGTATATCATACACTTTGATCTCCACACTAGGATATGTCGTGGGGACTACAATATTTTATGTTTATTTTCTAGTTTAGTGGTATATCTGTGCATGGATCAGTAAACCATCGGTAAATTTGTAAGTTTACGTTAGTATATGTGGTTGTGTAAATATATAATTATATGTGTATAATATGTACAGTCAGATACTATATTTATTTTGTTTCAAACATATTTTCGATGGTCCTCATATATCGTTAGTTAGACAATTATTGTCAGGTACAAACACAGTTATTATTTTAATAATGACTACCTCAATGCCACGTGTATTTCAAATGTGGACTACCGCGGGTATTTGATACAATCTTAATGTTTCAAACATATTGACAATGATCGACATAGATATCGATTGATACTTACTATAAGTATTGGTAAAGTAAAGAGTATTAAAGCATGATAATGTAAACAAAAAATGTTGACTGACCTTTAATGTGAATTAAAATCAATACCTACGCTTGTATAACTTTAGTAATAAGTGAACTTCAGTGCGTCAATATTGGACATTAAATAAACAATATTTTTATATATTAAGTTACAACCAACCGGAATCGTTGATAATATACAATACGTACCTAGAGGTAGAAAAATATGAACTATTATTTATATTATCTTATTTTAGGATATGGAAGATGTGCCGTGGTGCGGCTCTGCCAAACAAAAAAACATTCCGCCTTGCGCCGCCACGCCGAGCGCACCTCTCCGCAGCTGCAAGTGACCCTCCAGTGAGACCGCAATAGTCCCCGCACTATTGCCGTCTCGCCTGGACCATCGTTCCGACGCTAGTTGCTACAGTGCGCATTGAAGAGCGTGATCCCGATTCAGCTTGTGTTTGTCTGTGCAGGAGCTGAGAGTTTCGTCGAACGCCGTGCGACGCGAGCTTCGTGCTTGCTGAGGCGGCGCTCCACCGTCGAGCAACCACCGCCCCGGACAAGCCCGGGTCGGTGTTGCTGCGTTAAACTGCACTGAAAAGTGCAGTTTATCCTTGTTTCGCATCTTTGTTTCTGCACGAACAACAACACCCGCTCAACAACACACTTTGTGCTGTTAAGCGGCATCGTTCAGGCAGGTGGAGCCCTACCGGGTTAAGCTCGCTCGAACGATCAAATCCGCCATTTGCTGCGGTCGCAGAGTGATCCCTAACGGTGCCAACTACCTCTGTTGATTTTTGGTTTAACCTTGTACCGCGGCCTTTTCCCGCCTCACGGGATCAGCCGAAACAAGCAGGTCTCCGGGGCAACTGGCCTTGGGGTCGCCCCTAGTCAATCCCGGAGTCGTTAGGACACCCCTTCGCCGCCCCAGAAAAAAAGTGCGGATAGGGACACACACCTAGGGATACACAGTAGGTACTCACTCCCTCTCACACAGTGAGCTCACAGGTTGTGCGAGGGAGACACTACCCTGGTTAGGGCATCCTGAGTGCACCCCTCAGGATGCAGCCCCGCCCTACCAATAGTGAGGTAGAGGTCCTTCAGACCTTTGCCTTAAGGTACCCCGAACTCTATGCTGCTCATCAAGCAGCCCTCACCTCAGACGCAGAGAGTGCCCGCCTCACGGACACTCCCATTGCTCCCTCCGGGACCTCCGTCCCCACCTACGATGACCCTCCGGCGCCATCCTACTTACAGGAGAGCCCGGACTCCCCCGCCCCCGGCCCTGATAACAGGCGCGCGGTAGTAGCCCAACCCCGCTCTCGCTCTCGCTCACCGATCGGTCGGTTTGCGAGCATCGAACCTGCCTATGTCGTTGTCGAGTCAGTTTCAGACTCGGAAACGGACATGGAGGTCGACCAACCCCGCGCCTCACGCACAGACTCTGATGATTCCGACAACGACGGCTACACCGTCGTAGATCGAAAACGCAAGCGCGCCCCTAAGGCCGCTAACTCCGGGCCTTCCGCCCCGCCCGCTAAGGCAGCCGCCAAAGCACCTACCGCCGGCAATAGGCCGACCCCCGCCCCGCGCCCCGCGTCCCCGCCTTCCGCAACCGCTTCGGCTACAGCGCCCTCTCAGGACGCTAACGCACGCCGCGAAAAGCCGCCTCCGCCTTTATTCATACAGGACAAAGGCAAATGGGATATGCTATCCCGCCTCCTCACTGATCGTAAGATCAATTATACGAACGCCCGCTCCACGCAGCAGGGCATTAAAGTCCAAGTCTCCTCAGTTAACGACCACAGAGCGTTAACCAAACTCCTCCGTAAAGAGAGCATAAGCTTCCACACTTATGCGCTCGAAGAGGAGAAAGTCCTACGCGTCGTCATACGCGGTGTCCCGAAGGAAGTCCGTACAGACGCTGTACTTGACGACCTTAAAAGACAGGACTTCCCTGTCCTTGCCGTACACCGCATGTACAGTGGCAAAGACAAAAGCCCATACGACCTAGTACTCGTAGTACTAGACCGATCCCCGGAGGGCAAGACCATCTTCAACCTGAAGACGGTCTGCGGCCTCTCCGGACTAGATGTTCAGCCCCCATTCAGGACTGGCTCTCCTTCACAGTGCCATAACTGCCAACTATACGGGCACGCTGCCCGCTACTGCTTCGCTCGTCCTAGGTGCGTTAAGTGCCTAGGCGATCATGCCACAGAGAATTGTTCTCGCACGAGGGACTCACCCGACCCACCCAGCTGCGTTCTGTGCGGCACCCAGGGGCACACCGCCAACTACCGCGGTTGCCCGAGGGCGCCACGCACAAACCGCAGGGTGGCAACGGAAAGGAGACCTCCGCCACCTCCTCGTCCCACCTATGATAGGTGGCAGCGGGTCAGCCCTAAGCTGACAGTAGCACCTGCCTCACAGGTGACTCCCGCTCCTCTCCCAGCTAGGAACGCGTGGTCAAAGCCACCGAGCATGGTTAAAACCATCGCTCCCACCCGCGCCCCGGCCCGCGCACCCGTCCCCGCCCGTACCGCGGCCCCTGCCCGCGCACCGGCCCCGGTCCGCGCGGCACCCCCGGCACCTCCTGCCCTCATTCCACGCGCCGCACCTCGCGTCGCCCGGCCCGTGGCCCCACCTCCTATGCCACTGATGGACTCCTCTCTTCAAGAGGATATAGCGCTAGTCAGCGACCTTGCTATGTCCATCAATATAGATGAGGTCCGTGCTCTAGCACGCAAGATGCACTCCGCACAATCACCTGCGGAAGTCATCCAATATACGCTGGAACATGCCAGCCTCCTTAGCGCTCTAAAGCGCTTCGCCCCCCAAACTCCCCCTCAGTACACCCACTATGGGTAGTACAACCTTAAGGAATAAACCGCGCTCAGTTTCGTTAGCGTCCTTCAACGCTAACGGCCTCTTCAGACAACGTGACCTTGTACACGACTTTTGTAATACCCACCTGATCGACATTATATGCGTGCAGGAAACCCTACTAAAACCGGGGAAGGCGAACCCCAGGTTTGCCAATTTCAGAACGGTACGTAATGATAGAGTGACCGGTCGTGGAGGAGGCACTCTTATCTATTACAAAAGGTCCCTGCACTGCATCCCCATACCTACCCCGACTCTCACTACTATGGAAGCATCTTGTTGCATGCTAGCCATGACGGGTCATCAACCCCTAGTCATAGTTTCCTGTTACCTACCTTGTAAAAAGCGTGTCGCCCGCGCTGACTTAGTAGCACTTTTCTCACTAGGAAGCGCCGTCCTTCTGATCGGTGACTTCAACAGCAAACACGTCCTGTGGAATTGTAATGTCAACAATTCCAACGGTGTTGACCTTGAACGCCTAGTCGCTGACTTAAACTTTGACATAATAGCTCCACTCGAGCCCACTCACTACCCCTACTTCGACCACGGCCGTCCCGACTTACTCGATATGGCACTTTTCAAAGGCGTAACACTTCAGTTACGCTCTATGGAGGTGTGTCACGAATTACATTCTGACCACCGCCCCATAATACTGCGACTAGGCCCCGACCCAACATCTGACGTACCCTGCCCGACCAAGACGATAGTGAACTGGAAGCTCTTAGGTGAATCCCTAAAGGCTATCAGCTCACCCGACCTTGACAAAATCCCTGACGACATTGTGACTAAAGATGACGTATCCCTCGCTATCGACTCTTTCACTAATCACCTCTCCACCGTAGTAGGTGCATCCGCAAAGGAAGTCATAGTGCCGGACGACCGGCGCCTTGTCATTCCAGCGGATGTGAGACGATTAGTGACTAAGAGTAAAGCAGTGACCCGACATTACGACTCCTACCCGAGCAAAGTAAACAAAACTCGGAAACGCCACTTTGAACGCATGGTTGAAAGTCGCATGTCCGAGTTGCGTGATCAGAGCTGGGGCGACAAACTTTCAAACCTCGTGCCGAGCCACCAGGCTTACTGGCATCTCGCTCGAGGTATGAAAGGTGTCGGACAAAGCGACATGCCCCCCCTATACAGACCTGTCCCCCTCGTCCCAGCGTTCTTTGACGAAGACAAAGCTGAGTGCCTAGCCGACAGCCTAGAGGCTCAATGCTCCCCCAATGTCGATCACGTAGACCAAGCTCACCTCGATACGGTGGACGCTGAAGTCGAACGTAAAAGCTCTGTGGTCATCTCTGAACTCCCCCCACTCACCCCAGTATCCTTCGCTGAGGTGACGAGACTGATCAAGGACCTCAAACAACGTAAAGCCCCCGGTGCCGACGGCATCTCTAACAAGGTTCTCAAAACCCTCTCCCCCCCTCTCATTCATCTCCTAGTCAGCATCTTCAATGCGGCTATGAACCATTGTGTGTTCCCTGACACCTGGAAATGTGCAAATGTCATTGGCATTCACAAACCAGGCAAAAACTCCTCTGATCCCACCAGCTACCGTCCCATCAGCCTCCTCAGCGCCCTGGGGAAGCTCTACGAACGGATCCTAGCGAACCGACTTCAATCCCATGCCCGGGAACACCACCTTATTCCCGATGAGCAGTTTGGCTTTAGACCCAAACACTCATGCGTCCAACAGGTGCACCGCCTCACGGAGCACATCCTAGAGGGTTTCAATAAGAAACCCAAACCCCAATCGACGGTAGCAGTCTTCCTCGACGTAGCGAAAGCTTTTGACAAAGTCTGGCACAATGGCTTGATTTACAAGCTATACCACTTTGGCGTGCCAGAGCGTCTTGTGCTCACCTTACAAGACTTCCTAAGGGACAGAAGCTTTCGCTACCGCGTGGAAGGCACCCTTTCCACTCCTCATCCAGTCAGAGCCGGAGTCCCTCAGGGCTCCGTGCTATCACCCATCCTTTTCGCACTGTATACCAGTGACATCCCTCGCGCCCAACCCAAAGTTTTTATAGCCCAATACGCGGACGATACCGCCATTTATTCCACTGGCTGGCATGTAAATAGACAGACATATTTCGTCATTCAACGGGCCATCACCGAGATCGGTGACTGGTTCCGAAAATGGCGCATAGCGGTCAATCCAGTTAAAAGCACAGCTATGTGCTTTACTGAGAAAACCCGCCCCCGCTATCCGAAGCCACTAATTCTGTTCGATGAACCCATTCCCTGGGTGAGAACAACCAAATATCTTGGAGTAACCCTTGATCGGAATCTCACCTTCAAAGATCACATTAATACGGTCCGTAACAGGGCGGCCTTTGTCATGGGTCGCCTAAGTCCCTTAATCTGTAAAGAAAGTAAAATGTCTCTTAGTAACAAGAAGACACTTTACACTGCTTGTATCCGCCCCATCATGACGTACGCATCCGTAGTGTTCAGTCATGCTAGTGAGGCCCACCTACATAAGCTTCAAGCCCTCCAAAACCGGTTTCTTCGCAGGGCAACCGGCGCTCCCTGGTACGTCCGGAGCGCCGAGTTGCACTGCGACCTAAACCTTCCCTCTTTAGCGCAGTTCAATAAGGGCTGCGTCCGCCGACACTTTGATCGAGCCCCCCACCACCCGAACCCTCTGGTTGTCCAGGCAGCGAACTATTCGACTGCCTCATCCGACCCATACTTCAAACCCCCCCGTCGCCGACCACGGCAGGTATTGGACGACCCGGATGACCCCATCGCAGCCATTACGTTGGCAGCTTTAGCGTTGTCCGCAAGTCGTCCTGGTAACATCCCCAGGTGTGCGGTAATCAGAGGTTACACAATCAAACACCGAGCTCGCCGGCGAGCTCGAGGCAAAAATAAAAACCCGATTAGTGTCTCTCCAAATAGTCACAAAGCAATATTCAATAGGGCCCATTCTCAACGGTACAACACTGCAGTTGTACTGGGGCATTTAGTTCCGATTCCCCCTTTGTCTCTCGGCAGCGAGACAAGCCGAGGTCCGAACCACAGTGGTGCCCTTGAGCTCGCTGTCACCCCTCCCGATAGTAGCGTGGCGTTTTCGGCGCCCGCAGGAGACGGAGGTATAAGGCGCTTTTCGCCTTATACGCCCGTCTCAGAAGAAGTGCCCTCAGCGCTTCTTCCTCCTGGGCTATAAGAGGGCCTCCCCTCGCCCAAAGTCCGGTGGAGCTGTACGTCCGTATAGCGGTAGACAGCATCTATGTCCTCCCTTATTATAAAAGCTCTGCCAAGTCGAAGAAACTCAATTTCTTAAAGTTTTCCTACTTTGAAGAAGAAATATTATTTGAATGATTCAAATGTAACATTCCAAAGCAATTGGGTGTCATTAACCTAAAGATGTTTACGTACCATTCTGCTGTTTTGTCCAAGAATGTATATATGCCATTACAAGTATTCTAAAATAATTTAAGTACTAATTGTTGACATCCAAGAATGCTTCAAAGGAAAGCTACTACCAAAAACTTACATAGAAGACTAGAAATACATTCATGTCCAACTTTTGACCAATACAATGAGAAGAATTTAAGAGGCTTTTGTTTTTAATACTGGTAGTTAAGTTCCAACCCTGCATGGCACTTGAAAGGTGGCCAAATAAAAATAACTGATACAAATTCTTCTGTGTAAATAATACGTGTTAGAAATTGCATCACGAGTAGAGTAGTTAAAAAATTCTCTACTCGTAATGCAAAGATCAATACAATCTTCAATTGAGTATACCAATGTAATCGGGTAATGCAGAATGGAGCATTTTCCATTCAAGCAATAAATCAATTTCGAGTTGATCAACTCACTGAAACATCTCCGTCTTGACTCCGTCCCGATAGTGATTATATCTCTCCTAAATATTTTCGAAGTTTAAAATCGGGTCTCCTCTAACGACCCGGAAATAAACTTGCGAACTATCACCGGGATCGACCCAATTACTTTGATAAACTTGGTTTGCCCTCTAACAGAAAAACAAGTGTCGTCACCGTTTAAGAGCGATGACTTTGAATGCGTAGAAGTAATTTTTTATCTCTGTCACCACCATAGGCTTAGGATGTACAAGACCAACAGTGACGGATGAATAGTGTAACAAAAAATGAAATATAAATGTGTGAGTGATATAGTGTTGTAATGACGCGAGCGTAATACTATCGACAGTTTTACTTGTTGAATCTTAGGACACATTCGTTTGAAATTATGCCCTATATAGTTCATTGAGACGATTGTAATGATCGTAAACAATATTGAAATCACAGAAATGCAATATATGCAATTTCATTAACCTGAACAACTTATTTTTCTTGTTATTATGATTTAAAAACCAAACTACTTAACTGATTATTATGAAATTTCAAAGGGATGAATCTTAAAGTATATCCTTTCAAACAAAATACGATGTTTTCAAATGAAAATCAAACCAAATATCATAACATGAATACAACCTTATTGAGAACCTGCTCCCTTTTTGATCTGTTTAAAATAAAACTCATTCAAAGTTTTTAAATGAAAAAAAAAATTTGACCATGTATTTTACTACAAATTATCTTTTCCTAAAGCTATTGACTACCATTTACACAGCTTTATGCATTCAGGGACATTAAAAGTTGGTATTGAGTCTTTCATTAGTATACATCGATGTTTTCTTTGTATGAAGCATTTTGACTCAAAGTTTACTACAAACTGTAGAGTTTTTATTTAGATTGCGTCAATAATCCGAACCCTTTTATCACATACTGAAAATTTGTTGGTAATCTGTAAGAACACAAACATTACTATACGCGTGCATATAGTTATTTCAAATTCTGTTAAATAGCCATTTGTATATATATACTAATATTTTATGACAGAAGTCTCAATATATTTCCAATTATTTATTGAGTGTAAGGGGAACTTTTCACAGAAAACATCATAATAAATTTTGAATGATATACCTTGTGATAATTATTTACTCCCTTATTCGTAAGCTATAAACTGTCAACTAAATCTGACAACTTCTCGCTAATTATTATGTAATTATATTATTTTTTAAACTAATTAGTGATTAAACTAACTACCGGTATTTTTTGTGGTTCGAATATGTACCCGAGCAGTCACGTCGAACCTACAGATCAGACATAAACTATCGACTTTGTCGATACTTGTGACGTCAGGACTTTGTCAAGCCCTATCGTAAACAAATGTTTTATAGTTTTTCGTAAAATACCAACGAATTCTTCATTTAGCAATGTAATTTGATGATAAGTATGAAGAGAAACCTATTATCTAATATTTCCATAGTTCTTTTTACTCATTTTAAAACAAAATGACGAAATAATGATTATCAAAAAAGCAGTACAAATAAACATAAATTACCTGTGAAACGTGTATATATACGGTTTACTATGTCTTGTAACCTCACATTCACTGACTGAACAACACCCCATGCTTGCAGAAAACATATTTTATATTTTAATCGTAAGATATTTGAGCAAATACACAAAATTCGCGCCGACTTGGAAGAGGCCGGGACGCTATGGCCTCTTACTCGAGTAAAAGATGACATACCGTCTTCTTGTTTCACTATCTCTTTTTCTCTCGCGACGGTTTGTAGCAGCTTAGGACCTTTCACTCCCACACTTCGTAGGTCTGTTGAGCGTAGCGAAAAAATCCTAGGTCTGTGGTCACCACCATCATCATCAGGAGTGACGTGGGACGGTAGAAATGTAAGAAAATGTGCTAGCACAAAAAATGTTCTATGACATTAATTGATTAATTATACAAGATAAATGTCTGTTTGATAAGAAAACCACTGTCATATAATATGATTAAAATTAAGAAAAATGTTTTGTTTTGTATATGTCAGATTGAATTGGCCAGATAACGATATGGCTGGCCATTTCTTGAAATGCCGGCACATCGTGATTTGGACGGCCATATCGCGATGTGCCCAGTAAAAATTCGGGCGGATCGACGAGAACAATGAATTTGTCGATGTTCCCAGAATACTGGGCCGATCGTGAAGTTGTGATCAAATTTATTGTTGGATTTGTAACTGATTTTTTAGTTTTATTTCGTTTACTTTCGTTGTTTGTCGCAGTTTCAACCTTACCTAATTATTTTTTTTGGTGGGATGTACGATATGCTCTGTTTCCTGGCCAAATCGTCAAGCACGATGAACGATATGGCTAGATCACGATGTGGCGGAGTTTCAAGAACTGCGGTTAGCCATATCGTGATCTGGCCAATTCAACGTTCAGCCCACGACATATATAGCATAATGCATAAAAAATCCTCATGTTTTTTATTTTTCCGTGTTATTAAATACATAATGATTACTTAAAAGTTTCTATTCATATTGTATTTCTACGAATAAATATATTTATTCGTAGTTGTATTTACTACAATAGAAAGCGAAAAGTACCAACAAGATGTACCAAAATAATCGTCGTGGTTCGATATCCAGCGTGGGTCCGACCTACAGCCTAGATATACAGGGTTATTGGTAAAATGCTAACAAACTCTTAGGATTGTCTTCTGCTAGTCCAAAGAAACATTTTAAAATAACCAAAAATTGTTCTTGTGCTTATTCAGTCAATAACATATAATGAAACACAAAAAAAAAGTTTTATTTATTTCAATTTTTTTTATTTTCAAAACAATAAAAATCTCTTAAAATATTTCTTATGAATAGCAGAAGTCAACCCTAAGAGGTTGTTAGCATTTTACCAATAACCCTGTATAGCCTAGATACGTTTTCAACGCAAAGAGTATATTTGCTTACATTTGTTCGTTCTCCAGTTTCCACCATATTCTTATACAGTTAGTCCGAAAACAGTGTTTAGATTGGAGGCTTAGTACAAAGGTCCCATTTGTCATATGAAAACCCTAAGAAGTAAATACAATTTAACGTTCATTTATAAATTTAAATTTTTTCTTTACTTTAGCGAGATACATTTTAAATGGCTTTTCGAAGTTGGCTGCCAGGTCGCTAGGCCCTTAGTGGCAGATTTTCTATTGTTGAGGGTTATTGCTTACCAGGTAGTGGCACACAGGTTGGAATAGTAGACGAATGGAATCGTCCCGACGACTGATTAATACGATGAAAAGAAAACTAACACGAAATTATTTTTCTAATTGTAGTATTTCTCATTAGGTAAGTACCACTTGCGAAGTCTATAGTAGTAGAAGTAAATAGGTTTCTTATAGGTATGCGTGCTCCATCTTAGACCACATCAATGCTTAATATCAGGCAGGGTGTGGTCAATGGTCAAGCGCAAAACTATTTCGAAAGAAAAAAAGAAAAACAAAAGTCTATTTGCTGATTACTATGCCAATGATCGAAAAACTGTGTGCGAACCTAGAAAAAAAAGTTTGGCCCTATTCTTACTATCGAGTTATATATGAGATTTAAGTGATTTCTAACTCTCATAAAATTATAATGAGGGATTCAAATAAATTAGTATTTTTTATTTATTTTATTTTATGTAATATCTTACCTGGAATCTTATCACCAAGCCTGAAAAGCCCATACATACGGGTAACTCGTGTAGCCGCACAATGCTGCACAGAATAGCCCGTTTAATAATATGTCTTTATCATAATATTCCATACATTACAACGTCTAACTGCGCTGCGCTTTGCTACGCTACATTTAGTTCAACCCAGCTATAAAACTAACTGCTAAAGTCACGACAGCGTAACATCTTATAAGTAAACGAATATTATATACGTAAATAACGTAAGAGCATTAAATTATAATAGCGATATTTAAAATTCTAATTGTGATATACGTGTACTGTATCAGCCGGATCGTCCACTGATGAACACAGCCTTCTCTATTAAGGGGGTATTTTCCATAATCCCCACGCTTGGCAGGCTTGGGGACCGTAGAGTAAGATGGCAGTTCTTCAGAAGGCGCTGCTGCCCACCTACCAGTATTTTTCCCTTAGTCGCCCTTTACGACACCCACGGGATGATATGGGGAGGTGCAGTTCTAACTTGGCACCCCACGGGTAACTAACCATATACATATGAAGTACTTATAATTGTGATATAGATCTTCTTATTACACTGAAACTTCTACTGCGAAAAGCTTCTAATGAAATTGGGTTTTTCTAACAGTCTCAAACAAGCCAATGACAAGAAAGGAGCACCAAGACCGACTCGTTTCTTAATTCAATTCCTTACAAATTCTTTCACAACATTCATTTGGATTAAAACCGTTGAAGTAACTCAATTTTCTTTATTGAACAGAATAAATGAGATTCGGAATAGTGTAAGCCCAAATCACTTATGGGATAACTGCTGCTAACCTACGAATTAAACTTTGACGGTTTGTAGTACATATATTTTTTGGTTGACTAAAAATGTGTACTTGTGAACAAAAACATCAATTTTGCGATTCGTATTGCTTATAAGTCAAATACAGTCTATGTAACTCCTTGATGCTATTATTAATAACTCTGTCTACAACAGATATAAATGTATAACTAACACGTAAGTAAAGTGAAGTTGGGATGTTAGCATTTATAAATATATTAATAGGATACTGACGGTCTCAAGAAGAAACCAAAAAAATATATCCAAAAAATATATAATTAATAATAATATTTATATAATAGTATTTAAATAATAATATTTAAATAAAATATCCAAAAACCGGCCAAGTGCTAGTGGGACTCGCGCACGAAAGGTTCCGTAACTAAATATTCTGTGAATTGTTAAAGCCTCTACCTGTCACCGTTATTAGTATCGAGCAAGAAACGGTAAAAAAATCAAGTTTGTTGTATGGGAGCCCTCCTTAAAGCGGCAATAGAAATACATCATCTGTGAAAATTTCAACTGTCTATCTAACACCGTTCTTGAGATACAGCCTGGTGACAGACGGACGGACAGCGAAGTCTCAGTAATGGGGTCCCGTTTTTACCCTTTGGGTACGGAACCCTAAAAAGGGAACCAACTTCAACACTCAAATATGTGAAATAACTTGTTGAAGTCGCTACCATGATGGTTAAAAAGTAGCTATTACCACAATATTGTGCGCATGGTACCGACTTCAACAAGTTATTTTACACATATGAGTGTTGAAGTCGGTACCATTTTTTGGTATAAAAAATAAATATTCCACCTTTTTAGTAACCCTTGCTCCTTATGGGATCGATTGTCATTCACTGTCAATGACTATATTATCCAGATCGGAAAATACTTTTCAATTTGGAGTGCAACTCAAAAACGGCTGCACCGATTTTGATGAGTTTTAATATTGTTATGTTTGCAATAACGCCTGCTTGGCGGATTACATTACTTACGGGGTGGATGGACGCGGGTTTGAATCCCGCACATGACTGTATTTTTCTCTCTCGTAAATTTTTAATTTTGTAACGATTTTGATGAAATTTAAATGGGACCACATGGCAACTATCAGCTTTCATATAAAAAGAATCAAAAAAATCGGTGCACCCTGTCAAAAGTTCTGAGGTAACATAAAAAAAATCAAAACATAAAAAAACAGACGAATTGATTACCTTCTCCTTTTTTTTAAAGTCGGTAAAAAAACATTCTAAACCTTTAGTCTAATATTATGATTCAACGTTTAGAATAATAATAATCCAAACTAATAAATATTATGTTATATTCTTCAGTGTTTATAATTTATGGTAGTTGGGAAAATGATAAAGTGACTATTAGCTCATACCTATTACTCTTGATAAACGGAATCATAACGCCTACCATATATATGAAGTATTTATACTTGCTCCGTGTGGTGCAGGGCTAGAATACAATGACGTACCGATAACCGATGGGGAAGAAAGGTTCCCGAGTGGTTACCACACTCCAGAAGACGTAGATAGGGTGCCTACCAACGCCACTAGATGGACTGACGACATTGTAAAAGTCGCGGGTAGCCAATGGTTATAAGTGGCTTATAGCCGTTCAGTGTGGTGTTTAATGGAGGAAGTCTTCCGGCTGATGATGATAGTGATGATGACTTATATAATTTTAGTAAATTTTTGAATACAAATGACCCCTTTCAGTTCATTAATTATAAATAATGTTATCAGTCATTTATTTATGTTGTTAGCTAAGGATTTCTTGCTTACGATAACTCTCTTTTGCGAACAGGTAGGTACTATATTGTATAATTATATACATTTGCATGGTAAAAAGGCCTTTTGCGAATGCTCATCTGGCTAATGACCATCCTCAAGTAGAAAATCTGTCGCCAAGCACCTAACGGTGTGTTCCGGCAGCTGCCCTTTAGAGCCAGTAGTTCTAGGTGAAGCCTGTTAACACCTTCGACCACATTATCACTTACCGTCAGGTGAGATTGTGGTCAAAGGCTTACACATCAAGAATAAAAAAAGAAAAAAAAACGTTTCAAAATTACAATAGGCAATAATAAAAATATTTACAGATATTGTATGATGTTATCTGGAAATAAATATATATAAATATATATATTTTTTTATGTTATTGTAATGGAACAAGCTCGAGGCCCACCTGATGTTAAGTGGACCTGATGTTAACCTCTGCCTATAACAGTTGCAATTCATCACAAGTCACGAATTGCACTGCGCCCGTCACATTGAGACATAGTTGTTAAGTCTCATTGTGCCTGTAATTTCACTGGCTCTCAAGGACTACTGCTTTCGGTGCTTGGCGACAGACTTTCCAATTGAGGGTGGTAGCTAGCCAGGCGGGCAATCGCAAAATGCCCTTCCACCATGCGGCGAAGCTCAAGCTCTGGGCGGGATTCGAACCATGGACCTGCTGCGCAGCAGTCCATAGCCAATGCCACTGAGCCATCACTGCTTCAAACTTTTTTGCTTTTAACCTCAAAATAGCCACAAATTATTCAATCAGATACTATAAATTACGATTCCAAACCAATATACGATTAAGAGCGACCCAAGTCGAAAAAATCATTAGAAGAAAAAATTGAAAGCAGTAGGTAAAAAGAAAATAAAATTGGCCACTTCTAATGAAACTGACAGGAGAGCAGAATAAAAATGGAAAGCCGGAGTGAAAAGAAATGTCGGTAAAACAAAACATGTATTTGAGGAGGGTTTAATCATTTGATTGTTGTATGTTGCTTGTCCAATAAAATTGTGTTTTCAGAAAATAGTAGTTTGTTGGACGCTGAAAAGGCCTTCGTTACCTAATAAATGTTGTTTTATAGAAACCATCTACAAAAAAGAAGGGACAATATTAGTACGTAAGTATTCAATGGTTAATAAAAATAATAGATTGTTATATAAGGGTCGAAAGGAATAAATTCCCATACGACGCCCAGACGGCAATAGTCCTTGATTCCTCGTAGGAATTGATGACTTTCACCCGTGTTCAACACTCTACTTTCCATTTCAAATAGTACTGTACTGTATCAGCTGGATTATACATTGCTCAGCACAGCCTCCCCCATTAAGGGCCATAATCCTCACGCTTGGCAGAGTTCTTGGAGAAAATGATAAATGATTTATTTTCTTGTGGTTCTAGGTAGTGCATAAAATGTGGTGTCAAATAAATTACCATTAAACATTTTTTTTCTTCTTGATTGGTTAGCTTTTGACTACTATCTCTTCTGATGGTAAGTGATGATGTGGTCGAAGCTGTTGTTCAGGCAACGTAGAATTACTGGCTTTCAAGGACAGCTATCGGCAGAACACACCGTTGGGTGCTTGGCGACAGATTTTCTACTTGAGGGTGGTATCTAACCAGGCGGGCACTCGCAAGGTGCCCTACCACCATGCTTTAACGACTGCCATCCGAAGACGACAACCGGGACCGACGGCAAAGCACGGAAGCGCTTAGTAGTTATGTCACTAGCGGTCACCCATGCAACTCATGAACGCGGCGGACGTTGCCAAACTTTGCTGATCGGTTAAGGCGAGGTTTCACTTACTTTAGACATTTTTTAAAATCCGTAACTCGAATAGAATTGAAAATTTAGATTATATAAAATTATTTATAGTAATAATAATAATAATAACTCTTTATTTCAGGTAACAGGATTAAATAATCACAGACCCATAGAAATATATACCTTACAGACAAACATAAATAATATAATAAAAACACTTTTACACAGTTTTGGGATTGATTTTCGGTCTCGCCTCCCTGTAGCGCCTGTATACTATGCCCTCCGGCCAGAAGTCGGGAACTAGGAACGCATCCTTATTCTTCGCTGGAACCCGAAGCACGTATGATTTAAAAGTTTTCACACGGCTAGATTCCAGCCGTTGTAACGTCACTTCAAACGGTACGCGACGTCTTTCACACCTCTCTTTAATGTATTGAAGGACATCGTTCCCGGATGTTTTTGGGTCCAAACGAGAGAGATATAAAGAGATGATCGGCTCCACAGCATGAAGTGCAGTCTTCTCTGCTGTAGGCGTAGCTGTGCCACGATTATTGCGCGTCGGTCTAACTCTTGATTTCTTCTTAACGAGAGTGAATCCTTCCTTATCGAATGTTAGTGGTGGGCCTCCCCATAACCTCATTCTTGGTAAGTGGTAGAGTACACTGATTACGATTTGCCGTTTGTGCATATGATTTCTTCTGCTTCCTGGATACTGATGGTAAGTCGGAAGAAATTATTACTTGAGGGGGAGTCTCGATGATCGAGGTCGGTTGCAATGTTCGGTCGATGCCCCGCGGTGAATCGGTGACATTTGATTCCACGGGACTGCTGAGTCGCGCATTTTGTCGATTAGCGTGTCGCATAGTCACATTTTGCGCTGACGCTGGTGACGGCAGTTTTGCCTGCGCAGCGTTATATAGCTGTGATTTCAGTTTGCAAACTAGAAACCACAGCATTCGATTTTTCCAAATTTTGCTTCAAATCGGTGACATCGGACTTCAATCGCATGATATCCTTTAAAAGGCAGGTCACATCGACTGAAGAAAAATCTACCGGTGGTAACAAATGGAGGTCCCTGGCGACATAGGTCACTGAAATCTCATCAGGATCTGTTTCCTTGAAAACCCTGAAGATGTCTTGCAGGTCTTTCTTGCCGCTTCCATCTTTTTGACGTGTTCCTAGCCGAACCGATGTCTTGGCAGTGTCCGCTAAGACCTTCTTAGCTGCGAGGATGTCTGCCTCCTTGTAGCTAGACAGACATATCTGCTGCAAACTCAGCTCGTCCATGACGTCCAGCTTGTTCTGCACGAAGGCCAAAAACTCGTTGATCACCAGGGTGTCCGAGCGCGTAGATTGCGCCATTACGGTTTGGCAGCGCTCACGTAAACGCCGCGCCACGCGGAAACTAGGTCGGCATTAGAGAAGCCGTCAATCAATAATTGAAGCGACTGCCCTTGTCGGTGGTATGAACGCGATTTATATAAAGTTGAACATACTCTCCAGGAACGTATAAGCAAACTTCGCTACGAGCACTTCAAAACATTATTTGCTAGATCCGCTTAGTTGTCATACAAGAGTTTTATACATAAAAACAAAAATAAAATTAATTGGCACGAGTGGTGCATGAATTTTATAATGTTTTAGCTGATGCGTGGTTGTCTGAACTAAAAATAAAACCTGGACAACTTCGTCACTCGTACTCCCACTCTACAAAATGAATGTTAAGGAACCCTATGACTCCTCTTTTTCAAATATATGGTCGTCATAAAGTTGTTTCGGAATTATTTACAACTTAATGTTGACTGTACCCGTCGTAAGCATTATTTTTGGGAAGAAATATTTCCACATGATTTTTTTAAAAGCTTGTTTTTAGGTTTTTTTTGCTATCTGTTCTATCTACTCATTCGCGTTAGTGTGTTGTATAATGTAGGTCTGTAAAAGTTTTATATTTTGCGTACGACTAGTTCAAGATACAACTTGCTAGTGTTTAATTGTTTAATGGAACTTTGGTATATAAAAATTCATAAAAACCCATATTATCCTTCCTCTACTATATTCTGCCTTCTTTTTATTAGAGTAAGTTTGTTTTAACTGTTTGAAACCTTATGGCAGAAAAAGATTTCGACTGCACCTAACTGATATAGATTTTTAATCTTTTTGACCGACTTCACATAAAAAAGAAGGTACTCGATTCGTATGTAATTTTTTATGTTTGTTACCTCAGATCTTTTGACTGGGTGAACCGATTTTGATGTTTTTTTTTTATTTGAAAGCTGATGCTTGCCGTTTCGGCAATCGGGCAAGCCGTTCATCAGCTGTTTTTACTTTAAAATAAATGAATTATGGTATTTGTTTTCATTTAGTTTTTATTCACAACCTTAACAGCGAATGTCATATAAAATGAACAATCATCTTTGATTCGGAAACCGCGAATATGACGCGCTTGACCATGTGATCAAGCACGTCACATTCATCAGTTTATGGTATAAGCCACTAATATGTATTATTAAAAAGTATTTAACTTAATTTACATAGATAATGCGTAAGAAATAGAAAGTGATGTGTGTTAGTGATGAGTAAATGCTTAATAACTACAATCTGAATAATAATAATAATGCGTACATGATATTTACACCAGTTTTTTGTCGCACCTGTTAAGTGACCTACCTAATTTCACATTCACTGTACCGAAAGATCAAGTGAGCGTGTGATAACCAACTGATGTTGTGTGCACTCCGTAGCTATATTAGAAAGTAACCTTAGACGAGTGACGGACCTCTGGCCGTACTACGCTAACGCTACGCTACGCTAACTCGCTACCGCGCATATTATTGTTATTGATTCTCGCAGTAAAGAGCTTATGCTCTTTACTGTCATCAAGGACCACAACAACAACAAAAGCAGTAAAAGACTTCAGGTCTTGTGTAAGAAGCTTGCGTAGGAGACCTAGTAAAAACCAAGGCACGCACGATGGTTTCAGTCCTCGTAAATGGTTTTAAGAGGATTGAAAACTAGCCGCCTCGCGGTGGATGACTCTCTTATGAAACATTGGGGAGCCGTAGTCATGTCTTCCAGGCTGTCTGGAGTTTTCATATATTTATTCCGGTATACTTAATATAATTTACATTTTATATATTTGAAGCAGTGATGGCTCAGTGGCATTGGCTATGGACTGCCGCGCAGCAGGTCCATGGTTCGAATCCCGCCCAGAGCTTGTGCTTCACAGCATGGTGGAAGGGCATTTTGCGAATGCCCGCCTGGCTAGCGACCACCCTCAAGTAGAAAATCTGTCGCCAAGAACCTAACGGTGTGTTCCGGCAGCAGTCCTTGAAAGCCAGTGAAATAACAGGCAAAATGAGACTTAACAGGTATGTCTCAAGGTGATGGGCGCAGTGCAGTTCGTCACTTGTGATGAAATGCATCTGTTATAGGCAGAGGATACCGCTTATCATCAGGTGGGCCTCGCGCTTGATCCTTCACAATAACATAAAAAAAAAAAAAAAAAATTTGAGACTCTTTTAAGTATTGACATACCTCTGTTAGAGGGTCGCGTAAGCACCGAGGGAAATATACTCTGGTATATATTTTTGTTTCACGTATTAAAATAACTATTGTTGCGTAAATAGAATTTTTAGCTGATGAGAGGAAAATGTATTGAATCACTTACCCAGTGCCGCGTGGCGATAGCTCCTGTTACCGGGCCCGGGTTTGATTCCAGAAAGGTTTTGCAGGTTCTGGCGACTCGTGTATGTTCCTTATGCTAATTTCACAAGCACTTAAAATATTTGGAGAAGATAGTATTATATTCCTCCGCGGTTTGTGTCACACGCGAAAAAGTCAGCGAACGAGATGTTGCTGGGAAGACGGACGTCGTAAGAGTGTTTTGTTTCTAATGTGATAGGTGGCAGCACTTGTGGCTGCTGGGAGCGTATACCGCCTGAAGATAGTGCGGATGCTTCAAGTTTATGACCCAATACATTTCCATTTTAAATTATTAAAGATAATGAGTATTGTATTGTTTGCGCTAACAGGATTAAGAGAAGCTAGATGCTACTTATCCATAAGGCTTGACAAATGCTAATGGTAATACGGAACATGCCGCCGACCTTAAAATATGTACGTATTTTAACTAAATAGGTACTACTACTAACTACATCTAAAACTACAACTAGAATATCTATTGTAAATAGGATAATATCTACCTATTCGAGGGGTAGAGGACAGACCTTCACGACAGGTCTCTTTGTAAGGGAATTACCCATGCGCACTGTGACTACACGAGTAACACCGTCGGTTCCGGGATGTAACTTGTGCACACGTGCCAGACGCCACTGCAAGGGCGGCAGCGAGTTGTCTACCAGCACCACTACTGTACCCTCGGTGAGGGGTGTGTGAGATGACTCGCGGAACCATTTACTTCGTTGGGAAAGCTGATGTAGGTATTCTACGCTCCAGCGTTTCCAAAAATGTTGCACTGCTTGTTGTATAACTTGCCAGCGAGCAAGGTGTGATATATTTTCTAATTCATAATTCACTTCTGGAAGTGAAGTTAATGGTTCCCCGATGAGAAAATGTCCGGGTGTTAGTGGTAAAGGATCAATAGGATCGTTACTTTGAAGAGTTATAGGTCTAGAGTTTAAAACGGCCTCTATTTGACATAGAAGTGTATTAAACTCGTCATAATTTAAAGTTAGATTGCCTGCGACGCGATGTAAATCATGCTTTTGACCCCGGCTTCGAAAATTGAACCAAAATGGCTTGCGTATGGTGGATTGAAATGCCACGTAATAGAAAGTTGATTGAGTTTATGGGTAAGTTCCGTTTGATTGGTTGCGTTATTAAGAAAAGTGTAGAGTTCCTTGAGATATCTGTTGCATCCAACAAAGTTGCGACCACAGTCAGAATATATATCTGTGCATAACCCACGCCGGGAAATAAGGCGTCGTAAAGCATTGAGAAACGATTCAGTGGATAAGTCAGGTACGACTTCCAAATGCAGTGCTTTTGTTGACGTACAAACAAAGACACTGACGTATGCTTTTATAACTTTAGCATTACGTTGCGGACTAGATTTAAGGTAAAAATGGCCGGCAAAATCAACGGCTACGTGCAAAAACGGGCGAAGAGCACGTACTCTTGCAGAGGGAAGAGGCGCCATAATAGGCTGCGGCGCAATAGGCCGAGTGCGAAAGCATCGCACGCAAAGTCGGGTTTGTGAGCGAATAGCGCGGCGCGCTGACAATATCCAGTATTTCTGAGATATTAAAAACTGTAAGGTTTGCGGACCTACATGTAGATGAGTCAAGTGGTAATAATTTATTAAAAGTTTTGTTATTGCATGTCGCTGAGGTAAAATGATCTGATGCTTAGCATCGTAAGGAAGGTGGCAATGTTGGATTCGGCCGCCGACCCTAAGAAGACCGGCTTGATCTAGAAAAGGCCTGAGTTTTTGAATACGGTTAGAGCAGTTATCGCCATTAGAAATGCGCGATATATCGTCCGCAAATTCTTGTTGTTGAACAAGGTAAATTATTTTATGGAGAGCTGTTTTTGTTTCGTGGACTGTAATTGGTAAAGATAATGATATCGTAATCTTATGACATTTTTGAGCTATGCGCATAAATAGAGAGAATACCCGTAGAAGCTTGGTTAGCGACGAAAATCGCTCGATGAATTGTGTCAAAAATTCAGGTTCGGAAGCTGACGGAGAAACAAACGCAAGTAAGTTTTTACGACGTTCTTCATCGGTATTAAGGTCAACTTTTATAACTGGCCACTTCGTTTGGTCATCAGCAAGCCAAGAAGGGCCATGGAACCAGTGCTGTTGATTTAACTGTGAAGGTAAGACACCGCGGGACGATATATCCGCTGGGTTATCTTCGGATCTCACGTGACCCCAGTGTGCAGCAGGAACACGTGATGTTGTCTCAGTTATGCGATTAGAAACGTAGGTACGCCACTCATGCGGTGGTGACCGTAACCAAGCCAAAGTGACTGCTGAATCACTCCAGGCGTAAACGTCTTTAATAGATATAATGTCACTATAAGTGTTTAGAATCTTTTCTATCAATTTAGATAGGAGAAGGGCACCTGCTAGCTCTAGTCGTGGAAGACTGACCCGTCGTAACGGGGCAAGTTTCGTTTTTGCCAGTAGTAAGTATACTTGTATAGTACCACATGCATCAATGATACGAAAATAGACGCATCCTGAAATTGCCTTCTCTGATGCATCTGAAAAACCATGTATTTGGACTTCAGTACTGGCCGGAAGTACATATCGCGGTATTGAAATCGTCTGTAGTAAGTGAAGTTCAGATATGAACTTGAGCCAAAGCTCGCTTATTCCTTGGGGTGGGGCTTCGTCCCAGCCTGTTCCAGCAACCCATAGAAGTTGAATCAAATGTTTTGCTAGTAATATGATCGGACTTAGAAATCCTAAAGGATCATATATCTTAGAAATTTCCGAAAGCATGATGCGTTTTGTACATGTTTGAGTTGTAGATTGAACTTTGTAGGAAAAGCAATCTGAATGGGGACTCCATTTGAGACCTAGTACTTTCACTGAAGAATCAGAGTCAAGTGCTGATAAAATGTGCGAGTCGTCTTTGTTACATTCATCGTTATGAACAGCAGATAAAAATTCAGAACTATTGCTTGTCCATTTTCGTAACTCGAAAGAGCCTGCTTTGCATATAGCAGTGAGTTCGCGTTGAAGAGAAAGAGCATCTTCTAGAGTCTGCGCCCCAGAAACACAATCATCAACAAAAACTGAGTTTAGAAGTACTCGAGAAGCAAGTGGATATAAAGCTGCCTCATCCAGGGCTAATTGGCGTAGAACGCGCAATGCAAGGAAAGGTGAACTGGCAACACCGAATGCCACCGTGCATAGGCGGTATTCTTGGACAGGATCAGTGGGAAGTTTTCGCCAAAGAATCCGTTGAAAATCACGGTCTTGTACGCGTAGGTTAATGAAGCGATACATCATTTTGATATCTGCAGTAAAAACAATTTTGTTTAATCGGAATTTCAAAAGAACTTCTGTTATATCTTGGTGAAGTTTTTCACCAATTAGTAAATTGTCATTGAGAGAGCGTCCGGACGTAGTCTTGCATGACGCATCGAAAACTATCCTCACTTTAGTGGTAGCCGCGTTTTTTCTTACTACGCAATGGTGCGGTATATAGTAAGGCGTTTTTTCGCAGTTTAAAGGATCTGGGACTGTCTCCATATGACCCATATCTAAATATTCCTGAAAACACTGGGTATACTCTGCTCGTAAAGCAGGGTCATGCTCAAGTCGTTTTTCGAGTTTGTGTAAACGAGACAAAGCTATATCGCGAGAATCCCCGAGAGGGGGAGCATCCTTTTTGAATGGAAGTGCAACTATATATTTTCCGGTTTCATCACGGCTGTGAGTTTCAACAAAAATCTTCTCACATAGTTCTTCCTCTTTAGTCATTAGTTTGTGTTCAGAAACTGACTCGAATTCCCAAAACTTCATAAGCTGCAGGTCCAGTTGACAGGTGCTTAGGTTTGTATGCACTTGAACAGGAATTGAGTGTGCGATTTTACCATTCAATAAATAGCCAAATATGCTATTGATTGCTACTGGTGTATTGTGTGAACCTTTAATATTGTCATTTAGTAAAATGCGGTCCGTGTAGTCAGAACCAATTAGTAGCTCAACGGGACGTGCCGAACGTAATTCAGGGTCCGCAAGAGGCAAATTTTGTAAGTGCGATATTTGTTCGAAAGTACTTGGAATGGAGGGGACATACGACGTAATCTTTGGTAAGATCAGTGCTTCAACTAAAAGTTTCGGTTCCGTCTTGTCATGAGGCGTAACTTCAACGATGACAAACCCACGCGGCTGCTCGCTTCTATCCCCTATTCCCGACACTGTTGTGCTAACATGCGTGTGAAATCGCGGCAGGCCTAAGCGCTGAACACATGATTCCGTGATAAGAGTAGCCTGCGAACCCTGGTCCACAAGGGCACGCACGGGTCGTGGGGTGTAGGTACTGTAGGTACTTGAATCTGACGGACGGACGTTAACGAGCGCGGTAGTGAGTAAAACCGTACAATTGTTGTGATGCCCCGAAGATACATGCAAGGGCGCGAGCGCATTCGATGTTTCCGCTACCAAGCTGGCATGCTCAGGGGAAGATTCCGCTTCTAAACCAAATGTTGATCTAGGGGAAAATGAATCCGCTGCTAGGCCCGAGGCAGGCGTAGATGGTTTTGCAACCAAGTACCTATGTTTAGGGGAGTAGATATCCGCTACCAAACTGGGAGATTGGGGGATAAATGAGTGTTGATTCGAAAACGTCACATTAGATACGTTCTTATCTGAATCTGTGTCATTATGTATAGAAGTGTGGTGCCGCTGTGAGCAAATACGACAGTTGTGCTTTGATTTGCACTCGTTTAAACTATGACCAGCACATAAACAATTAATGCATATTTTGTTTAACGAAATAAATTGTTTTCTCTCAGTTAAAGTCAGTTTATTAAAATGTTCGCATCGATATAAAGTATGTGAAGAATTCTTGCAAAAGGTACATTTTACTTTCGGCGAGTTTTCATTAGTATAAGTAGCAGCATGAATGTTCATGGCGCTGGTGTGACGCGCTGGTGTGGCCGAGCGCTGCTGATCTGAGTAGGAGCGGGCGATGACGGAGCGCGCGGCGGCGGCGGCGGCGGAACCCGCGGTGGCCGAGCCCATGGAGCGCGCGGGATGCGCGAGCGACGGCGCGTATCGAACGGCACTCATCGCACGGCTCTGTACTGAGGATGACATAACTTCCGAGGCCGATAACTCCTTATCGAGGAACTCTAGTAATATATCCACAGAAGGTATTTCACTTGATGACGTCAGAGAAATTTCAAAACGTTTGCGAATTTCAGGGGTAATTTTGCGTAACAAAATATTTAAAAGTATAAAACTCCAATGTTGAACTGGTAGATCTAAAGATTTTAATGCGGTTAAATTCTCATGATAAATATTAAGAATATGACTTAAGCTTTGTTCTGTGGTTCTTTCGTTCATGGGTTGAACGTCTATTATTTTATCTAAGTGTTTAGTAGCAATAATGCGCTTGTTTTCATAACGATTCAGTAATACTTGCAAGGCATTTTCGTAATTAACTTCAGTTATAGGTATTGATTTGATTAAATTAAGTGGTTCACCGCGTAACGACAACAACAAATATCGAAAACGTTCAACGTTTGATAAACTTGAATTATCATGTACTAACGATTTATATAAATCATAAAACGCATTCCATTCTGTAAGACAGCCGTTGAATGTAGGCAAAGATAACACAGGCAGGCGATGGTGAACCGGTTGCTGTGGCGATGTGTGCGCGCAAACAGCTGATGCATTTGCAATGCTTTGTTTACGTTTGATTTCTTTCGTTTCATCCAGAACGACTTGAATTTTGTAGTATAAACTATCAAATTGTTCGCGAATGGCTAAATGTTCCTCTTTTTTGAATTCACCGCTTTTTGCTGCATATTTTTCGATTTTAAGTTGAACTGCTATGAATTGCTTTTTAATTAAATTTAATTCTTTTACACGGACACGAAATTCGGCTTCATCTTCGGAACAATCAATCATACGCCGAAGACTTGAAATACATAAATCTCTTTCGAAAGTAAGTTGATCGTATTCCATGATTCTGCTAAGAAAGTAGGTAAACCAGTAATAGATGTACGAATATTACGAAGAACTTACGGTGATTGATATGTTAAAGTATGTGTTATATTGAAATAGATACGAGTATAGGTATTTATTAATATGTAGTATGTAGTTCGATTGTAAGACTGGATGTTAATATTTAAGAATAAGGCTATTAATAGATTAAAACATTCTCACGCGTAACGTAACGAATGTTTTAGGGATAGTGACCAGTGCGTAACGCTAGTGCGACTATCGCAATACTATAATAGTAATTGACAAGTATTGGCAAATTATTAGATGTTTAATAATTAGTGTATGTGATGTACTATGTACGTAATACTATAGTACGTATGGTGTGTATTGTCGTAAACAGATACAGCTAAATAACTAAAGTGCATATATATATATGAATTAATAAATACTTTAGAGACTCATCGCTTTTGCTATCGCGCGCTTGCAGTGGCGCTCCAGCATTCGTGCACCGCTTCGAGTAAACTGCGTTTTTATGTGAACACTATCTACCCTCGGAGAGAATAAAATGTTAAAGTAGCAAAATTTCGAATATTTTGGCTATTTAACTATAACTAAACTATTGAAATACGTAATATGACAACAGATAAGTACAGTACTCAGTGGATTGTTTTAGTACAATCGCTGCCTGAGATTATATTTCGAAATTAGAACCGACGCCTGGGGTTCGTAAATTATTGGAATTTTGTTAGTTCTCAGAGACAATTAGCACAAACAATACACAAGACCATTTGCTATTCGGTTCGAAGGTCCAAAATTATGTTGCGTAAATAGAATTTTTTAGCTGATGAGAGGAAAATGTATTGAATCACTTACCCAGTGCCGCGTGGCGATAGCTCCTGTTACCGGGCCCGGGTTTGATTCCAGAAAGGTTTTGCAGGTTCTGGCGACTCGTGTATGTTCCTTATGCTAATTTCACAAGCACTTAAAATATTTGGAGAAGATAGTATTATATTCCTCCGCGGTTTGTGTCACACGCGAAAAAGTCAGCGAACGAGATGTTGCTGGGAAGACGGACGTCGTAAGAGTGTTTTGTTTCTAATGTGATAGGTGGCAGCACTTGTGGCTGCTGGGAGCGTATACCGCCTGAAGATAGTGCGGATGCTTCAAGTTTATGACCCAATACATTTCCATTTTAAATTATTAAAGATAATGAGTATTGTATTGTTTGCGCTAACAGGATTAAGAGAAGCTAGATGCTACTTATCCATAAGGCTTGACAAATGCTAATGGTAATACGGAACAACTATATATATATATACGTTTCGAAAGACTCCTTGTCGTATAATTATGACATCTGTCTATCATATTTTTGTGAGTAAATTGCTTTTTTCTTTTTATTATTATTTCAAATTTTAGGAATATTTTTTTGGGCCAGTGGTTTAGTTTTTTTATAGTACCCTAAATTTTAGTTTAATATTTCATGTAAACTAACTTGAACCATGAGGCTATGATACCGGTTTTCTGTTTAGTGCTCTGTAACATTACCAAGGATTAATTTCAAATCCAAGCAAAATGAATACCATGTGTAAAAAAATTGTTAATGTGAATATCTAAGTTCCTAGGTACTTTTTTCATGCAGCTAAGTAAATACCGACTTTACAGGCGTAGAAAGACGTGTTTTGAAAGAAAGAAAGATATCTTTGTAAAACCATTAGCTATCGAAGCAGTCGTAGCGTAAACTAAGCTAGCTGTCCTCAATTGATCATCTAAGTTAAACAACGTCCGCTGCGGTCATGAGCGGGACCGATTTGGATGGGTGACCGCTAGTGACTCTACTACTGAGAGCTTTCGTGCATCGGAGGGCACGTTAAGCCGCCCGTCCCGGTTATTGTCTTAGAATGGCAGTCATTATAACATTGTGGTAGGGCATTATGCAAATCCGGCCGCTCTACCGCCCTCAAGTAGAAAATCTGTCGCCAAACACCTAACGATGTGTTCCGGTAGCTGTCTTGAGACCCAGTAATTCTAGATCTGCCTGAACAACATCTTCATCCACATCATCATTTATCATCAGGTGAGATAGTAGTTAAAGGCCGACCTATCAGTTATATAAAAAAACTAGAATGGATTTAGAACTATTATCAAGATAGAAGCAAATCGATTCATCATTTGCTATTAAGATAAAAATGTTTTCGATGTCGACAACTTTAATGATTGCTTGAAGTTTAATCGATAAAACAGTTCAACTGGTAAAGTGGTCGTCAGTTCGTGGTATTTCACAATTTCCTTAGTTTCCGTTTTCAGCTTGATATCTTCATCGGCTCCAGGATTAAATTTCATGTCATTGGAAGGAGTTTCTAGCAAAAAATGTAATAACTGTCACCTGCTTTCATCATGGCTTTAGTACAAAAACTTTAGAAATAATTATATTATGTAGTTTAAATCACAATTGAAAACTGCATTCTAAATGGGCGCTTTTGTGTCAGAATCACTTATTCATCCAATAAACTTAAAGCGGCCAGGGTGGAAAGAAATTAAAAAATAACGCTGATTCTATGAGTCATATCAAACCATCGCGAGGTTTACAGCTCCAAGAGCCTCTGGTTTAATGTTTAAGATTTACCGCTTAACAAATTCTAACCCGAAGACACTTTGTTTTTCTCTATGTATATCTTGAATAAATAAAAGTTTATCTGTATTCGCTAATACAGATATACTTTTATTTTTCAATATCCGCTGTCCGCCCCAGATTTACACGTCATGTATTTAACAAAAAATATAAAATGAAACACATAAAAAGTGGTTATTGTGACATAACTTTAATAGTTAGAAATATGGTATTGCAGACTTTTTTGACATTGCTCTATTGTCACCAATTTTCGCAGCGTACGCGATATAACGATTTTTTTTATTATTTTTTCACACATTGGATTACATTATCGAGTTTTCATATGGCTCCCTAAGTTTTTGAAAATATTCTATAGCCTATGTTCATCAGGGATAGTGCAGGATTCTAATGTTGCAAGAGTTTTTCAAATCAGTCCGCAGTTTTTAAGTTTATTCAATACAAATATAATTTTAAGTTTATTTCTGTAACTTAAAACAATTTGGGTGAAGTGATAAAAAATAATCGTGATTCAATTGACCACAATTATCTTTTTTCAACTAAGCTTGGGATTTTCATCAAAGAGTAGAATACAAGGTGTACTCTACTAAACGCAATCATTGAACTTAATATAACTGTAGTTAGTAGAGTTCGCCCAAGACTTTTCTCGAGGTGGCATTACGTTACCTCGCTCCGTAAATATATTCCTATAAAAGTGGTAAAAAGTGAAGCGATAGCAGTGAAAGTTATATAGTCTTGTAGCCAAGGATTTAACAATAACAGTGCTGTTTATCGCAAGTGGATCCGGAGTTATAAGCATATTTGTTTTGAAAATTTTAAATGTGTATCGGTGGTTGCTAGCAGGCGACGACAACGGCCGCTTGCTATCGGTCAGTGTGGTGAGTCATCATCCCTCCCGCCCGCTCACTGTCTATGCAACCGGTCGAACCGCCTGCCTGTGTGCCGACAGCGATCTGAGTCATCGTTACAACGAGCGAGCGCTATTTGATTTTTTTAAACTGCCTACACTTCTCTGTTGCCTATCAATCAGCTTGTAAATAAATATTTTTTCACTGACATTAGCATGGAATGCGCTGCGTGCTGTGGCAGAGTTGATGTAGGGGAGGAATATTTGCAATGCTCCATTAACAGCTGCAGTAAGACTTATCACCTTCTGTGTACTGGTGGAAAAATCATGCCTGAATCTTGCAGTGCATGGACTTGCCCTGAATGCTGCTGTACTGCTAAAAGAGGGGGTGACAACAGTTCGACCCCAGTAGGCTCGGGGAAAAAACCTTTTGGCTGCCATGTTACAGTCAGAAATAGATTAATTTCGAAACGTCCAACTGACGATAGCACTTTAATGGTTGAGCAGAGTGGGAGTGAGACCGAGACTTCACCCAAGGGTATAAAGGCTCTAAGACTAGAGATGCAGTCACTCAAAAATCAGCTGACCCATGCCGGTAGTCTTATTATAAAATTAGAGTCGACTGTTAATATGTACGCCTCCGAAGTAAGGCAGCTTAGCCAGACACTCGAAAACACCGTAAGTGTTATCAGCGCCATTGCCACCAATCAAGCTCAATCTTCATTACAACTGCCAGAACACAGTGATTTAGAAACTATCACCAAATATAAAGCTTCCACCGTCAACCAAACACCAATTGTAATGGAATTGGCATCCCAAGATGAAACTAGCCTGCCAAACAGTGAAACTAAGACCGCTAATATTCAGGCGACGTTGAAAAATAGTTCTGAAACTAAAATAGTTGCAATTTCAACTCCTGTGAAGTCGAAGCTGAAATCACGGAAGCAGAAAAGTGTTGCCAGTAAAAAACAAAACCAGCCTAAGATTCCTGAGACATCAGCAAGCTCTTCCCGAAGTTACTTGGACAGCGCCTCTGTGGCTGCATCTAGTCTAGTAGCTCAAAGTAGTGCTATTCCAAGCCATTCAAATGCGGAGAAATGGACAGAGGTGCAGAAGAGGAGAAATCACAGGCCTTCATCCCTGTGTGGTACTGCGGGCCCTGCGATGACAAGCCTTAAAGCTGTAGCACCAAAAAAGTACCTGCATTTGTGGAACATGGAGTCTGAAGTTGGTGACATTAAAGATTACCTTCGCCAATTGTGTCCCAGTGAATCGTGCACAGTACAGGAACTCAAGCCAAGAGGTGACTACAAATCTTACAAGATAGGAGTTCCAGTTGCTGCTTATGACATTTGCTTTTCGATTGATGTCTGGCCAGTTAATGCGAGAATCAAGCCATGGATACCTTATCAAAAACCGACTGTTTCCCTAAATACGGAAATGGATAACGTCCAAAAGGTTCCTTCGAATACAAGTGCTAGTCAGCCCTTTCGTGTCCCCACATCAGCGTACCAAAAAGTTGTTAGTTTAAACTTGTATTATCAGAATGTGTGTGGTCTGAAGGGTAAACTGAAAGAAGTGCGTAATAATCTGGCTCTAACAGAACACTACATCGTGGCGATGACGGAAACTTTCTTGGATGGCTCTGTAGAGGATTCAGAAGTCGTATGTGGTGACTGGACTATTTTGCGCCGTGATCGTAATACTCCGTGTGGGGGCGCGGCCCTAGCTGCGAGACCGCCTATAATATTGTGCCGACATCAGCATTTAAAATATGATAGTGGCGAGGATCTTTGGGCATCCTTCTCATGGCATGGACGTACAGTATATTATGTATGTGTTGTATATATAAGGTCGAACGCGTGTGATAGTGAATACTTCCCATGGTTTACTAAAGTTGAGAGTATTATAGATTCGTTAAAGGCACCAGTTTTTACTCTCGGTGATTTGAATTTGAATAGCGCTTCTTTGAGCATTAACAACTACTATTGTTATTTTGTGTCATATTGTAAGTTGAATGAGAGTAATAATGTACTTAACACCTATGGAGGTATATTAGACGTTGTTTTGGTCCGGGAGAGTGATGATGTGCGGGGAGTTTTGGTCACCGCCACTGAAAATATCGTGAAGATCGACCCATATCATCCGCCTTTAGATATTGACGTGGAAATTGACACTTCTTGCCGTTCAGATTTTCTGGAGCCATCCAATGTAGATACTGCTAAAGACTGGAATTTCAAAAAGTGTGACTATAGACGGCTTTTTTTGTTGTTAAAAGATAGCTCTTTGATTTCAGTCTTGGAGGCATCTGATGTCAGTACTGCAACAGAACATTTGTATCTATGACTACTTCGATGAATGCATGCCCAAAAAACGGCGGATGAATAAGAAAGTTAGGCGCTACCCTGTATGGTTTTCTAGTGACTTGATCCGTGACACAAAATGCAAGAATAGGTTACATGGTTCTTGGAAGAGAACTAAGTGTTCCGTAATATATCAGCAATTCTCTAGTCTCAGGGCTGAGCTTAAATTCCGTGCTTCGGTTGCCTACACTTCATACGTTGAAGGCGTCGAAGAAAATATAAAGCTGAATCCAAGACAGTTTTGGCAACATGTGTCTAGCCTGCGTACCAAAGGCGGCTTTGAACCAACAGTCTCTTACGAGGGCGAATCATATACCGGTGTAAGCGCTGCTAAAGCATTTGCAAACTTTTTCGCAAGTGTGTTTTTACTGGACATACCGTCATTAAGAACTGAACTTGCGTATGAGTCTGACCTTAGTTGCAACAGTAACTATGTCTACATTTCTGAGATTACACTTAATGACGTTATGTACGGTATAAAGAAGCTGAAACCTAGTAGTTCCTTGGGGCCTGATAGCATTCCTCCGGCGGTATTGAAACAGGCGGCAAAACAGTTTTGTATTCCTCTCTGCCACATTTTCAATACTGCACTGAAAACTGGAAAGTATCTCCCTCAGTGGAAAGTCTCGAGAGTTACTCCTATACCAAAAGGATCCAACAAAGTCAGCGTCGAAGAATACCGCCCTATCGCTGTGCTGACGTCACCTGCAAAGGTATTTGAAAGCATACTCCACAAATACATTTATGCACAGGTGGATAAATATCTTTCTAATACTCAGCACGGCTTTAGACGGAAAAGGTCGTTTGATACTAACCTGTTGACTATTGTTGAGTTTATTGCTTCCAGACTGGACCGTCGTTTCCAGGTAAACATGCTCTATTTCGACTTCCGGAAGGCGTTTGATAGGGTAGATAACGACATTCTGCTGGCTAAGCTCGCTGCCATTGGCTTCGCTCCGCAGTTTCTCCAACTTCTTGCCGACTACATGCGTAATCGTCAGCAGTTCGTGAGGCTTGGATCGTTTGAGTCGAAGCCCTATCACACGCGTTCCGGTGTAAGTCAGGGCTCAATAATGGGTCCTTTGTTATTCCTGGTAATGGTGAATGATATCCCATCCATTTATCTTATTGCACACACAATGCTTGATGTACGCAGATGACCTAAAACTCTTCTTTGAGATAAGGTCAAGGGCAGACTGCGTTGCCATGCAGCAAGACGTCAATGCACTGGTCCAATGGAGCCGCCTCAATGGGATGGAATTCAATACCTCCAAATGTCAAGTAATGACCTTTTCGCGAATGTGGCACCCAGTCAATTATGATTACAAAATTGATACCGGTTCCATAACACGGTCAATCAACATTAAAGATTTGGGTGTCATATTTGACCAAAGGTTGACATTCCACGACCACATAAATGCGCTGGTGAAGGAGTCGTTTAGGCGGTTATGATTTATACTCAGGAATTCCAAAGACTTCCGTAACCAGCATGTGATCCGCCTTGTCTACAGCGCATTGGTGCGCAGTAAGCTGGAGAGCTCGATGTGTGTATGGAATCCGCACGAAGACACATATATACTTCAACTCGAAAAAGTACAAAAGGCCTTTTTAAGGTACTTATATAAACGTGTGAACGGGTATATATTATCCTTATATGTACCCGACGAAGTTTATATTGGGTTGTCTAGGCTACAATTCACTTGAAGTCAGACGGGAAATGCAGCAAGTTACCGTTATGTGCAAAGTTCTCCGTGGAGATATCGATGCACCCAATCTGCTCGACAGGCTGTGTCGATTTTTCATACCGGACAACTATTACCGCAGTAGGTGTCATAAGCTGTTTGTGTTGCCACACTGCCGAACAGTGGCACGCTCTTTTTCGCCCATCCCGCGCTCCCTCGCCGCACTCAACACTCTCTTGGCTACCAATCCAGAATGTGATTTATTTGGGGATGAATGGTCGGAAATAATGTTGGCGTGTTTGAGATATTGCGAAAGGGATGAATGATGTGACATTATTTTTTTTATTTTGTTTCTGGCTATTACAATTTCTGATATACATTATGTATAATTATTATTATTATTATTAATGACATTATGTACTCTTGAATTATTATTATTTTTGATTTTATTTTATTAATGACTGTTTTCAATTTATAATCTGTTGTAATTGTGTAATTAATGTAAGTGGTCTTTTGTACCGTTTTAATTATTGATAAATAAATAGTTAGATATATTATATAACTAGGATTTTGTTTCTTTGGTTTTTTAAATGGTTTTTAACAAAGAATCTACTTAAACACATTGACCTAAATATACTAGTTGCGACATCTCATACGAGGATAGTCGACCTATGCAGGTATGCCGGCCGGCACGCGCTTTATGTTCGAAAATTGTTTATGTAAAATACAAAATTGATAATACACAATTTTCGAACGTAAAGCACGTGTAATTTCTACGAGTGCCCAGCTGTGTGTAGGGGAGAGAATGCCGGCCAGCATACTTGCACTGGTCAACTATCCTTGTTTGAGATGTTGCGTCTGGTATACATAGGTCAATGCTTAAACAGCTGTTTCGCGTACCTATTCTGAGGGACGCGGAGGCGTTAACAGCCGATCTAGCTAGCCTGCCGGGCTTTGCTTGATCGCCAATCAATTTTCTACGTACCCCTGTACATTCAGAAGGTACCTACTTCAATCACAAAACATCATTAGGTACTACTAGATAGCTAACATCCACGTATAGGTATAAATTTTTCAAAGATTGTATATTAATTTGTACAAGCTTTCCGGCCGCGGCTTCGCACTCATTTATTTCGGTTATCGCAAATCCATTAACCTCTTTTTGCGCAGTTGGATAAAAAGTATTCTATGTCATTCCCCGGGTCTCAAAGTATTTTCACTCCAAATTTAATCCAAATCGGTCCTGTAGGTTTTAAGTTTATTCGTGTCATACAAAAATAAAAATCTTTCCTCTTTATAATAATAGTGTAGAAGTGTAGATGTAGATTGGAAAATATTTTCTGTTATTCCCGCTGGTGGTAATGTGAGACGAAATACATTCCGACTTTTATAATGGTAAAATGTATTCAGTGTGAGTCATCAGTTACCCTATTATAATCCATCTTGTAACTACATACTATACCTGTATTATTTTATTACGTTTGTACAAGCAATAAACCACTTGCTCACGTAATATAAAGCCACGACTTCCCAAAGTCGTTTGCTACAAACACATTTAGAACAGAAAGTCATAAAATATGACCTAATCCCGAGGCGCAATTTCACCAAAATCACGTTTAAAATATAAGGCCTATAAAACCTGACCATTTTTCAAACAAGTTTCACTTTTAATTTTGTTCCTAATTTAATGGTTCACGATTCTTTACTTTTGTACGTCGTATTGTTTACCTGTGGGTCCAATGTGACTAATCTTTTACGTAATGTCGTCGGTTGATTCAATTTCTTTAAAAGGAAATGTATTCATAGCATTTTAATAATAAAAGTTAACTCTTTTTGAATTATTAATGAAAATTTAATATTCTATAAAACTTGTTAATTTAAAATCTATGCCCAAAATCTAATAGTACCAAATATTATCTTAAAAGAGCAATGACGCATGCTAAGCGAAAACATACTAATTATTTTGGGTGGAAAAAAAACTTCTAGCGGGACATTAACCCTATATAAAGTAACTAAAACTGATATGTACTTATTTAAAATAAAAAAATATCAAGACATTTTGACCGTACTAACCTAAAAATCAGTCACAGTACGTAAACAATCCTGTTTTTCTCGCAATACGGCTTGTTTCACAAGCTTTTTCTCTTCATATTTCGAAATCATACAAAACGGTAGTTTTCGCACTTCACTCTTTATAGTTTTATTCATTTTTATAGCATTAAGACGGATATATCACAACAAAACTATACGCAAGTCAACCACAACGAAACATTAACAACACGCCATCTTGTTGCGTCAGAGATAGGGATACCATACACTGATTCTGATTTTACCAAATCTTTCGGAAAACAGCCGAAAATTAATTTCTTTAAAATAAAATTGCCAAGTTTTTCTCTAGTAAATAGTGTACCTAATTAATTAAGCTATTTATTAGACCAACTTAAGGCTTAGTGTTGCTCTTGAAATGATCCAACACGTACATACGATACTTATTTTCGATGAATACAATTTTAGCAAACGTACAAATTTTTAAAACTCATTTTATAATATGTTTAAAATAAGTTTGTTTTAAAAATGCCTTTTTGGAATTCATTGTTCCTAAGTACTTTCTGCTTAAAATACCCCAATTTTTAGGGTAAATATACGATGATAGGAACACTTGAGTGTTGTCATATAAAAAGTTTGCAAAAAAATCCAGTATCTACTTTCGTTAGCCAGACTCTAACTCAGTGGTTTCGAACTTCGAAGGACCACAGATAATCCTGAAAGCTTGTTTGGTGCGTTCCGAAACCAACCATATGTGACGTACAGTGTTACAGGTATCTTTTGGCGCTTGGCTAGGGGCAGTCAGTTGTCAAATATATAGCAAAAGTTATACTAAGCGAACTGTCAAAGAGCGTTTATTCTTATTTTTCCACGTGCCAAAAGATCCTTGTCGCACTGTTTATGTTAGGAGGCTATACCTAGAGTGAGAACATGCTTTTAAGGACAGCTGCCAGAACATAGCTTTAAATGCAAGGTTACAGATTTTCGACTGCAGGGTGTATCCCATTTTTACACAGTTGGGTCCTATAAGGTTTAATAACCAGATTTTTCAAGCTCACTCATAACAGGGTTATTGGAAAAATGCTAACAACCTCTTAGGTTTGACTTCTGCTAGTCCCAACAAACATTTTGAGATTAATGTTTTTTTGTAGGTTTTTTTCTTTTTAATTTTTTTACAACTTTTTCTGTTTTTTATGTGATTTTACGGCATAAGCACGATGTTTTATTAAAGTCTGTTGGGCTAGTCATTTATTATTTCATATTTTTTTATTACTATGCTCGTTGTAAATATTCAAAGGAAGTGATCCAGTGTTGCCGCGGCGGGCGCTCTTAGCTCAGAGTAGGCATTGTCTTTACGAGAAAAAAACGTATAGGTTTATCATGAAAAAAAATCTACGACTAGGATCACTCAATTTATGGACATGTGGTAATATGAATGTTTTGACTTATGTGTTAGGCCTCCACTAATTTGTGTTTCCAACACAATAGCCACCAACTTTTGTGTGGCAGTTATCCGGGTTCACACCAAAGCTAGATTTGTTACCATTTTAATACCGCATATCCTTAAATTGTATGATCTTCAGCCGTCCGTATTATAGTGCAAAAGGTTATAATGACCAGGTGGTGTCTAATGCAATAACTCCACATATATAATACGGTTGAAGCAAGTATACTACGGTGCACATATGGCAAAATATATTAGAATATTTGGTTTTACTACATATGTAAACAGTACCTTTGTAGAACTTTAGAACCAACTAATGTCTGTACTCGTTTAAGGAACGTCCATTCCTAAGATGTCATTATGTTGGATGTGAAAACATGAAAGAATTAATAATGTGTTAGACAATGGTCAAAGTAAACAATACACATGTAGTTGGAAACTTAAAAAAAAACGTAAATGATATTTTGAAAACTAACGTGGTTTTCAATCATTTTAGTAAATATTACGGGATAACTCACGTGAATAAGTCAGATAACTCCGACTATAGTTTCAACCACATTCGGTGGTCTTTTTCAAGGAGAGCTCGGGACGCCCGCCTTTACGACTCGCTTAGCACTGTTTTTAAAAATTAGATTTTTGGGGTTCCATGCCCTAAAAATAAAACGGGACCCTATTACTCCACTGTCCGTCTGTCTGTCTGTCACCAGGTATCTCATGAACCGAATAGCTAGACAGTTGAAGTTTTCACAGATGATGTTTTTCTGGTGCCGCTATACAAATACAAAATAAAATACAAATACTAAAAATCGACCAAGTGCGAGTCGAAATTACGCACGAAGGGTTCCATGCCATACGTACCATTATCTATATAACATTACACACTATATTATAACTTTTTTATTTTTTGTATTTCTTGTTATAGCCGCAACATAAATACATCGTATGTGAAATTTTCAACTGTCTGGCTATCTGTAACGTTTTAACCCTTAACGTTTCTGAACGAAACATTTGTATAATCTGTGGTGTGGGAAAAAAGCCCGCCATCCGCCTAAAAAAAAGTTCACGTATTTCGTAATAATAGTTGTGCTGACTTGTGCTATAATTAATATTAATTACTCGCAAATGAAATGATAAGCATTGTATGTTTTACGGGGTTACAGGAATTACGAACTTCGACTCAGAAAGCCCTAGCCCCCTTCTACTAGATCGTGATTCCTTACTTACCACCCTTAATACACAATGTACATTCTCGTAGTATGCTCCATACAGCTTATGAGCTCAGAATTTTACTGTGAAAGAACCCAACATTTCATAAAGAAAACGATTTCGGACATCATGATTACAAACTGGGGCAGGTCCTAGTTTCTAGACTGAGATGTGTGTATTCCCAACTGAGCTACTGGTACCCAACGTTGTAATACTTTGCGTGACAAATGCACGAGTTGTCTATTAGGGAAAAAGATGTCTTTATCTTTTAATACATCACAGTCCTTCTGGACTATTTGTTTGACATACAAAATATATAGATTACTATACTTATATGGATATGATTTTTGTACTGGTCCAGTAACCATTTAGTATTTTCGTGGGGAGGGGTTTTGTACTGAAACAGTAATTAATATTAGGCTTACATATGAAATTGGCGTTTTGTTTGGGAGGAACAAAAAGTCGAATATTTTTTAATATAATATATTTAATTAATCAAAGTATGAACCATTATTTTCTATGCACTTTTGCCATCTCATAGGTAGTTCATTGATCCCTTTACTAAAAAAACCAGTCGGACGGGAATCAATAAAATCTTTGAAGGCGATTTGAACTGCCCCATCGGAGTTGAATTTTTTCCCTTGCAAGAAGTTATCCAAATTTCGAAAAAAATGGTAATGTGTTGGAACAAGGTCCGGGGAGTACGGAGGATGTCTTAGACTTTCCAATTGAAGCTCTTCTAATTTAGTAGCCGTCTGTAGCGCAGTGTGTGGTCTAGCGTTGTCGTGAAGCAGCAGTGGCGTGGAGCGATTGACCAGCCTAGGTTGTTTAGCCGCTAGCTTTTCCATCATGGTTTGCAATTCCTGACAATAGACATCAGCCGTAATAGTCTGGCCAGATTTGAAAAAACTGTAATGAACAATACCGGCACTAGTCCACCAAACGCTTACAAGTAACTTTTTTGGGGTTAAGTTTCGCTTTAAAAAGAATTATTTAATTTAAGCATTTACGCATGCTGAGCGACAATAATAATACCCAGTTACCTGGAAAATTAATTGCAGGAACGCAAATATGCATAAATATTGTTATTATTTTTTATTTTTTTTATTGTTGATAGTTAAACCTTTGACCACAATCTCACCTGATGGTAAGTGATGATGTGGTCGAAGGTGTTAACAGACTTAACCTAGATTTACTGGCTCTCAAGGACAGCTGCCGGAACACACCGTTAGGTGCTTGGCAACAGATTTTTTAATTGAGTGTGATCACTTAGGCATTTGCAAAATACCCTACCACCATGCGAATTATTGTTTTGAGAAGTTGTTAATTTCATATGAGAAGATTGCGTGCATCTTAATTAAACCCATTGATTAGGGTATTATTAAAGACCCAGACATACATACGTTTTATTCTCACAGATATACTTAAAATAAATAGTAAAAGTGTTCAAATATCAGTTTTTTACCTACTTCAAAAAAAGGAGGACCTTCTTAAATTCAGCTATGTGTTACCTCATAACTCTTTACCGTTTCTTTATATTCGAGAGCTGGTGTTTGTTATTTGGCCCCATTTAAATTTGAGTGAGATCTGACGAGTAGAACTTGAGTTATTCCTAATAACAAGTATTTCATTACCATCATCAATGTAGGATTCGACTACATTGATGATGTTCTCATTTTCACTTGTTTATATAAAAATGAACAAAACTGTGATGGTTGGGTCTAATATTTTTAGTGTATTTTGTGGTCTTAGAATATTTTTTTGTTTGAAGTCGGTTTTATTTGTGTTAAAGTTATTTTAGTACACAGTTATTACTTTTATTATTTCTGTTTAATTTCCTTGTAGTTAATATGCAAAGCCTCGAGTACAGCGTGAATCATATTAAGCGTGTATTATCCCCGATTTAAGTATCAGCCCTTGCCTCTGACTTGGACTGTTAATTATTGTCTCACATGGCTTGTTATACGCACTTGTTGTACTAATGTTGTATGTTTCACATACGCCTAACATATTTTTTTGTATTCAAAGTCCAAGTCAAAATTAAGTCACATAATTATTCAGTTAAGGCAGCTAAAACGCTCTTATAAGAGTTAATTACAAATTTTATATTGAAATATTCTCCATTGTATACGTTGCGCATAAAAATATGTATAGAGCCACTGCGATAAGAACGGTCATGACTCTTGAGCCAATACTTTCTACTTCTAAAAATGAGTTACAAACCATTTTATAAAATTATTACAATAATTGTTTAAATTGCGTAGTTGAATAGACCAAGAATTAGAATTGTCCAAGCATTGTTGTCGTTTAAGTAAACACAAACAGTGTAGTAGTATTTCTTGACCTCTTACAAAACGTTTTTTATTTCTCCAACTTGAATTTTCCTTCTGTGAGCGTTGTAATATATTTGGGAACTTTATTATAAGACCGCATACAATCCCCTAAGAAGGACCTTTTCTTTGTCTTTGCTAATATAAAACCTAGCACCGCTATTTTATGTTTACTCCAAGTGTTGTAATCGTGATCGTCACTGTTTAATATATATAATTATTTATCAAGATTCCGCTATTACAGCTCAAAAAATGAACGCAGGCTTACTACTTTTACCAGCTGGATTGCTTACTGATGAACAGCCATTCCTAATAAGGGTGGGTGAGCCATAATCTCCAGCAGAAGACGCTGCTTCCCTTCTGATATTTTACCCGCCTCGTAGCACACCCACGGTAGCAGATGGAGAGGTGATATTCTAGCTCGGCACCCCACGGGGAGTAATAAAATAATAATAACAAATTTTCTTCTACAGATCCCAAAAAACTAAGAAATTTGGACAATTAACGAGCCTTAAGACATATTTCTAAAACGCCACATAATCGCTTTGCGAAATAACATATACATAACTCATGTAGTTAACCATAAGATTTACTCATCGCATATTACGAATTCATTCTACCGTCTAAGTAAGCTATAAATTTAGCCACCACTGCGATGATTATCTTAAAACAAAGTTTGGAAAAAACGCTGAACTGTACAATTAAATAGCAAGCTCATGATTAATTAGACCCTTGTATATTTGAATAAGTTAACCATACAATAGGTAGTGAATTGACTAGTTATGCCTGAAACTCAATTTAAATTTGTAGAATTGTAACTTATTATTCCCGCTAATTTAAAACGCGATTTAAAATCACAAGACTGTCTCGTTCATAAAAAAGTATTATGGGTCTAAAATCTGGGGTCAAAGATTACATTCCCTGATCAATGACCAGTACTGATGATTAGTAGCCTGAAATCCGGAAATGTGCGTGGTAGGTGACAATATGCTCGCCCCAAATTACATGAGACTAGAACATATCTGTCAAAATTAAGTGCTTAATATTCTGGGTTATATAGCTCTGGTGGTAGTTTCTGATTTGATAGTAAAATTACAAAGATTAGGAAATTATGTTGCAAATTTCCTCGGTCCACTTTTTTTTCAAAAGTAAATCGGTTCGACATTTTTTAAGAAAATGTGGAACCAATTTCTCACACTGAAAGTATGAAAACTTTATTAAATTACAAATTTATGAGAGAAATAATTATAATCATGGGTAATCCACAGAGCAGGCGTTATTGCAAATATAACAATATTAAAAATGTGAAAGACTTGTTGAAGGTTGACCATGCTGATTCAAATAATTCTGAGCTCACATTTTAAAGGTTCGGCTTCCACAAGCTATTTCATACTTATCAGAGGTTGAAGTCTCTTCAATTTTTCATTTAAGTGATACATGCAGTTCCCAAGTTTTTTTACCTCAAAACGGAATCGTTTTCTACATTCAAAGCGACTCTATTATCACAATATTGTGAGCATGGTACCGACTTAGACAAGTTATTTCACACTAGGGATTTCGATTGTGTGTATTGGAACAGTTAGAAATATTGAAACATAGTGCAGGCACTGTTGAATGAACAGACGCAGTTGGTTTCATCACCACTGTTACGTATTTTTAGTGATAATTTGCCACTACAAAATAGTTAAACATGTATTTGTTTTAGGAAGTAATTTTTTAATATTTTTGTATTCATATTCAAAAACACATTGCACAATATGTATAATTTAAAATTATTTTTTGTATTTAATTTATTGCCATTATGATGTAATTGTCACTTTGAAAACGTATAACTTACCAATTTTTAGCTACAACAAAGAGCAGTGACTCACGCTCGAGTCTAGAAAAAGGCGTGCTGACTCAGCTTGAGTCTATATAAAGGCGTGCTGAGCCGCCGTCCGCTCATTCCCGATCGTGCGCTCGATGAGTCAAGACCTCCTGAGGATGCTTCGTGTAGAATCGAAACGCATCGAAGATTCTTCCGGTTTGGCTGCGTGGCGTTTGTGACGTCACGTCGGCATAACAGGAAAATTAGGCGGAATTGTCACTAGATATATTTTATATTTTTTAAGTGTTTTATTAAAATATTAATTTGATGATTTCTTAAAATATTTGATTTTATTATTCTGTAGGTTTTGATTCCCTTGCTAGTGTCGAAAATTTTCGGTATAAAGGGCTGTATCTTTTGATTGCATTGGTTTAGAAGTTTGAATTTTTCAAAGCTCTAAGCGACAGTAGTCCTGCGTATTCGATATGAAATTCAGCTTGATACCTCCACGCGTTCTTGAGAAAAAGGGACTTGAAAGACAGACGGATAAAAAAGGGATCCTATAAGGGTTCAGTTTTTTCTTTTTGAGGTACGGAACCCTAAAAATCATCAAAATCGGTTTACCCATTCGAAAGTTCTGAGGTTGTTACCTCACATAAAAACATACAGTCTTATTGAGTACCTCCTCCTTTATTGAAGTCAGTTAAAAATAGCTTTTCACTCACCCCTAATATACAACACTAGTCAACATCGAGAAGTGTTGCAATTACCATGCCATCGAGATATAGGCATATTGGCAAATACATTTTTTAGTAAATAAATTGTAACTTATTTTCTACTGTACCAATGTTAATGAAAATGAAATAGGATTACATCTATAAACTATGACTTACCAAATAAAAATATAATCACAAAATAAATTATGATAGCATGATAAGTTAATGGTAAAAAAAATGCTATCTATGAAAATCTAGTAATTGACCTTTCAGTAAAGTACAAGGCCGGTTATATAGCAAGCCAAGTGTGATGAACTGCACTGCGCCCATCACCTTAAACATACAGTGGTTAAAATCTCATATGCCTGTAATTTCACCAGCACCCATACCCTTCCAAGTTACCGACTTTCTTCTAGTTTTAACGACTCAAAACGTGTTGCTTATATTTCAAAGCCTATCAGAAATTGCATTTTAAGACCGCACGATTGGCTATACCTAGCCTGTACGTTTTAATACAATGTGCCTAGTACATAACGCTATTTCTTACTTCAGTACCTTTTAACACAGTAGATTAAAAAAAAATGACCTAAGCTACTACTATATGACAAGAAGTGTTATGTATGCAATTGATTAAGAGGTTTTTTTCTCGTAATGTTCAACGTGATCAAAAATAGCTCAGTCAATTCTTTAGAGTTTTTTTATTTAAATATGTTTATTTACTGATTTCTAACTCAAAAACTCATATTAACAATGGTCAAAACATAATTTTTTAGTTGATTTTGCTGTTGAATTGATTAATTACTTAAAGGCGCTAAAATTCTACTTAAAATTCTTCTGAATTTTTTCGTATTTTACATAACAAAAATGTTACAAATTGTTTAAAAAAATTCAATGTTATTTTGGCATGTCTCAAAAACAACGGGAAAAAATCAATTGAAGAAGAAGAAAACAAATCATGACTTTGTTTTCATAATTTGTAATGTTGTCTTTGTTTTGCTTTTCATCGCAGCTATAATAAAGCATAATTTTTCTCTTTATTTCGCAAATTTCAGACGAGGATTACCGCAACGTTGCAGCGCCCGCTAATATGAACTTTACTTCATGATTAGTTTGTTAGATTTTGTTAAGGGAAGCACTAACCAACGCGTTCAGTAACGTTCAATGTGGCGATCAGTTAATTTTATTATTGATTTTCTGTATTTTATGCGTACTGTTAAGGTACGCTCAAATTTAAAGTATATCAATATAATACGCTCATCAATAATATACGCTCATCACATTTTCAGGTCCATGGTTTGAATCCCACCACGGGCTTGAGCTTCACCGTAAGGGCATTTTGCGAATGCCCGCCTGCCTAGCGACCACCCTCAAGTAGAAAATCTGTCGCCAAGCACCGCTAACGATGTGTTCCGGTAGGAGTCCTTGAGTGCAAGTAACTCAAGGTTAAGCCTGTTAACACTTTCGACATCATCATCACTTACCATCCGGTGAGATTGTGGTCTAAGGCTTACATATAGGAAATAAAAAAAAAGTATTGATGAATGTATATGAAAGCAGACGTTAGTAGTCCGCTTAACATCAGGTGGGCCTCGAGCTTGTTCCGTCACAATAATATTTAAAAAATCGAAAAAATTATCAAAATGATGTGATCGCCACCTTGAACGCCACTGCAGACTTAACTGAACGCGTTGGTGTGTGCGTACCTTAACCCATACAATTTTTTTTTTCTATACTTCCTACTTAATGCTTGTGTATTATTCATGTTCTTGCTTAATTTATTACTGATAGCTACAATACATATTAAGACGTATAAATTACATGAATGAAATGAAATTAAGTTTATTCCAGCACTACACAACACTACAATAGCTTCTACTGAAGCACAATTAAATACATAAGTAATACAACAATTGCAATGTTGCGCGATGCTAGGAACGAGCCCCGTCTCAGCATGTGCCAGGTTCAAAACTGAACCTAAGCGCTGGTTTTCAGACGGCACTCCCGACCAACATCACGAACGTGCATGACATTAAATAACAAAACAATTAAATAACAGAAACAGAACTATAAATAAAAATTATAAAATATTTAAATAATAAATAAGACATTGTGACTTTTACTACCATTTAGAACATATTGAACATATCTTTGTGATTTATCTGTGGCGATGCAGCGAATAACGTGTTTATAGTGCCACCAACTTAACTGTGCAGTTCTTGAGGGCGCTATTGGTCAAAGAAATCAACTACAAACTGCCACAATTTGAGGGAATTTTGTAGTTCTTTTTTCTGCCGCCTGAACAGATAAGTTGGTCGAACTGTATTTCTCTATCTAGCATATATAAAATTATAAATGATATATATATATATATATATATATATAAACATATACTATACAGTAATATACCACTACACAAATACTAGAATGTACAGGATATAGAATGTACAGAATACCTCGCTACATAATCTATGCGGACATGGCATCACTAGCTGCCACAGACAAAAAAATACGTATGCCTACGTGTCGTCACGTGGTTATTGTTTGACATGCCATCAGCCACGTATTCATATTCATACAAGGAAATAGGTTATGTCACTTAACTTATGTGAAAATAGATTTACTCGTGTTTCCCTAACATTTACTCAGAACAGTTCACTTTTAAATGGAGAAGCAATGTGGTTAGTAAAGTGCAGTGTTAGGCATTGATATCCGTCCCTTAGTACATCGAGCAATAAAATGTGGTAAGTGAACTATCAAGATCCTAAGCTTATACACTAATTTTGAACAAGCCTGTTTAGTTTCTATAAATGCCTAAACTAGTGCTTAGAATTTTGATACCAAGCACAACTTTCAATAGTGTTCAACAATAGCTAATTATTATTAATACATTTATCATAATTAATCCATACAGCCGAAATTACATGCAAAATCAAAGAAAGCTTTTTTCTACTTTTAAACATTAACATAGAGCTACTTTATGAAGAAAGTGTTTAAACAGTTCACAAAGTACATAAGGATTTATGCAGTGGTAAAAGTGTTTTTCAGTGTCTATGAAATTACAAATAAACAAAATACAGAAAACACTGGGCTAATTTAAAACATTAAATTCATCTTATTTTATTAAGGAAGTAGGTACACCATAAAGGTGTACAAGTAGAGCCTTAGTGGTACACATTTGCAGTTTGCTGAGTCCTTAACAGGTGAACTTTAAGATGTCTATTAAAAGTTTTCACTGTTTTCAGTGCTTGTAAAGGGGGAGGGATGTCGTTCCAACAACGACTAGCAGCAAACCAAAACTGCCCCTGAATGCTTGCGACTTATGGTGTTGTATTAACAGCCGCCTAGAGGGTCTGCGAGCACAGTAAGCATTTTCCCAAGTAAGTTTTTGCCAGAGATATTCTGGCTTTTTTTCCTTGATAATGCCAAAGAGCAGAGTTGCAAGATGAAGCTGCCTCCTAGCATTCATCTTCATAAGATTAGCATCATTGATAAAAGGAGTGACATGGTTACGTGCAGGGATATTAAAACAGAATCTGGCGCAGGCATTTTGAACTCTTTGAAGGAGTTGTTCAGTCCTAGCTAGGAGACATGGACCATAAACAGTGTCAGCATAATTAAGTTTAGACAGTATAAGTGATTCACATAACATTATCCTGATATCAGTACTAAGATAAGGTCTTATCTTGTACAGCACTCTAAGTCTATAAAAACAGTTTCGTACTGCTTCCTGAATATGTTTTTCAAATTTCAGGTGGCTATCCATAACTAAACCTAAGTTACGAGCTTCAGTAACATACTCAATTTGCTTGCTTTTTATGACTATCTTTGGGTTTTGATTAGTAATATCTGCTACCTGCTTTTTAGACCCAATAACCAAATACTTTGACTTAGAAGGATTCAAAACCATGCAGTTTGCGGTTGACCAATCAGCTAATCTGTCCAGATCATTATTTATTTTTTCAACTGCAACATGACTGTCTTGAGGGGGAAAGCTTATGTAGACCTGCAGGTCATCAGCATATATATGATAATTACAGTGCTGAATGCAGTTTATGATGTCTGCACTGTATAATATAAATAATATTGGGCCAAGAACAGACCCCTGGGGGACTCCTCTAAGATTATAGATTCTGGAGGATGAAATTGTATTTCCATCAAGACCAGTAACATTCACAATTTGTGATCTTAAATTTAAGTAACTATCGAACCATTTCACAGTATCCATATCAAAACCATATAAAGATAATTTAGATAAAAGTAATGGAATATTAATGGCGTCAAATGCGCGAGAAAAATCAAGCAGCACGAGAATAGTGCCCATGCCTTGATCCTGAGCAAGCAGCATATTATCAACGACATCCAGTAATGCGGTTGCAGTACTGCGCATTTTACGGAAGCCTGATTGGGTGGGTGGTAGAATATTTTCATTTTCAAGATAATTTATAATCTGGTTGCACACAATTTTTTCTAAAACTTTTGATAAACAAGGTAGTATACTAATAGGTCTCAAATCATTGACAGAATTGACATTTTGTTTTTTTGGAATAGGTTTAATTAGTGAGATTTTCCAGAGATCGGGAAAAGTGCTCGAAGAAATTGAGAGATTGACAATTTTGGTGATAATGCTCAATGTGTGAGGTAGTGTTAACTTTATCATATCTAAAGTTATTTCATCTACTCCTTCTGCATTTGAAGATAAACCTAGTATCACACTTGAAACAACATGCTCACTTACCGTCTCTAATTTAAACACTGAAGATGTACCCCTATGGTATTCATAAAATGTGAGGTCTGATAAATGCACATGTTTGTTACCAGGTACATCTAAAAAATGAGCATTTATTAAATCTGGATTTCTACAATGATTTGGAAGGTCAAAGCTGTTTTTATCACTGGTAAGGATTGTAGATTTTAGGTTGTTCCACAGTTTTTTTGGATTTTTAATGTTTCTGTTAATATTATTTTGAAAATAAACCTTTTTCTCCTGGTACATGGCATTTATCACAATGTGTTTCATGTCAGAATAACATTTTTTATGTATGTCTGACTGAGACACTTTATATTGATTATGACAAGTGTCACGAGTGTGCATCATTTCCAAAATTGTCTCTGTCAACCAAGGAAGTCTCCTTTTTTTTATATAAATTTTTTTCTTGGGTGCATGAATATTATATAAATTTAAAATATACATATTAAATATTAAAATTACTTCATTTATATTTGTTAAATTTTCTAAATAATTCCAATTAAGTTGATTTAAATTCTCATAAAATAATTCAGTTACTATAGATTTTAGTGGCCTGTAAACAATGTACTGAGGTGTAGGCTTTTCAGATTTAATATTAAATTCCACAGATATCATTGCATGTTGTCCAAGGTCAGCGATATGCAACACCTGTACTGTCCGTGGCTTAGCATCGGTACACACCAGATCAATAAGAGTTTGACTATGGTCTGTGAAGTGGGTGGGCTCTGTTATTAACTGATTTAAGTTAAAGTAATCAAAAAAGGACAGTAACAGTTTACTCTTGGAATCTGAATGGTCAAGTAAGTTGATGTTAAAGTCTCCTAAGATAACTAAATGGTCACATTCAGCAAAACTAGCAATAGTTTGTGTTAGCCCATCCAGAAAGAAATTAACATTGAGCCATGGGGGACGGTATGCAGTACCAATAATAACATTTTGTGAATTAACTTTTATTTTAAGCCACATTTGCTCTACCATGGGTGTTGGAGGGTGAGGGCAGACTCGCACATTCACCCCACATTTAATATAGAATCCTATACCACCACCATGGCCTTTTTTGACCGACATAGGGCGAGATATATGTCTGAAGCGATAGCCACTGATAGAGGGAGCGTGTTCCTCTTGCCCATCCTTGATCCATGTCTCGTTTATAGCCATGATATGAGCATTCACTCTTTCCATGGCTACAATGAACTCATCATGCTTTGTGCCCAGTGATCCTGCATTAAATAACCCAACTTTTAGTTGTTTGGTAGCCATCATAAATACTTAATTATTTTTTTCCGTTTTCACAGGTAACTTTATCAAAAAACAACATTTTTGATCACAGTTGTGATGATATGCTGAAAAATAATAGGCTATTTTGGCATGAAAGACACAAAACCTGAAAATAATGGTAAGTTGAATTTTTGTATAATTGTTTACATTTGTAGGTCTTATTTCATTTAATGATGTTTGTAAAATCAAGGTAAAAACTGAATTAACGGGGAAAATATAATTAGGATGTGATCTAAAAGGATAAGAAAGTCCACGAACATGTTTAATGACACAAAAGTCACCACAAATATGGCTGTGCAAGTTCTGCCAATTAGTACCACAAATGAAGGTCTTATTAATTGAATATAAATAAGGGTAATAACATAAGTATAAGTTATTTTTAAAATCATTAGAGTTACAACAAATGTTGTACCTTATTTGTTTATAAATAAGGATATTATTAAGTAATAAAGATAAACATTTTTTTATTATTGTGTTACAGCACCTACTACATCATACCATATGTTTAAAATTGACATTTAAACCCATGGGCATAGATAAATGAATAATAGGACTATTTCTCTATGCCCCTGAGGTACAATTTAACTTTGGTCAACAAGCAATTAATATTGAAATATTAACTACAGCTACTTTTCTTTTGCTCTATTACTGTGATTTATTTTGTAGATTGTAGAAACCAAACTTAACGAGTCTAGATAACTATAACGGCCTCGCCTCGACAGGATCGAGCCACTTTGTATGGCGGCCATCTTGAATCTGCCATTATGGAGTTTTGACAGCCGCCGATCCACTGGTCTCTCGATGCCTTTCTCACGTACTACTCCATTAAAAATATTTCATTGCTACGTGCTACAATCTACGTGGTGCTACGAGGTGCTACAGAGCTACAAAACACAAGGAATTTACATCATCTTTAGTGTTGTCTTTTACAAAGTTGTTAATATAAAATTACCTAAATTACTAGTGTTTATTAATTTTACTGATTGAGTTTTCTTGTGACTGAGAATATATTATTGAAATATACATATTTACATACAAGCTTTCTTTAAATGTGGGAATTGATTTTGCCTACGAATTCGTCTGCTTCAACATAACTCTCACCGTTTCTGTCGAGAAAAAGGAATATAAGATAAATAATGTTATCTAAGACGTAAGATAGTAAATATATTCCGGAGTTACTTTGCAGAAATATTTTCTTATACCAATGAATATTTTCAAAATATCTGGAAAAAAAATTAACATAATATTGAAGTAAAAACACTTAAAAAATAATAAAATAATTATCTAGTGACAATATTACCAAATAATATTTTTTTTCCTATTAAGCCGATGTGAAGTCATAATTGCCACGTAGCTAAGCCATAATTTTCGATTAAGGCATAATTTTCGACTCAATTCGCTTCTACACGAAGCATCTTCAGGAGGGCTTGACTCTTCAAGCGCACGATCGAGAAACTGAGCATGTCAACTTCGTTATTGCAAATTACTACAATGATTTTCAAACGTTAAAGTATTTGGACACTATTTTGAGGCAGACATCTGACAGAGCGACCGTACCTACCAAGACGGATTCTCGTGTATGTAGTCAACCACACGCCAAAACGTCATCTGATTGACTATCTCTGAGTAAAAAAAAACACACACAATATTCACACATTTATTATGAAAAGGAATTTAAAACATGTATAATTCTTAATACATTTATATTATTCCTATAAAATGTTTTAAATAAGATTCTAGATGTATCATGCAAATAACAAGATATTTTCCTCTAAAATAATTTTATCTCGAAAGACGAAGCAATTCCTCCAGTAGCTTGAGTAAGGCGGGATTTATCTCAGAGAATACAGCCTCAATGCACGTACCTAGGACGTGCACCTAATCCCGGGATTTGGTGCAGTTTATCTAGGTACGAGTAACGAGTCGTTAGCTTTCCTTCAACTTTGTAATAGACCGCTTTTTATATCATAAAATTACATATGCGTGTTAAATGATGTTAGATTTATATCAAAATACTTTTATCTGTACCTTTAATACTATTATCTATGAATGTATAATCTGTGGCAGGAAGGATATAGTACAGTACTGTCACCTTTTGTCTTTTATTTTAACAAATTGAACCACTTGTGCGTGATACTCTGCAAGTTTTATTAAATGATTTGCTCTCCTTAACCTTAAACGCTTAAATATCCTTATTTGTCACTGCGCTGTTTGTCTATCAGTCCGTACTAGAACAGATAGGAAAATGCCGTTACGGATATCAGTTAAAAGTATTTTTACGGGTTCTATCCCAAAACTTTCGCTGAAACTACAAAGTCAAAATCATTTATTTAATAATTTAGTTTCGGCGTCTACGACGCCCTTATAGAAATCAATGACACGTTCAGCAAAAACATTATAGAGCCACTACGAGAAGAGCGGACAACTGGGGGCCATTCTTTAAAAATGTTTTTAACAATGTGTTACAAAGTATATTATAAATTAATTATATATACTTAAATCAAAATTCATAAATAGCTTACTAGTTATGTTTTTTTTTATTGCTCATAGATTAGCCTTTGACCATAATCTCACCTGATGGTAAGTGATGATGTGATCGAAGGTGTTAACAGGCTTAACCTAGAATTACTGTACATTATTTTCTCTTTATAAACAATATTGAACTAAGAACACTGTTTTTGGTGTGTTTTCAAGCTGTGTTCACATACAATAAACGGCCAAGTGCGTGTCGGGCCACGCGCAATTTAGGGTTCCGTAGTAGCCCGTTATGATAATATAGAACAATTCTGTTGTTCTTTTTTATCTCTTCCACTTTCTTCCTCCTAAAGCTAAAATATAAGAGTACGATAGCTGCCAAGTTATTTTTTTAATTCTATAGGTATACTCGAATGAAAACGTAACGATAGAGCGATTAGATTCCGTTGGTACATTGCCATCTAGCGGCAGCTTTGTGAAACATATAGTTAGCCTTTGGTCAGATCACTATTGACCACAATCTCACCTGATAATAAGCGATAATGGAGTTGACGGTGTTATAGGTGATAATAGGCTTAGCTTATAATTAATAGTTGGTAACATATTTTCTACCTGGGTGTCGTAGCTGTGGTACTGTACGTATCAAGATACTCAAATCAATAAAATAATATTAAAAGTCGCAAGGATCGTTTAATTTGACATGTACACAAAACTCTACATTTGAAAAGAATAAGTAAAATGTTTTTATACCTATTCATTTCAAATGTAGAGTGTCAATTATGGCTAGCCATATTTTCCTTTTACCAGACGCATTCCACCAGACATTTTGTGTACATGTCAAATATAATAGCAGTAATTTGTCGTCATCGCAGCGAAAGTTTACAAGTAGATACAAATACATACAATATAAAGGTAATTATGTCGCATTGAGTGCTCAATTTAATGAGTATGACTGGATATCCATATTTAATAAAATATCTGCCATCGAAGCTCTGGATATATTTAATGAAAAATTATAATATGAAGAGGTTGTTATTTTTCCAATAACCCTATACAACACTTACTTTGTTAATAAGTATATATTTTGCACTAACTTGATATATGCAATATTATGAAGGGAAATGACCAGGTACATTTCAAATGATATAATCTTAAAGTTATTTATGATGATATATTATGACGCATTATTGTAATTAAAGTAAGCATCCATTTACATATTTTTTTTAGATTGTCGAATGTTGTTGCTAGCAGCATACAGAAATAACCGCATATATTTAACTCGTGGTATGAATGTTGTGAGTCTACAATGGTAAACTCTTATCTTATGGCATAATATTATTATTATTTTTTCTTTTTAATTGCATTAAGGTTAGCCACAACCTCACCTAATAATAACAAATATTTTCAAAATATTTTACGAAAACATCAAATTAATATTTAAATAAAACACTTAAAAAATATAAAAATATATCTAGTGACAATTCTGCCTATTAGGCCGAAATAATTGTTAATATTAAATATGGATTTCTGCAAAGTAACGCCTGAATCTATTCATTACAATCTTACCTAGTGATAAGTGATGATGTGGTCGAAGATGTTAACAGGCTTAACCTAGAATATTATTTTTATACTATAAGCATTTTGTATTATTAAGATATTCTACAGTGTTATTTTAGTACTGTTTGTGGTTCCATATAAATTAATAAAACCCAGTAACTTTCGTCACAAATATCTAATCGCATCTCCTATTTTTTTACTATATCACTAAGAAACATTTTATCGATTTAGTCATATACTCTATTTATAATAAGTTGTTTATCGTATAATGATACCAAGATGCAACTTTTCAAATTAACTTTATGAAAGTACTATGGCAATAAAAACTAGTCATATGGTGAAAGTGTTTATTTATATGCAATAAAAACACACTTAGATTGCTTCAATATAACTCTTGGTACAACTACACACTAAAAACAATATTTTAATACAATTTTGTTAACTGTACAGCAACAATTAGATAGGTAACACACAAATTAATGATTATTCCGGGCAGTTTTTCGTTAAGAGGAATCACTTTTAAAACGTTAAATTTCAAAGAACGAGTTGTGACGTATACAATAAACTTTTTTATTTTCCAGGCCAGGATTGCGTCTGAAAGAATAAAAATTATGTGAGATAAAATATTTTTTGTAACTATACAATATACAGAGTGATGATGTGGTCGAAGATGTTGTTCAGGCTAACCTAGAAATACTGGCTCTCAAGGACAGCTGCCGGAACACACCGTTAGGTTTTAATATTTTTATGTTTACAATAACGCATGCTCTGATGATTACATTACAAAATAACAACAAAAAATGAGATCGAGTTTATAATGACGACCAAGAAGAATATATTCGATGATGTCTCTGTGATCCATAAGGTGAAAACCGGGAATGATCACCGCACACAGGAGTATTTCACCCAAAAAGGCGATCAAAATTATTGTATCGTGATTTTTATATTCGTTTCGTCTCGTTTGACTATTTCAAGCAAGCAACGTGTAATGTTAGAATAAAAACGCAAATACATTTTAAAAACACTTATTATTACGTGCCTTTTTACTAATATATACAAATAAACAACTTAAAATAATCTTCATTCTGGTAATGGCAATCGTCATGATCTCCATGTGCCAAAACAACACAAAGACACAAAAACAGAAATCCAAGTATGTAGATGTTATACTTTTATACTCGTACATAATATTGGTTTATAAATTGACTCTTTTGCATAGTACCCAGGTTTTATTGTCTAAAGCTGTAAAAAGTTTAAGCTCCAGTCTAGTGTGGAATATAAATACTGCAATATCTTTAGGACAGCTCAGTTTAACAGGTCCAAATATGGACTCCATTATTTTACTAAAGATTTATATTTGTTTTTGACTGTTATGATCTATATCTATATACGCGATCTCACGATCTTAGTACTGAATAATGGAGACGCACAAAAGAAAAAAACATGTGGCACTGTTAGAAATGTTAAGATAGATGTGAGGTGTAACCACCCGTGGGGTGCCGGCCTAGAATGTCACCCCTCTATCTCTACCCGTGAGTGTCGTAAGAAGCGACTAAGGGTAACTCACCAGAAGGTGGGCAACAGTACTTTCTGAGAAACTGAAACCTCATACTTTGATCCCCAAGCTGCCTGCCAGGCGTGGGGATTATGGCAAACCCCTTATATTGGGAGAGGACGATCCGGCTGATACAGTACAGTGGTGTAACCATATATACAATATAAGGAAAAGGTTAATCAGAAAATAGGCCCTTAAAGAGTCCACCTCCCGTCCAGGATTAGATTCAGATACTTCATCTGGGTCCCAATCGGAACCAGAACCCTCTCCATTGGTACCCGCATTCCTGGAGGGGCCACCTCAAGGCCCATGGAACAAAAGAGCCTTGGTCTTGGAGTGGACGACCTCCAGACCCAAGGCACGGCTGCCCACGAGAGCTGTACCCACCGTGGCCAAACGAACCGCCTCCCTTAGACCTCCTTTGGCTACAACAAGGGTGTCATCCTCGTCGCACGCGATCCCCATGCTTGCGGGAAGCATACCATGAAGCACCCAGTCCTAACTCATGTTCAACAGGTGCGGACCATGCACTTGTAGAACCCCGCAGGTGACGCGAGGATGCCTCAGACCGTCGCGTCTTTCCACCAGGACCTCGCAGTCTTGCAGTTAGTCTGCCAACAGCCTTCGCAGATACAAGGGCAGTCCATGATACCGGAATGCCTCGTGAATTGTTCCATGCAGAAGGCTGTTAAAAGCGTTGGCTATGTCGGGCGAGATTGCCAACGCTCTTTCTCCCCCGCTGACCGCGTCCTGCTTCCACCCCTTGAACCAGAGCAAGGCGTCTATTGCAGACCTCCCGGGGTCCCCCTTTCTGAACCCGTACTAGCTCTCTGACAGCTTAAGCCAAGTTCTCTCCAGGTGTTAAATGACACGGGACGCTCTCCAGCAGCTTACCCGTGTCATCCAACAACACGATTAGCCCGTATGCAGACAGCGAGTCGAAGGGTCGACCCTCCTTCCGCAACTGGCACAATAAGCCTTACTTCCACAACTTTCGGTACCGACCCGACGTAAGGCAAGCGTCGAACAGTTCCTGAAACTGATCGCCCATTTCTCTCAGACCGATTCGTAGGACTCGCCCCGGGATACCATCGGGGCTAGGTGCCGTCTTTTTCCCACGCAGGTGGCCGAGTGCAGCTTCCATCTCTACCTCTGACGCAGGCAATTTTATTTGAAAACTGCAATGGGCTAGACCAATTTATCACCTTCAAGTTGAAAATTAACACCAGTAGGTACTTTTTTTTTATTTCTTAGTGACATAACAAGCTCGAGGCCCACCTGATGTTAAGTGGATTAACCTTTGCCTATAACAGGTGCATTTCGTCACGAATCATGAATTGCACTGCGCCCGTCAATTTGAGACATAGTTCTAAAGTCTCATGTGCCTGTAATTTCACTGGCTCTTAAGGGCTGCTTCCGGAACACACCGATAGGTGCTTGGCGACAGATTTTCTACCTGAGGGTGGTTGCCAGCCAGGCGGGCATTCATAAAATGCCACTCAAGCCCGCGGCGGGATTCGAACCATGGACCTGCTGAAATGGACTTGGTGAAAAATTTCTACTAAAGGATCACATCATCAGTTACCATCTGATGAAATATCGTTCACAGGCTAGCTTATCATATTTTCAGTAAAAATAACTTATAAAAATACTAAAGAAATAGTCAAAACTTATTATAAAATTTATTTGGATTTGTACCTTGTTCTTCAATCATTTTTTTATGGAGGATTAACCGTAGTTTCCTTGTTTGTGTTGATATCATACCCGCAAAAATTGGCGGTAAAAAGGTGAATAAAATCATAATAAGGAGATGTATATTCCAAAATACATCAGTGAAGGTCATCTGAAATTTATTAATTTTATACATTGAATTGTAAATTTACATTTAAATCACACATTTTCAATTATTCATTCAGTTTTTTCCGTCATAATTAAGGGTGATTTTGAATCGAAACAAGCCAATGAATATAAACGGAACCATACTGGAATTCGTGCAAACATTTTTCCTCCAAAAAAGTAAGCAAAGCAAAAATTGAGTATTTTGCTATATTGCTGTTGACAGAATTGCTAAAATTAGCACATGACAGCATCGCCAGCACCTCGAAATTTTTTAAACTTAAAGTCTTTCATCCGCATTTCGTGTTTAACCTGGCTTGTTCCATCTTGTTCAGTATATTGCATCACGATTCCAATAAGTTGTATATATAAATAATAATATATATACAACTTTTTAACTACAATATCAATATATATTACTAATAACTTTCTTGTTGGGCGAAACTCAGGTGTTATGACACTCTGCCTGAAAATCAGTCAGTCAGGGTCCTCAGTCTGCAAGTTCTCAACTGCTTCTGAGAACTTATTTCTTAGTTGATTGATCTGGGAGTCAAACTCAGGGCCTCGATATTTACAAACATCTCTTTGGAACGACACCCACGAGCCAGTCCTGATTTACTATAAATGACAATTCAAATCAGTCTCAAATAAATTTATATACGAACCTGGTCACTTTTTAGCTTCAATAGTTTCAGTTTGTTGTATATTGCTATCAATACAATTGGAATACTGCAAAACATGGTCGCCAATAACTGTAAATTGAAATCAATTAGCATCGCAATAAATTACATCCATTTAATACATATATTTACATGTAATATTGTATCACAAAAATAACAATAATCTGTAGTTATACGGGTATTTGGGAATTTATTACAAAAAATATACATATATGTATATTATTTATCTGGATGTTTAGATCAAGTTGCATCGATCAGTGCAACGATTGGAACAAAAACTAACACAATTTGATTACACGAACTTTTTTATTGAATAACGACTAACTAAGATTGAGGCCCACAAGGTGATAAGCAGTAAACTCTGCATATATATAGTATATCTACTCTGCACATGCATAGAAATTGTGATGTTGAGTCTACACAAATTCTCTTAACATAAAATTTTCTTCCTTATAGTAGTTTGTTCATTCCAAAATCAATTATGCTATTCCCATCAAAATCCAACCTCGTATAACGCTTGAGAATGACAATCTTTAAATTTGACTTTTGTGTTTAATCGTGGTATGTTCTACGCTATGTAGTCCTCATGTAACTTGGTACTCTCTAAACTGATCGAAAAATGCCTACAACTGAAAAAAATAATTCTAATTTTAGAATGGCCATTTTATGTGTAACAGGAATGTTGATTTTAGTGTGAACAGGATAAGAAATACCACAGTTCGATGAATTTAAAATTTAGAGCATTTGTGTAGAATCAAAACAGTATATAATTAATGAACTCACCACGGGGTCATACGCTGTTTTTATTTTTACTGCTATATCACAAATAGATTTGTAAAGACGATGATTTGAGACGATATCATCGGTATGCGCAGTATCTTTGACAGTTTTTACGAATATCACCAATCGATATTTTATTATATAGAACACGTATGCGTGATTTATCATAATTATGTTTCTGTTTATATCGAAGCAGAAATATAATACACCAAATGCAGATTTTTGAGGACAAAAAATGTCATTTGAGCACGCTACATACATTATTATTACTACAAGCACAATGGACAAAATCGAAACTATGAAGTTTTTAATTTCCATTTGAATTTTCTTAATTTTTAATATCACGTCAATCTCTTGAAATTCTTCTTGACACGCTGACAACGTGACATTTCGGTTCAAGTGCATAAAAACAATCATGTACAATAAATGCTGGATATTGTAAATGTGAAACTGAATACCATAAAAAACATCGATATTCCCGTGATTATAATAATTATCATACATGCACGCGAGATAAATAATGATCATTTGTATAACTGAGATGCAGTAAACAGTATATCTAATTCTTAAAGATTTAAACTTGAAGAAGCCGTAATCCACACCACAGAAAGCATAAATAAGCTTGTAAAATATAATTATCAGTTTTTGCCAGGGTAATATTAAATTATTTTTATTTTTTGTTTTAAACGTATTTTTAATGGTTATCATTTTAGATTCAATAAAGATTTGGACAGCCGTCAGGTAAAAACGCAACTATTCAAATGACGCAGTTACCTTTATGCCATGAGTTTCGAGAATATCGTGTTAAGTATATATATGTTATTAATACTGGCACTAGATAAAATATTAATGTTCCAATTCCAAGTTACATGATCATTATCAGCATTGTAATCGATTGCTGCCATTAATTTACTACTATTTACATAAGAGATTAGAGTAAAGTAATATGCTTTATTGTACGAGTATTTACTTTAGGTGAATATGTGAAAACCCGACTTTCAAAATGGATCGTAAATAATTACGCTGATATATTAAAGCTATTTAGTTGTGTCAATAATTGATAAGCTGTATTTTTACACAACTACCCAAAAAAGCAGAGTTATGTTTTCAGGATTCATGTATGTATGTTTGCGAGTTTATTTATTCCACCATAACTTCTAAACGGCTTAACCGATTTTAATGTAGGAGATATTTTTAGATTCTTCTTGATAGCGCATGTAATATTAGGTACATAAAAAATTTTAGCCCCTATTGAGGGTTAAATTCTTTTTTCTTCCTTACCCATCGATATATGTAATAAAGTAATGGGGTTTAAAAAACGATTCCATAAATATATATAACTTGCAGTTTCAATTTCAATGGAACAATAAACCGTTTAACGAAAATAAATAATTAGCAATCGGGTTATTCACTTTTAAAATTAATTTTATTTGTTCCATTTCTATTGCTATGGGCAAACATTGGTATTAGATTTGGTGAGTATTTATATATATGTATATTTTTTAAATCTAAACTAATATAGTAAAGAGGAAAGATTTGCATTGAATAGGCTCTGAAACTACTGGACCAATTAGGATGAAATTTGGTATGGAATTAGTTTGCGACACGGGAACTACGCAAAAAGAGATTAATGGTTTTGCGCGATAACAGATATAGCCGCCCGTGGGTGGGGCCGCGGTCGGAAAGCTAGTATTTCATAAATATACACGAAATCAACCAACATAACTAAAAGCTGAATTGAATTTTCTCACTTAACGGGTGGAAACTGTATGGGGATATTTTTTTTATACTATAGTTGTTATTGCCCAAAAATTCCGTTGTGGTTGAATCCCACCTCGCTCGAATTAAAAACTGGTTGTTCGTCATCGCATTGAATGTAGGAGCCCCGGTAGTGTATGATTTTGGTCTTCATTTGAGTAAACTGAGGTTTTGTTGCCCATTTAGCGCATTGTCCCTGTTTAGGCTCGTTCCAGGACAAACCCTGCTTGAAACCCTGCTTGGCGACGTCCACTATTGCTCCTAGCGCAGTGACAAGAAGTAAAAACAATTTTATGTAAATTAGAATTACTACAAAAGTATCATCCCAGTAAAAAAACAAAACTAAAAAATATAGAAAACTATTGCAAAAAATAATGGTGTACGCAAAAAAAAAATACAATTAAGGGATAGAATAACTTAGTCTAAAAATAAAATAAAAGAATCTTGGAAAATTATAAATGAGCAGGTAGGACAAAATAAGCGACCAAAGTCTAAATGTAATATCGAATACTTAAAAGATGAAACGGGAAAAATTGTTACTGAACCTAAAAAAAATTGCATCTCTATTTAATGATTTTTTCCGGAATTTTGCTTAAAACCTGACCAGTAATTTAAATATTAACGCAGAAAATTGCTTAAATTACTTAGACACCTTAGATAAGCCAATCACAACTATTGCGTTTTACCCATTATGTCTCGAAGAGCTCAAAAAGATTAGTATTAGAGTATTGAACATGAAACAAAAACCTACGTTAGATATTTACGATATGAGCGCAAGGACATTAAGAAATATAGTAATAAATAACGATACTTTATTTGAACTAGTATTTATTGTTGTAAACTCAGGCTTAACTGAAGGTATATTCCCAGATGTACTAAAGATGGGTAGGGTTATACCGCTCTTTAAGAAAGGGGATGTCATAGAGCTTAGCAATTACAGGCCAGTGTACATATTGCCAACTTTATCAAAAATACTAGAAGCTGTTATCAAAGCCAGAATTGTTAAATACTTCGAAAAAACTTTATTTACAATAGCACAGTATGGATTCAGAATTAGTCGATCGAACGAAATGGCAATAAGAAAGGTACTCTACTACATTCTTGATTCTTTAGATGGTTCAAATAAACGTGCTAGCGTATTTAGTGACCTTTCAAAGGCTTTTGATTGTTTGCGTCATGACATATTAATATTAAAATTACAGTTTTATGAGTTTCATGGAGTTGAACTTAGTATGATGAAAAGTTATTTAAATAACCGTTCTCAAATTGTGTCCGTAAATTATCAAACTTCTGAGACGGGAAATGTGTCGACAGGGGTGCCGCAGGGATCTATCTTGGGCCCTGTATTGTTATTAATAAATATTAACGATCTTTGTAAAGTGCTGCCAACGAAGGCGGATTTATGTTTATTTGCTGACGATACACATATTGGTCTGAGAGACAAAAGTAAATCAAAACTAGATGACATAATAAATAATGTTATGACTTTATTAAATGAATGGTTTGATGCCAATGGTATAATTCTGAACTCCGATAAAAGCATTATAATGCATTATCAATCGCGGCTAGGCATTAATAGTGATGAGACTTCTGAACAAAATATATTTTTAGGATACACAATAGACAACACAATTAGTCACAAAGCACATATTGATAAAATTTGCAAGAAAATGGCGAGCAGTAATTACGCTCTCTTTAAACTTAAACCATTGTTACATAAGAAATCGCTAATATCTGTGTATATATTCAATAATAAGATATTCCATTACTGTTTGGGGTAATGCTACAGACGTAACAAGAGTTCTCAAATGTCAAAAATTAATTAATTACCAAAAATTGTGACCACCTTAAAATATAGTTTGTTCAAACTAAAACTTAAGAACTTTTTTGAAAACAATCCCTTCTTCACATTAAAAAAAATCATGTCAATGCAGCTTTTAGAATCTTTGTTCTTAAGACAAAAGCAAACGTGATAACTGTAAATTTTATTTAACTGTATTATGTATAAAAAATTATGATACTTAAATTTTAATCAACTATTTATATAAACGTAATTAGAATTTAATATGATTAAGTAGTATAAATATGTATTATATTTACCTTGACTTGCCTGTAAATAATTTACAAAAGGGCTAATAAAACTTCTTTATACCTTTACACCTTAAGGATTTCCCCTTCTTTTTGAGGAGGCCCTCTCTGTAGGAAATGGGTATTTCATAACAGCAATCCTGGAATCCCTAGGCCAAATTAATAAGGCCCTTTTTTGATCTGAAAGTTGGCATTATTTTTGTTTATTTGCCCCCTCCTCAACGAATTTTCGAGAAAGGGGCGCAGCCCCGTGAATACGGCGGAAGAGCGGTTTTTGACTCCTTTCCACCCACAACCAATGTAAAACGCTGCCTGCTGCGTGGTAAGTCTTGATTACAGTGCTGTGCCCTAGCGGCTTTTGGGTTGGGCAATTCACAAACAAATTTCGATATTTTCAGGGCGGGACCGTAAGGACAGTGCTCAACTAAGCATCTCGGATTTCTGGGCTATACTTACCTGTTGAAATAACGTCCAAGCATGCGACTTTTTCCCGTGAGAGACGTGACGTGTCCCTATTACGATACGAGCGCCTTCCAACTTCCCAAAAGGTTAGTAAAGTGTTTGAGTATTTTAGGTGCAGTGTTTTCGTGCGAAGTTTTAGGTTACAATGTCGGGCTAAATTCCAGTGTTTCGTCTCGTGAATTTATCTAGTGAGGCTCCGCGATTGCTAAGCCGCGTGGCCCCTAAGCCCGCGCCGTCGCTAAACCCGAATATGCAAGCTTTCTCAAGTGCGCACGTGTTAAATGTATGGATATTAGCCCTGATGTTGCGAGTGAAATTCCGTATTTTCCTGTGAAATCAAGCTGGCTGCGCCCGCATGCATATTCACCACGTGGGCTAGCCACCCACGCCAAATCGACCGGTCCCTCTTTTGCAATATTGATGTCAACGCTTTATATATGCCCTTCAGGCAAGGACGATTTTCACATTAGTTAGTGCAAATAGTGACATGCGCACCCTTGCGTTTTCCAGGAGGTTCATGGTTAGGGGTTGAAAGCTAACCACCCACCATAACCCCTACCGCTAACCAGACAGCCCGAGCGGTTTAAGCTGTCAGCGCTCTGCTTTGCGTCCCTGATGCAGTAGGGCTGCTGACCAATGCGGTAACTTCACTCCAACGCTGTAAACCGTCACACCGATCCGGTATTTATATCTTTTTCCGGTTTTACATAGCCGGGTGGCGCCCTTTTCTTAATTTATAGTAACGGAATTCATCTTTCACCTTATGCGACTCACGATATTACCCCCTGAGATACATAATTTTCTTGAACAAGCTGGTTTTACTACTGTAATTCATTTTAAATATTAAACTATTCTATTCTGAAAGACTAATTGTATGTGGATCTATGTTGCAGGCACACAGAAATTATAATTGAGGCAATTTCTTGTAGAAAATAGTTCAGTGCTGCTCGCTCGCCCTAGGTATAGTTTTGAAAAGTTTTTAAATATTTAATTACCCTCAGTTCCTGGTGCTAGCGAGCAACCCCTGTAATTAAGAAATTTGTTCTTGACTTATGTAGCTTATATGTGAATAACAACTGTGTGTATTTTTGGAAATAAAACAATTATTTTGAATTTATTGAACGCTCCATACCTACTAGTTTAATTTATGTTTTGAAGCCTCCTTATTTAGGTAGGTAGTGTTAGGTTAGGTGTGTGGAAGCTTCTCTTCCCCACCTGGAGAGTTGCAATTTTTTTTTTGTTTTTTAATTTTAATTTATTACCAAATCTTAATAACAAACATTAAATGTAACACCATGGTTTTGTGGTGAAGCTCGGAGATGCGCAGCAAGGAGATTTGCCATGGCCACTCATATTTAACCTAGCATACATATCACAAATAAGGTCATCTTTAAACTTGTGGTACTTGGACGATGGTGCCAATGGGGTCTCCAGAATACGTTTACAAGAACCTGAATGATCTTGTTCCTCACCTTAAGGAACTGGGTTTGAAGATGAACTCCTCCAATTGGTTTGTCTGGCTGGTTTTTCTAGGCCGGATGGTAAGAGGCCAGAAGGAATAGCCTTGGTGTCTTGGAAAAATTAAAACTGTCGCTGCTAGCCAACTTTTAACATTCAACAAAAATGTTAATGTATATACACAATTTTAGCAACATCAGCACAGTTACACACGATTAAATATTATTGGATAGTACTTTGACAACTATTACCCGAATACGAAGCTACTCATCATGTGAACAATATTTTCCACAGCGCCATTTTGCGCTGACTCATAAGGTGGACAAATTTGTCTATAATGACTGCCCTGCTCCCGTACTTCCGTTTTTTTATTAATGATAACTTTTCCGCATATTTTTTTATCTAAGTAATAAACTTTTTACTCGAAATTAATATCTTACTCGACTTCCGACCTCCATGCCTTTTCGATATGAAAAGGCAGGAGCACGTTAAAATCGGCACCAGAATCGGCTAGCAAAGTTGCTGATGTTCTGCAGAAGCAGTTTTTTTTTTTTTTATGCCTGATAGGTTAGCCTTTGACCACTATCTCACCTGATGTTAAGTGATGATGTGGTCGAAGATGTTGTACAGGCTAACCTAGAAGTACTGGCTCTCAAGGACAGCTGCCGGAACACACCGTTAGGTGCTTGGCGACAGATTTTCTACTTGAGGGTGGTAGCTAGCCAGGCGGGCATTCGCAAAATGCCCTACCACCATGCTGTAACGACTGTCATCCTAAGACAACAACCGGGACCGACGGCTTAACGTGCCCTCCGAAGCACGGAAGCGCTCAGTAGTAATGTCACTAGCGGTCACCCATCCAACTCATGACCGCGGGCGACGTTGCTTAACTTTGCTGATCGGTTAAGAACAGCTAAGTAAACTTCGCTACGAGCGCTTCACGAATATAGATTTGAGCTTGGTTAATTCAGATAGGTTTAGGAATGGTCTGCTTAAGAATACTCGAAATCTTTGTTTACGCCAATTACTTGGCGCAGATACTTCACTTTATGATATTTTATGTAAAAACGGCTCGTTTTATATCACTTGGGTGTAGTTTTTCGTATTTTACTTATATATATTCAAATTATTTTTTAATAACGAAGGTTTGATCATATTCGGTTTTAGTAGGTACTACGTAACTTTAGTATTATCCAGTATTATATCACCTTGTTTCATCAACCTTTTAAATGACTAGTTCGATACTTCTACTAGCGCCACTTATTGCCAATACCAACAAAAAAGAGTAGATATATTAATGGCTGTATAAAATATAGAAAATTACAATTTGATACAAACTTCTTATATGCGAAAAACTATAAAAAGTTTTGCTTACATACATTAATAGATATATTTCAACACGCGCTTGGCTTAAAAAGTTTTCTACCTCTTGAGAAAAGAAAACATTGTATTTGTTTTATTTCAATCCGTCATATTGCCTTTAGGAATTGATGTTAGTCTCTCAAAATCCTTTAAATCTACATTGTGTTTAGTATTATTTTGTAGTTATCCTAGATTCCTATCAAATTAAATCGTTTTTAAGGCGTTATGATTATGACTAGTAATGGGGTGTATAACGTATTTGAAAGGAACATTCAATCTCATGATTGTTTTTGGTACTGCAAGAATGTAAGAAATATAACAGTGAATGCAAATTTTTGTTATATTTTCTTGGCAATTATGCTTAACCCAATTAACAAGTTCAATTTGCATTCAATCTAAGGTATACATAGCATAGTGACCACGATCGATGTAACTGGATCGAAACGTAAAGGTAAATCAAAAAATACTATTTTACGAATAGACTCAAGTGTTGTTCTATATTTTCTACCAGGACGACTCCTCCGAAGCACGGAAAATGTATAAAATGCATCGAGCGTTTGGTATGTATTCCCCAGAATATTTCAGACATTACTCCTGCGCTGGGCTACACAGCGTTTCTTTTAGTATGAACCAAATTTTAAACCGAATGCTGAATTAACATCTTAAAAGTAAGTACGGATACAATATTAACGTAAGATCATGACATTTTAATTATCTATATAAAAAAACCGGCAAAGTGCACGACTTGCGCATCAAGGGTTCCGTGACTAAATATTCTGTGAATAGTTAAAGAGTCCTGTCACTGTTATTAGTATCAAGCAAGAAACGGTAAAAATAACAAGGTTTTTTGTATGGGAGCCCCCTGATATATTTATTTTATTTTATTATTAGTATTTGTTGTTATAGCAGCAATAGAAATACATCATCTGTGAAAATTTCAACTGTCTAACTATCACCGTTCTATAGATACAGCCTGGTGACAGACGGACGGACAGCTAAGTCTCAGTAATAGGTTCCCGTTTTTACCCGGAACCCTAAAAATCGGATTGTGATTTAAATCTTCCGATTAGACTAGAATTTCTACTGAGCGAAGCTTATAATGAAATTGGATTTCCATCACAAATAAGCCAGTGGTAAGAAAGGAGAAGCAAATGTCGCTCATTTCTATAATTCGATTCCTTACAAATTCTTTTTCCAAAGTCGTTCGGATTAAAACAGTTAAAGTAACTGAAGTTTCTTCATTAAACTAATTGTATAAATGAAATTCAGAATAGCGTAAGTCCAAACATAATCCATGCCCAATCATTAGTACATAAGAACTTAAAATTCAATTAAATGTTTAGTACATACTTATTCTGTTGAATAAAACAGTCACGGATGAAATCAATGAAAACAATTCGCTTCGTAACGCTTAGAAGTGTCTAATAAAGTACTTACTGTATCAAACTGTCACTTCAGTTGTAAATTACCCAGATATTACAGTTACACTTAGATCATATTATTATTATATAACCTTTCTCCGCAGCATATAAAAACCAACGCATATATACGTAAAGTGATATTTTTTTTTATCGACAATTTTACCCTCGCTGTTTCTGTGTGGAAATCTGGTCTTTGGTTACAGGTCCTTAATGGCTATGACGGTTAAATTAATAACATAAGAGCACAAAATTTGCGTCGGTTCAGCTTGTCTCGTTGGCCAAGCAGTTAATGCACCCAGTGCCTGCGTCTCCCGTTTTTACTGCTGCGCAGGTTTGAATCCCGCTCAAGACAAAACATTTTTAACCGAATTACACAATTACATTAAGTTCTAGGTCAATTAACTTCAACATGTATTTGCATATCCTCCATTTATTTCAGATACGGCTGAAATGTTTTTTATTATCTGTGCAGATTTCTCTACTAATTTTGAGATTTTGATTCAATAGATTTGGTCAATTTAGCTCTTATTTTTTATTTTTAAAGGTAGAATATGGGGGTTGATCGCTTAAAAAAATTATTGATATAATCGTAATCGCAACTCGATGGTTAACAGCATTTCATACTGAGGATGATATTTCTCTGGTGTTTCCTTTTATTTAAATTTTTTGTGGTTAAAAAAAGGGGAATTAAAAGTAAATATGTGATATCCTGTTGTCATCCTCTACAGATATTATTGCTCAACCAATTCTCGTAAAATATTGTGAACAGGTACGATAATTATATAGATTTTTTTGTAGAGACAGTGTTTGGAACTTTTTCAAAACGCCGGAAGTGCCACTGGTAATAACGAGTATTACCTCCTTGGGCTCTGATTACAACTTTGAGCCGGTTTGGCATACTGCCGAAAATCGTACGTTTGTTACGCTTGAGTATTCTAATCATAAGAAAAACGTATATTTCTTTTGCATCCATTGAATTTATTTAGAGTACTCCAAGTAGTCAAGGGTTTCAAAAGATCGATTGATTTTGGGTACTACATAACCCAAGCGTAAATAAGCGATTTTTATAACTTAAACGAACACATCCTTGACTATAAATTTGTTAAATGATATACAATCCTTTTATTTTTTTTACCAGTAACGTAAAAGGTTGAAGTTTTTTAGATAATGGACAACTTTCTAAGATATATTTCTATAGAATTAACTATAAGCTGAAATGAAAAGTACACAGACGACGGAAGTCAAGCGGGGGTGGCGGTCCAATCTATTAAAAAGGGTTTCTTTTTAACAAAGGGCTATTGACATTCTCGATTGACTGCCTGAAGTATAATCATTTTTGTAAAGAGATCCGCCTCCTCAATAATAAATAAATGTAAATTCGGGTTCGGGACCGAAAATGTGCCTTTGTTAGATATTTAACAAAATGGCCATACAATGATACGAAATACTGATTTGCGTTTGAGAAATGTTTTGTTAATAATAAAGTATAGGTATCAATACCTATACTTAAATTAAATTTATATAAATCAAGGCTTATTTGTTCACTAATCACGCATAATAATGCGGACGAAGTCGCGCTTAATAGTTAGTAGTTATAATAACGCTGTAAGTCACCACATCACATATCCTACAACAACGCTTTTGTTAATTACTTAAGAGATTCACTTGCTTATAAAAAACGTTGTCATAGACTTCACATTTACAGCATATTGCTCGGTTGTGACTCGGAAGAGTGTTCACGTGTTCTTACTTTCGTGTCAGAGGCACTCATTCTAGCTCTCGCTCAGTTAGAGCCAGAGTCCATCAGGGACCTGTGCTATCGCCTATTCTTTTCAAGCTGTACACAACCAACATCCCACGTTTTGAACCCAATGTCGTAATAGCCCAGTTCATGGATGACACTGCCATCTTCTCTACTGGCTGGTTCAAAATCAGACAGTTTGATCTTTTTGAGCTGATCTAAAATTATATACAACACTTCATTATATTTCAGCTACTAGGTAGTTTAAATAAAAACAGTAAACATTATGAACAGCTGAAGTTTTTTTTGAATCCCGTCAATCGGTATTTTACATTTTTATATCAAATCCTATGGAAGCAATTTTGCCCCAAATAAAATAGCGAAATGCCTTAATGAAACCATGTAACTACTGACAATGGGGGATACCTTATCGCATTTCGAAATATATACAGTATATTTAGTCCTTTGTCTAAATTTTTAACGATATTCCAATTGATCAAGAAAGAGCCCTAGAAAATTTATATCACAGGCAGTAACTGTAAGGTTTATATAAAGGTTTAGCATTAAACAGAAAATGACGATGTAATTTTTTTCCAGCAATACTTGTATCTCTTTATAAACTAGGGCTCACTTATTGCGGGCTTATAGTTTAGTTGAAGCGTAGCGTCAATTTTTCCATGCCATCAGCAAGATGATCTTATACCTTTGAAGCATTGATGGCCGAGCGGCAACAGCTATGGACTGCCGTGCCGCAGTACCTTGGTTCAAACCACACCGCCGGCTTGAGCTTCACCGCATGGTGGAATTGCATTTTGCGATTGCCCACCTGGCTAGCTACCACCCTCAACTAGAATATCTGTCACCAAGCACCTAACGGTGTGTTCCGGAAGAACTATGTCTCAAAGTGACGGGCGCAGTGCAATTCATGACATGTAATAAAATGCATCTCTTATATACCTCTGCGTATGTTGTGGTAAGTCCGCTTCACATTAGGTGGACCTCGAGCAGGTTCGGTCACAATAAAAAAAAAAAAAAACTAAGTATTTTAATTTGAAGTGTAAAAAATGTGTACTGCGCATAACAAGTTATTTCATAGTGTTTAGTATTTGTAGTCGGGTAATTTTTCTTTAAAGGCACCTTATTGATATTCCATACTTTGCATACTAGGTCCATTTTCACTTACCGACCATACTGCTATCGACAAGATATATCATTATATATTTTTTTAACACCCTTGCTCGTAAAGTGAGCTTTATTACATCGTTCTTAGGGTAAACCGAACCATAACACTCTCGTGCATAGTAATATTATACACTAATGCGTAATAGAATTATCCATACAAAGTTAAGTTAGTACCTAACTGCAAATTATATGCGAGTAAACAGAGTATTTTCAATTTAATCGGGTAATTTATCCCTACAAAGTTAAGTTAGTACCTAACTGCAAATTATATGCGAGTAAACAGAGTATTTTCAATTTAACCGGGTAATACAAATTTGTAACATCGAAGAGGTTTATATGTAATCAACCATCATACATTTGCCGCTGGCAAAGAAAAAAAAAACTTGCGCGCTATTTTCCATAAGTTTCGTATGTTGTTTGTATCGCATTTGTGCAATATATATTTATTTTTCCCCGCAAGGGTGTTGAAAAAGTGCGTATGAAACTCGTGAGCAACTTGCTCATTATACACTCAACTGATTTACGCCCTCGCCTACGGCTCGGGCTGCAACACGCAGTCTCGTGTATGATGAGCAACTTAGCTCAGTTGTATCATAATCTACTATTTCATTCCACTAGCTTGCAACGGGCCTTTAAATGCACCGATTTTAGTGTCATAATGTAGTCTATTACGTACTCGTGCTTTTTTTCTACTTTACCGCACTAATGTTTGTGAATAGAAAAAAAAAAGTTTCCACAATTCTCACCAAGGAGATTGTAGTTTGTTTCATCCTTTTTTATATAAAAACCATCGAGAAACTAACCTCGAGAGTGGAATTCATGGTTCGGTTTATCTAGCAACTAGTGTGTTGTATCGGACACACTCCAAATTTAAAATATCCTTCCTCCTAGTGTTGTGATTACAGTGCTTATGGTGGTGTATATCGATTTTATATAGATAATTGTCGATATTATGATACCCTTCTTATGGTAAATTTTTGATTCCAACCATGGAATTTCTACACGGAAATTCATAGTCATCTGGACCATCACTGCTTCTAAAAGATACAGTGGAATTTAAACAGATATCGCACAACTTATTAATTTCTATCTATATAGTTTTGTCTTACATAGTTAGTAAAATATCTACTACACCTATACACTTATTATATGGCCATTATTATTATTATTCAATTTATTATATGTATTGTATAAAAGATCTTTATTTTATTTGTTTGAATTAGTTTTATGTATATAGAAACATATTCAAATACTTATTTTATACCTAAACCTGTTACACTTCGAAGGAAGTCTTATATAATAAACCATTTTTAATATTTTCAAAAACCAAATTTCTTAATACTCAGCGATCTAATTTTATTCAATAATGTCGTAGTTTGATATTTGATTAGGTTATTTAGGAAGTCATTTAATATTTTACTTATTTTAAGAGATGCGAATCATAGTAATTACTTTATTTATAACCTATATATATATATAACTTAAAGCTTATAAAACAATATTTGGTAAGCTAGAATGAGTTTGGTAAAATTATAAGTTAGAATGAGTATTCTAACTTACAATTTTTCCGTTGTTTTAGTCTTTTTTTATGTAATTGTGACGGATCAAGCACAAGGCCCGCCTGATGGTAAGCGGACTAATCGCTGCCTATAACAGATGCATTTCGTTACAAGTCACGAATTGTACTGCGCCCGTCACCTTGAGACATAGTTGTTAATTACATAGCCTTTGACCACTATCTCACCTGATGGTAAGTGATGATGTGGTTGAAGAGGTTGTTCAGGTTAACCTAGAATTACTGGCTCTCAAGGACAGCTGTCGGAACACACCGTTAGGTGCTTGGCGACAGATTTTCTACTTGAGGGTGGTCGCTAGCCTGGCGGGCATTCGCAAAATGCCCTTCCAACATGCTTTGAAGCTCAAGCCCGCGGCGGGATTCGAACCATGGACATGCGGCACGGCAGTCCATAGCCAATGGCACTGAGCCATCACTGCTTCATATTTCTTCTGTATTTTATTTTCTCTTATTGATAGCTGTGAAAACTAAAATATTAACTTACATTATGTGGATTAGCTAAAATGCGCTGACTTCATTAAAAATAGACTTAGTAGAATAGACACGGTGAGTGACTCATGTTAATTTATAAGTGTTAATTGATAAGTATCCCGTGGGGTACCGTGCTAGAATTTTATTTCACCATTGCTATCGGTGTCATTGGTGTTGTAAGAGGTAAAATACCGAAAGGTGGGAAGCAGCGCTTTCTGAGGAACTGATATCTTAAACTGCGATCCCCAAGACGCCTGCCAAGCGTGGGAATTATGGCAAACTCTCCCTAAATGGTGGAGAATGTGTTTGGAAGTGGACAATCCTGCCAATGCAGCAGTTTGTAAGTGTATTTGACGTTGTAATTAGCTAACATTAGGTTTTGTTACACAGTAGTTTCCATTTTTTACCTACTTCTTACAGCCAAGCATAAATAGAATTCACACTCAACGCTTAAGATGTTTATAGATATATTACCACTCTGATGTTCTAAGTATGCACTATATCGATATCGATTAAAATTGCACATTAATTCCGTCCCATCACTATAAATCACGTGGTCGTGGCTTAGCCAATTAGAACGTGTTTCGATATGAGAAAAATTGACAGAAATTTGTTTCTTACAAAGCTAATAGAATTCTCTTCGGGTTACTTTCTCGAAGATAAAGACAAAAACTTCTAAACCTACTGAAGTAGAACTTTAGAAGATTTAATTATAAACCTTCTTAATCAGATTATTATTGTTATCAAAAAGATAAGGTAAAATAAATATTTTCTTATCAAAATTTTCGTATTTGTTCCTCGCAAGTGTGTTGAAAATCGTCGTATGACATACGTGCGCTTTGATAATTACCGCCTCTGCTTTCTTGTAGCCCTCGCCAACGGCACGGGCTAGTGATTTTAAACTTACCGCACTTTTAACATAATGTACTATTAGAATTATAGTACTATAAGGTATCTGTAACTGTACCGAATCTATGTTTATAATACTGGCAAAGTATATAATTACATTTTATTATTGTATAGAATAGGTACCATGTAGGCATAACCGGATATTGCCAAGTAGCAACTTGCTATGTATGACCGAATATAGGTAATGTACGGATTATTTTATTCGACTTTCATCCATTACATACCTAACAAAATTACAACGAAAGAAAAAAATTGGACTGCGATGATCCGTCCCCAAACAAAAGGAACGAAAGAATATAATTATTTGGGCTAGGTATGACTTAGCAAAATATGTCCCAGCTAAAGGGACGTATGGTCATGGGTTCAGTTACAGATTCTGGATATTTATCCGATGGTCCTTCGTAAAGAATTTAATTTGTTACGACATCTATCGGCGGAAGCATTAAAAAAAAACATTATAACACATTATTACGGGGGGTATTAAGGCTAAAGTGCTCGAGGCGCTTTCTATACAAATGTAGTTTCATTATTTTTTTGAATATTTAATGTTCAAACTCGGTTAAACTTTGTATGTATATCCTTGAGCTTAAGTGAAACTTTATATGTATACCCGTAAAATTAAAAAAAAAAACTAATGCGAAAAATCGTTTTCTATGGGAATTGTTATTTTCAAATTTAGGGATATAATACATTGAAAAACTGGCAAACCAGAAGCATAGATATAAGGCTCAGTAATATGCATACAAAATTTTACTTATTTTGAACATTTGATATTTTAAATATGACGAAACTACGTTTGTACGGAAAGCGCTCCGTGTACTCTATTCTTAATAAAACGATTTTGGTCCCATGTAATTGAAAAGAACCTATTGCATTCTACCAGGCACCGTCTAAGACTCTGATTGAACATTTCTTGTCCCAAAAAAAACCCAATAACTTTCCCCCGGGCAACAATCCCAAGTTTGACTTATATTAAAACGACGATTTCCACTTCTTACCCAACGATTTATTGGAGAATGCATTTTTCCCAATTTACTTAATATTTCTGCAATTTACTTAATATTTATGGTAAGCAGTTCTTCACTTCTTTAACAGCCACTCCCGTGGGGTGCCGGGCTAGAATGTCACCCCCATCTCTACCCGTGGGTGTCGTAAGATGCGACTAAGGGTAACACACCAGAACAGCAGCTGGGCAGCAGCGCTTTCTGAGGAACTGATATCTCACACTGCGATCTCCAAGACACCTGCCAAGAGTGGGGATTATGGCAAATCCTCCCAAAAATGGAGGAGGCTGTGTTCAGCAATGGACAATCCGGCTGATGCAGTACAGTATATACGTCCACAGTTAAAAAAAGGCCACACTTGGCAGATAATTTGGGAATCAGAGTGTAGATGGCAGTTTCTCATAAAGCGCTGCCGCCATCTCCCTGTATTTTTCTTTTATTCGCCTCATATGACTACTATAGAATGATATGAGACTAGAAAGCAGTAAGTATAACAAAATAAAACAAAGAATATAGTAGAAATATAATCATGTTAGTTTTTAATAAAGATAATCATAATATAATTTATTTTTGTACCTGATGAACGAAGCGGTGATAGTCACCCAATAATATTCCATGCGAGAAGATTTACCACTTGAGGTAAAATAACATTCTAGACAGCTTTGTAGCCCAACAAAACGTAGTTTTGGCCATAATATAGAAATAATGAACGAGATGATTATAATGTAACACATAGTCTTAAAAAAATCTGTTCCCAATGAAAAAGAATGTAGATAAAATATTTTTTTTACTTTTTTGAAGCAGTGATGGCTCAGTGGCATTGGCTATGGACTGCCACTCAGCAGGTACATGGTTCAAATCCCGCCACGGGCTTGAGCTTTACCGTTGGCGAAGGGCATATTGCGATGCCCGCTTTGCTAGCGACCACCCTCAAGTAGAAAATCTGTCGCCATGCACGTAAAAGTGTGTTCCGGCAGCTGTCTTTGAGAGCCAGTAATCCTAGGTTAATCGTGTTAACACCTTCGACCACAACATCACTTACACACAAAATACAATTTTATTAAAACTATTATTGAAGGAAAAATAGAGGGAGAGAGGGGCAGAGGCAGAAGGAGAATAACTTGGTGTGACAATTTAAAATCTTGGACCGGTCCTGCAGACGCCGCTGTCCTAAGCAGAACAGCTCAGGAAAGAGTCATATTTAGAAAGATGGTCGCCGGCATCCGTTAGGATATGGCACAAAAAGAAGAGATATATTTAGTGTAGACTGATGCAATTCTAAAACTTTAGACTACTCTATAACCACGAAAGGTTATACAGAGAACACTCTCTTTTCAGCGGATATTTTTGATTCCCATTTCATAGCAGTTCAGCCTATTACTATCTACCGAGCAGATATACACTGGGTCTGGACTATGGAGAATTATCGTCCTTATTCAGTCAACACTGCCCGTGGGGTGGCGGGTTAGAATGTCATCTCCCCATTTCTTCCCATGGGTGTCGTAAAAGGGGACTAAGGGAAAAGCGCGCCAAGTTATGCCACTTCCCACGTGTGTGCGAGTAGGGTGTTGTGTGCATTTCACGCATCACAGGACTGTATAGCATCTTAGTGCCCTGCCAGGGTTTCAAACAATATGTTTTTGTGTTCCTGTCTTATAGATGTTGTTAGCGTTTACATATTATTCGTAATATGTTCTTGTATTTCGTCCAGTGTGTTAGACAAAACATTTTGTTTGCCCCTAAAACTGTGCCCAGCGAATGACAATAGGCTCACCCCCTATTACATGGGACCGAAAGCTAATTGGCAAAACGTGGGTGTTTACACACCTCTGCCTACCCCTTCGGGGAATATAGGCGTGATTATATGTATGTTTGTATGTATTCAGTCAATACATGCCGATAACTTGTCGAGCTATGAACCTTATCATCATGTATTTTAAGACCGTTTTTTAACTTTAGAAAGTCATAAACAATTCAGTTACAGGGTACGGCCCCTTGCTCCACCTCGGTTCTCATAATAAAACTTTTCTAGTCATTATGATAATAACCTACAACATTCATTTTATATTTAAAATACTGTGATAATTTTCTATATTATTACTTTCTTTTATGTAACCATATTAAAATCTATTATGAATAATATTTCATTTGGCACTCGATAAATAAACAACTAATAACATATTGAGTGAAAGGAATATATACACAACATACACTGGCTAAAGGGCTGGATGGACGCGGGTTCGAATCCTATACATGACTATAATTTTTTCACTCGTAAATTTGTAATTTTGTAAGGAAATCGGAAAGTTACACCAACAATTTGGAGGGAGTTAACCTAGAAATCACCTAGATGTAATTAGGTGTGACAACTGTCAAAGTGACAGTTAGTGTGCTATTTTAAAAACAATTTGTTCTCAATTTGGTTCATTTCGACCTAGAAATAAATCTTAGCTGTGACAGCTATCAAAGTGACATTGATGTCGCATGTTTCAGTTTTAATTTTAAACGCATAGATAGAAATCGGTTTCCGATACTTAGTAAATACAGATAGGTTTGAATTCACAAACACAGCTGTTAAGAGCTACGTCAGGCATTCAAACAAACTGTCGTCTGCAAGCTCATTTTAAAATCCATCCCCTTGGAATAAACGATATGCACGTTTTACTGAGACGTGCGGTACTATGTTTGCTTTGGTTTAATATGTGGCAGTGAGTGTACCGCATACAGGTGAAACGCACACAAAGTTTATAACTGAAACAATAAATCTAGTTGTGAAAAGGGTAGAACTTGACCAAAACGTGAAGATGTCTCGTAATATACTGTATTATAAGCCGTAAAAGTTTTCTTCTCCTTCCATTTTACCTTTAATTTTACTACTAACGCTTTGAGCAAAGAAGCTTTGGTGTGTCATCGATAGACACGGTATATATTAATCGAGATTGTCGACCTAGGTTTCTAGGCATCGGACATGCCCGAAACCCAGGTCGACAATCTCGACCAATACGCGTGAGTACAGCCGGTTATTGAAAACATTAATATGTCTCATACTCACGGGAACTTTCAAACAAAAATAGACACGGTACAGATCTACAAGTGTATTATTTTTGTTTTCTAGGACCTTTAACCACTATCTCACTTAATTGTAAGTGATGATGTGGTCGAAGTTGTTGTTCAGGCCAACCTAGAATTACTGGCTCTCAAGGACAGCTGCCGGAACACACCGTTAGGGGCTTGGCGATAGATTTTCTACTTAAAGGTGGTAGCTAGCCAAGCGGGAATTCGCAAAATGAACTACCACCATGCTGTAACGACTTCCATCCTAAGACAACTACCGGGACCGACGGCTTAACGTGCCTTTCGAAGCACGGAAGCGCTCAGTAGTAATATCACTAGCGGTCACCCATCCAAGTCATGACCGTGGCGGACTTTGCTTAACTTTGCTGCTCGGTTAAGAACTGCTAAGCAAACTTCGCTACGAGCGCTTTAAATAGAGCGGTTATAATTTAGTCAGTAAAACACGACCACATATTGATAATGGCCAACTGGTATATAGGACTAAATGAGACCAACTTGCCTGTCTAAAAGTAAAATTATTTTACTTTTAGACAGGCAAGTTGGTCTCATTTAGTCCTATGTCGCCGGTAGGACATGTAAAAGTGGAAGTGATAAAGCTGCAATCATATGGATACTGGTAATTACTAGATATTAGTTTATTTATTGGGTGTTAGTTCCCTTCAATTAGAGTCTGTCTTAGTATGTATCTCTGAGCTTAGGCTAAAAGTGTAGCAAGTGACATAACTGGGCTAACGAGACATAAGAACTAAATTTTAGGATTCAGAAGCGCAATGCAAATGTGACGGACCGCCGTGACATTGATCATCAATAAGGCGACTTGTCAGTTACGGCACTTTATAGCACGGCACTTCGAAGCGCTCGTAGTGAAGTTTGCATAGCTAAACTTAACAGATAAGCAAAGTCAACGTCCGCCGCGGTCATGAATTGGATGGGTGACCACTAGTGACCGCTGTGTGCAAATTTACAGTCGTAATAGACTGCCGTGCTAAGCTTGCTAAACAACAAGCGTGGTGATAGGGCATTTAAGAATGCCTGCCTGGTTAGCTACCACCGTCGAGTAGAAAATCTGTCGCCAAGCGCCTAACTGTGTGTTCTGGCAGCATCCCTTGAGAGCCAAAAATTCTAGGAAAGCCTGATTAACTCCCACGACCACATCATCATTTACCATGAAGTGAGATAGTGGTCAAAGAATAACCATTCAGGCATAAAAAAAATTATGACAGTTATACAAACATCTAAGTATATATCTGTCTAGATATCAATCTGGATGCAAATTGTTGTCCATCGTAATCAAAGATAATATTATATGTGTGTGCAAATGTACAATATACATGGCTAAATATGAACCCTCCTCTTGTCCATACAGGCGCGAAGACATATGACCAACCTCAAGAGGTGGAAGGGTTTTGGCTTTTGCCTATATTAGGTAACTTATAGATATAGGTTATATAATAAGAGGTTACCTAAAACGTAGTGCAGTCCTCTAATATTAAAAAAAACTTTTGGTTAAATCACATTTACAATTAATATAACAGGTCACTGACATGTATCTGAGAAAGGCAGCGAGGGATATTAATCCCTCAAAATCTTAAATGGCGTTGAGCAGTAGCAGTATAACACATTGTAGGCGAGTTAAAACTGGGAACTACTGGCAACATACCATTTATATTGCCAAGTTGTAGTGTTTGCATTACTGTGTTCCATTTTCAAGGGTATGGGAGCTGATGTTATTACAGGTATATGATACTTTACAGCTATGACTCAGTGCGAGGAAAAAAAACTGATACAACGTAAATATTTTGTTAACCTGTAAAAGTAAAGACAAAAAAAACAATGCTCAGGGATTAAAAGCTGTCGCTACATCTAGTTTGTATTATGAATGCAAAGAGACAATTTGTTTACTAACTTAAAATAAACATGGTACTGAATATAACCCTTCGGCTTGCTTTTCTAGTAAGGAATAACTGACACTAAGTTTCTTTTTTTTTATTTAAAAGTCAAAAAGTCTGCACATCGCACAAATCTATTGAGCGGCTATGGAGATTAAAGTAAAACACTCGTGTTTTTTTTTCTTATAAAGATTAAAAGTAACTATTATATACTCAATGTTTAGTTAACACGTATGGTAAAATTAAAATTTCTTAGTATTAAGTCAGCTTCCTAGCTGTTTGGAAACCTAAAAAAACATAACCTAGTTGTTAGAACTTCATTTCAACTGTAAGTCCTCGAGTAAGCTTAATAACAAAGCTTGCATTAGTACTATTTCATACATACCACACGTTTTTAATTTAATTTGCGTTGCAACAAACTCTAGGTAGCATTAGCTTTGACAAAGTAAACTTAAGCAAGAACACACAAGTGCAGGTGCGGCTTGTACGTAATTAAATGCAAGACAAAGTCTGCTTGATTGTTGGCTTTTTTAGTTCTTACTTGTTTCTTGCTCTGAAGGTACTTAATTAACACGTTCAGTTGTAATTATTCATTTTTGATGACTCAACCCTAAATATCATTATAAATTGTAACACAATATTCAAAATATTTAGTTAAAGGTACGTAAGACCACCATAGTAGCGTACACTTATCCAATGCTCTATCTACATCACCTCAACTCATTCAAATGACTATTTGCAAACTTGCCCCGAGTTGTGGTTATGCTGATGGAGCGTTAATAAGTATGCACTGTTGTATGAAGTTCAATACAAAGAGTAGCTGTTCCGGATTGAATTGTATGGCATCATTCACGTTTTAGCAAGATCTCTGAAATTTGAAAGCTGACACCTAAGATTGTTCCGATTATTAAAAATTATCATATATAAAATACTTAAAAAAGAAGAACGCGATATCCAAAAAAAAACACATCTGAGTCACAAAGGCCATTTGCTTACTACTTTTTTCCTTATACAATGCAATAAAAATGTCACAATTCGTTCCAAACATACGAGTATGTATTTTAGAATTAAATTATGTATTCATATTGGGACATATTTTATATTGAGCTTAATAAGTTTCTACCCTGATTCAGCCATTTGCTACTGACCCATCACTATCTTGAAAGAAAAGGTCGAGGAATCTTAGAGCTCGCCTCTCGTTAGATGTGGTTTGGCCTATTGTCAACGGCTGAAAACACTTCCAGACTCTGTGCAGCTTCTAAATATTTATTTGCTAGAAATATCCAATAAATCAAGCAAAGTAGTGATGACCTAGTTGCAATGGCTAGTATTGCCTCGAAGCAGGTCCATGGTACGCATTCCCGCCGCGGGTTTAAGTTTTACCGTACGGTGAATGCACATTTTGTAATTGCACGTCTATCTCCCACACTCAGGTAGAAAATCTGTTAATGATGTGCTCTAGCAGCTTTCTTAAAGAGCAATTATAAACTAAGCCTGTTATCACCGTCCACTTCAGCATCACCTATTATTTGAAGAGTTATGTTATGCTATTGTGACGGAACAAGCTCGAGGCCCGCCTGATGTTAAGCGGACTAACCTCTGCCTATAACAGATGCATTTCGTCACAAGTCACGAAGTGCACTGCGCCCGTCACCTTGACACGTAGTTATCAAGTCTCATGTGCCTGTAATTTCACTGGCTCTAAAGGACTGCTGCCGGAACACACCATTAGGTGCTGGGCGACTGATTTTCTACTTGTTAGAGGCCCCTAAATTGGTTTTAAATCCTTCTTATGATTACATATTTGTGTAGTATTATAATAACAGGACCCTATTAATAAGGCTCGGCAGTCCGTCCGTTTGACCGTCTATCCGTTTAACGGTCAGATGACTTTAAAGGGTTGTATTTTTCTAACATTATAGGTCGTCAAAGGAAACCCAACTGCACTGAATAAGTTTAAGCTTGACGAATTATTCATCAAATAATATTGAAAACAAAAAGTTATAATATATAAGGTCCCATACAACAAACATGTTTCATTAATGTTTTTTTGAATTTGCTTTAACGTTAACATAAGCATTTCACAGGCCGTGCTATCTTTAAATAATTCGTGCCTGCCTCCAAAATGGTAAAGTGTCACATCTGTAACAAAACAATAACGAAAAAGTTTTCTATTTTGAAGTGTAGCCGCAGCCAACATCGTGTGTGCATTGAATTTGTGCACAGTTCTTAGTAATAAACAGCTAGCTGTGATTAAGGCTATCAAGAACCCGAAACGGACCTGCAACGACTGCATCAAAATTTGTCCGGAAGAAACCATTTCAATATACTCACTGATTGGCATAAAAACTACTAAGGTAAGCACGGAAAAAAGTAAAAAATCGTTACAGAGGAACTTCGATCATTATGGCTGTACAGTACAGCAGTAGAAAGGTCAAGGAGATTTTGGGGGTCCTCACGTCTTTAATGATGAATGATCAATAAGTATTTTTTCCTCTATTTCCTAGGAAAAAATGAAAAACATCAGAAGTCTTGAGTTAAAAAACTCAAATACAAGAATAACACATTCAACAAGTCACTGACTAGCCATGTTGAAATCACTGGAACACTAGAGCCTAGTGAGAATATGTCGTAAAAAATACAAATGTACTGAAAGAAGAGAGAAAGTGGTGCTCTGTGAGAGTGGTGTGTGAAACTTCATGTACTAACGAGCCAAGCCTTCTCATTACTAATCTTCTGCCCACAGCATCCTACACCTAGAAAATCAGAGCAGCGAGTTTGATGCCTTATCTAGCTGGTTTTTTGGTCGAGTATTTATTTTGCAGGAATCCCTAACTAACATAAACATCCATCTTTGGCAAATAAAGCTGGACCTGAGAGGAGCGTTCAAGTTTGTGAGGTTCACGGAAGGATGTAATACGTAACATGAAAATGTAAACATTACAAAATAAAGACGGTGTTAAACTTCCAGATTGCCCAGGCAGGTATTGTTCAGTGGAAGCGTTCTTCTGCCTAGACAATCTATATGGAATGAATAACTTTGCCGGAAGTTTCACCGGGCTGAAATAAAACACAAAAATACAAGCAAGGGTATGGTACCTGCAGAATGAAGCAGGGTTTTCTCCACTCCGTCGTTGATCCCCTCAGCCTATCGTACCCTAGGGAACTTATCTGGCCAGATGTTCGCTAAGTCTAGGGTACTCACCAAATCCAAAGTCACGACGGCAGCGTCGCACAAGTAACCAGACAGTGTTGAGTTTTTTACAGATCAAATTGTAAAGTATAACAATATAAAACAAATAATACACGTAATCAAAATTAACGAAAATACCTAATCGCTTAACTAACTTGTAATTAAATATCCGTTTCACAATTAAAAACTTTATGAAGATAAAACAATACTCATTAATTCATGAGGTATAGATGCACAAGTTATTCAATACAGTTCTGCACCAATCCCATACTCAATATTCAAGGTAACACTAAGTACACAAAACATAGAATCAGTCGTAAAGGGGAAACAATAATTACGAATAATATGTAACTATAGCCAGCATTTCAAATGTTTTTTGGCAAACTACGAGTATTAGCACTCATATTCACTACTTGTATGTTTATACTAGTCCACAGATTATCCGGTATTGACAGAATGTCATTAGTGGAAGAACGAGACAGGTTTTTAATTAAGATTGTGTATTACTAGGTCGTATAATAATCGATTATAAAAAAGCATTTATTGGTTTGTTAATGTTGGTTTGTTTTGCTAAATCACTGATTTCACTAGTATAGAAAAACTGAAATACATATAACTTAATGATGTATAAATCACATATTTGTGCAATTTTGCATAATAAACGTGCTCCTGTACATGTAATTCGCCAATCACAGACTACAGTTACAGGTCACAGTCCCCAATTAAACAAGTCGATGCCAACCGGTACGAAAATTATAGAAACCAACATTGAAATAAGCTTCATATTATCGTCAGCTACATCGTGACTGTTACGGCAATTGCCCCTCCAAAAATACAAAAGAAAATTTGATAAAAAAAAAAATACTTTTTCGCCGCATGGTTTAGTAATTTATATTTAGTTCCAACTTTTAAACTCGATAAACTTTGGCAGACAGACAGAGTATATCTTGGATACTGTAAAAAAAATATTTTATATATATATATATATATATATATATTTTATGGCTGATAGGTTAGCCTTTGACCACAAAAAATACTTTCGGTGAAAGAAGCTCAATTTCACATTCCATATTCTTAAACGACTTCTACAGTAGCTTCTATTTTATCTACTTATTCCGTTGTGGTTAGACAAACGTATTTGATAGTAGTGATTAAAACAATAATAACCATTTCGTTCTTGTGTTTACTCATAGATGCTTGTAGTATACGAACAAAATAGAACAAACATTTATTGGAGTATTTATTTCTGAATAGAGTACACCGATGACATATTATTGCACAGTGGATCACATGAATAAAACATGAAACGCAGTGACTTTGACAGCAATATATACAGCAACTTAAAATCATTAAGAAACGAATAATACTTTTACATTAAGCAGTACGTGTGCATGACTATGATACCCTGATTGAAGGATATACATACATTTAATAATAAGAGAGGCAAACAGAGAAAAGAGACAAAAAAACGTTTGATCACGGAGCAAGCAACTCGATCGTAACTTTGAGGTTAGTTATAATATTTTGATATAAATTCGTGCAAACATGAATCCGTTTTAATAATAAGTAATATCCAACATGAGTTAACTCGTTTCCGCTGTTTCCTTTGTTTCATAACATAAAGTGGTCAACTGCTGAACAAACAGTGAAGTTAGTTAACATTTCATAATACAGAGTTATGATGTACTCGGCTTATTTAAGCAGTGTGGTCTGTTCTCGAGATTATACACACGAGTAGATAAGAACAGAGAAAAATAAAAGTAATTGTCTAGCTTTACTAATTGGAGCTGTTATTAACTGATACGCAAATAGGAATGGCATGGTGGTAGGACATTATGTGAATGCCCGTCTGGTTAGCTACCACCCTCAAGTAGAAAATCTGTCGCCAAGAACCTAACGGCGTGTTCCGGCAGCTGGCCTTGAGAGCCAGTACTTCTAGGTTAGCCTGAACAACATTTTCAACCACATTGAGATAGTGGTCAAAGGCTAAACTATTAGGAATGAAAAAAAGAAACAAAGAGCTAAGAAGATCATTTCGATATGTAGTTCTTATGTCTATAAGCAGGTAAACGGGACCTTATCATTAAATCTACGCTAAATTGTGTAGGTATATCATTCTTTAAAAGGGTAATTTGAAACATGTAGGTGTTCAGCGCCTTCATTATGATTTGCTAAATTATTGACACATGAACTGTAGACGATTGTGGGGTGGGATATTCTACTGCCTAAAAACTGTGCCATGTTGAATAAATACAGAGATGATATTATAAAGGAGATATGCGTGCCAAGAAGTTTTTTTTCTTTGAGTAATAGTCTAAATTAAGAGGGAAGTCATCTTGAGTGCGATTTGTAAGTCGTGATTATTTGAAAATGTCACCATTGAAACTGTTGGCACCAATGGAAACTTGCCTTATTAAATATGTCGCTGGGTTCTTAAGTGAAACGTGTAACATCTAAATTTGTGGACGGTGGGCCAACTGGTGAGTAAATGGTGTAATTTTAATAAATTGTTAAGATTTTTTGTGATGATAAATAAAAACGAGAAATTAAATAGTACATTGTAAATCGAGGGCAAAAATCGATCTATATATATATATATATATATATCTCTCTGTTAGAGAGTTGCGGAGGGCTTAATATTAGGCTCAGCAATATGCATACAAAATTACACCGAGTTTGAACTCTTGGTATTTAAAATATGACGTAAACTACGTTTCTATGGAAAGCGCTTGGTGCACTCTACTCTTAATCAACAAACATCTAAATATAACCCAAGAAGAAAGTCATAATGTTCAAAGCAAGAGTTTTTCTGACATCATTATCTAGTAAGTTGATTGGAAGTACGCCGAAACTGATTTTCTTAATTTTCCTGAGCCTTGTCGGTCCTCAAGAAAGCAAGCCGGCACTGACGGCACCAATAAAAGTGTCGATATATTCGCTGCGAGCCGTCTGGTCACTTCTATATATCTCCTGACCCACGTCACATCGCGCACCACTCGTTACATCGGCCCTTCACTGGCCTTTTATTTGATGGATCTTTTCCTCATTCAAATGTTTTTCTCCTTTGTTTTATACTATCTGGCAGGGTTTTTTGTTCATGCCTGTACATTCTAAAAATACCAGTAAAAGAATTCTTAATGATCGATCAGATCAAAAATTTTAAACTTTTGCATTTAAATTTTATCTTAATCCAACATCGAGGTCGCAAACTTTTTTTCTTATTTGAACTAAAAAAAAAAATTACGCTGTTATCCCTAAGGTAATTTTTTCTTTAAATAATGGCGCCTAATCACCACGTACGTGGGGTTACATTATTTCTTTATACTGGTAGCACGACTCTACCACTGAGCAGAATTCTAGACGGCATCATAATTTTTTTAATAGTACGGGAAATATTTTGATAAAACTTGCGCATATTTACATACTGTAATTCTTTTTTGATTGTGGATTTCTAATGGCCATATTGCGGTGCTAAACTGAAACATGTAAAAATTGGTAATTTAGCCAATTTACATATTTTTATATGTTTTAGTTTAGCACCGTGTCTGACGCGTAGCCACGAGGAATTAAGTTTTCTTTAAGCCAAACTACACAAGAAAATGTATTTCCTCGGAGCCAAATTACAAACAAGCTCATTCTTATTATTCAAACAGGAATTGGATTCCTCGCAGTAAAACTACCATCAAAATAATCTACACTTCACTCATAAATCAAGGTCTGATAATCCTATATTTATACTATTATTTTAGTTAATAACGGTTTTAGAGAAATTGTTAGACTCTTGCATTCGTTTTGAATTCAATAAGAATGTTTATCAAATATGTTCTGAGTAGTATAACCAGAACTGTCTCGAAAATTCTGAAACAAGCCCTAAGATTGATTAAATTCTAAATGATAAACGCTCCTAAAACGTATATTAAACAATATACATCATTTAGAGGTTTTACTTGTACTTTTGTATGTGGAATATAGTATAATAATAAGTCCGGAACTCATTGAATACATAACTAATATATTTGTTAAAACAAAGATATGGGGGAAGTCAATGTTATCAGTTCCCCCTAATATTTGTAACTAGTAAGTATTATGAGACAAAAAGTAAATTGGTTATGAATATGATTTCACACACGTTGGTTAAATGTAAAGTGCTATATTTGACCAACAAAAATTCAAAGTAACAATTTACAAAATGTCACTTTAAGACAAGTGGCTTAAAGTGTCATTTTGGGATTTCGAAGAATTTGATTCCTAAATAAGATACTTATTGGGTTTATCAAACAAAAACATATTAAGCAACAGTCTGAAACCTCTAACGGTGTGCGGAGGAACAGGCTCCCCTGCTGTAACATGGGACTAAAACATATATTTATGAAGCGCTCGTAGCGAAGTTTACTTAGCTGTTCTCAACCGATCAGCAAAGTTAAGCAACGTCGCGTGCGGTAATGAGTTGGATGGGTGACCGCTAGTGACAATACTACTCAGCGTTTCCGTGCTTCGGAGGGCACGTTAAGCCGTCGGTCCCGGTTGTAGTCTTAGTATGGCAGTCGTTATAGCATAGTGGTAGTGAATTTTGCGAATGCCCGCCTGGCTAGCTACCACCCTCAAGTAGAAAATCTGTCGCCAAGCACCTAACGGTGTAATCCGGCAGCTGTCCTTGAGAGCCAGTACTTCTAGGTTAGCCTGAACAACATCTTCGATCACATCATCACTTACCATCAGGTGAGATAGAAGTCAAAGGCTAAACATCAGACATAAAAAAAAAATGGCAAACGGTGTATTTGATATTTTGCCCAATTTTTCAGTGACACACAGGCATGATGATTAGTTAATAACTTTTTGATTTTTCGCTAAAGTTGCTCAGTATGACGCATTTAATGATACCATTTCTCATGAATGAACGGAAAGACAATACATTGGAAAATTAAGATATTAGCATTGTTTTTCAAGAGTCCGTACCCAATAAAACAAAGAGAGCAATAAGACTCTTATATTTGTTTGTCTGTCTGTCCGCTTGTGCGTATGTCCATCCTTCCGCAGTCTCTAGTTCGTAAACAGAACGAGGTTAATATCTGAAATTATAATGTTGACACGAGTATGTGTAGAATGTTGTGAGAAAAAGATGATTATACTAGAAATTCGATTGAATTATATTCATTTTCCGTACATGAGAAGGTGCATTGAAACCCTGAGGGAACTCAAAAAAAAGTTTGCACACTAGTATATAGGGTATCATCTTCTACAGTTCAATAAGTACCTTCAGTACCTCTTTTTTATTGCAAACAAAATTAATAACGTTAAAAAAATTACAATTAAATAAGATGACTTTTAAAGGAGTTTATCCCAACTACTGAACTAGAAAGTAATGTGAAATTATTTTTCTCATATAAATATTTTATGTATACGATATTAGCTAAATTAACCAACAGCTAATAAAAATGCCTTGCGATTGATAATAATATAACTGTGATGTTGCGATGTAATGTGATCAAAACTTTTTTCTTTTACGTTCTGGTGCTATGCGAAAACCTAAAAGAAGTTTGACTCGCACTTGGCTTTTTTAAATTTCTTTAAATCAGTAGTTGTACATACGTCATAACAACAATATATTCCTATAAAATTGCAGCCGTCAACCTAAAACGATTCGACTGATATTAGAGTTAGTACGAATAGACAGACGATCGCATAGAGAGCGTAAGCTTTGTAGTATGTTTAAATTTTGCTCCAATTGAATGGAATAAAAATCAAATACCAAACAAAATATTAAATTTCAAAAGAGGTGCCCTTTAAGTCCATCTATAATTCCCGATATGTATGAACATTTCTTTTGAGACTTTTTCATCACAATAATTTAATATAATAATGAATAACTTACTTTATGCGAGTATATACAATATTATAGATTTTGAATTCATATGCTAAATTTGTTTAATATTGACATTAAAACCACAGAGTACATTAAATTTTGGTTTAAAATCAACTAATAGTGAAATAACTTTAAATAAATATCTATATCTGTGATAATATTTAATTTAATTTTACTATATTAAACTAAATGAGTTGATGGAACAATAAAACACGTACACGAAACAAATAAAACTGTTTGAGTGCTACGTGCTACGGTCTAAGTGATGCTACGGTTCTGAGCTACAATGCTACGAATTTACATCAAAGAAAAACTCAGAGTTATATCAATTAGATAAATAATTATTATAAATTCTACAAGAAAGTAAGTAAATATGTGTGACAAAACCATAACTATTTTACAATATTACAGACACCTTTTCATCGCAGTGGCTGAGTTGTTATTGAAAAATACACATTACACCATAATGTACAAGCTTCCACCCGTAGAAATGTATGTTTACATTTTTGAGTTTTTAATATCTTCCTGCTTCATGTTTAGTCATTTTGAGCTTCATCAGAAACTACCTAAAAATCAGTATAAAAATATCCTAGTCCGTAGCTTATATAATTATTTTTATAACAAATTTCATATTTTGCTTTTTAGGGTTACGTACACAAAGAGTAAAACGGACCGTATGCATACAATGAAATGGATGAAACTACCCTATGTTAGTCGGTACCTACAAACCGAGTTCACACTGTCATGGTCCGACTTGTATAAATGCGTTACATTTTCTAATTATTTTTACTAATTACTTGTGTAATATTTATAGGATCGATTGTGTCACTTGTCTGCAATACTGTTCACCAACGGCAATAATTTCACTTACTATTATATCACCCAGGTAATGTCATGTTACCAAATAGAATCAATTCATATTAGCAATTTGTTTTTGCAGTTAATTGAATGTGGCATGAAAGGCATAACATTTAAATGGTACCGATATTTTTTAAATATGCATATGAAGAAACACATAAAATACTTTGAGAAGTTGCTCAAAAACAAAAAGAGACACAGTCTAAAGTTTTAGTTAAAAATTGTTACTTATTACTTTACGTAAACCCTATCAACATGGAGGTAAAAGTGTTAACGATCGTCCAGAACTGTCGCCGTTCACACCTCACCACTGATTGTCATTGTAATGTGGGTTCTGAATTGTTCAGGTTTGCATGGACGAAAGCTATCTAGAGAGCTATTCCTTATTCCTTTAGCTAATTGTACTATTCATTTCCAAATAATGTCTATTCTTTTATGATTTTTTTTTTTAATGTTATTATAATGGAACAAGCTCGAGGCCCACCTGATGTTAAGCGTACCTCTGCCTATAACAGATGCATTTTATCACAAGTCATGAATTGCACTGCGCCCGTCACCATGAGACATAGATGTTAAGTCTCATCTGCCTGAAATTTCACTGGCTCTCAAGGACAGCTGCCGGAACACACCATTAGGTGCTTAGCGGCAGATTTTCTACTTGAAGGTGGTCGCTAGCCAGGCAGGCATTCGCAATTTGCCCTTCCTCTATGCGGAGAAGCTCAAGCCCGCGGCGGGATTCGAACCATGGTCCTGATGCGCGGCAGTCCATAGCCAATGCCTCTGAGCCATCACTGCTTCGAAATCATTGCTAGATTTTATTCCTCACTTTCTTATTTTCTGATTACTATAATTCAATCATTCACTCATGTAGAGTTTACTTCACTGAGAGAATTGCAATTAAAAGTATCTTACAATAAGTTATGAGATACAAAAATACAAATTTTCATTAAAATGCGTTTAGCCTCTCTATTTCTCTCAAACACAAACCTTCTTCAACTAAAACATTATATGCGATAACTTAGAAGTATTTTAATGAATTGAAGTGAGGAGTTGGATCGGTAGCTCGCATGATGTCAAGCATCTCAACTGTCTATTTCAGTTGCAGTGTAACCATTCTGCAAATTAGTGATCTGTGTTCGTCATTCTGTGAATTTAGTTCTCATGTCTCATACGAAATGTCGAAGCACAGTATTTGCACAATAGTATTTTATACAGAATCTTGTCTGGGCCGGATAGAAACATCTCACGTATAAGCTGGATTTTTAACTGATGTCATTCGAATGTTATTAATATTATTGGGGTGTCTACAAATTTTCTCGCAGCTGTTGGCCATCCATCTTGCTTTCTCCCGTCAGGTGACATGTCCCCGTTGAGTTCTATTCAACCGAACATAACCTTCTTTTGTATAATATAACACCGGTGTGTTGAATTTCACCCGATAAGGTTCACCTCCGAATTTATTTTTTGAATTTTCACTACCTCTGTCATTGTTTATACAAACGTGGATGTTGAAATTTTTTACAAATTACATAATTATTGTATTAATTTAAATGAAAATACATAACATAAATGATGTATTTTTTTTTAGGGTGGACACAGATGCTGACTACCGATAAGCGGACGTCCAGCTCCACCGGGTTTTGGGTGAGGGGAGGCCCTCTTATAGCCCGGGAGGGAGAAGTGCCGAAGGCACTTCTCCTGAGACGGACGCATAAGGCGAAAAGCGCCTTATACCTCCGTCTCCTGCGAGCGCCGAAGACGCTACGCTATTATCGGGAGGGGTGACAGCGAGCTCAAGGGCACCACTGTGGTTCGGACCTCGGCTTGTCTCGCTGCCGAGAGACATTGGAGGAATCGGAACTAAATGCCCCGGTACAACTGCAGTGTTGTACCGTTGAGAATGGGCCCTATTGAATATTACTCTGTGACTATTTGGAGAGACACTAATCGGGATGTTATTTTTGCCTCGAGCTCGCCGGCGAGCTCGGTGTTTAATAGTGTAACCTCTGATTACCGCACACCTGGGGATGTTACCGAGACGACTTGCGGACAACGCTAAAGCTGCCAACGTAATGGCTGCGATGGGGTCATCCGGGTCGTCCAATACCTGCCGTGGTCGGCGACGGGGGAGTTTAAACCATGGGTCGGATGAGAAAAAAAAATGATGTATTAAATATATATATTATATATTCTCCCATTATTCCCTTGGGGCCTGTTTTAAGGTCTTGAAATTGGTGTGGAGTGGGGATATGAGCTCAAGAGACTAGTCAGTAACCTCATTTCTGACTAGTCTCTTGAGCTTACATCCCAGGCGTAATCGATTGGGTTGAGATCAGGACTTTTTGATAGTTATCAATTTGATACCAATTTCGTGAATATACTCTTGTAAGACGCAAGTGGTGTGTGGCCGGGCGTTATCCGGGATCAGAAGCGATCCATCACCCAATTTTTACAAAATATGGCATTGTATACTTAATAAGGATCTCTTGAGCTTATCCTACTTCAGTTTGGGTGCTATTTTCAATACAAAAAAAAGCAGTGACGAGGCAAAACGAGAGTGGAAGGATTTCCAACGTATCTACTGTTCGTAAAAGGAGTAATGCACAAAATCAAATACGATGGAAGTACAATATCGGCGAAAGACAGGAACCATTATCCATGAAGCATTATACTGTGAAGCAGTTATGGCTCGGTGGCATTGGCTAAAGACTGCCGCGCATCAGGTCCATGGTTCGAATCCCGCCGCGGGCTGAGCTTCACTACACGGTGGAAGGGCATTTTGCGAATCCCCGCCTGGCTAGCGACCCTCAAGTAGAAAATCTGTAGCCAAGCACCTAACGGGGCGTTCTGGCAGCAGTCCTTGAGAGCCAGTGAAATTACAGGCACATGAGACTTAACAACTATGTCTCAAGGTGGCAGGCGCAGTGCATTTCGTGACTTGTGACGAAATGCATGTGGTATAGGTAGAAGCTAGTCCGCTTAACTTCAGGTGGAACTAGAGCTTGTTCTGTTACAATAACATTAAAAAAAAACACCCTGTGGGCACTATCACCGCAGTGTTTGAAACGTAAGGATGAAATTAATGATAAATATACACGATATATGTACTCAGTCATTTAATTACCATGTTCATATTTGTTCTAATTAGAAAAAAAATTATAGAAAAAATACCATATTGAATTGCAAATCCCGTTCCTAAAAAGCAAGGAATACTTCCAAAAGCCGAGCCAAATGAAAACGACACTATAAAATATCTTCACCATCAAATAATTGCCTTCCAAAACGAAACACAGACAATTTGACTAAATTAGACTCCAAATATTGGCCAAATAAAAGTGACAGCTACATTCGCAGGCCCGAAGCAAAATGCTGCATTTTATCGTTCCAGTTCTGGAGGTCGACATTATCATGTGACATACTTAACAATGTAACACGGCTTATTTAAATATCTACAAACAAAACTTAGTTCTATTACTTTGTATTAAAGTTCACTTCTGTTAGATAATCAAAACGTTATAAACTAATACTCCGAGGAAGATAATAACTTCACAAAAAATTGGCCGCATGTGTAATCTAAAGGCCTATTTTCATCGGTGATTCCCGGTATTGATTATGTTGTATGATAGGAATATCACTAGGTATTTTTTTTAAAAGACAAATCCTGTCTTATATATTCATTTGAACAGCATTTAGGTATTTTTATTGGAAACGGCGGAAAAAAGGCAGTTTGTTAATCTAGTTTTACACTAAAACCGCGCATATAAACATCTGTGATCAGGGAAGTTGCTTAGGTTTTGCCGGCCTAGAGAGGAAATCGTAAACAACCTTTTTAGAATACTCCCTGTTGTAACAAAGCATTAATTATAGGTATACTAGGTTAGTTATTATAGACTATAAATTGATACATAGTCAAAATGAAAACCAGCGAAAATCCGCGTGCCATGGCTTAAAAAGTCCATCAAAAACGTAAATTATGAGAATTACTTTTGTTTGCGGACAACGTAAGCTTAGCGATGCTACAGCAGCTGCTGAGCTTTTATTAGAACATAATTAAAAAACAAAAAAACAGTAGGTATGTAATCAATAATTAATTCTTAAACACAAACACACTCACCTCTACCTCAACCTCTCTCTCTCATACACACACAAACACCCATACACACAAACACGAACACGCACACTCGATTAAAAAATAAATAATAAATGCACTTATTAATACTGTATAAATTATGGCCAGTACGGCGGCTGCTTTGAATGTACACATATAAAACTAATGAAAGGAAACAATTAAATTTAATTTTGTGTGTTACCTGTATTCTTCTATTACTTTAGTATCTAGGCCAAGACCTTAGCCCGAGCTCCGGGGTATACTAAAAACAGCGTGATGATCACATCACAGTATGAACATAACACATGCTGAGTATATCCATATTGCCCTATGATATAATTATTTTCAACACCCTTGCTCGTAAAGTGAGCTTTATTATATCGTTCTTAGGGCCATAAACCGAACTATAACACCTCCTCGTGCATATTAATATGATACACTAGTGCCAGTAAATAAAATTATCCCAACAAAATTAAGTTAGTACCTAACTTTTAAAAAATTCCATATTTTTGTATGTATCGCATTAGTGCAATATATATATTTTTTTTCCTCGCAAGGATGTTGAAAAAGTGCGTTTGAAACTCGTGAGCAACTTGCTCATTATACAATCGGCTGATTTACGCCCTCGCCTACGGCTCGGGCTGCAACACACAGCCTCGTGTATAATGAGCCACTTAGCTCACTTGTACCATAATCTACTATAAATTAAAATTAGTATGTTAATTATAACTTAGTTCATTAAGTAAATGGGTTACATATTTCAGCCGTTTGGTGTAGAGGCGTTGGGTCTGTGGGGACCGGGAGCGCATCGTATTTTCCAAAACCTATCAGAGCGCTTGGTTGATGCGACGCATGATCAAAATGCTGGCACCTATTTGGCTCAAAGAATAAGCATTGCAATTCAACGGGGCAATGCTGCCAGCATGCTGGGCACGCTAACAACTGAACGCAGTAGGCTGGAGCCTTTGGACTGCCTGTGAGTCTGCAATGACTTATGGGTATCTAAATGCTTTTGTTGTAGTAGCTGTAGTGTTGTATATAGTTCGTAGTATTTTAGTAAATGATAGAGTAAAAAAGTTGTTATTTTAGCTGCAATATATGATCTTTTAATTTTAATTTTGATTATTTTATTTATTGCCGTAAAGCCACGCAAAGCATCCATGAGACTTCCGTTGTAGCAGATGTTCGAAAGCGTCGGTGAACATTTACCACCAGGGAAGCCACCTGCTCGTTTCCCTGCCTATATAATTAGAAATAACAAAAAGATTGCTGTGCCGTGCTAACATTACAAGATGTCTTCCCTCAGGTTTAGTGACGGTATCTCTTTTCGCTTTCGCTTAGTTGAAAATCATTGTTAGGGTTCCGTATCCAAAGGGTAAAAATGAGACCCTATTACTGAGACTTCGCTGTCCGTCTGTCCGTCCATCCGTCTGTCACCAGGCAGTATCTCAAGAACGGTGATAGCTAGACAGTTTAAACTTTCACAGATGATGTATTTCTATTGCCTCTATAATAACAAATACTAAAAATAAACTAAAATAAATATATATGGGGGGGCTCGCCTACAACAAACTTGATTTTTGTACCGTTTCTTGCTCGATACTAATAACGGTGACAGGTAGACGCTTTAACTATTCACATAATATTTAGTCTCATGTTCTCTTTAAATATAATAAAATAAAATAAATATTTAAGGGGGGCTCCCATACAACAAACTTGATTTTTTACCGTTTCTTGCTCGATACTAATAACGGTGACAGGTAGACGCTTTAACTATTCACAGAATATTTAGTTTTATGTTCTCTTTAAATATAATTAATTAAAATGAAATAAAATAAATAATTAAGGGGGCTCCCACACAATAAAAGAGGTTTTCGCCGTACCTTACCAGCTCAATCGGACATTGCGAAGCGTGTCAGTAACTTGCAAGATTAGGTTAATTTCTACACATTGTTCAATGAATCATTTTTGTTTACCTGAACATGTAATAACTTTGTTTCCCTATATAATTAACTAGCGGCACGCCCCGGCTTTGCACGGGTATTCAACAAAAAATATAAATTGAAACACATTTATGTAGATGTAAATGATGACCTCTATAAAATTGTAGTACTTAATTCTCTTTGCTCTATTGTCAACTTTATAATATTAGTTTAGATTAATTAACCTCATTTATTAAACTATTTAAATATGATTGCATACGTAGATACTTATTGTTTACTGCTATTACAAACTCCACATTAATGAACACGTTAACAAGGTTTAAATTTTAATACTCACTGTACTGTTGTTATCCACTTATTTAATATTATAAGCTTGTGATTGGGAGAACTAGCCCTTATAACACAGGGAATCCTAGTATGAGGGCTAGTGATCAATATATAGTCTGTCTTTCGAAAATATTTTATTTTGTCTGCAATAATTTATATTTACTTTCTGTTTAGTTATTATTAGTTGTAATATGTACTTTAATATTACTTACTTATATTTTTAAATACCTAAGTCAAGATAAAATGTTTTGTTAGGTTTATATGTTTTTGTGAAATAAACTTATTACTATTACTTATTACTATTACAGACAATGGTACAGAACCCTTCGTGCGCGAGTCCCACTCACACTTGGCCAGTTTTTTTGTTAAGAGATTTAATTAAATATTATCTAGATATAGACTAGAATCAAGAAATCTAGGCACAAATCCTTAGTTAATTTTTTTATGATATAGGAGGGCAAACGAGCATACAGCTCAGCTGGTGATAAGTGTTCCGATGCGCGGGTGACCTGCTCCCACAAGGATGGTTGAGATTTCCCAACCTCACGAAAAACGAAAACTATCATAAAATCCAAACTACAGAGTAATCTGCGTCGGCGTACATTAAATAGGGTGGTTTGCGAAGTTTGCAAACCTCACGCTCGAATCAACTGCCTCTGTAATCATACATTCAAAGTGCGGCCGCGCTGTTTGTGTTTCTGGGTACAATTTTATATTCTGCGCCCTTTTATGTGGGGTTTTTTTGTCGATGTGTTTACTATCACTTTCATTGCTTTGTTTAAATTGAATAGTATTCCATGGCTGATAGATGTTATTACTTAAACTGCGGTATGTCCTAAGATAAGAGATTTAATATTTACTTGTAAATTTTACAATAAAACCCAGTATGCCATCTACTTTAATAGCTATTCTTTAACACATAACAAATTATAAATTACCCCAAAAACTCCCTAGCAACAGCCCTGAAAATATATATAAGGGAACCTGTTGTACCTACCTAGGATTTATAGATAGGTATATATTTCTTATCGTAATTTAACATAGTGTACACAATTTTAATATTGTTATGTTTTGCAATAACGCCTGCTCTGCGGATTACATTATAAAATTACAAATTAACGAGAGAATAAAATAAAGTCATGTGCGGGATTTCAACCGGCGTCAATCCACCCCTTTAGCCGGGGTATGCTCTAACCGACTGAGCTAATATGACTTATAACTCAAATTTTTGCTCTCGTTCTTCAATAATATATTTTTTTCTGTCAAAGGACTACTGCCGGAACACACTGCTAGGTGCTTGGAGACAGATTTTCTACTTGAGGGTGGCAGCTAGCCAGGCGGGCAATCGAAAAAATACCCTTCCACCATACGATGAAGCTCAAGCCGGCGGTGGGGATCGAACTAGGGACCTGCGGCACAGCATTCCATAGCATAGCTATTACCGCTCGGCCATCATTGCTCCAAAATACCAAAATTCTGAAATATGCTTGATTCACGTGTGACACGAGAATTATTGACGTTATACCATCTCGAATTTTGTTATTTGGACCTTTGGTGTGGTGAGTTTGCCAGCTCTTGCCCAAATCGAGTACATAACTAAAAAAAAAACACACCTCTTTTTTCTAATTATTTGATATAATTTTTTTAGTTTTGACGTTTGTATTTTTTTATGTTTTCCGGCTGCTAAATAAACAAAAGAATACTAGCCGGGTAGGTCTGGATATTTATACAACATTCCTTCATGAATAAAGAACGGTATTTATTTATGAGCTGCTACGGAGGGTAGGAATGAAATTCCATATAACTTTTCCCGTAGCATATTTATAAGATAGAAATAACGAACTTTATAACACGTTTTTGAACAATCAATTTGATACTTTCTGAGTAACTGCAGGTAAAGCGGTCTCAAATCTAAATTCCAGTCCCTTTATATATATCCCAGATATCATAGCACTTGTTTTTATTTTATTTTATTGTGACGGATCAAGCTCGAGGCCCACCTAATGTTAAGCGGACTAACCTCTGCCTATAACAGATGCATTTCATCACAAGTCATGAATTGCACTGCGCCCGTCACTTTGAGACATAGGTGTTAAATCTAATATGCCTGTAAGTTCACTGACTCTCATGGACAGCTGCCGGAACACACCGTTAGGTGATTTTTATGAACAGTTATAATTGTTTGGCGAGTAATGGTTCTATACTTTCGAAAACAAAAACAGAAGCATTTTTTTATTATTGCTGATTGTTTTACCTTTGACCACAATCTCATCTGATAGTAAGTAAGTATGAAGTCGAAGGGGCTAACTGACTTAAACAAGAATTACTGATTCTCAAGGACGGCTGCCGGAACGTACTATTTATTAGGTGCTTGGTAACACATTATTTTCTTGAGATTGGTAACTACTCAGGTTTGCATGCGCAAAATACCCTATAACCATGCAAAAAACAACATTAGTCTCTGTATGGCTGCCCGTCAGTCACAGGACTTTTTCTAGGAATCTGTATTAAAAAACCTGAAATTTCGTACAATCAGACGTATAGCGCACATTTTTACAATACACGTCTGATTGTACACAATTTTCATATACATATACATGGTATATAAAAAAAATAGGATGAGAAATAGTGTAATAAGCGAACGATTTGGTGTGAATAAGGATGTAGTGACAAAAATCGAGAAAGGTATGTTAAGATGGTTTGGACATGTGGAGAGAATAAATGAAATGAGAATGACTAAACAGGTATACGTGGGACAAGTAAACGGAAGTGTTGGAAGGGGAATACCTAGGTGAATGTTTCAAAATCAGATTGAAGGCGTTCTGAAATAAGGCCAGGCCACGGGTACCCTAAACTGATGCATTTGTATGAAAGGATTGATGAGTGTAGATGGAGTGAAAGAGATTTGTAAGGGTCGTCGCTAGTGGAAATCTGTGGTTTCTGCCTACCTCTACGAGAAAGAAGCGTGATATTTATGTATGTATTAAAAAAATCTGACACAGTTCGAGGTGCGCCGCGCTCTATTAGGGTTTTGCATTGCAACAGTAGGTATGTTTTTTTTTGTTGCGTTTTTATCACCAATCAGTGGTTTTCACTTTCAGAAGATTGTCTGTGGGTATGTTTGTTATGCAGAGTGAGTCTTCCACGGAAAACATCTCCTCATTTGATTTCTGTCTGCTCCCTAGTCCGAGGGAAGCACTTGCATTCTTCGCAAATGGGGTGTATAATTTAGATTGATTAGTTGGGTAGGCAGCTTATTCGGATTCGGATGAATTTTTGAGTTTGACCCTTGTTAAAATGGTTTAAAAATAAAAAGTAACGGTTTTCAATTAGAAATATCATATATTGTTTATAAGTTTAATCTCATTGTTGGTGTACGTGGTGGAGACAATTGATAAAGCTAAGAAAAGATAAAGCTCTTTTTACATAAATAAAATAGATCACTGATTGCAAAATCCATGTATTATATACAATACCAACAAACCCACATATAAATAAAATCAGGAAAATAAATTTAATTACACAGAATTCTATCTCCTCTAACATCAGAATATAAATAAAATGGACACAATTTTAATACCACTTTGCGAATGTAATCTCTAAGGGAATGAGAATCGGAACAATATAAATTGAAGATGTATAAACGCTTTGAACAAAGTTTATGATACCAAATGTACCAACACTTGCTTGTTAAGGCTTTATTACATAGACATAACCTAGTATTGAAATGTGCTTCTTAAGTTATTAAGGCAACACGTGCATTTTAATTTGCTTGCAGTCTAGCTAAATTAAAAATGTATTTGCAAAGAAAACTTCATCTAGATACAATGTTAGAATTAACCGTCTTTTAAATAAAATCTGCATGCTTGTAACCACTTTGTAACCACTTCTATTACTCTTCAAAAGTAGCAACTCGAGTCATTAACTACAAGTGAGTTTTGCTACAGGTCCTCATCTTTTCTGACTTTCCGTGCCAATGGAGGCAAAAACTTGATAAATGATGGTAGTAATACTCTACTGACCTTAGTACAAATATATGAGTAGGTAGTGGAGCAGTTATACTTTTGTGAGATGGATTCTATTACGATTGATTCCTCCAGTAAGAACATTCTTTAACCCATCTAACCCAAGGCAAAAATATCCAATTGCAGATGGATTCAATGAATTACTCTGAAGAACGAAGCGTTATGACGTGCGGGACGAGGGCGTTTTAGAGTTTATCTAGTCACTATTGATATCATCTACTGATTACTAACATTTTAAGCTTATTTCATTGTTTCTAACCTACGAATAAATAAAGTATTTATTCGTAGTTTCTAACCAAACAGATTTCTTATATATACGAGTATTATCAAAAAAATCTGATTTTATTAAACCCTAAGGTTACTTGTTGACAAAGATTGACAGTTCTTTTTTATTACAGTTACTTTACAATATTTCACTAAGAAATTAATTTTTAAACCAAATATCATCCCATGTCACCTAATTATAATTGCACTAGGTTAGCAAAAAAAAATACTGAATTTCAAATATTATTTGATATATCAGCCAAGACTCATACCTATATTGTTTTATAAATAAATGCAACCTATGATGTCTGTATGAATTTTGATGCTATCAACATATTTGTCCCTAATTTCTTATATATACGTGTGAAAAAATAACTTTGTTACCATTTGCATTGTTTTAAATAACCTTATAATTCAACATTTTCTAAGTGCTGACACTATATTTTATACACTGTGTGTTAGTTGTAACATAATGTATAGACGCATAAATGGGATTATAGGTGGGAGAAAATTAGGCTATTCTAGTCGTTCATTTTATGTGCTGGTACAACCTCTTTGATACTACAAAAATAACCTACCCATATGTATAAAAAGAACTTACCAAATTAAATATAAAGTATGATAGAATTTCACATTCAGAACGTTAACTTGCTACCTTCTAATGGAAATGATTGACTTTGCTTATATTTATGGAACCACGTGTACTTTTATTCTGCTGATGTGCTATCTTTTAATCACAAACAGACCTAATCGTAACTGATGATGTGTTTCATGGTGGCGATTTGGAATATTAATAGTCTTTTATTTTTGATAGGTAACCACAGTCTCACTTGATGGTAAGAGATGATGTGGTCAAGAGCCTCATTAGCATTTTCACATTTATATACATCGTTAAAAGTGAGTTGACTTAGATAATTTTTAAACTTTACGATATTTTCTGTGGAGTAGTCACGGTTTATACGATACCAAAACTTTAGTATATGTAAGGTTTTAATAAATTTTCTTAACGTTTATAGGCAACACTAGCAATTTTTACGATAACAACTTATTCTGTAACGTTTAGCACTTTTTTTACTGGCAACACAGTCGGAACGGTGGCTTGGCAGAGCGAAGGCAGTGTGATGCATTCTTACTTGGACGACCGAACTGTGCGGACGCATTCTGTGAAGCAAATTGTATTTAAGATTGGTAGTCATATTATAACGAATTATTCTTACGGATCATCGTGTTTAATTTACAATCACCGTTCGTACGGCAGTGATACTGAGATCGTTTACATCTCAGAAGTGGGATCGACAAAACTTGTAAGTACACGTCCACACGTTATTGGTGTTTTTTTAGTTATTGGTCTTGTGATAAATTAGTAAAGCAACCGCATGGAAAATACTTGCCTTTGGTATAAACGTAGTATTAAACAGAATTATGAACCTACCGTGACTAATTATATATAGTGCGCGGCCATCTAGACGAGCACGTGTTTTCAGACCAACGTTACACGTAGTGTTTTACACCTTCAGTGGATTCCTATTATGAGTGCATGCTTGAATAATATGGATTCATGTCTGCGCATCTCATTTAACTATGATTACGGAAATAATATAACAAATCATATTATATATATAAATATTTGAATAAAAAAAAACCTGTTTCGAATTGGCACACCAGAGTGTGGGGTTATTAAGGGGGGTCAAAATTTCCTTATTTTTGGTGTAGGACGCACCGTTTCCGAGATATTTTGAATTTTCGAACTACCTTCACAAAATAAAAATTAAAATACATATACATCCTTTATTCAACTTGTTCCTAATGCACACAATTTTATGATACGAGTTTAAGGTGATGGAGCCTGGAGATAATAAGGCACGGAGTGTGAAACTCCTCGAAGCAACCGTTCGCGCTCCGGACGCAGTGTCATTCGCGGCCAGGGTTGCAATAGCACACGTCGGGGTCGCAGCCGCAGCCTCAGCCGCAGGTTGCTGGAGCTGCTGGAGCTGGAGAAGTGGTGCTGAGGCAGGAGCAGGAGCAAGTTCGTCTGTTGGAGCTCGACCTACAACGGGAACGAGACGCCGGGCTGCGCAGTCAACGGAGCCAGCGACGTGGGTCACGCCATGGGTCAAGGCGCGACAGCCGCAGTCGCAGCCACAGCCGCCTGCCTGACGTGGACAACGGGAGACACTCCGCCGGACACCACGCAAAAAGGTCACGTAGTCCATCGTTTTCCACTAAAGATGTAACCCAAATCATTCAGTCTATTAAGGACATCCTTCCATCGCAGCCAGGCCAGAGCACACAGTATTTATAATAATGATAGTAAAAACATCATCCCAGAGTTTAATACTTCCGAGAAAAACTAACGTATGGGTATTTAGTTTTAAAAAAAAAAGGGGTAAACGTTTGTGCTAAAGTCTACGGCTGGGATGAAAGGACCGCAAATTATATTGCAATACAGCTCTCCTCAATCAATTCGAAATCACCGGTAGACACGCTGTTGACTGCATTATTCATGGCATTAGTGACAGGACTAATGCAAGAGTCAGTCCTGGTGTATTCTATTACTTATACAATTGTCAAGAGAAAGGTCACCTTTTCTCCAGATGTCCTAAACCTCTAGGAAAATGCAGCCGTTGTATAAAAATAGGGCATGGGCCTGAACTATGCTACTCTAAGCTAAACATACTCGATCAACGAATGATGAGGCAAAAACCATACGTAATTATAGTACTACCCCATGCAATTAGTTAATTGAGTAAGTAAACGTAGGTGTGCCACTCGTAGCGTTCATTGATATTGGTAGTGAAGTCACTTTGATTACCCAAACCAGGTTTGCAAATTTCGGACTGACTCATGACCATAAGCCATCTACTATGAAGGGTTACGGCAATAACTTTGTATGCTCGGTACGCTCGACCAAATTAAACTTATCGATAGATGAGGCAGATGCTATCGTTTCATGTCGCGTAGCAGAGGAGCTTTCCTTGGAGAAGCCCTTCCTTATTGGGCAATTTTACACGGATCAACCTCACATGAATACTTACAAGGACGTTATCAGCCTTCAATTTATACATGTCAATACAGAAACGCCTAATTATGTACAAGATGATGATATGATCATCGAGAAGGAGTGAGGATTCAAGCGTATTGTACACTTTATGGCCCTGCCAGCGTTCGAGCCATGACCGAGTCTTCATTCACAGGCAGAGTGATAGTCGATTCCAAGATAGTAGGAAACTAGGGAGACAATTCGTTGTCTGCGGCAGAGCTTACAGAGTAAAGGGTGGTTCACTCAGTCAGGTTACAGCCATGCGTAGTACCACGTTGTCTCCAGGAAAAATCGGTGTTTTCACAAGTAGAAAGGGTGAAGTCGGGTTACAAACTTGCAAACACGCAAGATTCCGTAGTTACAGCCATGCAAACCGTATCTAACCTTACTGAGCAACTCGACGAAAGACTAGTACTAGGTGAAACAGTCCCCAATGTGGCTAGGGCGAGACTCTTAAACATACTGCGACGCCATAAACAGTATTTTGCTCGTAACTTGGGAGACCATGGCTGTATAAACGTTACAGAAATGAATAAAGAGTTAGTAGTCAGCGCCCCGTTGTTTACAGACCGTATTGTTATTCCTACCATGAACGAGAGGTTAGAGGAATGGTCAACGAAATGTTGGAAGCGGGCATCATCCGAGAGACGACACGATAATACTCGTGCGAAAGAAGAACGGCAGCACACAACTTTGCGTAGATTATAGGCTACTGAATTCGATCACCGTAAAGGAAAGACCCCATCCACATAATAGTAGATGAAATAGCGAGATTGTCTGGTCAGGCATGGTTCATCACTCTTGATTTCTCAAACTATTAGAAAACTCGCAACTCAAACTGAACTTTTCAAAGTGCAGTTTCCTGCAGAGCTAAATTGATTACCTAGCGGCTTGCATACGTCCAGGGACAGCAAATATTTAATTTTTATTCAGAGCGTCATAGATTTTCCCTGACCACAAAATGTGCATGACGTTATTGTGACGGAACAAGCTCGAGGCCCAACTGATGTTAAGCGGACTAACTAAGCCTATAACAGATTCATTTCATCACAAGTCACGAATTTCACTGCGCCCGCCACCTTGAGACATAGTTGATAAGTCTTATATGCCTGTATATGCCTGCGAATGCGTACGCCAATTGTTGGGACTTGTAAGTATCTTTTAAAAATGTAATCAGTCATTTGTCCGATTGGGTCATCCACTCACTAAATAACTAAAGAAAAACTCTGGGTGGGAGTGGACGATGGAGCGAGGAAAGAAACTTTCACTCTTACGAGTTTAAAACGTTGTCGGTTATAAGTTCAGGGCTTAGGTTTTAGGAAAGGCTTTCAGGGTGGTAAGTGACTGCAGTGCTTTGCGCTACAAATTTTAGAAGCGTGATCTTATACCTAGAATCGCCCGCAGGTGTATCGCGTTACAGGAGTTTGATAGTTGTATTGAATATGTGGGTGAAAATGGGTCATGGAAAATGGGCCCTCTAGGAATCCTACAATGAAGTGGACACTTCAGATACCGTTAGATAACCATCGGTGCTAGTTATACCCGACGATGACTGGCTTCATACCCTTCAGATTGGAGACCCGGAGTTACTCAGAATACTATGTGTTATCGGTAGTAACCTAGATTCCAAGGGACTGGATTACATTAGAGATAATTAAAAAGAAATTGTTTAATAAGTTGGCATCGTACTAGACTACTATGGCCAATTTATGAATGAAATTCTATTGTTATCATTATCGCCGATGCCAATGGGTTAAAGAACAATATATTACTAAGGTATATTGGTGGCGACAAAGGTAATACCGAAAGATGTAGCTGTGCAAGATGTATCATGAAAACCTTTGAACGTAAAAAGAAAACCTACTGGTTTGGAAGAGTGACGCAATTTGCTAAAAAAAATATGTTAGAGCATGAATCGGTTGTGCGTATGCTAAGGAGACGACAAAGGGTCGAGAGGGGTTATTACATCGTATAGAAAAAGCCGCAATACCTTTTCACACCTAGCACATCGACCACCTGGGCTTCCCTTATGAAATCAAATAAGGGGTCCGCAAATATATTAAATGTTTTACACCCGTTCACCAAGTTTTTGTCTAACAAACCTGTCTGAAACACATAGTCAAAACGTCATAAAGGCATCACAAGACATTTTTCGAGTCCCCGATAGGCTAGTAAGTGATAGAGGTTCTTCCTTCGCATGCGGTCTGAAGATTCTGCCTTGATCGAGGCATAAAACAAATATTAAACGCTGTAGCAATTCCGAGATCGAACGGCCAGCTAGAACGATACAATCGGACTATACTTGACTTTTTAACAGCGCAAACCGTAACGAGAAAGAATGGGATAACAAATTGGGAAACATACAATGGATGCTGAATAACACTGTGCAGAAAACTATTGGAAAGACAACAACTGAAGTTATGTTTTGTTCTACTATGCATAGTGAATTCAAGCCAACCCCTAATGTGGTTGTGGAAGACATTCGTGAAGTTTCTGATTTACCTAGCCCTCGCGATGAGGTCAAACAAAAAATCGAAAGCTAAACAGAAGGAGTATTACGATCGCTGCAGGCAGGATGTCTACAATGCCGGTGATCTGGTTAAAATAACGAAAGTGGCATTACAAAATAAAGGTCAAAGTACGAAACTAATGCCATCTTACGAAGGCCCCTTCAGGGTTATCAAAGTGTTAGGGAATGACCGTTACAAAATCGCTCCATTAGCGGGTTTTGATATAATGAAAAACAAACGTAAAACTATGGTTGCTGCAGACAGAATGCAACCGTGGATTCATGTGGCCTCACTGATTTTGGATGATACGGATAATTAAGAAAGCACTACCGAATATATTTAATTATTATATTATTTCAACAAAATAAACATGCTCGTTTTGTTTGGTTCAGGTCAAGTACGAGGTACCAACGCGTTCGTATCTTGACCTGATACCATATAAAACGTGGTTTGCAACGTTAACAGCTCTATCGCAAGGGGTACTCACTAAATATCGACATGTCCTCAACTAACAGCTCAATACGCTCAAATTACAGAAATAGTAAAAAAAAAAAAAAATTATAGAGACAAATAATTACACATATAGGCATTACTAAAACTATGTACTATACAGTTTATTAATTTTGTTTGGTTTAAATGGAATACATATTGTTAATCAGTTATAAGGACTTTGTATGTGACAGGTTATTATGATTGATATGTTTTTATTTAGTTACAAGGATAGATATTTTATGTTGTTATTTGGTTACAGGGTTACAAGGATACAAGGCTACAAGGATACATGGACACAATGATATAAGGTTACTGGTTACATGGTTAAATGGTTACATGGTTAAATGGTTACATGGTTAAATGGTTACATGGTTAAATGGTTACATGGTTAAATGGTTACATGGTTAAATGGTTACCTGGTTAAATGGTTACCTGGTTAAATGGTTACATGGTTAAATGGTTACATGGTTAAATGGTTAAATGGTTACATGGTTACATGGTTAAATGGTTACATGGTTAAATGGTTACATGGTTACATGGTTACACGGTTACACGGTTACACGGTTACACGGTTACACGGTTACACGGTTACACGGTTACACGGTTACACGGTTACACGGTTACACGGTTACACGGTTACACGGTTACACGGTTACACGGTTACACGGTTACACGGTTACACGGTTACACGGTTACACGGTTACACGGTTACACGGTTACACGGTTACACGGTTACACGGTTACACGGTTACACGGTTACACGGATACACGGTTACACGGATACACGGTTACACGGATACACGGTTACACGGATACACGGTTACACGGATACACGGTTACACGGATACACGGTTACAAGGATACACGGTTACAAGGATACACGGTTACAAGGATACACGGTTACAAGGATACACGGATACAAGGATACACGGATACATGGATACACGGATACATGGATACACGGATACACGGATACACGGATACACGGATACACGGATACACGGATACATGGATACACGGATACATGGATACACGGATACATGGATACACGGATACATGGATACACGGATACATGGATACATGGATACATGGATACATGGATACATGGATACATGGATACATGGATACATGGATACATGGATACATGGATACATGGATACATGGATACATGGATACATGGATACATGGATACATGGATACATGGATACATGGATACATGGATACATGGATACATGGATACATGGATACATGGATATAAGGATATAAAGATACAAGGTTACAAGGATATATAAAAGTTTAGTTAGTATACTTATAATTATATAAAAATAGATCTGTTAAAAATCGTTAGTTGATAATTATAATGGTTAAATTCATTTAGCTTTCTAGTATATGATACAAATAAATATTACCATAGACGTGATTACATGCTTTACATTGTACTTACAATTTATGAATTAACGCTCGTTATTCTCTGGATGATTTGCTTGTATAACTTATGTTACCACTAGTATTGTTATTATTTTGATTATTAGTTGGATTGTACAAGAATAATTACAAAAAAGCTCGTTCTGCCAAGTGTAAGGTTATATCTGGTTCCACCTGGTGCATGTCTGAGGTCATACATGTCATCAGGATGGTCGAGTGTAAGGTTTTAATAAATTTTCTTAACTTTTATAGGCAACACTAGCAATTTTTACGATAGCAACTTATTCTGTAACGTTTAGCACTTTTTTTACTGGCAACACAGTCGGAACGGTGGCTTGGCAGAGCGAAGGCAGTGTGATGCATTCTTACTTGGACGACCGAACTGTGCGGACGCATTCTGTGAAGCAAATTGTATTTAAGATTGGAAGTCATATTATAACGAATTATTCTTACGGATCATCGTGTTTAATTTACAATCACCGTTGGTACGGCAGTGATACTGAGATCGTTTACTTTATACCACTTTTTTTACCGGTACCTTGAGTAATTGCGCTTTATGATCAGAAAGTGCCAGCTCGACAATTTCACTTCTACAACCTACGACGTTATGGATTACATTATCAAGACACGGCTGACTTACTGCTCTTGTTACCTGCTTAAACTCAAACTTCATACTATGTTCTTGTACAATTTATTCAAACTTTCTTGTTAATTTATTATTTTCCAGTATATTAATGTTAAAATCTCCACCAATCACTATTTTCCCTTTATACCTCAAACATAAATTGGATAGCATATCGTCTAATTGGCTAAGATAGTAATCAGTATAGAATATATTTTTGCGTGGAGGCCGATATATGCATATTATAATATTTTTTTTTTTTTTTAATTCAATAGCAAAACATTCAAATATGTTTGGTATTGAAATTTTTTCTATAAAATTTATATTTGGGATTCATGACCGTTTCGAACTAAATACAGGAGCCACCACGTCTGTTGTTCCTGCAGTAATAAGACGCTATTTGAAAATTTTGAACCCTTAACCTCTCTAAATCGTCTATCTTCATATTGTGTTCAGTAAAGCACAAAATGTCGACTTCCTTGTTTTGACTTACTAATTCTTCCAAGCCTACCATTAAATTATCAGATTTGCTTATTAAGCCATCAATATTTTGATGAAATATACCCACGAAATAAATTATTTGCAATCTGAGATTCATTAACCGAAACATTATTGACACATTGGACATTATTTATGTTTTCTACGCAACAGCTTATACTGGCAATATCGCAAGTTTGTGTGCTTTTATCATTCATTGGCTTTAAACAATTTAACTTAAATTGTATAAGCTGGTTTCTGAAGTAACTAATTTTTTGTTTATATTCATATATTACACTACATGTCTGTACTTTCCACATACGTGTCTTAACTCGTAGTTCAATTTTTTTTCATTTAGGTATTTATTGCTTGGGATTTCTGATATGATAACATTTGTGTGTGTGGTGCGGGTAAGCCATATATTCAAATTTAGCAGAAATTCAAATGGAATAGAGTTAATTGTACCACCCACGACAGTTATGTAGTCATTTTTCGTAAATGAAGAGATGTTTATGCCTGTAGAAAAAAATATCTAACGAAGTGGAGCACCAGGCTTCCAGTAGCTTGGTATTTCAAACTCAGAACCTATTAATGTATGTAGCGTATATCTAACATCTCTTCCTAGTTGATCAGCTAGTATTAAGATTTGTTTCTTAAGTTGAATGTCATTTTTTAATCCATAGTGGCTATGAGGTTTCAATGAAGTTTCATGCGTCGAAGGGCATTCTTTTTCTATATTGTTTTGATTTATGACTGTATGTTGTTGTGTCAAGCTTGCAGTTGATATCGATGTTGACGGTGATTTGTTCTTCGGCTGAGGTGAACTTGTAAAAATTTGTGAACAAGCAGCCGCTGGTATATTCATAGGATCTAAATCAGATACCCTGCATTCTGTTGAACTTTTATTACCTGGATTCGAAATATGCTGAGGTGTAAAAGTAGGTTCTAATAAATTAGCTGAATCCACTGTCAAAGTTTTTTCAAGATTGTGTAAAGTGTCAATGTCAATTAGCGAGTTTTCTAAACTGTTGACAGAGAGTGGGACCTTTAATTTGTTTTTTCTAGGGCTTTTGTTACAATATTCAAACCTATCCGTACACCCTTCCAGTATTTTTTTATAATTTTGTAACTCAGATTGAAGTTTTTGATTTTTAAAGTTCAGGTCATCTATTTCATTGAGTGCAATGTAAAGCTTATTATTCAATAGTTCTATTTGTTTTTGTTGCTCTTGTATATCAAAATTATCAAAACATTTATTAGGACGATCCATCACCGTATCTTCGAGCATGTTAGACGTGGAAACATTTTCCAATGAAGAAAACCTTTTTTGTCGCCGCAACGTAACATTATCGGTATTATCACATTCCATGTTTTTCTCTATGGTATGAGCTGATAAATAGATTTCGAACGCAGTTTTATGATTTCTATGTTGGCACCACTCACATTCTGTCAGAGCTGTCAATGCTATCAGTTGTCAATTGTCATGCATGAGAGATAATTGTGATTTATTCACACAAACATGTCAAGATTGTGTATTTATTTGTTGCCAAAAATGTTAGTTGCGCTTGTGTGCGTGTAATTTTAAATCCATTTACTGGTTTTTAAGTGATTAAGGCAGTGTCCAAAAGAAAAGATACTGCTCACCCTGATTGATAAATACCGGCAAAGTGCTTCTAGGTTATGTTTACAGTTCTGGATAATCTTATTTCTTGAAATGGTACGTTTTTAGCACGTTAATAATAATAAATTACAGAGGTCTTACAGAACACTCCTGGTCGGCACAAGGCTACCCGCTAATTATATTCGCGGCAACTTGAGATACTTCAAATTAGTGAAGATAATTACAGATTTTACAAGGCAAACCGTTTCAAGTAATAATTATACAATGCATTATTTAATTGGGTAGCTCGTATTGTTATAAGCATATCTTATTACATTTGAGGCTTTATATTACAGCCCGAGTCAAAAGTGAGGGCGTAATGGAGACGAGAGTGTAGGGAATGACCAGACGCTGTCATAGTCAGACGTCTATACTGACCAGACCAGTGAAATAAGGTCGCAGTGATTTTTATACCCTCACCAACGGACTATATCCTTATAGATATTTATTAAACAGTTCAGTACTGTGTCGACATCCACACATGGGTGTTCAAGCTGAGGCGACTTTTTAACAATCTTTTTTTATTCCTAAATGTATCACGCAATGCATAGGTAGTAGATACATATCATGATCCACTCCTTATTCTCTTATCAATGAAACCATTGCACGCATTTTTTTTTGTATAACTTATCGTCTCTTTTGTATAGGTCTAGCCTTTGATCACTCACCTGCTGGTAAGTGATGATATGGCCGAAGCTATCGTTCAGGCTAGCCTAGAATTACTGGTTCTCAAGGATAACTGCCGAAACACACCGTTTGGTGCTTGGCGACAGATTTTTTACTTGAGGGTGGTAGCTAGCGGGCATTCGCAAAATTGCCCTACTACCATGTTGTAACGATTGCCATCGTAAGACTACAACCGGGACCGACACGGCTTAACGTGCCCTCTGAAGCATGGAAGCGCTCAGTAGTAACGTCACTAGCGGTTACCCATCCAACTCCTGACCACGGCCGACGTAGCTCAACTTAGCTGATCAATTAAGAACGGTTAAGCAATCTTCGCTCCTAGCGCTTCTTACCCACAGTGAGCTAAAATTACCTCAACTTCAGATAGATAGATAGATAGATAGATAGATAGAAACACTTTATTGAAACACCTTAAATATAAAAAAATAGTTAAAACAGAAACACAATGCAAAATAAGGTAACAATTGGCGGTCTTATCGCTGAAAGCGATCTCTTCCAGACAACCATTTGAGGAAGAGACATAACTGAAGAGAACCAAGGGATGGTGTTTATATAGATTATAAAATAGTACTCACAATGACACATAATTTCTAAAATACTACACACATTAAAATAGATAAAATAATATATATAGGTATATAAATATATCTAATATATACACGTATACAACATATATACATATAAGTATACACATTAATAATAATAAATACATAAGCATATAAAATATTATATATATAATAAACATACATAATTACATACAACTTAATCAATAAACATAATATATAAATAATGAATGATGTTATCAGTAGTATAAGACTAATATTAACAATGGAACAACGAATTTCAAAATTAAAATAAATAAATTATAGGGAGCTAACGAGTTTCAAGATAAAAGGCTTTCACACGCTCTTTAAAAACAGCTAGTGACTGAGCACGCTTAATTTCAAGAGGCAGTGCGTTCCATAGTCTAACGGCTTCAACAGTGAAAGAGTGATCATAAAACGAACTGTAGTGTGAGGGCATATTGAGCATAAGATTTTCCGATGACCTAAGATTACGCACATGAGAGGTGCTGCAATATTCGAAACGCTCTTGAAGGTAATGGGGGGATGTGGGATTGAATAAAACGTTATACAGAAGAGAGAGAATATGAGTATTCCGGCGATGACGAATGGGTAGCCACTTGAGCTTAGTGCGAAATTCAGAAACATGGTCGTATTTGCGCAAGCCAAATATAAACCGTATTGAGAAGTTTTGAAGGCGCTCAAGTTTATTTAAAAGGTCCTCCCTGAGGTCTAAGTAACAGGCGTCTGCATAATCTAAAATAGGGAGTAAGAGTGACTGTGCAAGCGCCACTTTAGTAGCAGTTGGTAAGAAATTTCTTATTCTTCTGAGAGATCCTGCAGAGGCAAATGTCTTGCGACTGACGGCTTCGATTTGCGGGATCCATGTTAGGCATTGGTCAAAAATAACTCCAAAATTAGTGACTGTTTTACTATAAGGAATTTGTACTCCCTCAAATACAACTGGCGTCAGAGTGTTCCAGTCTACGTTACAGATGGTTCGTGAAATACCGATAATTATAAGTTGTGTTTTTAGTGGATTTACTTTTAGACCATAGGCTTTGCTCCAGTCTGATATGTGTTGTAGATCATTATTAATGGCATCAACGGCTTCTGCTAAATTATTCAGTGAGGCCTGCGAGTATATTTGGAGATCGTCTGCATAGAGATGGTAGGAAGAAGTAATACTTTGGGATATTGAATTTATAAAAATTGCAAAAGAGAAGAGGAGATAATACGCCGCCTTGAGGTACGCCAGCAGTTATGTTACACCAAGAAGAAAATTTCTCATCCAGGCGAACCCGCTGCCGGCGCCCAGACAGATAACTGTGAAACCAGTCAATAGCCGTTGGAGATATGTTAGTAGAGCGAAGTATGGCCAAAAGGATATCGGAGTCAATGGTATTAAATGCGTTGCTAAAATCAAGCAGTGACAACACAGTCAATTTTCCGTTTTCCATTCCGAAACGGATATCATCTGTAATTTTTACGAGAGCAGTTGTTGTACTGTGACCTGGCCGAAATCCAGACTGGAAAGGATTAAGAAGATGGTTAGTGACAAGGAAGGAGTTTAATTGTTTGTGGACAAGACGCTCAAGGACTTTGGAGAGAAAAGGAAGAATGGATATGGGTCTGTACTCAGAAAAAGATTTAGGATTGTGTTTTTTTGGAAGTGGAATGATTTGTGCATCCTTCCATAATGATGGAAATGCACTATTTGAAATGGAATAGTTAAGAATAAAGCAAAGAATAGGAAGAATTATGTCCAGAATAGGGATAATCATGTTCCGACTAATGCCATCGACTCCAACTGCATTCGACGCAAGGGACAGGGCACTCTTCCTAACATCACAAGCGGTAAATTGCAATATTAGAAAGATGTTGTAATGTTGTTACTTTATCAGATGCCAGTAAGCTACACGATAAAGAGAAATGAATATTTAGGGCATTGATATCAAGATTATTAGAGTCTGACGTTTGGCGTGATTTACCGACTCCTAACGACCTGAGGAACTTCCAAACCTTAGCTGGGTCCTCATTTTCGACAGATTTATGGATATGGCGACGTTGTGCATCTCTACACACCCTATTGCAGCGATTCCGAATCTGTGTGTACTTTTCTTTGTTAACATCGTTGGGCTCACATTTATATTTGGATTTTGCCACGGACTTTTTATGCATGAGCAGTTTGATTTCATTGACAAGCCACGGTGCAGGTTGATGTTTAATCTTAATTGGTCGTAGAGGAGCATGTTTGTCGTAAAGTTGAGTAACAAGGGAATTAAAAATGGATACTTGATCATCAATGGACTCCGCATTTGTGACAGGTGACCAATCAATTTTCTTAGCATCCGCAGTGAAGAGTTCTTGGTTCATACCGCTAAAGTTGCGCTGCAGAATAATTGTAGGCTTCGGCTTAGGAGGTCTAATCTTGTAGGAAAGGAAAATCAGGTCATGATAGGAAAAAGCATCAGCAGACAACTGACCGTGCTTCGCAACATGCGATAAAGATGAGACAATTATTATATCGAGAAGGGACGGAGTGCAATTAGGAAAATAATGAGTAGCGTTAGATGGAAGAAGGTGCATATTGCTTGAATTAATTATGGATTTAAGACGGGATGAACGATGGTCATTTTTTATAAGACAAGTATTAAAGTCACCCATGATAATGGTGTGACTATATGAAGGAGAAATATCTTGTAGGATTGCTTCGAATGAGGCAAAATACTGAACATCGTTAGAAGGGCTATAATAGACTCCGAGAAGAATTTTGGTGTGAGATAGAAGTACTTCAATGAAAAGGTGTTCACCTGCATTTAGCGGTGGAGGCTGTGATGACATGCTAACAACTGAAAAGGAAATATGAGCTCGTAAGTAAATAGCTACTCCACCGCCGCGGCCGCTGGTGCGATCATTTCTAATAAGGCGAAATCCAGGTAAAGGATATAAGATCGATGGGAGACATGGTTTAAGCCAAGACTCGGAGACCATTATAGCGTGAATGCTTTTATTATCAAAAGACGCCAGCATATCTGGGAAATGAGCCGGAATACTTTGGGCATTAATGTGAATAACATTAAGATTTTTTGGTTCATCAGAAAATACTGTTTGCAAATTTTCATATAAAGAAGGGATACTAATAAAGCTATCGTCACTGTTGCTACCTTCAGAAGAGTTGAAACTTATATAAGCATCACTGTTATCGTTGCTCGAAACAGACATCATACATAAAATAAATACAAATAATATAAATTACAAAATATGATAAATAATATATAAAATTATAATTATATTAAATCTAATAATCTAGGCTCTACTGATTTACCGACTCCACCCGCCGGTAGCCAGTATTAAAAATAATATTATAATATACAAACTTTACAGTTTCTAACTGGGCAAGTAGTTCTAAGAGATTATAATAACTCAAACAAAATACAAAATATCATAGAAATATACCATTGACACTAAAGAAAAATGCCATCGACAAAAATGACCAAATGATAAACATCAAGCTAAGGCAAAAAAAAAAAAAACTTTTTTGGCATAACGTGATAATAAGACTTTGACATTTGGCTATGGCACATGGATATCAATCAAAGTCACGAACTAATAATTTTATTTACTTGCTCAGTGCCACGAACGAATTTTATTGTACCCTGGCAGATACTGAAGATATTTTTTTTTAGAAGGGTACCGTATACCGCATTTTATATAAAACAAATGTATCGCGGGTACACTGAGTCACAATAACTTAGACATCGTTCACAAAGTTCTACAAGATATACCTGCGAGACCTCACTTTTTATGTGCAGCCCGGTGGCTCCTGGGTGCCGCTTCCTTAACCTCTTTGGCGGTTGGAACCACGGCAGGCGTGGCCTGCACGTCTACCTTGTCGAGCTCCGCCATGCAAGATACCCGATGCCGCGCTCCATTGGTGCCGACAACGTAAATAGAGCCTTCACGTGTCCAGCATTATGTTTATACCATTTTAAAATCTTATACCTACTTGTATCTTTAGTTGTTACCTCAGTTCTGTACGAGTCTGTCAACTATGTACAATTAGATAAAATATTTAGTTACATATATGTGAAAACTTTTCATTAGTCATAAATTTCTTAGATAAGTATTATATTTTGTAAACTAGCTGTTCTTAATTTATATGTTTTTTTTTACCGGCGGTATGCCTTTGTTAACAAAATACACTTAAAATTAACTATATACAACACTACATCTACAACAATAAAAAAGATACCCATAAGTCGTTGCAGACTTACAAGCAGCCCAAATACTCCAGCCCACTACCAGACCAGGTGGCAGCGTGCCCAGCATGCTAGCAGCATTGCCCCGTTGAATTGCAATGCTTATATTTAAGTAAAATAGGTGCCAGCATTTTGATCACGCGAAGTTTTTTTATTGTTTTTTAAAATAAGTTTTCCGAAGAAACTAAAATAAAATATTAATATCTGATGTGAATACTTTCAATAGAGCTCTGTTACTGTGACAGAACTTACATGCGTCGTCTAGTTAATTACCTATTTCCAATAGATGCCGACATACAGAGGAATAATACATCTACTTGCATTGTTCTCAAAATTAAGATAGCGCTTAGTCCAGTTAAGTAATTATTCTTATCTGTGAATTGCAAATCTAGAAATATAAAATCAACGAGAAAATTACTCAAGGCCATTTTTAAACCAAAATTAAAATTTTAACGAGAAAAATCAATCATTTTAATATACCTACTTGATTGCTAAGACATTTAAGCATATCTACTATAATACTGAGTAGAGAGCACGCAGCGTTTTCCATACAAACGTATTATGGTCATATTTTTAATACCACGTGTTCAAACTCGGTGAAATCTTGTAAGCATATTGCTCAGTCTTCTTTAGTTTTTTGTTTTTTTATTTATATTATCCCTACAGTACAGTATTAGCCGGATCATCCACTGCTGAAAACAACCTCCTCTATTTGTCGTAATGCCCACGCTTGGCGCTTACACTGCGATGCGCAAGACACCTAGTCTTGGGCATCGCAGTGTAAGTTGGCAGTTTATTAGAAGGCGCTGCTACCCACCTTTCAGTATTTTTCCCTTAGCCGCCTCTTACGGCACCCACGGGATGATATGGGGACGTGAAATTGTAACTTGGCACCCCACGGGGAGTTTGACCCCTAAATGTCAAAATGACAATTCTCATACAAATCGATTTTTCTAATTGTTTCAGAAAATATTTAATTTTACGGAAATCTGGTAAACCAGAATCATAGACATTAGGCTCAAGGATAAACATGCAAAGTTTCACTGAGTTTCAACACTTAGAATGTACTTTTCTTTAAACTTTCGTGAACTAAGCTCATGTTTCTAAATACTAAACGGGTCTATTCACGCACAAATAAACATCAAAATAATTATATTTTGGCTAAGTAGACTCTCAGTCTACTCGTGACCACGGTCAATGCAACTTGATCGAAACATAGTCTACTCGTGACCACGGTCGATGCAACTTGATCGAAACGTCAAGGTTAGTCAAAATATAATTATTTTGATGTTTATTCGTGCGTGAATAGACTCGTTTAGGATTTAGAAACTTAGAATGTATTTAAAATATGACGGTATGACGTTCATTTGACAACGGTTGTATGGAAAGCGCCGCGAGTACTCTAATCATAACTATATAAACAAAAATTGCCACGTTGGGTGGCAAACTAGAATAACACCTCCCCATATCTTCTTAAGGGTAAAAGGAGAAGGAAAAATACCAAAAGTCGGGCAGCAGTGCCTTCTCAAGAACTGTCATATTACACTGCGATTCCCAAGACGCCTGCCAAACGTGGGGATTATAGCGAATTCCCCCAAATACTGAAGGCTTTTGTTGAACGAGGGGAGGTAACGACTGTTTATGTAAATAATGATGGTATCTAATTTTATTCATTTAAATTTCTGATATTACCTGAAATATCATTATACATAACAGTACTTATTGTTATGTGAAATTAGGTACCACAATACAGAAACATTTTTTTTTTGTGGTTGTACAATTATTTCACATAATATTCAAAGAAATTATTACGTTCTTAAACCTATTGAAATCATGAAAAACCAGCCAAGTAGGAGTCGGACTCACGGACCGAGGGTTCTGTACAAACTGTAGGTATATATAAGACATAATTTGGACAATAAACATATCTTTATCTTTATCTTATCTATAAATAAAAGTTAGGTATTTTTATTGCTAAATGAATTCGATAACAATTTAAAATTATTAAAAATATTTTTATTACACCATATAACAAAAAATGTGCTTTTCGCAATTTTACCTTTATCTGTTCTATAAGACGTAGCTTCGCACCAAATTTAGAGATTCTGAGTTTACAGGAAGTACCGAGTAGGTTTTGATTCCCATGCGAGTGTCGAAAATGTGTGGCATAAACGTTTTGAATGCGTTGGCTTAGAAGTTTGATATTGTAAGAGACATTAGACCTGAGTATTTAATATGAATTTCAGCTTGATACCTCCAAGCACTCGTGAGAATAAGTGTCTTGACAGACAGACAGACGGACAACAAAAGGTTTAACGATTTTCACTCACCTATAATATAACTGGCCACCGTTGATAAAACTTGCAACTCTATCTATCTATAAATGTGAAGCAGTGATTGCTCTGTGGCATTGGCTATGGACTGCCGCGCAGCAGGTCTATAGTGCGAATCCCGCCGCGGGCTTGAGCTTCACCGCATGGTGGAAGGGCATTTTGCGAATGCCCGCCTGGCTAGCGACCCCCCTTAAGTAGAAAATCTGTCGACAAGTGGTGTGTTCCGGCAGCTGTCCACGAGAGCAAGTTATTCTAGGTTAAACCTGTTAACACCTTCGACCACAATATCATCAGTTACCATCATGCGACATTGTGATCAGACTGAGATACCAGCAATAAAAAAAAGTATTTTTCTGTTAGTTGAGTGTAACTGAAAAACTATTTCACTGATTTTGATGAAATATATACTATAACTAAAATTTAACTACTTCGGGGGTAGTTATACCTTTTAAATAAAAAAATAATCAAATGCGGGCTACTCGGTAAAAGTAATGCGTGGTCATACATCTAACCTAATATAATAAAGAGGAAAGATTTGATTATCTGTTTGCACTGAAGAGGTTTTGAAACTAATTGACCGATTTAGATGAAATTTGAAGTGGACATAGTTTGAGACCCGGGAAAGGACATATAATAGTTTTTATTAAACTGCGCAAAAAGAGGTTAATTGGTTTTGCGCGATAACCAATATACATGCGGGTGGAGCCGCGGCCGAAAATCTAGTAAGCATTAAATATACATGACGAATTGAGAAACTTCTCCTTTTTCGGAATCCGTTTAAAAATAGAACGCATTGGATTAAATTTGCATAAAGATCTCTAATCGCATTCCCTATAGCAATTAGATAGTACGCCATTCCAGCTAGTTTTAAATCAAGCTGAGGTCAGATAAGTCTGGTTTGAACTAGATCAATGCGGACTCATTACTAAAACCTGATTGCACGTGCAAATTTTGGTGCCGCTCTATTTGTTCTGTTCGATTGCAGGAAAATTAGTTGGCTATCAATTAGAGTATTGTCGATGTAGAAGTTAAGCTTTGTAGTAATTTATTTTCCGGAATTCTTCTCTTATAATAAACACGACCCCATTTAGCGTGGTATACGTGCTTGGTTAGCTATCACCCTCAAATAGAAAATCCGCCGCCTAGCATTTTCACGGTATGAACCAGCAGCGTTTTTTTATATACCACTAAGGTGTCAAACAAGCATACTGCCCGCCTGACGGTAAGCAGTTACCGAAGCCTATGGACGCTTGCAACACCAGGGGTATCACTCGCGCGTTGCTGACCCTGAAGAAATATCTTTACGCCCTTTTTCAAGAACCATAACCTGTACTCTGGAAAACCACGGCGGGGAGCTAATTCTACAATGTGAGCGTCCGCGGAAGGAAGCTCCTTTGAGCCCGCACAGTACGAAACTGTTCTTGAGACTCACTGCCTATTCTGCTTAAGCCTATAGACTATCTTCGACTACATGTGCCGTACTCACCATAAAATCAAATTTTGGTCAAAGGCTAACATTTTACAATTATATTATAAAGAGGAAATTTGTAATTTTGTACGTAACAAATAAACTTACAAACTACTGGACTAATTTGTAAAATCTTTACCATTAGAATTATACATTATCTTTTTTTTGAAGCGCTTGTAGCGAAGTTTACTTAGCTGTTCTCAACCGATCAGCAAAGTTAAGCAACGTCGCGCGCGGTCATGAGTTGGATGGGTGACCGCTAGTGACATTACTACTGAGCGTTTCCGTGCTTCGGAGGGCACGTTAAGCCGTCGGTCCCGGTTGTTGTCTTAGGATGGCGTTATGGCATGGCAGTAGGGCATTTTGCGAATGCCCACCTGGTAAGCTACCACTCTCAAGTAGGAAATTTGTCGCCAAGCGCCTAACGGTGTGTTCTGGCAGCTGTCATTGAGAGCCAGTATTTTTAAGTTAGCCTGAACAACATCTTCGACCACATGAACACTTACCATCAGGTGAGATTTGTGGTCAAAGGCTAACCAATAAGGCATAAAAAAAACTTTAGTGATTTTTTATTTAATGGGTGAAAAGACAATTGGTTCTTTTCCTTGACTCATTTCTTTACTTACTGAATGGCTTTATTAGTGGTGGTTGTACGTAGTCTTTACTTTAATTGGAAATGACAGTTAGGATTTTTTAAAATTCCTGAACGCTCCTTATACGCACAAATTTTATATGTGCTCCAGTTCTTCTGAATTCTGTTTTAGAATTAAATTTAGAACTCTCGTATATTTTTTATCTCTGTACATATATTTATTTCTTACTCGCTGCGTCCGCGGTTACACCCCGCATGGTAATGGATGATGTTTATAAAATATATCATATGTGTTAATCCAGCGCCTCATCTACTTCCATACCAAATTTCATAATAATTGGTTCAGCCGTTTGAGCGTGAAAAAGAAACAAACACACTCCCAAACCCTCGCCTTTATAATATTAGTTTTATGAGGATTAATGTGTGACTACCAAATAATCGTATGCATTAGCTTTTTAGGGTTCTGTACCCAAAGGGTAAAAACGGGACCCAATTACTGAGACTTCGCTGTCCGTCCGTCCGTCCGTCTGTCACCACGTTATCACCGTTCTTGAGATAAAGATCTCAAGAACGGTGATAGCTAGACAGTTGAAATGTTCACAGATGAGTATTTCTATTGCCGATATAACAACAAATAAAATTTGTTATTTTTTATTTTTTTTACTGTTTCTCGATATCGATCTCGCTCGAAACTAATAACGGTGGCAGGTAGACGCTTTAACTATTCACTGAATATTTAGTTTAGTTTACGGAACCCTTCGGGCGCGAGTCCCACTCGCACTTGGCCATTTTTTTTTATTGGTATTTATGGTTCACTATTAGGACAATAATAGCTTACACATAAAAGTTAGATATATGCTGTTGTAAATATTTTTGTAGAACAATTTAAGATAAACATTTCCAATATACATGATAAACGTGTGATACTAAAGGATTTTGCAGCGCACGCCAGAATAGGTCGCATATGGCTGAATTTTTACACGATTGCCCAAAAATAGGAGAGTTATTACACGACTGCCCGAAAAAGATGAGATATGTTTCAGGGTTCATGTATGTATGTTGTAAGTTTCTTTATTCCACTATAACTTCTAAGCGGCTTAACCGATTGTAATGTAAGATACATCACTAGATTCATCTTGATAACCTAGGCATATACATAAAATATTTTAATAAACTAGCGGATATGATAAGCTACATTGTGTGATAAAAAAAATCTTCCAAACCCAGCGAGTATCAAAGGGGTATCGTAAGGTATCAAAATGAAGGGCTTTAAAAAAGGATTCCATAAATATATATAGTTAACTTGTAGTTTAAATTTAAATGGAACGACAAAACGTTTAACAAAAATAAATAATTTGCAGTCGGGTTTTTTAATTTTTACTTGTTTCCTTCTTACTTGACACTTATCGTTATATCTTGGACAATTCACACAATATTAAATATTTTGAAGCGCTCGTAGCGAAGTTTACTTAGCTGTTCTCAACCGATCAGCAAAGTTAAGCAACGTCGCGCGCGGTCATGAGTTGGATGGGTGACCGCTAGTGACATTACTACTGAGCGTTTCCGTGCTTCGGAGGGCACGTTAAGCCGTCGGTCCCGGTTGTCGTCTTAGGATGGCAGTCGTTATAGCATGGTGGTAGGGCATTTTGCGAATGCCCGCCTGGCTAGCTACCACCCTCAAGTAGAAAGTCTGTCGCCAAGCACCTAACGGTGTGTTCCGGCAGCGGTCCTTGAGAGCCAGTACTTCTAGGTTAGCCTGAACAACATCTTCGACCACATCATCACGTACCATCAGGTGAGATAGTGGTCAAAGGCTAACCTATCAGGCATAAAAAAAAAAAGAAAAAAAAAGAATTATATATAAAAAAAAACTCTATTCACATAAAAAATAAATAATATATATTTCTGGATAGAACATTGGAAATCAGTAAAGGTTTTGTATGTAACTGTTCCCAGTAGGTAAACGGCAGCCTCCAATACATTTACTCTCCCAAATTGTAATTTTCCAGTAATAAATGCAAATTCTCTTCAGATAATTTACAAAAATTAAAATTCTCCGAATTCAAAAATATATCGAGAAAATTTACGGAGAGTAATTATTTCCAACGGTGATTTCACGCTAAGCTCAATGAATCGTTACTTTTTAATGTTCCCGTTCAATAAATCGTCATTTTAATGGAGAGCAAATTGAGTATTGGCTGTTTTGTTCTTGGAGATTTCCATGAGGTCAAACTTAAAAGGCTTTATGTTAACGAGCTGCCAAATCCGGCTTGATTTATTCAACTTTGAATGTTATAGGGTTCAAGGATAGTTTTTTGCAATTTTCCTGCTAAGCCGACGTGACGTCACAAACGCCACGCAGCCAAACCGGTTTCTCGATCGTGCGCTCGAAGAGTCAAGACCTCCTGAGGATTCTTCGTGTAGAATCGAAACGCGTCGAAGTTTATTCCGGTTTTGCTGCGTGGCGTTTGTGACGTCACGTCGGCTTAGCAGGAAAATTGGGCGGAATTGTCACTAGATATATTTTTATATTTTAAAGTGTTTTATTAAAATATTAATTTGATGTTTTCGTAAAATATTTTAAAAATATTTGTTATTATTCAAATTATTGACCATTTTATATGAAAATACTGCGTTTTGTTGAATGTTGAGATATGGTCATCACATTGTTTTTTGGTAGTTTACTTTTTATATAATAAGGACACAGAAATAGTAATCTATATCGACATAATGTATAGTAATACCTTATTTCTTATACACATACACGATAGTGGTATGCTTCGCATCTTGCGTTTATTTTTTGTTTATTGTTTTTGTTTGTTTATATTTGCTGAATATATGTAACAATATTGTTGATTCAATACATTATATCGGTACAACTGGTGTGCAAATGTCTTAAAAATATCATACCAACTAGCAAAATAAGTCACAAAAGTGAACATTTTTGCGAATAACTAAGTAAACTTCGCTACAAGAGCATCAAAATTTGGTGTAACCAACATATTTCAAATGAATATAAATATCGTAAGTAGTAGCGGTGTAGGCCACCTAAAATGTACTTATTTTCATTGAATACGCATAGGTATATACAGTATATATATAAATAAAATTAAAAATCACATGTATTTGGAATTGTCACTTTACTTAGTTATTTTACAAAATTTTCATTAAATCTTGCACAGGTTATTTTTTATTTACTTTAAACAAACATCAAATCAAGCGCAATCACATGCATATCTATGATATTATTATTCTATCGTACCTTTATTCCGATCCTTTCATGGTTCACTATTAAGAGGAGGAGGAAGAGGAGTAGTAACAAACGAAGCACTACAAACTCACGCCACTGCAGGGCCGTAATTGGTTCAAATGCAACAGTTGGCAGCGTGGTAGGATAGCCCGTTGAATTGCAACGCTTATTCGTTGAGCCATATATGTGCTACCATAATGGTCCATCGTCCACGAACTTCCGCAACACGAGAGGTCGAAGAATTCTTTGCCTGCTTTTGAGGAGGGAATATGCTCTCTTCTTGAAGGCTCCTAAGACTGACTGGGAGAATACTTCACAGGCAGCTGGTTCCATATTGTGGCAGTGCAATGCAGAAAATGCGGTGAGAATCGCAAAGACGTCGACATGAAATTGATGAAACGTCAAGCTGTGGCAAAATTCAGCTACAGGTATTAAATCGAGAAGTTCCTCAGAACATATTAAATATACCGCTGATTAATTCTAGATAATAGTCAGTAATATTATATTTACGTGCCGCATCAGCTTCAAGCGGTCGCTTTTGCCGCATACTGGGACGACTACGTGGGACGACCTTCCTTATTTTGTCTTTCCTCTTAAATATGACATAGGGTCATTTTAAAAGGGGGTTAATCGAAATCTTTATGTTCGACAACGTATTGACAGTACTTATGGTATTGCAGATGTCTATAGGTAGCCGTAGCCGGTTACCATCAGGCGGGCCATATAAGCATGCGCCGCCGCCGTTGGCAGTTTATCAAAAAAACTTCAAGGAGGTTCTCAATTAGAATGTATATTTTTCTGTGTCATAACCTTTTACTAAGTAACCAATTTTTATGATTTTTTTATATCTGAAAGCTGGTGTTTGTTATGTCATTCCATTGACGAGTATTATTGGAATTATCTTAATAATGTGTTAAGGTTTATTTACTTTTCCTACCGATTTTAATTATAGATATACCTAGTATTTTCTAAATGTGGGCCTGAATCTCATATACAGTAAATATAGTTAGTATAATCCTGACAAAGTAACACATGTAGTATTTCTAATTAAACCAAAGCCAGAAGTTTCTGTAGCTGTATTCTAATTTTCTTGAGTGTGTTAGATCTCGCTTTCTACGTGGGAAGGATTAAGCTGAGGTAATGTTAAGTTGAGACATACAAGAAATATTTCCGGCAAGCATGTGTATTTTGTCAAAAAAATAAGTAAAAACATGATTGTATCTTCCTGATCGTATGGGCCTTACTTCTTCCAGATAAAATAAAAGAATACGTGAAAATAATCGTTATTTTGATACACAATACAAGGTCCCTAAAAGGAGTTTGACTATCACTTAGACGTGATTTTATTATCTGTTATTTTGCCATTGTTTTTGCTTTTACCTTACCAAGATTATGGTCCGTGTACCACTTTTTATACGACAGATAAAAAATATATTTTTGAAGAGTTATAATTTTTAAAGGCTTTGTCTCATTAGATGCGTGCTGCCCTCTGCGGCCCGGTCCAATCAAACGCAGTTCACTCAAAGAAAACGCAGTCCGCACCCTGTGTGAAGATCATTCGTCGGGCAGTTCAACCGGTCAGCGATCCGGGCAGACAACAGCGGCCATGTTTCATGACATCGGCATCTATATAGTTTTCTATCTGTTCACAATATTTTTAAAAATCAATTTAACTTACCATCATATTAACCGCAACGCATCCGTCAGACCGAAGTACATAAAAAGCTGAGGAATCTGGACGTGAACAAAGCAAGTGGTCCGCATGGGATACCAGCCATAGTCCTGAAAGTTTTTTCCTGGGAGTCTTTACCTGTAACGAGCGAACTTGAACTGTAGGGTATTACCCTAACATCAGACCTCAATTTTGGTTCTTACATTGAGTCCAAGGCTAAATTAGCTGCGAAAAATTAGGGAGTCCTAGGCTAAGGTTAGGCGGTATTTCACACCAGATCAGCATTTTAACTTGTAGCAAGTACAAGTCCCGTCATGTATGGAAAACTGCGGCCATCGCTAGAACGGCTCAGCAAAATCAATACTGAGGCTTTCCTCCCGCTTTCAGAAGTTCTATCGTGATTCTGTCATCACCTGGCGTCATGTTGTTTTCAAGGTGTTTCAGAGCTATTCTAATCTCATATAGGCTGATGTTCGGAATGTCTACGGATAGTTTAGCTCTCTTGTTCTGAGCTTCAACGGTTTTTTGTATCGAGGTGTATACATGTACATAAAACTTGTCAAGCACTCTCAGAATCTCCAGTTTTGATGAGATAATTCTACCATAGTCACTCTTCAACTACGTCATACATAAATTTCTTAGGAATGATATTTTGAAGCCTTGGTTAGGCTTGATTGCGGCTGTTATACGTTTAGTATTTATGGCCTTGTCGCGGTGAAGCTTGCAATCTCACCTTATTTCGATCTTCAATTAACTTGTTTGTTTTTTCTTCGATTTAATTCAGTGGGGGTCCTAACTCTCGCCGAAATAAATCGAATCGAGAGAGAGAGAAAACGAGACCCTACTGCTTGGAAAAATTCCAATATCCAAAAATTCAAATAATAATAATAATAGTTTATCTCGTCCAATGTTTCACATTCAGCTAGGCACCAGAAGTAATTATAAATTTTGAGTTGAAAGCTATCGGGGTATTGGAGTCGGGCACCACCTGGACGGAGCGTGGAGTTTATCAGACGTGACCTCACAAGCTTGATATTCAATGTGCCTCTAATAATACGGTGATTGCTACTGGTTTTCACTTTATTGATCACAGATACATCAACAAGCAGCCCATATTCAAATGGTCCCACTCTCGACTCATCACCACTCCGTGTTCCTAACTTTGCATTGAAGGCCCCCATAACAACGGTGAAGTATTTATTTTATCAGCAGCGCCATCAGAGCGGTATAGATGGGAGGAGGGGGGGATGAGTTATCTACTCTCCTGACTTATCCAGCACCATGAGGGCGATTTTATAGGTACAAAATATCGAATAAAATTTTGTGATTTATACAAAATAGTGATGTTCACACACTGCGATGGCTGCATTCAATTAATCCAGACCGCTGTATGTAAAACGCATCCAGTGTTGTATATACATAGTGCATCGAACGTAACTTGCTTGTAGTGCATATAAATAGAATATAATAATTTTTATTGGGTTTATTAACAACTCGTGTGTAACTCAGGAACTCAGCAAGTAACTTAAATAAGCCGAATAAATTACAGCTCTACATGCATTGTTAACTAACTTCACTATTTGTTCAGCAGTTGATTACTTAACTTTATGAAGCTAAGGAAACAACCGAAAAGGGAATTAACTAATCAGATTTGGGTATTATTTTTTATAACATACACATTTTATTTGAAATGATGAAATGACACATTGCAAGAAATGCAATGTATACGATGACAACGGATTTGTGTTTGCTCGAATTTATACAATAAGATTATAAATGACCTCACAAAGTCTCGATCGAATTGCTTCGCCCGTGATCACAAGTGGACAGCATAAAGGTAAGGTTAGGAAAAAAATATGCGTATATACCAAAGGCTTATTGCGTTTGCGGAGTGTAGCGAAAACATCTTAAGTCTATATATACACAAATTTATCATGTCTCTTCGCTTTCTTACTTACTTCGTAGTTTATACTTCATACTTATTTTAATTGTGCCAAATATTGTATTGTGTATTGTATTGTGTGTTATAAATATTATATTACGGCTTTTCATATTATATTTTTATGTATGTATAAGATTTTACTACGCAACATTATGTTTTCAATCAGTTATTTATAAACTGTCATCAGAAATAAACACCATACATTTTTTATTTTCTTTATAACTGGCTATCCTTCGACCACTATCTTACATGATGGTAAGTGATGATGTTGTTCAGGCTAGCCTAGAATTACTGGCTCTCAAGAATAGCTGTTGGAACACACCGTTAGGTACTTGGCGACCGATTTACTACTTGAGAGTGATAGCTAGCCAGGCGGGCATTCGCAAAATGCCCTACCACCATGCTGTAATGACTGCCATTGTAAGACAACAACCGGGACCGACGGCTTAACGTACCCTCCGAATTACGGAAGCGCTCAGTAGTAATGTCACTAGCGGTCACCCATCCAACTCCTGACCGCGGCGGACGTTGCTTAACTTAGCTGATCGGTTAAGAACAGCTAAGCAAACTTCGCTACGAGCGCTTCAAATCCACGCTCTATTTCATAATAATTAGTTTGTAACATAATAAGTGTTATATCTGTATGAAACGAACTTCTATGTGAAATAATGATTATAATATACCTTTTTCCTCTTTCAGACTCAACTAGACTAGACTCACTAGTTAGACCCTTCGAATAATATACATATTTATTTGTAGGTTAGACCGTTTATATCTACGTTACCCTGCAAAATTGTTTTAGAATGGGAAAATGGTTTGCTTCAAAGATCACCTTAAAGCAAACCATTTTCTACGACGAACTATCGCATAAAAAAACCTCGAGAAGTTTTGTCACCACACTAATTAAAATTTCGATTTGCAGTCAAGTCAGTGTTGATTCCTTCTGTAAAAAGTTATACAATGAGAAAATTTAAAGGTCACCTTTAAAGAAAACCATTTTCTCTTTCTTAAATCATAAAGGTGATCTTTAAAGCAAACCATTTTCTCATTCTTAAATCATAAAGGTGATATTTAAAGCAAACTATTTTCTCATTTTAAAACTTTTTACAGAAGGTATCAACACTGACTTGACTGCATATCGAACTTTTAATTAGTGTAGTGCCATAACTTCTCGAGTTTTTTTTTATATGAAGAAGTATTGTTAAGTTCGGAATGGAATTGGTATAAACAGCGCGGCATCCATGTATTTTTTTTTTGCGTGATTTCAGTTAATTAATTACCGTAACCCTCATGTTCCAACGTGCGCCAAAATGGACCTTATTTGAAAATTGATTTTCGTACTGATAGGCAACGAAATGCTAAATTGGGGTCTGCAATGGTTAGCACATTGATTGGTTATTATATTACTTGAGTTATTCTTTGTATTCAACTCCATACTTACAATAAACAATAATCAACACTATATTGGTAATATCTCCACTCAGGACAAGCTTGCCGTGAAAAGAGACGAAAAGAAGATATGGTGAAGAAACAACATCAATCAGTCCCGCTAAATAAATAATTTTAATAGTTATAACAGGTTTAAAATTACATTTATTATTCAATAGTAAGGAGTGTATTCTTCATAACCGATTGTTTCATAAAAGTACCTGCAAAGCTAGAAACGAGAAAAGCCAACCACTGACATTGTTGACTTTCAATTGCGTTCAAGCTGCAAAAACACATAAGTGCAGGAACAAGTTTCCTTGGTAAGAACAAATGTTACTAGCGTTTGTAGCAACGGAAATGAAATTGTGAAACAGCATGTAGTAAGTTTAGATGTTATTGAGTTGTAACAATGTCAGCTTAGTTATTAAGCATATGCTTACAGTGGAAATTTATTTGTGACAAAGCTGTGTTATGTATTTAAGGTTTCTAAGTAGCTAAGAAACTAACTGTGCATTTGAAAGTTTACACTACGTTTGTTTACTAAAACATCGCCTTTTTTATTGCGAACACGCCGTTTAAACTATTGTTAATCGTCTAAGAATTTTTTATCTGTAGATGAGTTGTGAACTCCCCATATTTACTAGACGCATGCAAGGTAATTGCCGTAGTCGCTACTAGTCTTGCACTTCCAAGCGTCCGGTGAATACGTTCCCGTTAATCGTGTTTTTTAGGAAAAAGTTGTGGATAATATGCTTTTCTGGGTCTTTAGACACTGCACTAATTATACAGGCACTGTGACAGATACGAAAAATGTTTTATTTCACGCATAAGTGTTGATTTTATTATTGAAATAGAAAATATCGTCATTTTGTTTTATCATGCGACTGTTGTCACAATGAAATGGAAGAGCGAGATGTGAGGATCGTTTTGTGTGAGAGAGTGAAAGAGATCGCACCGTAATGGTGATCGGAACGTCTCGTGGCGGTGGTTACACAAATGTTGCTTATTTATCCCTTTCTTGCAACATACATTTGAATATATCTTGTTATTTATTAGAGCAGTGGGGTTCGGATATAACTTCTCTTTAAACTCTCTTTTAATCGTACTTAAATAGTATTAAATGTTTCGGCTATAAAAATCCCGTGGGGTACCGGGCTAAAACGCTACCCCAACATTGCTACCTGTAAGTATCTTAGGGCACAAATGTTTGGATGGTGCAGGGCCCGTTTTCTCACCACTTTTATACACTGGTGGGACTAAAGTATAGCAATATGGGTCCCACTGCATTAAAATTATGTAAAAGATATAACAGTTGTCAATTTGGCGGTGAAAGTCGTATATTACAAATATGATTTGAGTTTTGGGCTACTTCAAAGAAAAACATTTTTTTTTCTTTGCATCGGCTATACAAAGAAAAAAATATATGCCGCGCAGCAGGCCTATGTTTTGAATCCCGCCGCGGGTTTGAGCTTCAATGCATGGGGCAATTTGTGAACGCCCGCCTGAGCTCGAGCTTGTTCCGTCACAATAACATAAAAAAAATAGTAAAAAAAGCTGCAAAATTTAATCATTGAATTTTGACAAAAAAGTACTGATGTCAAATAAAGACAGTTTTTTTTTTTTTTTTTTTTTTTTTTTTTTTTTTTTTTTTTACGCATGATAGGTTAGCCTTTGACCACTATCCCACCTGATGGTAAGTGATGATGTGGTCGAAGATGTTGTTCAGGCTAACCTAGAAGTACTGGCTCTCAAGGACAGCTGCCGGAACACACCGTTAGGTGCTTGGCGACAGTTTTTCTACTTGAGGGTGGTAGCTAGCCAGGCGGGCATTCGCAAAATGCCCTACCACCATGCTATAACGACTGCCAACCTAAGACAACAACCGGGACCGACGGCTTAACGTGCCCTCCGAAGCACGGAAACGCTCAATAGTAATGTCACTAGCGGTCACCCATCCAACTCCTGACCGCGCGCGACGTTGCTTAACTTTGCTGATCGGTTGAGAACAGCTAAGTAAACTTCGCTACGAGCGCTTCAACTCTTTACTATAGTACCTATCTAATAAAATGAGATTGGGGGAAGATTTTGACACTTTTGTAAAGAAACCATTTGTCTTACATTTTTAGTCCAAGATAAAGCCTTTTTAACCGACTTGAAAAAAGTTGGATGTTCTCAATTGAAGTTCATATTTTTTGTTGTGTTAGATATATAGATGTGTTAGATATATACTGATTTAGATGATTTATTTTACATTAGATACAGAACATGTACTGCTGGAATAAAACAATGTCCGAAAACATTAAGGAATAAGGTTCCCCTAAAATAAGCGCATATTCACATAATATGACTTTACTACGGATATGTATGACGAAGTCACCCCTTTTCATCACATTATCTCCTCATTTCATAATTCATTACTGTCCATTTTTTATACTCCCATTCTTCATTCAAATTCAAAACAATCGACACAACTCGCACTTGTCTATTTTGACGCATTTCAATCAGATCCTTATTGTTAGCAGAATTAAGCTAAGAAAAGGGTTTGAGTTTCTAAAAGCATGCATTAAATAAACAGAAGCAATTTCGTGAGGTGACATGTCACTCTTCATAACACATTCTTGTGATAAAAGTGTCAAGGTGGCGAGGAATTACGTGTAAAATAAATGAAAGGATGTGGTAAGACATAATAAAAGGGGTGTTATTGAACTATATTAAATGCATTCAATATGAAAGGTGGTTTTTGTGTTCTTAAAATGAATGGTCCCATACTTAAAACGTTTTTTGTATATAAATATATATTGTTTTTATTCTCGATAGGTTAGCCTTGCCCCGTGGGGTGCCGGGTTAGAATTGCACTTCCCCATACCATCATGTGGGTGTCGTAGGAGGCGACTAAGGGAAAATACTGGAAGGTGGGCAGCAGCGCCTTCTAAAGAACAGCCATCTGACACTGCGATCCCCAAGACGCCAAGCGTGGGGATTCTTAAAAACACCCCTTTTATATGGGAGGCTGTGTTCAGTAGTGGACGATCCAGCTGATACAGTACAGGTTTTGATCACTATCTCACCTGATGGTAAGCGATGATATGGTCGAAGATGAAGATGTTGTTCAGGCTAACCTAGATGGTCGAATGGAATGTCGAATGGTCGAATGGTCGATGGTGGTAGATGTGGTCGACCGCCTGCAGTTGGAAGTCAGTCAGCTGCACGGAAAGCTGGCTGAGGCCACGGCCCAGCCAATTCAGGCTGACCCTAGACCAGCGGCTGAAGGCTCCTCCTCCTCCAACCTAGAGGATATCATCCGCAAGGTTGTCATGGAGGAACGGGCCTTCACGAGAGCCTGCTTCGCAGGCATCGAGGACAGGCTCTTACCGGAGCGACGCACTAGACCGCCACACCGCGGTGGACAAGAGGCCGAATGAGCCGGGGCCATCCTCCCAAAAGGAGGACGCCCTATTACCTTCCTCCACCCCGTCCAACCAATCTTGGACGGAGGTGGTTAGGAAGGGGAAGGGCAAGGCCAAGAAAAAGGCGGCCGCCTCCCGTGAACACCCTTCCCTGCCCGTCCCAGGTGACCAGCAAGGGAAAGGGGAAGGGTAAGGGGAAAAAGTCGGCCCCGGAGCCCACCACCGCTGCTCCTGCAGCCAAAAGGGCCCCTGCCGGTGGGAGGAGACCTAAGCCCCTGGTTCCCCCCAAAACCGCGGCCGTTGTAGTGACACTCACCATGGAGGCTGCGGAGCGGGGCGAGACCTACGAGTCCGTCCTGAAGCGGGCCCGTGCTGGCGCCGATCCCACCCAGCTGGGGATCGGAGGCGTCACGTGCCGTCGGACCCAAGCTGGGGCCCGAATATTCGAGTTCCCGGGGGCTGAAGGTGGAACCAACGCGGACCTCTTTGCAACGAAGTTAAAAGAGGTCATCGCGGACGCGGCGAAGGTAGTCAGGCCCGTTAAGTCTGCGACCTTGGAGGTGACAGATCTGGACGATTCAGTCACCAAAGAGGAGGTGGTGGCGGCGGTTGCAGCAGTAGGGGGCTGCGATGTCGCAGCGGTGCAAGGTCGGGGTATCCGTCCCGGTCGCGGCGGCATGGGTACCATTCGCCTCGAGTGCCCAGTCGCCGCGGCCAAGGCCGCCCTCGCCAAGGGACGGCTATCTGTAGGATTTAGCTCTTGCAGAGTCCGAGTACTTGAAGATCAGCCTCTGCGCTGCTTCAAGTGCTTCGGAATCGGGCACACACGGGCCCTCTGCCCGTCCGAGGTGGACAGGGCGGACAGCTGTTACCGTTGCGGCAAAGAGGGGCACAAATCCTCCACCTGCAAGGCCACCACGCCACGCTGCGCGGTGTGTGCTGCCAGTGGCCGCCCGGCGGAACACGTCATGAAGGGGAGAAACTGCAATCCTCCCCTCAAGAAGGGCAAAGCGCAGGCGCTGACCCAGCCTGCCGTAGCTACCGCCGTCCCTGAAACGGGAACTCCGGCGGCTGTAGAGGGGGGTGCGATGTCCGAATGATGGATAGGGCCGAGCATCGCATCCTCCAGGCGAACATCAACCACTGCAAAGCAGCCCAGGACCTGCTGATGCAGTCCATAGCTGAGTGGTTGGTGGACGTGGCGGTGGTTGCCGAGCCATACTCGATCCCTGGCCGTTGGCTGGGTGATCGGGATGGCTTGGTTGCAATGATGTCGCGGTCTTCCACAGACTCCCCTCCCCTCTCGCTTCTAGAGAGGGGACCGGGATATGTGGCCGCCGCGTGGGGAGATATAGCCTTCGTGGGCGTTTATTTCTCCCCAAACCGCCCTCTCTCGGATTTCGAGGACTTTCTCGAAATCCTCACCGCCGTTGTCGGTAGGGCGGCGCCGCGTCAGGTCACCGTTCTAGGTGACCTTAACGCCAAGTCGGTGGCCTGGGGTAACCCAGCCGCGTCTTGCAATGTCCGGGGTCGCGTCGTTGAGTATTGGGCGGCCTCCTCCGGTGTGTCCCTCCTCAACAGAGGGACGGTCCAGACGTGTGTGCGGCAACGGGGAGGGTCAGTGGTTGACGTATCGTTTGCCACCCCCATACTAGCTGCCCGCGTCTTGAACTGGCGGGTGGAGATGGTGGAGACCTTGTCGGACCACCGATATGTTCGGTTCGAAATCTCCACCCAGAGCCCCCGGAGGACGGTCCCCTCAGGCCGTTCTCCCTTTCCACGGTGGGCTCTCACCCGCCTGGACCGTGAGTCGGCAATGGAGGCGGCGTTCGTGCAGGACTGGCTCGCACCCCCTTTCGAAGGCCTGGGCGTGGACTCCGCAGCGGTCGAGCTCAGGAAGTCCCTGACCGAGGTTTGCAACGCCAGCATGCCTCGGTCTCGCCGCCCGCCTCCCCATCGCGTCGTTTACTGGTGGACAGAGGAACTAGCGGAGCTCCGGGCCGCCTGTATGACAGCAAGGAGGGCATACACGAGGAGTCGACGGCGCAGCCAGCGGGATGAGGCCAACGAGGACCTTCTTTACGCTTCGTACGTTGAGGCGAAGAAGGTCCTCAAGTCGGCAATGGGTGCTGCCGATGACGCGGCGAGAGCCGAAATGCTGGAGGGCCTCGACAGGGACCCGTATGGGAGACCATATCAGGCGGCGCGGAACAAACTGCGCCCCTCTGGTCCCCCGCTGACGGAAACCCTCGAGCCGACATTGCTGGATGGGGTGGTCCGGTCCCTGTTTCCGAACGGGACCAACTTCACCCCTCTAGTGATGAATCCTCCACAGGGAGCGGCTCCACTGGAGGAGGGGGAGGTTCCTCCAGTCACGCTGGCGGAATTCGAAAGGGAGACTCTCCGCCTCCGCACGAAGAAGACGGCCCCGGGGCCGGATGGTGTCCCCGCCCGGGTGGTGGCCATTGCCACCCTACAAATGGAGGAGAGGTTTCGGGACCTATTCAGCGCGTGTTTCACATCTGGTAGGTTCCCGAAACCTTGGAAGGAGGGGCAGTTGTGCCTTCTCCGAAAGGAAGGTCGCCCGGTGGACTCCCCCTCGGCATACCGGCCCATCGTTCTGCTCGATGAGGTCGGTAAAATGTTCGAGGGGATCATCGCCAACAGGCTGAATGGCCACCTGCAGAGTGTCGGGCCAGACCTGTCGGACGCCCAATTCGGCTTTCGAAGGGGGCGTTCGACTGTGGACGCGTTGGCCCGACTCAGGGGCCAAGTGCGGGAGGCTGTGGACGCAGGGGGCGGAGTTTTGGCTGTGTCATTTGACATAGCCAATGCCTTCAACTCCGTCCCCCACTCGACAATCTTGGAGGCGCTCCGCTACCATGGAGTGCCTCAGTACTTGCGGAGTCTCCTGGCGGACTACCTGAGGGACCGAACTGTAGTCCTAGTAGATCGCGCAGGCCAGCTCCGCCGTTACAATGCGGATTCAGGTGTTCCACAGGGGTCTGTCTTGGGACCACTCCTGTGGAACATCGGATTTGACTGGCTGCTGCGGGGAAGTCTCCTCCCTGGCACGAGTGTCATCTGCTATGCGGATGACACTCTTCTCACCGCCCGGGGAGGAGACTTTAGAGAGGCGGTAAGTCTTGCTTCGGCTGGCGGCACCCTAGTCGCGGGAAGGATCCGCCGCCTGGGTCTGAAGGTGGCGCTTCAAAAGACCGAGGCCGTATTCTTCCACGGGCCTCGGCATCGCATTTCCACTGACGCCCACATTGTCGTGGAGGGCGTCAGGATCGAGGTGAAGGCCCAAATGAAATATTTGGGCCTAGTCCTCGACAGCAGGTGGCGCTTCGGCCCGCATTTCAGCGGGCTGTCGACGCGCCTGCTGAAGGTTGCGGGTGCCCTCTCGTGGCTCCTTCCTAACATGGGGGGGCCCAGAGAACGATGCCGGCGCTTGTACGCCGGCATCTTGAAGAGCATGGCCCTTTACGGTGCCCCTATCTGGGCCGACTCTCTCCGTAGGAGGGAGAACGCATCCTCTCTCCGCAGGCCTCAAAGGGCCATTGCGCTGCGGGTGGCGCGGGCCTACCGCTCGGTAGGGTTTGCTGCAGCGTGCGCTCTGGCTGGCACCCCTCCTTGGGAGCTTGAGGCGGGAGTGCTCGCCAGAGTGTATGAGTGGACGGCGGGGCGCAAGGCTCGCGGTGAGCCCCCCACCCTGGAGGAGCGGGAGACCGTCCGGCGTGAGGCGAGGGACGCAGTCGTCTTGCATTGGACGGAGGACCTCGCCACCGCTGCTTTTGGTCGCCGAACGTTGGACGCTCTCGGGCCAGTTCTGCAAGACTGGCTCGGGCGGTCCCACGGCTTCCTCTCGTTCCGTCTGGTGCAGGTGTTATCCGGGCACGGATGCTTCGGATCCTACCTGCACCGGATTGGAAGGGAGGAGGCACCGGCGTGCCACCATTGTCCCGCGGTGGAGGACACGGCGCAGCACACCCTCGAGGTGTGTCCTTCGTGGTCCGAGCTGCGCCGCAGCTTGGTCGAGGTAGTCGGGCCGGATCTCTCGCTGCCCAGCGTGGTCAACGCCATGTTGGAGAGCGAGGGGTCCTGGGCAGCGGTCGCCTCCTTTTGCGAGGAAGTGATTTCGCAAAAGGAGGCGGCAGAGCGCGCAAGGGAGGAAGACCCCCTTGCGGCGCCACTGCGCAGACGAAGAAGGGGTGGGAGAAGACGATTGAATAATCGACATCTTCTCCCACCCGGTGGTGAATAGCGAGAGAAAGGCGCGGGGGCACCTTCTCTCGCATTGCACCTATTCACCACCTCCGTCGGGCGGGAATGGCCAAGCATTCCTGGTCATTCCCGGGCCCCTCTTGCCTGGAGGGGCGTGTAGACCCCGCTGTAAAGCGGGCGGTCGTCGAAGAGGGACTGGACGCAAAGGCTCTGGCCGTCTCCCAGTCCTTCTCCACACAGACGATGCTGGAATGCCGCTGGGTCGTTTAGTGGGTATACCGGTCACACCGGGGAGTCCCACATCCCCCCTCCATCCCCCGATGGAGGGGCATGCGTAATGCATTTTTCCCAGCGAAAACAGAAAAAAAAAAAAAAGGCCAACCTAGAATTAGTGGCTCTCAAGGACAGCTGCCGCAACACACCGTTAGGTGCTCAGCGACAGATTTGCTACTTCAGGGTGGTAATCATAAAGCGTGTGGTCGTCTGCTATCGCCAAATTAATCAACACGATCATCGTGCAAGCATCTACATGACTGTTTGAGATTATTTGTTGTGAGTCAAGCCTTCAAGATGGACGTGGAGTTAAGAGCGTCTGCTACAGTTGATTTAATTAAAGTATGCAATCTTTTTGTCAATTAAGGTATAAGAAAAATGGTAGAAGATGGTGATGTTTGAGCATTCATCGTACTATGTAGATAGTAATATTTTTTGATTCTATATGTCTCGATGGTTCTGGTGGACCTCTAAGAACTTGAATGTTTCGTCATTTAACCATCCAGTAGCAATGGTAATGTTATTTTTATTAGTGAAAGTAAAGAAAACCCTGGCGACTCCACCTCATTTCGGCTTCGCTGTCTTGTCAAGTACCAAGTACCAAGCACAAGTCCGGTCATGTATGGAATACTGCGGCCATCTCTGGGACGGCTCAGCAAAATACCAGCTCGAAGCTTTGGACTCCATTGAAAGACGTGCAAAAAACCTCATTGCGCAAAGTTGCCAGTCTTTCAGTGTTCTACAGGATACGTTTCGGAGAGTGTGCGATGGAGTTGCATAATTTAATTCCTGCATCTCCTTTCCACTACCAGACATACGGAAACGCGGCATCCGTATATGGTTGACATTCCTCCTGTCTGCACAAAGCGATTTGCTTCCACCTTCATAATACGGACAGCGAAGGAATGGAACACCCTCCCAGCGTCTTTGTTCCCCGAAAGCTACAATCTGGATGTCTTCAAATACAGAGTGAATAAATATCTTCTAGGCAAAGATGCTCCACCGTCGACCGCGTCGTCACTTACCATCAGGTGAGACAGCGGTCAAATGAGTGTCTATTCAGTATAAAAAAAAACTAGTTACCCTGGTCGTATGTGCCCGCGTATTCGCCTGTACTGTGGGAACTCAAAGCAAGCACCGAATTGTAGCAACTGTCTTTATTCACTTAGTACATTGCAGTACATAGGTAATAGGTTTACACTATATGCGCGTCAGTATACCCCGCGGCTGCGGTGAGTATACATACCAAAATCTAATAACGCTGTAATTTTAATTTTATAATGTGGGCAATAAAGGGTTTTTTATTTTATTTTATTTATTTATTTATACCCTGCGGCTGAGGTCTAACAGTCGAGTGCGCGGCGTAGAAATATCTAGAGATGACTGGTTAGGCGGCGAGAAAAGGCGAGCGAGATGCTAATGCAAACTGCCACATAAGCGTTTCCTCGAAGTAACGAAGTAATCGATCGCGCGATCGCAATAGAGATTATAAATGATGATTGTCGACTACAAGCGTGTAAGCCTTCCACATAATTGTGCTCGCGTATAATTGCCTTTAATTGCCGATTGCTTAGCCAAAAAATAAGATAATGAATAGATTGAGGCGTTACTTTGCTGAAATCCGTATTTAATAATAATAAATATTTTAAAAGTATTTTAAGAAAACATCAGATTAATTATTTATTAAAACACTTAAAAAATATTTATAAGAATTATATATATCTAGTGACAATTCCGCCTAATTTCCTGTTAAGCCGACGTGACGTGACAAGTCCAAACGCCACGCAGCCAAACCGGAAGAGTATTCGACGCGTTTCGCTTCTAAACGAATCCTCAGGAGGTCTCAACTCATATAGTATTATTACCAAAAAAAAAGCTTGCACTCTATATACGAACAAAAGTATTCTCAAAGAACGTTGGCTTAACACAGGTGACTAGTAATAAAACCTATCTCAAAACCTTTCACATTTACGTCCTAGTGTGGCTAGTGAAACATGTCTTAATATTTTGTTGTGTTATTCTTTATGTTTTTAGAACAGAATTCTTATTCCAAATCCAAATATTTAGGAGAGAAAATTATTATTTTTTAATATTAATATTTTTGAAATAACACATGTCTTGCGGATGACATTACAATATTACAGATTTACGAGAGAAATGAAGTTGAAGTATATGTGTCGCTCCATCCCCATACGGTTACAGAACGAGAGGAAATATTAGAGTTATGAGTCATTGTCATTTTAGCTCAGTCGGTCAGAGCATACCCCGACCATTAGAGGTGGATGACGTGGGTTCGAATCCCGCACATGACTAAATGATGTAATAATATTAACAATTGTATTTATTGTATGTGCCTTCTACATAATAATCAAATTTAGCCATATGTGCAAATTTCAGTCAGCAAACTACGAGTATAACAGTTCCAAAGTGCCACTTTTCTTAAATTGAAAGGACATGCATTTTTTTTTTTAGTTATTAACAATATTATTTTATTATTATCTTTATCAACATTATTATTTTTCGTAGTTATTTTTGTAAGCAGAACGTAACGAGTAAGCAGTAGAACAAGGTAGTGTTAGAACGAGTGCTGAGGTAGGGCATTTAGCGCCTGGCTAGCTACCATCCTCAAGTAGAAAATCTATCGGCAAGCACCTAACGGCGTGTTTCGACAGCTGTCCTTAAGAGCCAGTAATGCTAGGTTATCCTGAACAACATCTCTGAGACTACATCATCAGTTATCATAAGATGATATAGTGGTCAAAGGCTAATGTAACAGGGATAAAAAAAATATTTAAAAAATCGTATGGATCTGCGATGAATAACATTCCTCGACTTTCTCAAGATTAAATGTCTGTCACACACACACAAGTGCAAAAAAGGTAATTTTACGTCCAAGTTGAACAAGTAAATATTTCCTGTTCTGTTGTTCAATTCCTTATAAATATTTCGGAAGATTTGACCCTTATTTATATATGTGTAACCTGAGATAGGATCCGTCAAAAACAAAAACACGTTTGTTGACATCGGAATCGAACATAAATTTATTTTTTTATTATCAATTAAATAGACAAGACGGGGACTTATTTTGTGGCAAACAGATACTTTGTATAGTTTTTTTTTAGGGATCAATCCTAGAAAACGGTACTTGTTAATACGTCATAGCCTTGGCTGTCCATGGTCACTCACACTCGTAGCCATCTTTTAGCATAGTGGTAGGGCATTTTGCAAATGCACGCCTGGCTAACTACCACAGAAAATCTGTCGCCAAGCACCTAACGATGTGTTCCGGCAGCTGTCCAGAGCCAGTAATTCTAGGTCAGCCAGAACAACATCTTCAACCACGTCACTTACCATCAGATGAGAACGTGGTCAAAGGTTAACCTATTTCCAATAAATAAATAAAAAAAACTTATTGAACTGATTTAACTGATATGAACTGACCTTATGATGACACTGAAAGTGCTAATCTTTTGAACCAAAATAAGCCAGTTGAAATAAAAAAAATAATTCCAAAAACCGATTTTGATGAAATTTAAATGGGATTACACGGTAAGAATCAGATTTCAAATAAAAAAGAATTAATTATATAGTAATTTTAATTTATCTTTTTTATAACTTGTTATAAGACCCTAGTATATGAAGTGCCATAATAGTATGTGTATATCATAATAATATCTATACAGGGCGTCCAACTGCGATGCCGGTAACGGTTTCGATTCCCGGTTCAACCATGTAATTATTAAAATACCTATGAATGCAGTTTAAATTGTTTTATAAATTTAAATAATCAGTAAAATGTTCAATCTACAATATTTAAGGTACTTTCCCTCCATGTGGCATCGCCGTGGGACGCCCTGTATACATGATGTAAACATTCGAAAGATAAAACTATATTTTTAATTTCAGTCAGCCTTCTAAAATGTTTATTCTGGAATATATAATTACTATGTCTGTTATATAATCCTCATATTAAATATTGAGGATATAATTATCGTTATATTATTATTATAATCCTCAATAAGGATGTATTTCTAAATTATTTGATTTTTTAAATGAATTTAGAATTTTACAACTGAGAACTGTCACAGCTTGGTTTATTTTGTTTCGTCTTTCTGTGTAGTGCCTGAGAGAGTGCACAGTAACCAAATTCTACGCCAACCAAAGTGTATAACTTATAATAAATTGAAATCAAGTGCAAACTTGATTTTGACAACTTTGACTTTGAAGTATCCACATCAATCTCTCAACCAATTGTCGAAGTTTCGGTTCTGTTTCCACTTTCTTACCAGCAGTTGTAAATGGATCTCCCTCGGGGTGCATCTAACTTTTTAAAGCTAGTGCTTCACTTATTAACTTGCTTACAATAGCTATTTGTTATGCAAGGCTGGAAAGTTGTTATTTGCGAATACAGACTTGTATTGAAACCTCAGAAAAAGGCGAAGGTTCTTTTTGTGTTTCACAAATTTTTACCTCACTACAGCGAGGAAAATGCAAGATAAACTGAATGGGCTGTGTTTGTGTAAAGTGTGAACAGTGGACAATCTGGCTGATACTATTATCGCTTATTTAAAATTTTATGTTATTTTTTACACGACTGCCCAAAAACAGAGTTATGTTTTCAGGGTTCATGTTTGTGAGTTTCTTTATTCCACCGTTACTTCTAAACGGCTCAACCGATTTGAATGTATGATATATCATTCAATTTGTCTGATAGCGCAGGTGACACTAGGTACATTAAAAAGTAAAAAACAAACTGGCGGGTTTAAGACGCCATATAGTAAGAAACATTTTTTTTTCTCCCAAGCTCACTAAGCGGGGTATCAAAAGGAAGGGTTGCAGTCGGGTTTTTAAATCTTTTAACTAATTTATACTTGTTTGAACTGTTGGTAATAATGGTTACAATTTCAAAAAAAAAATCTGCGCTTGAGGGTATATACTTTTCAGTACTATACACTTTTCAAAGCTGATTTCGAGTGATAAACTTTTCTTTTTTTAAGGTTTAAAATAATATAATAGTTCAAAACGAAAAATAAAAATATACAAACATAAATGTATTAAATCTGTTACGTTGATTGAATTAGTTTAACTGTAACATGATTTTATCCTTAAGTAGTTCAGTCGTTCACTCTTGACGGAGCGGTCGTGGTTGATGGTGCTGCATTTTTATTGTTTAAAACAGCCCTCGCGATGCGCCTCCAGTTGTGGCGGTCTTCAGCGTCTCGGAAACTCTGAATTATGGAGGTTTGCGTCGTAGCTTTGATGAGGTCTGTCCAACGCATAGGTGATCAACCACATGACCGCTTTCCTTCCACCCGTCTCTGGACAACAATTCGTTATATGGAGTGCTGATTTCGAACAACGTGTCCGAAATATTTGAGGATTCGTGTTTGCGCAGTTGACGAAAATCTCTGTTTGACATTTAGTTCTGCCAGGATCGAGACGTTGGTCCTAAACGCTGTCCAGGGAATCCGCAGCAATCACCGCCAACACCACATCTCGAAAGAATCAATTTTGCGCCGGACTTTTAGGCAAACGTCCACGTTTCTGCGCCATAAATAAATATCGTGAAGACTAAGCTTCTCTTTAGGCGGACTTTCATGGCTTTGGTGATATTACGGTTGCACCAGACTCTTTTCAGCTTGTCAACGGCAGATCGCGTTATAGCACTTCTCTTTTGGATCTTGTCTTTACATCCTCCAGTGTTTGTGAAAGAGGATCAGAGGTAACACATAGGATTAGACAACCTCACAGCTGCTAAATTTGATATACAAACATCAAAAGTGCCCAGGGATCATGTATATTTTGATCTTTAAAAAAAATTTTCATAGAATATTTACCTATTTTTATTATCCAGATTTGTTTTTAATTTAAGTTTAATATTTAAGTTAACAACGAATCCTTATACAATGTATGAATAAAGAAAATATTGCAATTTGAAGATATATAACGTAAGTTAATGTCATAAATAAATAGATACCCGGCTGGGACTCGCGTTATATTTACCGGATAGATTCCGGCCAGTTTGGCTATATTGTAGCCAATCGTCTGGGAGTCAAGAAAATAAATACTGGTTTAAACCATGATTTCTCCCCCTCCATATGGGTGAACTTCTTGACAGAATATTAATCGTTCTTGGCTTCCAGAGCTCCTCCAAGCTCGAGTACGTCTTGTATCAGGCCGCATACTGAAACGAGACTCGTCAGAAAAGCACAAGAATAAAATTCTCTATTGCGACAATACTCGAAAACGTACTTGACAAGACTAAAGGAAGTAACTTCTCTAACGATTCCGTTTTGTTCAATGATATTGTGTAGCGTTCCATGTACGCCTAGCTTTACAAAGTATCTCAATTGCGATATGAAATAAAGTGTCCCGACAGCTCCTAGCTGCGAATATTAGTTTCAAATTCTCAAACATTCTGGAAACTGAACAAGTCGTTCGGTTCCAACTTCAAAGTGACGGCTTAAACTGTAAGTTCTTAAAGTAGTGTTGGCATTAAAAAAAAAAGGTATTTGAATTTTACGCAGAGATTTAGTAGCAATAGCTACATTTGAGCACCATCCTTAGTCTATTTTTCTATCTATGACTTTACTTACTGGTCATTTCATTCTGACAAGCTACCTTGTTACTATACAAAAACCAGTTAAAAATATCAACTTCGTATAGAAAAAGTCTAACAAAAAACGCATAAACCACATCATTGTATACAGTTTTATTCATTTTACATCTACAAGTGAAAATGAGAACATTATCATAGTAGTCGAAACCAGTAAATACGCATTATAAGGCATAACTCAAATACTTATCGCCAGATCTCAATGAAATGTGCTCACATGCTGTCATTTACGAAAGTTGGTGCTAGTGCACCAGCTCAAACCGGCAGTGGGTATCGAACCATGGACTTGCGGAACATTCTAAAATTAAACAATAAATTTAAATAAAATTTAATTACAACCAAAGGAAAAAAAACCCATTAGCGTTAAAGAATATAAAACTTATAGGCGCTGCTGCCTCAACACGATTGCTTCTCTCGCTTCACTTGCGCGTTATTGTAGTCACCAGTAACACAAAACTACCAAATCGGGATAATTTTCGGAACCTATCTAGATATTATAAAACGATATTTTAACCTTGGTATGAATTGGTAATAGATTGTTAAATTAAACTAGTAATGTGCCCTGCATCTAAATAATATTATAGAACGATTATGAATTGAAGCAAATAAGCATTATTCACCAACCATTTTATATCAAAGTAGTAAATTTATACTTATTTGTAAAGCTAAACTCTGGCGGTAAATGACACTGGCTTGCCGAAGTCTGCTCAGCTGCCATGAAATTACTTTCTAATGAGATAGATACCTTACTTAAGCTCAATTAAAACAATGGGTAAGACGATTTTTATAAAAATAATATATATCCTTCCAATCCGTACAGTTATAACAGTATCAATAGAATGTTCTTTAGAACTTTCCCAAATTATTCAGTCGGTTATAAAAGACTAAGACTAACGGAGAAAATGCGCCTATTGCGCCATCTTTTACGTTGGGTATGTACTGTTGTGCGCCATATTGGTAAACAATATGGCGCACAACTGGACTCTGTACCATTTTCACTACCCGAAATGTGAAGAAGCGTGGATTCAGGCAGCCAGTCGGCTTTAAATAAGAAGCCAAAGTGTTTTCAATTATGTCATTGTATTGTCCTTTGTGTTGTAGACGAAACACATTTGTAGGGTTTCGCACTAGAACAAGGGACTCTATTCTCTCAGGCTCTAGATTATTTTACTAAACCTCCGCTGATGTTTCTCAGCAAACAAGAACCCTGCAAAATACGTAATACGTAAGTATATTTACGCTCTTTGACATTTATTACTTTGGTGTTTGATTTATTCGTAGTGTTTGACAAATTTTTCAAACACCAAAGTAATAAATGTCAAATTGCATTCGGGAGTATAGTCAACGACGCGATGGACAACATGTCAATTTTCGAAATTCGGATCCGAGCAGAACGTTTTACATGGTAAGAAAACGTGTAAACTGTCAGAAGATGAAGCCAACATTTTTGAAATTATGTCCTTATATTGCCTATTATGTTATTAGTGAAACAAATTTTTAGGGTCATGCACTAGAAAACGGAACCCTACTAATAAGCCTTAGCTGTCGCATAATGTCAATAATTAGAGAGTGGGAGATAGAGAAGAGAGAGAGTTTGAGATCTTCACAGTTCATTCAGGTAACAAAAGTAACGAGTAAATGAACAGGCTATGCCTTTTCTACCGGGTGTTCTTTTGGGGTGGCAGTATCAGGCTATATTGGAAGCCATCTGATCCTCTAAAACCGCGCTGGCTACTAGCCAATCCCCTAAACCAATATTTGCATTAATTTGAAGTGTAACGGCTGGGTCGCTGGGTGGTAGGACTTCTTATACCGAATGAAAACTATTTTATTTCCAAAATTTGCAGGGTTTTATTAAATTAAATACAATACAGATCGATGATGAAGCGTAGATTTTCTAACGGCTATAACGGATATATTTGACGTTGAAAGATTTGCTTGACGTTTTACGATGACATTTACACGGCATTAGACAGCGACGGTTCGGATACGTAACATGCCCCCGACCTTGGAAGCTCTGTTCCAATGTGGATTTCATGCTTCGTCTTCGTTGAATAGGGGACAAATCTTGGTGAAGGCACGCCTCACGACTCCTGATTTTGTCTGGATGTCTGCAACGCGGGATATGCCGTCCTTGCCCGGTATTGTCCTGACGACGCGGCCTAGATGCCATCGTAATGGAGGAAGGTTATCGTCTTTGATGACAACCATTGTGTTTGGCTTCAAAGTTTCGTAGGTATCTTCCTTCCACTTGCTTCGAGTCTGGAGTTCAGATACGTACTCCTTCGCCCATCTTGCCCAGAAATGGTGTCGCAGCTGCTCGACTCGTTTGTAGCGGTTGATCATATTGACATTTGTATCATCCCGCATGTCTTGGTATACTGGCGCAGTAAGCGGTCGACCGATCAGAAAATGGCCGGGACTTAGTGGAAGCAAATCATCAGGATCGGACGAAAGAGGAGAAAGGGGACGGGAGTTTAGAATGGCTTCAACCTGTGTCAAAACCGTGGTAAATTCCTCAAAGGTGAGGTGAGCGTTTCCGATAGTACGGAGTAAGTGGTATTTGCTTGATTTTACTCCAGACTCCCACAAACCCCCGAAATGAGGACTATATGCCGGGATAAAATTAAATTTAATTGACTGACTAGTCGCAAATTCAGATATGTCTGCAGAACACTTAGCCAAATACCCTGAAAATTCTTTCTGTGCACCTACGAAATTTCTGCCGTTGTCGGAAAAAATTTCGTTAGGTTTTCCACGACGTGATATAAACCGCTTAAGAGCACAAATGTATGCCTCAGACGATAGGTCACTTACAACCTCCAGATGTGTAGCGCGCGTCAAAAAACAAATGAACAAAGCGACATATACCTTATTAGTTCTAGCACCCCGTCCCTTGCGATTCAACATGAGCATTGGTCCTATATAGTCTACTCCACAGCACAAAAATGGATAAGTGGGATTTAACCTCTGTTTAGGTAAGTTACCCATCAGAGGAGTAAGGGTCTTGCCCTTTAAACGCCTACAAGTAACACACTCATGCACAGTTTTACGCGCAAGATTTCTACCTCCAATAGGCCACCACTGCTGTCGAATATCATACAGAAGCGCATGAGGGGCTGCGTGGAACAAACGATTGTGCTCGTGACGGAACAATAGAGCTGTGAACTTGTGATGTGCGCAAAGTAGTATCGGATGCTTCTTATCATAACTAAATTCAGTACAGTTTGCGATTCTTCCACCCAATCGAATGATATTTTTGGCATCAATAAATAAATTCAATTTCGATAAACTTCGATTACTTTTTAATGATTTTGATTTTAAAATTAAGTTATATTCATTAGCAAATGATTCCATTTGTGCTAACCTGGCCATACCTAGCTCTGATTCTCTCAATTCGTTTACCGTGAGGTCGCCAATCTGACGATTTATTTTAAAATTGCGAGCGTTATTTATAAAGCGCAGAACGTATGCGAATGTGCGTCTCATACGGTTGAATCGCGAAAACCTTACGAAAGGAAATATGACATCATTTTGTTCTACGTGTAACGCATGAACAGCACTGGGCTTAATTTCAGGAAGGTCGTGCGAGATGTCAGGGCCCTTTTCTGAAATTAATTCAGCGCAATCACCTGCAAGCTCGCGAAGGAACTGAGGTCCTTGCCACCATAATGTCGATGACGCAAGTTCATGCAAGTGAACACCGCGCGATACCAAGTCAGCCGGGTTTTCCTTTCCTCTCACATGACGCCAGGGTAGGTCTTTAGTTAATTCGTGGATCTCGGCCACCCTGTTCTGCACGAAAGTTTTTAAAAGATTAGGTGCCATACGTAACCAGCCCAAAACTATCGTTGAATCGGTCCAAAATACTACATTATTGAAATGACAACGAAACGATTCGCATATCCTAGTATATAACCGAGCGGCTACCAATGCTCCACACAATTCAAGCTTAGGTATACTTATAGGTTTTAGCGGCGCAGTCTTACCCTTAGCTGCTAGGAGTCGCACCGTTACGGTTTTATTGCTGGTGACAGTGCGGACGAATGCGCACGATCCGTATGCTGTCTGGGAAGCGTCACTAAACAAGTGCAATTCAATCAGCACAGGCTCGACACCTATCACTTGTCGTGGTACTTTGATGCTTTCAAGCTCAGATAGGCCAGTAATGAACCGATTCCAAGCTGCTGTGACGTCACATGGCAGCTCGCTGTCCCAATCGATCTTAATAAGCCAAAGCCGTTGCATTATTACTTTAGCGATTGTATTACATGGACTTAATAGACCGAAAGGGTCAAATATCTGTGATATGTGAGATAAAATCGTTCGCTTTGTTACCTTTGGTTCAGATTTAAACTGAGTTTTATATGTAAATTCGTCAGTCACGTGATTCCAGCTAATACCTAATGTTTTACAGTGATTGTTATCATCTAAGTTAAGTTTTTTATCTTCGGCCAACATCTTCGTTGATGACTGATCACATTCAAAATTAAATATCCATTTTCTAAGCGGAAAGCAACCAGATTTTAAAATTTCAAAAGTGTCTTCACATAGTTTTAATAATTTTGTTTTATCGTCTGCTCCAGTGATCATATCATCAACAAAGAAGTCTTCCATGATGATGCGTCTGACGTCAGGGTCCGAACACTGGGCTCCTAGCTCCTTAAGGCAACGTACAGCTAGGAAAGGCGCGCTGGCCGTTCCGTAGACGACTGTATTCAAGCGAAAAATACCTAAACGTTCCTTTGAATTGTCACGCCACAGAATAAGTTGTAGGTTTCTTTGATCTTCGGATACCAAAACCTGCCGATACATTTTTTCAATGTCAGCACATGCAATATATCTGTGTTGTCGCATTCGTAATAAGATACCCAACAAATCGCCCTGTATAGGAGCTCCTACTAGTTGCAGTTCATTAAGTGATTTGCCCGAGTTGCCCTTTGAAGCAGAGCTGGCGTCAAACACAACACGCAGCTTGGTTGTACTGCTGTGTTCACGAAAAACACCATGATGCGGCATAAAATAATTCAGTGTTCCGTAAGTATCTATACGCGTCATGTGACCTAATTCTTCATATTCATGTATAAATTCGCTGTACATTTTTTTGTAATCAGGTGCGCGGTCTAATCGTTTTTCTAATGCAAAAAAGCGGTTTTGGGCCTGAGTAAACGTTTCGCCCAGGTTATCTGGTGAGGATTTAAAGGGGAGGCTAACGATAAATCTTCCGTCACTATTGCGCATCGTTGTTGTAACGAAATGATTTTCGCAAGCCTTCTCCTCCTCGGTGCGCGTATCAGTTAACCTGGGTAGTTCCTCAAGTTCCCAAAATTTTCGTAATTGTTCGTCAACTGCTTGAGTGAAGTTACACTGGATATGGCCAATACTACGCGTATTGATATGTATGGGACCCGAAATTATCCAGCCTAAGTGCGTATTTTGTACGAACGGCCCATTAGGTAATCGTATTTTACCGTCAGTCAATAAACCCCAAAACTTATCTGCGCCAATCAAAATATCGATGGGTTTCGGTTCATTGAAGTATGGGTCCGCTAGTTGTATGTGTGCAGGTAGCCTAAATTGCGCGTGTTGTTTAGGTATAGTCGGCATAATAGATGATATGTTCGGCAGAACGAAACATTGCATCTGCATAATAAAAGAGCTGGTTCGTGATTTAATCTCAATATCACAGATTTGCGTTGACTGTGTTATAGAATTACCAACCCCGCGTATTTCTCTAGTGGACTGTATTTTCTTACATTGTAATGAATCGCATAAGGATTGCGTAATAATGCATCTTTCGCTTCCTGAATCTAAAAGCGCGCGAGCTAAATGATAACCGTTGTTATTATCTTTGACTTCCACTATAGCTGTTGACATTAAAACTGGTTGCATACACTGATACTGAGCGCATAATATGTCTGTGTGCATATGTTCATTGGCAGGATCTACGGGAGGTAGGTCCGATGCGAGGGACGCTTGCATCGCCAAAGCCGGTTTGACATTATCGCCCGATGCTGGTCGGAGCTGCCCGCTTCCGTGCGAAACTGTGTTATCCTTATGAATAAGGGAATTATGTTTCTTATCGCATTTGCGACACGGACCGTACTTGCACTGAGTAACCGTATGACCGCCGCGTAAACAATTCTCACATAGTTTATTGTCTATTACAAATTTAATACGTGATTCTAAATTATAACTCAAAAATGTTTGACACGCGTATAGTGAGTGGTTATCGTTGCAAAGTAAACAAGATCTTTTACTCAGCTGCGGCTTATTGGTGGAAACATTGCAGTGAACTTTATTGTTAGTGTGCGTAATTGTGTTGTGTTTGCCGTTATTTGGTTTTGTACTACTATGTGATGCTTGCAATGTTTCCAGCATGTCTGCCCTATCTTTTAGAAACGATAGCATCGTTTCAACCTTCAAACGTGACTCGGAATCATTCGACTGTTGCAGAATATTTGATTTATGTTGTTCCCAGGCGCGTTCTGTGGTTTTATCTAGTTTGGAAACAATTATATAGATAATGAGAGTGTCCCAACTGTCAACTGGTTCGCCTAGGAGTTTTAAAGCCCGTAAATTCTTTAATATGGTGTCAATTAAGTTGCGTAATAAGTCTGGTGATTCCTTTGTCAAAGCTTGAATGTTGAATAATGTGCGGACATGATTTTGGATTAAAAGTCGGCTATTATTATATCGATTTAAGAGAAGTTCCCATGCTACACTGTAATTGTTTGCACAAAACTCTAAGGAATCAATTACGAGGGATGCACTTCCTTTTAGTGATGATTTTAGGTAGTGATACTTTTGGATACTACTGAGTTGAGGAGAGTTATGTACTAATGACAAAAATATATCCCTAAACTCCAACCAGTGCTCACTTGAACCATCGAAGGTAGGTACTGATATAGTAGGAAGCTTAATAGAATCGCCATTACATCTTTTTGAACATGTTGCAACCTCGTCTGTGTTCAACATACACTCTACTCGAGCTAGTGTGTCATAGTAACTATTCTCAAACAAGTCACGCTGTCCTAGTTGCTCCTCTAAGTCAACTTCAAGGACATTTTCTTCCAATTTTGTTTGAATATCGTTGAATTCGGCAAACAGACTAGCAGCACCTTGCATTCTCAACTTGAGATCTGCTCGCAATTGAGCTGATAATAAGTGATCACTCAGTGAATTTATGTGGTTTGTAAATCTAGTTAGTCGACCTTTAACAATAGCTCGTTTTTTAACAAGATCCCTAATTATCTGGTTTGTATTTTCATCGTCAGTAACAGTAATTTTATATGGTGATTTAGACCTAGCCCTTTGTTCAGTGCTCATTTCGGTGGATGGTGAAAGGTGGAGTACTTACAGTATTTAACAGAGGCAACTGGTTCTAGTATGATGCACGTCACCACTGGTAAGTAAGCAGGTAACTCGCCGCGACTCAATCACTGAAATTAATTTTACCACGGGATTAACACAAGCACTTAGAAAGGACAGGATAAGGTAGTTGGCTGGCCGTACCACAATGCGCGCGTTCTTCGAAGTATGTGTCTTCTTCTGAGTGGAACGTAGCCTCGTCCAGCTTAAATTTCGGATGAATCCTTGGTTACTCCAGGGCTTCCCAGTTGGCGCGTAACGGTCGCTGATGCTCGTAGTTTTTGCATCCGGCTCGAAGGACCAATTTATGTAACGGCTGGGTCGCTGGGTGGTAGGACTTCTTATACCGAATGAAAACTATTTTATTTCCAAAATTTGCAGGGTTTTATTAAATTAAATACAATACAGATCGATGATGAAGCGTAGATTTTCTAACGGCTATAACGGATATATTTGACGTTGAAAGATTTGCTTGACGTTTTACGATGACATTTACACGGCATTAGACAGCGACGGTTCGGATACGTAACATGAAGTAATATCCCAGTGGCAATTACTGTGGATTTCTTCAAGGGAGGCCCATGGCTCAAAAACCAGTGCTAGTCTGAGCTTCACTTTGTATGTAGAGCATAAATATTTTAAATGCAACAGATTTCTTGCATGAAGAGCGTGATATCATAACTTGCCGTAAACAGTAACGCGTTCGATAAGACGCTCAGTAGACAAGGAATGTCCAAGAGGCATTCTACTTATTTTATATGTCACAAGCTTAGTTGTCTATTGATAGTTATTTTAGTCTTAGTAGTGCACCATAAATTTAATTTACAATGTAAATAAAACTGCAAAATAACTGATAGGTACAATAAATTAAAAAAATTCGTTTCATTTATATATAAAGTAACCTATAAAAATAGTCTCGATTTGTAATTGGGTGTTTTTGTGTTTTTTACTATAATAAAAAATACAAACATAATAATTTCAAGAACGATTTAGTCCCATTTCTGTTGAACAAACATGGCCATGGATCAAAATTGCCTGGGAATAAATGTTCCGCATATAAACCCTTAAAAATAGTTTTATGAAAGCATAACGTTCTTAACACTTTAATATCAATTTACAAATATATATTTCTGTTTCTAATAAATATGTACCAAACGAACCGAATAGTCGGAAGTAAATATTACAGCGCAAATATAAAAATGATCGTTTTATCACATCTGACACACCACATATATAATTCCGGGATTTCTTTGCCAAAACGGCCCTTCAACTGAAAAACGGTTGCGTTATTTCAAGGGTTATCTCGGTTTATATTCAATGTCTGCTGAATCAGTTGCCCATTCTCAAAAGGATCAACGTTTTTAGATTTGAATGTATAGATATTACTGGCGTTATGTTTTGTAGCTTTTAGCTCTTTAAAAACTTTGACATCTCCACTTGAGTGTCCTCACTCAAGTGTTAATGTGGTCGAAGATGTTATTCAGGCTAGCCTAGAAATACTGGCGCTCAAGGACAGCTGCCGGAACACACCGTTAGGTGCTTTGCGACAGATTTTCTACTTGAGGGTGGTAGTTAGCAAGGTGGGCTTTCGCAAAATGCCCTACCACCATGCTGTAACGACTGCCATCCTAAGACAACAACTGGGACCGACGGTTTAACGTGCCTGCGAAGCACTGAGTAGTAATGTCACTAGCGGTCACCCATCCAACTCCCGACCGCGGCGGGCGTTGCTTAACTTAGCTGATCGATTAGGATCAGCTAAGCAAACTTCGCTTCATCATCAAGCCGCGATCGAACGTAAATAGAGAGCAGAATACGAAAACTGTCAGAAACGACAATTTTCTTACAATTGAGTTGCGTTAACGCGATTCAGTATTAAAGAGACTTGGGGCCCTGGTCGACGCTATCTTCCATTTCTATTGATATTTCTATGGTTAGCTACGATCTACGATTCGCATGGGTTAAGGCGTGTGACAATGAACTTGTAAGCTGTTTCATTCATATATATTCGATATATATACGATGATGAACAGTTGTTATAAAATTTGACAAATATTGAGTTTTTTTGAATAAGATACAAGGAAAAAGTTTGTATGTTTTTTATCCGTATATTTGACATTCTCATTTCACTCTCAAAATCAGGCAATCTTCCAAATCTAGTATTTTCTTCCACGCTTCGATGCACAAACAGCGTTAAAATATGGTCAGACATTTAGGTCTGCATATCGGTTAATAACCCGCTTAGTACTTGTATGCTAGTAGTCATAATTAAATTCAACCTGTTGCTCTAAAATTTCTCCATATATTGCGTAAGTGAGAGTATATATATCCGTAGCATTTTATTGAGGACTGCTTCAAACATAAAGTATACCACAATATCCTTCGGCTGCCAAAGCATACCATGCCGAACCATGACGTCAGTCAGCGCCAGCTAAGTGTCTCTAACTTGAAAAGTGTTCTTTAACCATCAAAATAAAACATAAAAACTGTATGATCCTGTTAAAAATAACGCATAGTCATTCAACGAAACAAATTGTACCATTGGTTTGAGAATCTTGTTCCTTCTTTTGGATGTCGCTTCGCTTAAAACCTTTAGAAAGAGTACACGAACAGTTTAAACATTTATTGCAATATAACCAAATATTTATGTAGTTGAATTGCAATTGTCTATAATATGTTTAGGTATTCAGTCTAATTTCTTACTTAAAAAATTGTTTTTCTTTTTTTCTGACGAATGACCAGGTGAGATTTGTACATGTCGCTATCACTGAGCACTAAGCCAGTTTACTTTGAATAACATTTTTTTAAACCAGTGACTAATAACTTTATGAAACTACATACAGATCATCTAGCTTTATGTACCTTGCATAGGCAGAAGTTTTCCTTATCAAACACAAAATAAAACGCTACAACTTTTTCAATATTTTATGTAGAAACGTACCCGTTTCATTATTTCGTTTCTGTAGTTTTTCTACCGACTTTACTTACAAATTACTTTTATATTTCATTTTTCACTCGGCAGAAAACTGAGCATTCTTAGATCAATTTCTAAGAAATGTATTACGCTAACCAGATAAAAGGAATCACTTACAAATATAATTATTATACTCGAACTGAAGAAAATAAACAGATATATAAAAAGCAGCGGTTAGCTTCAAATAAAATTATTCAGAAACAACGGGAATGAGGTAAAAAGGCATCATTAAAATCACATGCGGTGCTATCGAGCCCCGCGGGTACACGAGCGCAAATGTGCGTGTTTTTATTTCATATACATTAACAAATGTGTGCTTTTGGCGTGTTTTCCTTTTCTTAATATACTTCAATGAGTAATTTTAATATTTTTTGTTTTTGCAGATGTGTTTGATTTTTGATTATGTATTGAGGTAAATCTTAAAAATCGGACCTTTAATTAGTGCTGAGAGAAACATTGCGGTCATCCACGATATACTTGCATCCGTAGAAATTGATACACTATATTTTTTTGGAACCGTTTCAGAACCTTCACAATTAACTTTTTTTTTTATGCCTGATAGGTTAGCCTTTGATCACTATCTCACCTGATGGTAAGTGATGATATGGTCGAAGATGTTGTACAGGCTAACCTAGAAGTACTGGCTCTCAAGGACCGCTGGCGGAACACACCGTTAGGTGCTTGGCGACAGATTTTCTACTTGAGGGTAGTAGATAGCCAGGGGGGCATTCGCAAAATGCCCTACCAACATGCATACTCTTTTCTATCCGAAGGAAAAATATTTGATTTCAAGGTAATCTGAAGCATTTAGACTTTGTCAATAACTACATATATAGCAATTAACTATTTTCCTTATTTATATTCATATAAAAGAATCCAAAAGTGAAATAACAATTATTGATCATGTTTATATGAAATGAAAATAATTCAATAAAAGTAGGGTATTCACTGTGTCTTAGGTATTTTTAATTTAGCTCTCATATGTTACCGTTGCTCGGCATGTGAATTTTGTTACATCAATAGAATTTTATAGGGAAAAAAATTATAACATTCATCATCATCATCATCAGCCGGAAGACGTCCACTGTTGAACAAAGGCCTCCCTAGTGTGACCTGAGGGCCACAGTTAAGGACTACGTTTCAGTGCCATATGTCATCAATTGCAACACACACTGGTTGAAGACTTTGGTCTTCAGGCTCTGCGGAATATTCGACAAGAAGATGTCGCGTAACTTCCCGAACGCTGCCCATCGGAGTTGGATTCTTCCATTGGAGTTTTCCATTCGTTTACCATTAAAACAAATCAATTTTCTTATTATTATTAATATCAAAAGTAATAATAATAAAAGTGCATTTAAACATACCTAAAATGGTTCATCTATGTCAAACTATACAATTACATTACAGAAATGATATAAAAGTTTTTAAAAAATTGAAGTAAAAAGAAATTTGCTAGATAACAATGTACCATATATTACATAAACTAAAGATTAAAAAACCTTTTTTCCTATAACCACATCTATCTGTATCTGTATCAGCCGGATCGTCCACTGCTGAACACAGCCTCCCCTATAAAGGGGGTATTTGCCATAATCCCCACGCTTGGCAGGCGTCTTGGCGATCGCAGTGTCAGATGACAGTTCTTTAGAAGGCGCTGCTACCCACCTTCTAGCCAAATCTATAGCCAGTTTTATTGTTAAAACATTGAGTAAATTCTTTTCGTGATACACAAAGTGATAAACATGGCAAAGCAATGATGACTAAAATTTTTCCTATCGTATATTTGTGATTTTGTAATGGCAAAGCAATTTTATGACGGCGTAAATTTTATACATTAGCTGTGAACAAGCCTTTGTCCATATCTATGTTTCGTAGTTATAAGTAAGTATTTTGCCGTGGTAAGCAGATCAGGATGATTACAAACAAAAAATTCTATATCGAAAATGTACATGAAAAGTAGTGTCATGATTTCAAGATCTTTAAATAACGGATTGCAATAAACAGACAGATTTTATAGTTGATTTTTTGAGAAATTTATATTTATTTATAGGAGATATATATTAAAATAGGTAACGTTTATGATCTTTAATTTGTTACGGAAGTTAGGAAAAATCCTAGCACTTTTATTTCTGTAATTTATTTCGTTAATGATATCCATATTTTATGATTCACATCGTTAATCACTCAGTATTCGCGCATCGTAATTTCAGAATAATATAGTGGTTTGAACATTATAAACATTGAACTTTAGTTTGGACTTGTTCACTGATTTTTCTGAGTTTTACTAAAATTTCACGTAATTTTCACCCGAGATAATACTATCACTAATTATGTGGGGCTATATTAACTCCTTCGTCTTAAGTTTTAGTTGATAATTGTTTAGAAAAGATCAAAATCATATTTTGAACTAATTTTATAACGTATACACTTAGTCCATACGATCGCGTGGAGCTCGCACGGAGTATCATAAGTAATTAAGGTTTTCCATTGGCATGGATGTGTAGATTATATGTAGAGATTATCCATCCAAACATAATAACATACACAGATTATTCTATTCAACACTTTACAAATTTGTTTTACCAGAAAATGAGAAACAGAACCTTCAACCACCTGTAATGGACTAATTAGTGAACGCCCACTCGTACGAGTGTTGAGTATTTTATAAAACACACTGTATTTAGACAGCTAATTATACATCTAAAAATGAAATCACGCATTGACTAGGGAATTTAATATTAATTTGTTTAATATTTATTTGAATGGAGCGACAATATAATAGTGCTTTAAATATGAAGTTGCCATCTTAAAGCACTATCCACTTTGAATAAAAAATAAACTTGCACTGTCATATTTGAAAGTGAAACATTTTTCACTTTCAAAATCACATTTTTAATTTTTAAACGACATGATATTTGATATCAACTGATTTTAAAAACTGATTAGGAATTAGCGACGTGGTTGAGTTAGTGATAAGTAGTGAAGTTAGCTCAATATCCAATATTATGGGTATCTATAATATTGAATAATTTTCAGAAAGTTGCTCAAATTTAAGTTGATAAATGGGTTCCGCATGATTTGACTGATGTGCAGAGAGCATCCCGCATTGAAACTTGCCTAACCCTTTTTGAACCAATACAGTAAAGATAAAAATCAAAGTAATATGGATAGTATGAAGGTTTATATTACACTGACATTAATATTTTTCTGGCAGCGGGTTTTGTTTAATCTGTTGTTATTGCATCTTACAATATACCTTCAATTTTGGTATGAATTCTTGTAATGATAGATTATTTCCTTTTTTGCGTATTAAGTTTTGCACTCTTGAATCGCCAATAAATTACATATACAGGGTTATTGGAAAAATGCTAACAACCTTTTAAGGTTGACTTCTGCTAGTCCTACTAACTACAAACATTTTAAGAGGATTTTTTTTGTCTTTTTGCGGAATAAGCACGAGGACCAACTTCTTGAACCTGTAATTTATTATTTCGTTGTTTGATGTAAATATTTAAAACCCTATTCAAAAGGAGCGCAACAAAAAGCAAATCTTGACGATACAGAAATAGCAAATCCAAAGTGAATACTACTGGACAACTCACGTAAACAAGTCACGGCTCCGACTAAGTCTGGCAGTGCTAACCGAGACGTCAACGCTGGTGTCCCGAACTCTCCCTGAAAAATACCACTGGATGTGGTCGTAACTCTAGTTGGAGCTATCTAATTTAATCACGTGAGTTATCCCGTATTATTTACTAAAATAAGTGAAAACCAAGATAGTTTTTATAATATAAATCAAAAGTAATTAGAACATTTTTTCATTAAATTTATTCAAAAAAATGACAAAAGACAACGGGAACAACCGCGGCAACACTGGACAGCGCCGCACTCCCTTTGAATAGAGTTTTGAATATTTATATCGAGAAGAGTAATAAAAAATATGAAATAATAAATTATAGGCACACGATACTTTTAACATCAGGTGGTCCTGGTGCTTATTCCGTCAAATACACATAAACAAAATATTGCTTCTAGACATTTTCATTCATTCAAATAATAAGTTAATATCAGGCAAGTCACTTGTACCTATGTATTATGATTCAATAATATAGAACATTCGTAAAACCTTACACCATCATCCTGTTCTAAACCTTATCACAATTGTTCGTTTCTATATGGACGGATATGTTTCCAAAAAAAATAGCCTTCTATTGTTAAAAAAAATATAATATCTTTCCATAATTCATATTGCCAAAGAAAATGTCTTCAATTTCATGGTTGATTTTTACGTTTCGATTCCTTACGTAAACTCTCCTTGTAAATGCTGTTGTTGGTATATGGTCCACTTGGTTTATTTTGAAAACATTATACGATACTATAAAATATTATACGGATACTATAAAACATTTCTAACTCATTTATTAAAATACCTAATATAATTTTGTTATACCCAAAATAAAATCCAAATAAATGAAATGACTATACTGTGCACATTAATATATTATTTGTATGATGAAAGTGTTTTCTTTTGTAATTAGGAGCTCGATGGTTTTAGTTCATAGTTACTTTGATTTTCTGGTATCTACGAACTGGAATATTTTGGTAAATAATACGGGATAACTCACGTGAATAAGTCAGATAGCTCCGACTATAGTTTTAACCACATCCGGTGGTCTTTTTTGTGGTGTGACTTATTCACGTGAGTTATCCCTTATTATTTACCAAATCGAGTGAAAATCAGGTTAGTTTCTTTTTTTTAATGCTTGATAGGTTAGCCTTTGACCACTATCTCACCTGATGGTAAGTGATGGTGTGGTCGAAGATGTTGTACAGACTAACCTAGAATTACTGGCTCTCAAGGACAGTTGCCGGAACATACCGTTAAGTGTTTGGCGACAGATTTTCTACTTGAGGTTGGTAGCTAGCCAGGCGGGCATTCGCAAATTGCCCTACCACCATGCTGTAACGACTGTGATCCTAAGACAACAACCGGGACCGACGGCTTAACGTGCCCTCCGAAGCACGGAAGCGCTCAGTAGTAATGTCACAAGCGGTCACCCATCCAACTCATGACCGCGGCCGACGTTGCTTAACTTTGCTGATCGGTTATGAACAGCTCAGTAAACTTCGCTACGGGCGCTTCAAAAGGTTAGTTTTTACAATAAAACTGGAATATTGTTTACTTAAGTAATAGTATGATGGATTTCATAATTAGAATAAAAAAGTTATATACGTAATACCGCAACTGCACCCGCTTTCGGGTAATCAGGGCGTTAAGATTGTAAGGGGAGACCCCACCAGTTGAACTGCTCACAAGAACTGCTGCCGGAGCACGCTGATAGGTGGCGGCTTAGCGGCGGATTTTGTACTTAATTAGGTAACTAACTAGCCAGACGTGCATTCTCAATGCACCCAACACACGATTAAAAAGAAACGCCTTTTTCAGATACTGTTATCAAATTAATTAAACCGCATAGCCGACACAAACCTGCAAGACATCGGACACTGTGAGAGAATACTGCGTGCAGTTATAATTAAAAATATAATTTCTGGTGGTAGTAAAATAATTCTTATTAGTGTTAATACAGATTAGTGATCCCGTGACCACGATCACCGCAAAGAGTTTGAAACATCGGGATAAAATAATGTTAGTTATACGAAATTCAAACCGCGTTAAGTTTTTTAAAAATACTCAATACATTTAATAAGTCCGTACACTTTTCCAATCGAGGATTGCACGGCACGTGCGTATAACGACAACGTTTCACGTTATTTTCCATAGTACAAAACAATTTTCACATGAGACGATAAAACTACTTTTACTCCCACTCAATAATACGAACCGATCAACCCCTATATAACCACGTTGCATTTCACTGCCCTAGTTGAGCTGATCCAGTTGTGGACCATAAATCAATGGATCCTGATAAATTATACAGTTATGCGAGGCGAACGTGACCGCAGCCAACCACTATTTCATTCGCCGCAAAGAAATCGGACAGATATCTTGTGTATGTCAGGAGAATGTTGCGGTTGCAGAGATACGGCTTAGTTATTTATTACGTGGCTCACTTTATATAAGCCGTAGTATTTTTTTATGCTTGACAGTTTAGCCTTTGACCACTATCTAACCTGATGTTAAGTGATGATGTGGTCGAAGATGTTCTTAAGGCTAAGCTGGAATTACTTGCTCTCAAGGACAGCTACCGGAACACACCGTTAAGTGCTTGGCGACAGATTTTCTACTTGAGGGTGGTAGCTAGCCAGCCAGGCAGGCATTTGCAAAATGCAGTACCACCATGCTATAACGACTGCCATCTTAGGACAACAACCAGGACAGTAGTTTGCTTTAAAGGGATAGTCAAGACAAGTCAAAATCATTTATTCCATTTAGTCGTTTACGATGCTCTTATAAAGGTATATAATTAATTTTAATATTCTGCATTGTACTACTCAGCAATAAAAAATATAGAGGCACTGCGAGAAGAACAGGCATGAAACTCGGGGCCATTATTTTGTTTTAACAATGTGTTACATACAAAGTTTTGAAGCAGTGATGGCTCAGTGGCATTGGCTATGGACTGCCGCGCAGAAGGTCCATGGTTCGAATCCCGCCCAGAGCTTGAGCTTCACCGCATGGTGGAAGGGCATTTTGCGAATGCCCGCCTGGCTAGCGACCACCCTCAAGTAGAAAATCTGTCGCCAAGCACCTAACGGTGTGTTCCGGCAGCAGTCCTTGAGAGCCAGAAAAATTACATGCTAATGAGACCTAACAACGTCTCAGTGTGACGGGCACAGTGCAATTCGTCGTTGACGAAATGCGTCTGTTATAGGCAGAGGTTAGTCCGCTTAACATCAGGCAGGCCTCGGGCTTGTTCCGTCACAATAACATAAAATAATAAATAAAAAAAAAAAAAATAACAATACCTATTATACAATTTTAAAAATATTTGTTTAATTTACGTATGTGACAGGCGATAGCTTTGTAGAAGCAGAATTGTCCAAGCATTTTTGTTAAGTCATTTTAGTTATCACAAACTGTGTAGTAGTTCTTAATTAAAATGTATTCACGTGCAACTTAAATTTTCATTCTGTGAGTGATATGTTTCGGAACTTTATTATAAAACCGCACACAATTACCTAAGAAGGAACTTTTACGTATCTTTGCTAATCTAAAACAATAAGTAGATAGTAAATACTTTATTTTTATACCATATAAGATATAGAATATAATGTAATAGTTAAAATTAACACAATAAAAGTTTAACAATGGGTAGCCTTGTTATTACAAGTAATCAAAAATAATTACAAAATCATTCTTTACATTAACAAAAAAAAATTATAGCGCTCGTAGCGTAGCTTGTCGTTTTTAGTCTCTTTTTAAATAAATCAGTGCAATTTTAATGACGCCATATAATATAACTTAATATTTTAGTTTAAACACCCTTCAAGTTCATGTCAATATTGTGTAATGTAACATCAATACCCGAATAACCATCAAGATATAGTTCTACAAAATCTATAAAAGGGCATTAGCGGTAGCTAGCGCGTGAGTTAAAATTATGGAGGACCTTACATGTACTCAAGCTAGACACCAATGTAGTTCTACGAAATTCCGCTAGATGGCGATAGTTGTATTTTTAACACACGCACGTGTTTGCGGCAGTGAAAACGACGAACTTTGCCGAAGGGTTACGATCGTGCATTCGGATAGGCTTCAGGCTGTTTTTGAGCATACGGTTTACCGGCACTCTTTACAACTAATCTCACTACGCCTAATTATCTGTCTTAGCATTGTGGACGGCTTCCGGCCCCTTACTTTGGTAGCTTGTTATAGTATACTGTTGAAGTATAAGAGTCTCATTATACGTTAAATAAAGCTTTGCTTTAACATCATCGACTCGTTTCGCTTAATATCTGCACTACACGTCTCTACGCACACCCATCCCTGTTACAGTAATATTATAACAAAATTATGTTAATGCAACAAGTGCGCGAAGTTGTTTATTACAACCGTGACAGACAGGGAACCGGACAAACATTTGCCTGATTGACCGGACCGTCAATTTAATTGTAGATATAGAATTATACATTAATGTACATATTAGTAGTTGATGGTTCCGTGCATTGTTGTACTTGTATTTTGGTAGGGCGTTTTGCGGATCGCCTGGTAAGCTACCACTGAGTAGAATATCTGTTACCGAGAGTGTGTTCTGGCAGTTATCTTTTAAAGCCTGTGCCTTACGCAATCGGTACTTATATATAATTCAAAAGATCCGCTGTTGGATAAGTAAAGCGGTCACCGTAATTCCTAAATACCAGTAGGTTAGCCTGAACAACATCTTCGATCACATCATCACCTACCATTAGGCCAGATAGGGCCAATCTGTACAGTATCAGCTGGGAGTTTGCCATAATCCCCACCCTTGGCCGGCGTTTTGGGGATCGCAGCTTAAGATATCAATTCGTCAGAAGGCGCTGCTGCCCACCTTCCGGTATTTTACCTTTAGTCACCTCTTACGACACCCAAAGGTAGAAATGGGGGGGGTGACATTCAAACCCGGCACCCCACCAGAAACTTAGGGCCTATCACATACGTAAAAAAAAACTTTTATTGAAGGGAAACAAATGTTTGTCGATTTTATCCATCTAATTTTATAATATTCAAAAAGAAAAATAATCAGAAACCTTTTTAAAAGTATATCTGAAATAACTTACGGATACATATCAATCAATTTTAAAAAAATTGAGAACGATCTTACAAACACTTTTCTAAATAGAAAAGACACATGAACTTTCAAAGTAATGTTTAGATACCCAGTATTAATAGAAGGTGCAATTTCAAATAGATTGGTATCAGTTCCGTAAGTGGTGGTTGTAGCTATAGTTTACTTTAGAACCGACACTAATAGATAGATTATACAGAATTAACAGCTGTATTTGGAGAATATTGTGAGCTTGTTAAATAGCCAGATCAATTTTGATTTTGAAGCAGTGATGGCTCAGTGGCATTGGCTATGGACTGCCGCGCAGCAGGTCCATGGTTCGAATCCCGCCCAGAGCTTGAGCTTCACCGCATGGTGGAAGGGCATTTTGCGAATGCCCGCATGGCTAGCTACCACCCTCAAGAATAAAATCTTTCTCCAAGAACCTAACGCGGTGTGTTCCGCTAGCAGTTTTTGAGAGCCAGTAAAATTACAGGCACATGAGACTTAAAAACTGTACGTCTCAGTGTGACGGGCACAGTGCAATTGGTCGTTGACGAAAAGCATCTGTTACCTAAAGGCAGGTTAGTCCACTACACATCAGGTGGGCCTCGGGCTTATTCCGTCATAATAACAATAAAAAAAAACGGTTATTGACTGGATCTTTGATGTCTGAGGTTGTTTGTGTGTTTGAGTGTGTGTGTGCGTGTCGCTTCAGAATAAAGAAGTGTTATGTTTTTAGGGTTCATGTATGTATAATATGTATAGTAAGTATGTTTGTGAGTTTCTTTGTTCCATAATAACTTTTAAATAGCTTTACTGATATATGAGATATAGTTAGATTCGTCTTGATAGCGCAAGTGACACTGAATGCATAAAAAAATAATCACAAATAAACTAACTGATTTTGGACGTTAAATTAGGAGTTCAATTATTATTTTTTTCCTTTCAAATCCATCGAGCGTTGTATCAAAATGAAGAGCTTTTACAAACGACTCGATAAATATATAAACTTGCAGGTTTAATTTCAATAAATCAATAAAACGTTTAACAGAAAAAAGTAATTTGCAGTCGGGTTTTTTACTTTTTAAATCAATTTATATTTGTTTTTAAAGCAGATAGGCTAGCCTTTGTCCACTATCTCACCTGATGGTTGATGACCTGATGATATGGCGGAAGATGCTATTTAACTATACAGGCTAACTTATAATTGAGTTCCATGAATGAAAAAGATTTGACCCCATGGTCAGGAATTATAATGTTTTTTTCTGATAAACATAGTGTCAGTAGCTGCCTTGTGGTGTAGGCTTGTCCCCTACTACATAGGACCAACACAAAATTTGTCTGGCGAAGCGTGGAGCTTAAACACTTAGGGTTACTCCTTCAGGGAATACAGGTTTGATAATATGTTAAATGATACTTAACAAACATTTTGAAAATATTCTAAGAAAACATTAAATTCTATCGAGTAGAGTCAAGACATCCTGAGGATGCTTCGTGTAGATGCAACACGCGTCGAAAATGCTTCCGGTTTGGCTGCATGGCGTCTGGGACGTCACGTCGGTTTGACAGGACTTTTAGGCTAAATTGTCACTAGATACAATTTTTATATTTTTTAAGTGTTTTATTAATTAATTCATTTAAAGTTTTTCTGAAAATATTTGTTTTTATTTGTTATTATTAAATATGGATTACCCCATAGTAACGCCGGAATCTGTTAATTATGATAATATGTTATTTATACAATTGTTAAAGGTACCTATAGTAATATTACAATTATAACAATATTGCATTCTAAGCTAATATAAAATTATAACGGAAGAAAAAAAAATAACCCAAACGGCATTTGAACTACGGGAAATTATACATTTTTAAATTATATTATTTGGATATTATGGATTTGAACTCAACTATTATACAGACCTTTCTACTCACGAAGGCATGTCGCTCCAAATCTGTTGGTAGTTGCAACTTATACTGGCTCACGATTTACATAATATGGTTTCACTGTAGGTATGTACTATTCGCATATTCGCCCACACTAAGTACCCCTAAAATACGCATCTATAATTTATTGAATGGCTTGCCTTTGCTACTGAACAATTTTGTATTATATCACGAAAAACACTATATTTTTTTGTGATTGTGACGGAATAAACACGAGGCTCACATAATGTTCAGCGGAAACCTCTGCCTAAAGCAGATTCATTTCGTTGGAACGAATTGCACTGCGCCCGTAACACTGAAACATACAGTTGTTAAGTCTCATGTGCCTGTATTTTATCTGGGTCTCAAGGACTATGGCCGGAACACAATGTTAGGTGCTTGATGACAGATTTTCTACTTGAGGGTGGTAGCTAGTCAGGCGAGCATTTGCAATACCTTCCACCATGCGGTGAAGCTCAAGCCGGCGGTGGGATTGAACCACTCGTCGGTGTGCACCCGCGGCACGTCAGTCTATAGCTATTACCGCTTGGCTATCATTGCTTCACTAATATTCTGCAGAGAGTTTATATGAAATTTAATTAATGATTGTACGAAAAAAAAACAGTAGTTACTTATATAAAGTTGTATATGTAATTTTATATATGTTCTGTATTCTTTTATGACTTAAGTATCTCGGACAAGACCTTAGCCCGAGCTCAGGGGTACACTGAAAAATAGCGTTATGATCACATCACAGAGTGAACGTGACACATGCTGAGTATACCCCTATTGCCCTAAGGTATATTGTTAAATTAATATTAGTATGTTAATTATTAGTTGATATTATTTCAGGAAAGTAATTGTGTAAATATTGTTATTTTCATCAAATTATCTTATATCATTATTTAATTATTATTTATTGTTTTGTAAACTAACTGAATTTATCGCATTTCATCGCAGATAAACGTTTGTATATTATAATAATAGGGCTAATTTATGAAATTATGAGCATCTGAGTCTTATAAGCCACCTTACCTTACATCAAGGGTGTCACGGACAAAATTGGTAATATCTTAAGACGAGCTTCAATAAAAACTTACTTTAAGCCGCACAAGAAGATCAACCAATTTTTAAGACCTGTTAAGTGCAATATTCCCCTACAAGATGCAGGTGTTTACAAACTTGATTGTGAATGTGGGCTGTCATACATTGGGCAAACAAAGAGGAGCATTGGTATCCGGGTAAAAGAACACATTGCTGACATGAAGAACAGACGCTCGACCAAGTCTGTGGTTTGTGAACATGCCCAGTAGTGCTATTCACTAAGCAACACAACCTCCAACTCGACGCTGCGGCAGCGGCGAGATACATTTTCGTATACACTAACTTCGATCACGCAGCACTAGCGCTACGAAAGTTTACGGTGCTTGGTGGAACTACTCAAGGTTGAGTAGTTTGACAGTAATTATATGAAAAACGGTATTCGCTAAGCAAAACCTGGCTTGACCTTCGTCGACCACTTCGCCCACAGCCTCGACTTGGCTTGTCAAAATCAAAAGCTACTATTTAGTAGGCGAACCACATCAACAAACAAAGTTTTAGATTAAATTTATCACATGAAACGTAAATATTTGTTCAGTTTTCCGTATTATACTGCTGCTCGTTCGTTGTGCATCATAAATATACTTAAAAAAATCTGACGTTTTACGAAAACATCGACAAGCTCGTGAACTATATGAATTACAACTAATTTCTCGTGATGCCAAATTTATTGCCAATTATAGGCTTTCTGAAGATTTGCTGAATATCCTCATCGAAGATATTTCGACACATCTACCCAACCACAGAAGAATTAGTGGATTAACCAACAAATTAAAGGTAAGAAATTCAATCCCTTTCCCATTCCATCAATTGTGTTCAAAAAAAATATTATGAATGAAACACAATAGATCATTGACAGGAGCTGGCCGCGACACAGTTGTAATGCCTTCTTTTTCATATTAGATTTAGTATTTAATTAATGTATAATCTGTCTATATTTGTACTTACAACAATAAAATATTGATTTATTTCATATTTTATGTACTCTATCTTTTCTGGCTAAGGGAACGTACCAAAAGCTGGTAGGCAAAAATGTCAACAGCTGTGTCTTCCAATACATGTCTTAATATAGTCAAAACAATTAGATAATGAGCAGTGTCTGATTTTTCTACAATAACTGCCTTCAGCAGTGTACTATTATTTTATGAACAAAACACAATAGATCATTGGTAGGAGCTAGCCGCGAAACGGTTGAAAGGATAAGATGTATAACTTATTAATGTTTCTCTTCTATTACAGGTAATTCAGGATATGCTCAAAGATGAATGAAAAAAAAACTTATGACTCCATTCAACAATCCTGAGGTTGGAACAAGTGAAGAATACTATAAAAGAAGAGTGTAGAGAACTATAGGTATTCTAAAAGGTCGATTGAGAAGCCTGTTAGTTCATAGATTACTGCACTATGATCATAAAACGGTTGCAAACATTATTATTGCATGTTGTATTCTGCATAATATATGAAACAATGCTGGAATTCCTGGTCCAGTTCTCCCTCCAAGTGAGATCATGGAAGATTGGTTCAGATATTGGGAGGAAACACAAATGCTTCACACAACCAGCTGGCAAATGGCAGAGAATGCAGACAGTTATTAGTTAATCAACTGTGTCGTGCACGAACAAGATGGGACCAAAATGTTTAATTAAATAATTTATTTATATTAAATAAATTATAATGATTTACTTTATAAATAATTCCTAATGCCAGTTGAGAATGGGAACTCCATGGACTTATGGCATAAATCTATAGGGTTGTACCAAAGAGATTACCTTCCTTTCCAGAACAAAGTGCTCAGATGCATTGTGAAAGCACTCTGGTATATTAGAAAAAAACTATCTATACCTACTGAGACCTTAAAATAGACTTTGTTAAGGACATTATTAAACAGTATGCCAATACTCATAAATAATAGACTCATCATGTGCACATTTAGGCTATCCATTTGGAACGACAGCCCCTCAAAACGGACTTTGTTGAGGACATCATTGTAAAGTATTAAGCTTATGAATATAGTTATCATGTACACATTCTAGCCAGCTGTTCTAAACAAACCCTTTAAGTGTAGTGTTATAATATAAACAGTGATATTAATCAAGAGCACATAAAAAAGTGACTGCGATAAAACATGAGTAGACTAATTTTTATAACAATATTATTAGCAAATTAAGGTATTAATATGTATTATGAAGTAAGTTTCAGGTAAATATAAATATTGAATGACAAGTTTAGTGTAAAGCACAATTTTATTTCATAAATAAAGTCAAAATGTTTATTGTATACAGGTAACAATTACAAACTGTTCATCTTAATAATAATTTAGCTATATTCGGCCATTAGGTATGCCAACAAATATACATAAAAATATATTATACATAGCAAAAATGACACCACCAACTAAGGCTAGCAACCACTCTTCCATATCTGTCAAATGGATTTCTTCCTCCACTGCACCACCAACAGTTCTCCGCTTAGCTTGGTGAAGTTGACTGACTTTTAAGAGCAGCCTTCTTATCATTCCAATACTGCATAAAAAGTGTAGTTTAGTGCTGTGGTGAAAAGTATACAATGGTTGAAAATCATCAAAATATTCCAAGTCACCTTAGGGCATCCTTGCCGAGTTTTAAAGCAGCCATTACCCTGACTATTCATGTATTTGCGACCTCCTGCTAAGCTGCTCGAGTACGGTTTCTGGCATGAGCGGTACGTGCATGTCCATTGGCGCGGTTCTTGTGCCTCACAAACATATCAGCTAATTTTTCTTGGCTGGGCATCATTGAACGCAACATGTTTGCTAAAATAAATCGGTTTTCTATTATTTTATTGAAAGGATATTGTTTAAATAAAATTTATACAAGCACTAATAAAACTTTGTTTTACTGCAGACCGTTACTTACACACAGACAATTTTTATCCTTCCTTTTATAGTATACTATAAATCAGAAAATATTAGGTGCGAGAGCGCAACGTAGTTTTTTTGTTTACAAACAATGTTTGGCAAGCCAGCGAAGCTCGCTACCAACCAAAGATAATATAAGTTACTACGTAACTAACCACAGATAAGTTACTCTGCCATGCACACGAAAATAAATAAAGAAACAGCTGTAGACTGTATTCTCGCTTACAACTGATAATATTTTTATTCTTTTAACCATTTTTAGCATTTGGAAAATGTGTTTACATGATATTTTTAATAGAATTTGAATATAACAATAAAAAACGATTATTTCCGATTAAAAGTTTCTCAAGCCCTAACTCGCTCTAGAGAACAGCGACGAATGTCACAGCCTTCAGTTCGACGTCGAGTCCAAATGCGTTAGTGAATACGGATTTTAACAGCGCTGAGCTCGACGACGAATTCAAGTCTGGCTCGACGTAGAACTCGCCGTCGAGCACAGCTACGAATAGTTACGTTAGAGAATAGCATAGCTGGACAAACCCAACCACTACATTCAGTTCGACAACCCACAAATCCTCGCCAGAGAGACCCGGTTTAAGTCAAAAATGATGATTGGCAAGTACCACCTGCTTGGGATCCTGTCATCAAATTTATTAAACCTCAAGGCCGACACAAATCTGCAAGACCTCTGAACACTGTGGGCGAATACTGCGTAAATAGGGAACGTTAAAATTAATATAAAAAATTTCAGACGGTAGACCAAATAATTTTCTTAATAACTCATGTGACAAATAATACCAATTATTCACCCCGTGACCACGATCACTGCAAAGTGTTTGAAACGTCGGGACAAAAATAATAATAAATATACGCGATTTAATCCGTTTAAAGTTGTTTAATTAATATGTATAATAATCGCGAAAACCTAAGACAACATCTGAGTCTAATTACTGTTCAAGATAATACGAACAGCACTATTTTAGGTTCAGGTTTAAATACATTCTCAAAATAGACATTACATATCACTCACTTGAGAACAATACTGAACATTAATAACATTACCATAGTGTCCTATCTAGTAAAGGTACCTACCCTCTCTACGTGTTCATTTGCTCAATCGATTGCAATCCGCAATTAGATATTGAGCAAGTTGTGTTTTAAACACGTTGAAAGTGTTTATTTATTACGGTAGATAAAACGTGAACTCACCATCCACCACCAAGAAATAACTCCTGTGAATCCTTCCAAACAATTGTCCTTGTTCACAACACCACGAAGACCGACAACAAATTTAGCATCAGTCTATTAGCATATATCACGCGCCGCACAAAACAAAATCGTCCTTTCTACCAAGATATACAAGCAAAAAATTGTAATATTCAAATTGTTCTCAAAAAGCAATTAATACCACGTTCACAGAAACCTAAGACAAATTAACAACTCAAGATGGCAGCTGGGTGTGTTCTGATTCAGGTTCGCAATCGGTTCGCAACAACTTCATCAAAATAGCTTAATTAAGTTTAAATTGCAAAGAACGATTGGTTAAACAACTACGATTTACAAGAATATTTAAAGAAGAAGAATACATTTTGCTCTATTAACGAGGTTTCAAGTCATCTTGTCTCTTGTAAGAATCATTTCTAAAAAAGGTTTTCAATTACAGATGAAATTTACTGAATTTTTATTGTACTATTTCAAAAGAAGACGATATGTTACCTACTGAAAGGCAGCGTTTTGGCAAGAAAATATCAATGCATGTTTACTGCAAATACATTTTTAGACATGTATTTGTCACTTAAGTAAGTGATTTATATAAGGCTTTATGTGGACAGATCTAATAATACAGAAAGTACTAAAACGTTGTAGATAGGCGACGTGGAGAGAATTGTACGTAATAAAATGTTTAAAAACTGGGGACAGCTAAGAAATAGAATGAAGAAAATGTTGTTTCCACCCTTTAAACACTTTAGTTCTTCTTCTTCTTAGTAAAATACAGGCACGTGAGTTTTAATGACTCTGTCTCACGGGAAGCAGTGCAGTGCAATATATATATTTTTTTTTTATGCCTGATATGTTAACCTTTGACCACTATCTCACCTGATGGTAAGTGATGACGTGGTCGAAGATGTTGTTCAGGCTAACCTAGAAGTACTGGCTCTCAAGGACAGCTGCCGGAACACACCGTTAGGTGCTTGACGACAGATTTTCTACTTGAGGGTGGTAGCTAGCCAGGCGGGCATTCGCAAAATGCCCTACCACCATGCTATAACGACTGCCATCCTAAGATGACAACCGGGACCGACGGCTTAACGTGCCCTCCGAAGCACGGAAACTCTCAGCAGTAATGTCAATAGCGGTCACCCATCCAACTCATGACCGCGGGCGACGTTGCTTAACTTTGCTGACTGGTTGAGAACAACTAAGTAAACTTCGCTACGAGCGCTTCAAATTTATTAATCATGACGAAATGAATCAGTTATATGCAGAGGTTAGTACGCTTAACATCAGGTGGCCCTCGAGCTTGTTCCGTTACAATATCATAAAAAAAACTACTCGTATCACTCAATCTTTTCAAAATGTTTATCGAGAGAGTTTTTTCCTGATAAGATATTATTTACGTTACTTTAAAAATGATAAAAACTGAAATATTTAATCTTATTTTCGTTATTGTATTTACTTTAAACAAATACAAGTACATACGATCTATGCATAATTGCATAAAACCAGTATTTATAAGACATTTTTTTTGTATTTGGATATGTATAAGTAATAATAGCAATTGAGTAATAGAAGTAAACGTCGATATGCTCGAGCGGCGATGTTTATATAATTTTGCAGCTGGATAGCTAATCCTAGCTAATCACACCAAGACATCTGAAAGTTTCAGCTGGATATCTAATCGGGCAGGGCTCGAAATTCATGTTGCAAGAATCTACCTGGAACAACAGACAGACAGAAAAACAAACAAAAAGCGATTTAATATACTCGTTAAACTGGTAAAATAGAAGAGGAATGGATATTCACCTCCCAAACTGACTTTTGTTTGTTTACATAATTTTGAATTTAATTGTGTAAGATAATAGAATTTTTCGTGACGTCGGATGATTTTTTATTAATGTTATAACGAAATGAATGGTAGATGGAAATAAAGAATTTATTTAAATGAAGGTTGGAATTATTACTCAATGTGGCATTTTTTTCTAGTACTTAGATTTTTCATTCGCAATATGTTCTTGCCTAAAGTTTTCCTCTCTGTGGTTCGCTGCACAAATACTTTTCACAATTTTTCAAAGCCTTCCAAATTGCTAACGTTTCTATAAAAAATGGAACGTCAAAGTTTCCACAAGATGAAGCGTTCTCCCAAAGTGCTTAATCACATCTCTATTGACCTCTCCGTCAAACTTAGCTATAACTTTAGTAATGCATACAATATGCTGTCTAAGTTAAGCTGCATAACTCTAAACTTTTCGTGACATGTAATTGCTTAAAGACGTCTCTCATGTGTTTCAGATTCCCAAGCGTTTACTAAGTTTGGGCTCAAATAGACGGGATTTATATCAAACACTTAATTAATTTACAATCAGTATGGAGTGGTCAATTGCATTACTGTGGGTTCAATGAAAAATGTCCGTATCTAATAAATTTAAAGTTTTTGAAGAAAAAGGAAAATAATATTAAAATGATTCTACAAAATACTTCTTCATTGTGACACCAAGAGGGCTTTGTTGATTTTTTATTTGCGCAGGCAATAAATATTCATTCTCTAAACTATTTTTCTATAGAACTGAGACCAGCATTATATGTTTTCTAGTGTAGTTTTATAGAACTTTATTTTCCTTTTGTTTGAGGTCTAGCTTGGAGATCGAATATTGGAGAGGGTTTCGAGTAAAGAGACCTGTGGCATATAGATAGCTAGATAAATATCAGAGTGTAGTCAAAAGAGTTTCTTTGAGTACAAAATTCTAATAAATTGAAAAATATCCCAAAATTTGGGGTACGTTACTTACTAGGAAATTAATAAGTCATATAAATTGGTACGCAAATCCATAATATATTAATAGATTTAATAAGATACAGGCATACAGTTGGTTTTCATATAGTTATTAGACAAGTTTCCGACGAATTTATCACCACAAAGTGATTGAATATGTAACTTAAAATTTTAAACCGATGGATTTGATCGTAGATAGCAATATGCTCGCCCTATATGAAACAGTATCAAGACCTGCCTATCAAAACGAGGTTATGTAAAAATTTGATATAAATATAAATTATATTCTTCATGATATCTACAACCATTCTTATTTCAACCAAACTCGTACCTGTACGTTAATCCAGATAAAAAAAAGTCAAACCTTTCGAGGAAAAACTATCCAGTCAACGTGAAATCGGATTCAATAAAGATAAACATCGTTCACACATCGCGAAAATCAACATCCATTGCTCGAGTCCTCTACATTTCACTGTCTCACACACCTGTGACTCGCAAACAACTCTAATAAATATTATTGCGGGGAGTAATAGTAGTTCTCAGTAGTTCTTAGTAGTTGGCTGAGTTTTGTTGTTTGTGTTAGTTCGTATACAGTCTGTAGCACAGGGTGAATGTGCCTTGTGTTGTGGTTTAAATATTAGTTTTATAACAAGGTTATACAATTTCACCCTTTCGCGTGAATTATATCCGATTGCAATAATAATTATTCTAGTTTTGCTGGTCAGCTTAAATGATACAAACACACTTTAAAACTAAAATTATATAGAAATGTTTAGAATGTGTTCCTAGCTATGAACAGATTTCAATACTGTTTTTTTTTATTTGAGCGCATCGATGATTACAAATAGTTCTTAGCACTGTTTAGCAAAAAGCTGATTAGCTGTTTTCAAAATATTAAGATTAAAGTTTAGCAAAATGCACTCTACTGCACCCGGTCAATTATAAAAAATTTCGAGCTAGATAAACAAACAATTCAGTTTTAAAAAAAAACTTAATATGCATGTGTGAGATTTGTCAAGATAGAGAGCATTTATTTAATCTGTAATGTAGGCTCATTAAATTATAAGATGTTTTCAGGCGGTGATGCCATAATCTAGTCCTAGCTTAAGGTAAAGTAAATGAGTACTACTAGTTCAGTACTTAACTATCCCACTTACTAGGTTTTCTACACAAAAGGGAATCATAAGGATACTTCAAAAACACGTTTATAGGAACACATAGAACACTTTAATAAGAATAATACATCATTAGGGTCACATGGATTACTTCAAAGGTAATATTGTATAGTCACATTTCACAACGATAATACAATAAAAAGGGCGAATTTGGAAGCCAACAAACATAGACCCACACACAACACATGAATATCAGTTACGTTACATTAAATAATATAATACAGTACTTAACTCAATAAGTCTCGATGCAGCAGTCACTTGTGAAGAATAAAGAGAGGTCAGTAAGCTAAGACATTGGTTTTATAGCAATGACTGGCGCCAAGTGTCTGTCGCATATCCATTAAACTACCCGCCATATTTATCACAACCAATCAGAGACATGAGCGTTCCCGCCACAACGTATCAGCCAACCCGAAATAAGACAGGATGGTTCATCATTGGCTAGTCTAGAATGAATACAGATCATAAAGGGTTTCAGTGTGGCGGTTATTAAAAATGACAAATATCAACAAGTTTTAGAATATTCTACAATTACATAATGAGTAACTTCTCGTAACTTATTTACTTAAGAGAATCTAAGCTTAACAAATATATGATTCTAACACATGCGTTTGACCGCAGTCTAACCTCATGGAAAGAGTCGATGTTTTCCACGGTGGAACATGCTTTCTTAGAAAATCCTTATTCACTGTGTACTTGATAACTTTCAGATCTATCAAGAAATAATGAAGTTCCATGCTTTAGCCGTACGCATTGTGAAGCTGGATTTTAAGCGCTTCTTGCGTTTTTTTGGGATAGCTTTTGTTTTTTATTTTGTCTTGAACATGTCAGCGGTAAATATATTTGTAATAATTCGCATAAACAATAATGGTTTCAGCCTAAAGTGACGTTGATATTTCAAAAAGGCATCTTTGCCACTAGCATTAAGTAAAAAGATGTTCTATGACCTGGCAAACCTTTACAAGAGCTTCCAGTAAAAAAAAGCAAATTCTCGTGAAAAATTGTGTGTGGAAATTTCGATGGGTTTCTAAAGTCCACCAGATTGTATTTTAGTTTATTTTTAGTTACCCTCTCGTTAAATTCTAAATACAGTTACTTAATATTTAGAAGTGTTTGTAGCGAAGTTTGCTAAGCCATTCTTAACTGATCAGCTACGTTAAGCAACGTCCGCTGCGGTCATGAGTTGGATGGGAGTCCGCTAGTGATATTACTACTGACCGCTTCGTGCTTCGGAGGCATGTTAGCCTAAACAAACTAACATCACTTACCATCAGGTGAGATAGTGGTCAATAGCTAACATATCAGGTATAAAAAAAGTTTACTTTATGATTTTATATCGTTATACGCAATTCTGAATTTCATGTTCATAACAACAAAAACATAGGACTTTCATGAAATCATAAGAGCTATAATTTGACCCCAATAATTTAATTTCAATGCAGAATCCGTTCACAAACTACCGACCTGCTGAGTAGCTGCTGAGTTTTATTCTCCTAACTTCAATGTAGGACTTATCTGCCAATTTTTTGCTTCATAAGTCAAGGCGATTTTGCGATTTCAGTTTTACAATTTTTTTGACAGTGGGTAACCAAAAATGTCTAATGTAATATCTAATGCATAAACTAAATCTATAACATCTGTAGATGTTATAGATTTAGTTTATGCATTAGATATAACCCTTACAAATAAAATTTAATTAATTTAAGTAAATCATTTTTGGATTAATACCAAATGTAAAATCATTAAGGTAGTTAATTTTTAAAAGAACTTTTAGCAATATATGAAATCATATAATAATAAATACGAGATGAAATTAGTCTTGTCGTCTCTTGGAAGGTGAATTAATAATCAAGCTCAAAAACATAGAATATATTCCCAACTTTGAACATTAATTAAATATTGTCCAAGATTGCCGAAGACCAGTGGCAGTGGTATTTAAGACGTATTAAAATAGAACTAACCTTGGCACTCCTCCTTTAAATCAAAAAGAGAACAGGCATGAAAAAGTACACATTAAAATTTTTAGAAAGCATACTACTGTGCTTTGTTTAAAACTCAAAGTACGATTACAAAATTACAAATATACGATAGGAAAAATTTAAGTCATGTGCGGGATTCGATCCCGTGGTCTTGTTTGTAGTACAACGTAAGTGGTACTATAGATGTCGCTCCATCCCAATACGATGGTTAAAGAACGATAGGAAAGATATGAGTTATGACGTTATGTCATGTTAGCTCAATTGGTTAGAGCATACCCCGGCTAAAGGGGTGGATAGACGCGGTTTCGAATCCCGCACATGATTTAAATTTTTCCTATCGTATATCTTGTAATGTTATCCGCATAGCAGGCGTTATTGCAAACACAACAATATTAAAATCAAAGTATAATATTTGACTTATTGAATTTTGTGTGTACAATGATTTTCAGATATCAAATACGCGTCCGGTGGCACAGTTTAACAAGTAAATATGCAAGAATCATGAATAATTCAATCAGATTTAATGTACCATGGTATTGTTGTATGCATTTATGCATATATTTACATGGTTTTATCACGTTTATGTCAAAATGAAACTGGGGCATCCATCTTTATTTTTGTATCTAGATTGCTGTTAGATGACTATTTCATACGTGATGTTATATGTTGGCATTAAATATTCAAGCACAGATAGCACATTATGCTCAAATGATGAACTAATAAGAGTATCCTATGCTTAAATTACTGGTCAAGTCCGCGTCAGACCCTGTGCTTAGGTTAAACTTGATATTATCGCCAATTGTGAAGCGCTCGTAGCGAAGTTTACATAGCTGTTCTTAACCACTCAAAGTTAAGCAACGTCGCCCGCAGTCATGATTTAGATGGGTGACCGCTAGTGACATTACTACTGAGCGCTTTCGTGCGTTGCACGGCACGTTAAGCCGTCCGTTTCGGTTGTTGTCTACGGATGGCAGTCGTTATAGCATGGTGGTAGGGCATTTTGCGAATGCCCGCCTAGCTAGCTACCACCTTCAAGTAAAAAATCTATCGCCAAGCACCTAATGGTATGTACGACAGCTGTCCTTGAGAGTCAGTACTTCTAGGTTAGCCTGAACAACATCTTCGACCAAATCATCACTTCCCATCAGGTGAGATATTGGTCAAAGGCTAATCTATCATGAATAAAAAAAAGGGCCCTTAATTTCAGGTTACTTTGAACGCGACTCCCTCAGAGGTTCATTGCTTGGATGCAGAAAAAAATATATGATAAAAATGTCTTTTTGGAATTAAATTTTTGTTGACGGGTTATTACACATCTGCCCAAAAATAGGAGTTGTTACGTTTTCAGGGATCATGTTTTTTTTTTGTATATTATTGTGACGGATGAAGCACGAGGTCCTCCTGATGTTAAGCGGACTAACCTCTGCCTATAACAGATGCATTTCGTCACAAGTCACGAATTGCACTGCACCCGTCACCTTGAGACATAGTTGTTAAGTCTCATGTGCCTGTAATTTCACTGGCTCTCAAGGACTGCTGCCGGAACACACCGTCATGTATGTATGTTTGTGAGTTTATTTATTCCACCATAACTTCTAAATGGCTTAACTGATTTTAATGTACGAGGTCTCTTTTGATTTGTCCTGATAGTGCAAGTGATACTAGGTACATAAAAATGGTAAAAAAATCAAACTGATTTTAAGCGCCATACTGTAAGATGAAAAAATTGATTTTCTTCGAAGCCCATCGAGTGGGGTACCAAAATGAAGGGTTTTACAATTTAAAACAATTCAATAAATATATTACCTGCAGTTTTAAAATCATTGCAACTATAAAACATTTAACAAAATTAAATAATATGCAGTCGGTTTTTTTTTACTTTTTCAATGAATTTATACCTATTTATAATTGTTTATTATTATTTACTCAAGATTGTCAAGTAAAGTTAATGTGGAACATAATAATGAATTGTACACCTGCACTAAATTCAGTAGACAATAAAAAGCTGTCGATGAATTTTAACTTTAAATGTTTCATGATTTACTTAAAACAGTTAAATCAATATATTTCACCATACAAGATTGGTTTTTGTATGTATGTTTGTTAATACGATAAATATTCAGAATTAGAAAGTTGCGTAAATACATACGTGTATGTCACTACTCACCTACAAAACAATTAATGAGTTTTGCTAAACTAACAATATTTTAATTATTATGTATTTACCAGTTTAATATAATGTATTTATTATGTTAGTATGTATTAAGTTTGTGTTTGTATTTACCTTATATAATAAAAATTATTAGTATATGACTTATACCACAGTTTTTTCATGAAAACTATATTTATTGATCACTGCCATCTATCTCTTATCTTGTTTTTGTCCATCAAAAGGTTGTCTGGAAGAAATCGCTACACAGCGATAAGACCGCCTATTGTACTACCTTAGAGAAAGTAAAGTGTAAATTAGCTTATCAATAAAGAGTTTTTGTATTGTATTAATCCCATTTTCTAGCTATGGACTGCCGCGCCGCAGGACCCTGGTTCGATCCCCACTGCCGGCTTGAGCTTCACCGCATGGTTGAAGGGGATTTTGCGACTGCCCACCTGGCTACCACCCTCAAGTAGAAAATATGTCGCCAAGCACCTAACGGTGTGTTGACTTAACAGTGCAATTCGTGACTTGTGATAAAATGCATCTGTTATAGACAGAGGTTAGTGCACTTAACATCAGGTGGCCCTCGAGCACGTACCGTCACAATAAGATAACAATAAAAAATAAGTAAAAGTTACATGGGAAACATAATTCGAACAAAGCAGCTAGTATATTATATAACCATACCTAATAAATATACCCATAATGCAAATCTAGTAATATAACTTGAATCATTTGATGAAAGACTTAAGGACCAAATTAGTATAACCGATAGACAAGCATATATACTTAAATCAATACTGACGATATAATTATCGTTGGCGATAATAGCATCTGTACTACAGCTAAGAGTATCTGACATTCATTCACTTTGAAGAAAGTAATTATCTCTCTTTGTATGTTTGAAACATTGATCTACTAATACATTGTATTGTCAGGTTAATGGTTTCCAGGCAATATTACAGCTGAATTGACTTAACAGACTATATTGATATCTGATGAGGAGATTATTTGTATCACGCTGATGCATATAACCTTTTGTTTTCAAAATAAATGCTATAAATGCTTATTTTCGTTATTGTATTTACTTTAAACAAATACAAGTACATACGATCTATGCATAATTGCATAAAACCAGTATTTATAAGAATTTTTTTTTGTATTTGGATATGTATAAGTAATAATAGCAATTGAGTAATAGAAGTAAACGTCGATATGCTCGAGCGGCGATGTTTATATAATTTTGCAGCTGGATAGCTAATCCTAGCTAATCACACCAAGACATCTGAAAGTTTCAGCTGGATATCTAATCGGGCAGGGCTCGAAATTCATGTTGCAAGAATCTACCTGGAACAACAGACAGACAGAAAAACAAACAAAAAGCGATTTAATATACTCGTTAAACTGGTAAAATAGAAGAGGAATGGATATTCACCTCCCAAACTGACTTTTGTTTGTTTACATAATTTTGAATTTAATTGTGTAAGATAATAGAATTTTTCGTGACGTCGGATGATTTTTTATTAATGTTATAACGAAATGAATGGTAGATGGAAATAAAGAATTTATTTAAATGAAGGTTGTGAAATACTTGAATTATTACTCAATGTGGCATTTTTTTCTAGTACTTAGATTTTTCATTCGCAATATGTTCTTGCCTAAAGTTTTCCTCTCTGTGGTTCGCTGCACAAATACTTTTCACAATTTTTCAAAGCCTTCCAAATTGCTAACGTTTCTATAAAAAATGGAACGTCAAAGTTTCCACAAGATGAAGCGTTCTCCCAAAGTGCTTAATCACATCTCTATTGACCTCTCCGTCAAACTTAGCTATAACTTTAGTAATGCATACAATATGCTGTCTAAGTTAAGCTGCATAACTCTAAACTTTTCGTGACATGTAATTGCTTAAAGACGTCTCTCATGTGTTTCAGATTCCCAAGCGTTTACTAAGTTTGGGCTCAAATAGACGGGATTTATATCAAACACTTAATTAATTTACAATCAGTATGGAGTGGTCAATTGCATTACTGTGGGTTCAATGAAAAATGTCCGTATCTAATAAATTTAAAGTTTTTGAAGAAAAAGGAAAATAATATTAAAATGATTCTACAAAATACTTCTTCATTGTGACACCAAGAGGGCTTTGTTGATTTTTTATTTGCGCAGGCAATAAATATTCATTCTCTAAACTATTTTTCTATAGAACTGAGACCAGCATTATATGTTTTCTAGTGTAGTTTTATAGAACTTTATTTTCCTTTTGTTTGAGGTCTAGCTTGGAGATCGAATATTGGAGAGGGTTTCGAGTAAAGAGACCTGTGGCATATAGATAGCTAGATAAATATCAGAGTGTAGTCAAAAGAGTTTCTTTGAGTACAAAATTCTAATAAATTGAAAAATATCCCAAAATTTGGGGTACGTTACTTACTAGGAAATTAATAAGTCATATAAATTGGTACGCAAATCCATAATATATTAATAGATTTAATAAGATACAGGCATACAGTTGGTTTTCATATAGTTATTAGACAAGTTTCCGACGAATTTATCACCACAAAGTGATTGAATATGTAACTTAAAATTTTAAACCGATGGATTTGATCGTAGATAGCAATATGCTCGCCCTATATGAAACAGTATCAAGACCTGCCTATCAAAACGAGGTTATGTAAAAATTTGATATAAATATAAATTATATTCTTCATGATATCTACAACCATTCTTATTTCAACCAAACTCGTACCTGTAAGTTAATCCAGATAAAAAAAAGTCAAACCTTTCGAGGAAAAACTATCCAGTCAACGTGAAATCGGATTCAATAAAGATAAACATCGTTCACACATCGCGAAAATCAACATCCATTGCTCGAGTCCTCTACATTTCACTGTCTCACACACCTGTGACTCGCAAACAACTCTAATAAATATTATTGCGGGGAGTAATAGTAGTTCTCAGTAGTTCTTAGTAGTTGGCTGAGTTTTGTTGTTTGTGTTAGTTCGTATACAGTCTGTAGCACAGGGTGAATGTGCCTTGTGTTGTGGTTTAAATATTAGTTTTATAACAAGGTTATACAATTTCACCCTTTCGCGTGAATTATATCCGATTGCAATAATAATTATTCTAGTTTTGCTGGTCAGCTTAAATGATACAAACACACTTTAAAACTAAAATTATATAGAAATGTTTAGAATGTGTTCCTAGCTATGAACAGATTTCAATACTGTTTTTTTTTATTTGAGCGCATCGATGATTACAAATAGTTCTTAGCACTGTTTAGCAAAAAGCTGATTAGCTGTTTTCAAAATATTAAGATTAAAGTTTAGCAAAATGCACTCTACTGCACCCGGTCAATTATAAAAAATTTCGAGCTAGATAAACAAACAATTCAGTTTTAAAAAAAAACTTAATATGCATGTGTGAGATTTGTCAAGATAGAGAGCATTTATTTAATCTGTAATGTAGGCTCATTAAATTATAAGATGTTTTCAGGCGGTGATGCCATAATCTAGTCCTAGCTTAAGGTAAAGTAAATGAGTACTACTAGTTCAGTACTTAACTATCCCACTTACTAGGTTTTCTACACAAAAGGGAATCATAAGGATACTTCAAAAACACGTTTATAGGAACACATAGAACACTTTAATAAGAATAATACATCATTAGGGTCACATGGATTACTTCAAAGGTAATATTGTATAGTCACATTTCACAACGATAATACAATAAAAAGGGCGAATTTGGAAGCCAACAAACATAGACCCACACACAACACATGAATATCAGTTACGTTACATTAAATAATATAATACAGTACTTAACTCAATAAGTCTCGATGCAGCAGTCACTTGTGAAGAATAAAGAGAGGTCAGTAAGCTAAGACATTGGTTTTATAGCAATGACTGGCGCCAAGTGTCTGTCGCATATCCATTAAACTACCCGCCATATTTATCACAACCAATCAGAGACATGAGCGTTCCCGCCACAACGTATCAGCCAACCCGAAATAAGACAGGATGGTTCATCATTGGCTAGTCTAGAATGAATACAGATCATAAAGGGTTTCAGTGTGGCGGTTATTAAAAATGACAAATATCAACAAGTTTTAGAATATTCTACAATTACATAATGAGTAACTTCTCGTAACTTATTTACTTAAGAGAATCTAAGCTTAACAAATATATGATTCTAACACATGCGTTTGACCGCAGTCTAACCTCATGGAAAGAGTCGATGTTTTCCACGGTGGAACATGCTTTCTTAGAAAATCCTTATTCACTGTGTACTTGATAACTTTCAGATCTATCAAGAAATAATGAAGTTCCATGCTTTAGCCGTACGCATTGTGAAGCTGGATTTTAAGCGCTTCTTGCGTTTTTTTGGGATAGCTTTTGTTTTTTATTTTGTCTTGAACATGTCAGCGGTAAATATATTTGTAATAATTCGCATAAACAATAATGGTTTCAGCCTAAAGTGACGTTGATATTTCAAAAAGGCATCTTTGCCACTAGCATTAAGTAAAAAGATGTTCTATGACCTGGCAAACCTTTACAAGAGCTTCCAGTAAAAAAAAGCAAATTCTCGTGAAAAATTGTGTGTGGAAATTTCGATGGGTTTCTAAAGTCCACCAGATTGTATTTTAGTTTATTTTTAGTTACCCTCTCGTTAAATTCTAAATACAGTTACTTAATATTTAGAAGTGTTTGTAGCGAAGTTTGCTAAGCCATTCTTAACTGATCAGCTACGTTAAGCAACGTCCGCTGCGGTCATGAGTTGGATGGGAGTCCGCTAGTGATATTACTACTGACCGCTTCGTGCTTCGGAGGCACGTTAGCCTAAACAAACTAACATCACTTACCATCAGGTGAGATAGTGGTCAATAGCTAACATATCAGGTATAAAAAAAGTTTACTTTATGATTTTATATCGTTATACGCAATTCTGAATTTCATGTTCATAACAACAAAAACATAGGACTTTCATGAAATCATAAGAGCTATAATTTGACCCCAATAATTTAATTTCAATGCAGAATCCGTTCACAAACTACCGACCTGCTGAGTAGCTGCTGAGTTTTATTCTCCTAACTTCAATGTAGGACTTATCTGCCAATTTTTTGCTTCATAAGTCAAGGCGATTTTGCGATTTCAGTTTTACAATTTTTTTGACAGTGGGTAACCAAAAATGTCTAATGTAATATCTAATGCATAAACTAAATCTATAACATCTGTAGATGTTATAGATTTAGTTTATGCATTAGATATAACCCTTACAAATAAAATTTAATTAATTTAAGTAAATCATTTTTGGATTAATACCAAATGTAAAATCATTAAGGTAGTTAATTTTTAAAAGAACTTTTAGCAATATATGAAATCATATAATAATAAATACGAGATGAAATTAGTCTTGTCGTCTCTTGGAAGGTGAATTAATAATCAAGCTCAAAAACATAGAATATATTCCCAACTTTGAACATTAATTAAATATTGTCCAAGATTGCCGAAGACCAGTGGCAGTGGTATTTAAGACGTATTAAAATAGAACTAACCTTGGCACTCCTCCTTTAAATCAAAAAGAGAACAGGCATGAAAAAGTACACATTAAAATTTTTAGAAAGCATACTACTGTGCTTTGTTTAAAACTCAAAGTACGATTACAAAATTACAAATATACGATAGGAAAAATTTAAGTCATGTGCGGGATTCGATCCCGTGGTCTTGTTTGTAGTACAACGTAAGTGGTACTATAGATGTCGCTCCATCCCAATACGATGGTTAAAGAACGATAGGAAAGATATGAGTTATGACGTTATGTCATGTTAGCTCAATTGGTTAGAGCATACCCCGGCTAAAGGGGTGGATAGACGCGGTTTCGAATCCCGCACATGATTTAAATTTTTCCTATCGTATATCTTGTAATGTTATCCGCATAGCAGGCGTTATTGCAAACACAACAATATTAAAATCAAAGTATAATATTTGACTTATTGAATTTTGTGTGTACAATGATTTTCAGATATCAAATACGCGTCCAGTGGCACAGTTTAACAAGTAAATATGCAAGAATCATGAATAATTCAATCAGATTTAATGTACCATGGTATTGTTGTATGCATTTATGCATATATTTACATGGTTTTATCACGTTTATGTCAAAATGAAACTGGGGCATCCATCTTTATTTTTGTATCTAGATTGCTGTTAGATGACTATTTCATACGTGATGTTATATGTTGGCATTAAATATTCAAGCACAGATAGCACATTATGCTCAAATGATGAACTAATAAGAGTATCCTATGCTTAAATTACTGGTCAAGTCCGCGTCAGACCCTGTGCTTAGGTTAAACTTGATATTATCGCCAATTGTGAAGCGCTCGTAGCGAAGTTTACATAGCTGTTCTTAACCACTCAAAGTTAAGCAACGTCGCCCGCAGTCATGATTTAGATGGGTGACCGCTAGTGACATTACTACTGAGCGCTTTCGTGCGTTGCAGGGCACGTTAAGCCGTCCGTTTCGGTTGTTGTCTACGGATGGCAGTCGTTATAGCATGGTGGTAGGGCATTTTGCGAATGCCCGCCTAGCTAGCTACCACCTTCAAGTAAAAAATCTATCGCCAAGCACCTAATGGTATGTACGACAGCTGTCCTTGAGAGTCAGTACTTCTAGGTTAGCCTGAACAACATCTTCGACCAAATCATCACTTCCCATCAGGTGAGATATTGGTCAAAGGCTAATCTATCATGAATAAAAAAAAGGGCCCTTAATTTCAGGTTACTTTGAACGCGACTCCCTCAGAGGTTCATTGCTTGGATGCAGAAAAAAATATATGATAAAAATGTCTTTTTGGAATTAAATTTTTGTTGACGGGTTATTACACATCTGCCCAAAAATAGGAGTTGTTACGTTTTCAGGGATCATGTTTTTTTTTTGTATATTATTGTGACGGATGAAGCACGAGGTCCTCCTGATGTTAAGCGGACTAACCTCTGCCTATAACAGATGCATTTCGTCACAAGTCACGAATTGCACTGCACCCGTCACCTTGAGACATAGTTGTTAAGTCTCATGTGCCTGTAATTTCACTGGCTCTCAAGGACTGCTGCCGGAACACACCGTCATGTATGTATGTTTGTGAGTTTATTTATTCCACCATAACTTCTAAATGGCTTAACTGATTTTAATGTACGAGGTCTCTTTTGATTTGTCCTGATAGTGCAAGTGATACTAGGTACATAAAATGGTAAAAAAATCAAACTGATTTTAAGCGCCATACTGTAAGATGAAAAAATTGATTTTCTTCGAAGCCCATCGAGTGGGGTACCAAAATGAAGGGTTTTACAATTTAAAACAATTCAATAAATATATTACCTGCAGTTTTAAAATCATTGCAACTATAAAACATTTAACAAAATTAAATAATTTGCAGTCGGTTTTTTTTTACTTTTTCAATGAATTTATACCTATTTATAATTGTTTATTATTATTTACTCAAGATTGTCAAGTAAAGTTAATGTGGAACATAATAATGAATTGTACACCTGCACTAAATTCAGTAGACAATAAAAAGCTGTCGATGAATTTTAACTTTAAATGTTTCATGATTTACTTAAAACAGTTAAATCAATATATTTCACCATACAAGATTGGTTTTTGTATGTATGTTTGTTAATCCGATAAATATTCAGAATTAGAAAGTTGCGTAAATACATACGTGTATGTCACTACTCACCTACAAAACAATTAATGAGTTTTGCTAAACTAACAATATTTTAATTATTATGTATTTACCAGTTTAATATAATGTATTTATTATGTTAGTATGTATTAAGTTTGTGTTTGTATTTACCTTATATAATAAAAATTATTAGTATATGACTTATACCACAGTTTTTTCATGAAAACTATATTTATTGATCACTGCCATCTATCTCTTATCTTGTTTTTGTCCATCAAAAGGTTGTCTGGAAGAAATCGCTACACAGCGATAAGACCGCCTATTGTACTACCTTAGAGAAAGTAAAGTGTAAATTAGCTTATCAATAAAGAGTTTTTGTATTGTATTAATCCCATTTTCTAGCTATGGACTGCCGCGCCGCAGGACCCTGGTTCGATCCCCACTGCCGGCTTGAGCTTCACCGCATGGTTGAAGGGGATTTTGCGACTGCCCACCTGGCTACCACCCTCAAGTAGAAAATATGTCGCCAAGCACCTAACGGTGTGTTGACTTAACAGTGCAATTCGTGACTTGTGATAAAATGCATCTGTTATAGACAGAGGTTAGTGCACTTAACATCAGGTGGCCCTCGAGCACGTACCGTCACAATAAGATAACAATAAAAAATAAGTAAAAGTTACATGGGAAACATAATTCGAACAAAGCAGCTAGTATATTATATAACCATACCTAATAAATATACCCATAATGCAAATCTAGTAATATAACTTGAATCATTTGATGAAAGACTTAAGGACCAAATTAGTATAACCGATAGACAAGCATATATACTTAAATCAATACTGACGATATAATTATCGTTGGCGATAATAGCATCTGTACTACAGCTAAGAGTATCTGACATTCATTCACTTTGAAGAAAGTAATTATCTCTCTTTGTATGTTTGAAACATTGATCTACTAATACATTGTATTGTCAGGTTAATGGTTTCCAGGCAATATTACAGCTGAATTGACTTAACAGACTATATTGATATCTGATGAGGAGATTATTTGTATCACGCTGATGCATATAACCTTTTGTTTTCAAAATAAATGCTATAAATGCTTATTTTCGTTATTGTATTTACTTTAAACAAATACAAGTACATACGATCTATGCATAATTGCATAAAACCAGTATTTATAAGAATTTTTTTTTGTATTTGGATATGTATAAGTAATAATAGCAATTGAGTAATAGAAGTAAACGTCGATATGCTCGAGCGGCGATGTTTATATAATTTTGCAGCTGGATAGCTAATCCTAGCTAATCACACCAAGACATCTGAAAGTTTCAGCTGGATATATAATCGGGCAGGGCTCGAAATTTATTTTGCATGAATCTACCTGGAACAACAGACAGACAGAAAAACAAACAAAAAGCGATTTAATATACTCATAAAACTGGTAAAATAGAAGAGGAATGGATATTCACCTCCCAAACTGACTTTTGATTGTTTACATAATTTTAAATTTGATTGTGTAAGATACGAAATGAATGGTTAATAAAAATAAAGAATTTACTTAAATGCAGGTTGTGAAATACTTGAATTATAACTCAATGTGGCATTTTTTCTAGTACTTAGATTTTTCATTCGCAATATGTTCTTGCCTAAAGTTTTCTTCTCTGTGGTTCGCTGCACAAATACTTTTCACAATTTTTCAAAGCCTTCCAAATTGCTGACGTTTCTATATAAAATGGAACGTCAAAGTTTCCACAAGATGAAGCGTTCTCCTAAAGTGCTTAATCACATCTCTATTGACCTCTCCGTCAAACTTAGCTATAACTTAAGTAATGCATACAATATTCTGTCTAAGTTAAGCTGCATAACTCTAAACTTTTCGTGACATGTAATTGCTTAAAGACGCCTCTCATGTGTTTCAGATTCCCAAGCGTTTACTAAGTTTAGACTCAAATAGACGGGATTAATATCAAACACTTAATTAATTTATAAGTAGAGAGCGAATTTACTATCAGTATGGAGTGGTCAATTGCATACTGTGCGTTTAATGAAAAATAATCGTATCTAAGAAATTTAAAGTTTTTAAATTAACAGGAAAATAATCTTAAAATGAGTCCAAAAACACTTATGCATTTTGACACTAAGAGAGCTATGATGAATTTTTTTTTGCGCATGCAATAAGTTATCATTCTCTAAACTACTTTTCTATAGAACTGAGACCAGCATTATATGTTTTCTAGTGTAGTTTTATAGAACTTTAATTTCCTTTTGGCCGAGGTATAGTTTAGAGATCGAATATTAGAGAGGGTTTCGAGTAAAGAGACCTGTGGCATATATGTAGCTAGATAAATATCAGAGTGTAGTCAAAAGAGTTTCTTTGTGTACGAAATTCTAATAAATTGAAAAATATCCCAGAATTTGTGGTACGTAACTTACTAGGAAATTAATAAGTCATATAAATTGGTACGCAAATCCATAATATATTAATAGATTTAATAAGATACAGGTATACAGTTGGTTTTCATATAGTTATTAGACAAGTTTACGACGAATTTATCACCACAAAGTGATTGAATATGTGATTTAAGATTTAAAACAGATGAATTTGATCGTAGATAGCAATATGCTCGCGCTATATGAAATAGTATCAATACCTGCCTAGCAAAACAAGGGGGTGTGTACAAATTTGATACAAATATATATTATATTCTTCATGACATCTACAACCATTCTTTTTTCAACCAAACTCATGTCTGTAAGTTAATCCACATAAAAAAAAGTCAAACCTTTCGAGGAAAAACGATCCTGTCAAGATGAAATCAGATTCAATAGAGATAAACATCGTTCACACATCGCGAAAATCAACATCCATTGCTCGAGTCCTCTACATTTCACTGTCTCACACACCTGTGACTCGCAAACAACTCTAATAAATATTATTGCGGGGAGTAATAGTAGTTCTCAGTAGTTCTTAGTAGTTGGCTGAGTTTTGTTGTTTGTATTAGTTTGTATACTGTCAGTACCACGGGGTGAATGTGCCTTGTGTTGTGGTTTAAATATTAGTTTTATAATATCACAAAGTTATACAATTTTCACCCTTTCGCGTTAATTATATCCGATCGCAATGATAATTTATTTTAGTAATGCTAGTAAGTAAAAAATATTTTGCAAATACACTTTTTAAACGAAGAGGTGTGTTATAAAATGAATGTATATAATGATGTTTAGAATGTTTATGTCGCGGCATAGAAATGTGTAATTATGCACTGACTTCAATACTGTTTTTTTAATCGAGGGCATCTAAGAATTTTAGCACTGTTTGGCAAAGAGCTGTTTCCAAGAAGATTGTAAGATTTGAGTTTAGTAAAATGCAAACGATTTATTATAAATAACTTCGAGCTAGATGAATAGATACTTCAGTTTTTTTTTATATAAGCTTAATAAGCATGCGTTTCAGCGCAGTCTAACCAGATAGAAAGAGTCGATGTTTTCCACGGTGGAACATGCATGCATTGAAAATCCTTTTTCACTGTTTACCTCATAACTTTGAAATTCCCTTTTCGGCGCCAATAAATAGTCAAACCGTAAGTAGTAGCAGTGTTGCAAGCCCTACTACCCCTGGCAAACCGTTTTGGGAGGTTTCAAGCTCGTACAAATAATATTCCTGTGTTAAAACGCATACCTCGGGGTGCGAGAATTTCTGTTGCCCAATCGTTATCTTGTTCGATTAAAAACGTTTTGGCTACTAATACTACGCAAGCCTGGGATTTGAAATATAGATTTAGCATTTAATATAACCCGTATAATTAGGGTTAAAAGAATTTAGGTAAATCATTTTCAGACTAATACCCTTTTAAATATTTAGGCTACTTAAGGTTACTTTATTTTTTGATGAATACCAATATGAAATCACATATTAAAAAATACGCAATGAAATTAGTCTTGTCTCTTGGATGGTTCAATTCAATATGTCATGCTTCCTTCCGCCAAGCTCCACGCCACCCTCAAAAACATAGAATATATTCCCAAGTTTGAACATTAATTAAATATTGCATACTACTGTGCTTTGTTTAAAACTCAAAGTACGATTACAAAATTACAAATATACGCTAGAAAAAATTTTAGTCATGTGCGGGATTTGAACCCGCCATCCATTTATCCATCCTTTTAGCCGGGGTATGCTCTAACCAATATAGCTAACATGACAATGACGTCATAACTAATTTTTTTCCTTTCGTACTATAACCATCGTATTGGGATGGAGCGACATCTATAGTACAACTTACGCTGTACTACAAACAAGACCATTTATGCAATTGGTTTTATACGTGTAAATAATAACGCAACCTATACCTAACTTACCAAAGTATAAAACCAATTGCAAAATTGGTCTTGTTTGTAGTACAACGTAAGTGGTACTATAGATGTCGCTCCATCCCAATACGATGGTTAAAGTACGATAAGAAAGATATGAGTTATGACGTCATGTCATGTTAGCTCAATTGGTTAGAGCATACCCCGGCTAAAGGGGTGGATAGACACGGTTTCGAATCCCGCACACGACTTAATTTTTTCCTATCGTATATCTGTAATTTTGTTATGTAATCCGCATAGCAGGCGTTATTGCAAACACAACAATATTAAAATCAATGTACGATATTTGAGTTATTCAATTTTGTGTGTACAATAATTTTCAGATATCAAATACGCGTCCGGTGGCACAGTTTAACAAGTAAATATGCAAGAATCATGAATAATTCTATCAGATTTAATGTACCATGGTATTGTTGTATGCATTTATGCATATATTTACATGGTTTTATCACGTTTATGTCAAGATGAAACTGGGGCATCCATCTTTTTTGTATCATGTATGTGTTAGATCTCTATTTCATACGTGATACTTATCTGGTAGCTATACATTTTCAACCACAGATAGCACATTGTGCTTAAATGATGAAATACTGAGGGTATGCTATGCTTAAATTACTGGTCAAGTCGTCAGTCCTATACTTAGCTTATATCTAGATATAATCGCCAGTCTCTTATGGAGACAATTCCTTGATTTTAGGTTACTTTGAAGGTAATTCGCTCTTTTCAGAGGTTCATTCCATGGATGCAGAAAAAAATATATGATAAAAATGTATTTTTGGAATTAAATTGGTTTTTACACGACTGCCCAAAAAAGGAGTGTTACGTTTTCAGGGTTCATGGTTTTTTTTAATATTATTGTAACGGATCAAGCACAAGGCCCACCTGATGTTAAGCGGACTAACCTCAGCCTATAACAGATGCATTTCGTCATAAGTCACGAATTGCACTGCACCCGTCATCTTCAGACATAGTTGTTAAGTCTCATGTGCCTGTAATTTCACTGGCTCTCAAGGACTACTGCCGGAACATACCGTCATGTATGTATGTTTGTACCGTCATGTATATAGTTTATTTATTCCACCATAACTTCTAAATGGCTAAACCGATTTTAATGTACGAGGTATCTTTTGATTTGTCCCGATAGTGCAAGTGATACTAGGTACATAAAAATGGTAAAAAAATCAAACTGATTTTAAGCGCCATACTGTAAGATGAAAAAATTGATTTTCTTCGAAGCCCATCGAGTGGGGTACCAAAATGAAGGGTTTTACAATTTAAAACAATTCAATAAATATATTACCTGCAGTTTTAAAATCATTGCAACTATAAAACATTTAACAAAATTAAATAATTTGCAGTCGGTTTTTTTTTACTTTTTCAATGAATTTATACCTATTTATAATTGTTTATTATTATTTACTCAAGATTGTCAAGTAAAGTTAATGTGGAACATAATAATGAATTGTACACCTGCACTAAATTCAGTAGACAATAAAAAGCTGTCGATGAATTTTAACTTTAAATGTTTCATGATTTACTTAAAACAGTTAAATCAATATATTTCACCATACAAGATTGGTTTTTGTATGTATGTTTGTTAATCCGATAAATATTCAGAATTAGAAAGTTGCGTAAATACATACGTGTATGTCACTACTCACCTACAAAACAATTAATGAGTTTTGCTAAACTAACAATATTTTAATTATTATGTATTTACCAGTTTAATATAATGTATTTATTATGTTAGTATGTATTAAGTTTGTGTTTGTATTTACCTTATATAATAAAAATTATTAGTATATGACTTATACCACAGTTTTTTCATGAAAACTATATTTATTGATCACTGCCATCTATCTCTTATCTTGTTTTTGTCCATCAAAAGGTTGTCTGGGAGAAATCGCTACACAGCGATAAGACCGCCTATTGTACTCCCTTAGAGAAAATAAAGTGTAAATTAGCTTAACAATAAAGAGTTTTTGTATTGTATTAATCCCATTTTCTAGGTATGGACTGCCGTGCCGCAGGACCCTGGTTCGATCCCCACCGCCGGCTTGAGCTTCACCGCATGGTTGAAGGGGATTTTGCGACTGCCCACCTGGCTACCACCCTCAAGTAGAAAATATGTCGCCAAGCACCTAACGGTGTGTTGACTTAACAGTGCAATTCGTGACTTGTGATAAAATGCATCTGTTATAGACAGAGGTTAGTGCACTTAACATCAGGTGGCCCTCGAGCACGTACCGTCACAATAAGATAACAATAAAAAATAAGTAAAAGTTACATGGGAAACATAATTCGAACAAAGCAGCTAGTATATTATATAACCATACCTAATAAATATACCCATAATGCAAATCTAGTTATATAATTTTAATTATTTGATGAGAGACTTAAGGACCAAATTAGTATAACCGATAGACAAGCATATATACTTAAATCAATACTGACGATATATCGTTGGCGATAATAGCATTTGTACTACAGATGAGAGTATCTGACATTCATTCACTTTGAAGAAAGTAACTATCTCTCTTTGCCTGTTTGAAACATTGATCTACTAATACATTGTATTGTTAGGTTAAAGGTTTCCAGGCAATATTACAGCTGAATTGGCTTATCAGACCATATTGATATCTAAAAAGGAGATTTTTCGTATCACCTGACGGATAAAAGCTGTTTGTTTTCAAAATAAATGAATGAGTTTTGTAATTGAACCCTTGGCATCAGCAAGACAATATTGGTATATTTATGAATGAAATTCTACTATTCTCATCATTATCTTTGCTGCGCATGTAGTAATAAAGGTTTTATCAAAAATAAGCGAGCATAATTTGTCACAAACTAAGCTATAGAGTACGTAGTCGCCGCGTCTGTGTGATGTTGCCACTGTCATTGTTCCTCAACCGTTTGTATTCAGCGTGGATATTGCGAGACGGAACACTCAGCTACATTGCTAACGCTATTCCTGGGGGACGACTCCTACCTTTTACCAAACCATCATGAAAAAGGAGCGTTTTATTTCATGCTTTAAATAATCATTCGTAGACACGAACTATCACCGATCCACAATCGCGTCAAGCAATATTCATTGGATTCTACTTTAAGAACGAATGAAATAAGTATCACGGATGTGCATGCGAGATACAAGATGTTTATAATATAGCGTTATCCCGCTCGCATTATTCCGAACACCAATATTGTATGGAATGGTTTTATCATAGTTTTTAGATATTTTATTGTATGCTGCATAGCAGTTAGTTGATTTTTTCTTCATTTAAAGAATAATAGAAATACAAGCATTGTACTTAATTTACATATAAGTAAACCCATATTTATCGTAAAGCAATCAAAATCAAGTTTAAATCCGCTGCTTAAAAGTAACTTTTTTCAGATGGATAAATATGATGGATTTGTCATTAATGCTTAGAACTGTTGAAAGCTAAGTTAAAAAGTAAGTGAAAAAATTAAACGTCCATTCAGTGCCAGTGCGAGTCGGACTCGAGCACCGAGGGTTCCGTACAAACCTGTAGGTATAAACGAATGTGGTTGAAACTATAGTCGGAGCTATCTGACTTATTCACGTGTTCAGTTATCCCATATTATTTTACTAAAATCTGTAGGTATATATGTCCTGGCTGTCCTTAAGAGACAGTAGTTCTAGGTTAGCCTGAACAACATCTTCAATCACATCATCACTTACCATCAGGTGAGATAGTGGTCAAAGGCTAACCTATCAGGCATAAAAAAAAAAAACATTTTAAAATTATTCAAAATATTGTTATTATTATGATGTAACTAAAATTGATGGTTTTCATAATTTACCCTAATATGTGCTGGAAGACGTTGCTTCCTACCAAATTTCAAGATTCTGTGTTCTGGAGTGTTCCCTGTACGATTCTTTTGCGAGTGATAAAAATTTGTGGCATAAACGGCTGTATCTTTTGATTGCGTTGGCTTAGAACTTTGATTTTTTCGCAATTCCTAGGGACAGTTAAATGGACCTGAGTATTTGATATAAATTTAAGCTTGATTCCTCCACGCGTTCCTAAGAAAAACGGTTTTTACAGACAGACGGACAATGAGTGATCCTATAAGGGTTCCGGTTCCTTTTGAGGTTTGGAACCCTAAAAAGCATCCCACAAATAAGAATAAAACAGTATCGCCAAAGACACTGCCATACACCTTGCTAACGTCATTGATTATGATTGAGTGGGATCATCCATCACCTGATAAACGAGAGCAAAGATGAATAATGTTTACGAAACATTGAGGTCCTAACCAAGCAAAGTTGGGTGATTTTCGGAATTTCTGTATTATGAAAAAGTACATGTGATTATTGACCAGAAATGACATTAAAAAAACGACCAAATTATCAACAAATTTGAATTGCGCAATATCTTTAGAACTAACTTATTACGAACTGGCTGGGGCCCGCGTTATATTTACCGGAAAGATTCCGACCAGTTTCAGACTGTTTTGAAGTCAGCGCGTAACTGACGTTGCGATGGCGCTCTCGATCCCGGCTCAGCTGCTTTTGTCAAGTCGCCGTCAGAACTGTCACCTTCTCACTGTCACTGTCACTTTTATTGGTAAAAAGGTTTTCAAAAGGAAATCTTTCGGACTACAATTAGTTTGTAATTGTAATCATATTTAAATAAATAACCTATTACTGCGTAACTGAGTAGTTTACTAACTCGCACAAATTGTTAACCTATTAAATGGGCGGCTTACTAAAGAACAATATAATATCTTATTCTATTCACCTACTTGACCGAATGTATTTATAATCAATTAAAGAAGTATAAGTAGTGTCAGAAAGTGAGGACATTATATATTATACTTACCCAATCAAACCCAAAATTACCACAACATAGGTCTAAGATAAAAAAAGGTCACCGTCTAACAGCTTGTGGGCATCATGTTTGTTTCGTCAAAGTCCCATAACAAAGGCTTTTCTTTAAGGGCTAATATAAGAAAAACGAGGAACTTACCGTGCCAATTGCTACATACATGATGATTTTGAAGCGCTTGTCCCAAATCATCGAAAGCACCATACGGGGCATAATGCCAACTGTAACGGTAGGCTGGAGCTTTTGGACTATCTATAGGCCTCAAATGCCCATTACTTATTATAAAGCTATATCCTTCCTACTTAGTATTACCTTTAAACAGGAAAGTTCGTGAGTATGTGTGTATGGATGTTTGTTACTCTTTCACGCAAAAACTACTAAATGACCTTTAATGAAACTCTACAATAATATAGCTTACATTTCAGACACAGACTATATTTTATAGAGATATCGTGTGAATTGTCCGAAATATAACGATGTGTCAGGTAAGAAGGAAAAAAATCTGCCATATACCACCTAGTCTGGCGTGCGCTGCAAATACCTTTAGTATCACACGTACATAATGTGTAACTGATGGTAACTTACATGATTTTTTTATCCTAAAATGTCCTACAAAAAAGCTCGCGACAGCATATATCTATATTTTATGTGTAAGCCATTATCGCCAAAAGAGTGAACCATAAATATTTTAACAATTGACATTTTATTTCTAGTGCATATTTGGTATAAACTTATTGATCCATATCAAACGAATATTATAAATACGAACATTTGTCAGTGTGTTTGTATGTTTGTTGCTTCTTCACGCTTAAATGGCTGGACCAATTTTGATGAATTTGGTATGAAAATAGATGAGGCGCTGGATATAGGATTCTATTTATAATCATCATCCATTACCACGCGGGTACAACCGCGGGGCACAGCTAGTCGTGTATATAATCAATTTATTTTTAAACAAATGCATATTCAAAAGGATATTGATTTCTACTGTTATTAATAAAACACGTTCAAAATACCGCCAAAGAAGCCAAATGTATATAAAATACCTAGTTTTTGTTGTATCGTAACTAGAGCAGCAACTCATAAAGTATGCATAACAAAAACTCAATTAAGCCTTAAACCAGCTAAGCCTGAAAAGTTACAATATTGGATCCTTAAATAGTATTTATTATTGCATTTTAATATTTCTATTTTTGCAATAACGCATGCTCTGCGCATTAAATTACAAAATTACAAATTTACGAGTGTAAAAATTATAGTCATGTGCGGGATTCGAACCTGCGTCGTTCACCCCTATAGCCGGGGTATGCTCTGACCGACTAATGTCATGTTAGCTCAGTCGGTCAGAGCATACCCCGTTTTATGTATGATTTTAAGTTTATTATTTCACTTAAAGATTCCTTTTTAAAGTTTTTGATTTGAGAGGTTTCCCGTGTAACTTTACTATTAAATAGAACAAAGATAACGCATTGGAGAATTCAGTTAATTTACAAATGCATTGTTTTAGTTTTCAGAAATAATTTGTGAAAAAAGCATAATATGTTTACCTAGTTGGTAGATAAGCTTCCTATTGTACGTATCACTATCACAATACTAGGGCTTTTGTATTATATATTTTAAAGCTATTTTTTTATTACTTTTAAGGCTTGCTTAATACCATTATTTCACTTGATGATAAACATTGTTATGGTCGGAGTAGATGAACAGACAAAACTTATGCGTACTAAAATGAAAATACTTACTGAGTAGGTACCTATAGAACACCAAAAAAATATTCGCCATAAATATATATCACTAGCTCACTTAATAATTTTACACTTAAATTAAAATTCGCGTTGATAACTAAGCCTCCTTCAGCTAAGTATTTTTATATAATTTTAAAAACATAATTATACATAAATGGAATTCTTAATATATTTATAGATTACTTTTAAACTCAGCAGATTTATGCCCTCATTCTAAGCACGAAACAAAAAAACATCTCTCCATCTTACCGCAGCCCAAAAATGAATGACAAATGGCATCTAGCGGCACGTCACGAATTTTTATCGTGAACTTTCTCTGTGCCTTCACCGTAATATTGAAAAATAATATTAGTTTAGGCGGGACCAAATTCACTTTTCGCAGAACTTGTCCAATTAGGCGTTTCAGTTTGTGGACTCGGTACTTTATAGAAGTAGACTTAAGATCTTTGTAGGCAATGCGATGAAATTTTTACATGTGCTTTTTTTAATATCGCGCTCACTTAATACTTATTTTTTGTCAGTTACCACCTGATGTTTAAAATTCAAAGGTCAATTAATTTATTATTCCACAGCACTTACAGAACAAACTCAGTTTCATAATTTTATCTTAAGAACCAAGCAAATATAGAAATTTTGCATGCAGTCTTCGAATGTAATACCAATTCGATTTGTTTGTCCGTAATTCGTACATTTTTTATTGTCAAAATATTTTGGAAAATTGTTTGGTACGAAACCAAAAACTATCAAATCATAATTATAGAACAAGAACAAATATAAAAAATACCTAGTTGTATCAATTAGTATTTAAAATGATATGATAAAACAACGTTTGTACGGTAAGCTCTAAGAAGACACCAACTTTAAAAGAACATTAGTACAGTATAACCGAACAGTTGCAGTTGCAATATTCAGTTGAATATTAGTATAAGAATTGGTAGTCTTTTGGGCCCATCTATTTCTGCTTATAATTGTTATGTAAGCGTTTTATATTCTAACTGGTTATTTACATCAAGCTGCAGTGAAGCGGTTGTAAGCTAAGTTGTGAAAAAATATCGTCCAAGTACGAGTCGCACTCGCGCACTGAGGGTTCCGTACAAAACTGTAGGTATAGAAGTAAAAGTTATGGTATTTTTCTTTATTAATGAAATGTGTAACGTTTTAAAATTATTAAAAACATTTTTATTATGTGAAGTGATAAAAAAAATTGTTTTTCGCAATTTTTCCTTTATCTGTGCTACAAGGCATTGCTTCATACCAAATTTCAAGATTATGAATTCAGGGGAAGTACTCTGTAGGTTTTGATTACCTTGCGACTATCGAAAATTTGGCATAAACGGCTGTATCTTTTGATTGCATTGGCTTAGAAATTTGATAATTTTCACAGCTCCAAGGGACAGTAAACTTCAGTATTTGATATGAGTTTCAGCTTGTCACCTCTACGCGTTCCTGAGAAAAAGAGTCTTGACAGACAGACGGACAACGAATTGATCGTATAAGGGTTCCGTTTTTTTTGAGGTACGGAACCTTAAAAACAAATAAATAAAGATATTGTTGCAATTATTTATTTTACATAATGTGTGATATAATAAGTAAGTCTGGCACTTGATGGTGAGCGTCATTAGTACATTAAAATAATGTTTGCATTTCTACATATAAATTGAAATCTAATCGCAAAGAAAATCCTAAAACTATATATAAAAAATATATATAAATATATAAACATTTTTATGAAAAGTTGGTTCCTTATCTAACATAATAGTTTTTATGATGTTATTAATGACATCACAAATTCGTTAAAATAATCTAGTGTTTGAAATTCTTCTGAAGTCTGAATATTTACGTGTTAAATGGCAATGAACTTGTTTCCTATTTCTTGCCAGTAAAACATGAAAAAAATATATAATATTTATTATTTCAACGGTATTTTAAACGGTTTAACTATACCTAATAAATACATAAACTGTATGATGTAACTGTAGGTTTTCGTACTCGTTTGTATCAGTTGAAGACTTTAAGCCTTAATATCCTAACAATCCCAAACCAAGCCCGTTGATTCTATGACAATAAACAAGACTGATGGACGAGGTATTTTTTTCAGAAGCGCGCTTGTTTCGTGAAAAAGTTATTTTCCTTACGGTCTTTTTTGTTGATTTACCTTGTGGACTGTTTTTAACAAAAAGGCGCGTTCCACTAGATTTTTTACAAACTTTATGTACCCACATAAGTATATTTAATTTATTAAAATATTAAAGGTAAACGTTTAAGGCTATTTCACGTCGTAGTGGGCAGAGCAGATCTAGAGGCTATGATTTAGCAGACCAGGTACCGGAGAGAGGGTCCAACCTCGATAATAATAAATGCCTAATATATTTTATTTTGAAGCAGTGATGGCTCAGTCGCATTGGCTATGGACTGCCACGCAGCAGGTCCATGGTTTGAATCCCACCGCGTGCTTGAGCTTCACCGCATGATGGAAGGGCATTTTGCGAATGCCCGCCTGGCTAGCAACCACCCTCAAGTAGAAAATCTTCCGCCGAGCACCTAACGGTGTGTTCCGGAAGCTGTCCTTGAGAGGCAGTGAAATTACAGGCATATGAAACTTAACAACGATGTATCAAAGTGAAGAGCGCTGTGCAATTCATGACTTGTGATGAAATGCAACTGTTATAGGCAGAGGTACGCTTAACATCAGGTGGTCCTCGACCTTGTTCCGTCACAATAACATAAAAAGCAAAAAAAACAGCATAATGTGTGTGCCCAGAAAGAAACGCTTTCGTCATAAAATTATTTTGATTACTGACATAAGACTATAACACAAAATTACTCTAAAGCTAAATAAATTTTAAAAAGAAACATAAATATTATAAAAAGGTATACAAAAGAGTTTACAAGTGGCTGTTGGCCACATTTATTAGTAAATGATTATAAAGCTTGCACTAATTATCTCCATTTTTCTTTGTCGTTTAACAGGTTTCAGGTGAATAACATATAAATCAATCATTATTCTGTGCGCGTCGTAACACAGCCGTAATTGCAGGTTGATCTGCCAACCCCCGCCATGCTCAGAAATGTCTGGAACAGCTTACTGAGGGCAAAACCCTCAGATTAGTCTTGATTTAAATTTGGATTAGTTTCTCATTAAAATTGCGAATTTTTTTAGGTATTATATTCAGGTCAATGTAAAATTTTAGTGATGAATGTTTATACTGAACTTGAAGAGACTGGAACGGCCAAATGTAGTTTACAGATATTTTTTCTACAGATGATCTTAAAAATAGGTCTGAGTATGGATTTATAATTATAACCACGGAATAAAAATTAACTCGCATCCTACTACATACCTGAAAGCAGAAACGTAGGTGTATATATTTACATCTCTGCTGATTTCTTCAAGGATAAAAAAGAAAAAACAAACATTGAAATCCCATGAGATATCAGGCTAGAACTCGCAGCCTTTCATCTTTTCCTGAGCATACGTAAAATGCTATAGAGGGGGAAAATGCTTTGTAAGAACAGCAGGCCTCTACTCACGTCCATGTTAATGGAGTAATGCTGCACGGAAAGGTGACATAATAAGTGGCCTTTTGGTTACTTAAATGCTTTCTTTGTAAAACCTGTGGTGTAAATAGACTGAAGAGTATGCTTATAAAAGTGTAACGACGGTAAAAAAAATATAAATTATATTGCCCAAGCATGTGTAAAAATATTCATCGGTGTGATTGAGAGAGAAGATTATATATATATATATTATACGTTCATACCACATTTACACGTATATTTTACACAATAAATAGACTTTGAAATTGACATTAAACTTTCAAATCAATCAGAATTCTGTGCGCGTTGTAACAAAGTCGTAAATTGTATTATTTGCAAGTTAATCTGCCCACCCCCGTTACGCTCAGAGAGGTCCGGAACAGCTTATTGAAGACAAACCGGTTAACCCGGATTTAACTAAAGATCGGTTGCTCTTTAATAATCTGCCCATTATATAGTAAAATGTTCATCAGGCAAATTTTATATTGAGACGACCGTAAAAGCTTATTTTCATTCCACAATTTCAATGACAATAACACAGTTCTTAATGAAAATAATGAGAACTTTCATATGACAAATGTTATTTTTTTTAAAACCATAAATAAATATTATATAGTATTTTACTTATGTACAATATTCGTATATTAGTAATTTAATTTATTTCAATTTAGCAGTTTTACTATATGTCATATGCTGGATGATCTAAAAAAATTAGTATTCATAATTGTTGAGCGTTTATTAGCAGTACAAATCACATTTATAGTTGGCAAAACAGGTTTTTTTCGGGCTTCAAAAGCTACAGCGCATTGAAATTGTTTGAATTCTTTACAAAATACATCATAGTCATATTTTGCTGTACGAAGCCATTCTTTGCCTATTACTGTTCTTTTTAATCATATACTTTTTTAGTGTTAGAAGGAGGCTTCGATTCTCATCTTTCTTTTTTCAAAGACAAATTTATAGATAAACCACGTCTCTATCTGTGATATCTATGTGCTTCACAATTGCAGAACCGCGTATAGCACAAATACTCTACAAACTCCTAAAGCTAATTTCATGTTCATCTCGAAATGACTGATTTTTTTACTGACGTGGAAATTAGCACACTTTTATATTATATTCCCTTTAAAAAATAGTAAATGATTATCTTTTGTGCCGTACCTAGACACCAAAGCTAAATGATTTGTTTTGACTTTAAATTTTAATCGATTTTAAAAAGGGAGATGAATAAACTTACCTTCCAGAAAGAAACAGCAGATCAATGAATCCCACATGAAACTAATCTTGTTTTTCTTATCAAAAATACTGACATAAGAAATCTTTTTTTTCTGGCTAGCCTAGAATTACTGGCTCTCAAGGACAGCTGCCGGAATACAACGTTAGGTGCTTGGCGACAGATTGTCTACTTGGGGGTGGTAGCTAGCCAGGCGAGCATTCGCAAAACTACCATGCTGTAACAACTGCCATCGTAAGACAACAACTGGGACCGACGGCTTAACGTGCCCTCCAAAGCACGGAAACGCTCAGTAGTAATGTCACTAGCAGTCACCCATCCAACTCCTGACCGCGGCAGACGTTGCTTAATTTAACTGATCGATTAAGAACCGCTTAGCAAATTTGCTATGAGCGCTTCGAAAATCAACTTATTATTACTCTTTCTACCTGGTCTTTGACTTAATTTATAATTAGTCTACGGTAAAGTTATACCTATATTATATGTAAGACGACGAGCGATGAAAAGCGAGGAGGAACGTTGGTTACTGGTAGTCACAACAACGTGCAACCCGTGCGAACAAAGTGAGCGTACCGTTCAACTTGTTGTGATTACAATCCGAAAACTAATGTTGGGTTTATTTTTCATACGGCTTGTTTTTGAAAACGAACTGTTTCCCGCCAATTGAGCAACATATTCAACCTATTTATGGTTGAGAGAAGTTACTGCGCGCCGCCGTTATACTGAGGTGTTATACTGTCTTCGACATCATGAAAAGCTTGCGTGTGCGCGGTCCATGAAAACTTATGAAAATACTGTTAATTACTTAATTTGAGACGTGAAAACTATACTTATTCGCTAAACAAAGTGCTAGTGAACCTCAGGCACTTTTATTTTGTCCCGGGACATGCTCCAAGTGAGGCTGTGGATTTTCGGTGAGATTCGTTCATTATCAAAGCCATTTTTGTGTTACAATGTTCAATAAGTTCTTAAGCTATCGAATCAAACTACTAATGTGCAAGAATACAAATCACAAAGTGACCAATTGCGGCTTGGACTCTCCGTTGAAATATATGAAATGAAATTAGTAACAATTGATTAGTACCAACGTCTGTTTTGGTACTAAACCGTCGGTATGCGAGTAAAGCTCACACATAGCTAGTTTTTATATCATTTCTAAAAGTACAAAAAATGACCACTCCATTTTGCTGAATGTTTAATGTCGACATTGAGGACGTACATAGTAAAAAGTCCTACTGTGCATTTGATGTTCAACACCAACTATTCATATCGACGTGGTAAGTGGCACGCTGTTAATTCGACTTATTCTTTTCTTTAGTCATATTATACGATATCTAATAGAGGAAATGGAACTTTTCTTATATATGTTATGTAAAAGCTTATATTTATATGGTGAGAAATTTATAAATTTATTTGTTTTTGTTGTTAGGTCGTCTTACTATGGTACTCAATACTCACGTTATACGCGTGATTTAGGGAATATTTGTTACAATACTTAATATATTTTTCTATAACTATTGAAATTAATACGTTTGTTGGGTATATGTAAGTTTTTTGTTAATTTTGTTGGTCTTAGTAATACGGATAATTTGAGTATTTTATCGATGTATACGCATTCATCTTTAGTATCTTTTCAAAATAACACGAGTATTATTGTTTTAAACACGCAAATATCATTATACTGTAAAATGGTTACCAAACCTAGCTATACAAGTGCGGTATAACAGTTTCAATATAGATTTTATTGCCACTGACGTAGGTTTCCACCGACGGGAGCTAAAATCAAACGATAGCTAATAGTTACAATCCAAATTGGACGGATTTTAAGAGCACCCGAAAACTATTTAAATCTCCCGTTCAACAACTGTAAAGAACAGTTTAACCTACATTTCTGTAATGAGGATCCCAGAAAGCAATTCAGGGTGAACCTGATAGAAACATCCAATCAGTCCCTGATTGATCGAGGCACCGTATCGAAGGCCCCTTTACATCAGACACTGTGTTTTTTGTTACAGTAAGGATTCTTCGCTCCATTTGTAAAAACTACAGACGTGAAATACTTTTCTTACGGACTTCTAAACATGTAAGAAGATCCTTAAATTGAAATGTATATTATTAAATATTATTTAAAGCTCTCCGCGTCCGAAACTGTATAAAGCCAATTGATCTCTGGAAGTGTCCAGTATATTATTATGAGTAAGTTATACTCGTTATTGAAATTATTATTTTATTCGATTGAAAAACACTTGAAACATTTTATTTACCTTTATTAACAACATATTACGAACTAAATACAATAACACAGCTTAGGCAGCACGCAACCTTAAGGCCATTGCAGGCCTACAGTCAGTCAGAATGCTCCAGTTCAGTACACAGTTGGCCCCGTGCGCATTAAAGAATTGAACATATAATAATACAACGAATAGAATGGATTCTAAGCTGTCGCTGAGCTGACTTGAGTACGGGACGTGCAACTCGCGCACGATGACGGACGAAGCGTGACGATTGTAGGAGTATTTTAAAAGTTTAGAATGAGGTACTCTTTTGCTGTTGACCTTATCAACTAAACGAGAAAATGATAGGAGTTTTTATAGATTTCCTAAGGATAAAACGAGGTAAGTCATTCTTGATAACCTACACTAAGTACTTACCTATTTGTCGTTCTTCAGTTATACAGTAGGTAACTTATAAAAACCGGTTATTTTCAGTAGGTATTGAATAAAATACAAACAATACTTTATCTTTGTATTGTATTAAAACAGCTATTCAAATAATGATTATTTAAGAAGATTTTCGTTTGTAAACAATATCCGTGGTACCGACTTCACTTTTGCAGCGAAACAATTGTCTTTGTAACCTATACCTAGACCTAGAGGAAAACAATACACATACCGGCCTTCGCTACGGTTGACACGCGGCACACTTCATGATTGTTTATTATACGAGAAAAGCATATATTATAATTGTGATTGTAATTATTACTTGTATAAAATGTGAACTTGAAATGATTCTTTTTGTATGGTACAGGTATCTATTATTGTATATGTAAGTAATGGAGTGAAATATGAAGAAATGTTACCTAATCGGTTGTGTGTTGCATATTTCTACGTCGTACATGGAGTTGGATTGTTGTGCTTGTAAATGTTTCGAACCGTAGGAAAGTTATAGTACCTATAACCTACGTAATCTATTTAGTCATAAAAACTATATCAAAAGATTGTTAGGTAGGTAAGTAAAACAATTATTCAAACGATGATAACCTTAGAATTCACGCACACATTTACACTTGTACAAAAACAACATTTGGGTTGTGTTTGTGTAATATGTAGTTAGAACGCGGCTTTTGTATATTGAAGAATGAGTCGTGTGTCCAGGCTGTACTTGTACAAGGTTTTGATAAACCAATAACCAAGAAATTTGCTTTTAGAGGTACGCATTCTTAAACATAAAACAAAATGAAACAGGTACGTATAATGGAATGACTTACTTTGATATAATTATACAGTATACCTACTTGAAACTATTCTATAGGAATAAATATAATAATTATTTGGAAAATTGAACATATCCTTCTGTGTGTTTGAAGTAGACGAGAAGTTCAGGGCTCTTTTAACGGCTTCGATGACCTTTAAAGGTTCGATAAACAATTACAGATAGATATTGAAGACTTATAGGTAAGAAAAGCGACTATCATTAATTTAGTGTCGAAAAATTGAGGTTTATGTTAAGTTAATAACGCTTCTTCACCAGGTACTTGGAATATTGTGTTTTTGAAAGTCACTGTCAGTTTTATAACTGCTTAGCTATAAGTAATGTATTTTCGATTTTTTTATGTGCCATATTCAATTTACGAATTAAAATTAAAATTTATTGAATTATCGAGCTGCTGTAGAGAGTCATTTTTAGGTGCTGTTGACCGGTTTTTTTATTCAATGTAGTTGCTTACTGGAAAGGCATTCGCATAATGTCAAACATAAGCAGTGATGGCTCAGTGGCATTGGCTATGGGCTGCCACGCAGCAAGTCCATGTTTTCAATCGCGCTGCTGGCTTGAGCTCGACTGCATGGGGGAAGGGCGTTTTGTGAATGCCCGCCTAGCAACCACCCCTCAAGTGGAAAAATCTATCGCCAAGCACATTACGGTGTGTTTGTGTGTTCCGGCAGCTGTCCTTAAGAGCCCGTTATTTTAGATTAAGCCTGTTAACACCTTCAACCACATCATCAGTTACCATCAGGTGAGATTGTGGTCAGAGGCTTACATATCATCAATAAAAACAAAATACACTTCATACCTATTTACTCTCCTTCGCATGGTAATGATGTAGAAAACGTGTCATTTGTGGATTATATATGCTACTATTTGTGTGTTACTTACCAAAAATAATTTTATACATACCATATAACATATGGCTTTTTCATTAACTACTTATATTTTATTCAATAGTCTTACTCGTAAAAGCTTTATTACTAGGTAAGACCTTATCAAAATGGTGATGGAGATGAACTTTATTTCAAGATTCAAGTTTCTTTATTGCTTCCATACAGTACAAGATGTTACGAAAACATATAGGTACATAGTCCAATGGTCCCTGTCAGGCACAACAATATTAGAAGAGAGGAGGACGCAATATTAAAATTAATAATGTACCAAAACATTTTATATGTCAAAATAGAATCTGCTATTTTCATTAAGATATTCATTAACTGAGTAAAAGGCCTTAGATATATGATGTTGTTCTATATTATTATTTAATTTTATGTCGTCATTTCCACACCTTAATTTTGTTAGTAATCTATTTGTAGACTACCATTGACATAGGAAGAGTCCTGGAAGAGTGCATTTCCAAACAGCATTTATAAATCATTAGCCGATATCTCTGGTGGAAGTTAAGTTTAAGGTGATAACGAGTTAAATATAAATAAAAAAATGTCGGAAAAAACTCGCAAACTTCCAGAAAGACTTCTTTTGATACACGAAGCCTATTATGCATTTTAAACGTTATAATAAAGTTCTATATCAATACCATTCCAGAAACACCATTAGTCTTCTGTTCGTACTTTGATTTGAACACAACATTTTCCCTTCAAAGCTGCCACCTGTTTGTCAATGAAGAGATTGTAATGTTTCTCCATGGAAAATTAATGCAAAGAAAAACTAACCAAAGTGTTTTTGTTTTTCCTAACTTCAGAATTAAGATTACTAATCACCAACAACCTTTTTACTGTTCCAATCTAACTAATAGCCTCAATATTTTTTTATAAATTTTTCGTAGTTCTTTTTAGTTTAAGTTAGGTTTGTATTGAAATATTAAAAATTATAATCTAGGTGTACTGAGAACAGTTTTGTACACGCGTGCTATGATATTTTTTCCAATCTTTGCTGTATTTATTACAGCCTTCAACTATGGCTCGAACTTACAATATCGTAGCCTCGATTAGAAAAATAAACTTTCCGCATTCGTATCACAGTATTATATTTCTACTGCCCTATCGCCCACTTATAATATTAACAGCAGAAATGAGATGAGAATATTTTTCGCTGTTTTATTTCCGCCATTCGATATTTTCGTAACGATATGATGCCCACATTGTGAGCGTGGGTAAAGTTAAATGTGGACCTGGATTAGTCCCGTCGCATGTCGCGTACAGATTTGTCTGCGCCGGAAAATCCCGGATTTGATATCCGGGTCGTGTAAACGGATGACCGGATTTTCCGCAACGTTTTTGAGGTTACGCGAGTGACATCAATAAAATTACACGGTTTTTACTACTTTTAACATTAAATTAGCCGTATAATAGGCAGCCATGAGACTGTACCCATAAATGATCAATAGATTTGACTAAGCCTTTATTTTTGTTTTGTTAATTCTACTCCAAATTTAATAATAACAAATACTTTTAAAATATTTTAAGAAAACATCAAATTAATATTTTAATAAAACACTTAAAAATATAAAAATATATCTAGTGACAATTCCGCTTAATTTTCCTGCTAAGCCGACGTGACGTCACAAACGCCTATTTTAAAAGTATTTGTTATTATTAAAAATGGATTTCCGCAAAGTAACGCCTGAATCTATTCATTATCTACTCCAAATTATACTGAGGCTTTTTTTAAATAATAATCTGTATAAACTAAACATTTTGTGCACAATTTACAGCTACGTTCTTTAGGGGAGGGAAGAAGAGGCTTTCCCCTGGCTCTTACAGGGCGTCATTTAGGTTGTTTGCGCGGGCGGTTCAATACAATCACTATAACCACAGCCAAAAAGATCTTAAATTCTTCGTGATTGTAGCTTAGATGTTAAGAGCTCCACAGAAATACTGCTGCCGTTTTTGCTTTAACAAAATCTTAGATAGCTAAGCTTATAAAATGTACCATCTGTCAAAACGTCCAACCGTTACCAATTAATAAGAGTGTAATCTTTACGCAACATATGCAAATCAGTTTAACTACCAATTTTTACGGGGTGCTCTTGGTAAATGTTCAAGCCATCGAGGATCGTAATCAGACTTAACCCAGGCTCTCAAGGACAGCTGCTGGAACATACCATTAGTTGATGATACCAGATTTTATACTTGAGGATCAAATGTATCCAGAAGAGCATTTGCATAAGAACCTATAACTGTACGGTTAAGCTAAGCTTATGACATCTCATACATAGCAGTACATAGCTATCGCCACTGAGCAGCTGATCATACATTTGCTTCTTGGGAACAAAGCAAAATGTACGTTTATTGAATCTTTATCGTACCTAGTTCAAATTAGATGCTGCCAGTCTACGAACAACAATTTTATACGTAGGTGTCAATAAATAAGCACAAATAACAGTCGCGGCTCTGAAAGTCCCAATTAGTACCTACATCGCGTTGAGCGTAGGGTTGCGCTTGATATAATATTACTCAGTAGTTTTTATGTTTAGAAGATTTTATATAATCCTAAAATGGCAGCATTATATACATTGTAGGATTTTGGCAGACTCGAAAACATCGTCACAAGGCCTGGCCACCCGCTTAAACTCCTGTGTACACCGCTGGTAGACCATGCCATACTTCTAGGTCTTTCTCTGAAAGAAAGGCCTGCGTCCCAGAAGTTGGAAAGTCATTGTGCTAAATTCCTTAGAAACAGCTGAAGAGATTGTGATGGAGCTTGAGAAATAAAAATATTGTATTTAGTATAAAAAATGATGTGTAGAACCAATATAAGAAGTGTTAAGCTAGTTCAGTACATAATATATATATCAAATGTTGATAGAATGACGGTAATTAGATACCAAGCAATATGTTAAAAACCATTATGAAAAATTGTCTACAAATGAATAAAATTACAAAAAAAAAATATACGTCACGCCCGCTTTCCTAAAACGGACTGCCTACCTTCGACGTTCTAACAGACAATTTTTACATAATATTTCATGTTAATGGGCAAGCTTATTGCCATCTACAGGACATAGTTCCAGTCACCGTAATGCAACTGGGAATTACTTAAACAGTGTATATAAAAAAAATATGATTCCACAACAGTACATTACCTGCCAACCCTGACTGACTTCTTCTCCAATTAACCCTCGTTCCTCGGCTATAGCAACTCCAACTATCGTTGTGATACCCATTCTTGGATATAGTAGGTATCAGTGGGAGCATTTCAAGATCTACATTACACCCCAAGATTACACCATAGTAGCACTCAAGGTCCTTTAACTGATATCGGTGGAATGCTTTTGGATTAAAAGCCCTGCTTGATTGTGTATTGTACCAATAATTGATTGTTACAGTATCAGACATTCTGCCTCTGATTAGAAGTAGTGTGCAAACAATTTTATACTTGGGTATTAGTTGGCGGCGTAAGAGTAGAGTAAATCCATCACCCGCAGCACACTTTGTAACGGTTTTATTTTAAATCACAATTTGTTTTATTTGCCGATACCCGTGTTGCCCGATATCAAAAGCTTTTCATTACTATTGTAATAATGTACATATTTTATATATACAACTCTGTGAGTAAGTTTGGATATCAGTGTTTGTAACTCTTTCACGCTTAAACAGCTGAACCAATTTGAATGAAGTTTTCAATATTTTTACAAAATATTTTGTGCTAAATTTTTTTTTATATTTGTAAGATACTTTTTGCCTTTATTAATACTACAGACCAAATACAATATACAACAGCTACTACAACGAAAGCATTAAGGCAATCTTAAGGCTTTTGCAGTTCCACAGACACACACGTCACACACTATCTGTTGGTAGAGTACCGAGCATGCTGGCAACACTGCCCCGTTGGATAACGTTGATTATTCTTTGAGGCAAATAAATGCCAGAATTTTGATAACGCGTCGCATCAACCAAGCGATCTGATAAGTTTTAAAAAATATGATGAGCTCCTGGCCCCATTGGATTGACTGTTACTACTCCAAACGGCGCCAACCCTCACGTTTGTTTCAGATAGATGTGACGGTGCTAAAATGTCAACGCACGTAGCGTCGTACACTATTGGCTCTCTAAGTTCAATGGAACCAGAGCCATACCGTTAGGTCTTTAACCGTCATCATTCAGTAGACTAATTGGTTCGAGAATAGCTGCAACATTGAGACTGGTAAAGCCCAGTGGATAATATCGTTACTGTATCAGCCGGATTGTCCACTGCTGAATACAGCCTTCCCCAATAAGGGGGATTTGCCATTATCCCCACGCTTGGTAGGCGTCTTGGGGATCGCAGTGTTAGATAATAGTTTCACAAAAATTTGCTGCTTACGTTTGATTTAAAATAAAACCGTTACAAAGTGTGCTGCGCGTGATGGCTATCTTCTTTTGTTTGTTCAACAAGCGCAAAAATAGACTAAATAATAATTTTAGTATAGATGCGGTTATTGGACTTAATTTTTTTAACAGGGATTTAGAGAAGATATAATTTGCTATAAAGAAAAATACATGTGAAGTTATAATCTTCAGTATCATTGAGGATTTCCCAAAAAATATGTAAAACAGCTGCATTTACATTTATTTTTTCACTTAATAATCCAGTAGCTACAAAAAAACTTTCAGCATGTTGACCACATCATCACCTACCATCAAGACCACTTGTGATCAAAGGCTGACCTATCAGGATATAAAACCTATCTTTGTCTTATTCTATTATCTGTAGGCCTAGAGCCTACTTTATATAATGATTTTATATATATCCACAGCACAACTTGATGTTTTTCTTTAGCTTTCATTATATTGTTTTATTACAACTGTATGGATTGTAAAACTGTGATATTTTGTTTTGGCACGGAACATTTTAGGAATCCATTAACCGGTATTTTTTCAGCTTGTGAATATTTGTATGTTATATGCGCTATACATGAGATAAGAGGTATATATTACAAGTAGAAAAGTATCCCATACTATTTAATTTGTAAATAAAACTATATAATTGTGATCCTTATCTCAAAAGACTTATAAAATAAAAAAAAAATATAAAGCTTTTATTTCTTCCTTACAAAATATGACTAAAAATTATAATATACTAATCTATCCATTTTTTTAAACTAATACTTACTACTAATATAAAACATTTACAACTTATAACTTAACACTTAGGTATATTATTTACTCAATTATTCTAACTATCCTTTGAATTAATGTAAGGACCGCCTGTTGCGGTAAAAGCCTCCTCCAAACTTTTCCATTCTTCCCTTTTTCTCGCAACTCTTGCCCATAGTTTCCCAGCAACATGCGCAATATCATCGTCCCACCTTTTATATGGCCTTCCTCGTCTGCGTTTTTTATCCAAAGGGGTCCAGTTCGTAACGACCTGAGCCCATCTGTTAGCATCTAGTCTTTGGATATGCCCTGCCCATCTCCATTTCAGTTTTAATATTTTTTCTATGACATCATTAGCTCTAGTAATTTTTCTTATACATGTATTTTCCACTCGATCTTTTAGTTTGATATTTAAAAAGCTTCTCTCTAATCCTCTTTGACTAATTTTTAGTTTTTCATGTTGTTTTTTTGTTACGGGCCATGTTTGGCAGGCATATGTAAGGCATGGAGTAAGGCATATATTCATAGCTTTGGTCTTCAGTCTGATTGGTATTGATCCCTTAAATATTTTTTTCATAGCCCAATACTTGTTCCATGTATTTGTTATTCTTCTTTGAATTTCTTTTTCGGTGGAATTTTTGAATGATATAAGTTGGCCCAGGTAGATGTAATCTTCAGCGTGGGAGGAGGTCACGCGCATCCGACGGCAGGCGCGGGCCGCCCTGTTGCGGCGGTGGACGGAGGACCTGGCTCCACCGGTCCCTGGACAGAGGACGGTGGATGCCATTCTCCCGGTCCTTCGGAGGTGGGTAGGGCGGCGATTCGGGTCGCTCACCTTCCGATTGGTGCAGGTGCTTTCCGGGCATGGATGTTTCGGAAAGTACCTGCATCACATGGCAAGACGTGAGGCGACCCCCGCCTGGCACGAGTGTGGAGCGCCAGAAGACACGGCGCTCCACACGCTGAAGGAGTGCGCCGCGTGGAGTCCCATGCAGCACGCCCTCACAGCGGTTATAGGCGCAGATCTGTCGCTGCCGAGCGTGGTTAACGCTATGCTCGGCAGCGACGGATCGTGGCAGGCGGTGGTCTCTTTCTGCGAAGAGGTGATGGCGCAGAAAGAGGTCGCGGAGCGGGCGAGGGAGGACCACTCCGCCACTTACTACCCCCCCCCCCGCGGGGGTAGTAAGGCCCCTCAGGCGAGGACTCCCACATAATCACTCTGCTCCCCCCGGAGCCGGGTGGTATCCATAAAGGATTTTCCCGGGTCAGAAAAAAAAAAAGAAAGGTAGATGTAATCTTCAACATAATCAAGGGGTTGTGAGTTGAGCGATATTGTAATTTTAGGCTTATTTGTCATTACTTTGGTTTTGTCTCTGTTAATTTCTAAACCTGCTTCTTTGCTTTTTTGACAAAGTGTTTTTATCATTGTTTTAAGTTCGTTAGGGTTTTCCGATAAAAGCAATAGATCGTCTGCGAATCTTAAATGGGAGAGGTATTTGCCATCAATTTTTATACCAACTTCATCCCAGTGTAACTGCCTAAAGATAGTTTCTAGAACAGCAATAAAAAGTTTTGGTGATATCGGATCTCCTTGTTTGACACCTCGTTCAATAGGAAAAATTGAGCCTGCAGACTCTAGTCGTACTCGCGCTGTACTCTGTCTGTATATTTCTTTTATGATGTCTATGTAATCTTTATTGATGCCTTGCTCTCTCAAAGCCTGCCAGATAATGTCGTGTGATATTGAATCGAAAGCTTTGGAATACTCTATAAAGCATATATATAGGGGCTTATCGTACTCCATATACTTTTTTATTATTTGTTTCAGAGTATGAATATGATCGACAGTGGAGTATTTTTTTCTAAAGCCAGCTTGCTCTACTGGTTGGTTCTCATCTACTAGTTTCGTTATTCTTCTGAGCACTGTTGCGGTGAAAACTTTGTATAAGCAATAAATCAAACTTATCGGTCTGTAATTACTTATTACTTTTGGATCTCCTTTTTTATACAATAGGACTATTTCTGAGCACATCCATTGCTCTGGGAGATTTTTCTTTTCAAGTATCAAATTGAACAACTTAGTCAAATTATCTCAAAAGACTTACTTTTGGATCTCCTTTTTTATACAATAGGACTATTTCTGAGCACATCCATTGCTCTGGGAGATTTTTCTTTTCAAGTCAAAGAGGTCTTTAAGGACAACTGAGAAATCTAAAAAGTTAGTACTACGTAATAAAATAATGATCGACGAAAAATTTTTAGTATTTTTTGTTAGGCTAGCCGAAGTCGGTCGACTAGAGATCACCTAGAATGACTGGCACTCTGGGGCAGCTGCCCCAGAGCTGCGGGAACACACCGTTAGGTCCCCATTTTGTGACGGAAATTTAAAATTTAGGACAGAATTTTAAATAAAAAATTGTCATAATTAAAAAAAGTCACGGACTCTGGCGTCTGTGGAGTATAGAATTGTAAAAAAAAACAACTCCGCAACCTCCGCTATGTCCGTTTGTAAAACGTTTTTTTTTTTTTTAAAACTACTCATAATTAAAAACACAAATTATCAATTCTTATCAATATTTTTGAAGTTCTACCATAAAAACAGCCAATAGTTATTACGTCAGCAACCCACCCAAGTTTCTTCGTATATTTTGTGCGAAAAAGAAAATATACAAGCAAAAAGATTCAGACCATAATGAACCCGAATTTTCTAAAAAGAAATAGGTTTTGATCAACACAACGCATTCCAAACGTGATATACCCTCTCGTAACTTTGAAATTGAGAGAATCGGTACTGGCTGGCCCACACAAGGCCAGAGATATTGATGGCATTTACACACACAAACAGATTTTGTCACTATCCAACATGTCTTGAAATAGTTAATCATATGGTACTTAATACATATCGAAACTTTTTTATGTAGGCTAGCTGCCAATTCCAGGAACTCTTTTTAAAGCACTAAAAGCGATCTGATAGGGTGGATCAAGAACAAAAACGCAGTTTGCGGTTGAAAATTTGATGTTAATTAGAGTGATATGAATATACAGAGCATTGCTTTAGCTTTACATCTTTTGTCCGATTCCAAGCTTTATTAACTGAAACCCATGAAATTCAGAAAATAAGCAACACCATTTTAGTGCTCTAAATAAAACGGAATTCGGAGAAAGGCTGTATTTGCATAAAGATAAAAAGCTATAGCGTCATACAGTGGTTTTTGTTGACAAATATTTGGATTGTTCAAGTAAGAAACATAAATAAAGAGTTATTTTTTTAAGAGCAACGATGCTACGGAATAGAATACATACACCTTGGCGGTTAGAGGTCAAAAAGTAATTCGTTCATTTCACTCGCCTCAGGAAAATAGTCCAACAAAGATTCAAAAGCAGAAATAGTCACTGTACAATATTTTTTGCACCATACATACATACGTAAAATCACGCCCCTCTCCCGTAGTGGTAGTACAGATACCACGGATTTCCACTTACTATACGATCCTAACATATTTTATCTCTTTCGCTTCATCTATACTCATCAATCCTTTCATACATAAGCGTCGGTTTAGGGTATTCCTGTCCTGGCCTTTTTTCAAAACGTCTTGTGTACCATTATAACTATATATGAATTGCATTGAAACCACTGGGTAAATTCATTATCAAAGTTAAACACTGCACTACCTCGAGTGAAACTGTAACATCCGATATTTACTTCCAATATGTGTTACCAATGTGCACCGAAGTGAAGGTTAGCGCACACTGATTGTATCGGAATAAATAATTTTCAGAGAAAATATTATTTGTGATTATTTTATCTATAAATACTTATAAGAGGTATAAACTCTACCCATATTAACACATCATATAAAATGATAACAATTGAATTTATTTCTTAGACGACCGAATTCTGATGAAATGTGATGCTTACGGGTTAAGGTACTGTGAGACGTCCTAAAAATCAAATTAAGAAATTAAAACTGCTAATGATCAGCACGCCACCACTCGCGTCTATGTGAGTAGAGTGTTGCTGCACATAGGGCGCACACCGGACCTCTTTTTTATCATTCAACGATAGCCTCGTCAAGGAGGCGAGCAGGCAGATGGCCAGCCATAAAACTTTAGGCAAAACGTTGTACTTAAATCCTTCGGTTCTCTTGTGTGTTGTTTAATAATACAGATTGTCCCGTATATTGAACGTGATTAAATTTTAAGCTTTAAAATAGACTCGCTATCTAATAAGACAGGTTTTACTCAAATGTTTATCTTATTTCCCTACTTATTTTATATACAAACAAATACGAGTAGTGTCACCCCACTCTCCGCTTCGCTCTCAATACGATGGTTAAATAAAGAACAAGAGGTAAAATTGGAGTAATGAGACACTGTCACGCTAGCTATAGCGGTCAGAGCATACCCCGGCTATAGGGGACGTGGGTTCGAATGCCACATATGACCATATTTTTTTTTTCTAGTAAATTTTTAATTTTGTTATGTAATCTGCCGAGCCGGTTTTTGCAACATAACAATATTAAAAATGTATACCAAGTTTTTTTACATAACTAATTACTTTCGTTGTTTTCTATGAAGTAATCATATTGTATGTAAAATGTTCATATTATAAGTCTGCACTAGACTTTAGTATAAATAAAAGATGAAACGCTGTACGTATCAGGATTTTAAATTTAAAAGTGTACGGGATGTTTGCTTTCCCTAGTTTACACAAACGCTTTGTGATTGCAGTATGTCATGTTTCAATATTAATATATTAATGTAATTAATATATGTTCGCCATTTTTGGAATGATAAAAGGAGAATTTAATTATATTTTTCTTGCTTTATGTACGAGTGGAAAATGCACTTACGAATTGCCATCCAGGGGACGTGGCTGAAATATGTCGGACTCAGCACTTACTACTCCCACAGCAGCAAGTACCGACAAAAAGCACCCAACTTTCAGGTGTTTTGAGTTCAATTTAGTAACATAGCACTTTTATTGACAATGAGAAAACGATGAATGTCAGATCTATTGGGAGAGAGACACTTATTAATTTTTGGGTTGAATGGTTATATAATGACTAAACAGGTATAAACGGGACAAGTGAACGGAAGTGTTAGAAGGGGAAGATCTAGGCGAACGTTCCGAAATTAGATCAAAAACGTTCTGAAAAAAGGCCGGGTCAAGAGTACTCTACGCTTATGTATGAAAGGATTGATGAGTGAAGATGAAGCAAAAGATATATGTAGGTAGGGATCGTAGTAAGTGGAAATCTGTGGTCTCTGCCTACCCCTACAGGAAAGTGTGATTTTATATACGTTTGTATGGTATATGATTTTCCAATTTTTTAATTATATACCATAATTTGAAAAATAAGCGCCTATTTTTAAGATTTGTTGGGAGAAACCCAGTGTCATAACTCGTTTGCATTTGGTGAAAACGCGGGAAAACTTTCACACACGACCGCAAACCTGCCATAGCTGTCCGTTTCTGGACTTTTCTCTCATTGCGACACGCCAGGATAAATGGCAAGCCGCAACCAAGCGGGTAAGTTGAGTAACCCCGTTGCCTGCTACTTGCCTAGAAATCGAATATATATACCTTAATTTTTAACGTTTATATTTATAATACCAACAGGAAAATGATGTTATCCTCACCACCTAGCCAAATATATAACACCTATGTTATACCAACAAAATCTGATTTAAATCATTGAAAAATTCACGTAAACATATTCAAATTTGTTTGTCACGAATGCTGTTTTTAATAAATATAAATCAGTCCATTAAACTTTTTGTTAGTAAAAATAATAAATTTGATAAATCAAACTAATACACATCAAAGTGACTACAGCGTTACGAGATCAATATTAAAACGATTTTTCAAAACAAAACAAAATTATATTATCAGTATATAAATCCTTCAAATTGAATTTCCAATGTCAATATTTAAGAGAGAGACGTGTTGTGCAAATCAAAAGACATAAACTAGGATTTGAAAGTGTAGAGGTGCCGCAGCATTGGGATATAAACCGAGATACAAGGCTATAGAAACGGGAATGGGATGAAATTTGAATATGAACCAATCCCAGGTAAACAGTATTTATATTGAGAACAAGAGATGCGAATTTTCTAATAAAATTTAAATAAACAAACTCAATTACCTTTTTATTTCCCATAGACTAAAGGTCCCCAAACAAAACGGTTTTTCAGAATAATTTTGTAAATACTTAATATTACGGAAAACTGGCAAACCATAAGGATAGATATAAGGCTCAAGGACATTCATGCACAATATGAGCACGTTTGTTTTGTTTTTAATGGGATAGTAGGGCAAACGAGCAGGCGGCTTACCTGGTGGTAAGTGATCACCGTCGCCCATGAACATCCGTAGCACCAGCGGGCTCGAGTATGCGTTGCCAGCGTTTTTGGCTCCAAAGTCGTATCTGTTCGGAAATACTTCACCTAGCAGCTGGTTTCATATTGTTGCAGGGAGAAAATGCCGTAAAAATCGCAAGGTTGTTGACTTCCAGACGACGATATGAAATTGAAGAAACATGATGCTTAGTCGGGACGTCCGATGGCGAAATTCAACTGCAGATAGTAAATCAAATTAACAGTAAAGATTCATCATCTCTACGCAGTGACAAAGGGTCGAGCCGGTCGGAGAGAACTTGATCGTCGATGATTCGACTTAATACTTGATATGTAAATTTTAATGATAATATATTTGCATGGAAAGCACTATTAATAGACTTTCTTTGAAAATCAAGATGTGGTACATAAGAGCTATGTAAGTATAGAGAAAATAAAGATTTAAGCTTTCTTTTTTATTACTATAGTAAACATATAAATTACCTATTTTTTTAATACAGATAAAAGACTAATTGAATATTACTAAAATAAATTTTATACCATTACTAAAAAAAATCATTTGTGTGATACGTAAGTTCAAGAGAAGAGTTAAAATGAGTACCGAATAATTGGGATAAGGAAGTAAATTCCCTGTGGGGTGCCGGCCTACAATTGCACCTCTCTATTTCTTCTCGTGTGTTTTGTAAAAGGAGACTACGTAGGGAAAAATACTGGAAGGAGGACAGCAGCGCCTTCTGAAGAACTCCCACCTAACATTGCGATCTCCAAGACGCCGGTCAAGCGTGGGGATTATGGCAAACACCCCATGTACCTATGTATGTATGAGGCTGTGTTCAGCAGTGGACAGTCCAGCTTATACAGTAGGTGATATGCAAGCGTGGCGGGCCACAAATTTTATTAGGTTTTTTTGTGACTTGTAAGTTCAGTAACGCATACGTTATGCCTCCAGTGTATATATTTATAGGTGACGGTAATCTCTTACCAACGCACAGCTACTATCTGACAGATAAAACTGCATATTGAGTAAGTCACAAACAGTAGCAGCAGGATATATAATATGATATTCAATATAATATATTATCTGAATCCAATATGCAATAAACTGGCATACGGTTCGAATACGGCATAAACCTGATGTGAGTACATATTCACACCCATGTAAACGAAATCTGTGTAAACTAGAGACAGCACCTCTATATGTAGACTATCTGGCGACAAAAGACGAGCGAGCATGTTGGTAGATCGTTAGCGATCCTAAGAACAATGATGTTACTTTTCACGATGGAGCAAATTTATAGTACGAGTAAATTGTTATCTATATCTATACTAATATTATAAAAAGGAAATATTAGTATTTTGTACGTAACGAATAAACTTAAAAACTACTATATCGATTTGCAAAAATCTCTCACCATTAGAATCCTATACTATCCCTGATGAACATAGTGGTTGCGCCAATCAATAGTTAAAAATGTTTATACTAGCATTTGAATTTACCGCGCAGTTTCATCGCATTTGTTTGACAGTCAATGTAAGATTGTTATCTATTTTATTGGCACTTCTGTATAGTTCCTATTCCCCTTCCTTTTTCCACGCACTACCTGCCTCGCGAGTACAAGCGAGACAGACAACGTTCGTCGAACGACAATCTACGCACAAAATCTGCCGACGCTGGTCGAGTTGTTGCAGTACTGCAGTTCCGCTAATAACACGAAAAATCAATAATTGCGCGTGCGCTTCTCTTAATATATAATAATAACGTTGTTGTGTCGGCTCCTAAAATACAGTGATTAATGGACCTTAGCTGTGAAGAGATTTGAGGATTTGCATAGTGACGGTGCCCTCCCGGACAAGTCGTCATCAATGCCTGAACTACTGGTTTATGGCAAGCACATGGCGTGACATTAAGAAGATCAGAACAGGTCAGTGCATTTCCATCCTTAATCAGGCTGTATTCTCTCGTTCTTCTCCGCTGCAGCCCGAATTCCTTTCAGGAAGTGCCAATAGCTTAGGTCTCAATCATATCACAACGTTATTCACCCGCTCAAAATATACAGTCCACTCCCGCGCCACCATTTTCTTTTGGTCCTTCGAGCCGGATTTCGCATTATTTGTAATTGTTTTGCATTAGTATTTTATTCCATACGGAATGAACGCATCGCACTTAAATATCTAGTTAATTCTCCTAGAACTAGGTATTTAGGTAATCGTAGGTATCCTAGTGTATAGGCACAGGAAACCTAACCGCTAAATCATAATTCTCACGCTGCATTCTATTGTAATTTCGTGTTCAATAAACGCATCGCATAGGCTAACAAATAAATTTCATTTTGTTGTAAGTATTCAATTTTAAAGCTACCCACTTTATGCATATAATATTCGTACTTGTTCGTTTGCTGATCGACAACCGCCGGTTGATTGCAGGAACATAGGTTCTTGCATATAATTACGTATACATATTTATCGTGTATATTAATTCTGGTTGTTCAACTAGGGCAGAGACGTTACCTAGGTAGTGTGATATTATTTGGTTTATGTTTTAAATTGCATCACGATTTCTTTTGTTAACATACATACTTTGAAATTAGAAGTAGAAGATAAACATTTTGCGCTATTCGTAGCTCATAGTTAATTGTTAGTAAACTGTGGCTATATATAGGTAGGTATATCGTCGCTATTCTCCGCCGCTTCTTGCGATTATTTTTCGTTTGTTTACTTGCATTTTTAATCAGATAGATATATACGATGCCTCCTAAGGCTAGTAAATCTGATAACGAGTTGAAGCTCTTACACGCTAAGCGGGATATGATTTATTCACGCCTTCAAACAATACATGATAACGCATTTAAGATATCGGACTTGGCTGTAAGAGATTCGTTTCTTTGTTCAATTGAAAACATTGATAGCATGCGCTCGGATTTTGAACACATAGTTCACAGTATCAATGCATTAGAACTAGAGTTAGATTCCGACTATGCAATCAATTATTCAGCGCTTTCTTCATTTGACGATCTTTATTGTCGTATAAAGCGTGTCGCTAAATCGTTAGAATCACCGCCTAGTGTATCTAACTCGCATGTAGTACATAAACTCAATCGCGATAGACCTAAATTACCGCCAATTCAAATTCCAGAATTCAATGGGGATATTCGAAATTGGAGATTGTTTATAAATAGTTTTGAGAACACTATACATCAAAATGATCATTTGAGCGATCACGAAAAATTATATTATCTTGTTGAAAAACTCACCGGCAAAGCCAAAACGGCTTGCGCAGGCATTACACATTGTTCCGAAAATTATAATTTGATTTTAGATACATTAAAGGCTAAATATGAAGATCAAAGATTAGTAGCAACGGCATATTTAGACCAATTATTCGACTTGAAAAACATCACTGCTTGCAACGAACAGAACTTAGAAAAATTCTTGGACGTTTTTGCATCATCTGTTCGTGCTCTAAAGAATCTCAAAATTGACGATTTATGTGACTTTTTATTTTTGTACATCGGTTTAAAAAAGTTGGATTTTGAAACCGTTCGCTTATTTGAAACAAATCAGGGTGGTCACGATAACAAATTACCGCAATTCGACCACTTAGAATCATTCGTACGGAACCACATAAAAATATTGCAACGCACTTCGTCAAAACATAAAGCTAAGAAAGTTTCCGACCGCGCCCGCACGGATGCGGTATCTAGGTCACCGAAGCCGTCTAGCAATTGTTACGTAAACACAGGATCAACTTCTTTGCAATCGATTTGCTCTTTATGCAACTCTTCTCATACGCAGTTGTATAAATGCGCAGGTTTCATGAAACTCACTCCTAATGAACGTTATACGTTTGTTCGTACCAATAACTTGTGTTTAAATTGCCTCAGCGACAAGCACCACGCTTCGTCATGTAATAGTACAAATAGTTGTCGCAAATGTACATCAAAGCATCATACTTTGCTCCATTTTGATAGTTACAATAATGCCGCATCCAAAGTGAGCACAGTTGATTCATCGTTCCGCGGTAACACGTCGCTTGTAGTGAGCTCGGCGCCCGCGTCTGATTGCGCTCGAGGATCTGGTTCTGTGCCGCCCGCACGTCGCGCTCAGCTCGACGGCACCGCGCATACGATAGCAGCCGCCCGCCCTGCAGCAGCCGCCCGCCCTACTGCGGCCGCCCGCCCAGACTGCGCCGCGAATGACGTCACGTTATGTTCATTATCGTCAACTCGAGCGCCTGCAACTGTTTTACTTGCGACCGCTCGCGTCAAAATGTTGGATGCGTATGGTAAACCACACATAGTTCGTGCACTTTTAGATAGTGCTTCGCAGAGTAATTTTATAACTCGAGATTGTTGTCAACGCTTAGGATTAAATTATAGTAATCGCCCTACGTGTTCCGTAGTGAAGGGAATTGGAGGATCTACTAAGGCCATCCAAGGCACATTAAATATTAGATTCGAATCGCGTTTTAATTCCAACATTTCTTTCGAAATGGATTCGTTGGTCGTAGACAAAGTCACCGAACAGCTGCCTACTGTCACGGTCGATACCTCGTTGCTAGTAAATTTTATTGACTTGCCTTTGGCCGATGATACTTATGCCGTCCCAGGAGCCGTCGATATTTTGATTGGCGCTTCGATTTTCCCGCATCTCCTGCTGACGCGTAAGGTTCAAGGTCACTCGGCACACCCCACACCGCACGCACTGGAAACAGTTCTTGGTTTTGTTATAGTTGGATCTGCACCCGCTCTCGTAGATAGTTACTCGACTGTGTCATATTGTTGCGCCGTTGTACCGCCGTTGGAGACTACCATTCGCCGCTTTTGGGAAATTGAAGAAGTCAATGTCCCACCGCTCCTCAGTCCTGATGATAAGATGACTGAAGAAATTTATAGTCGCACGACCACCCGCGATGAAGATGGTCGTTATGTTGTCGCGCTCCCCTTTAAGGGTGATATATTTTCGCTTGGCGACTCGCGCCAAATGGCTGAAAAACGCTTCCTTTGTTTGGAACGCAAGATGATGTCTTCTCCGAAGTTGAAACAGGCGTACGATGATGTGGTGAATGAATATCTAGATAAAGGCTTCATCGCACTCGCACCCGTTGATACACAGAATTTTCCGTCTTACGTTATCCCGCACCATGGGGTTATTAGGGATGACAAACTCACCACAAAATTGCGTGTCGTTTTGGATGGCAGTGCTAAGACTAGCACTTCTGTTTCCCTTAATGATATTTTGCACTGTGGTCAAAATCTTCAAGGAAATCTGTTCGACATTATCATCAACTTTAGATTATTTGCTGTTGCACTCTCCGCGGACATAAGACAAATGTTTCTTTGTATTGGTGTCAGAAATTGTGACCGCAGATTTCAACAATTTTTGTATAGATTTTCACCGCAAGAACCTTTGAAAGTTTACGAATTTCGACGCGTATGTTTTGGGCTCAAATCAAGTCCTTTTCACGCGCTCCGCACTATCAAACAGTTAGCTATTGATGAGGGTGACTCCTACCCTAAAGCAAAGGCTATCGTCGAAACCAGTCTGTACATGGATGACTGCGTTTTTAGTGTAGATAGCGAGGACGAAGCCATCGAAACTTCCGCTCAAATTATAAACCTTATGAAGGCTGGTCAATTTGACCTAGTCAAGTGGACAAGCAACTCGCAACGCACGTTAGATTCTATTCCACCGTCGCATCGTTTATCGACTGTCAAAACTTTCGATGACAATGATACGCATAAGGTTCTTGGCTTGAGCTGGTCACCTGAATCAGATGTGTTCAGCCTCAAGGTTAGTTCAACCCCACAAACTTGTTCGAAACGTATAATTTTGTCGTGCATAGCAAGGATATGGGACGTTATGGGTTTCGTAGCACCTGTAGTCTTATATGCAAAACTCCTCATTAAAGAACTTTGGCTTTGTAACTGCGACTGGGATGACACCGTGCCTGATAACGTTGCTAGACTTTGGGCTCGCTTTAGAGAAGAGCTTCCTATGCTCGAGCAAATTCAAATTCCGCGCCATGTTGGTATTTCGCAAGACAGCGTTATAACTGTAGTCGAATTTGCAGATGCCAGCCAGAGGGCATATGGAGCAAATGTGTACTTTCACGTTCAAAATGGAAGCAGTATAGCTATTAACCTCGTCAGTGCAAAATCTAAGGTAGCCCCCACCAAAGTAGTTTCTCTAGCTCGTCTTGAGCTTTGCGCGCTTCTCCTACTAGCGCAACTTATTGGCTCCGTAGTCAAAGCTTGTAGACACCGCATTATTCTAGATAGAATTTTCGCATTCTCAGACTCAACCGTCGCTCTGTGTTGGGCCCATTCATCTCCCCATCGGTGGGACACATTCGTTGCAAATAGAGTCACAAAAATTCAATTGGAGTTGTCACCTCAAAACTCATATCATGTTGCCGGGACAGATAATCCCGCCGATTGTCTTTCTCGTGGTTTAACCCCATCTCAAATATTAGACCACCCGCTGTGGTTTTCTGGTCCGCCATGGATCCAAAACGCGTCTCACGAATGGCCGGTGAAGCATTTCAACCCAGCAACAGTTGCAGAACCACCAGAAGAGAAAAGACATGCTCTCGTATCTTCTGCACCGTGTGAAGAGTCTGTCGTATTACGGTTAGCTAGCCGCCTTTCGTCATGGTCGAAATTGCTGCGCTGCGTGGTATACATTTGTAGATTCGTAAAAATACTACCCCAACGCAAGCACATAGTTGCTGCTGATCTCGACAAAGCAGAGTTAATCGTACTCCGCGAGTTACAACGTAAACATTTCCTTTCCGAGTTTAAATGCTTAGAATCAAATAAACCTTGTAACAAAACATTTCAACACTTAAAGCCCTTCTTGCATGATGCTCTAATTAAAGTCGGTGGGCGTTTAAATCAGTCGACATTAGGATTCGAACAAAGGCATCCTATAGTTCTCCCGCGAAAAGACCACGTCTTAGATTTATTGGTTGATTACTACCATAAAGTCCATTGTCACGCTGGTCCCGACTTGTTACTGTCTATTCTTAGACAAAAATACTGGATACTTTCCGCACGTAATTTGATTCGCAGCAGAGTACACAAGTGTGTGTCCTGCTTTAAACTACGTCCGCGTTCCACGAATGCACCTGAAATGGCTGATCATCGGTCTTGCCGTGTTGTACAAACTGCTAAACCATTTGTTCACACAGGTACTGATTTTTGTGGGCCGTTCAAAATCACTATTTCACGTGGTCTTGGCATTCGCTCAACCAAGGCATACGTATGCTTATTTGTCTGTATGACATCTCGCGGAATCCATATTGAATTAACGGGTGACTTGAGCACCCCAAGCTTTATAGCCGCATTTAAAAGATTTTTGTCGCGTCGTGGTCCAGTATGTCGAATGTACTCGGACAACGGTACAAATTATGTAGGAGCAAAACGCCATATGTCGGAGTTAGATGCTTTCCTACGATCTAAGTATTATCGAACTGAATTTGCTCAAGTTTTAGCTGAAAATCGTATAGATTGGATATTCAACGCACCCACCGCAAGCCACTTTGGAGGTAACTGGGAGGCGAATATTAAAAGCTTAAAATCGCATTTGTATCGCGTCGTGGGATCACAGATTCTCTCTTTCGAAGAGATGAGTACGGTACTCACTCAAATCGAGGCTGTGATGAACACACGCCCGCTATGTAGAACTCTTTCTAGTGACCCTTCGGAGTCTTTAGCATTGACTCCAGCTCACTTCCTTTGTATGACACCGCTTAAATACTTACCCGCAATGGATATTGATGAAGACAGGCTACACGTTCTTTCGCGTCACGCGCTTTTAGATAAACTTGTTCAATCGTTCTGGAAGCGCTGGAGAACCGAATACTTACACACGCTGCAGTCGCGTCAAAAATGGAATACTCCATCAAACCCTATTAGCGTAGGTACGGTTGTCATTCTTACTACCGATAACGCGCCTCCTCTACACTGGCCTTTAGGTGTAGTTGAGGAAATTTATCCTGGTTCAAACGGAGTAACCAGAGTCGTACGCGTTAAAACCGCATCCGGATCATATCTACGCCCGGTTATTCGCCTCTGCCCTTTGCCTAACCAGCAATAACATAGATTCGTTATCATTAATTAGTTCTAGCATACACGCATAGTTTAGTTTGTATTTCACAATAGTACGTTATTAATTTTAGTTTAGATTATTGAAGGTAACCCTTCAAACTGGGGGGAATGGTTGCGCCAATCAATAGTTAAAAATGTTTATACTAGCATTTGAATTTACCGCGCAGTTTCATCGCATTTGTTTGACAGTCAATGTAAGATTGTTATCTATTTTATTGGCACTTCTGTATAGTTCCTATTCCCCTTCCTTTTTCCACGCACTACCTGCCTCGCGAGTACAAGCGAGACAGACAACGTTCGTCGAACGACAATCTACGCACAAAATCTGCCGACGCTGGTCGAGTTGTTGCAGTACTGCAGTTCCGCTAATAACACGAAAAATCAATAATTGCGCGTGCGCTTCTCTTAATATATAATAATAACGTTGTTGTGTCGGCTCCTAAAATACAGTGATTAATGGACCTTAGCTGTGAAGAGATTTGAGGATTTGCATAGTGACGGTGCCCTCCCGGACAAGTCGTCATCAATGCCTGAACTACTGGTTTATGGCAAGCACATGGCGTGACATTAAGAAGATCAGAACAGGTCAGTGCATTTCCATCCTTAATCAGGCTGTATTCTCTCGTTCTTCTCCGCTGCAGCCCGAATTCCTTTCAGGAAGTGCCAATAGCTTAGGTCTCAATCATATCACAACGTTATTCATCCGCTCAAAATATACAGTCCACTCCCGCGCCACCACATAGGATATAGCATATTTTCAGAAACTATAGGATCCATATGAAAACTTTGATAATGTAACCCAATGTGTAAAAATAATTCCGAAAATGCATTATATCGCGTACGCAGCGGCTATTGTTGACAATAGAGCAAAGTGATGTACCACAAAGTTTTAGAGGACTTCAAATATCTACAAAAAAGTCCGCAAGGCAGCAAGAGAGTAGCATCGAATGAAACTCGTACGTAAAAATGAAATAATCGTGACCTACACATGGATACATACGTGGTTAAGAACACTTGCGTTGTTTCAAAACGTTGTACGTTAATTGATAGATGTTTTTTTTCCACGTAAACGAATAATTTCTTTAAAAGTTGCTAAAAATATGGTAAAGAATTTATAATGTTTGTTACAAAAACCCGTTTCGTAGTATACCTACACTAATATTATGAAGATGAATGATTTGTATTTATGTATGCAAGTAATAAATGTAAAAACTACCGAACTGATTTAGATGAAATTTAGTACGGGAATAGTTTGAGACCCGGGAAAGGACATAGAATCGTTTTTTTTATCCAACAGCGCAAAAAAAGATTATTGGTTTTGCGCGATAAACGATATACGCGCGGACGGAGACACGGCTGGAAGGCTAGTTCATTATAAGTGAGTATACTCCCTTTACTTTTAAATAGTAAATATTATATAAGCACAGAATTTTCAAAACTATTCCGCTCTCTCACATACCTCCCTTCAACTTATATCTAAGCTCCTCCATAAATAAGGTTGGCGCGTCGATGCATGGATTATTTGTCTATTGCATTGTACTCTGCCAAACTTCGATCTCCAAATATATTCATATACTCTCGTAAAAGTAGAAGTAGGTAAAAGTATTTTTCCATAAGGAATGTTTAGAGTAAGGAGACATACGAGCAATGATTAAAACTGCGAATGGATTGTTTTATTCTACCGATACTATCGCTTGGAGTATAGTAATGTCATTGGAGATGTTTGTCTCCCATGACTCTAATAAATAACAGTAGTATTTAATTTTTTTTTTTTCCCAGACGTACTTTTTTTCAAAACTTTGCAGGTCATGAATGATGTCACGCAAAATGCATCATGCGTCGTGTTAACGTAAAATGCAAATCCAGGTGCTGGACAATATCATATACACCACAATAACTATCTGACACACGGATCCAATGTAGACCTCTCCCAAAGTGACGCTTTTATCTATTCCATAAACGCTTTTTATATTTATTTCGACTTCAAAGCAAAATAATGAAAAACAAATGAAACAGTTATGGCTCAGTGGCATTGGCTATGGTCTGCCGCGCAGCAGGTCCATGGTTTGAATCCCGCCGCGGGCTTGAGCTTCACCGCATGGTGGAAGGGCATTTTGCGAATGCCCGCCTGGCTAGCGACCACCCTCAAGTAGAAAATCTGTCGCCAAGCACCTAACGGTGCGTTCCGGCAGCAGTCCTTGAGAGCCAGAAAAATTACAGGCTAATGAGACCTAACAACTGGACGTCTCAGTGTGACGGGCACAGTGCAATTCGTCGTTGACGAAATGCGTCTGTTATAGGCAGAGGTTAGTCCACTTAACATCAGGTGGGCCTCGGGCTTGTTCCGTCACAATAACATAAAAAAAAAAAAAAAAAAAAAAAAGCCATTGGGATGCCTGGCTAGAATGTCAGCACCCCACCACTTCCGGTGGATGTTGTATGAGGTGACTAAGGGTAAAATACCTGAAGGTGGGCAGCAGCGCCTTCTCAGGAAATGATGATAAATCTTACACTGCGATCCCCAAGACGCCTGCCAAGCGTGGGAATTTTAGCAAATCCCTCTCATTGGGGGAGGTTGTGTTCAACAGTGAACACTCAGGCTGATATAGCACAGAGCGTAGAGTAACCAATATAAAATGTAGACCCTTTTTTACCAATACTTATAAAACAACCTTATAAGAACCGAGATGGTTATGACTTCATCATCGTCACAGATAAGAGCCTGAATCACGAGTGTCAGCCGAAAACGAATGAAGGCAATAAATTTTTAGAACCTATAAATTAGAAATATATTCATATCGAGTGTAATTTTGTTTGATATTCGCAGAAAATGCCAATAAAACATCTATGATTAACCTGCTTTTGCCTGGTGCTGCTGGTTTTATTAGAAAATTTCTAACATATATATGCAGATACATGTAGCAATCTGCATCCATCCCGTGCATGGACTTTGAAAAGAGAACATCCATATAATTCTGTCAGGTCTTACATCTAGATACCTTTTACATACCTTGACGAACCTGGCCTCCGCTTTGCATATTAGGTACTGAACCCTAAAAACTACGTTTATTATTAACGGACTTCCAACAAAAGGTGGGCTTAGTGCATGTTGCATCAAATATATAAAAAAAACTATATGTTATTATATACACCTGTATGTATGTTATACCATATTGTATACATTATAGGTGATTAAAAATTTACCTTCGTTTATTAATTAATCTTTAATTTTAATCAACAAACGTTATTTTTATCTAACTTAAAAAAAATTGTATGCCATTTGGAAACCTAACAAGAAAGAGACCGGTTCGTCTGCTCTTAGTACCGACCATCCACTCGCATAGACTTCAGTTTACTCGTGATCATGGCGCTTGCAACAGTTTCGATCGAGAGCTCAAATGTAATCAAAATCACGGATAATATCCCGTTTATAATAATAATAATAGCATTTGGATACCCTTCATAACAAATTGTTATCTAACAAATCTCCCATAGTCTGCAACATTCCACATTCTCACTTCGCTTATTGCTTCTAACATACGAGGAAAAAACGCTTGTAATGTATTCCGAATATATATTTTTCTTATTGTAACATAAATCATTGTAATGTATGAGTGGTCACAATTTATGTTGCTGCATGCAAATGTGGTGATACAAAAACGTTTTGTTGTTCACGCATATTTTCGTATATTATAATATTGGCGTCGGGTGCGTGTGCTGGTTTTTATATATGGTTGAGAGTATGGGTCCATTTGGTTGATTATTTTTTATGCTTTATAGTGAAGCCTTTTCCAACTATCTCACCTGATGGTAAGTGATGATATGGTCAAGGATTTTGTTCATGCTAACCTAGAATTACTGGCTCTCAAGTACAGCTGCCGGAATACACCTTTAGGTGCTTGGCGGTAGTTAAAAAAGTTACGTAAGCATTGGCTATGGATCCACAGACCATAAACCCTATAAATTATGGAGATGGAGCGACACCTATAGTTAAACGTTGTATATATGGAAAATTATTTGTACTAAGTAGTGTTTTTTTGCTTGGTTTATTGTTCAATGTTTTACTTTTTATAAATATATTATGTAATGAACAGAACAGTCCTTCGGCTCCGATGTTTCCAGTCTGGTGGTCATCTCAACAATGCCCCACTCCTCCGCTCTTCACTTCGTGTCAAAACTCGTTTTAGCGGGAAATCACTCTGCCAATAACAGAGCGTGTCGTATGTTTTATCCCATCAAAATGGTGGCGCTACTGTCGCTATGGTGTTGCCATTACCACATCCGCCAACTGATTAGTATTAAATTATTAGTACCCTTCAATTACATCATAATATCGAATGAAAACATAATATATATCTAGTAGCACATAATACATCATAATTGTTCTGCTAATATTAGGTCCTTACATATGAAATTGGCGTTTTGTATGGGAGGAACAAAAAGTCGAATATTTTTTAATATAATATATTTAATTAATCAAAGTATGAACCATTATTTTCTATGCACTTTTGCCATCTCATAGGTAGTTCATTGATCCCTTTACTAAAAAAACCAGTCGGACGGGAATCAATAAAATCTTTGAAGGCGATTTGGACTGCCCCATCGGAGTTGAATTTTTTCCCTTGCAAGAAGTTATCCAAATTTCGAAAAAAATGGTAATCTGTTGGAGCAAGGTCCGGGGAGTACGGAGGATGTCTTAGACTTTCCAATTGAAGCTCTTCTAATTTAGTAGCCGTCTGTAGCGCAGTGTGTGGTCTAGCGTTGTCGTGAAGCAGCAGTGGCGTGGAGCGATTGACCAGCCTAGGTTGTTTAGCCGCTAGCTTTTCCATCATGGTTTGCAATTCCTGACAATAGACATCAGCCGTAATAGTCTGGCCAGATTTGAAAAAACTGTAATGAACAATACCGGCACTAGTCCACCAAACGCTTACAAGTAACTTTTTTGGGGTTTGCTTGGGGCAGGATTTGGCTGGCTGGCCAGGATTCTAACCATTGCGCTGAGCGCTTCCGATTATCGTAAAGAACCCATTTTTCATCACAGGTAATGATTCGGTTTAAAATACCTTCATTATTGTGCCGGTTTAGTAATGTAACGCAGCAGTCGACGCGCGTTTGCCGGTTTGTTTCAGTCAATTCGTGAGGTACCCACCTTTCAAGCTTTTTAATCTTCCCAATTTGCTTCAAGTGAATTAAAACAGTTTTATCACTAACATCGCAGCCTGCAGCTAACTCGGACGTGGTTTGCGATGGATCCGCTTCCACAATAGCCTTCAACTCTTCATTATCAACTTGAGTCTCAGGCCGTCCACGGGGCTTGTTCTGCAGGTCGAAATTTCCAGAACGAAAACGTTGGAACCAAAAACGAACTGTGTTTTCTTTTGCAACACGACCGCCATACACATCATTCACCCTTCGAGTTGTTTCCGCAGCACTAGTGCCACGGCGGGACTCGTACTCGTAAATAATGCGATATTTAAGGTTTTCCATTTTGTAAAATGAGTGACGCAAACAGAAAAAAACAGAAGAAAAAAAACAAATGAATGACGATCATCGAAGCACAAATACATGAGTCTATAGCTGTACAAATTTGAATTTGGAATTCCTTACCAAAGAGGAGAAATTCGTGATTAAAGTGGCCAGTACGAAAAACGCCAATTTCATATGTAAGGACCTAATATATTGGCTGGATCGTTCAATGCTGAACACAGTTTCTCCCATTAAGAAAGGTTTTGCCATAATCCTCACGCTTGGCAGGCAGCTTGAGAATTACAGTGTAATATATCAGTTCTTCAGAAAGCGCTGCTCCCTACCTTCTAGTATTTTTACTTCATTCAGCGCGTACAGCGCGTGTGGAGAATCTACTTAGTAGCGTAATTTATTTATATTATACTTTTGTATTTCCGAGACTATTGATTTATGAGTGAACTATGTTGGTGCTTAGGTGATATATGTAATTATGGGAAAACAATACGCCAAATGAACAGTATGCTACTTGATTTTTGTTTATTTTATCTTTTTTTTACTGCCAGTGCTGAGCATACCCCCAATTGCCAATTATGTTTATATTTTTTTATTGTTTGTGGCAATTTGAAATCCTTTTCTTTCTTTCTTTCTTTGATATATACGTAAGGTTCTGTTGATTTTTATTTCATATGTTCAGAATTATATTAAATTGTATATGTAAATATTACTCATTACTGTTAATGAGTCGTTCTTTGCCTAATTTTCTGTAAATTAACGTCATATAATCGATAAAATTCTGGAGTGACACACGCAAGTACTTAGATATATTGGAAGTGCTATAACCTCGTCAAATCACTGCCTTCGACATTTGAAAGTACCTACTTTATACCTCTTAATGTATGCTTCAAACCTAAATTGAAGCGACAAACGACCATTGGCCTATGAATTTAAAAAAATACCAGAAATAAAGTATTTGTTTTAAAAGAATTTAATAAGTGTGTTCCTACACATCATCATAGACAAAACTTTGTAGTTTTTCTACAGTTCGTTAGTTACAGGCAAAAATATAACTTTATAAGATTTATAATTGCTTCATATAGAATTAACTTTTGAAATATATTATCTTGAAGGACTCGTAGCGAAGTTTGCTAAGTCTGAACCGATCGGCTAAGTAAAGCATCGTCCGCCGTGGTCACGACGATAGATGGAAGACCGATAGCGCGTTAGTGGCATTACTACTGAGTGCTTCCATGATTCATAGGGCATGTTAAGCCCGTCGGTGTCGATTGTTATCTTACGATAGCAGTCGTAACAGAATAATTTTCGGGCATACCCGCTTAGCTAGCTACCACCATCAAGTAAAAAATCTGTCGCCAAGCACCTATCGCTGTGTTCTGGCAGTCAATCTAGACTAGCCTGAACAACATATTCGACCAAACCATCTCTTAATATCAGGTGAGATAGTAGTCCAAGGCCAGTCTATCACCAATTAAGAAAAAAAAACACAACATTTTTAGGGTTCCGTACCCAAAGGGTAAAAACAGGACCCTATTACTGAGACTTCGCCGTCCGTACGTCCATCTGTCACAAGGCTGTATCTCAAGAACGGTGATAGCTAGACAGTTGAAATTTTCACAGATGATGTATTTTTATTGCCGCTATAACAACAAATACTCAAAACAAATAAAAATAAATATTTAAGGGGGGTCCGATACAACATACTTGATTTATTTACCGTTTCTTGCTCGATACTAATAACGGTGACAGGTAGACTCGAACTATTCACAGAATATTGCGTTTTATGTTTTTTTTTTATATAATTAATTAAAATAAACTTAATATTGAAGGGGGCTCCCATACAATAAAAGAGGTTTACGCTGTACCTACCCAGCTCAATCGGACACTGAGAAAAGTGTCTGTAACTTGCAAGATTAGGTAACAGATAATTACGGAACTATTCGTGATGTGAGAAGGTAATATTAATTTATGTTTTTATTGATTTCAAAGCAATGGAATAATTTTATAAAACTTATTAAGTCACTTTTCTTTCATTACCTACTGTCATCATTAGGATTGTCCACTACTGAACACACCTTCTCCCTTTAAAAAGAGTTCTGCCTTACTTCTATTTCTTTATTTATAAGTTTGCTTTGATTAGATACAAATTATATAAGTACTGTATAATTATTATAAACTTCCTGTCCATGCACTAATTTTGTCTGTCGCTAAATGAAAAATGGATTTAGTAAAGAATAGTTTGCCTTCGGTTGTGAGGCTGGCTGCTTTACCGCTTTTATCACCTGAGTAAAGAATCCTTTCTTGTATACAAAAACAATTGCATGCTGTCATTTAAGATTCTCAAAGAAGGCTAGTAATTAGCAAGTAAGGAACCAACAAAGCTGTGCTCGTATTGTGGCGCATCTTTGTCGATGTGAACAATATTACAACGAGAGAGAAAAAATAGTCATGCGAGCGCTAAGCTTATGGATATAGTAATAGTAGGGCCATGCTCAATCAGCGCATATATCCATTTAGTTGCCATTATTTTGTCAATTCAAGGATATAAAATAGAATAAAAGCAGTATTTTTTCTAAGTTACGAATATTAGTGTTACATTTTATCTTCGGTAAAATTTAATAAGAATAAATTATTTAATTTATTACCAATAATGTTTCTTCAACCAAAACCTATCACATCAAGCGAGCCACTGAAGGAAGAAACAACAGGAATTGAATCTGAATTGGATCCTGCGACATAGACGGAGTGGTTAACCGCCCTAGTGGGCGGGAATTGGTGTAAATTAGACCAGCAACCTGTGAGAAAATGTTACTAGGTTATTTATTTATTCGTACGTATGTATAACTTATGTATTTATGAGGATCTGTATATTTGTATAACTAATATTATTTTAGTTTATATCTATCGTATACATGTGTAAACGCATTTATATTAATGAAACGGCATAGAAGTGTCTTTGTCTTTGTCTAAGAAATTATTCTTCAGATAATGGTTTGTAGGATGAAATCACGCTCAGCGATAAGACCTCCCACAGACCTATCTTGTTATTAACAATATCAATTCATTCAAGTTCTAGAAATAAGTTACAACACATCTAATTATACCATGCAACGACGTTTGTTAACCTATCATAATGTTGTGTAAAGATTAGAATAAGTACATACGTTTATGGTCGTTACTATGAAAAATTTAGAAAGAAAATACTCAAATAAAAAAACAAAAACAATCACGACAGCAATCCAATAAAAATCTCACGAAACTTGCTTTGTGCCGTGCAATACAAAACCCTTGTCTAATCATTTGTCATTCTGTGTTGTGTACACAAAGCCCAGATGTAATAACCACAAAGACTTCACGTACAACGAAAAAATATATTATAAGTAGGATTTCACTTCAACTAAGTATTTATCTTTGTACATCTCAAGCCAGATGGAGCACAGTTCACAACAATATCGATTCAATAAATATAAATATCTATGGAATGCCGGGTTAGAATGTCACCCCCCAATTCTTCATGTGGGTATCGTTAGAGGCGACTAAACGTATAATACCAGAAGGTGGGCAGCAATGCCTTCTGAGGAACTTGTAAACTAAACTGCGATTCCCAAGACGCTTGCCAAGCGTGATTGTGGCAACCGGGAAGGTTGGGGGCTTGCCTTAATGGGGGAGACAGAGTTCAGCTGTGAACAATCCGCCTGAAACAGTATATGCAAGTTTCTTCTGCTTTACTTTTGTTACTAATAATTTCACGTCAGAACACAAGTTCTTAGCGTAAAATAATTTTATTTAAATTTGATTGAATGATATCAAAGGCAATTAACTCAATTAAACTATTTATTGACATAAAAGTTTGTAACAACAAATTACTGTGCACATGTGTAGATGAGAGAGGGAGCCTATCAGCTATAGACAACTGATGTCAGGGACATTGCTATTAAATAAAGCGCAGGCGTCCATACTTTCAACATCCTCTCCTGGACGCAGACGCTCTAAAACTAAACCCATTGAGGAGGAGAAGTTTTCATGCTTTGGTCGATGAAGTCCTTTTGTCAAAATATCAGCGACCATGTCTCCAGTGCATCTGTATTTAACCATAATTTGTTTGGCAGCAATTTTCTCTCGTATAAAGTGGTAGCGGACATCTATATGTTTACTGCGCGCGTGGTAGACAGCATTTCCTGAAAGACTAATCGCACTCTGATTATCACAGTAAAGCGTTATAGGTGTACCTTTAAGCTCAGGTTGAAACTCGTCTGCCAGTTGTTTTAACCAAAGAGCTTCCTGAATGGCCAACGCGAGTGCCATATATTCAGCCTCACTAGTAGATAGGGCTATGGTCTGTTGTCTCTTAGAAATCCAGCTTATTGCGGCACCCTGGAATAAAAATAGATAGCCTGTGCAAGATCTTCGGTCTTCAATATCATTCGCCCAGTTCGAATCGCAATAGCCTGAAATATTTCCACCAACACTCTTTTTATAAACCAGTTTCATATACATTTTAGCTTTCAAATATCTCATAACACGTTTCAGAGCCATCCAATGCTCATTAGTATGTTTAGTATTGTATCTACTCAGAGAGTTTACAACATAGGTGATGTCTGGTCGAGTGCCCTGTGATAAGTACAATAAACAGCCAATTATTTCTTGATATGGAATATTTTTTAAAATTTCTTTTTGATTTTCACTTTTCTTTAGTTTAACATTAGCATCAGCAGGTGTCCACATTGGCTTACAATTATTGTTCATGCCAAATCTATTAAGTATCATTTTTATGTATATGGATTGATCAATTGAAATCTCACCTACATTTTCTTCTTGTGAAATTCTAAAACCGATACAATGTTTGGCTGTTCCTAAATCCTTCATATAAATTTTTTCTTTTAACTTCTCTTTTATAGTTTGTGAGGTGTCCTCATTATTAAAAAAATAAAGTATGTCATCAACATACACTGCCATAAAAAATATATCATTTTCATTTATAATACGCCAGTAAATGCATGGATCTATGTTTAAACGAGTCATTCTAATTTCTAACAGAGCAGTATTTTATTTTTTGTTCCATTGTCTGCTGGCTTGTTTAAGTCCATATATTGACTTGTTCAGTCTACATACTTTATTTACCTCTTCATAGCCAGATGGTAAGGACATGTATATTTCTTCTTCGATTTCACCTTGTAAAAATGCCGTGACTGCGTCCATTTGGTGTATTTTAAGTCCATATTTGGCCGCAAGACCAATCAGGTATCTTATGGATGTATAGCGGACTACTGGAGCGCATACCTCATTGTAATCAATACCCTTTATTTGTTTATATCCTTTTATCACCAGTCTAGCTTTATATCGTGTAACAGATCCATTACCATCCATCTTAGTTTTATAAACCCATCTGCTTGGAATAACTGATTTTCCTTCTGGCAAGTTAACTAGCGTCCAAGTTTTATTTTTTATTAAAGAATCATGTTCTTCATCCTTAGCTCTCTTCCATTCAGCAGCTTTTTCAGTGCTTAGAGCTTCTTGAAGACTTAGTGGATCACTGTTCAGTAAATTCATTATGTTGACTCAATGTTTTGACACATAAGTGATAAGGGACTTTGATGAATCTCATTATTGTCACTTCTCATTCTTTGTGGCAGAGGTCTCAAATTTATATTACACTCTGGTGGAGAGTCAAGTGTCGTATCAGGTAAGTATGTCTCATCATTAACATCTTCAAATCGATCGGAATCATCTGAACTATAAGTACTTTGAGATGCATTCTGCCTTTCTCTTCTTTCATGAATCTCATCAACATCAATGTTTCTTTCCACAGATTTATTTAGTTCATCACACTGAGGTAAGTAAACAATTTTCTTTTCATTCAATTCTTTACAACTTTCCTTTGTATTTTCATTTTTATTTTCCTATGTAATTTTTACTAATTTCTTTTTCTTTTTCAGGTACATTATCCACTCTTTTTTTTTATTGAAGCTTCTAAAAATACAACATCTCTACTTATTATTTCTTTTTTTGTTTCAGGATCTATGAACCGGTAGCCTTTTGTGCTGTCGCTGTAGCCAACAAATATTAACTTACGTGACTTTATATCAAGCTTAGTTCTGTTTTCTTTTGGTATAAGCACAATTGCGGGACATCCAAAAATTCTCATATGACTCAGATTTGGTTTTTTTCCAGTCCATACTTCATAAGGCGTCGCATCAGATAAGGTGAAGGTGGGAGAGCGGTTCACAATGTATGCAGCTGTAGCAACCGCTTCTGCCCAGTATGTGACCTGCAATTCAGCATTTAAAATCATGCATTTAGCGCGCTCTATCAAAGTTCTGTTCATTCTTTCACTGTGACCATTCTGCTCAGGGTTAGACGTCTGGTGCAGTATTCCATATTTCTTTTAGTAGGTCTCAAAATTCTTATTTATGTATTCAGTTCCATTGTCGTTTCTCAGAATTTTTATTTTTGTACTTAACTCATTCTCTGCTCTATTCTTGAATTCCACAAATTTTTCAAATACTTCACTTTTATTTTTAATTAAATAAACACTTACTCGTCGAGAAAAATCATCAATAAAGGTTACAAAGTACCTTGCCCCTCCTATAGAAGTATGCTTCATCGGTCCACATACGTCACTGTGGATGAGCTCTAGCAAGCTGGTTGCACGGGAGCCTTCAGTGGGGAACGGTTTTCTCGTTTGCTTACCTTCTAGACAAGTTACACAAATGGTATTTTCTGTTCTTGGTGTCAGTTTCACACCTTCTGTACAGATAGGTATTTTGTTAAGCTTAGTGAAATTTAAGTGACCCATCCTCTGGTGCCACAGATAAGTATCATCATCAGTCTTAGACTTGCATTTCTTTACTTTTACAAGTATTTAACAGATATGTTTCATTGATTAAATCAGCCTTTGCAACTAACTTGTTACTAGGATTGTAAATTTGACACCCATATTCATTAAATGTTATTTTGTATCCACTTTTAATTATTTTGCTAACTGACAATAAATTTGTTTTCAATTCTGGTACATATAAAACATTTCTTACCTGTATTGAATCGGTGCTGCCATTGTCTGCATTTACCTTGATACATACATTTCCGCAGCATTCAACTGTCAATACTTTGTTGTTAGCAATTCTTATGCTCGGCACTGATAAAGGAGTGATATCAGTGAGCCAGTCCCGGTGCATGGTCATATGCATAGATGCCTCCGAATCAACATGCCAAAAATTGGAGTCATTTGCTGTAGATGCTGAAAAGGCTGCGACATATCCTGTATTTTTATCTGATTTTTCTTTATTACCTGTCTTCTTATGCCAACAATTTTTACTGAGATGTCCGTACTTATTGCAACTAAAGCATCTAGGGCCTTTTTTATTTTTGTATTGATCACTTTTGGGCTGACATTTTTTTGTGTTTGTATAAAGTGCGGTAGTGTCTGATGTCTTTACTTCTTGTAGTAATTTATTTTTCACTAAATCAGCACTAATCTTCATACCGGAACTTTCTAAGCCCATAATCATGGGCCTGTACATTTCTGGTAGCCCTGCCAGCATTAATGTGCACAACCACTCATCATCCACATTGAATTTTATATTCCTTAGCTTGTGCGCAGCTGTCATTATTTTGTTTATATAGTCTTCAACTGATAAACTATTTTCCAAATTTTTATTAATGAGTTCTCTTAATAAACCAACCTTTCGAGTTAATCCGCTGTCTTCAAATGCCTTTGCCAAATTTTCCCACACCTGTTTAGCATTTTGGGCTTCTTGAATATGTACATATAAAATCGGGTGAACTAACAATATTAACTTTGACTTGGCTTTGATGTCCTGTTTAACTGATTTTGGTTCAGTAGCGTCTGGTTCATTTAAAACGCAGCTATACAAATCTTCATGTTGTAAGTATGCTTTGACAGCAAAGCTCCAACTTGCCCAATTGTCACGACCCGTTAGCTTCTCAATCGACATTAACGAATTATTTCCAGCCATAGCTATTTATTTATGTACCAATCAACCTGTAAATAAGAGAAATCACTCGCGAGCACGCTAACTAAAAGTGAGGTTATAATACTCGAAATTTTATTTTTAACTCTTTTAATACTGTCCAAAACACCAAGATAACACTAAACGGCAGGCTTGGGACAGCCCATAACCTGATAGAATGATAACAAAGGCGCAGTGGAAGCGTGCTGGGCCCATAACCTGATAGAATGATAACAAAGGCAATTAACTCAATTAAACTATTTATTGACATAAAAGTTTGTAACAACAAATTACTGTGCACATGTGTAGATGAGAGAGGGAGCCTATCAGCTATAGACAACTGACGTCAGGGACATCGCTATTAAATAAAGCGCAGGCGTACTTTCAACAAAATTTACTGCATTCGGTAAACTGTTACTAAACACATAACAGCCAAGCACTTACAGTGGGATCCGACAGCAGTCCTTGAGAGGCAGTAAAATTACAGGCACATGAGACCTAAAAAATGTACGTCTCAGTGTAACGGGCATAGTGCAATTCGTCGTTGACGAAATGTATCTGATATAGGCAGAGGTTAGTTCACTTAACATCAGGTAGGCCTCAGGCTGGTTCCGTAAGAATAACATAATAAAAGTCGATACACTTACATGACATCGATAGAAAGCATTACAAAATATAATCTTGGGTTCGGTATCTCAAAAGGAAAAAAAACAACGGAACCCGTATAGGATCACTTAGTTGTCTGTCAATCAAGACTCTTTTTCAGGAACGCGTGGATACAGAGATATTAATCCGAAAATCCCATATTCATTTTACTAATTTAAGTTAGCTTACCATTTCTATGTGAGACCACGGACTTCTCAATCTAACCTTACGAACAAATATGAAATTTGTGTAGATCTTACCCTGTATATTGGGACTCTTTAACTTGAAGTGTATTCTGCCAAGATGAATATTTCTTTGACCCTTTTATATATTTTTTGGCAAGCACGGCTCCGTGACTATGAATACAGTTTGTGACACGTGACGGGCAACGGACGGATATTAGAATGCATTGTTATAAAACTTCAACGCGGAGGAAATGGTCTCATAAAAACTGAGGTAACCTAATTTCCTTGGAAATAGCTTGAAAAAAGAAGTATAAATTGATTCATTCATTAATTTCGTATAATGTATAATCTTATTGACTAATTGACTTTTAGGTAATGTTTGCCCAATGAGATGGAACCTCCACGGCCCTGTAAGATGCACATTTGAGGTCACCTTGTGTGCAGGTGGTTGGCCACTGGGGACATAACAGTAAGTGTGCCATATTTTGCTAAGGAGCATCACTAATTTAATGGCAATGTCCTGATACTCACGTCAGTTGTCTAAAAGTGATATCTCTCGTATAATCAAATATTTATTTTCCATGTTTTTTGTACCCATTAGTAGGGCGCGGTTGGGCGACCGCCCAGGGCGCCACGTATCCACTTGCTCGGAGTCCTAGTTGCTCACATTCCTTGTGTTTGTTGTGTCCTTTATTCCTCATTTGGCCAGGTTGATTTTATGCAATGACCGACTTGGGTACGGAGTCTGTTGAGCGACTTCCAAATTGGCCACTGCAATTCCTTACCAGGATGCAGGTTTCCGCTGGGGTATTATAGTTTGTGGGTGTGGTTGTTATTTTATGTGCCAAAGTTGATTAATTTTTAGAAAATTTAATATAAAAAAATACCTGACTGCAAATTATTTATTTCGTTAAGCACTTCAATTTTTTATTATTAAAATTGTAAAATATATATATTTGTTGAATAGTTTTTTAAAGTCCTTCATTTTGTTACCCCACTCGATGAGTTAGGAAGAAAAAAAATGTCACAATGTGGCGTCTAAAATATGCCAGTTATTTTTTTTATTTTTCCTATGTACCTAGTGTTACTTGCGCCATCTAGAAAAATATAATGATACCTCATACATTATAGCTACACGAAGCATTATTAGAGAGTCTTCACTTTTGTGAATTTGAGTTCGTAGCGCTTATGTTGGCGTGTCACCTTAGCAGTAAAATGTGCAAAATTGTCACTAGGTATATTTTATACAAACACAAATATTTATTAATAACTCCTTAGTTATAAGTCGCATTGTAAGTATAAAGTAATATAGTTCAATATTTTTAATTAATATTTTCTAATCATAATATAAGTACAATGTTATTATTTTAGTATGTAGGTAAGTTAACATTGTTAATATTGAATTACTTACATTTATTTATACAAATTTCAGGCATTTTATAAAATTCGTCTAGATGGTAGAACAAATTAAAGAACTATTTTCTTACTTTTGTTTTAAATAGCACGGTGGAGGTTGCATTTCGTATATACGGATTTTCCAGATTTTTAAGTCTTTGTATTGGCATCGAAAGACGATAAGATAAAGTTTATTACAGCGCAAGTCGACAAACGGGTGCAAACCCTGCCCTGCGCTGGAACCTGTTAATAGTGGCGTATGTAAATAACTACATTATAGATAAGCTCGCACGGCAGCAAGAGGATCCTGGGCTCCTTGGAATTGTATATTTTTTTATGACTTATAGGTTAGTCTTTGACCACTATCTCGCCTGATGGTGGTGATGTGGTCGAGGATGTTGTTCAGTCTAGCCTAGAAGTAGTATCTGCAAGAAACGTCGTCTGGTACTCCTACTATGACACGCATTGCTCGTTTTTGCATCAGGAACGCCCTCTGGGTATCCGCGGCGCCTGCCTGATCTCCACACCATAGGTGAGTGAGCTGTGAGCGGATACAATTCGTCGATATGGTTGTCCCATACGTGAGCGTTGTCGATGTGGAAGGCTGATAGTTTTGTACTTTAGACCTGTTTAATCCTGGCGTCACGGACGAAAACCATCTGCGGCTTTGGTGTATGTCCATTACGACTAAAAGTCAAAAAAGCATGTTGATTCCCTATTCAATGCCAGCCCATTTGATCTAAATCATCCCTCGAGGTGTTGTACTAACGCGTTCAATTTAAATTTATGCTGCTTATGAGTAGGAACGGAGATCACTACGGCCACATCGTCAGCATACATGTAAATATATGGCGTTTGGAAGATTGTTGAGCAGCAAACTGTATACATGTATACAAAATATTTGACAAACATTCTATTAATACGCTCGAGACGGACAGATAGCCAGACAGAGGGACTCATTAATAGGAGCCATTTGCCCATTGAGTACAGAACCCCAGAAAGGTTTAAGCGATGCCAAATTGAAGTAAATCACCTTAGTTTTTTGATTTGGTGTTTGCTAATGCATCGTCGTACTTGCATTACTACAGTTTTGATGTGAGTGACGCTATGTCCTCCTTTTTTGTATTCAAGATTAAGCTATCGCTGAAACAATATCAGAAACTGTAAACACACAGTATAAACGCCTCAGAAAACTCAAATTTTTTACCTCAACGCTTTACAAAAGCATCTATTTATAATCTAAAACTGATGAATAAATAACGTTGCTGAGCCGCAGATGTTTGCCTTCCAAAGTTTTCTCCTAGAACCCGAGGACACACGAGAATTAATAAAATATCAAACAAGAAACATTTAGGAACACGTTTGCTTAAAACTTCCAAAATAACTTTTACTTACAAAATTATGTTTTAACACGGTACAATAGGACATACTTCGAGAACCTCGCGCGTGTCAAAAGTTAGAAAACAATTTTGTTGAGAATTTTCAAAGGGCTTTCAATAACTAAGTGTAGCGTAAATTATTTAGTAGAAAATTGGAAGGTGTGTATTTAATATTTAATGAGACATGTGTATCCTTTGTTATGAAGTTAAAACTTCTATATTTGAAACATAAATTCAATAAATTCATTCCGAAATTTTATGGAAGTTTCCTTAATAAACTAGTGTATGTCATTGTTTTATCCTACTACTTAAACACTTATAATATAAATAGACTAACGAAAACTTTTTAGGCTTGGTGCCAACCAATAGTTTTGTACATGTATTAAAGGAAAACAATTGCGAATGAACAAAGTATAGTTGTTAAAAAAAGGTAATAAGAATGCTATAAAATTATAAATATGTACATATTAAAGTTTTTTTCGTTCCATTACATTAATTTACTTTTTATCCTACGTTCATCTGATAGTATTTACTTTGTATTTGTTAGTATTAAATTTTAATTCGTTATTTGCAAAATATTTAAATGCAATCATAAAAAAATGTTATTTTATATAGCTCTTTTTATATATTAGGTCCTTACATATGAAATTGGCGTTTTTCGTACTGGCCACTTTAATCACGAATTTCTCCTCTTTGGTAAGGAATTCCAAATTCAAATTTGTACAGCTATAGACTCATGTATTTGTGCTTCGATGATCGTCATTCATTTGTTTTTTTTCTTCTGTTTTTTTCTGTTTGCGTCACTCATTTTACAAAATGGAAAACCTTAAATATCGCATTATTTACGAGTACGAGTTCCGCCGTGGCACTAGTGCTGCGGAAACAACTCGAAGGGTGAATAAAACTGTTTTAATTCACTTGAAGCAAATTGGGAAGATTAAAAAGCTTGAAAGGTGGGTACCTCACGAATTGACTGAAACAAACCGGCAAACGCGCGTCGACTGCTGCGTTACATTACTAAACCGGCACAATAATGAAGGTATTTTAAACCGAATCATTACCTGTGATGAAAAATGGGTTCTTTACGATAATCGGAAGCGCTCAGCGCAATGGTTAGATCCTGGCCAGCCAGCCAAATCCTGCCCCAAGCGAAAATTAACCCCAAAAAAGTTACTTGTAAGCGTTTGGTGGACTAGTGCCGGTATTGTTCATTACAGTTTTTTCAAATCTGGCCAGACTATTACGGCTGATGTCTATTGTCAGGAATTGCAAACCATGGTGGAAAAGCTAGCGGCTAAACAACCTAGGCTGGTCAATCGCTCCACGCCACTGCTGCTTCACGACAACGCTAGACCACACACTGCGCTACAGACGGCTACTAAATTAGAAGAGCTTCAATTGGAAAGTCTAAGACATCCTCCGTACTCCCCGGACCTTGCTCCAACAGATTACCATTTTTTTCGAAATTTGGATAACTTCTTGCAAGGGAAAAAATTCAACTCCGATGGGGCAGTCCAAATCGCCTTCAAAGATTTTATTGATTCCCGTCCGACTGGTTTTTTTAGTAAAGGGATCAATGAACTACCTATGAGATGGCAAAAGTGCATAGAAAATAATGGTTCATACTTTGATTAATTAAATATATTATATTAAAAAATATTCGACTTTTTGTTCCTCCCATACAAAACGCCAATTTCATATGTAAGGACCTAATATATATATATATATATATAATATTTACGTAGCTCTTAAGCATAAACAGTTTAGGAATGCTGTCTAGATCTAAAAAAAATATGTGTATTTATTTTATGTTTGTTTTTATGTTTTTTTTTTTTTTTTTTTTTATTTATTAATCTACACTCCACAGACTCCAGGGGCCTTTTTTTTAATAGTGACATATTTTTTTTAATTATTACTAGAATTAGAAAATATACATACAACATTCTAAGAGGGAACAGTGCTAAAAGAAATTTCTTTTTTTTTCCGGTTAAGTCATTGGCACTAGCATTCAGAACAGACCGGTGTTCTCTAGACAACACCTTTATGTGAGCATGACCGCTCTGGATACCCGTGCCAACGATTACAATTGTTTTTATGTTTGATAGGTAAGCCTTTGACGATTATCTCACCTGATGGTAAGTGATGTTGTGGTCGGAAATGTTGTTCAGACTAACCTAGACTTACTGGCTCTCAAGGAAAGCTGCCGGAACACACCGTTAGGTGATTGGTGATAGATTTTCTACTTGAAGGTGGTAGCTAGCCATGCGGGCATTCGCAAAATGCCCTACCACCATGCTATAACAAATGCCATCCTAAGGCGACAACGGGGACCGACGCTACGTGCCTATGCACGGCAGTGCTCAATAGTAAGCGTAAAAAGTAGTGGTCACCCATCCAACTAATGACCACGGTGGACGTTGCTTAACATTGTTGATCGGTAAACTTCGCTACGATCGCTTCTAAATATAATATTCTCTCTCTCTCCTCCTCTCAAGTACAACCAACGATTAACCAACGTATTAAAAGCTAGATTACAATAAATATTAATATGATAAAGGTTAATTGAAGATTGTATTCATAAAGAATACAATCTTCAAGTTATTGCATATCTATAAAGTTAGAATGTTACATGAAATAAAACTCTCACATATATTATACTAAAGCAGAGTGACGTTGTGATGAAATTGAATTGCGTGCGTTATCTCTCAGTGCGAGTATATAACGTAAAATACGTAACGAAAAATAACGAAAGGGTAACGTAATACCCATATTCTATTATCAGGCGGGGCGTACTGGGAATATCATGGATTTGTTGTGGAATCAGATGTATTTTCTTATATTATCAGACTGTCAACTGTAAAACTATTTATGACCATGGTTGTATGACACTAGTGTTCGTCTGAATAGCTACCACATTTAAGAAGAAAACCAAGCACCTAAGGTTGTATAATCTTAACCAATCAACTAAGTGAAACAACGTGCGCTTCAGCCATGACTTGGATGGGTGACCGCTAGTGTAATTACTACTGTTCGCTTCCGTGCTTTGGAGGGTACGTTAGGCGGTCGGTCCTAGTTGTTGTCTTAGGATAGCACCGTTATAGCATGGTAGTAGGGCATTTTGCGAATGCAGGTCTGGATAGCTACTAACCTCAAGTAGAAAATCTGTCGCCAAGCACCTAACGGTGTGTTCCTGCAGCTATCTTTGATAATCAGTAATTCTAGATTAGACTGAGCAACATTTTCGACAATATCATCATAGCTTCAGGTACCTGTGGTCAAAAGGTAGCACAAGAAATATTAATATAAAAATAAAAAGAAATAGTGATAACTTCAAAATACATATATTTTATATTAAGAACGTTGATTCATAATGACGTTTGTAAGCTGTGGTCAAAATAAAAAAGTTTACTTGCACGAGTTGATGCGACGCGGAAACTTAATAAAGCAATGCCTGACTGTGATATAAACTTCTTACTTGTATACCTTTAAGGTATATTAATCATAACAGTGAAAATGAAGACATATTTTATGCATAAAAGGGCGGTCTTATTGCTTTAACCAATTTCGTCTAGACAACCAAACAGAAAGGATTTACAGAAATAAGCCACGTTGGCAGTTTACATTATTAAAAAAAATACCATTGACCAAGTACTGTTTAAATAAATACCTATATTATTACATAAATAAACCTATATATCAAATAAATAATGTAACATATTTTTTTTATGCCTGATAGTTTAGCCTTTGACCACTATCTCACCTGATGGTAAGTGATGATATGGTCGAAGATGTTGTTCAGGCTAACCTAGAAGTACTGGCTCTCAAGGACAGCTGCCGAAACACATCGTTTGGTGCTAGACGACAGATTTTCTACTTGAGGGTGGTAGCTAGCCAGGCGGGCATTCGCAAAATGCCCTTTCACCATGCTATAACGACTGCCATCCTAAGACAACAACCGGGACCGACGGTTTAACGTTCCCTCCGAAGCAAGGAAACACTCAGTCACTAGCGGTCACCCATCCAACTCAAGACCGCGCGCGACATTGCTTAACTTTGCTGATCGGTTGAATTAAACTTCGCTACGAGCGCTTCAAATATGAACATTACATAATTACAAATATACGAGCGGAAAAGTTCAAGTTAAGTGCAGGATTTGAATCCGCATCCATCCACCGATTTAGCTGGTGTATGCTCTAACCAATTGAGCTAACATGACAATGACGTCATAACTCAAAAAAAATCTATCATTCTTTAACCATCGTATTGGGATGGAGCGACATCTATAGTACAACTTACGTTGTACTACAAACAAGACCAATTTTGCAATTGGTTTTATACTTGTAAATGATTACACAACCTTGTACCTTAGTCATACATGACCTAATTTTTTCCTCTCGTATATTTGTAATTTTGTAATGTAATCCGCATAGCAGGCGTTATTGCAAACAAAACAATATTAAAATGACATACATTAATTACCAATAATCATATCAATCATCTCTTTTTGGTTTTATAATCGATTGTGCCTAGGATTCTAATGTAATCTACTTTCATTGGTTCAATAATTATATCCTTCAACTTACAACGTAGCAACTTGTCGTAGGGCCATGAATCAATGTCGTAGCACTACTCGTAGCAGACGTAGCAGCAATACTAACTGGGTCATTAAAACTTTCTCCAACAACAAAGACAACTTTGTGTCTGTCAAAACTATAAATTGCATCCCCATTATATTGTTAGTCTGACAAATAGGGGCATATACATATAAGGAGACACACATGCATCGTAACGCGTATTATTCGAAGGGATTGACTGAGGTTTCAACAACCACGTTTGGTCAGCTAGGTGTAAACCTAGCTTCAGCGGGGTCAGAGTGCTTTGTATGGCAGCAATCTTGAATTCGACCATTAGGGACATAATATTCTACTACTCTTCATATTACTGCTGACAAAGGTGTACCGTTCGTGTAGCACGGCGGCACTGCCGGTGTTAGCAGTATTATTGCCGGCGGGCCTCGAGGTGACCCGTGCTGGTCGACGCGTTGCGGAGTGGGAGGAACGCGAAGGGGGAAAGTGTACAGGCTAGATAGTAGGTCGGATAATTTGTAGGACACTTTGGAGCAAGTCAAAGTGTCTGCTTGATTCGGTCTTCATAACCGTAAGGTTGGTAAGACCATGGGTTTGGTGGTGGGTGCGCTCTTCAGATTCCTTAAGGTATAAATGTTCAAACTCCTATCTCGTACGGTTTTTGAGATTTGACTTAAATTTGCCTTCAGACAGACTTGGGCAGGCGTCATTCTCGTGATATTCTATTATGGACCACTTTTATAATACTTACAACTACGACTTTAAAGATATTCCCCGCAAAACTACTGGTAGTATGGCCTGGTACTATCGTGGGTATGGAATTCTTTTCACTATATAAACGATTTGTTTTTTTATTATATATCTATATATATTTTTTTATTATTTGATATATCTATTGTCTTCTAACGGGTATGTTCCGTGCTCCCTCATCTCAACTTCTACTCAATACTTGTGGCAATCACCGGGTAACACTAAAATAAAAGGCCAACTCAAGAATGTACAGTGACACTATACACTCAGTACGCTTAGTAATAAACATACATTGATAATAATTTATGGTCATAAATATTTGATCTAGATCACTTTTGATATAAGTGTTGACCACACTTTTGATCGCAAAAGAAAAATAGCTCGTAATACTTTTTAATGTTGAATTTGTTATTGATGTGTTTCATCGCGATATTTTATATTCGCGCATTCTATGCAATTTTTGTCTCCAGGCTACACGTCTGTAGTGAAATTCCATTAAAATTGGTAAAATTATATCAGCTTAAAGCAAAAGCAGACAAAAAGTAACCATTTTGTTACATAGATAAAAGCGACCACATATTGCTTGGGATGCTGATAGGAAGAAGAGAATAAAACAAAAATTAAAGCAAGGACAGGCCACATTTCCCGAAGGGTTTGGTAGTGATGTAACAAACATTCACATCTGGCCAGACATGTATTTATAACGTGTTATAGTGAGTGAGATTTTATAAGCTTACAAAGTAAAAGTTAAATGGTAGTTGCGTTGGTAAACACAAGCAATGATGGCCCAGCGGTAATAGCTATGGACTGCCGTGCCACGCGTCCATGGTTCAATGCTCACCGCCAGCTTGAGCTTCACTGCAAGGTGAAAGGGCATTTTGCGAATGCTCGCCTGGCTAGCTAACACACTCAAGTAGAAAATCTGTCGCCAAACACCTTACAGTGTGTTCCGGTAGCAGTTTTTGAGAGCCAGAAAAATTACAGGCACATGAGACTTGATGGGATTTCAAAGTAAAAGAAAAATTGTCTTCTAAGAAACTTGCGCGTCAAGACCCCACCGCATAGGGTACGGGCTGGTTAGTTTATCGTTTATAGTAAGTAGGTAGGTAATTGAAGCCTTGAGTAGGGGTCCCCTACAAAAGAGTTTCCCCAAACACAAAGGAGGTTCTTAGTTGTGACTACTAAATATATGTGTACATACCATTGCTTTCTCCACCATCTCCCGTAGTCGGAGTCTCTCCTTTGCAGAGGGCGCGGTGCAGTGACGCACATCACAAAATGTCACGCAGTAAAACAAATATTCAAAGAACATATGATGATGCACTTCTATTATTGATAACAAGTTGCGGTGATACAACAATATTTGTACTCATTTAAATTATGAATGCGACTCCGTCGTGGTGTATGGCGCGGGGCGCGGTCCAACGACGACTCTCAATGGTACTGGTTTGTCGCGGCGAAGTGAAGCATCAATCGCGGCTCGTTGCGGGTAGGATGGATAAACTATGCATGCTTTGTTATTTACATAGTAACCAAAAAAGAACCAAGACTTAACAACTGTATGTCTCAGGGTAATAGGCGCAGTATAATTCGTTCGAACAAAATGCATCTGTTATAGGCAGAGGTCAGGCCGCTTAACATCAGTTGGGCCTCGTGCTTGTTCCGTCACAATCACACAAAAAAGAGTTATGTCCATTCCAATTCTAGTGCCACATTATAGTTTACACTCCGCCAAGCTTGTCGTTACTTAGTTGTAGCGACATCTATAGTGCTTAAATTTTTGCACGTGACTTAAATTTTTCTTTTCGTATATTTGTGATTTTGTTATGTAATCCGCATAGAAGGCGTTATTGCAAACCTAACAATATTAAAAATAAAAATACATAATATATACATGAACCCTGAAAATCTAACACTTTTTTTAGTGGGTAGTCGTGTAAAATATGACATTTCATAATCGGCCAAATGAAATTGATTTATAGTTACGATACTGTAAAGGATATATTTCTTACCGCAGCCTGCGTTACTTTTTCAATACGGTTATAAAAGTGGCTTAAATAAAAAGAATATGTGAATATTTTCACTAAAACTAACGAATTTGCGACGATGATTCGGATTTGACGCCAGAACCACTGCAAGCTAGAGACAAAAGCAGTTGTAGAAAACCTATCGCATATACCTGTCAATTCAAAAGAATGTTTCTTTTGAACATACAACAATTTTATTAATTGTCACACTGAAAAGAAATTAAAATATGTAAGATATGTATACTACTTTATGAACTCTGTGTGTTTTTTTATTTCCTCACACTTATTCTGAAAATTATGGTATTCAACTCGATATATGTTATTAATTGCACCTGAGATTATAAGCACCCTTGCTTACTTCACTTGCTTTGGCATTTAACACCTTTGGTTAACAATATACATAGATATGATTTTGTATTAATAGAGGTATGATTTATTTAACATAGTACAGAAACAAATTAACTAATATAAACAAATTATTTAACTTCAGTTTTATTCCGCACGTTTCACCTGGTACAAACCCTTGTTAAAAACCGTCGTTGGTAGGTCCACTCTTCTAACACGTCGACATTGATGCTTCTCACTCAGCGCCTTTTTTTCAGTTGATTGGATAAGATTTACGTAGATATCCAATCATCAAATGGGAGGTTTAAAAAAAAACTAATTCTTTAACCGGAAACTGTGCTGTATAACATTCTATATTATAAAAAAAGACATCACCAATCAATAAACCAACAACTAAACTTGTCTTCAAAGAAACAATTTTCTCATTTAGTAGCAAATAGGCTGAAAGCAAAGGAGCCAATAAATGGCCCTGTAATAAATTTGCTTTTTATTGAGAACGTGGAATGCATACATGTATGGTAAGGAAAAATGTGTTCAGTATTTTGGATTTCTTTATAGTTAAGATATAAATTTATAGAAATATAGTTTGTTTTTCTTGCAAGCCTAATTGTTTATAAGGTGGTAATGCTAAATTGCAAGATTCAGAGATTGTAGGTATGTCTTATATACAAACTAGAGTTGCGTAGCTTGCTTACTCTTTCTTTCCTGATAAGCTTAGTTAAGCCACTAATAATACAATAACAAGTAAACTCCACTCACTTATTAATCTTATTGTCGACCTACGTTGGAAGGTGGTGACTTAATGTGTTTTAATGCCTCAGATCCATCTCGGTGCAAGAGGAGAGGCGCAGGGGTGCAGGGGCGGCCAATGGGCTAGGGGAGCGGCCTGCGATTCACTTTGCTGACGGTGATGCATCCTTATTGTCACTTTGATCTGTATCGCCATTGCCGAAAATCTCAATATAATATAACAAGTAAGCTGTCTTGAGTGTGACACAGTTAGTATGTCACACTCAAGACTGCCTTACACTTTCCGCGTTGAAGCAGCCTTTTCTTATCGAAAAAGTAACGAATACGGAGACTTTGTCAAATCTTATAAAATGTTTGTTTTCCGTGATATGTGTGAAATGTGCTTACTAAGGGCCTGTTTCAGAATGTTCGAGTAAGTTCCGGTTATACTACTCAGGACATAAAATGACTGAATGATAAAAATGACAATTACCATGCAACGCATTTTAAAGCGCCCGTAGCGAAGTTTGCTTAGCTGTTCTGAACCGATCAGCAAAGTTAAGCAACGTCCGCCGCGGTCATAAGTTGGATGGGTGACCGCGAGTGACATTACTACTGAGCGCTTCCGTGCTTCGGAGGGCACGTTAAGCCGTCGGTCCCGGTTGTCGTCTTAGGATGGCAGTCGTTATAGCATGGTGGTAGGGCATTTTGCGAGTGCCCGCCTGGCTAGCGACCACCCTTTAGTAGAAAATCTGTCGCCAAGCACCTAACGGTGTGTGACGGCAGCTGTCCTTGAGAGCCTGTAATCCTAGTTTAGCCTGAACAACATCTTCGACCACATCATCACTTACCATCAGGCGAGATAGCGGTCAAAGGCTTACCTATCAAGAATAAAACAAAAAATAACGCGTTTCAAGCTTTAACCGATGGATAGGCTAAATCGATGACTGTGAAATGCAAAGATTGTTTTAGTTATAGTTTTATTTATTAAATAGGGCCTGTTTCAGAATGTACATACATTCTGAAACTGGCTTTAAGTGTCATAAAATATAACCGGAGCTTATTCGTACATTCTGAAACAGGACCTAAGTGTCATTAAATATTATTCACCACGTTAGGTATATTACCTTTACACCCACAGGAAGCAATGGGGGGTGACATTCTAGCCTGGAAAAACCACGAAGCCCCAGTACCCCGCGAGGACTACTACTACCTGAGTAATCTACTGAGTAGGAAATCTGTCACCAAGCGTGAGTCTTTTTAAGAGCCAGTACCTTCTATAGCCTGGTCCAAAGCTAATCTATAAGCTATATAAATAAAAAACATACATTGGAACTGGAACAGGTTGGTTTTACCAGCAATAGGGTAAAATTGTTTGTTGCAATCTACGAATTTATTCGTAGGTTGCAATGCAGTATTATTTAGACAGCTGTCCTTGAGAACCAGTAACTTTATGATTACCTGAACAACATCTTCAACTGAGACCGTCCATAAAGGTACTGCCATACCTATCAATTTCTATCGCCAATCAGTACTGTGTTCCCGTTTGAAGGGTATCGCCATAGCGTATTTTCGTCGTTTTTTAACGTTTTACAAATATTTAAAATGGTTCACTTTGGTGCCCCGGAATTGAAATAATGAAATAAAATAGGGTGGCGTGTTACGGAGTGTTTAGGTCGTAGAAAAATAATATGTTACTGTTCCGCCTATAGAAGACTTATTCAATGAATCCAGCTCATTATTTAAGCCATAAATGAAACACCAAAATTATACAATGAAATTTAATTTCCAAGTAACATAATAATTTAATGTACATAACTCATATTTATTTACAATCTAGGTTTTTATTTTATCACGTAGGTAGCAATACTATAAATTGTTCGTTCATTAGGCCTTGGGCCAGAATGGTATGAGCTAGGGCTGCGAAAAAAAACGCAGTCGAAAAAATAGTCGATTGTTCCGTTACTAAAATAGCCGTTATCAGTAAAGTTGTGATTGTGATCGTCGATGGCTTGTTCGGGGCTGCTGCGGCGTGGAGCTCTGCTAGGCTTTCTTCTGGAACAAATGGAAAGGATTAGAGAGTAGTTCTGGCAGTCTTCTAGATAAAAGGAAGTTAATTTTTTTATGCTTCTATTTGGCGATATTTCCGAATTTTTTTTTGACTGATATTGAGCTTTTATATAATTATCTTTTGACAAAATAAAGATCATGACATTAGGTCAGCGTAATAATTTTTTTTAAGTGAAAAAAACCTTACGATGTATATAAATCGCTGCCCTGTCATTTTTTTAGAACAGAATTGTAACCATGTCTGCTTCGCAATTGCGAGAAAGCAATGATTTCCAAAAATACTTTTTCCTCATTCAGACTCTGACCACATTATTGACCCTTGTTCATTCGAAATTAGAAAACAGTATCATGTTACATTTTCCTGATAGCAGAGATTTTGTTAGACAAATTGTTTTAAAATTTTCATTTTACTTGAAATGTACAAGCTTAACATACAATTTGTAGAAGAAAGATGCCAGATATATATTCGTCCCATTAAATGAGAGATCTCTTCTATCAAAGGTCTGATCCTTTAATTTTTAAGGATCTTCTTGGGGTCGGGTTAAAATTGGATCCCCCGTATATCTTCATGTGCGAAACAATTACAAAAATAAAAAGAAACATATTACTCATCGATAGCGAAAGGTATTTTATATCCTAAAAAAACCTGAAACCAGCTCAAATAACATTTTTTGCGCCAAAATATTTTACTTTTTTTACACTAATCGACCTAGGCAGCTGTTATTTTGCATGTATATAGCATGACAATTAATCCAAATTGATATTAAAACAAATTTCAAGGATAAGAATTAAATGGGTTTAAATACAACTTTTTTCAAATTCATTTATAGATAAGGTAACGAATGAATCGTGTATTTTCATTATCATCAGCAAGTCGAGCAAAAAAGCGGCATGGATGCACCACTTTTCTCGATAGACTTTTTGCTACACTAAATGTCATTAATTATAGTTCACTATAGTGAACCAAAATAAAGTCACATCTATCTGTAGCATATACCGAAAATGAGCAAAAATTACGTTAGTTCTTTATAGTAAAATTACGTAACGTTTCTATATTGTAACATTTCTCTATTGTAACTTGTATTATTCTTTGACTCAAGGTTACAGCCTTGGAATACCTTCGAAGCTCTAAAATATGGGGTAAGTACAGCACTAATTTATATACCCAGGGCATAAATCAGCTTTTATATACGAGAATTATTTTATGTCCTTGGGTCATGTTAAAGTATAATGAGGCATAAACGTAAAGAAACGGGGGTTTATGAGAAAACGACCACATAATACTTCAGTCAAAGTTTTATACCGAGATAAAAAGATAACAAAATTTACGTTATATATTTAACAAAGTTATCTTTTGAATTATTAATATAAGGGCTGTTCCGTGTCCTCTTGTTAGATGTTTTGAGGTTAGCATCTTTGTAGCGCTTCCCAAACAAACTAAGGTATTTTTTTAATATTTTAAACTCAGCGTTGAAGCTCGATGTAATTTTGCATGCTATGCAGGCATGTGTCATGTCCGTGGGGAGCCGGGCTAGAATGTCACCCCCCATCTCTACCCGTGGGTGTCGTAAGAGGCGACTAAGGGTATCACACCAGAAAGTGGGCAGCAGCACTTTCTGAGGAACTGATATCTCACACTGCGAGCTCCAAGCCGCCTGCCAAGCGTGGGTATTATAGCAAAACCCCCCTTAATGGCTGGGTTCAGCAGTGGACAATCCGGCTGATACAAAACAGTAAATTATTTTACTCTGTTGCCATGATTATTAATTAAATGTACCATCTAGTATATATATAGTATATCAGGCGCGGTCCAGTGTTGCCGCGGCGAGCGCTCTTAGCTCGTAGTAGGCATTGTATTTTACTACGAGACACAGAACTTAAGTGTCTGACAGTACTAGAAAAACTTATTGTTTTAAGTTTTAAGTCTCTCCGAGACATGAGCGCCCGCTGCGGTACCGGGAGCTCAGCGTATTTGCCAAAACTTATCAGAGCGCTTGTTTGATGCGATGCGTAAAATGCTGACACCTATTTGGCTAAAAAAATCTGACTACTCCTTCGGGGATATATAATCGTGATCGTGACGATATTTTATTTTTTGTCGTAACAAACGCCTGTCATGTTATTATTTTCAGTCATAATTTCAATGTATAAACATGTTTTCATACAAATCCAGTAGACTAAGTTTGGTTTCCCATTCCTAATTCAGTTCCGACATTTGGATATACAAACAAACGCAACAGCTGGCTAGACTACTGAAAACTTCGTCGTCTGTGAAACTAGTTTAGTTTTAGTACTAACCAAATGCTTAGTTTGGAAAGTTGGGTAAGATGAGCACATTCTGGTTGCCCATTGCGTCACTACAATCGAAAGTTATAAGTATACGAAAACTTATAACGAAATCCTCATTAGTAAAGTCTTTTATACCAACCTAAAAAAAAGGAATAGGTACTATTTCGTCTGTTTATTTATTTATGTTTGTTACCTCAGAACTTTTGACTGGGTGAACCGATTTTGATGATTCTTTTTTTATTTGAAAGCTGATGCTTGTTGTGAGGTCCCGTTTAAATTTCATCAAAATCGTCGATCTGATTTTGAGTTACACTCCAGTAACTGAAAATTATTTTCCTATCTAGATGATACAGTTACTGACAGCTGTGAATGACAATCGATCAAATAAGTAGCAAGGGTCACTAAAATGGATGAAAAAGATTTTTTTAACAAAAAAAAGGAACCAACTTTAACACTCAAATGTGTGAAATTTGGTTCGATCTAATTTTGGTAATTCATTTTTATATAAATATCAGTATGGAATGTTCCACTGGTAGCTATTCCTGCCAGCCAGTTACCATTCCAGGTAAAGACCGTGTAACATCTAATTTAAGAACGAGTAAGATAGTGGTGAAATGCAAGATAAAAAGCAATAAAAAGACTAGCTGAAGAAAGTAAAGGAACACAGTATTATTGCAATTGCTTTTAAATACTTTAAGCAGTAAAACTGGCAACACTTCTTTTGCCCTTGGAAATCAAAAGTTTTATCTTGCAAATATACAGGGTTATTGGTAAAACGCTAACAACCTCTTAGGGTTGACTTCTGCTAGTCTTAACAAACATTTTGAGGTTTTATTTGCTATTCCTAAGAAACTTTACTACGAGACACAGAACTTAACTGTTTTGTTTTAAGTTTTGAGTGTCGTAGTAAAAGACATCAAGTGGTCCTCGTGCTTGTTCCAGTTCCAGTGATACGAACACAAACAGAAAAATATAACAATAAGAAAAATAAATATTTCTAAATGTTCGTAAGGGCTAGCAAAAATCATCCCTAAGAGGCTGTTAGTATTTTACCAATAACACTGTATTAAAAAATATACATTTTATCTTTTATAATGTTTAGATAGGTTAGAAATAATTACAAAAGTTAGATGTTTAAAAAGGACTTCTTTAGATTAGATAAAGTCCAGTTGTTAGTATGTATGGTTGCTGGACGCAGTCTTAAAAGACAGTTACAAAAAAAAACAAAATTCCCCAGCAGTTAAGGTACAAGGTACGTAAAAATGAGATGAATATGTTGTGCTTGTAATTGTGAACGTCAAGTACATGTTGCAATATTTCTCTCAACCTTCATTTCTTAAACTTCAACACATTTACACATCTTGTCGAAGCGTAGCCACGACATTTATTATATTTATACAGTAAATGCTTCTTGTTTTACCCAAAAAACGTCTAAATCGTTTAGTTAACTAAAACGTTCTGTTTATGGGTTGTAAGCTGGTGAAATTTTATGAGCGAATACTTTTTTTAGGCGTTGAGTTCTTTTGTTTTATGTTTTCTGTACAATACCTAACCTTCAAAATTGTTGTTGCAAAAAATTGTACTTAAAATATAACCTCGTAGTTGAAGGGATGGTAGCTACTAGAGCCACCAAATGAAAGGGGAGTATATCCTTTGAGGTTCCATCATATTGTATTGAGACTGTATTTAGACTTTTTTCTTTCTTTTATGCTTGACAAGTTATCCTTTGACCACTATCTCACCTGATGGTAAGTGATGATGTACCAGGTGGTTTAAGAAGGACTCTTAAGCTGGAGCCGTTCTTGGTAAGCAACACCTCAGTATCAGATATTCTGCCTCAAAGCAGTAGTGAGCAAGCGCTACTGTATTAAGGCGTCATCGTCAAGGCGAATGAGACCTAAATACTAACGTCTTGGAGTGACGAAAGCAATGCAGAGTCAAGCGGGACAAAGATAATAACTCTGCAACTGTCAGACTGTCAGACAGTCGTGACGATTACCATTGTGAGCTACTCCCACATAATAACGTGTTGTTATTTAATATAGACTTATTAAATATAACTTCACACATTCACAACAGTCAATAATAAACATCTTTGGACTATCATCAACCCATCATCACCTTCAATGTACCACCACTACTGGTGGTGGTGGTGATGCCAGCTCCACACCATCAGATAGGAAAGTAGTCAGTCTTGTCACTTCATAACAAAAAAAAATACGCCAGAAATACTGCCACGTACAACTTACTTTTGGTTCATATGTTTTCTAATAATCTTTATATATCGTATATCAGCCCGCCTGGCTAGTGACTACCCTCAAGTAGAAAATCTGTCTCCAAGCACCTAATGGTGTGTTCCGGCAGCTTTACTTGAGAGCCAGTGAAAGTACAGGCACATGAGACTTAACAACCATGTCTCAAGGTGACGGGCGCAGCGCAATTCGTGACTTGTGATGATATGCATCTGTTATATGCAGAGGTTATTCCACTTATCATCAGATGGGCCTCGGGCTTGTTCCGTCACAATAACATGAAAAAAATGATACATTTATGATTTAATATCATAAATGAATCCATTAATGTGTTGTTATGTTCGTCCCATATTAAATTTTTACATAAAAACATAATTCTTATTTCCTTGTCTAACCAGCCTCCTGGCTTTTCTATCATCTGTCCAAACCGGGATCCCAGTTGGCGAGTAGCTATGACTACGACTGACCTGATTCTACAAATTATTATGTCAAATAGATCCATTAACTTTACTCAGGATCTAAAGTTTTCAATAAGATTCTTCAACGCAGAATTTCAACAAGGCAATAAATATTATCTGAACATACAATTTTCTTGAAGCTTTTTGAGACGTTCTTTCGAAAAACATTTTATCATAACGATACTTTATAACTTACTTTAATAAAATATCTTTGCTTCATTCTAAGGAGCCTAACTAGAGAGATATTTTCAATAAACTTTTAAAATTAATGATGTACAGAATAACTGAAAACTGCTGAAGTTATAACTAAGTTAGTTATTAAAAGTGGCTCCTAGGCGTTGAGACAGCGTCACTTAGCTAAGTTATAGCCTTGATTATTTATTCACAGCTTGCTGGTGTTCAAGCCCAGTTGAATTAAACTTTAAAATTAATTTAGAAAGATAATATATATCATTATGAACGGCAGCTAAATAAATTTATAACGAGTTAAAAAAATGGTTTATACCTGAACGGGACGATTGTTGGTTCTGCTCAATTCGAAAGTCCTCTCCAGAAGATCATTAAATGGAGTTAGAAAAATATATATTACGTATGGACATTTATGCAACGAATCCGTGCTGAAAGTTTTTTCTCAACTCCTTAACTCCTCAACCATAATGAACGTTCACATCAAACTTTTGCTAAAATGTGACCAATTATATATTTAACAACAAATCAATGAAATCAATCAAACAGAATAAGCATTGCAATTCAACGGGGCAATGCTGCCAGCATGCTGGGCACGCTGCCAACTGGTAGTGGGCTAGAGCATTTGGACTGCCTATGAGTCCAAATGCTTTTATTGTAGTAGCTATAGTGTTGTATATAGTTCGTAGTATTTTGATAATAAAGGCATACGGCCGGTAATAAAAAAAACAACTAATCTGTGTTGAAAAAGTTAAATTCGGACACTCCTATCTATGTGTAAGATATTATTTTCATTTGGTGCACATTTCGGACAAACAAAAGTCGTAGCCGCCACGTGCAGGGGGCATTGAGATTGAATTTTATTTAACTCAAGTTTTATTTTGATTTTGGTAAAAACTCGTAATTTATTTTACGCTTTTTGAAAAATGTATGTATCAGCATTATTTTTATTACTTTAATAGGTTATAAAATAGTTATTAGGTAGTTTGAAAAGAAAGGAGCAACTTATAAAAATATATATTTGAAGACGTGTGTCTTCAAATATATATTTTCATATGTTTTTTTAGCAAATGTATGTGAGTAATGTATGTAAAGTATAAAATACTACGTGGTATCACTGCCACGTTCTCCCGCTGTAACCCCCGGTAACCAAGGGTGTCCTAGGATATTACCTAAAACTTTTAACTTGGTAGTAAAGTAAACAAACCGTCCGGTTTAGAAGAAGTTTCAATATCCTATTTTGCTATATTTATAACAATAACTAAAATTTCACAGCAAAAGATGACTTAAATTTAACACTAAAAGGAATTCAAAATTTTATAAATAAGAGGCAACTTAAATTTTAAACCAAAGAATTTACATACCTAATTTAAAGTGACAATCCACATATAGGAATGAAAAGTTCAATTTATAATGATAAGAGTTATGGGACGGTAGTAATAGGCGACGTGATCGAATAAAAACTTTACTAAATGAAATTATGTTTCCAACATCATCTAAATCTGGACGATCAACATTCGAGGCGACATCTCAACGCTTCGAAATATATATAAAAGTGGTACCTTGTCAAGACTGGGACTACCAGTTAATTAATATAAGATACACATCGGCACTCCAATATCGCTGCCTTCCATTAGTGAAGTGATAAGGATAAAGTTCAGACATTTCCGGTGGAATCCATAGGGACCGTGGTTCGTAACATTTAAATACTGCCGGGGCGCAGTATTTAAAAGTTATGAACTGGAACTACCTTAGGTAAACAGAAAAAAAAACCTTACAGGTTTGAAAATTTAAATAAATACATATTTTGATCGGCGAAAGCTTGCGGCTGCGCACGTCTAATGGAACGGCATAATTTTATCTTTATATACGTGGTTTGTCCAAAAATTGTGTTTAAATTACATTTATCGACCCTAGCGTGGCTATAGAAAATAGAAAAAAACGTGAAGTCAAGCACAATTGGTCCCGCAAAAAGGTGATGGGGTATCAAATTGCACATCTGTAAGAGAATCAAATTATAAAAAAATACAAAATTGTAGGGGGAAATTCGTTTTAGCGTTTTAAAATAAAGTACATTAAATTATAGAGTATATATTGTTTGTACTCAAACTAATTTTAAATGTTTTGAAGTCTAATGTATGAAATTAACGGAACCAGGTATTGATAAAAAGTATCGAATGGTCAATATTTATCATGTGAAAATATAATGAAAAGATAATGCTACATCACGTGTGGTTGTCTGTTGGCTTGTGAGTAACGCACAAACTATTGGCAGTGTTAGCAACCAGTGTGTGCTAATTACCAGTACGGCACTAATATGCAAGAGAGCATAAATCCTATGCCCTGTTAGGATTTTAGAACGGAAACATAAGAAAAATTGATGGCCATAATACGTTGTTGCGCCAGCCAGTAGATGTATGAACAAGCAGAACTCTTAAAACACCACAATATATATATGATGAATTGACTCATTCATTTCTGCATTTATGTTACAAATAGTGGCTTTATCACTTATAAAAAGATGGATGGCCAGGACGTACCAGAGTTCAAGGAGCGCTTTCCGTACAAACAAAGTGTCGTCATATTTTAAATAGCGATCAAACTCGGTGAAACTTTTCATGTACACCTTTGAGCCTAATATCTATGCTACTGGTTTGCCATATTTCCGGAAAATTAAGTATTTTCAAAAATAATTCGCAAAAACTTTTTGTAGGAATTGTTATTTTGACATTTAGTGATAATATAAAATACTCAAAAAACTAGCAAACCAGAAGCACACATATTTAACTCAGAACACAATTTCACCAAGTTTGAACACTTGGTATTTAAAATATGACGAAACTACGTTTGTATGGACAGCGCTCCATAAACTCTGTTGTCTAGAAGAGATCGCTCTCAGCGATAAGACCGCCTATTGTCACACCTACTTTTACTAATTATGTATTTAAGTTTGTAAATTTGTATTGTGTCAATAAAGTGTTATCTATCTATCTATCTAACTCTACTCTTAAAGGCTCATAATATGAGAGAGCACTACAAAGTATGCCACGTACTGCGTATTGATGTTTCCAATATCGCTTTGTAAGCAAACTTAATGATGGCTGTTGTTATGTCTGCTATCACGGACGTTTCAGACTTTGTTGAAATAGAGACTAGTTTGACGTTATAGAAAACTAGGTGTTACGTTTGTGTTGATACGCGTAGTAAGTGATTGAAATTACTACAATATTAGTCGAATCAACTACACTAATCATAGTTTATTTATTTTTTAATTATAATGGACATACCATTTAATCATAATCAAACTTACCTGGTCACAAAATATACATTAATAGTCATTCAGTCAACAGATTATAAATAAACATAATTCAACATTTGTCAATAATTATTTTGTACTAAAATTATATAATTTACACACGGTTAATTTGCAATAGTTGAATATACATCTGTGCCAAAATAATGTAACCTGTGAAAACGGGATCCTATTACTAAACCTCGTTTGTCCGTCAGTTCGCCCGTCCAACCGATCTTTAAAAGGCTGTATTTTTGGTACACCACGGACGGTTATAGGTAACCGGTAGAAATTTTCACACAATATGTGTTAGTATGGAGGATTGCCTCTCAAAAATAATAATAACAAAAAGTAAAACATAGAAGAGTACAAGAAACAACAGTTTCAATGGTTTTTCTTTTTGCTCAAACATTAAATTGGTAATACATACCAGCGTCAAACTTGTATGTATTTTTTGTTAAAACTACGTTTGTATTGAAAGCGCTTTGAATAAATTTCCCTTAAATAAAAAGCGCACCGAGCTTTTAAGGTATTTGCGTATGTGTGCGTGAGTAAGGAATGCCGCCAGCATCCGTCCCCGTCTAACGGCCGAAGCCGTACTAAAAGGGGATAGGGAGAAAACATCGCGGCTCTGGCTAAAATGGGCGGAACGTGCGTGAATTTAGCTACTTCCTTCGTATAATAAAAACAAATATCTTTTTGTAAAATATAATGTGTATACGTAATAGAAAACACGTTGTTTTTTTATTATCCAAAAACTGATGACTTTCTGTGGAGTATTTACTCCGTAGTAAGGGTTTATATAGTTTTTTAGATATAACTTTTTTTTTCGAGGAAACTTTAAGTAGTTGAGTTTCTAAAGTGTTATGTTATATGGAATGAATCCTTAAATATCATATATTATAAATGAATAATTAAAAAATAAGAAATAAAGATACAGCAAGGGATCAAACGAACGTAAGTAATTCACAATTGCCTCGGTGCAGGCTTAAGCTAATTCAAAGCAGCAAAATCGAGTGAAACGTACCGTTCAGCACGTGCACAGACACCGTATGAGATCTTGCACCACGAACAGCGCACGTGTAGTTTCCAGCGTCGCTACTATTGACACGTGCCAGTCTCAGCAAGCTGTCAGCACCGCCAGGCATTTGCTCCGTTTTAACACTGCAAAAAACGACAATAAAATAAATACATGTAATAAAAATACATGTCACAGCTAAACCCTTCTTATACTATTCAAATATTTTTTTAGAAGTATAATTTAAAATATATTAATCTATTTGCCAGAAAATGGCTAGGAGGTTTTTGACAGGTAGCCTGGCAGTACCTCTACAACAAGAGTGAGTTTTGAAGGGTACAACAATTATCAAATATACTGCATTAAAACAATAATAACTTATAAGGAACCGGCTAGGACCCGCATTATATTAACCGGAAAGGTTCCTAGTAAGTTAATATGGATAAAACTTGCGATAGTTTCCAAAGTGAAGTAAAACAATAATGTCTAACACTACTGTATATACTAGTACTTATGTAGATTTGTAACATAAATAAACCTTTGAAAGAAACTTTTTTTTGGGGTTTCATACTTAAAGGGAAAAACGGAGCTCTTACCAAATTCTGAGACTCTGCTATCGGGGTATCTGTTTATCCATTAAATATTATATTACTTTGAAGCAGTGATGGCTCAGTGGCTTATGCTATGGACTGACGCGCAGCAGGTCCATGGTTCGGATCCCGCCGCGGGCTTGAGCTTCACCGCATAGTGGAAGGGCATTTTGCGAATGCCCGCCTGGCTAGCGACCACCCTCAAGTAGAAAATCTGTCGCAAAGCACCTAACGGTGTGTTCCGGCAGCAGTCCTTGAGAGCCAGTGAAATTACAGGCACACAAAACTAAACGTAACTTAACTTTATTAAATGAGTACAATAATTACATATCTTCTTATTCTTTTATTTCTTATAACTTTTTACTGATATACATGTATTTACTTAAAATTTATGAACTATTATGCAGTAGCCATTTTTTAACAAGAGGGAAGATTATATCATAAGTATCATAGAGTATGAAGTGGATACAGTGACCTAGATTAAACAGGTATTAGTGCATGTGCCAAAGATTCGACAAGGTGGGCCTCGAGATTGTTCCGTCACAATAACATAAAAAAATGCGTCTCTCGCTCTTTCACAAGTTGTGTTAAAAACCTGGCTTGAGTAGCAAATTGTCCCAAAAATACTATTAAAGATAATTAGTTTAGACATTAAACTTAACTTTTTGCACCCTAGCATTGACTATAACTTATTGAGTACAGTACAAATATAACTTAAACATGAGCTCAAGAGATGGAGGGCCGTCAACGTGTTAAATGTCATAACATTTTTGTTACAGAGTCGCACAAACTTAACTTGATAAACGAATCAGAAATTTCGTTATATATTATACTAAGTTCTCTGTAAAACCAACAAGCCCTGAAAGTGCCAATTTATATGTGTTTTTGAAGATGTTTTTTTGTTTGTTTAGTAGACACTTAAGCGCCGTCACATCTTTCTAAAACCAACGTGAGTGCTGGCGCCGCGGCTACTTCGGCGGAGCAACTAAAGCGGCGCAAGTATGCTAACCTCGGTATGAGTTACATATTTGAGCCGTTTGGTGTAGAGACGTTGGGTTCATGGGGACCGGGAGCTCATCGTATTTTCCAAAACTTATCAGAGTGCTTGATCGATGCGACGCGTGAGTAAAATTGTGGCACCTATTTGGCTCAAAGAATAAGCATTGCAATTCAACGGGACAATACTGCCAGCATGCTGGGAATGCCAACTGGAAGTGGGCTAGAGCATTTAGGCTGCCTGTGAGTCTGCAATGACTTATAGGGATCTAAATGTTTTTATTGTAGTAGCTGTAGTATTGTATATAGTTCGTAGTATTTTGTTAATAAAGTTGTTATGAAAATTTTAATTATTTTCTTACGGGTTTTTGCAATTCAAAATCATACAGTTGCGCTTTATTATTTTACTTCTGAAAAAAAGGGTTATAAAATGTTGTATTTAAAGTTTTTGCTTAAATTTAATGGAAGGTTACTTAGCTGTCACTAACCGTTCAAGAAATAATCGATATCGATTTTCAAATTTAACTTTATATCATCGATAACGACACTATTGGCTAAAAGGTGCACAAACTGGATAAAGAGCTCTTATAATTAAGTTTTTTAAGACTTTACAAAGTGTAATTGCAAACTCTTACGCAGAGAGAAACTTTTTATTAAATTTATTCCCCTCGCGATGACAGTGTTTCAAATTAATGAATAAAATACAAACTTTAATTCCAAAACTTTCAATCTGTTATATATGTTTTCATTATATTTTGGTAATATTGCTCTTAGAATACTTTAACAGAATTCAATTGGATAAGTTTTGTAATTTCTTTGCATAAAAAAATATGGAGCTGTATTTGTACCTACTTTGCACATTTTTACAAAGTCAAAGTCAAAGGCTACGGTATTTAGATAAATACAGTCAACGTTTGTATTTACGTAAACCTCTTTGATGTTTATTAAAAAATCTTTATGTTTAATGCATGGTTTATATTACAAACAGCATTATGGGATATAATCAGTGGAAATATCAAAGAAAATGTTGTTGCAGTTTAAAAACACATATACTTCACACTCATAACAAATGAAAGTCGTTATACAGCGTAGACTCCTTGGCGTTTGGTAAGTACATAGTTTAATGACAAAAGTAGTCGTTGGTAAAAAGTAGTACTTACTAGCAGAAAAGCAGAGTTCCGTAAAATTTTCCGCTAGCTCAACAAAATCACCCAAAAGACAGTAACGACGCCAGTGTCCATAAAAACTTACGTGTCACGCTTCGTATAGGACCCAAAACGTCCCCTATGTAATATTCCTACTTCATAAAAAGCCCTGATATCACATTTTGAATGAAATTCACTGTTTACATACATACTTACGCATAAAACAGGACGTTCTAGTCCCTTTCGTGAATTATACAGTCCTATACAAAATGCATGTTAAGATGTTTAAGCAAATTCCGTTTGGGACTTTTTGCCACAGTAAAACAAAGACAGTCAGTCCACTTCAAATCTTTGCTGTATTTATGAATACCTCCTGAGAACCAATTCTCATTATAGGTTTAGCCTGTTTACCACTGTTGACGACATTTTCAGATGCTATCTGGTGAAACTCGGCAGTGTCAGAAAAACTAAATGTTTTAAACTCAGCGTTAGAGTTGTATCACAGTAAAGTTAATGATTAGTAGTTACTATATATAGTTTTTTTATAGGTAATTATAATTTTTAAAAGATGTTTGCTTTTATTGTCTGTCATTTTGTTCTTCACTATATGATTTGCAGCAATCAAATAATAAAAGAAAAATATTGTTTTGATTACACATGCTTTATAAAATCTGATAACAAATATAATCCTCATGAACTTCCTTTCCAATTATTAAGGCGTGCGTAAACACGAAATCTGTTTATTGTCAACATTATTTGGTATCGAGCATCACCACTATAGTGTTTTGCATACAATTTGATAGCATAAACAGTAAAGGAGTAGCATAACTTGCCAGCGTGCTTGTTACCTGGTAATGATAATCTAAAAACTGTTAAATCTAGAGTGAATAGATAGTTTTTGAACAAGCATACTCCATTATTGACCACAACATCAATTTCATTGCGTAAATTAAGGTTCAAAGAAATGTATTCTCAAAAAGACTACATAGTCACTTACATGAGAACAAGAACAAAGCATATTTTTTAAATTCATGGTCAAATACTGTTATATTACTTATAAAAAATAATTATTATCAATCAAGCACAAATTATAAGAAATAAAATATCAGAAATTAACCGATAAAACACCGCTATTCCTAATCGATTAACTGGCTCACTGTTAACTTTCATTAGTGAATATTTATGGCAAAACATGATACTCGGTTGACAGACTCGATGTGTGTGCGCGCGTGCCACGCCCCTATTTTATACTACAAAGCCGTTAGAAGAAAAAATAAACACTTTTCTGTATTAATTTAATAGTGTCATGTTGATATATGTGCTTGAACTATCTGTAAAAATAATTTGTACTATTTTAGCTGAAGTTAATGAACTGTTAATTTTACTCTATGTCATATCCACCCACATACCCTTGTAAGTGGATCACCATGTAGATTAATTGTCATAAGTAAACATGAGTTATACGTGTTTGTTTTTGTGTCATTAAGCACCGTGAGAAAACGAACAAGGAGTATTTACGGTTCAGCAACTCGTAATAATGGCCTATGATAAACATAGTAATAGTTTTGAGTAATTATTGCGTAGTAACCAAATGTCTTTGTATTTCTGTAATTGTGACGTAACAATCACGAGGCCCACTTAGTATTAAAGGTAAACATACTGTATCAGCCAGATTGTCCAGTACTGAACACACCATATACTATCATGGGAGGGTTTGCCATAATCCCCACTCTAGGCAGGCGTCTTGGAGATCGCAGTGTGAGATATCAATTCCTCTCAAAGCGCTGCGGCCCAGCATCTTACGGCAACCAGGGGTCGAAATGGGGAGGTAGATTTCTAGCCCGGCACCCCACGGGCTAGAATGCTATCTCCAAAGATAAAACATGCCTATAATAAATAATGCTCGCTACCTCTTCACCTTGAGACAAAGTTATAAAATATTATGTGCGTGGGATTTCAACAGCACCTACACTTTTCAAACCAGAACACAGTAATGCAAACAATACTGTTTGACGGTAGGAATAGGTATGAAGACTGTCTTCATACCTATTCCTACCTACCTTTACTTCTCCCACTTCTACAGAAGAACTCATCCAGAAATAGTTCTATTGCTACTACTAGCTTTCCGCATGAGGCTCCATCCGCGCGTATATCGGTTATCACGCAAAACCATTAACCTATTTTTGCACAGTAGGATAAAAAGTATCCTTTGTTCTCCGGATCTCAAACTATTTCCATACGAAATTTAATCAAAATCGGTCCAGTAGTTTTTAAGTTCATTCGTTGCATACTAAGATACAAATCAATATATTGTTAATATAATTAATTGATTAATATTTAATATAATTATTATAGCAACCAACTAATACTCGCGTACCATACAATATAAAAAGTCAGCGACCAGTTTAGTGCTTTTTTTATGTGCTTATGACGTGACAAGCACGAAATGCCCTTCCAACATGCGGTGTAGCTGAAGCCTACGGTGGGATTCGAACCATGGACCTGCTGCGCGTCAGTCCAATGGATATGAGCCACCATTGCTTCAAAATATTTGAGGTGATTTGTACTTTTTAGTACAATATAACTATTTTGTTTGTTTTTACTTATATGAAAGTGGATAGTTGACTGCCATCCCAAGAAACAAAACCGGGTCCGACGGCTTACTTTGTTTTTTTTTTAGTACTGATGTTTGACTTAAACATATATAACAAATATAGATAATTTTGGAAAACAGCTTTCAAACTTAACAAGCTCGAGCACTAATGATCATTTATCACATTATTTTGTATCAAGCCTTAAAACAAATTGTGATCAAGGTTATAATAAAATAATTTATTATAAATAATTAATTCAACCCATTTTTATATAAAAACGCCTTGTCACTTTTTCTATTATTATAATAATATATACGAGTATAAGTAGACACATATTTTCCTCTCACGACATACATTGTTTATCAATGTATGCTTTGCTTTGAATTGAATTTTCCTATTGGTTTTTTCAATTTACATGTTAACAAGACGACAACAAACATATACAATGTCGTATCCATGAGAATATTGATTCCATTTCCTGTACCTTTTTACACACTTTTTTACGCTGCTAATATTTTTATAGTTGAAGTGAAATGTTTAAAAAAACTCGTAGCATTCGCTTTTTTAATAATTCAGTTCTATAAATGAATTGAAAAAATAAAACGGAATCTTAATAGAATCACAGGCATGTACGTCTGTCTGTATGATACAATTTAATTATCTCCGAATCATTATAAAAAAAATTTTCATCAAGCCTATGAAGAAATTCTTCCAATGAATCGATAGTAAAATGTACATAATATATAACAGGTACCTAGCTTTATTGGATACAGAAAACTGGCAAGTGCCAGCCAGATTAACTTGGAAGTAGAGTCCGTATTATTTACATTATTATTATATCTTTTTCTAAACACTTATGAGATGAACAGTCGAGAAATGCAGGTAAATTATTATAGTTTCAGTAACATGTATCTTCCTAGTTCCTTGGGCCTGCCGAGCTCAGTTCTAACTTTAAAACCAGCTAAGAGCTTTTGGTTTACCTCTTGCCAGGCTAGTTATCACCCTCAAGTGGAAAAATTGCCGTCAAGCACCTGTGAGTTTGTAATGTAATCCGCATAGCAGGCGTTATTGCAAACCCAACAATATTAAAATTACAAGGTTGCGTCATCATTTACAAGTATAAAACCAATTGCAAAATTGGTCTTGTTTGTAGTACAACGCAAGTGGTACTATAGATGTCGCTCCATCCCAATACGATGGTTAAAGAACGATAAAAAAGATTTTAGTTATGACGTTATGTCATGTTAGCTCAATGGTTAGAGCATACCCCGGCTCAAGGGGTGGATGGACGCGGGTTCGAATCCCGCACATGACTTAAATTTTTCCTATCGTGTATTTGTGATTTTGTAATATGTCTTTTTTATATAAAAAAATATGTGAATATGTAAAAATATAATTTATTAAAATTATACGAAAATACTTCAACAACGTTAGCTTCAAAGTACAATGGTATATCAACAATTTTAAAATTGGCTCTAAATAAGTTTTTATTTTATATTATTATTATTCTACTAGCGACCTGCCCCAGCTTTTACGGATGCCATGCTGATACTAAATAATCTGCAATATCTTTAAAAGTATTTATTTAAATAACATGCTGGAAAAGACCATATTGCTCCATATTAAATGCGCAATGCATCTAAGGTACTTAAGTAGAGAGAATATATAGTGAAGTAGAAGGATTAATGATGTATTGCTTAAAATCGCTTCTTACATAAGACATTCTTTCTAGTAAAAAGTAAAGAATAAAAAATGGTTATTGTGGGTTATCCCTTAGAGACAGGCATATACCTTTGCGGACTCTTTTGTAGAACTTTTTAAGGTGTAATACTGTTGTAAATTATTTTGGTCTATCTCGTGGGTTCAGCCAGCGTTTGCAATATAAACGCAAAAAAAGTGTTTATTTACGACGTCAGATTAGAAACCTCTAAAATTATCAGTGTTTCTCAATTTTACTATGCATGTTTAATAGATATAATTTTTTCTCTTGAATTACTGTATTTATTAAAAAAACGAATTAAAATCCGTGAAGTAGTAATAAAGATCAAAGCATATATAGGGACAGATAGAGTGAGAAGCGATTTTGTTATATACTATGTAGTGAAGTTATAAATAAGCATCGCAATTCAACGGGACAATGTTGCCAACTGGTAGTGGACTGGATCACTGCAATGGCTTGTAGGTCAGCCCTACCGAAATACAGAAAAGCTCAGCAGTCTAAAGCTATTCCTCCCGGCCATCACATCCTCCAATTTCATTACAGTGAAACCTGTAGGGACCTTGTCCTTTATATTTTCAAATTACTCGCCAAAACTCACGGAAGACACATCGCGGCCAATCAACGGTCAAGCGCGAGCGCCGAATTTGTTTTGAATTGGATAATATATAAATTGAACACCCACGTGGTGTGTCGGGCTAGCATTAGCATTACACAAAAAAATATATTTTCCTCTCGTAAATTTGTGATGTGATCCGAAGACCATGCGTAATTTCAAAAATAAAAATATTCAAAATTTCTTACTTCTACATATTATATACATATTTCCTAATATTGTGTGAAACCTATGTTTCAAGAAAGCATTTCTCATATTTTCATCGTACTCTCTTTCATTTCACTGTCTATTATGGGACTCAAATTTCATGGGTCAAAGTCTCGGTGCAGTATTCTAATTCCATGAATAGTTAATTAAGATCTTAATAAATACCCTGTTCCCTTGTGCCGTGGTGCCTAAGATAATAATTTTGGATTTAGAAGGGTTTACAATGAGTGAATTATGAGTAGTCCAACGATAAATTATATTTAAGTCCAATTTCATTTGTGCCATAGCACCAGTAGTATTTTTTTTTAGTTCATAGCTATGATTAAACATAGTATTGTCTGCTTACAAGTGCATACTTTTATGTATTCAAGCACATCAGCCGTAAGACTTGAGCAAAGAATTAGACAACAAAATGTATCCTTATATGTATCCTTAATTTAAGCTTGAAATAGTTTTAATTAAATTCACACAGAATTCTTTATTCCAAAAACGGTAATCATAATTTTTAAATATTGTTTATAAATCTTTATCACACACTTTTACAGTCTGAAGAGAAGTGTTTTCAAAGCGCTTACCATACAAACGTAGCTTCGTCACATTTTTAGTACCAGGTATTCAAACTTGATGATATTTTGCACGCATGTCTTTGTTCCCTAAGCTTCTGGGTTGCCAGTGTTGAGTTTTAATATTCTTACTATATCAAGAATATGTGAAAATAAGAATTCCCATACAAAACAATTTTTCCAATTAATATTGTAATTATATAAATTTACGGAGAACTGGCCACTATGCTAGGCTCAAAGACATGCATGTGTTAGAATAATATATTTTTTAAGCTTAGATTACCTTAAGTAAATAAGTTACAAGAAGTTATTCATTATGTAAAAGTAGAATATTCTAAAACTTGTTGATATTTGTCATTTTTTGTAACCGCCACACTGAAATCCTATATAATCTTTATTAATTATGGACTAGCCAATGACCAACCATCCTGTCTTATTTCGGGTTGGCTGATACGTTGTGGCGGGAACGTTCATGTATCTGATTGGTTCTGGTAAATATGGCGGGAACTGTAATGTATATGCGGCAGACACTTGGCGCCAGTTATTGCTATAAAACCAATGTCTTAACTTACTGAGCTCTCTTGATTCTTCATAAGTGACTGCCGCATCGAGACTTATTGAGTTAAGTGCTATACTATTTTATTTAATGTAACATAACTGATATTCACGTGTTGTGTGTGGGTCTATGTTTGTTGGCTTCCAAAATGGTTTCATTCTAAAGCGATAATATAATAAACAGGGCTGTTTATTATATTATCGCTGTGGAATGTATAGAGATATATGTACAGACTATACAATATTATTTTTGAAGTAATCTATGTGACCCTAATGATGTATTATTGAACTGAACTAGTAGTACTTATTTACTTTACATTAAGCTAAGACTAGATTATGGTATCACCACCTGACAAACCTTATAATTTAATGAGCCTATATTATAGCTTAAATAAATGCTCTCTATCTTGACATATCTCACACATGCAATAATTCACCAAGTTTAAAATATGACAAAACTACGCTTGTATAGAAGAACGCTTTAAATACATTTAAATAACTGTAATAAACTACTAAATTGTATACTATTCAAATACTTATAATCTATAGATTATATTCTGTATATTGATGTGGGTACTGTGTGATTTTTATGATTTTATTATTATTCTGATCAAGACCAATGAGAAACTTACACGTGTTGTTGGAAAATCCACAGCTGCTAACATTTATTCTCTAAGGATTTTCTATTGCAAGTTTTTTTAGAATAGAATAGAATAGAATAGAATATCGTTTATTCGCATAAAATGTAGGTACAAAGGATGGAACAGAGATTTGCAAAGTGCGCCTAGTACATTTTGCCAAACTGTGGCATGCAAACATTAATTTAATTTAAAATAATTTAAAACAACATAAACAATAATGATATTAGGATTAACACATTTACACACAATTACACATTACACATTACATTTTAACAGTTAAACAGTCTCTATTTCTTAGAAGTGGAACTGATATCTAATAAAATACATTATATTTTGGTTGAAGGTAGCTTATAAAATTTTAGAACGTCTCATCTTTAGTATTATTTTTAAAGGAGCAAATATAGAATGTTGTTCTAAGTTCACTAAGCATCTTTATAATAATACTAGTTAATTTAAAAATGTCGTCATAGAATTGATGTTCATTGTTAAAAGACTCTTACCAAAAGTGGTGATTTTGGCAAACCCCTGAAACTGGAGAGGCATTTGTTTGGACGTTATTGATGTTTATGAAGTACAAGTATGTTCTAAAAGTTAAGGTTGAACTGGCCGGTCAGTTCTCCATACAAACGTCATAGGGTGATCACTCCCTTATTTGAGGATTTAGTTCTGTAATCACAAACAGGTCGTCATATTGCCCAAGCAATTATTCTATTCTATTCTATTCAAGTTGTATAAGTAAGCTTCCACTTGATAGCTGTAAAACAAATTCGAAATAATATATCATTTATAAACTTCAAACTTTATTGGTACGCTATGTACTTTTTATAACAAGGATTATAAAACTACACTTGGTATCAGTAAGTCAGGTTGGGTACTTATGGCATTGGCCGTGTACTTCACTATATTTTTATATAGCAATTGAGTTTTTTTTTTATATAGACCATTTAGGTCGGTCAGTATAGGCAAGTCTGTAACTATAAGATATACTTACAAAGATCTCATCTGAAGAACTATATCGTTAATTATTACATGACTGCCCAGAAAAAGGAGTATCATGTTTTCAGGGTTCATGTATGTATGTATGTTTGTTAGTTTTTTTTATACCACTTTAACTTCTTAATGGCTTAACTGATACCAATGTATGAGATATCGTTTGATTTGTCTTGATATCGCAAGTGACACTAGGTACATAAAATAAATTAAAAACAAATTAGAGAATTTTAGGCGCCATATTGTGAGATAAAACATATTTTTTTCTCCCAAACTCATAGTGTTGTGTCAAAATGAAAGGATTTAAAAGGCGATTCCATAAAATATACAACTTGCAGTTTTTATTTCAATGGATAAAAAGCTATTTTTAATATAATCAAGTAGTTGTTAAAAATAACGATATTTTCCAATTTAAAATGAAAGACGTTTAATTAACAATTTCAATTTTGCGTTATATATGTTCAGGTCTTGAATTTGTCTTGAAATTGTCTCTAAGACTGCTTTTAGGTCTTCAATAGTGTCGTAACTTTTTTGTATCTCTAACGTAAAGCCACAAAAATAGCCTAGGGTCGAACCGGATAATTTCACTAGCCTTTTGATAGGGCCGTTTGTACTAATCCATTTGTGAGAGAAGTTAAATTTTAAAGGATTTTAAATAAAACGCATTTCATTAATTTAGTACCATGTTTCATAGTAATCGTTAACACGAACTACATAATCGATATTAGAATATAAATAATGTACGTTTTTTCTTCAATAAAACCTAGTCTGAATCCCGAAATGAGTAAATATTTTTTTTAAATCTATGGTTTCAGTTTTTTTATCGCTAAAATTGATGACATAGTTCCTAAAAAGAGATCTTTGTATGTCCCTGCTGACCCATTTAAACAGCCTATGTAGGTATATAGAGGTAAAAATAAGAAAAATAACATATATTTGAGTGACTTACACATACCTCAAACGTTTATTTTCATTATTTTTACCATTATTTAACATTTACACTTGGTTTTTTTATTAATGTCATAGAAGTTGACGTTTCCCATTTTTCCCGCGAAAATTCCGTATTATCTTTACCTGGCAGAGATAATCCATAAAAGCTTTTTAACATTCACGGAAAACCTCAATTAACTTGACACCATCGTACCGTGTTTTGAGAGACTTTCATACATTTCATATATTTCCTTTTTAAACATTATTTTTTTATCTTAATTTACCTGACAAAGATAATCCTTGAAAACCTTTTTAATAATAATGTCGAAAACAGTTCCCACTAACTTGACACCATCATGCTACGTTTTGAGAGCATGTTTAAAATTTCATAAATGTCTAGTGGCGTCGAAAGTTTGGTCCTAAGTACCTGCGTGGGAAGCACGGAACGAAAGCCAGCATTGTTTATTTATAAGCAATCCGCTCCGCAGGAGGCTATAGAAAAGTAAACTCGTGAAATATTTCATTGGAAATGTAGAATGGCCTGTTATTACGTGCCTCGCTTTGTATGGAAGTTTTTAAATAATTAATTGGAGTTCTATAAGGAGAGTCTTGAGGGCGTTGAGGTATTGATCTGTAAATGAAGGATACTTACAATACTAAAGTGAATCATTGAAGCTAAGCCTAAGCCTAAGTAATACACTTCTTATTATATTTTGCTGAATAGTACCTATATTTCCACAAATTGCTTTTTCCTTGTGGTCAAAATTTTGTGTAGTAACTTCCAATTGAAGTTTGACGTATCAACCATGAGTCTTTAGGTGGGACCCGTTGGGAGAGAACCTAGTGAGATTTTGTGATCAGACTGAGAAGTTTTGGAAAATGGGTACCGATAATTCTTATAAACGTGCTGCTGCCCACCTTCCAGTATTTATCCCTGAGTCGCCTCTTACTACACCCACGGGATGATATGGGGAGATGCAATTCTAACTCAGCACTCCACGGGGGTTCGTCTGAATAGGTACGCGAAACAGCTGTTTTGTCTAAGTGATAGCGTCTTATCACATGAATAAATACGGTTCTTTATTGATGTGGTCTTACTGACCTCGCGTAGCGTTCTACGACCAGAGTAAACGGGCTGTAGCTATCGTACTCAAAGGCATTGCGCCACTACTTAGATAATAGTTAGTACTGATTTTGTGTATGTGAAAATTAAAAATGAATGGAACACATTCAGTTATCGATTCCACACCACTCCCCGCATTATCGTTGATACGTTAACAGCCACCTTATATATATTGTTGAAGAGGACAATTCGAGCAATATACTAAACAGATTTTTGCACATCATTGAAAGATTTAGAAAGTCCTTACATTCTTGAAAACATAACATTTTAATTTTTTTTTTTTTATGCCGTATAGATTAGCCTTTGACCACTATCTCACCTGATGGTAAGTGATGATGTGGTCGAAGATGTTGTTCAGGCTAACCTAGAAGTACTGGCTCTCAAGGACAGCTGCCGGAACACCGGCTTGGCGACAGATTTTCTACTTTAAATTAAACGGTGACATTATCGTCCTTACGCCTAGCATTATATAAGTATCACTAAAAATAGGGATGAAATAGAGTTGCCAGGCTTTAGATTACCAAAGAAAAAAAGTCCCTTCTAAGGAACTATGTTTTTTGTGTGGTACATGATTTCCAAATTTTGTAACCATAAGACAAATAGATAGGGAAAATTTCAGCTGCACGTAAAACATATCCAAATTAAAAAAAAAATTATTTACAATCGGTATTGTTGAAGGTACAAAATGATGCGAACATTCTACCTCTACCAAGCTACCGCCAGTATTCTATGTACTTATAAAAAAATGCCATTACTTCGTAATAGACATAAGTTACAAATTGAAAATACTTTAAAAACATGGCTACGAGTTCCTAGCCCTTTCTTCTCACAGTGACAATTTAGACTTTTTGCTAAACGTGGGAGAAAGATCTTGTAACTTACCCTCATAATAGCGTCGTAGGCGCGTAAATTGCATATATTATTTTGACTTTGCCTTTAGTGATATGAAACAAATTTTTCGTAAGTACTGAAAACAATGTTAAAACTGTTGTTTTTGGATTTGTCAAATAGATTTCATGACACGTAATATTGTTTAATCACAACTTTATTCTCAAATTATACTTGACTTACTTTTTTCAATATTGTTCCCAGTTAGATAAACAACGTGAAGTATATATAAAAATTAAAATATTGTCTAAGCATTAGCTAAGAATTTTTAAGGAATATAAAACATACCTAATGCCACCCCTAGTGACGTCAGCATTCAACGCTCTGCCTTCGTGAAGCCAAGTGAGCGTAGTAGGAGTCTCCACATGTCGCGCTCGGCAGACCAGTGCCAGGGTTGACTCCGCTTCGTAATATTTCTCCAGAAGAGGTGCACCAGCTTCATCGACCACCCACACTTGAGGAGCTGGTAAGAAAAAGCACTGTAATTAAGCACATAGCTAATCAAATAATACGTAAGTCTTGTAGAAGTTTCTTAAGACATATTTTTTGGGCCTGTAGAATTGGTTGCAGTTTTTACAGATAAACGTAATGTTTAATGGCTTTGACACCTATAGGGGTATTTTTGGAACCAGCATTGGAGTTCAATCATTACATTAACTGAACGTCCACCGTTGAACAAAGCCTCCCTGCAAGTCGCCTGCCAAGCGTGAGGCCGTTTGGGAGTTATAACCATAACAAAATTATAACCACGTATATAGGTTGTATAATCCTCACGCTTGGCAGGTGACTTGGGGATCACAGTAGAAGTTGTCAGTTCTTCAAAAAGCGCTGCTTCCCACTTTCCGGTATATTTCTCTTAGTCGTCTCTTACGACACCCAAGGGGAGAAATAGTGTTCAAAAACTTTGTAAAATTATACGTTAAATTGTTGTTATTAAACTCATGAATACCATGTTCACGTAGTGATCATTATTACAAGCGACAAAAAAACCTTAAACTTTATAACTTTCCGCCACAAACTTGAGATTCCCTCTTAATTGCTATCATATTTTAAATGTCATGATAAACGCAACAAGAAATTTTAAGAAAATATTATGAGATCTATCAATACTATTTCGACAATAGTGATAGCATAGTGTTAATATTTTAACTGATCACTGAAGTTCTGCAGTGCACTTGGTCTTTACCACATGGTCGTAGCGTAGAACATTTTAGGATACCCAGCTGAGTAGCTCTCAAGTTGTAAAACAAATGTTGCACCTTAATATATGAACGAAACTGTAGATAATATTTTATAATACCGATTGTAAATAATATTTTTTTTAATTTAGATATGTTTTACGTGCAGCTGAAATTTTCCCTATCTATTTGTCTTATGGTTATAAAATTTGGAAATCATGTACCACACAAAAAACATAGTTCCTTAGAAGGGACTTTTTTTCTAAAAATGGATATCACATTTTTTGTGCAACAAAATGGAATAACCTAAATCTAGGGTTTAATGTTAATAAAAAGACAATGACAAGTACGTCATGCGCACATGCCAAGTTTCACGATTCAAGGCAGTATCATGTAGGTTTTGATTCCCTTGCGAAACCGCAAGCTATGCGACAATATGCTTCATGAACTGTCATGCCTTTTGATCGCATTCACTTGAAGTAATATGAGATATAAGTTACAATTTGATACCTTTACGCGTTCCTGAGAAAAAGGCTCTTGACAGACTGACTGACTGACAGACGGACAATAAAGTGAGCCTATGAGGGATCCTTTTCCCTTTTGAGATACGGTACCTTACACATTTGATTTATAATGTTGTTATGCTTTACGACCTATGTATTATACTTCTAAAAAGAAGATAAAAAGAGCAGAAATTACAATTGAATGACTAAACATCCGTAAGAACTGTGCTATACCCATAATACAACATTTGGGTTCAGGAAAAGCAGCCCATAAAAGGTTTCACGATTGACTCCACTGAGAAAACGAAGACATTACAATTCTTTCCACGTCCCTTGATACGAAGATAAGTGATTTATTTTACTGATATTGTCCCGAAACACATTCCCTTTTGTATATTCAGTAGGTAGAAATCGGTAGTTCAATCATCCTTTTTGAGGATAGCAAATGACCGCTGTGACAAATTACTGAGGCCTTTTCTTGATGAAGATACTCGTAAGGGTCGTGTCTTGTATGCATTATTGATGAGAGCGTACATTTATATGAGATAAACGAGCCTGAAACGTGATTAGCATTAGAAGTTCTCGGCTGTTTTGAAACTGGTTCAAATATAACTGGTCAAGGGCTAGTTGTAATAGCAAAAGGGTAACGGCTCTTTTTATTTATATATTTCATTATCTTAACATGCTTTTCGAAGTGTTCATGACAGCAGCGGACGTTGCTTACCCTTGTTTATGGGTACAGAACGACTGAGAAAGTTTAATTTAATTGAAATGAAGCGGTTATAATTAACTTAAGATAACCATTATTGGTTGCGTCATTGTTTCTAAACAGGTTAAATACACCGTGGAAATATACATAAAATTCAAAACATTAGGGCGTCTCGGTACAAGAACAATGTTTTTTAGATTTCATTTTTCTTTTCGATTTATCTTGAAAAAGCAATAAAAATACGTTACTTTGAAGCAAAAATATACAAATAAATATATACATAAAACTTAACACAGACCTTTTGGAATAATTAAACAGTTGTCAGAGGCATCCAAATCTTTTAAAATATTGTATTTCATATTAAGTAAAAATAATTGCAAGGATTCACTTGAAAATTCTGATGTTTTAAAAATACAAGATTCTCAGTGACTATATTCAGAAAGATTTACGTCTAAGACATATTTTGATACCAAACAAGCTTTTGCTTTTAAGTATTGAGAATGGAGCAAATCGGAGAACTGAGTGCTTTAACTCCTTTTATAAACTGGGATTGACTTGTCTTCTCTCTGAGTTATTCTTCAAGAAATGTATTGACTATTTGAAAGCTTTTTGTGAGTTGAAAGGTTTATTCAAAGTGTTGTTTGCATCGTGGTGGGGCATTTTACGAATAACCGCCTTTAACTCGTTAACATCAGACGCACCCAAATGCGGGCATGAATATATTTCAATTCTTAACATTGTTTACGCAAGCGTACGTTTTAACTATTGTGCATGATTTCCAATTATCATACAAGGTTACACCAGTTTACTCAAGCACTGCGTCATTGACCCTCATGGAAGATTGTGTTAGAAAGCTACTATCTTAATGAAAGCAATTACTTTAATTGATATAATAAAGTATGAATATTAATAATTATTTTTTGCAGTAAAGCATGCTCTGCGGATTACATTGCAAAATTAAAAATTCACCAAAAGAAAAATTATATTAATGTGCGGGATTTCACCCCACGCCATCCACCCTCATAGCATGCTATGGCCAATCTAACATGACATTATGACTCTTAACTCTATTTTTTAAATTTTGTCCGCAGATCATGCCTTCTTGCATAATTGAAAATGATAAATTATAGAATTGCATCATCAATAACAAGTTTAAAGCTAATTGCAAAATTAGGCTTGTTTGTAGAACAACGTAAGTAGAACTATAGGTGTAGCTCCATCCCCATACGATGGTTAAAGAACGAAAGGAAAAATCAGTCATAATGTCATGTTAGCTTAAATGGTCAGAGCATGCCCCAGCTATGGGGGAGGATGGCGCGTTTTCGAATCCCGCACATGACTAAAATGTTATTATAACATAGGTAAACAATACGAGTTCATCGTATTGTAACCTATTCGAGATGATGATACAATAATTCTTAGGTACACCATATTTATTACAAATGTTGTATTTCGTCTCGTAGCAGATCTTGCTAAGACCAAAAGAACTATATACCACGTATACGTGGCTTGGGACCACATCAATAACCTTGATTTTTTGATTTTATGGGCGAGCGAAAGATTCTTTCGATCATATATTTTTAATCATAACTGTTGTTTATCGCATTTTAATAATTTTTAAATGAAATTGGATACTTTCTTAAACAGCGACAATGCCGCTGTTTAAGAAAGTAACCATAATAATGGTTTTTATTAGGTTTTAGATTAGGTAATTAATTTTTGTGATCATATAGTGAAAATTAAATCATTCACATTGTCCCAACTATGTTTATGAATTTGTTTCTTTTTATCTAATATTAATAATTTAAAAAAATCCAATTACTTTTCACATCACGAAGACGTAAAAATATTTTATTTGTAAATATTAACTAAAACTTAACCCCAAAAATTGGTTTCAACTTCACGCTTAAGCGGAAAGAGCAGTCTTAAGCGAGCAACGCAGTTCAGCAACGTGCGCAGTGGTTCTTACTTGGTCTACATTAACAAAAATCGAAATATGATACCGACAGTATATTGGTAACCTCAGCGCTTAGAAGAATATATCTGATAGGACTACATTACAGTTGGTTGTAAAAATACACTCCAATACATATTTTGTCCTTTTCATCCAGTTTGTTTAAGGATTGTCTTCGTAGATCTTTCCATACAAGATACAAGATGTCTTTATTACCATAAGTATTACCAAAATTGTGCAGAAAAAGTTTACATTGTTTGAAAAGGATTACATAGTAAAACAGATTTTCAATGAACTCCAAACTAAGCACGAGACCTGTGTAATGGAGCTCGAGGGTATACAAAGGTAGTTTCATATTTTAAGTACGAAGTCTAGTAAGTAAGTAGTCTTTGCCTAATATCTATGCCTCTGGTTTGCCAGGTTTTCGATTTAATAATTTTAGCTATCTATATGTAAAAATAACAATTCCCATACAAAAACATGTTTACAAATATTTTTTGAAATACACATATGTATAGAAAACTGGAAAATCAGAATCATGCATATAAGACTCAAGGACACGCATGCATAATTTTAACGCGTTTTAATCCGTGATATTCAAAATATGACGAAACTAGGTTTATATGGAAAGCACTACGAAGACATAAGAATACCGTTTAATAGTCCATAAAAGCTCTATTGGGCACCTCTTTTTAACGATACATTTTGTATCTATTTCATTTAGTACCTACATTGCAGTAGTATGGCATTTAGCTAATGCCCGTTTGGCTAGCTACCACCTTAAACAATCTGTCAATAAGCAGCGAAAGGTCTATTCCAGCAGCAGTCTTTGAGAGACAGATTCGGGTATAGGTTTAAAGTCCTGTTTACCATTTTCGAAAGCATCATCACTGATCGTTAGGTGAGATTGTGGTCAAAGGCTAACATACTGTCCTGTACCAGCCGGATAGAACACATCCTTTCTTATTAAGGGGGCTTGGGAATGATCCCCACGCTTAATCGGGCATCACAGTGTAACATGGCAGTTCTTTGGAGGTCTTGCTGCCCACCTTCTGGTGTTGTACCTTAAGTCACTCGTTACAACTCTCACATGAAGATATAGGGGAAGGAAAAGATTCTAGCCCTGTGCTCCAAAAAAAACTCCGCTAAGAAAATAACCATGTTATGTAATTTGACTTACTATTAACATGTAGATAAGTCTTGCTGACTCTAGGTGGATGCGTAGATATCTGACACTCGTAGACTCCCTCGTCATCAGGCTTCACTTCCCTGATGAGTAGTTTCCAGTTCCCAGGGTATCTCCTGGCCACTGTCACCCGGTTGTCAGCTGCGTATGTGACTGCTCCAACTGTTAGCAGCTCCGGCATCTCGTCTTTACCTCTTCGACGGACCCAGGATACCTAGATAAGTAGATAGTTGAAAATAATTTAATCTGTGTCTATAACCATTTCATATATCTAAAGGCCAATATGTATCAAGAGATTGAACGTAGTTCTAAATCTAGTTCAACCGGAAACACTACACCGTATACCTTCAATTGACTGCTTTCAATCACAGTGTAGGTAGGTGCAGTCAAAGCGAGCAGAATCCGGCCTGATGCTCTATGTTGTAACCTAATATATGCTAGTAGCTAGTGTAATAGACAGTTGTGGTTTACTTTGATATTAGATCTGTTAAGAGAATTTCCTCAATATATATGCTTCGTGTAGAGAAATAGATAGATAGATAAACTCTTTATTGAACACCTTAAACTAAAACAAAATTAAAAATATTTAGCATATATTAGTGAACAATAGGCGGCCTTATCGCTCAAAGCGATCTCTTCCAGACAACAAAAAATATATATTTATTTATTTATATCACAATGTTAGCCAAGTTTAATGCAGTTAACCTATGAAGGATGCGCTTGTAGCTTGAATTTACGGAAGGATGTTCATATTGATTCCAAAGTAGGGTGACATAGTAAAAATTTATTGTATTAATTCATTTGTGTCTGTCTACGGGTATACATTGAGAGGTCATAAAAAATGAAAAGGTAATAGGTACTGGAAATGGTGCATAGGTATCGATTTAAGAAGCGTCAGCTGAGAACTACCAGCTGGATCAACAGTCTTAATTCGATATCAAAATATTCAAAGAATATATAAGCTTCTGAGAATTTCATGCAGTAATATATGCATCCCTTGGTGATACACATATTTATTCTTTTTAGGAAAGAAACCACAGAACCTGGGTTAAGACTAAATAACGTAAGTATTAATTAATATATGTCCATTGTATCAGGTAAAACTTCGGAAAACATAATCTTGTACAACTCGAAATTTTGCCACAGTTCTGAAATGCAAAAATAAAGGAGCGAATCTGTGAAAGGTTCTCTGTATGTAGTTATTTTAATATTGTTACATTATTTTAAATAAACTCATCGCACTTCATCCATACACACAAACACATACACCCTCACACACGGTTACACACAAAAACATTGTTAGGTACTCAACTTGTATTTAATGTTATATTGCCATATCTTATAATAATATACACCAATCTTAAATGTGATAAAGCAGGAAGCAGATTCCCAAGACCCAAGTTTTTTTAATGCCTTATAGGCTAGCCTTTGACCACTACCTCATCTGATGGTAAGTGATGATAGAAGATGTTGTAGAATTACTGGTTTTTAAGGACTTTTTTCATCGTGGGGCTCTGCATGTTGTTTTATTGTCATAAAAGTCATTATACCTTTAGGGTTTTCTTTTGTGATAATGTTAAGAATTACTACTTGTATATGTACAGGGAAATAAATTATTATTATTTATATTTTTTCAATAACACGTGCTCTACGGATTACATTACAAATTTACAAACATACGATGGGATAAATTATAGTCATGATCGGGATGTTCCCGTAGATTTTTAATTTTATTCATATTTTTCTTACACTTGGTATTATACCAGTAGAGAAAAAATATCTAAAATAAAACGTCAGATATAATTATCTACCGTCCACATTTTATTGCCAACAAGTCTAATTATCGTGTCGCACTGAAAAATTAACCATTCTGGGTAACATTTTCGCAAAATGATATTTTAAGATTCAAATGTTGCCTAAAACCAGAAGACACTTTATTAACATGCATTTATGAATGAAATCCTCCCTGAGGCTTTGTATCAACTAGATGTAACTGTCGAATACATTTTTTGATACCTTGAAATATTGTCACCCTGCTATTTTAATCAAAATTTGTAAGATTGATCGAACTCTCTAGAAGAATTTGATCAAACACATTATTTTCAACTCAAGTCAAAGGATAATGATATTATCAATAGGCGATAGGTGAGATAATGTTCAAAAGGTATTTTTTTTTAGATATGATTGCCTTTGACTGCTATCTCACCTGATGGTAAGTGATCATGTGGTCGAAGATGTTGTTCAGGCTAACCTAGAAATACTGACTCTTAGGGATAACTGCCGAAACACACCGTTAAGTGCCTGGAACAGATTTTCTACTCGATGAGGTAGCTAGTCAGGCAAGCATTCGCAAAATGCCCTATCACCATACGACTGCCATCCTAAGACAACAACTGAGACACACGGCTTAACGTGCCCTCCGAAGCACGAAAGCGCTCAGTAGTATTATATATATATTGCCACTAGCGGTCACCCATCCAAGTCATGGCTACGGCGGACATTGCTTAACTTAGCTGATCGATTAAGAACGGCTTTACCAACTTCGCTACGAGCGCTTTAAAACGTTTATCTGTTACAAAAAAACAAGTCAATCACCTCACTCAACTAGTAGTCAGAATCAGAGGATAATCTGAATTGTGTATAAAAAAAGTACTTCCTACAAAAATAAGATGCAATAAGCGTTACTTTCGTACCTGTAGTTGCTTGATCATTATTAAAGGCCTCATTTAATCTAAAGCTTATATTACAACTACTAATTTACAGGCTTTGTAATAAAATGTTGTAACATTCAACTCTTAGGTCATGTTTCTTTTATACTGTAAAAGAATGACATTATTATGTAAAAGGCCCTTATCGTCGTCTTTGTAGTAAAAGAACGTTATTACATGTTATAAAAGCTTGCACAGTTCTATTATTAGTTTCAGACTAAATTGGACCCTTAATGACTCTCGTAATCAGGATTGTTACTTTTATAGCGGGTTGCTACCTTATTATGTACATCAGAAAAATAAGAGACAACAGCACAAAACTCTTTACCGAGAGATTCGACACGTTTTCATAAAATGGTAGAATTAAAAGAAGTCGCGCGATTCTAGAAATAAAACATTATGTGAGTGGCTATAAGGTTCAATTTGGCACGCTAATAAATTGCTGAATGAAATTGGGGCGCCAACGGCAAAGCTCAGGTATAGAATTGTGGGTTTGTTCATGTATTTGTATCATAATTATTTTATCTTCAGTTATTCTCAGAAGGTATAAGTTACAAAGTCAAAGATAAAATTGTTTATTTAATATAGCTGTCTAAGGCGGTTCTCTTCAATTACTAAATTTAACATTGAATGATTATACTTGCTGCTGGTACGATCAGCAAAACAAGAGGTATAGAACCACTGCGAGAACAATAAATTACACAAGTGCTATTTAACAAAATACTTTCATATAAAAAAACCTTACACATAAAAAACTTTACATATTCTGATACTTTTTACATTGTTAATTTTTTTTTGCCCAGTATATCCTCAGCATCATTATGCTGATTACAACTAGCATTATGATGAGTTAGAACCTATTATATATATTTGTGTATAAATACTTCTGGTATAATATTGTATATATGTTATATTTTCTGTAACAAATAAAAAGATATTCTATTCTATTCTATTTGTTTCAACATGTAAACCAAAAGCCAATTAATCCTTGTGTTTTTACACGACTACCCAAAAAAAGGTTACGTTTTCAGGGCTTATGTATGTATGTTTGTGAGTTTCTTTATTCCACCATAACTTCTAAACGGCTCAACCAATTTTGATGTATACGATATCGTTATATTTGTCTTGATAGCGTTACTAACACTAGGTTTATACAATAAAAATTTAAAAAACAGATATTAGACGCCATATTGTGAGATATTTTTTTTCCTCCAAACCTGCTGTTTGACTACCAAAATGATGGCTATAATTATTTTTTTATGTTATTGTGACGGAACAAGTTCGAGCCTCACCTGATGTTAAGCCGACTTACCTCTGCCTATAACAGATACATTTCATCACAAGTCACGAATTGCACTGCGCCTGTCACATTGAGACGTATTTGTTAAGTCTCATTATGCCTGTAATTTCACTGGCTCTCAAGGACTACTGCCGGAACACACCGTTAGGTGCTTGGTGACAGATTTTCTACTTGAGGATGGTAGCTAACCAGGCGAGCAATCGCAAATTGCCCTTCCACCATGCGGTGAAGCTCATGCCGGCTGTGGGGATCGAACCAGGGTACTGCGGCGCGGGAGTCCATAGCTATTACTAGCTCGGCCATCATTGTTTTAATTACGGCCATCATGGCTTTAATTAAAAAAATAATCTCATAAAATAATATTACTTGCATTATAAAATTACAAATATACGAGAGGAAAAATTTAACTCATGTGCGGGATTCGAACCCGCGTCCATCCACAACTTTAGCCGGGGTATGCTCTAACCAATTGAGCTAACATGACAATGACGTCTTAACTCAAATTTTCCCATCGTTTTTAACTATCGTATTGGGTTAGAGCGACATCTATAGTACAACTAACGTTGTACCTACTACAAACAAGACCATCCCAATACGATGGTTAAGAAATCATAGGAAAAATTAACGTAAGTTGTTCTATAGATGTCGCTCCATCCCAACACGATGGTTAAAGAGCGATAGGAAAAATTTCAGTTATGACGTCATGTCATGTTAGCTCAATTGGTTAGAGCATACCCGGCTTAAGGGGTAGATGGACGCGGGTTCGAATCCCGCACATGACTGTAATTTTTCCTATCGTATATTTGTAATTTTGTAATGTAATACGCATAACAGGCGTTATTGCAAACATAACAATATAAAAAAAAAATACTTGCATTTTCAATTGCAACGGAACAATAAAATAAATAATTTGCAGACAGTTTTTTTACATTTTTATACTTCTCGTTAGTCATTCATTTACAAAACAATGCCCACAGCAGTAGTTCGCTAATTATTAAGGCAAGTAAAAATACTATATAAGTTATCTAAAAAATGGGAGCCGATTAAATTATTGTAACTGTGTAGGTATTGTAATTTTTGCATTAACGATTGCTATGCGAATAACCTGACTAAATTCCAAATTAAAGAATTTTTTAACTAGATTCGCACCCATGACCATGGCCTCTATAACCGGGACATACTCCGCCAATTGATCTATCATATAAGGTGAGTCATAGATCTAATTTATCGTTTCGTTCCTATTATTTAACCATTTCCTTTTCCTATTTCACCTGATGCTAAGTGATGATGTGGTCGAAGATATTTATTGGGATTACCATCAGATGCGATAGTGGTTAACATATCCGCTTTAAAAATATTATATATAATTATATATATCACCATATGCTCCAACATGACAATAACGATAATCATCTGAATTGCAAGAAAATTTGAAAATATAATATTTTCATAAGTATATCTATCGATTGGCATGGTTTTGAAGAAAATCATCAACGTTGTTTAGGAATTTTGTTACAAAACTTGAAAGTCCACGTCGCGCTTGCCTTTAAACGTAGTTTTGTCAAATTTCAAATATCAAGTGTTCAAATTCTGTGAAATTTGCATGCATGACCTGGAGCCTAATATTTATGATTGTAGTTCGCTAGTTATTCCATTTATCCTAAGACAACAACCGGGACCGACGGCTTAACGTGCCCTCCGAGCACGGAAACGCTCAGTAGTAATGTCACTAGCGGTCACCCATCCAACTCGTAACCGCGGGCGACGTTGCTTAACTTTGCTGATCGGTTAAGAACAGCTAAGTAACTTCGCTACGAGCGCTTCATAACGTAGTTTCGCCAGTTATTGGATTTATCATTTTATGCCTAAATGTGAATATAAGAGTGCCCTTACAAAATGATATCTTACAATATTTTAGAAAATTTAAATATTATAAATGAAACCGGCAAAAAACTTAAATTAGAAAATACTTAAATTAACGAAATATTGGCAAATTAAAAGCTTAGATATTAGGCTCAAGGATACGCATGCATAATTTCACCCAGTTTGAATACTTGGTATTAAAGATATGGCGAAACTACGTTTTGAAGCGCTCGTAGCGAAGTTTACTTAGCTGTTCTCAACCGATCAGCAAAATTAAGAAACGTCGCCCGCAGTCATGAGTTGGATGGGTGACCGCTAGTGATATTACTACTGAGCGTTCCCGTGCTTCGGAGGGCACGTTAAGCCGTCGGTCCCGGTTGTTGTCTTAGGATCGCATTCGTTACAGCATGGTAGTAGGGCATTTTACGAATGCCCGCCTGGCTAGCTACGACCCTGAAGTAGAAAATCAGTCGCCAAGCACCTAATGGTGTGTTCCGGCTGCTGTCCTTGAGAGCCAGTACTTCTAGGTTCGCCTGAACTACCTCTTCAATCATCACCGTTTACCATCAGGTGAGATAGTTGTCAATGGCTTAACTATCAGGCATAAAAAATAATAAAAAGCGCTTCGACGCTTCTTGACTCTACGAGCGCTCGATAGAGAAAACGAAGCATCCTCAGGAGGTCTTGACTCTACGATCGCACGATCGAGAAACATTTTTGTCGATCGTGCGCTCGTAGAGTCAAGACCTCCTGAGGATGCTTCGTGTAGAATCGAAACGCGTCGAAAATACTTCCGGTTTGGCTGCGTGGTGTTTGTGACGTCACGTCGGCTTAGCAGGAAAATTAGGCGGAATTGTCACTAGATATATATTTATATTTTTTAAGTGTTTTATTAAAATATTAATTTGATGTTTCCTTAAAATATTTTAAAATATTTGTTATTATATAGATGTTTTGGTAATACAGACTAAGTATACCTTGAAAATGTACTCGAGAATCTCCCAATTCTAAGTTTATTCATATACTTAAAATAAGTATATTTTAAGTATTTTCTGTGAAAGTAGATCTCTTTTAAATCTGATTCTTATTTGACTTTGGCTCTTATATACACATTAAGTAAGCCTTAATAAAGCCGTAAATAAAGTAGTTCTACGATATTTTATTGTATATTTTATGCTTTATTTTATGTATACAGGGTTATTGGTAAAATTCTAACAACCTCTAAGAGTTGACTTCTTAGCCCTAAGAAACATTCATTTAAGATGATGTTTTTTATGTATTTGTGACGCAATAATCACTTAGACTGCTTGATGTTAAAATTCTCTTGTGCCTGTAATTTATTATTACATATTATTTATTACTTTGCTAGGTGTAAATATCCAAAACTATTTAAAGAGTGCGCGGCGCGGCCCAGTGTTGCCGCGGCGGGCGCTCTTAGCTCGGAGTAGGCATTGTCTTTTACTACGAGACACATAACTTAAAAGTGTCAGACAGTACTAGTAAAACTTATTGATTTATTACAATAAAAAATATATTAATCTCAAAATGTTTGTTTGGACAAACAGAAGAGGTTGTTAGCATTTATCTAATAACCCAGTTTTTTTTTTTTTTATGTTATTGTGACGGAACAAGCTCGAGGCCTCCCTGATGTTAAACGGACTAACATCTTACTATATAACAGCTGCATTTCATCATAAGTCGCGAATTGCACTACGCCCGTCACTTTAAGACACAGTTGTTAAGACTCATGTGCCTGTAATTTCACTGGTTCTTAAGGACTACTGCCGGAACACACCGTTAGATGCTTCGCGACAGATTTTCTACTTGAGAGTAGTAGCTTGCCATCCGGGCAATCGCAAAATACCCTTCCACCATGCGGTGAAACTCAAGCCGGCGGTGGGGTTCGAGCCAGGGTACTGCGGCGCGGCCATCTAATCATCTTATTGTTGCACAACATCTGACTGTAACTTTTGTAAGTTTTAAAAAAGATCCCTACGGTTACTAAATATATAGCGTATGTAAATCAGCACCCCAATGTGCTGGGCCAGAAAGTTAGCCCGCCATATATTTCCGTGAAGGGTGGGGCAGTAGCGCCTTCTGAGGAACTGCTACCTTACACTCCTGCCCCAAAACGCTTGCCAAGCGTGCGGGATTAACTGCAATCCCCCTTCCTTAATGGGGGAGGATGTGTTCAGCACTGAGCGGCTTCTGGCACCGTAAATCCGCTGCTATAAAGTAACTTTTTAAGATTTGGACACTTTGATGGATTTGCCTTTGGAACAATATTACTTCATGTTAAATGTCAGATTACAAGAATAGAGTGAACAATTTGTTGTGACGTCAACAAAACGAAGAGCGATACTTTATCGACGTGGAAGTATAACATTAAACTATTAGTACTATAAGAGGTGAGAGTTGGCCTTTGAATCGTTTATGGATTAGGTACCTATTTGCATTTAATAAATATTTAACGGTACTCAATAAAAAAAAGTTTAAATCTCGATTCACATCGAAGAGGCAGCGGCTTATACACTGTAGTAATAGAGACAAAGTCGAAAATGGATTGACATTAAAACTTCCGGCCGCTGCGTTGGAAGCCACTACCATTTTGGTGTGAATTGACGCTAACTGTAACAAATCGTAGCTCCAAGCTCCGAAAATGTGACAAAAATATATTTTTACGACCAACATCGTCGTCCGTCTCGGGCTGATCCAAGGCTCTAAATTGTAATCCGGAGAATTAAATTTACCGCCGAATATTATAAATTGGAAAGTTTAAGAGTGAGTCAGGATGTGAGTAAGTTGTTTTTTAACTTACTGAACAAGCATTAGGCCCAGCCCACTTCAACTTTTAGCAATCGAACAGTACATATGTAATGCAAAGACAAAACGGCGTATATAGGCGCACCTTATATATGGCCTTGGCCCACTTTTTATAAGATTAAAGTGAATGAGTGAAATGAAGGGCTGAAATCAGAGCTTGTCTAAAATCTTGTGGCAATGTTCTCTGCAGTCACTACTTAGATCAGCGACGGTTAGTGGCATTTACAATTGAGCGCTTTTGTGCGTTAGTGGGCACGTGAACCTGATCCGTTGTTGTCTTAGAATGGCAGTCGGTAACACGAAGAGTTTGAAAAATTTCAAACTTAGGGCATAGGATGGAAATACCTCGTTACGCAAGTGAGTGAGCCTAACAGAACAAAGCAAATTGAAATACTGTGAGCGAATAATTATAAAATGAATTCATATAAATATATGAACGGAAAAAAAACTGTGAAGTACTTTATCACATGCTGGCTACCTAATAATAAGATAAACATTTGTATTGGTGCGATTGACTGACCTTAAAACGGTGAATAAAAAGCCACTTAGAGATGTAGAAAAACAATTTACGTACCGTCTTATCTTGCAGCAGACTAATCCTACAATTCAAATGAGCATCCTCTCCTAATTGCACGGTAATCTTGGTCACGTTTCCGTCCGTAGAATCTTCAAAAGTTGGTCCGTACTTTCTATCGTGGTCAAAGTAAGTGTTCTTCACAGATATCACGTGAGGGACCATGTCTACTTTCGGCTGGACTGACTTTGAGTGACTTGGTTCTGTTTGCTGCGGGACTTGATCTTGTGGGACTTTGAATGATTTGGTGCTGTCGATTGTGGAGTTGCCCAGGCGGAGCATAACCGGCGCGGGCGCGATGTTGGTGCTGAGAGCGTAGAAAGATGTAACAGTTTGGACTTCCTCCGTCGTGTTTGGTGGGTTTTCTGCAAAATAGATTTTATTCTAAGTGATCAACTCAGGGTGCATTATCATACTAGGCGAAAAAATATATTGGATACCATATTCATTCTATAGAATCCTGAGTGTTACCTAGCGTGGGAGTTTAGCTAGCCCGAGCTTCTCAAAGTCAAGCCCTAAGATATACTCCCGAAGAATATCTTCTTCTTACTGTTCTACCAGGATACAAGAAATATAGCCTTTTTGATTCAGTAGGGTATTTTTTAAGAATTCTAATCTTAAAATGGTAGATAAGAAATGTAACACAATTAGTACCAGTATTTTATCTTGGAAAGTTATTGTAAGAGCCGATCCACAACTAAATGGCAGCGGCCGTAGTCGAAAATGGTTTGACCATTGTTCCGCCTGCCTCAACAGCAATCTAAATTAAGCCAAAGTGTATTAGTCTGCAGCTGAAATATTGGGTGTCAAAATGTGCCTATGTATGCCATATACAATTTTTTTATTGACGTATTAGTTAAACCATAGGTGAAACGAGTGGGAGAGACGTAGCCACACTTTTTTTATAAGCAAACACGGAGAAGGCGCTGCCCTGCATAAGGTTTTGGTGTCCAGGCTTCTCAGTAGACGCACGAAAATCCGAATCTACAATACTGTAATAAGGCCTATCCTAATGTACGGCTGTGAGGCCTGGACACTGACACTTAAAGAAGAGAACAAGCTCCTGGTAGCCGAAAGGAAAATCTTTCATAAGATTCTTGGCCCGAAGCAAAGGCCGGACGGAAGCTGGAGAATCCGAAAAAACGCCGAAATCGAAGAGCTCGTGGCCCAGCCGAATATTATTGGAGAGACCAAAGGTCACAGACTCCGCTGGCTTGGCCACCTGGAAAGAATGGACGAGGATCGAGTTGTAAAAAGAGCCTACCTGAGTCAACCAACAGGCCGACGACCAGTTGGACGTCCCAGATACAGATGGGGCGATGCGGTGAGCGCTGATTTACGCGATCTTCACGTAGATAACTGGCGTGAAACTGCACAGGACCGAAACCAGTGGCGTGCTCTCATATCGGAGGCCAAGACTCACTTCGGGTCGCTGAGCCAGTGGAGTAAGTAAGTAAGTGACAAATGACCTAATCTGAGATGCTATTCCTAATTTTCTCTATAACAATGCAAATATTGTGATAAATAATTATTGTATTGGGTATATACTAAAAAACTTAAAAATAGACCGTAGGCTGTTTGGAATCTGAAGGTTGCGTATTAAAATGGCAACATGGGGCCATATTAGGTATATATTTTTTTTACCTGTACATCTGAATGTCTCGACAGAATGTGTAACAAACCTGCAACTTACAAAATCTGTGATGAAAGTTTTCTCAAATATTAAAATAGAATTTAAATTTTTAGATCGTGCAAAGAATGGATTATTTTAGCCGAGACATTTAAGTGGGCGTTTTAGTTCAATTAGGGGCATGTAACAAAGAGTAAGATATATTATGACTGCAATAAAGTATGATCTCAATGTACGCTGTACGTGGCGGGCACGACCTTTTGTTTGTGTAAAATGCACGAAAGTAAGATAAAATAAAACTTTTCCCTTCACTACCTACATTAGTTTTAAACACGAAATATTATACTCCGATTTTCACTTCAATTGCTAGAAAATTTAACAGTGACATTGGTTACAACATATACATATATTTTGTTGTTCCGAAAAATATAACATTCCTGGGACTTCCAAAATACCCTTGATATACGAGTATTATAAATACCAGGTAAATTCTAATATGACTTATATGAAAACTAACTAAACAGAACCACCTTAAATAATTTCTAAATATGATTAGAAGCACTATCGCATGATGAGAGAAAATCACATTTACAAGGAGATCATTTTTTGTTCCGGACGGGTCGAGATGAGATATTCCTTGTAGTTTAAAAAACATAATAATGTTTATGGAATTTTACTGAAAAATACGCTTTTAAGCACAACACGGCTTTTTATGCCGTTTTATTCTGCTTACACTGGGCATAAACAAGAAATTTACGAGCATTAGAAATGAGCATTATGTATCGGCGCCACGCTCAATTGGATCGGCACCGTGGGTGGCCACAATAGACCTACTGTAAGTATATTAAAAACACGCTGGGTGTCAACTGGTTAGTTAGTATTTCTTAAACCTTAGCAAACTGGATTCATGTTTAAAAATACACGTTTGGGTCTATTCACGCACAAATTAATGTCAAAATAGCATATTACCACTAAACTCAACGTTACGATAAAGTTATATTGATCGTGATGACGAGCTTGTCAACTCTTTATATAAGTTCTTTAAAATCGAGCTCTGTGCTGTTATGATGAAGCAATGATGGCTCAGTAGCATTGGCTATGGAATGCCACGCAGCAGGTCCATAGTTAGAATCCCGCCGCGGGCTTGCTAGGCTGGCTAGCGATCACCCTCAAGTAGAAAATCTGACACCAAGCACCTACGGTGTTTTCCGAAAACTTTCCTTGGGAGCCAGTAATTCTACGTTAAGCCTATTAACACCTTTGGCCACATCATCACTTACCATCAGGTGAGATAGTGGATGAAGGCTTACCTATCAGCAGTTCAAACAAAAAAATAAAAAAAATCGTTTAAATTGCTCACTCAACAAACGCCAGTAAGCATTGGTATTTTTAAAGTGAACTTATTGAACTCTTTACAAAGGCAGCGATACAGTAGGAACAAAAGGTGTAGTGCATATTGAAACGAACGTACAAAACGACAAAAGCATTGCTTGTAAAGGAATCCGTTGCAATACCAATTTCTTGTTTTGTCATCGGTTTGGTTTGTTCGGAATTCATTTAGCCAAAGGACTATCAAGAAGGATGCTGATATTTTTAGATTGAAACTGCATTGCCTATAAATAACCTAATTTCATATATGACTGCAAGTGGTTGCACGGTACAGAGTGACAAAATAAAAAAGTAAAAATAGTTTTAATGATAAAAGGCCGTTCTCGTTTTTTACTTTGACCACAATCTCCCCTGATGGTAAGTGATGATGTGTTCGAATGTGATAACCTGCTCAACCTAGAGTTACTGGCTCTTAAGGACAGCTGCCGGAACACACCGTAAGGTGCTTGGCGACAGATTTTCTACTTGAGGGTAGTCGCTAGCCAGGCGGGCATTTGCAAAATGCTCTTCCACCATGCGGTGAAGCTCAATCTTAGGGATTCGATACATGGACCTGCTGCGTGGCAGTCCATAGCCAATGCCACTGAGCCATCACTGCTTCTCATTGACCATTTATACACGCAACGCGGTGCGATACGATATCTCTGTGAAAAGATCATGAAATGTTATTCTAGTATAAGTTTTCATAGCTTACGTAACTATACAAGTTACTTTTTCTTTCCATATACGAGTAATTGTGTACAATGAAACGCCTCTATCGGATACGTGAATGAACGTATCCTTAGACCTTAGTATGAGTTTTTTTTACTAAAGTAGGTATTCGATTAATAGATTTAACAAATTCTTGATGGTTACCGTTGCTTTGGAAGTATAATAGAGACGTTTTACCTGAAAATAAAACGTTTATTAAATACTTACCTTATTTGAAAACCTAATTAAACATGAGATAAGCGACTTCCGTTTCCACACTGCTCAAGCGAGCGCTTTCTACCGCCCGGCGTCGTTCCCGCTCGATTTTACTCTTTCCTGTTCTGACGTCACTACCTACCGCCAAAATGGCAGTCGAAATGGCTACGCGCGTTTCGAGTTGTCTTCATTAGCTCATGTTTAGCCACCAGGCAGGGATGGAAAGTATAGGTTTTCAAATAAGGTAAGTATTTAATAAACGTTTTATTTTCAGGTAAAACGTCTCTATTAAATAGCTTGACCGTTATTTGAAAACCTAATTAAACATGAGACGTGTTTGTTATCGCCTGGTGGTGGTAGGTAGGACGCTAATGTGACTGTTTCTAGATAAAAAATAGAATTTCAATCACACCTTTAAGTAAGCATTGTGTGAATAGGTATGTTATAATCTATGCACCTAGTTATTTGCGAACCATAGCTTACGCCCTTACTCTCGGATCGGAACATCATCATATCCAGAAACAGTTGAACTGTCACTGTCAGTGACAGTTTAACAACTGTCAATTTTTGCCTTATTTTCAGCAATGTGCAAACTGCAAGCAAACGTGTAATATTAATTAATAAAAAGCGTATGTTCAGGAAAGAAAACGTTTGCTGCATATGGAGGGCTTAGACGGTGTGCTTTTTATATAACTATGATTATGCAGTCCTCAGTGTATGTAAAGAGTCAAGATGGATTTATTATAACTGCTACGTGCTTGTTTCTACCTATGTAATTACATCTGCTTATGTGAACAGTGAAGTGACGAATTTTACCCTCGCGTTTGATGAGCGAAGGTTATGATGAAACACTTATCTTTGTTTGAAGTTTGATTAGTAATAAAATATTATTACATGGGTACTATTTTTATTTATTTCCATAATTTAAGGTAGGTATTACAATTACTTCATAATTATGTGTATAGGTAGATACAATCAATCATGAAAAAATAGACATCACATAAGCTGATTACATTGAAGTAACATATATACATAGTACAAACATGAGTAAGCATGAATACAAATGAAATAGTTTTGCATTAAGAATCAACATTATCGGTACATTAGGAGCGCAATTTGCCTTCAGTCTATGATGGGAGTGAATAAGTCTTGTCTAATTAGGCTGTTGCTTGGAATCCTTGGAGCCACCTCTTTACAATAATACCTCTTGAAAGTATTGGCGGAGCGCCAGTTCCCCTTGACCAAGATTTCATCGATCGGACAGTTTTCTAGCCAGCTTTTTGATGCTACTGCTGAACGGAAGCTTCCTGGAGTTGCATGGATCCCGACTTCCTGTAGCAGCTTCTTGATCCAGCCTGCAATAATTGTGCGTGTAGCAGCTTTTGGTTTATTACATGTAGATAAGAATAAATTTTCACTCCTAGCACAGTTGCGTCGCACTCTGGACAGGTTTATTAGGTGTTTCACCCAGTGCACTGGGTCTAGCGATTGATTTTCATTATTTTTGATCAGCCTCCAGCCAGATTGTTGGTATTGTGGTGTGTCAGTTTTTGAACCATATTTTGGCCAAAAAATTATATGTTCATCTGAAATGATACAAGAAGCAGGGTTTATACTCAGGAGTGTCAAGTCGTGTACACGCCTGCCCGATAGTAGAAGTAATAGAGCAGCCGTCATCTGTGAGGTTAGGAAAATACTATCTGTGTTAGGGTTTACAGTGAGCAAGTGATCAAATAGAATGTCCACATCCCAAATGGGCGCATTTATGTTTGCCTTAGGTTTAGTTATGGAAATGGCTTTAATAACTTGTTTAACAAGAAAATGGCTGCTTAAGTTGTTGCTATGGCTAGGATCACAGAAAGTAGCAACAGCAGACTTATAAACTAGGATTGTAGATAACGACAGACCCTCTTTTTGATGTGAATCGGTAAGAAACCTTGCTAGGTCTGATCCCGACGGTTTAAGGGGGTCAATTTTAGCCAATTTTGACCAAGCAGCCCAGCGGATCCAGCCTGGCTTATACGTTTTCAACGTAGAGGGCCGCCAACTACTTTTTAATAGAGACTTTTGTTCGTGTGACCAGCTGGTCAGGTATTCGTCCCACCCGCACATTTCCATATCTCGAGCGTCATTTGGGATGCTTGAGGGGGTGGCAATCCTGTCGCCAAGTCCACTAGGACCTGATGTAAGTTCTTTATTGTCAATGGAGAGGCCAGGGCTCGGCTTTTTAGATCCGGTCTCCAAAAAACCTTTTCCCAACGTGGGGCTATTATGAGGTATACTCCTCGAGCCATGTTCAGATGATGAAGTACTCGAGGTATCAAAAACGGTGGAGGGAAGATCCACGCTAGATCGAAATTCCAATGGTTTGCTAGTGCATCGTACATACTTGCCTGATTGTCCTCTCTGTCGAGTGTGCAGTATGTTGGTACTACATGGGCTTGTTTCGAAGCAAAGAGGTCGATTGTCGGTGTGCCCCATTTCTTGAACACAAGGTTGGTGACTTTTGGTAGGAGATGCCATTCTGGGAGGCGTCTGTTTCGTGATAAACGGTCTGCCTCGCAGTTGTAAGTTCCTGGAATATGATAGATTGATATATGAATGTTGCACCTGTCGAGGATTTGAAATATTTGCATTGTCAGGTTCATTAGCGCGTTCGATTTGGTACCCTCTTCGTTTCGCAAATAAGTAATAACTGTTTTGTTGTCGCACTGGACTAACAATGTTTTCGAGGTTAGGAGATGACAGTGTTTTTGCAAGACAAACAGTATTGCCAGCATTTCTTTCTGATTGCAGTGTAATTTTTGCTGGTGACTTTGCCAAGTCCCTGATAGGGTCTTGTTGTCCAGTTTTGCTCCCCAGCCTATGTCGCTCGCATCTGATACGAGATAGTGTGCTGGGGGTGGCATGTGTATTGGTGACATGTCCCTGCAATGTTCTTTCCACCATGTTAGTTCTCGAATGGCATCTGCATTCAGAAAGAAAGGAGGCTTGGTTGTTAGAGCTAAGTTGACAAGTCTCTGTAGGCACCGGTAATTTAAACGACCCCTTGGCACAACAAAGCTTGCAAAATTGAGAACGCCAACTATGGTTTGCAATTTTTTCAGAGTGGTTTTCTTTTCTATAATCATTGTTGATGCAAGATTCTGAATTTTGACTACCAACCTTTTGGGGAGAAATTTGATGTTTCTCCAAGGATCCCATAGCACTCCCAGAAACTCTAGGCACTTTTGAGGCTTGAGTACAGATTTCTGCATATTTATCTGCCAACCCAATTGTCTTAGTGTCGACATTGTGAAAGCGACATGTTCCAGGAGTTTCTCTCGATTCTGATGTACCACATAGAAGTCGTCTAGATACACTAGTAAGCGGACACTGTGTTCGCGCAAATAGCCTGCAATCCAGTTGGTGATTGAAGCAAATGTTCTTGGGGCAGCGTTGAGCCCGAATGGTAGGCAAGTCATTTCGTATAATTGTGGGTGTGCATTGTTTTTTAAATCGTATTGCAGACGTAGAAAGCGTCTGTGGCTTTTTGCAATCGGCACGTGAAAGTAGGCTTGATGAATGTCTATTTTTACAGCCCAATCGTTTTTTTGAACAAAGTCGGGTACTCGTTGAATGTTTATCAACCTGAATTTGTCGGTAGCCACGTAAAAGTTTAGGTTCTTGAGATTGAAGATAGGTCTCATTGAGCCATCGGTCTTTGGCCGAAGGAACATTGGCGAAACAAAACTGGGCGAGTTTTGTACTTCTTTTAACACTCCTTGGGATATCATTTTCATGATGGCATTTGTCATGTTTTTGCAGTGAGGGGTTACCATATGTTTCGGATCTGGCAAATGCAGTGGAGGTTTTTTTATGAAGGGAATGCGGTAACCTTTTATCACTTTCATTATGTAAGGTGGAGCTTTGAGTTTCTTCCAATTGTTTTGATGCATGTGGATTTGTCCAGCATGGAATTTGATTTTGTTTGCATAGTCAGAATTTTCGCTTTCCAGTGTACCTCTTTTCCCGGTGGGAAGGAAGCGGTGACTTATTTCGGCCTTGGTTTTTCGTTCCGCTTTTGTTTGAATCTTTTTTGTTAGGGTTGCCACGAAACGAATCATACTTCCTGAGTGAGAATTGTTTTCGTTGTGTGGGCCCATTTCCGAGGCTTTTGTGGTGAGGAGGATCAGAAGAACGATTCTGTTGAGTGGGCCTTGGGCGGTCTTTATCCTTGTTCCAAAATAACTTTCGGATTCCACCTGCTTTGTCTAATGCTGCTGTAAATTTTTCGGGGTCAAACAAATGGGAGCAGGTTGGCACTAACTTACGCAGACTGTTCTTGTACAGAGGGTCTTTTACAGATGATAATATTGTTTCTCTGCGGTGTTGTACTAATTCGGCTCTGTGACCGCACACCATTTGTAAGGTGTCATTGAATATTTTAACGTATTCACCATTACATACAGAATCGTTTAGTGCTCGACTCATATCATCGTAATTCAGGGTGGTCCCTGTAGCTTTCGAGAGAAAGGCATTGAGATCACTCTGAAGCGCGTTGCGCTGTTTAAGAAGGGCACATGTGAGGCTTGCGAAGGCTTTCTCCATGTTCACATTTATTCTTGATTGCTCGAAACTTTTAACCTCTTCGTTAGCCTCTAGGTTTGTAAAACCGGGATTTTGTAGGTACAATTTTTGCACATCCGAATAACGGATATTGTTCCAATCAGAATTTTCAAATCTCTGTAAATCTTTCAATTGTTGAATTAGTTTAGGACATGCATGGGCAATGACAGGGTCTTTAGTTTTTGTGCTGAGCTCAAATGAGAGAATCGGCTCAGTGATAGGTTCTTGTGGTTGTGACGTGCTGGCCTGATCAAAATGGCAACTCGGCCAATCATCACTCACGTCGAGGCTGACGCAATCATCTCTAAAGTCGTGATCACCATTTTCGGTCCTTTTCGACTCAAATTGCTTCTTTAGATCACTTATTTCGATAAACAGTTTATCGAACTTACTGTTTTCACGACGACGGCGGCGGCGCTTGCGTTTGTCTTTTGAGCGCCCTCCCCTTTTCCCTGCAGCGGAGGAGCTGGATGTGGAGGAAGAGCTGCTGGAGTCTGAGGAGCTGGAGCTCGATCGCGCCTTTCTTTTTTTCCCTCCTGTCGACGGTGCTCCGAGTCCTTCTTCAGTCCTTGGCTTGGGCGGATTTTCATCCATTTTGAACAAATTCTAAAATAAAATTAGAATATGAATTTACTGGAAAACCGTTTAAAAGAGAACAAAGAAAATTTTTCCAACGTACCTCCTTAATGGCAAACCGTGTAATACCTTTAGTTTATAGTAACTGCTTAAATAATCCTCGCGTGTTAGCAGTGACGGTGAAGGTGTTTCGCAGACGAATCTAGCTCTTCACCCGCAGAAAACCCAGACGCTAATGAAGACAACTCGAAACGCGCGTAGCCATTTCGACTGCCATTTTGGCGGTAGGTAGTGACGTCAGAACAGGAAAGAGTAAAATCGAGCGGGAACGACGCCGGGCGGTAGAAAGCGCTCGCTTGAGCAGTGTGGAAACGGAAGTCGCTTATCTCATGTTTAATTAGGTTTTCAAATAACGGTCAAGCTATTTAATAGGAATATTAAATTATTTTACAGTAATTAAACATAGTATTAAATTAATTTAGTTAAAGAAAATCCCCTTGGGGTGTCGTGCTCGAATTAAAATCTTTCCAAATCCGTAGCAGTCGTTAGAGGTGGCTTGGGGTAAAATACTGGAAAGTGGGTAGCAATACCTTTCGAATAAGTGGTATTTTATACTGTAATCTCCAAGACGCCTGCCAAGCCCATGGATTACGGGAAATTTTACTTCGTGGAGCTTCGTTTCAGCAGTCCACGATACCGCTGATACAGTACAGTTCATATGAAAAATGCGCCAAATTATAAATAAATACTCACCAGTAGTAAACTGACACACGACTATTTGTGTGAGAAAGAACACTCCCGCCCTCCACATATCGCCAGGACAAGCCCGCGCCCCGCACCCGGGATCATAATCTGAAACAAGGGCGGGAAACTGATCAGCACCATATAATTCAATAATTGAATAGAATTGCATTATGCTACATTCTTTCTTAGAACGCCTTTACGTAATAGTAGATTATGAAACAAGTTGCTCACGAGTTTAGAAAATAGCGCGAAAGTTTTTTTTTTGCGCCCGGCAAGTGTATGATGGTTGACATATAAACCTCTTTGATGTTACAAATCTGTATTACCCGGTTTAATTGAAAATGTTCTGTTTAGTCGCATATAATTTGCAGTTAGGTACTAACTTAACTTTATAGGGATAATTCTATTACGCACTAGTGTACAATATTATTATGCACGAGGGTGTTATAGTTCGGTTTATGGCCCTAAGAATATATAATAAAGCTCACTTTCCGAGCAAGGGTGTTGAAAATTAATATAACGCACATGTACCAATTCAGATTATTGATGCTGGAAGTTCAGCTTAGTACATAATAATATCATGCCATCATGAACAAAACCGAGGCTCGAAACTCTTTTTTTTATTGCCGGCTAGTTTAGCCTTTGACTATCATCTCACCTGATGGTAAGTTATGGTCGAAGATGTTGTTTAGGCTAACCTAGAATTACTGGCTCTCACACGCACAGCTGCCCGAACACACCGCTAGGTGCTTGATGACACATTTTCTACTTGAGGGTGGTAGCTAGCCAGGCGGGCATTCGCAAAATGCCCTACTTCCATGCTGTATCGACTGCCATGTTAAGAAAACATCCGGGACTGACGGTATAACAAGCCCTCCAAAGCACGGATGCGATCTGTAGTAATGTCAGTAGCGGTCAAGTAGAAAATCTGTCGCCAAGCACCTAACGGTGTGTTCCGGCAGCAGTCCTTGAGAGCCAGTAAAATTACAGGCACATGAGACTTAACAACTATGTCTCAAGCTGACGGGCGCAGTGCAATTCGTGACTTGTGACGAAATGCATCTGTTATAGGCAGAGGTTAGTCCGCTTAACATCAGGAGGGCCTCGAGCTGGCTCCGTCACAATAACAAAAAAAAGCAGCTATGGAGGGAAAAATATGCCTTCACATATTTTATTCGGTATAAAAGATAAAGTTATGATATTTTATATCAGTGCTCGAAAATTTACGAAACGTGTCATTTGAAAAAAACCTAAAGTAATTTATTATACCTAAATGGGATAAACCTGGACATAATAATGTACTGGATTGTATTATAACCAGCAAATACTATGATTAGAATTTGGAACCTCAGAGTTTGTATAAAGTCTTTCACTGTAAGTTAAGACACCAAAAATAGTTATTTCAAAATGTACGTGGCCATGGCCTCTCCGTCAGAGACAGAGGTTTTATATCAAAATTTAACAACTATAAAGAATAAGATACTAATATTGTAAAAACAAATAACATTTCTTACTTTATTTACTACAAATTTGAATAAAAAAAGTCATGTTAAAAAGGGATTTGAATTAATAATGAGACGCTTTAGGAATTGTGCTTGACATCTACTCTTACAAAATTGAACGGAAACATACCCAATCAAAAGCCTTTGACAATTTCTAGTAACATAAAACTACAAAAAGCGTTAAGTCTGTCCCTAAATTGATGTTTCCAGTATTCATCATGTTCAAAATCCAACCCTATGTTTGCATCAGACAGTGTTCAAGTCAACAATATGAGTCAACCTTGATTATAAAGTATCAAATTATTTGAATAAATAATGACGACTTAGAAATCATCATCTAGTAAAATCACTGTCTATGTCTCTCACTATATCCTTCCACTATGCGGTAAAGCTGAAGCCGTCGGTGGGGATCAAACCACGGGCCTTCGGCACAACAGTCCAAAGCTATTACCGATCGGCCATCATTGCTTACATTTTTATGGTTTTATTTGTTTTTTCTTGCTAAAGTACCAAATATTGAATTTTCATTACCATATTTATACTTGAAATGTAGGTATATTAAAATAACTTCTTATTAAATATGCTTTGTATTAGATCTTTCTTTTTATTTTTTTCACAAATGTATAAATATTAATATTCTCTTTGAGCATAAAGCTGTTTACGTCTTAAGTGAGCATAAATTTCTCACTTCACTCAAAATAATTATTATTTTATAATTACCCGTGTCTTGATTCACTTAATTTCATAAAATTCAATCCAACATTGCGTAGTCTTTTATTTCAGTTTTAAAAGCTATTGTGGATTTTTGGGTTACCTAGGCATACTTACACCTCTTTATTTTTGAACAGTTTTAAGCGTTTGAAAACCAACAAATATGTTATAAAATAGCAAACAAAAGACTTTTTTTTTTCTATCAGTTTATAACAACAAATAAATAAATATTTTTTAAATTCAATCATATTTTTTTTTTCTTGTTAGTTTTGCAATGAAGCCTGCTATGCGGATTACTCCATCCCAATACGATGGTTAAAGAACGACAGGAAAGATTTGAGTTATGACGTCATGTCATGTTAGCTCAATTGGTTATAGCATACCCCGGTTCAAGGGGTTGATGGACGCGGGTTCGAATCCCGCACATGACTTAAGATTTTCCTATCTTATATTTGTGATTTTGTTATTCAATCATTCTATTACCTTGTTACGAACTAAAATCGTACGCCATTTAAAATTTTTTTTAGAGCTGTAAGAAGTGCCGATTGGCACAATACCAGAATGTTGGCAGCAGTGCTATCTGAATAACTGTCATCTTACACTACGACCAAAATACGCCTGCAAAGAGTGGGCATCCCCCTACTGTAGAGGTGTAGAGGGAGCCCCCCATCTCTTTTCAATGGTGGAATCTACTAATGTATTCATTAATAATTATACAGTTTTTATGTTGGTTCATTGTGATTTTACTTTAAGCCTTACAATTATTTAGGAATCACATGTGTTTTCAGAACCCTGTCTTCATTTCGTCCACCATACATTTATCTGGTTGTCTATGTGTCCCATGTTATGGCAATATCGTGTCATAAATAATCAGAAAGAATAAATAAGGACTTTCAAACCTGCAGGGATCGTCTTGAAGTTCTCATTCTTCTCTAGTGAAAGCATCTAGCAATACTGAACGTAACGCCATTATAAGACCTTAAACTGAACGTGTGTACATACATTGGTATTTATAAAACAGATAAACTGAAAGCTCCTCCCAGGCATTTCCTTCTCCACAAGAACCTACCACATAACTTCTTAGGGTACTCAATCGTGGGCCTTCTATTACAGGCCCTTAGGCAGAATCTTGTATGCGAGTTCTAAATTCACGCATTGCTGTCAAAGTATAATAAAATAGAACTTGAATAAAAGAAAACTTGTGTAGTGAAACATAAAATCTCGTTAAAGTCTGTAATTAAAGTGATTAAAATATTCTCAGTTTCCTTTATAGCAACAAGTTAAGTCCCTAATACTTTTTACTCCTGTAAAGGTAGGTCTTCATTAATTATTCTCGTAGAATTCTCGGGGAACAGTCTGTTTCTTTACTCAATAACAGCTTTTCTTGAATAAAGTAAGTCTGAACCCCAACTACGAATAAAAAGACAACTTTGTTGCAGAAATTCTTGTTTTTTGATGCTTAAAGAATAAATTAATAAAATTACATTTTTGTAGAAAGGCTAGCCATTGACACTATATTAACTGATGGTAAGTGATGTTGCAGTCGAAAATGTTGATTGCAGGCTACCTTACAATCACTGACTATATAGACAGCTGCTGCCGTGATACACCCATAAGTTCTTGGTGACTTGAGGGTGGTAGGTAAATAGGCGAGCATCCACAAAATGCCCTTCCACCGTGCGGTGACACTCAAACCAGCCATCATTGTTTCAAAATTTTATGGTTTTATTAGATAGTCAGCATTCACGAGAAGTTAATATAATGCTTGACAATACCCGAAGCGGTAAACAGAGGTGTTTTAAATCAATTATAAATTTGTCGGCAACCAACTGACATATATTTGGGCACATACATACATGATGTAAAAAAGAACGCTCGTTCAAGTTTTCAAAGGAGCTGTAATCGAGAAAATAATGAAATGGAAATAGTATAATAAGTTGTAGGTACTCATTTATATATCAGCCTACTTGCATGGCTTTCCATTCCACCCGGGTCAACGTAATGTTTTACAGTTCTAACGGTTTTAGCAGAAGCTTATGGATATATGTGTATTGGTATTCAATGACATTCTAGCAACATTGTTTCAAACCCACGAATACCATATTTATGTAGAATCGTTACCAAACCTAAGTACCTACAAACGTAATAAAATTGTTTAAATTTAAAATTTTCCGCCATAAACGTGAACATCCGCCACACTTAATACTTCTTTCCAATGCGAAGTTTAATTCTCCGTTTTTAACCAATCAACTAAGTTCAGCAACGTCCGCCTCGTTCATGACTTAGATGGGTGACCGCTAGTGGTAACTCGGTAGTTGTCTTAAGATGGCAGTTGCTTTCCGGCTTATGCAGATGCTGATGGGGCATGGTTGCTTCGGAGAAAGAGCACCTCCACACTCCCAATCCGCACCTGGAGACCCGGGCATAGAGGTAGGGTATATCATGCCCTCCTACAACCCTCATAACAGAGTCTTGGCGATGGACATGGTGGTGTCCTTCGCCACACTAAACACCAAAGACATCGAGGTGGCACATGCGGTGTTTCCACGCACCATTAAAAGGGGAAGTGGACTAACTCCTTCTCTACTCCTTAACTGAATGAGGCCAGTGCGTTAGGATTATCGTAGCCCTGGCAGGAACATCGTGTGGTTTTTAGTCGGTAGGGACACTTGCTGCTGTGGGAGTAGTTGGTGTCAAGCCCGTCATATCCCGACTACCTCCTCCACGAGAATACGAAAATGCGTTTTTCTCAGGCACTTTTTTTAAAAAGATGGCAGTTGCTATAAGCATAGTGGTAGGGCATTTTGTTCAATTATTTACGGTATCTGTTGTTGAGAGCCAGTAATTCTAGGTTAGTCTGAACAACATCTTCATCAACATCATCACATGTTGTGACAGTAGTGAAAGGCCAGTCAGATTTAAATAAATAAAAACTTAACAAGTAGTCCACGATAGAGTAAAAAGTATGTCGAAATTATACCACAGCAAAGTCGTGGTCAAATGCTATACTCGTATATTATAAAAATATTCAAAAAAAAATTCGATAACAAGAGTTTCAGTGTTCCAAATTTCGAGTAAAATGGGCATTTAATTAATGTACATTTAGATAAAAGTATTTTATCTTGTGAACTCGGCCGCTTACAACATAATTTTCAGGAAAAAGGAAGGAAGGAGGCATCGTAATTAGCGATACAAAATCTCGACTTTTTTCCGTAATTTATTGTAAGTTACTTTGATTAAGCTGCTCGAGATTACTCCTGGCTATGCTATAGTTTCTAATCAGTATCATATTCCTACTTTTATCCTTCTTATAAAGTGTTCGTAGGTACAAGGTTTTACTAACATCAGTTACGACAACAGATGTTAAATTGTAGGACTAATTATATACTTGATATAATTTTTATTTATTATTAATTAATTGATTAATTTTTATTTATACTAGTTTTCCGGCCGCTGCTCCGCTCGCGTTTATTTCGGTTATCGCGCAAAACCATTAAATTATTTTTCGCAGTTGGATAAAAAGTATCCAATGACCTTTCCCGGGTCCCACACTATTTCTATACCAAATTTAATCTAAATCGGTTTAGTAATTTTTAAGTTTATTCGTGTCATAAAAAAATACAAATCTTTCCTGATTATAACAAAAGTGTAGATGTAGATTACCTGTTACATTCAAATATATAATATATTATTATTATTTTTATCCTTGGTATGCAAAAAACATCTAGTAATAGTACTCTTTATTAATTGCATTTACAATAATTCTTTTCATAATTGTTCTAACATTATTATAGAGCTTGATATAAAATATTTGTGCACTTGGTAAAATATTTGATTGTTAGATGGTAGATGGTAGAGTTTTGAAGCGCTCGTAGCGAAGTTTACTTAACTGTTCTCAACTGATCAGCAAAGTTAAGCAAAGTCGCGCGCGGTCATGAGTTGGATGGGTGACCGCTAGTGAAATTACTACATCTTCGACCACATCATCACTTACCATCAGGTGAGATAGTGATCAGAGGCTAACCTATCAAGCATAAAAAAAAAAGAAATTAATGTTTTTTTAATGTTATGGTGACGGAACAAGCTCGAGGCCCACCTTATGTTAAGCGGACTAACCTCTGTCTATAACAGATGCATTTCATCACAAGTGTAATAAATTGCACCGCGCCCGTCACTGTGAGACATAGCCGTTATGTCTCCTGTGCCTATAATTTCAGTCAAGGACAGTTGCCGGAACACACCGTTAGATGCTTGGCGACAGATTTTCTACTTGAGGGTGGTCGCTAGTCAGGCGGGCATTCGCAAAATCAATTTTCTATCAGAAAATTTCATAAGTAAAATATTTTTAGAACGTTTATTACTTCTTATTGACCTGTTGAGTGCGCATACTTCATCATCATCAGTATCAGATATTCTGCCTAAGAACCAAACTCTCAGAGCGCCGACAGCAGTGCAGCGTTTCTGTACTGTATCAGCTAGATTGTCCGCTGCTGATCATAGCCTGCGCCTTTTAGGGAGGGGGGGATTGCCATAATCTCCACTCTTGGCAGACGTCTAAGGGATCGCAGTTTTGACTTCAGAAGGTGCTGCTGCCCACCTTCCGGTATTTTACCTTAAGTCGCCTCTTACGACACCCAGAGGTAGAAATGGGGGAATGACATTCTAACCCGGCACCTCACGAGGTAATTTGTCGGAATTGTGGGGTAACTCGTAGTGCAGTGTTAAGCATTAAGAATAAAAAAGATATGACACTGCAATTATTATAGATAGGTGTAATTACCAGCAGTTGAGGGCCTTGTCAGTCTCACCACTTCATAATATAAAAATGTGGTGAGACGTAGTTAAGTTTTCCATATTTTACCTACTTCTAAAAAAGGAGAGAGAATTCAATACGTATGTATTTTTGTATGTTTGTTACCCCAGAACTTTTGACTGGGTGAACCGATTTCAATAATTCTTTTTTATTTGTAAGTTGATGCTTACCGTGCAGTCTTATTTAAATTTCATCAAAATCAGTCAAGCGTTTGAGTTACACTCCAATAAATAAAAAGTATTTTCCCATCTTGATGATATAGTCATTGACAATGAATGACATTCGATAGCATAGTTAGCAAAAGGGTGAAAAAAATGCACGTTACACAACACTCAAATGCGTGAAATAACTTGTCGAAGTCGTTACCATGCACACAATATTGTAATAATAAGTACGTTTGAACTATCATGGTATCGACATCAACCATTTATTTCACACATTTGAGTGTTGAAGTCGGTTAAATTTTTTGGTAATTTTTTTTATGTACTTTTATTTTTACAAAATCACAAATATACGATAGGAAAAATTAAAGTCATGTGCGGGATTATAATTTTTTTTTTCCTATCGTATATTTGTGATTTTGTAATGTAATCCGCATAGCAGGCGTTATTGCAAACCTAACAATATTAATACTTTTACTTTTTTTTGTAAACAAGTGAAATAGTTTCAACCCTATTGAGTCCAACAACACTACTGTATGTCAGTCCAGTCTGCTAGCCTTTGAGTGTCACGTAGTCTCGTTTGTAACCGTACGTATTCCTTTAACTGAGTTTCGCACAAAAGCGTACCCAAACGTGACCGACGAATACGCCACATTACACACCTTGTGTACGATCACGCTGCATTTCTGTTCACGTTGCTTTCAAAATTAATTATCTCTAATATATATATTTTTATCAACACCTGATTTGCCATTTTCAACCCTTCTATCACTATTACCAATTTCATGTTCCGTCCTATATTATTATTCCCAAACTTGGCCTTTTTTCTTTTTTTTATACTGAACTGGGTAGCATTTGACCACTATCTCACCTGTTAAGTGATGATGCGATCGATGATGGAGCGCGCTTACCCAGAAGATACCTATTAACTCGCGTTTTGAAGACCCCCATATCGTACTTAACCGGAAACACAGACTCAGGCAGGGTGTTCCATTCGTATGATAAACGAAGTAAATCGCTTCGTTCGGGTAAATGGAATATCCACCATAAAGCGGTGGCACTTCTAAGTATCCCTGGAAGTCCGATTAAAGAATGGGGATGGCGGAATCAAATTGTGAAGTTCCATTGCACACTCACCGAAATGTATCCGATAAAAAACCTTTCCAGTTATACCACAGTTCCGTCAAATGTACTCTTTTTGAGCTGCCTTTTTTATTGTTTAACAGTTTTCTGTACAAAATCCAGGTCTTATTCTGGTCTGATAATATTTTTTTTTCCTTTTTTATGTTTTTGTGACGGTACAAGCACGAGGCCCACCTGATGTTAAGCGGACTAACCTCTGCCTATAACAGATGCATTTCATCACAATGAATTGCACTGCGCACTGTTAGGTGCTTGGCGACAAATTTTCTACTTGAGGGCGGTCGCTAGCCAGGCGGGCATCCGACAAATTCCAAAATGCCCTTCCACCATGTAAATGCAAAAATGTATTTCCTTTATTTATCTTCACTGATTCATTAAAAAATATATTTACAAGTAATTGTATTTTGTTGGTTTGAGAACATTTATGTAACGTTTCTTATGTCTTATCTGGTAATTTGTTCATAATTGAAACCCAAATTCAATTAAGTAAATCTCGCGTACAGAGATATTAAACATTCCGAAACGTGAACAACATTAAACTCGAAATTTAATTATCTGTATAATTTCTATGCGTAAAATGTAATTATATTATACACATTTCTGCTGTAATTTCATTCGTAAATTACTTTTCACACTATTAAATCAAGCTGCTGTTATTAATACCAGCTAACTTAATTTTGGATAATACATTGAGTTCAAAGCTAAATTTGTTAGAGCTGGTAATGTGCGCTGTATTAATTCACAATGAGACGGCTTTTTAATATGCATCAAGTCCAAGTCCAGCGTATTTCTGGGATGGCTTTGCTTAATACCAACTCAAAGTTTTGTACTTCATTGATAATAGAGCAAAAAAGCTCATTGGCCAAGATGCATGAGTAGAGGCTAGATTCCAAAGCCTCTTACAAAGATGGACACAAATTGGCAGCCTACCGATATTTTAAACAATCCAATCAGGTATTCTGCGATCGATCTACGTAACCCTATTCTCTATTTATCGCCTTTTTCAACGGATAACAATACCCACAGGAATTTAGCATCCATACGTGGCCGATATATTTTAGTATATAGAACATTCATTTTCAGATATATGCACAAGATTCAAACGAAGCGCTTTTCTATTCCCGAATATGTCATCTTCTAAACAAGCGTGTACAGCCATCAAGAGCATTTTTCACCACGTGATACTGTTGTCAAATGTAAGCCTATCAAATATTAAAAAAAAACCTTCTCTTCGTGAATATTTGGGCCTAAAGATCCCACCACTATGCTCGCCTGTTCATAATTTATGTTCGCATAGTAAATTACATACAATAATAAGAATCCTTACTTCACCACGAAAAAAAGTTGGATTAGAATTCAAAACATGGCTCGTTTTCAATCTATATATGGATTAAATTTTTTTTTCGATTCGTATGCCACTCTCTCTCAGGTCAATGGATAAACACAGTCCGGCCATTCTAGAAAAAAAATGGTATTTAGACATAACTCGCTCCCTGATTTTATAATACTTTAGAAGTAAATTAAAATGATTCTTTGACGCTTTTATACCTTATAAGTACACCATCAACATTGATTACATTATACCTAGGTATTTATTAATGGTATTGGTGATTGGGTAATTGTACAATCAAATAAATAAAATTTAAACGGAGCGGCGATGTGAGTTTTTAGGAGAGAAACGAATGAATAGTCCACATTTTACTTCTATGCAAAAATATTTGTTGCGAGGATCTTGTATGGTTTTTGTAGGTAGATTATAACAACAAATATCTACCGAATCGATACTGCTAACGCCATCTCTGGGATCCGTTGAGCTAAAAACTTAGAAAGCAGCTGATACGATTGGCTTTGCAGCATATTGGCGCTATCCTGAGGGTTCATCAATTTAGAACTAAGGTATATTATATTTATATACGAAAAAATTCTCACATTAATAAAGCATTGACGCTTCATCAGGTATGCTTCACAAGATACAACGTACAGATTTTCTACTTGAGAGTGGTAGCTAGCTAGGCGGGCATTCGCAAAATGCCCTTCCACCATGCTCAAGCCGGCGGCAGGGATCGAACCATGGACCTGCGGTAACGCAGTCCATAGCTATAACCGCTTCAAAACATTCTTCGGTATTGAACAGTAAGTCCTTTTATTCAACAACATTGTTTATTTACTTGGTATTACGAGTAGCATTCAGTTAATAATTGATTGTAAATTGAAACCGGATGTTATGTTAAGCCAGTCAATTATTAATACAACAACAAATTACCGTCGTTATATGCATAATAGTTTTCAAGGAAAAAAGACTGATATAACTTGACAAAAATGCTTGACAATTTTTTTCAAGCAGGCATAAAAACACCTGAAACCAACGTAAGTTGAACTATATGTGTCGCTCCGTCCCAATACGATGGTTAAATAAAGAATGAGAGGAAAAACTGGAGTTATGAGTCATTATCATGGTAGATCAGTCGGTCAGAGCATACCCCGGCTACAGGGTTGGATTCGAATCTCAGACATGACTATAATTTTTCTCTAATAAATTTGTAATTTTATAATGTAATCCGCCTAGCAGGCTTTATTGCAAACATAACAATATTATATCACCTGTTCACTTGACCAGACTTGGCAATAGGTGACTTACAAATTGCATTTATTAGGATAAAGAAGTTGAAGAGGTCCTTAACATCATAAGTGAAAAACAAAATGTATAAATGGAATTTCAACCATACGCTGAACACATAAGACATTTTTTCGTTTAAAAATAGAAATGAAATTATTAAATTATAACGCACAATTTCACGACTAAAACAAAACTGCCATATACAGTTTGTGAAACCCTACAGCTGAACAGCAGGTATGTGCTTTCGCGTAGTCCAATTACCTAAAAATTACTCCTTTAATAAATGAAAATCCCGGGAAACCTTAATTTTAACCCACCCTGCGTGGAATGCTCGGATGTTTAAATAATTCAAACGTACCTACTGGTAGGTTACAAAACGTGGGTACGAGTGTATCTTGGGCGGCAGTGGCTCTCAAACTTATATTTTATCATGAGCTTCTGTAAAAATAGTTCACGTTTGAGGATATAAAGAGAAAACAGGATGTTACATTTATTGCTATGTTATATGATAGTAGGTTGTGTTCTATTACTGGAATGAAGCAGTGATGGTTCAGTGATATTGGCTATGGACTGCCGCACAGCAGGTCCATGGTTCGAATCCGGCCGCAGGCTTGAGTTTCACCACCACGGTAGAAAAGCATTTTGCGAATGCCCGTCTGGCTAGTGACCACCCTCAAGTAGAAAATCTGTCGCCAAGCACATAACGGTGTGTTCCAGCAGCTGTCCTTGAGAGCCAGTAATTCTAGGTCAAGCCTGTTAACACCTTCGACCATATCATAACTTACCATCAGATGTGATTGTGGTCAAAGACTTAACTATCAGCATTAAAAAAAAACTGCCTGTGTCTGTTGCTGTAGTAGATGTGATAAATAAAACAATATTTTACTACACAAGTATTCACTGAGATTACATTTTACATGTTAGGTATAACTTAGGTATATATGACGTCTTAGAGTTGTACACGAGTATATTCGCGGAGGTGTGAAGATGACTAGTTAGGCGAGTAGCGCGATGTGATCGATGTTGGTGATCAAGCTGTACCTTGAACTGGAGATCTAGTTGCGCAGTAGCACAGGTGCTTAAACATACCTTAAAGTGCTTGACGATAGATTTTCTACTTGAGAGTGATAGCCACTACTTCAAAACTTCATAGTAACAATGTTACTAACTAATTATATAATTATTTCTTTACCAATTTTTGGTTCGTCCACTGCTGAACACAGCCTCCCTTATTATGGGGTTCCCACGCTTGTCAGACGTCTCGAGGATCGCAATGTGAGATATCAGTTCATCAGAAAGCGCTGCTGCCCACCTTCTGGTGTGTTACCCTTAGTCACCTCTTACGACACCCACGGGTAGAGATGGGGGTGAGACATTCAAGCCCGGCACCCCACGGGCATCCAGGCACACCACGGGCCTTTTCGCTATTTGAAAAATACATACTCAATTATTTATATTCCAGAAGGTCCGCTGGCCCGCGAAACTCGTTTTTCAACTAGTTTGTCAGCCAATAGGTTCAAGAAGTTACCTGTATCACTTTTATGTCAAATAAATAATTATTAAATAATTTAATGTCCTTCCGTGAACTAAACTTTTGTTAATAAATAATTAGTTACGGGTCTATTCAGGCACATCAGAATTTTATTATTTTTAGAAACCTTCAATTTTATAAACAAAACTATGACATATTGAGAACCTGTGACTTCCTTCCAGCACGTGCTCTTATTTGTAGAGGTGGCACAAAGTCAACCCGAAGTTCCCGAAACTTCTCTCAAACAAACTATTAACAACTTTTTGGGACCTCCCTACAATGTTACCTCTGGAAGTTACAGTCGAGAATTTTTAAATTAACTTGTCTTTTTTGGAACAAAAACTGTAGGAGTAGTTTGTAGTTACCTAGTTTATTACAATTTCATGTGTTCTTTAAGCTACGTATGTTACTACTGTTATAGGATCCCGAAAAGTTAAGTTATTTTTTTTATGTTATTGTGGCGGATCAAGCACCAGGCCCACCTGATGTTAAGCGGATCTCTCCCTATAACAGATGCATTTTGTCACAACTCACGAATTGCACTGCACCCGTCACCTTAAGACATAGTTGTTCAGTTTCATGTGCCTGTAATTTCACTGGCTCTCAAGGACTGCTGCCGGAACACACCGTTAGGTGCTAGGTTAGGTTTTAAAGAAAGGATATTAGATTTTACACTTTTGCTAAGTATGGAAATTAGGATAATAGTCTAAAGGACCCTTTGGCAACAGAACACGTCCGTGGTTTTAACTGGCTCAAGAACTAATATTCGTAAATATTAAGAAAATCCCTGACTTAGCAGTTAAAGGGATAATGCTGCACTAATGGTAGCATCAGTGGGGTAGAACAGACTTGCAAGCTTTACTTTTACTAGCTTTAGCGTTACCATGGTGTTAAGGCCCGTGGAGTGACGGGCTAGAATTTCACCCCCCCGCTCATTGCTACCTGTGGGTGTCGTGGTTATAGTGGTAGGTTAAAGAAGCAGCTCTATCTGAGGAAGTGATATCGTAAAACTGCGATCCCCAAGACGCCTGCTCAGCGTGGGGATTATGGCAAATACCCCCTTAATGAGGCTGTGTTCAGCAGTGGACAATCTGGCTGATACAGTTTGGGCATTTTGCTGACTTAAAACTTTAAAGTTGTTAACGTTAGGGCCATCATGAATGATAAACATAAATTACTGTGTCATATCATTTTTGATAGAATAGTTATTCATAAACAACATTTGATTTAATCATATAAATTGTATAAATAATTATAATATATTATACAGGGTTCTTGGGAAAATGCTTACAACCTCTCAGGGTTGACTTCTGCTAGTCCTAACAAACATATATAAATGTTTTATTTTGTGTTTATTTATGTATTTTTAACAGAATAAGCACGAGGACCACGTAATGTAAATTTTTTTTTGTGCCTGGAATTTTATTATTTCATATTTTTATTACTTAGCTCGATGTAAATGTTCAAAACTCTAGTCAAAAGGAGCGCGGCGCGGTCCAGTGGTGCCGCGGTGGGCGCTCATGGCTTGGAGTAGGCATTGTCTTTTACTTAGTAGTTAGTTAGCAGACACAAATTAATTTTCCTCTAGATTTTAAGTATGAGAATAAAAAATCTAAATAAATTAACGTTCCTTTTTTTAATAAATCTTTATAGTTTATCCTTTTAAAATGCGTCATTACATGAAAATTTGAATAACAAAATTAAAAAAACATTACGTGACGTAATTTAATTTTTCGACTGTTAGTATATAAGTGTGATGCCATAGCATAAACACGACACTGAAAAGAAAATTGGACGATTGATTTATTCTACAATGTCAATAAAAAAAAATTGTGTTAGTTTTAGGTAGTGTATTTATTTATTTTATTTTATTTATTTATTTATTATTAAAACAATACATCTATCCTTACAGGTTATTTCCTAATACAATAGAGTAGTTAAATCATCAATATATAAAACATTCATAATAACTATTAATTAATTACACATTTAGTCAGAGGCCTTACAATAACAAAAATAATATAATGCAGCCCTTACGAACTCGCTCAGCGAACAGTAGAATATGTCAACGTTTTCCGCCACCCGATTTAGAGATCGTATGGTGGTCGTCAGTGGTGCTTTGTTGAGCAGGTTAGTTCTTCCGCGAGGAACCTCGAACAAAGGTGGCTGTCTGCGCCGCTCCACGTACTCATCTGGCACACTTAGCCTTATCATTTCTAAGATGGTTGGATTGGTCATGATGCCCCGGAACACCTTAACCACATAGACCGAAAGCGCCACATGCCTTCTTATTCCCAACTTGTTGTAACCAACCATGCCCAAAACGAACAAAGTTGGGTACATCAAGGGGTAGAACGGGTAGACGCCATATCTCTTCCAGTACAGGTATCTAGTGAACTTGTTCTGAATGCGCTCCAACATTAAACTATATTTAGCTTCACTAGGAGCCCATACCAAGGCCGCGCTCTCCAGCTGGCTTCTTACCAGTGCCTCATACATTGCTGTTAAGGCCTTATAGTTCTTAAAACCGTTCGCTCGGCGTAAAATAAAACCTAGATTTCTATACGCCTTTTTGCAAACATCAACTATATGTGCTCTAAACCGCAAATCCGAATCTAAGCAAACCCCAAGATCCCTGACTGATTCTACTCGTTTGAACTGCGTTTCCCCAATCTTGTAGTTGTATTTGAGTGGTGCAGTTGCTCTACTGAATGTTATTACGGAACATTTGTCCACATTAAACTGCAATTTGTTCCTCTGACACCACTCGACTACCTTATCCACGTCTTTTTGAAGACGTGCGCAGTCTCCCTCCTCTTTTATTGGCAAGATCAATTTGAGATCGTCCGCAAATAATAGACATCTGGCCTCTGTGATGACTTCCGGCAGGTCGTTGATCATTACGATAAATTCTAGCGGCCCCAAATTACTACCTTGGCTTACTCCTGTCCTCGTGTAATACGGTTGCGATTTGTATCCCGCGTACTCGACATACTGTTGCCTGTCTTTCATGTAGCTCGCGAATAACTGAAGCAGTTTGGTTGTGCAGCCGATCGTCGCCAACTTTGTAAGTAGGATGTCATTATCGACTAGGTCGAATGCTTTTTTGAAATCGAAGTAGGTGACGTCGACTTGAACCCCTGAGTCTACATTAGGGACCATGTAAGCCATGGAGTTCAGGAGATTGCTGGTTGTGCTGCGAGCCGGTCGGAACCCGTGCTGAGAGTCCGAGAGATGGGCTGACATTTGTTGCTGCATACTGCGCTGCACTGCCGACTCGAACACTTTTGCTGGAGTTGAAAGTATCGCTACGGGTCTGAATCCGCTTATCTCGGTGCCGGCAACACCTTTAGGTATTGGTATCACCCGGGTAACCCTCCATCGTGCGGGGAAATATGACACCTGGGTGTAATAAATAAACGGGTAGTAAAATTGCAAGACTGGGTAGTTCAGTAAATAGTTCGGCAGTTTATGGATCACTTGGAGTACTTAGTCAGAGCAAAGTCACATATGGTATTAGGTTACTGGTAACCGCAGCTGCGAGTATGCCATGGCAGAGGCTGGCAAAGAGCCAGAAATGTCGATATTATGTAAACTGGTTAGAACGAGACTTCTTACTGACTTATTCCGGTATGTTAACTGCACACACATTACTGCCCGTTTTACTAATTTACTGCCTACTGAATCATAGATAAGGACAATAATAGAAATTTATTCATAAATGACTGATATTGCCTATAGATAAGGTATCCATTTTATTACTTTTCATATCTCTTTTGTCACATGTCTGCCAAGTTTTAACTGCAGACTTATAAATAAATAAAAATATACGCTTCGACTTCAGTATCTTTTACTAGTAAGTAGTCGGTTAAAAATGAACGTTGTATAGGTACCAGAATGATCAATTTGCAGATTATATATTTTGTAATACAAATATTCTAATAAGTTATAATGGGATTAGTTTCTAATCTAACTTGAAGTCACACATTTATAACAATATGTTATAAATGGGAAGGTTAGTGAGTGTGTGAAGATGTGAAGTTAGGAGTATTTGTACTAACAAACACTCCTAACTTAACATCTTCCGTTATACAGCCGTGACACCGTAAAGGAGTACCTTTACGGTGTCACGGCTTAACCCATTTGGATGTAACTTTGAACGTAGGCAGTTAACATCCTGGAAGTACATTTTATTATCACGTTTTATTATTGTTAAGCGGGAGAAACCACTGGGCACAACTAGTTTCTAATAAAAGGCTTCACAAACATGACGTATAAGATTCACAAGTTATTTTGATATATTTTTTGGTCCCATGTCGCAGTTCGCATACTTCTAATATTATTTTTGTTCGCAAAATCATGAAACAAAGCCTTTTATATTGTACCTCGAATATTTCAAATGTCAATAACTATCGTTGTATTTTCTTACATTCTCAAAAATAACATCGTGAAATTCTTCTTATATATCGCAGAAAAGACTTCTAAAGAATGTTAACAAAGTAGTTATTTCCAGACAATTTGTTCTCAGATAGAAAGGAAATTAATTCCAGAGCAATTTTGTTGGAAAAATAGCGTTTTGAAGATATCAAGAAAGTGTTTAAATCACTTCATAAAATAGTAACGGCGTAATTTTATCCTGTGTTATAGATTTTAGTGGTCGTAAAAAGTTACTTTTCATTTCTCATACTCGAAAAGTAGTAAGTATTTGTTTGATGAGTAGCGGGTAGAAGACGCTGCTCTCCACCTAAGGGCGGGAAAAATTCATAGTAAATGCTTCTTTCTCTAGGGCTGGAATAAATGTACCTGTAACAATGGTAACCATTGTTATAAACAAAATTTGAATTATTCGTTTTTTCGTTGTAACATACTCTGCTGTTATGTAATTAATCACATATTCAACTACGTTTGTGTTTATGCAAAGCTGATACAGCTAGTTTATAACATCTAGTCTTGGACGCGTGACTATGGTCAATGGACATTGGCTTGGTAATTAAATAACTTGAATTTGCTAACGGTAGCCAACTGCCATGAATGGTGATGGGAGTTACCATTGAGATATTTATCTGGGTGGGTTTCCTATACACTGTATGACTAAGAGAAATGTCAGGATTCCTGATGACTAACTGTGGTTTGTAAACATACTCAGGACAAACCCAAGCACTACATTCGGTTCGACAATCTACAAATCCTCGCCAGAAAGTTTATTCCAAGAATTTATTCCAATATTTTTTTTCCAAGTTTTATGCCAAGGATGTTACGCGAGGCTATTGAAATCAAAAAGTATCCGAATTTCAATAGAGGTGATGGTTGGCAAGTATCACCTGTTTGGGGTCCTGAATTATTAAAATCTCATGGCTGACACAAATCTGCAAGACCTCTGGACGCAGTGAGCGAATACTGCGTGAATAGAGAAAGTTATGATTCAAATAAAATTTCTGACGGTAGTACAAACAATTTCTTAATAACTCAAGTGACACATAAAACCAATAAGTCAGCCCGTGACCACGACCACTGCATAGTGTTTGAAACGTCGGGACAAAATAATTGTAAATATACGCGATTCAAACCGTTTAAAGTTGTTTAATTACTATATGTTATAATCGCGGAAACCTAAGACAACATGAAAATATTATTGTTGTTATTTGGTGCGTGAAAAGAATCGTTATTGGTTTATAAGCAAAATGATTTGTTGGCTTCTCTTTATTAGCAACATTGTATTTATGGTGCAAGTTATTATAGAGTAAAATGACATCAGTCAGCGTTAAGAGCGCATCTAGAGTCCTAGATGATACCTACACCCCCATTTCAGTATGTAAAGTTTTTGTTACTTATTCTTTAAATTACTATAATCCTCATACGTTAGAAACCCTTGCAACTGACATATTAGTTGTCAATTTAAATTTGTGTTAAAGTGTTTTTTTTTTATTGTAAATAGTTAAGCCTTTGACCACAATATAACCTGATGGTAAGTTATGATGTGGCTGAAGGTGTAGTTGTCAGGCTTAACATAGAATTACTGGCTCTCAAGGACAGTTGCCGGAACACACTGTTAGGTGCTTGGCGACAGATTTTCTACTTGAAACTTGAACAGTTTTTCTACTTAATGGTCGCTAGCCAGGCGGGCACTCACAAAATGCCCTACCTCCATGCGGTGAATTCAAGCCCGCAGTGGGATTCGAACCATGGACCTGCTGCGTGGCAGTCCTTAGCCAATGTCACTGAGCTATCAGTGCTTGCAAGTCAGCAAACCTGTGTGTTCGGAAGGCACTTTCTCGTTTATTTGTGGCTCGGTTATGTACCTGCCCTTATTTACAGAGAACTATATACTTTACTACTTGCAAGATGGTAGGGCATTTCGCAAAAGCACTCCTATCTAGCTACCATCAATAAAAATATGTCGCCATTCACATAATGGTGTGTTCCAGCAGCAGTTCGTTAGAACCAGTAATTTTAAGGCGAGCCTGAACTTTATTTCAACCGTAGCATCACTTATGATCTGGTGAGCTAGTTTTATATAACAAGCCTATCAGCTCTAAAATTAATATAACTATCTTCTATAGCCATTAATATTAAACAAACGATTCATATCTTACGTACGGTTTATTATAATGCAATGAATATATTTCCACATTCACAGAACTTACCAAAACTAAATTGTGACCAAAACTAAATCAGTCACGAAATGTTCAGTCGAATCATAAATCGTTCTAAAGCGATAGCAAACCGATGTCTTCAGTAGAACACGTCCGGTAAAGTGCATTTCGGTTCCAAAAGCTTTTGTACTTCATAGAGTCGGGCCACTACGTTAGCGAGTTAAATGATATGAATTTTAGAAATAACTTTCAACTTCTTTTTACTTATCAACACAACAAAAGATTAGTAATTTAAGATATAATTTCAAGCACTTTCGTACCCTAAGGGAATATCAGAACAGGCAATAAAAAAATCAAGTATAAACATATCAAGTACATATTTTTTAATACTTTTATAGTAATTGATCGCACGTCTACTGGTTATACGCACTAAACAACTTAACCACTTGGCAACAAAAATTGCGAAAATACGTAGAAATATTGCGCGCTAGAAATGAAAATGATATATTAGTTAAGTAAGGGCATCTCCCAGCAGCTGCTTTAAAACCTGTTCAAGATGGGCGGTGGTCTAAAACTATCTTGGCAGTTTTTATTACAGATTATTAGCTGTATAGTGGTTAAAAGCAAAAGTATCAGTTTGCCTTAGTATCTGTGTAAAAGTTACTTATTTATAGGATAAACCTAAAAGAGGAACAAAAGGAAAACCGAACCGGAACCGTTACGCACTATTAACGGTTGTAGCCTTAACTACGTAGCAATTACGGGATATAAGCCTGTAAATAAAACATTGAAACTTGAAGAGTTTATGGTAATACGTAACCTTTTTGTTAGAGCTCAAAGAATTAAAGCGAAAATATAACCGTATAGCGCACAATCTCTCAAAGTTTATGGCCCAGCTACTGTTGCATGTTCTTGAGACGTTGCAGAGAGAACCACATTTCGGGAGTGTTCTCATTTTATTTTTTTTGTTTTTATGTTATCTTGATGATTTGTAGTAGTGTGCGTTTCTAACAACTGAAGATTTGCAATGACACTCAAATGCATTAAGAGTAGAGTGCACGGAGCGCTTTACTTACAAACGTTTGAAGCGCTCGTAGCGAAGTTTACTTAGCTGTTCTCAACCGATCAGCAAAGTTAAGCAACGTCGCCCGCGGTCATGAGTTGGATGGGTGACCGCTAGTGACATTACTACTGAGCGTTTCCGTGCTTTGGAGGGCACGTTAAGCCGTCGGTCCCGGTTGTCGTCTTAGGATGGCAGTCGTTATAGCATGGTGGTAGGGCATTTTGCGAATGCCCGCCTGGCTAGCTACCACCCTCAAGTAGAAAATCTGTCGCCAAGCACCTAACGGTGTGTTCCGGCAGCTGTCCTTGAGAGCCAGTACTTCTAGGTTAGCCTGAACAACATCTTGGACCACATCATCACTTACCATCAGGTGAGATAGTGGTCAAAGGCTAACCTATCAGGCATAAAAAAAACGTAGTTTCGTCATATTTTATATACCAATTTTCAAAATCGATTAAATTTTTGTACGCATATTGCTGAGCCTCATATCTATGATTCTTGTTAACTAGTTTTTTAAAATTTCAAAATTATTTTTCGACTTATTTTTGTAAATGTTTAATTTTACAGAAAACTGGCAAACCAGGAGCATAAACATTAGGCTCAAAGAAATACATGCAAAGTTTCATCGATTTTGAACACGTCTAATTATTTAAAATATGACGAAACTACGTTTGTATGGAAAGCGTCACGAGCACTCTAGCATTAACGTAGTAGGTACGTGGTTGATGGAGAAGGACTTTACTTACAAATAATAACATGAAACATAAAACACAAATCATTTATTTGTATTTTACCTAGTTTATATTTAAAGTTTTTTATATAATAATGACTCAATGTCATACATTTTACAAAGCGATCAATATGGGTTTGAATATAAAAGAGATTATGTTGTGATCCAGAGGGGTTAACCCATTGGGATCGGCAATAATGATAACAATAGAATTTCATTCATAAGTAGGACATAGTGGCCCTAACGATGCCAACTTTAAAGCGTTTTCTATGAGTGACTAGGCATCTTGGATCTACGATTTTAGACTTTTGATAAATATCTGAACGCTCTTTCCAATAACATCAATCTAACCACTTTAGTCTTTATCTTAATACTTTGACCATTAATTTAAGTAACTATTATAATACAAAAATTATATACAACTTATATGAATAACTTTTTTGTCATTTTTAAGAAATGTATTATGACAAATCATATTACTCTCATATCTTTATTCACAATATATTAACAATCATTATTGTATAGTTTCATTTGCTGCACCCTAACAGGGTATGTACTCGTTTTGTTATATATGTACATGATGCAATAATAAATAAATAAAATAAACATTTTTGTTAACATTATCTACCTACCCACTTCTTCCGTTTCTGAGAAACTACTATCAGTTGCACCTGCGACATTGATAACAATTCTAGTTTTTACCGGTATCACAGCTCTCCCCATTCTTTACTATATTTAATCAAACGTTCCCTACCTACCTCTTATCGTTTCCGAGATATTGCTATCAGTTAAAATTGGCTAACGAGATTTGAAATTGTGGACAGGAACCCTAAAAATGCTATTCACTAATGACATGTGTTCAAGCACTCTCTTCACTCCTTTTACCGTTTCCAAGACACTATTGACATTTACACTTGGCAGACGATATTTTCATATTTTTGGAAATTTTTAGTCACCATAACACTCCATTCTATTCTCTTATATATACTACTTTTACTCTTTGTGACACTTTCTTGAAGATACCAGTCAGTGAGAGATTCAAAAGCATAATTATATCATCACGTCCAAAATGCTTAAGCAGTAGAAAGACGTGTCTATTAAAAAGTTCCAGCCTCTTTTGCCATTTACCGGGTACAGTTCCAGAATACTTACTGCTACTAGACATTTATATGTAGGAAAATCCAGAACTGGTAACTAGGCAAATTAACCAAAAATTAAGTTTTACAGCTAAACATCACTCTTTTCACTAACGAAAGCCGCAAAAAATACCTACCTACGATATTAATTATTGGAAATAAGTTTTTTTCTGAAATGTCGTACTCATAGACGCCAATTAATATAACTTAGCGTAAAATACCAACAAGAGTTTTAAAAAAACTATAAGTGCTGCAATTTAAAAAAGAGTAAAAAACCTAATGGATGTTTAAAATACAGCAGGAAGCATTTATTTTGAATATTATACAATTTTGGCTTGCAATCGTACGAGTATTTCTTTAAAAGTCACATTAACAGGAAAAATGGATCGCGGTGCCTTCACAGGAAATTACTAACTCTGTACTCGATCGGTCTCAATTAATATCCTGAAAAAGACAGATGTGCTTCGGTGCAAATATATGAGGAAAAATTTTTTTTTATGATACTCAGTGCTTTTGAGGTTATATAACAGGAAGCAAAGATGGCACAGATGGCGGCAATAACTATTTAACATTGCAATATCCCTGGCTAATGCTAGTCTGGCTAGCTGTAATTTATAAGTAGTATAATCGGTCGTCAAATACCAAACGGTGTTTATGCAGCTGACTTGGAGAATCTTTACCTTAGATTAACTTGTTTGACTCATAATTTACTTTTAGCAGAAATACTGCTCAAAAGCTCACCTTCTAAATATGAAAAATATTTTTAGACACCAACTTAAAGTTTCCATACTTAAGAAGGCTTAACATGCGCTCTAAAGCACGAAGGCGCTAGTAGATGTCAGTAACGTTCACAAATTCATGTAATTACCGCAGCGGACGTTGCTTAAGCTAAAAGTAAAAGAAATTGGGCAATTTCTCCAAACTATGGTTATACTAATAAAATGAAATAGGCTTAAACTTCCATAGAACGTCAAACCTAGTGGTAGTTTTTGAATTTGGTAGCTTTATGTCGTGGATAAAATAAAACTCCTTGGTGTGAAGTTTTATGACATATCACAGCAACGTGGACGTATATCTATAGTACGTACTATCTGCTAAGAAACTCTGTAAAGAAGCCGTTTTTGTTTTTAATTTACGGAGATATACTGCCAAAATTTACGGCATATTTTTTATCTAGGATATGATTTTTTCCTTTGCTACAGCCGTTTGACTGATTTCAAATTTCATAAAAAACAAAATATAAATATTACGAATACCACAGCATATTTAAAATATTGTAACATCATCAGAATTCTATGGTGACAAAGTTCTAACTGATTTTATTGGTTCAGAGATTAACGTAATCATCATATAGTTTTATCCCAATTTGGTAAAATTGACCCTTTTCGGATAAAAACTATTAGCACTACGAGTGTTTTACGAATTATTTGCCGTATCTGGGATCCGGGTTGATAAAGGCAATATTTTTTTTATTTTTTTATATATATTTTTATTTTTATAATTTTAAATATTTCAAGGATCATTTTTTGTTTCAGAATATTTTCAATACACGCTTGATGTAGAAGTACTACTTCGAATAAAGCTAATTATTATCATATAATTTCTCGTCCCTAGGATCAGAATTATCCTCTTCTAATTTGAGCTACCTTACTGAGCGAATCATAGTTTAAACTTAATATTTCGATTGTGTTATATAATCATCGTAATTTTACCACTTTGTGATTTAATATCGACTGAGTGGCAATTCACATTGACAACCATGTGTTGTAATGTTGTAAACTGATTCACTTAGCGTTAGTCCGAAAACTGCTGTTTATTTCATGCATTTTCGTTCATGTTTTACAAAATTACGTAAAACATAATATATATTTATTATATACGAGGGGAAAATGTTTTTTTTAAGTCATGTGAGGGATTTGAACTGGCGTCCATCCACCCCTTTAGCCGGGGTATGTACCAATTGAGCTAACATGACAATGAGCCAAAACTATTTTTTTTCCTATCGTTCTTTAACCATCGTATTGGGATGGAGCGACAACTATAGTGCAACTTACGTTGTACTACAAACAAGACCAATTTTGCAATTGGTTTCATACTTGTAAATGATGACGCAACCTTATAGTTTTAATATTGTTAGGTTTGCAAAACACCGGCAATGCGGATCACATTACAAAATTCAAAATATAGGAGAGAAAAAAAAATCCTTTATGTTTTTACCACTACCGGCGGTATGTCCTTAAAACAACACTACATACTATGCACAACACAACACTAACTAAATTTAAATAACTTAATTTTCATCATATTTCATATTTCAAATTATATTCTAAAAGTTATATTGTTTCTTCTCAAAGTTCAACGTTTATTGTTACTCATAAAACAGGTAATTATTTATTCAATGAAATCTTAAACCAACTAAAAAGCATAATTATTATAGCTTCAAAATTATCGCGAACTTTGAAAGTTTGAAATTTCTCGGCTGAAAATGTTATTCGACTACAAATAATAAGTTCGACCTGTAAAGCTGCTCCCTGGAAATTCCAAACAAATTGTTTTGAATGAAACGCGAAACAATTTGTGAGTATTTCATGAATTTTCTGTTGGTTGTTTCTAGACGAATTCCGTTTCTCTACAACTGAAAGCTTAAAGTTTATCAGGCTGACATGAAAAGTTCCTGGAACTCTGACACATTTTTTTTTTATTATTTATTTTTCTTTAAATATAATTTAACATGAGTGTTTATGCTGCTATTGTCCATTTCCGGAATGAAAAAATCATTATATTTATTGTTTTTCCTTTTTTATGTTATTTTCACGGAACAAGCACGAGGCCCACCTGATGTTAAGCAGTAACCTCTGCCTATAACAGATGTATTTCGCCATAAGTGATGACTGCACTGCACCCGTCACTCTGACACATACAGTTGTTGAGCCTTGACATTTTACTGGCTCTCAAGGACTGATGCTGGAACTCACTGTTAGGTGCTTTGCAACAGATTTTCTACTTGAAGGTGGTAGCTAGCCAGTAAAACATTCGCAAAATGCAATACCACGCACCGTGCTATGAAGCTCAAGCTAGCGGTGGGGATCAAACCATGGACCTGCGATACCGCAGCCCTTAGCTATAATCGCTCAGATACCATTGCTTCACAAAACATGTATTTTATACACTAATGCTTCGATGTAAATAAATTATGCTTTGGCCACATTTTCAATAGTAGGCGGACATTCGCCAAATGCCCTACCACCATGCTGTAACGACTGCCATCCTAGGACAACTACTGGAACGGTTTAACGTGCCCTCCGAAGCACGGAAGATCGAAACTACTTGCCTCGGTTAAAGTTGTACCGTTAAAAGGGGAACCTATGGATTGCACTTTGGCTGTTTAGATCAGGATTGATAACACTATTGAAAATGAACGCGGTCAGTTCAAGATAAACTGAGTTCACGCGTTTGACTGAGTTCTAATCTCAAGATGACTAGCTGAACCGAGATATCTTTAACAAATTGCAGTCTATTTTATATAATATTCTGAGCACTGCAGCAGTCAAAATACCTATTCTTTATTTTTCTTTAAATTTTCATGAACCAAACGTATTCTTTGCCAATCTTAGAAATATTTTTTTATGCACCATCAAGATGGTGAAATCGTATTGAAGTAAACTGAATTTATAATCGACATTTGAACTCGTTTTAATAGAAGATAATTAAAAAAAGGAAAACGAAATTTGTAATTTAGAACATAAAACATTGACTCTAAATCGTTCCAAGATTTATAGGACTCATTATTACACAACTTCCCAAAAAAGGAGTGTTAGGTTTTCAGGGTTATGTATGTTTGTGAGTTTCTTTATCCCACCACAACTTCTCAACGGATTAACTGATCTTAATGTATGTGATATCGTTAGAGTAGTCTTGATAGCGCAATTAACACTAGTTATATAAAAAAAAAATACAAAAACTGGTGGATTTTAGACAAAAATAGTCTTTCAAACCCATCGATTGGGATATCAACACGCTTTACAAAGCTATTCAATCAATGTTATATAACTTGTAGTTTAAGTGTCAATGGAACGATAAAAGTTTAAACGAAAATAAATAATTTGTAGTCGGGTTTTTTTTGTGTATAAATTAAGTTATACTTGTTTAATTCTGTTCATTTTGGCATATGTCAAGTCTTATATAAGGGAACATTAATAAAGTGACTCACCTGCCTACCCTTTTCCGATCAAACCCTGTAATTTCAGATTATTTCTTATCCCAGCAATTAACTCTACACGCTCGCAAAATGAACCCCCGACAAAACTACCCTATCTCTGTCCCTCATATGCAATAAGAACGGAACAAAAGCTAATTCACATGATATCTAACCGCTCTGAACTGGTAAATACTGGGTAATGTAAAACGGCTAATTTTTAATTTAGACGTTAATGTAATGCTTATAAAGATCAAATTAGTTCGCATATTTTTGTTGCTGACCGTACTTTGGTGGTAATAAAAGATTTTATTTGATTCCTTTTATTGCTAGCGCTATGGGAATATGATATGAGGTTTTACGAGTAGATGAATAGACAAGTATAGCCAAGTCGTAATTGGGGATGAAAATATGATAGACCATTAATTGGGTAAACTTTTATTGCTTTATTGATGGTGTTTAGGGAACGAAATCAGGTTATGCTCCTTCGAGTAACTTCTTACATTAATCCTTGTAAAGAGCTTTTATGTTGATTTAAATTTATTGCGTAACAATATCAGGTTGTTTTAATCGATGTGTATTTGGATTTTGCGAGATATTCTAAATGTGAATAGTTTTATTCTTACCAGCAGCATATTAAGTAATTCAACGTCTATCACAATCTAAAAAACCTTGTTGATGTCTGATCAGAAGTCATAGGAGATCGGGAGTGCAGTTGAATGACGAAAGGTCTCAAATTTTTGGATGACTGAAAATAAAAATCCAAAATGGTGGAATTTAAGATAGCTGCCCCAAAATGTCGAACCCCAATGAAACCCAGCAAAACTTGACATTTTTTAACCGTACAATTTCAGATTAAGGGACAGTGTTCCGCATGCGGTTGTGGCATTGTCACGATACAAAGAAAGCTGCACCTACTACACTGATGACAGCTCAGACGCCATCGGTGGTTTTGTGCGGCGGGCGGTGAAAGCGACGGAAGAGGATATAACCAATAACAACCTTAAAATGGCCATAAAAGATCGCAACGAAGAGGTCATGGAGGAAATGTTAAAGAGAAAGAGGCACCTGGAGTCAGTGGCAGGTCCATCCGGGACAAATTGACTGTATAGATTATAGAATAAATTAATTTTAAAATTATATGTGTACATCTTAGAATAAAATAGGATTCAGCATGTAACTAACAAAACCTAGCATTAAGTTATATATGGACTCACTTAGTTTTTAAGATCTAACACCTTTAACACTAACTTACATCTAAGTGTAAAAAAGTCAATGATGTATGGAGAATGTAATTTGTAAAATAGGAAAATCTATGTGTACAATCTAAAAAGAGTACGGACCAAGAGTCTGTAGTGCGTAGCATAATTATTAAAAAAAAAACCGTACAATTTCAACACACACATCTAAACGTTAAAAAAATATAGTTACAGATATAGTAAGTAAATAATATTTCATAGCGGTAGATATTTTGTGAATCCCGCCTGGCTAGTTACCACCCTCATGTAGAAAATCATTCACCAAGCATCTAACGGTGTGTTCCGGTAGCTGTCCTTGAGAGCCAGTAATTCTAGGATAGCCTGAATAACATTCATCACTATCAGGTGAGATTGTGGTCAAAGGTTTACCTAACATGCATAAAAAATGCTTTGAGTCTTTATATGCTGATATGCGTGACTATTACTCCAAAGAGTTCATAATATTCCAAAATTTTTCGTCATTTTTACACAACAATTAACTTAAATCCCAGTTGGGACCAAAAAGTAATTAATGGCTAAGTGAATGATCTCAGCACTTGTGTGGGTCTGACATTCATAGAAGCAAACTCAATATTGCGCTCTCTCTTAAACAGCATAATTTACAAGTTAAAGAGACAAACAAATTCTCTCTTTTTAGATCTATAAAGATATAGGAGTATTGCAATAGTAACCTACGTATTTTTGAATATTATTCTTAAGCATGAATTGTTTACATCTTCAGAAGTATACTGTAGATTGTTATATCAGATTCATTATAAATTGACGATGATTCAAGCTCTGTGAGCTAAATACCTGGCGACTGAAATATGAAGCCTTGCGAACCCCCTTTTATAAAAACAATATGATACACAAAAATATATAATTATAGAACCTGCTTACAAAATTTCATAACAATTAGTGCAGTCAAAATCAAAAAATCAAAATCATTTATTCAACTTAGGCGTCTATGACGCTCTTATGAAGATCAATTACAAATTTTAGTATTGAAATATTCTACATTGTACTGCCACGTTCAGCAAATAAATTGTATAGAGTCACTGCGAGAAGAACGGGCAAGAAACTCGGGGCCATTCTTTTAAACCTCTTTTAACAATGTGTATCATACTTACTATATAATAAAGTTATTACAATATTTATTTAAATTATGTGGGTAACAGGCAATAGCTTGGCAGAGGCGGAATTGTCCATGCATTTTTGTCGTAAACTGTGTACTAGGATTTTTTATTCAATATATTTTTCACATGCAACTTGAATTTCCCTTCTGTGAGCGTTGTTATATGATTGGAAACTCTGTTAACTGTCTTATCCTTAGAACTGCATATGCAGCAGAACTAAGTCTTCCGGAGAGATCATGTATATGTGGATCCCACTGTAAAGTGGAATTCATTTTTATTCCCAGGAAGACTGTCGCATTGTCAATAGGGAGTTTATCTGGCCCAAGCTTTATGTTTGGTTCAACATAAGAAACATTTGGTTAAGAAAACTTTAAACATTTCGTCTATTTTGAATTTAAGAGAAGATTATTAGCGGCGAACTGTTTACAGATCTTAGATAGTACATTATTTACATGAGTCAGTTCACTGTCTTTCCTATCTACTTTAAAAATCTGTAAAAGAGAACACTGGATACCTGACAAACAGGCAAGTATTTTTGCCCAAGCTGAAAAGGAGATGCTTGGATCTTGCTTCTAGCTAGCTCGGTCAACAAGGTCGCACAACACAGCCTCCCCTTTAGTGGGTGTTCAGCAGTGAACTAACTGATACAGTATGCAAATGTTGCCTAACTGACTTGCACCCTCATCTATAACCACCAAGCATTTAGGTATATTCCAGAAGTTATTATAGGCTGTTCCTATTACCCTTTCCATTAGCAACATTATCAGTTTTAAAAACATACATTTCATTTTCGAATACTGTCACATTAAAAACAATTTTAAACTAAGTTACAGGTTGTTGATAAACCGTTGTTGATTAACAAAATTCTCTCCATAGCAATAATTTTATGTTATGACTGACAGGGACTGTAATGATCAAAGTTTATCAGCTTATATCTATCAAAAAGTACTTGAAACCTACACAGAAAATTAAATATAATTTGAGAAAGCTTATTACTAAGCACTTAAAGAAAACGCCGCCTTTTTCTAGAATTCATATTAAACTTTTCTGTTGAAGTTTAGAATATTCATAATTCCTTATTCATGATTAATTTACTTTTTTGAGATCGATATGTCCCTTTTAAATGAGCGAATATTTAATCAATAAAGCTATTTGTGTACAAATCACTTCATTAATTTACAGAATACGAGGTCACTGAAGACACATACTGATTTTACTATTGTTCTATCAAAAAACTTGTTTCGCAGGATGTCACGTACCTATATGAAGTTAAAAATTATCATATGTATATGCAATATTCTCAAATATGAGAAAAAAGTGCCATCAAAGAGATTAAGCTTACTGGGAAGTTTAAACAAAGTCATACACTATATAACTAAAACTAACCAACAGATATATGACCAAATACAAATTTTATATATTACTGAACCAAACATTGCGTTAACAATAGCCGTAGCCATTGAACAAATAAAGAGAGCATGTTCCCTCCTCAAAGGCTGGCAACGCATACTGGAGACCTCTGGTGTTATGTTCGTAGGCGACGGTGATCACTTACCACCAGGTGAATCGCCTGCAAGTTGGCCCATATTAAAAACACAATTGACACAACAATAAAAGGTCAAACAAATGACTCCTTATTATAGGAGGTTTTTTTTTTATTCCTAATATGTTTAGTTTTGACCACTACCTCACTGATGGTAAGTGATGATATAGTCAAAGATGTTGTTCAGAGTAACCTTGAGTTACTGGTTCTCAAGGACAGCTGCCGGAATACACCGTTAGGTGCTTGGTGACAGATTTTCTACTTGAGGGTGGTAGCTAACTAGGCGGGCATTCGCGAAATGCCCTACCACCATGCTATAACTACTGCCATCCTACAACTGAAACCAACGTCTTAACGTGCCCTCTGAAGTAGTGAAGAAGTAGTAGTGCCGCTAGCGGTCACCCATCCACGTCATGACGAACGTGAACGGTTATACGGAGCTGGTTTACATTTTCACAGAATATGTTATTATGACTGATTACCTAACAAAATTTTGACTTAGGAGTCCGACTCACTCTTGGCTGGTTTTATTAATATATTTGTACTTAATAGATATTACTCTAGCAGAACACAATCAAATTAACTATGAAATTGTAATAATATAACGTATTTGCTTAGTGTTCAGATCATACACCTGACATTAAGGCTGGGTACAGCTTGTCATAACATGTCAGCTTAAAATAATTATGTTGTTATGTCGTGGACAAGTTAACAATATCCCTGTCTTCGTGCATTCGACACAAAAATACTGAGACAGTCATAATGATTTTTGTTAAGAGAATATGTTGGAGTAATTAAAAAAAAATAACCTAAATTTTTATCTGTTTTTCAATACATTTGATACTTACAATCGTAGGTAACATTTCAAACTGATATATGTATATAGAAAAATAAACAGGAATCAGATTCATAATCAAACGAAACAATACTTGTCAAATGACAATCGTATCAAATACACTCGAGAGCAATGAATCCGGGTCACTTAAAGAATCCTAAAAATCTCGGAAACTAAAAATGCTAGGTTAATGCAATAAATTGTATTTAATAGACAATGTAATACTCCTTAAATGAAGGTATTAAAACTTCTTAGTTATTGTAAAGTTATATCATAAAAAAATCAAATTTGAAAAAGGGCCACTTTCGAAGATGGAACTACGAAATTACAGCATTTGGTTTTGCTTTTGTTTGTAATCTGTCATTTATGTGGGTACATAAACCATGTTGATAGTGCTCTATATTCATTATTCAAGCTGAAATTATGTCGCTTACGCCTGAAGAATGCACCAGAATACTTACAATGCTGGAAACCGGCCGGAGTCAGCGCGATACAGCCAGGACTGTCGGTGTGTCGCTGTCAACAGTACAAAGAGTTCTCCGACGTTACGAAGAAACTGGTTCTAACCTACGCAGACCAGGAACGGGCAGAACCAGGTGTACCACAGCACGAGAAGACCGATACTTGGTGAACACCATGCTTCGAAATCGCTTTCTCACAGGAACTGAACTCACCAATCAGTTTCGACGCCTCGGAGGAAGTAACCCAAGTGCATGGACAGTAAGACGTCGGCTTGCTGAATCTAACTTAAAACCCCTTAGACCTGCAAACGGCCCTAAACTGGAGCGTGGGCATCGTATTTCGAGACTAAGATATGCCCAGAGCCACGTAAATTGGAGTATTGAAGATCGGTCAAAAGTTATGTTCTCCGACGAATCAAAATTTATGCTCTACAAGCACGATGGAAGACACAGAGTGTATCGAAGACCAGGGGAAAGATTCAAGCAAGCATGCATCGAAGAAAAAGTAGCCTACGGTGGTGGGTCTGTACTTGTGTGGGCCGGAATTTCTTCTGAAAGTCGCACAGAGCTGGTGATCATAGAAAACGGCTCTTTAACTAGCGTAAGATATGTGGAAGAAATCCTCAATGATCACGTTGGTCCATTTATGGTCAATTTAGGTGAGGATGCTATATTTATGCATGACAATGCCCGACCTCATACAGGTAGGATTGTGAATGACTACCTTCAAGAGATGAACATTACTCGTATGGAGTGGCCAGCGCGCAGCCCGGATATCAACCCGATCGAGCATGCTTGGGACGAGCTAGGCAGATGCGTAAAACAACGAAACCCTCCCCCAATCACGCTTCGTGAGCTCAAAATTGCTCTCACAGAGGAATGGGAGAATATTCCCCAAAATCGTATAAGGAACTTGGTGTACAGCATGCCAAACCGCGTAAACGCAGTAATGGAAGCACGAGGAGGCAATACGAAGTATTAAAATTCAAGAAAATCGTAATAAAGTTAAAAAATTTCATGTTTCCTATTTTTGTTTTAAGGAGAGATCAGCAGTTTTTTTCTTTATGTAATTTTGTGTTAATAAAATGTATGGTGTCTCATATTTTTTTTTACTTTCATTTAAGGAGTATTACATTGTCTATTAAATACAATTTATTGCATTAACCTATCATTTTTAGTTTCCGAGATTTTTAACATTCTTTAAGTGACCCGGATTCATTGCTCTCGAGTTTATATCAAGGAGACATGAAAAGCGATGTGTGTGGGATGTACCAAATCGAGTTTTCATGGACCGTTTCTTAATGTACCGTTTTATGTGGTACAAACACGCGAGTTGCTCGTTTTGAAGGTACGTACTTAAGGAGAGGGAATTTGTAGCGCTTTCCATACCAAAGTAGTTTCAACATATTTTGTATACCAAGTGTTCTAACTTGATGAAATTGTGCATGAGCTTAATATATATGCTTTTAGTTTACCAGTTTGACACAGCACAAAGTAACTCAACGATCGTCCACTGCTAGACACAGCCTCCCCACTAAAGTAGGTTTTGCCATAATCCCCAAGTTTGGCATGCGGTTTGGGAATCGCAGTATAAGATGGCAAGTCGTTGGAAGGCGCTGTAGGTATTTTTACTTTTGACTCCTATAAAGACTCACACATGAATGTTAGGGATGATACAATTTTAGTTAGGCATCCCGAAGAGGGTATATAATAAATTACATTTTTATAAATACTGACAAGTAATGCACTAATTGCCTGAAACATGGATTTGAAGAAACAAATGCTTGTACTCGTATATATAACTTCTGTTGGAACTTAAATTGTATTATTGTTTTATGCTTATAATTTATTTGAGTTCCTCGCTCTCACAATTCAATATAAAATAACTGATGCTGAAGCTACAAAAAACCTGGTAAAATTTTAATTATAAACAGGAATTGGTTATAGCACAAAGCTTTCGACAAACACAACGAACAAACAGAAGTGATGTGTTTTACGTGATTGTTTTCCATACGAAACGTCCGATTCAAAAACGAGTACGTACTTCAATTGTTATGAATAAAAAAACCTGGGCGAAATTGAATTGTGGGAGTTTGTTATGTTTTGATGTTTGTTCTGTGTTTTATTTAAAAATAAAAGCCAATGTAAACTACACTCACGGTGAAATTTTGGTATACGAAACATATGGGAGTAAAATAAAAAATATGGGAGTAACCAAGTTTTCTTATTCGCGAAAATTTAACTACTTTTTGTACTTTTTTTATAAGGACACTATTTCCAACTCCAAAGTTCGGTTTTTTTAGGTTATAATAAAATCTACATAGTTTTTCCCATTTATAGGTAATGATAACATCATTCAATGTTATCTAGCTTTTATTTAACTTACAAATTATTATTCTTCTTCCATTATATTTTTTTATGACATTATATTAAGCTCCTATTGATAACTAATTAGTTGAATAATGATGGTACATACAACATCCTGGCATTTTGTAATAATTTTCCATCGTATTGTTACCTTGAAACCATTAATAACGACTAGGGCGATTTCACAAAGGTGGAGAGTTTCTTGGAATTTTCTGATATACAAAAATTATTCCGAGATACACCTTAGAATTGCTTTCACTAAGAAATTGATCTACCAGATAAACGACATCATTAGCCGTATTTAAATATATATGATTAAAGCTTGTTTTTTTATTATCACATCAGATAGACAGTTGTTAGCTGGGATAGAATCGAAAGTTATTCAAATATATAATATTATATATTATTAGGAATAATGAGAGCAGCCCAAATAAAACTGAACTCTTGTTATAAATATTCTTCACCTCTACCACTGAAAAAAATAGAATTTTTTTTCTGATACTCGGAAAGTAGTGTTTGTTTGATCCGAGTAGCGGGTGGAAGATGCTGTTTGCCACCTAAAGGTGAAAAAAACTCATAGGAAATGCTTCCTTCTCAAGGGCTGGCATGTTTTACTTTCCCTATATTTGATATGAAAACAAGAGAGTTTAACACAGGTGAAAGTCATCAATTCCTACTCTGCTATAGCCAGTCTAAATACATCGTATGGGAATTGATTCCTTTCGACCCTTGTATATCAATCTGCTATTCCACCAGTTAGATATATGTTTTTCGTTAACGCAACTTCATTGCGTTCAAAAATTTTGATGAATGACATAGGCATCAGAAATAAAGCGTAATTTTTGTAGTAACATACATTGGTAACTAAAGTAAAAATATTGATGCAATTATCAATATACAAATTAAACTTACCTATAAAATTACAAACTATAAATAAAGAAACTCCATTTAAGTTGCCGCCGTCTGAAGTCAAAGTGCCCAAAAATCTGGATTTTTTACTTTGTTGAATATACTACGTTGAAAACTTATGCGTTGACCGCGGTTGGCGCCAGCTTTTAGGTCAACAGTCGTTTCCACTTTTTTGAAGTAAGATATGTCAATTGAATGATATCTTCAAATAAATATATTCAAAACTTTGAGATGTCACTTTTTACAAGCAAAATCGATTTTTGCTGCGAGTTCTTTAACACCAAAATCACCCATTTCATTGGAGATATTAAAATATATAAAATCAACATAAGTTCTCGTGTTGTTAAAGCCAATATAATGAACAGACCTCAAGCAAATGTGATAGTGGTAAAAACAGATGAAAAAAACATTCGAACTAAAAATATAAACACGAGAGGCCACTAAAACGCATTATAAACAAAGTGAAACTAGCCATCTATTTCCGTAAGCCAAATGTAGCATAACTAAATTTTGCTATGCAGGTCAACTATGCGACCCAATTTAAAACTAGACTCCACCCGAATCCAATCAGTGCCGAATGCCGAACTAAATTTACCAAACTGCTTTAAGATCCAAGTATGAAGGTCCTATTCTCAACTAATAGAGTGGGCTAGGACAGTCGTGAGTAGAATCTACTAAGTTCACGGATTGGTAAAAAAATGGAAGGGACTAAATGTATCAATATATTCATTCGCATTTACTTAAGAAGATAGAGTTAAAAAAACAATTGTGAGCTTTACGGACAAATAAAATACTTAGTTATATTATTGGTGAATATGTTTATAAACCCTAAACGGGTCTATTCACGCACGGATAAACATCAACATAATTATATATTGACAATCTGCAACTTGATCGAAACGTCGAGGTTCGTCAAAATATAATGATTATGATGTTTATTCGTGCGTGAATAGACCCTTTTAGGATTTAAAAACATGAGCTTAGTTCACGAAAGTTTAAAGAAAAGTAGCGGTGAATACTTTGTATTACTAGTAGTCTTAATTTTATTCTTTATGTTGACGCTGTAGTTCCTTTAAATGCGACACTAAAATAGTGTACAAGGAATATAATTATTAGACAAAGTATTATTTTTAATTCGAAGTTAACCTCGTATTGTTTGAACATAAGACGTAAGAACGTAATAAATGGTCAAAAAACACGCAAAAAAAACCGATCAGTAAATGTTAAATTGTATGTATTAAGAAGTAAAATAGTTATAAGTTTAATATTTTAATAAGTTTCCTTCAAATAAAAAACGTATCTTATCGATTCAAATGACTTGAAATCACCACACGTTACAGGCATTTATGATTTTGCAGCCGTGATTAATAGACCGTAGATACATACACTACGGCGTAGTGTATGTATCCCAAAATAATAAGTAGGTAAATAATTTAATATAGTTACGCAATGGCGGTTAAATGTATGTAAGAAGGTTATCAAAACATCGGTACTAATATAACCAAAAAAAAATTCTTAGAAAGACCTCGTGGCGTGACGCTTGGTGCGTACGTTTGGCCATCCTAACTAATCTTTTTTTAATCTGTGGGCGGATTACTTTTAAGCCCCTAGATTCTATTAGCAACGAATAATCATTCGGCATAGAGTCGCTAAAGTAAAATACCACGAAATTGTTTGTTCTTTTCTAACTTTCTAATTATAATATAAGTGTAGACACGAATAGAGCAAGTTGTTTTTTAAGGTTGCGGGTATCTGGTAAAAATAAAATCTTTATAAAGTTTTATTAACCTACTTATGTACTTACTTATATTATATTACTAAAGTGACTTTTTAATTATATATTTGAGCAAACCCAAGTCTTACCTTCAATTCTAACACTTTTATCTTTGGGTGCCGTCCCTGTAGGGTCCCTGGTTAGAATGTCACCCCCACATATCTTTCCGTGGTTGTCGTAAGAGGCGAAAAGAAAAATACCACAAGGTCGGAACCAGCGCCTTCTGAAGAATTGACAACTTATGCTGCGATTCCCAAGACGCCTGCGAAGCGTGGAGATAATGGCGAATCCCCATTATGGGGGACACCTTGTTCAACGGTGGACATACAGTTGATATGATGATGATATGATATGTATATTAACTTTTCTTGGAATCGCCATCATGATTTTTCATACTAAGCTCACTATTGTGCTCATGATCTGCGGCTTTCACATATATTCGACATTATTCAGTTTAGGAAGATGGGGTAGCTGAAAAAAATACATTATAAATATCCTAATGCATTGTTATAATTGCACATAGGTAAGCAAGAAGAAATCAAGCCGTTTTATTTACTAATAAATACGCTTGAAATGAAAATAACCGCCTTGACCACATTATTAAGATATAATATTAATTGGTTTAATAAAGAAACGAATCGAAGATGTCACTGCAAATCATATCATCTCACTTGAGCACTGTAGACTGTCTTTAGTGTGCAAGTGAGATATAACGATTTGCAGCGTCATCTTCGATTTGTTTCCTTAATAAGGTAATGAAATAACGATCCTTAATAATTACTTAATAAGGTCGAAGGCCGAGTTATACGCGTTCAGTCCTTCTTTTTTATAAGTACGTGTTAAACGACGAATAATTTATATCTGTACTTATATTATATTCCGGAAAGATTTGTATTTTACCGATTCGAAAAACTCTTACAATATCCCTGATGAATATGGGCTATTATAGAATATTAAAAATAAATATGTTTCTTTTTAATATTTTTGTTAATTATTATTCGAAGCCGGGGCGGGCCGCTCGTAATTCATATATTCATGTGTGTATGCACGTATTCGTACATAGTTGTGAGCACTTACGACAAGCTTTTGAAGGCTCCATATGGCACAAGTAACATTAAGAGATTCACCACTAGAACACACAGAGATACAAGTCTGTGTGTCGCAATTAATTAAATACCAGGACTTAACGACAATAGCTGACAATGACAGTGCATCACACTCAATGGCTGAGAGTTAAATGAACCCAATCTTGAAGTTCATCACACCTTAAGACCGTACCAACGAAAACTAAAGTTTATTTTACCGAACTACTGTCCCTTATCTCTCTCCCCAATTTTACAGGCAGCAAGTAATTGACAAATTCGGTCGTTCTGCGGCGTCATCTTCGGAACTAACGACCTCATCCCGTGTTGTTACTCAGCCTTAATGGTTGCGGTCGGGATGTCGATTTACCCGCTTTCGTGAATAGCGATCCGACTTAAGGATAGTCGTTTGACGCACGCAATGTTACCGCAGGATAACAAGAAGTCAGAGATTGATTTTCAACTGTTTATCATCATCTTCGTATTGTTTGACCACGCACATGGGATCAGTACAATATTTTTTATACTTTAATTGCTTGGAATGCAACTTATTATAACACCTTATTAAAATAATTCGCAATGTATGTGATTAGAATATTTGGGTGAAAAAAAAGAGTATCATATCTTTTTTATTTTTATTATCATGTAAAAGTGTACAATATTATGTAAAAATGCTGTAGGCTCATTCACAAATTGACAAATGTAAAAAAACCTTGAACGAGTCAATAGGAGTAAAAGATAGTTGTGATTGGCATTTTACTGAGTATGAAAATGTCGTCTGCCAAGTGCAACTGGAAGCTTTATCTAGGAATCGAAAATAGATAGGTGCTTGAACAATTCATACGGTATGGAACAGCATTCCTATGACATCTGTCAAAAATTCAAGATGGCCTCACATAGTTGAACCACCAGGCTTACAGCATATCAGAAGTAAGATTTTCGTCACAATTTACATTGCCATGTAGGCTGTGCCTGTGAGGCTAGATCTTACTAAATCTACTGTCATCAGACTATAATATATCAGGTGTTAAGAACATTTATAAAATAATTAAATTTTATAAATGTTATGTATAAAAAAAGTTATAAATTTACACATTTTTAGAGAGCAACGTTTATACCTCGAGTGAAATTTTGAGCTATATTTGATTGTTTTAATCGTTATTATTGACCAAACTTGGATCAAATGCTCTCATCTCATGTCGTTACTTTTCCGCATCTTAAAAAGATATCAATATAGAAAAGAATGTAAGAATTTACTCGCTTTAGTAAATGTGATTCATCTTAGAAATGTCGTTTACTTCTATAACAAAAAAAAGCAGATGTGACATAGCTCCAAATAACTTGGAACTAAGATATATATGGAGCAGAATAATTATAATAATATTTTTATTAAGTTTCTTCTGTTAATTTTGTTATATTTTTAAATGGTTTTTTGGTGTTTGGGACCTGATACTGAAACTACTACTGAAAATTCTGATACTGCATACTGCAGTCCTGCAGTATGCAGTTAGTTAAAGTGATAATATATTATCTTTGTATCATGGATTTTGTAGCATTTAAATAGGACATATTGTCATCCGGATTAACAATTAAGATGGTAAATTAAATTATGTGTTGCAGAGTACAGTTACCTAAATGTATTCCATAAATAATAATAAATTAGCAACTCTCATACACTGCCTGAGATTTTGCAGCATTGTCAAAACAAAAGAGCTGTTGCGGAAGAAAGAATCCTCCCAAAGACAGCTGTTGGACAGTCATGGATTTGAAGAAAGGTTCTATGATAAATACAAATTAAAACATTATAATATTTTAGCAAACTATTTGGCAAGTATTTACATAGAGTACCTAATCTTTTTAACAGTGTCAGAGTTTCCAACTAAACAATATTAGGTCTGGTTCATATAATCTTATAGATGCCATAAATGGTATCTAAATGAAAGATTCCACCGTAAGAGCCACGTGGCAATACTCATGTTGGTGTAAGAAGAATATTGCTGCAAGCAACTGGGCTCATTACCATCTCAAGGTATGCATTAACTGAAAGACAGGGGGTTATACTATATAAATATCTACTTCAAAGCGCTCGTTGAGGAGTTTATCCAGTCATTATTAACCGATCGTCTAAATTAAGCAACGTTTGATGCGGCCACAACCTAGGTGTGTGACCGTTAAAGGCATTTACTAATAAGTGTGCCCTTGGTCCCGGTTGTTACCTTAAAACAACAGTTGTTATCGTAAGGTGGTAATGCATTTTTGGAATTTAAGCCAGGGTAGCGCAAATCTGTCAAGAAGTACCTCTAATGGAGTGTTCCATCAACTGTCCTTGATATCCAAAAATTCTAAGTAAATCCAAATGATATATTTTACCGTATCATCAGTTACCATCAGGTAAGATATTAGTCAAAGGCTATCAACGCCTATCAGCGAAAAAATCATAACGATCAGAGCATTTTAAAATAAGGTTGCTTTTATACGGCCATAAAATCAGATTCAAAACTTTCAATGACATGTTTCGGATCAAAGTATACATTTCTGTTTATTTTTTTTTGATTCGGCATATTGTACCCTATCAATCTCAGACAAGGAAAAGCAAGTAGGTAAGTAGATTAGATTATTAATAACATATTATTCAAAAGATTAGTCACTGTTACACAACGATGTGTCTACAGTGATTGAGGAAAATGTTTCAGCGTGCCATCAACAACGACTTTAGAGCTTGAGAGCATCAATTTTATATTTACTCCGGAGATTCTAACGAGTACTAAAAAGCAGTAAATTTATTCAGCCTTTGTCACGAAATGATGCAAAATGGAAGACACGACCTTACTTCCCAGTCATAGTGCTAATTATTCAGTCCATTAAATTGCCCTGTAGCCCTTGAGAAGAGTCGTCGGACACAATATTTCCTTCCTTCTTATTCTCACTATCATTTCACACGCCATCTCATTACTCACACCTCTTGGTGGCATATACATCGTCACGCAATACTATTTTTGAGCATTTCCCATCCCGTCTAAGTCCCGTAGGATGCCGGGCTAAAATTGCGCCCCTCCATATCTTCCTTTAGGAGTCGTAAGAGGCAACGAAGGGCAAAATACCTGAAGGTGGGCAGCAGTGCCATCGGAAGAACTGATATTATCCCCTGCGATCGCAAACCCTTAAACACGGAAAGCCTTTGCAAAATGGTAGATGTTCATGGTGATAATAACCCTATTATCACCATGAACAGGCTCAACATCTACTTAAAATCTACCATTTGTTTTCTGTCTGATCTCTATCTGTCTACATACTTACTCGACACCTGGACAGAATGGCGTGATATAAGCATCAGGCAATTTTTTTACTCTTCAATTTTTCTCTCATAGTTGCTACTACAAGCTCATTGCTTATCTTCTTCATTCTCATTTCACCACACATTCATCTTAACTTCAGTAAGAAGCCTGTCTTAGTATGTACTACCGAAGTGTGAGATATGCTGCCTCAAAACAGTAGTGTGGAAACACTACTGTGTTTAAGCGTTAAGGTCACTGTAGCATGTGAAATTACTAGGCAAACGAGAGATAAGCAGTAACCTCCAAATAAATAATTTAGTTATATAGGTGGGAAGGTTTCGAAATTAATTTACTTATTTGTAGAGAGTAATGTTTTCGAAGTGCTGAGCAAAGTACATTGTCTAGCAGAACGAGAAAGATGACATGACAACTGTAATTGACAGTCGTGATGCTTATCACCAGGACCCCGATTCTCTTAGCTATTGAACGGCGTTAACGCAATTTAATTGCATGAAAATTGTAGTTTTTGCCAGTATCCGTAGTCTGCCCGCTATTTAAGTACGATCGCAAGTCAGTGGCTTGCTATTAATAGTTTAAGACATATTTAGTATTATATAAGCTATTTTGTTGCAATTGCGATGCTACAGTGGCATAAAATATTTTAGAGGGTTCTAGATAGAAAATAGCTACAAGATTTAAATATATTTATTTAATGTATTGTTTGCTAGAAAACCACTGTATTGATGTTTTGACTGATGCTTGATTGATAGAAGTTTTTAATATTATTTCAGTGGCAAAACTTGCAAGCCATAGCACAGCCATACGATAGCAACGCGATTGCTATACAACTGCGATAAGGAGCTAGAATTAGCAGACTACGGAATTTGACAATAACAGCAGTTCGATCGCAGAAGCATCGCAGTAGTGTGGCGTTTGGTCAATAGCTAAGAGAATTAGGGCCCAAGCAGACAATTTGTACTTCAAAACACATTTAAAACCAAATTTGAACACGTCTTACCAGTTTAGTAGCCCAATATCCAGATATGTATATAACGATAAAAAGTCTTATGATTGTATAAAAAAGGCTTTATTTTTCGAGATTCCTACATCCAACGATCTGCAAACATTAAACAAAAGGGTAGGATGTAAATGAATACCGCGTACCGTCCCAAGTTAAACCTAAAGAAGACAATACCAAAACCTCAAATCTCTGTTATCCTCAATAAAAACTACGTCTTAACTCCAATAAAAAATTCTTACATCCACATTCACCAAAGAACATAAGCTGCGATGTAAATCGTGGAGTTCCTAAGTAAGAGCTCTTAAGTTAAAAGCCTGCGGGCATTACTTGCACCTGCCACTGCTCACTGACACGTATCGTAGCAGCCGAATGTAGACAGCTACGAGTATATATTTAGCTTTTGAGAGCTTTATTGTAGCTGTTTTAGTAGCTATTTTGAGAAACTAGCTCTCAACATTGTTGTTAATTTTATCGTTTTATGTGAAACTTTATAGTGGATTCCACTTGCTTAAATTATGAAACATATGATGTACATATAACATATTATACTTTTCAATATGATTTAAAGCACTATCGCATGCTAAGCTTTTTAGGGAATTTTGTATTCTATTGTTTACATTTAACCGTCGTAACGATACAACCATCACCCAGATAGACTTCATCTGACAGAAACAAGCAAGTTTTCAAAAAATTGTCGTGTAACTCTCGTAACGGCCCTTCTATATTCCTATAACAATTTCGAGCACCATGTTATGCTAAGCGAATATCATATTTACGAATATAAGCCAAGAGACGAAGGTTTGCAATTAGCAGTAAATGAATGATGTGCTAAAAAAAATTTTTTTTTATATAATTTGACGGATCAAGCACGAGGCCCACCTGATGTTAAGCGGACTAACCTCTGCCTATAACAGATGCATTTCGTCACAAGTCACTTTGAGACATAGTTGTTTAATCTCATGTGCTTGTAATTTCTGGCCGGAACACACCGTTAGGTGCTTGGCGACAGATTTTCTACTTGAGGGTGGACGCTAGCCAGGCCAGCCATTCGCAAAATGCCCTTCCACCATGTTCATGTGAATACTTGGCAAAGTGTTTTTATATGAGGTTGAAGGGCATGTTTATACAACTCGTAAACTTTCTTTGTGACTATACTTAGTCTGATGAAGGTAGGCTAAGTTATTTTTAGAACATTTCACAGGCTTGAAGTAAAGCAAATGATCGAGAAGGAGATTACAGATCTTTTCTTGTTGGTAATTTGGAAAAAATTGTCGAAGCCGTATTTTCGGAGTGATTTTAAAAGAGCGCACAACTAAGGTCTTTCTAACTGAATGAGGCCGCTAATTGCTATTTCGCCCCAGATTTGTATCGTACTTATTTTTAATTCTCAAGGAAGAACATCTTCAGTACAGCAAGAAATTTTATTTTTTAGCTATTAGGACGCTGCGCGCATCCAAATGGTTTGTTCCCTTTCAGGGTTCCATATTCAAAGGGCAAAACCTTATTGGTAAGGTTCTGCTGTCTGTCTGTTAATCCAGCCATTTGTTTATCAGGAGCTCGTAAACAGAACCTGAAAATTTGTTTGGTGTGAAACGTTGATGGATATTGGACTAGAAATAAAATATATAAGTATAAATAAATCCATATAATCATGCCTGTATTCCACGAAGAGGTAGGCAGAGGTGTGTAAACACCCACGTTTCTCCAATTGGGGTTTGGTCCCATGTAACAGGGGGCGAGCTTATTGGCATTCACCTGGCACAGTTTAGAGGTCATAAAAATGTTTTCTCTAAAAATGGATGAAACACAACCACATATTACGAATGATATGTTTACGAAAAACATGAACACAAGAACATACATTCTAGTAATAAAATAACAATTTATTGACTTCATATAAATTACATAACTATGTTAGTCCCTTCTCACAGGAGCAAAGCTGCGTTGTATTTGTCATATCCGCACTCGGGCAGATGTTTGCAGATATTTATAGGCATAAAAAAGAGCTGTGTAAAGTAGTTAAATAATATGGAATAAAACTAAAACAGCTTAAACAAACAATCCAATGACATCATATTATGAAAATATTGTCCGTGAATAATAACAAATATTGTAAAAAAACATAACCAAATAAAAAAAAATAAAACCCTTTTTTTATTATTATAAAAAATAAATTCTAGTGACAATTCCGCCTAATTTTCCTGCTAAGCCGACGAGCAGTCACAAGCGCCACGAAGCCAAACCGGAAATCTCAAGAGGTGACTCTTTGAGCGCTCACTAGATATATATTTAATTAACGTTTTCTTAGTTAGGAAATTAAAATTATGGTAAAATTTTTCATTACTTACCATCAAGTGAGACAGTGGACAAAGACTAGCCTATCAGGTATGAATAAAAAATAAGCATCCTGATGAAGGCTTCCGATAGAAGCCGAAGCATTGTCGATTGAGATACTCAGATTTTAAGCAATCTAAACCGCTCACCTAGTTAAACGTATATATTCTACATAGCACAGCAGTTAAGTGAAGCTCTATCTATCGAAAAAATCTATAAAAAAGTAAACGGTATTGGCAAAGACACTTCCGTACACCATGTTCACGTCATGGATTATGATTGAGTGAGATCCTCCATTACCTAATAAACGCGAGCAAACATGAATAATGATTGAGAAAGTTTTGAGTTATTAATCTACTCGGAAAAATATGTAAAACATATTTTTGGTCTGCCTGTATAACAACAAAGGGTTTTTACAGGTCCAATCTTTCGTGTAATACACCACGTTTTATCCTGCGTAGTTTCGTTAGTATCCCATGTAATAGGAGGGGCACATTGCTCAACAAACCGATAACCAATGGAGAAGAAAGATTCTCGAGTGGTTACCACAATATTGTACCGGACAACGTGAAGTTGTTAGGCCTACACTAAATGGGCTGACGATATCGTAAGACTCGCGAGCTGAAGCCGATGGATACAAGTGGTTTATAGCCGTTTATAGTGGCGTTCTGTGTGGGAGATATTTGATCGACCTTGGGCATCTTTCTGCTAATTAAGGTGATGAAAAATAGGTGAGCCTATTATCATGTACCAGCAGCAGTCAAGACCCTGCACTGCTAAAAATGTTTTTGGATTTTCTGGTCATGGTCTGGAGTTTAGTTTTTGAGCGCTTTAAAATACACATCTAAGAAGCAATATCATTTTCTGTCCTTCTTCTTACCTTGTTTTTAAACGACATAAGTTCCAGCATATATCCGTATTGCATCACGAACTCATGTCAAAGTGTGTAGGGTTTTGTTGCACATTAAGCATAATACTATAAGGATATTTACTTCTCTTACGATCTTACAAGAGATAAGCGAAGCAAGAAGATTATTTGTGGTACTTTAAGCTGCACAGTGACACTTTTTAAACACGATAATTGCTCTTTAGTCGATAGTACCGGTTATCGAAAATGTTTTTTATTCTGGCTGATAGGTAAGTTTTTGACCACTATCATCTATTTATGGTAAGCAATAATGAGGTCGGAGATGTTTAGGTTAAATTAAACTGATTACTTAACTCCAGGGGGCTACTGAAACATATCTGGCAAACTATAGGTAGTGTAGACATAATATACGCCTCTTCCATCTCTGTGGAGAATTAAAGGTGTGTATTAGTTTTAGATAAATTAATAACTGTTCATTATCTAGTTCTTCACAACACAAAATAAAATAAAGTAGATAAATATGATATTGATATTTATAAATATTTATGGGTCCGTGTTGGGCTAGAATGTCAGCCTCTGTCTCTTCCCGTTGGTGTACGAACTGCTATCTTATACTGCAATCCCCAAGATGCCTCCCAGGCGTAGGGATTATGGCAAACGCCCTCTTAATGGGGGCGGCTGTGTTCAGCAGTTGACAGTCCGGCTGATACAGTTACTAAAATTTATATTAATATATTTTGCGTAGTGAATAACCATTGCCATTCAATGTTGCTACATAAGGCCGGCATTTGAGGAACAAGTTATAATATACCTTAACACTCATTTCGAAGCAATGATAGCCGAGCCGTTATAGCTAGGGACTACGGTGTTGCAGGTCCATTCCTGGCTAGCTCAAGTAAAAAACAAAAATTAGTTTACGGACCTCTATCGGATGTTGATGTTAAACTGCCTCTATTTTGTTTAATAAAACAATGCTTTTGACTAATTTGGAAGCTCTTGTAGCTAAGTTTCTTAACTGATCAGCTAAGTTAAACAACATCTGCCGTCTGCCGCGGTCATGAATTGGATGGGTGACCGCTAGGGACATTACTACTGAGCGCTTCCGTGCTTCAGAGGGCATGTTAAGCTGTCGGTCCCGGTTGTTGTCTTAGTATGGCAGTCGTTACAGCGCGGTGGTAGGGCGAATTGCGAATGCCTGCCTGGCTAGCTACCACCCTATAATAGAAAATCTGTCGCCACCTAACGGTGTGTTCCGGCAACTGTCCTTGAGAGCCAGTAATTCTAAGTTAGCCTGAACAAAAGCGTCGACCACATCATCACTTACCATCAGGTGGGATAGTAGTCAAAGGTTAACCTAACAACAATAAAAAAGAAAAAAAATTTGACAGTCACATTTTTACCAAAACGTTCTTCATTTCTCCCCCTTTCCCAAAGATGTCATCGTCTCAGAGAGCACTTAACTCGTTTAACCTATGTCCCGATTTAAAATTCTAAAGAGACAAGCTATTTGCTATTCATTGATACTGCAGACAATCTTGAGCGGTGAAAATGTCAGGTTAGATTTGAATTTATTGGGGAGCCGGGTAATTTGATAGGATCTGTGGTGAAGAGGGGTAATTTGATTGAATAAGTCATTGAACTTATAAAAAACGGGAGGCCATGTTAAATCAGGCGACGTTTCTTGATTGAGTACTACTGCATGCTTTTCTTCCTGACGTTGTTATTAATTAAAACTTATTATATAGGTACAATAGAAGTGTACGTGTGTCAATATGCTTGTGTTAAATTTTCTCCACATTATATTGTCGTGACATTAAAGCGTACCTTATTTTTTTAGTATTTTTATTTTATGAATAGATTCTGGCGTTACTTTGCGAAAATATTAATAACAAATATTTCCAAATTTTTTTAAGAAAACATTAAGTTCATATTTTAATAAAACACTAAAAAAATATATCTAGCGACAATTTCGCCCAATTTACCTGTTAAGCAAACGTGACGTCACAAACGCCACGCAGCCAAATCGGAAGAATTTTCGACGCGTTTCCCTTCTACAAGAAGCATCCTCAGGAGGTCTTGACTCTACGAGCGCACGATCGAGAACAGGTACAGGTAATCGCTTAATAGGTAAATTGGGCGGAATTGACTGATATATTTTCTATATTTTTAAGTGTTTTAATAAAATATTTATATAATGTTTTAAAATGTTTTCAAAATATTTGTTATTATTATTTTTTATTTATTTAAATCGATAAAATAAGTGGTATGTAGGTACGCATTACTTAGGTTTCTTTGTTATACCACTAGTGCTGCTGAATAACAGCTAGATATTTACCATTATCCTACTCTTATCCCAAGATTGAAGTATTTTTGTATGCTGATACAAAAATACTTCTACTAAGCTAAGTTCTGCATAATAAATTATGTACTAATATCTTCTATTAATATATATGTCTTTATACAATTATGAAAAGTAGTACTTTATAACCAACATAGGCGGCTCTCAATTCGACTGTTTCTAGGGTTCCGTACCCAAAGGATAAAAACGGGCCCCTATTACTGACACTTTGCTGTCCGCCCGTCCGTCCGTCTGTCACCAGGCTGTATCTCAAGAACGGTGATAGCTAGACAGTTGAAATTTTCACAGATGATTTATTTCTATTGCCGCTATAACAAAAAATACTAAAAATAAAATCAGTCGATGGTGAACAGTAATATAATAGGTGAGTGATAAACTTGTAAACGACAAAAAAAAGTTAAAATCGGAACCAACTTCACACACTAAAAAATATTAAGAAACTTATGGAAGTCCTACCTTGATAATGTGAGTTTAGTGTTTTGAAACAACTAGAACCGACTTCAATAAGTTATCTCATATTTTTCATAGTTGAAAATTGGTTTCGTGAATCAAAATACATATACTTTTAATACAAAAATGTCATCATGCTACTATATCCCTAAAGGGCAGAAAGGGGTCTCTAAATTCCCCTTTTCCTGGCCGGAGTATAGGTACTATATGAATTCGAATTTATTGCACATTATTTAAAAACGATGGGAGAACTTGCCCAAACTGATACTATTATAATAAGTCTTTATTTACAGATCGACTGGACATTTTTATTATAGTATATGAGTTCAACCCGAATCACAAAGATTATCAATCTTTTTACTCATAGTAGCTGTATATCCTTTTTAATGAATGTTTTCATAGAGAAAATGTAAATTATAAATTTAGTAAACAATATTCATACGCCTAAGGGTCTGTTTCAGAATGTTCGAGTAAGTTCCGGTTATACTACGCAAAAAACTGAATGATAAAAATGACAGTTAACATGCAGCGCGTTTCAAGCTTTAACCGATGGATAGGCTAAATCGATGACTGTGAAATGCAAAGATAGTGTTTTATTTATTAAATATGTTCTGGGTAGTATAACCGGAACTTACTCGAACATTCTGAAACAGGCTCTAAGTGTAAAGTACACCTTAACCTCTAATATGTTCAAATCGGCTTTTCCATCATTTGTAGAAACCGGAATGAAGGGAAAGAAGAAAGAAAGAAAATTAATACTAAACACAAGAAAAAGTTAGAATGATAAAATACAGTTAAGAGCAGCATTGAATCAAAAGCCCTTCCTCAGTACTAATGTCAGATGCTTGAAACCAACTGACGCTAATTTGCAAAGCCTTGCAGGTGACGAAAAAATCAACTTATCAAATACAACTTAATAATATCAATACACACAAGTACATTAAGTGAAGTGGTAAGAATGTAATCCCGGTTGGCGGTCCATAGTCGGATTTACAAAATTACCCTGAGACTTACGTAAATCCGATTCTCATAATTCAAGCGGTTTTTGGATGTAGGCATCCTTGGCATTTTATAATATAATTTATTACTAAAAGAACTTACTTGTACGTGCAGTTCTATCATAATTATACGAAGTGTATTGGTCGAAGAGATGAGTAACACACTTCCACCCGGCCCCAATTTTACGCAAGGACTTACGTATCCTGATCTTTTCGGAAATATCATCAGGGAAGGAGTGATTGTTGACTCTAAAGTAAATGACGGTCGGGGCGGGCAGCGGCCATGGGTAGAATAAAATAATAAAGAAAAATAAAACTAGGTACTTTCAAATGTGATGTGGAGTGATGATCCAGCGATCTACTACAACTTGACTAGTTGTTAATAGATATATTCTTACAGGTTACTCACCTCTTCGACCAATGCACGAGTATAATAAAAAAACACATGACTCTACGATTACGGTATGTATTTTAAATATTTTTATGAAATCTGAAACCAGCTGTAATTATTTTTGGCGCCAAAATATTACTTCATCTACATCTACTCTAATATTGTAAAGGGGAAATATTTGTATTTTTTTATGCTACGAATAAACTCAAAAACTATTGAACCGATCAATTGTTTGAAATTTGGTATGGAAATAGTTTGAGACCCGGGGATAGAAAAGTTTGTATCCAACTGCGCAAAAAGAGGTCAAAGATTTTGCGCGATAACCGACATACGGGAGGAGCAGCGGTGGGAAAGCTAGTTTTTGTAACTACTTTTACAGTAATGAACCTAGGAAGCTGTAATTTTGCATGTGTATAGAATATTTATGATTATAATTTGTAAAACCTTCAGCCTAGTGATAAAACTCAGTACCTTGAGATTCCAAAGCAACGATATACGAATGATGAAGTCTCTTGCATGAATCCGTTATGGTGGATTCAAACGCAGTTTCAGATATTCTCGAACTTTTAAAAAGTAACTCAGCACGGTGTGAAAATCCATGTTGTTCTAAGTAGAATGTAAGAATGCCGTGTTTAGGCGTGACCACCGATAAAACATGTATGAACCATCAAAAATATTCCATTATTGGTCTGCTGTCTAAAAATACTAAAAGCACTTACTGCAAACCTTCCGAACACGTTTTTAAGAGAAAAAAAAACTGGCCAACAGTGAGTGTGACTCGCGCATGAAGGGTTCCGTAACCTAATATTCTATGAATAGTTAAAGAGTACCTGTCATCGTTATTAGTATCGAGCACGAAACGTTAAAAAAAATCAAGTTGGTTGTATGGGGGCTCCTCTTAGAAATAATTTTTATATTATTATTAGTATTTGTTGTTATAGCGGCAATAGAAATACATCATCTGTGAAAATTTCAACTGTCTAGCTATCTGTTCTTGAGATACAGCCTGGTGACAGACGAAGACAGCGAAGTCTCAGTAATAGGGTCCCGTTTTTACCCTTTGGGCACGGAATCCTAAAAATGCAACTACATAACTCAACACGGTGTGAAAATCTATGTTGTTCTAAGCTCTAAGAAGGTAATAATGCCGTGTTTTGGCGTGAACACTGATAAAACATTTATGAACAATAAAAATATTCCATTATTGGTCAACTGTCTAAAAATATTGGAAGCAATTACTGTTAACCGTCCGAACACGTTTTTAAGAGAAAAAATGCAACCACATTGTCACTCTGGAAGTCATAACGGTGGTGCTTTGAAAAATGTCCTAGTTAGGTAAGAAACTACGTGCCTACAAACTGTCGTTATCTCCGGGATATAAATGGTAGACGCGTGCGTCGGACACCTTGCGGGATGACTGAGATGAGGCCATATTTTATGAAGCCATATTTATAACGGCCCTATTTTTCGTGGCTGGGAGACTTATTCTTTGTAAGATAATATTCTTTTACAAGTATAAGTAATGTTATGAAATGCGAAATTTATAAGGTGTTAAGATTTGTAGAACAAGTGACAATTGGTGACGTTTATTTACAGCGTTTATTTTAAATCAGAGTATGCTAGGTTAAGTATTGTTCGCTGCGGTCATTCTTGGATGGGTGACCGCTAGTGGTATTTACTGCTGAGTACTGCTAATCATAGTGTAAAATTTTGAAGCAGTGATGGATCAGAGACATTGGCTATGGACTGCAACGCAGCATGTCCATTTGAATCCTCTGGCTTTAGTTTCACCGCATGGAAGGACATTTTGCGAATGCCCGTCTGGTTAGCGCCATCTATAAATTGAAAATTTGTCGCCAAGCACATAATGGTGTGTTCCGGCAGTTGTTGTCCTTGAGAGCCAGTAATTCTAGGTTAAGCCTGTTAACACCTTCTTTCCTAACAATAACGGATTACACGGATTACATTACAAATTTACAGATGACCGTCGTGGTTTTTCCGATGGAGTACAGCATGGGGTTCTTCAAAAAGGGTGTGAAGAGATTTCTTCAGGGCGGCAACGTGCGAGTGATACCCCTGGTGTTGCAAGCGTCCATAGGCTACGGTAACTGCTCACCATCAGGCGGGCCGAATAATTGTTTGCCACCTTAGTAGTATAAAAAATAAAAATAAAAAAAAAATGAGAAGAAAAAATATAGTTAAGATTAAGTACATCCCCATACGATGGTAAAAACGAGAAGACAAATTTGAGCTATAAGTCATAGGTTGTATAGCTCCGTCAGAGCATACCCTGGTAACATGGGTGCGGGTTCGAATCCCGCACATGACTGGAATTTGACTTGTCGTTGTAATTTTGTAAAAACATATATTAAAATTCTTGGCTATATATATAAATAACATTAAAAATATTTAATTTAAACCGCTCAAAGCTGTTTAATTACTATATGTAACAATCGTGAAATGGTCATTTCACGGAATTTCCCATTTAGATTTTTTTCCAAAATATTTTTCCTAAAATAAACAAACATTTTCTACAAACAACATTCCTAAAATTTCAAGCAGCGTTTCAGCTAAGTAACGGATATAATAACTTTTTACGGGGCGAACCCGTAAAAAATACTTAATACGCAAAATCCGGCACGTTTTTAACCTCGTTCTTGAACCCATAATATGCCCATATCTAATGCGAAGTTCTAGATTTTTGTAAATGTATAATAATGTAAAATAGTAAAATAGTGATCAACTGCCTCATTCTTAGACTACGAAAGTGCTTTGGAATCTTAAGGTTTTCCTATAATTTGATATACAAGCATTTGACCGCAGTCTCACCAAATGGAAAGTGAAGACACTATCGACGGTGGAACATGCTTGTCTAAAGATATCTGTTCAGTCTGTATTTAAAGACTCCTACGAATAGAGACGCTTTCAAAGGGAAGTAGCCGTAGAACTCTAAGTGAGAGAATTCATTCGGGGCAGTACTGCCGCCCTATCTATTTTTAACACCAAGCAGAAATATCCAGATTGCCATGTTCCCGTTTGAAGGGTATAGGTGCCGGTAAAATTACAGGCACATGAGGCTTAACGACGTAGCACGACGTAGCACGTCGTACTACGTCGTGTGTAAACTTGCATAAAAAGACTGAAAAATTCCATCTGGGTAGAGGAGTTCGCCAAGGAGACACGATTTCCCCTAAGCTATTTAGAACAGCACTCGAAAACGTGTTTAAAAAACTTATTCGAAAAAATTATGCTCAAACAACTACTATCCCATTTTAACAAGCATAATTTATTAAATGAGAATCAGTTTGGTTTCACCAAGAGCAAATCCACAACAGATGCAGGTGTTCAATTGATGTCGCAAATACTGGAAGCCTGGGAGAGTTCACATGATGCTATTGGCGTATTTTGTGATCTTTCCAAGGCATTCGACTGTGTAGAGCACTGCACTCTGATTCGTAAACTTTACCACTATGGTATTCGTGGAAAAGCTCTGAATCTTATAGAGTCATATCTGTCAGACAGGCTACAGAGGGTTGGAATAAGTGGCAATACTTCTTCCGGGTCATTGGTAAAAATGGGAGTACCACAGGGATCAATTTTGGGACCTTTTCTGTTTCTTACATATATTAATGATCTGCCTTGCATGGTCAAAGATTTCTGCGATATTGTTTTATTCGCAGATGATACCTCTCTGATTTTTAAAGTAGATAGGAAAGACAGTGAACTGACGCATGTAAATAATGTATTATCTAAGATTTGTAAATGGTTCGCCGCTAATAATCTTCTCCTAAATTCAAAAAAGACGAAATGTTTAAAGTTTTCTTTACCAAATGTTCCTTATGTTGAACCAAACATTAAGCTTGGACCAGATAAACTCCCTATTGACAAAGCGACAGTCTTCCTGGGAATCAAAATGGATTCCACTTTACAATGGGATCCACATATACATGATCTCTCCGGAAGACTTAGTTCTGCTGCATATGCAGTTCTTAGGATAAGACAGTTAACAGACGTAGCTACTGCTCGCCTAGTTTATTTCGCGTACTTCCACAGTATTATGTCGTATGGCGTATTGCTGTGGGGAACTGCTGCTGAGATAGAGACAATCTTTATCATACAAAAGCGTGCAATTCGAACCATATATAAAATGGGTCCTAGGGAATCTGTGAGGGATCTTTTTAAAGAAATTGATATTTTAACTTTACCAAGTCTGTATATATTTGAAAATATTATGTATGTTCGTAAAAATTTGAGTAAATTTAAATTAAACAGTGACAATCACGATTACAATACTAGGAATAAAGATAAAATAGCGGTGCCAGGTTTTAGATTAGCAAAGACAAATAAAAGGTCCTTCTTAGGTAATTGTGTGCGGTTTTATAATAAAGTTCCTAAACATATTACAACGCTCACAGAAGGGAAATTCAAGTTGCATGTGAAAAACATATTGATTAAAAAATCCTACTACACAGTTTCTGATTACATAAACGACAAAAATGCCTGGACAATTCCGCCTCCGTCAAGCTATTGCCTGTCACCTACATAATTTAAACAAATATTGTAATAACTCTATTATATAGTATGTATGTAACACATTGTTAAAAGATGTTTAAAAGAATGGCCCCGAGTTTCTTGCCCGTTCTTCTCGCAGCTCTATACACTTTATTTGCTGAACGTGGCAGTACAATGTAGAATATTTCAATACTAAAATTTGTAATTGACCTTCATAAGAGCGTCATAGACGCCTAAATTGAATAAATGATTTTGACTTTGACTTTGAGTGTAGAGGAGATGTTGGTCATGTTTCAGGAGCTTCAAGAAGAGTCAGCTAAAGTGGGTCTAAAAATTAATACAGGAAAAACTAAAATCATGACTAACTTACCAACAACGCCCTACCAACTTCCTCTAGACATAGTATCTAAATATATCTACCTTGGACATAACATAACGCTGGGTAGCCTGAACCAAACCGCAGAAGTCGAGAGACGCATAGCCCAGGCCTGGGCAGCTTTTGGCGCAAATGGTAACATTCTGCGTAGCAAGCTCTCCATTGGCCTTAAAAGGAAAGTGTTCGAGCAGTGTGTGTTGCCTGTTTATACCTATGGAGCAGAGACCATGACCCTGACTGCACACTCCGCAGAAAGATTCCGTGTTGCCCAGAGAGCAATGGAGAGAGCAATGCTCGGTATCTCTATACGCGACCGGAAAACTAATGTTTGGATACGTTCGAAGACCAAAGTCAAGGACGTGGTGAAGGTCATAGCTGAGCGCAAATGGCGATGGGCAGGACACATTGCGCGCATGGATCATGAACGCTGGACTCGCAGGTTGCTGGAGTGGAGACCACGACCACACACAAGACCCCGAGGAAGACCACCTAAAAGATGGAAAGATGACATCAGACGTCACGCAGGTCATGATTGGATGACAAAAGCTCAAGACCGTAAAGATTGGAGGACATTGGAGGAGGCCTACGTCCAGGAATGGACATCTACAGGCTGATATAGATAGAGGCTTAACATCTTAATGCCTCAGGGTGATGGGCCACTGGTATAGCACACTCGATGGTATGATGTGATTTTTACTAAGTTTAGTACAATTTGTACGTAGTGTGTCTGGGCTAAGGTTAACTTCTTGGTTTGTCAATTTATGTTATGTGCCATACTCACATAAATATAGGCAACTATATATATGTGAGTATGGCATTCACTTAGCTCAAACAAGCAGGAAATGATCGAGGATTATGGCCCGCGTGTGTCAAGACAAAAACATTTTTAAAAAGTCTTTATTTTAAATAGGCAGAGGAACCAACTTACCACCAAGTGGACCTCGTGCTTGTTCCGACCATATCATAAAACATAAACAGTAGAGTGTATCCTACTTCAGCCATAAGCATTATAAAGCAGCATTTTAAGCGCTTCGTTCGTAATTTACGTAACGGATAATGGATGTTCATGTGCGTCTTGTTGACCCTAAGTTTCATCCCCTAGTAGGGCAGTTATTTGGTATTTCTGACAAAGAAACTCTCAGTAGTAGTTTTGAGTCTAGATCTATGCCCGAAAGAAGGTCATATAAGTTTTTAACTAGGTAGTACAGACCTGTTGGCCCGCTATTGAAGCCGATCCCCTTAATTTACTGTTTATGTTCGTGTCACCTACCTAGTATGAGTAGTAGTGAGCATAAATGAAAAAAGTAGGACAAATATTGCTGTATAATATTGAAGGGATTACAGACGTGGATTACAGACAGGTTGACGCAACGGTAGGCTTCCTTGTCGAAGGACTTATCTCTATATATAAAACTTTTTTTTATTTTTACTACTACATCTTCCACTCTCTCCTAATCCAATTTATATAACCTATCACAAATTTTGATATTTCTTTCGTGCGATGCTGTTTTTCATTTTGTTCATACTTGTCATTTACTTCATTGTAAATAATAGGACCAAGATACTCACAGCTTTTTTTTTAATGTTATTGTGACGGAGCAAGCTCGAGGCCCACCTGATGTTAAGCGGACTAACCTCTGCCTATAACAGATGCATTTCATCACAAGTCACGAATTGCACTGCACCCGTCTATTTAGACATAGTTGTTAAGTCTCATGTGCCTGTAATTTCACTGGCTCTCAAGGACTGCTGCCGGAACACACCATTAGGTGCTTGGCGACAGATTGTTTTACGACCAGCCATCCCTGCTTCAAAATATATACATTATACTATTAAATATCTTATTACTTCTAAGTATAAACATAAAATTAAATGTAGGTACTACGTCCTCGTGAAGTCAAACTGCCCTTGCTTTATTCTAAGCTATATCTTCAGGCAGTTGAAAGTTAAAACTTTTGCCATTCAAATTTTATAGTTACAATAAAACATTAAACTACTCTTACACTTCAGCGATCCGCCATTTTACCGAAATAATTCTTAAATTGCTGAAATAGAGACGAAATCCGGATGGAGAGCCAAAACGGGAGTATGCATTTAGGGTGGATCTAATAAAGTCTCCGAGTTAGAATAAAACTTGGTGGAGTGTTTGGAGGTTACGTGAGCTTAACGTGAACAAGATAACATGATCAAAATATTCTGAATATTAAAGACTCCACATAGAAAATATATTATAAAGGTATAGTTTTAGATCGTTGTCTAAGCTTTAGCTATAGCTAATACTATTTAGAAAGAAAATAAATACATGGCAACCCAATAGAATATGATAAGTAGATAAGTGCTTTTTTATGTGTCGCTTGCTAGAAACATTATTACGTTTATAGGAAAGGTATTTTTTTTAGGTGGCAATAATTTATTGTATATTTTTTTAGCTATTTACTTTATTTAAGCTAAATATAAAATAGTATATGTAGCCAATGGACTATAGTGCCACAGGTCCATGGATCGATAATTTGGTCTAGAACTAGTTAAGTAGAATCACAGAATAAGAAGGATCAGAAAGATCACTCAACGCAATTCCGATAAATTAGCAACTCTAGTTACGATGCAAAAAAGTACACTTCAGCTTGCAAAGCATGGAGTAGGTAACATTTATATTCACCCACAAGGTTCTACCACCCTTTCTACGCATAGCTTTTTTTTATGTTATTGTGACGGAACAAGCTCGAGGCCTACCTGATGTTAAGTGGACTAACCTCTGCCTATAACAGTTGCAATTCATAACAACTCACGAATTGCACTGCACCCGTCACATTAAGACATAGTTGTTAAGTCTCATTGTGCTTGTAATTTCACTGGCTCTCAAGTACTACTGCCGGAACACACCTTACGGTGCTTGGCAACAGACTTTCTACTTGAGGGTGGTCGCTAGCCAGGAGGGCATCCGCAAAATGCCCTTCCACCATGCGGTGAAGCTTAAGCTCTGGGCGGGATTCGAACCATGGACCTGCTGCGCGGCAGTCCATAGCCAATGCCACTGAGCCATCACTGCTTCAAAAAGCTGTGATCTCTTCTTGCGCCGCACGCATTGTAGAATATTCCCGTTCGGACGGATACGCCAATGTATGGGTAGCTTAGTACCTACCTTAATTGTGGAGTGAGTCAGGCCACGTACAGTACAAAAATAATTATAGATTATTTTTATTTAGAGAAAAACACTAATCCAATGATCCAGAATTGGAAACTTAAACGCACCTTGTTAAAGTTTCCAATTCTGGATCATTTTTGTAACGCGGTTCATTTCAAATACTCCTCCTATTTTTATGGGATTGTGATGAAACAAGTAAACGATTACATATTTTATGTTAGAAGCGCTCGTGGCGAAGTTTGCTTAGCTGTTCTCAACCGATCAGCAAAGTTAAGCAACGTCGCCCGCGGTCATGAGTTGGATGGGTGACCACTAGTGACATTACTACTAAGCGCTTCAGTGCTTCGCAGGACACTTTAAGCCGTCGGCCCCGGTTGTCTTCTTAGGATAACAGTCGCTATAGCATGGTGGTAGGGTATTTTGCAAATGCCCGCCTGGCTAGCTACCACCCTCTAGTAGATAATCTGTCGCTAAGCATCTAACGGTGTGATCCGGAAGCTGTTCTTGAGAGCCAGTAATTCTAAGTTAGCCTAAACAACATCTTCGACCACATCGTTACCTATCACCATTGTGTTCAAAGGATAACCCATCAAGCATAAAAAACATGTAAGATTTTTGCCTAGGTCTTTAATTATACCCATAGAACTAGGCGCATCTTGTTTCAAGCGGTAACAATTGCATTTCACATTTCACACCTCGTCGCTTGGATGAACTGCACTGCGCCCATCACCCTAAGACAAATTTGTTAAATCACATGTGCCTGTCATTTTATCCTTCAAAATGGAATACAGAAACGCGAATATAACTTCTTGGTGGTAGATATAGTTACTTAGGCAGTACTTCTCCGAACGACCTCGTCCACAAAGAATTCTACTGTTACCAAAGAAATCGAAACTTAAGTTGTATATCTGTAATTTCGTTAAACTATGAACCATGCCCTATATATATGTGACAAACACTGAAAACTCATAATACAATGTTTAATTTTGAAGCTGTGATGAAAACTAAGTTTTTTTTTCTCTTACGAGATGTTGCTACCTGAACTCCAAGTAGACCCCTAACAGAGCGAGGCTGAACTTTCTCTTGGCCACTTTTTTATATTTAGAATTTCTCAAAATGACTTGTGACTGTAGCAACCCTGAAAATAGATTCATCCCATGGCATTACAAGATGCGAATGCATTCGACCTGGTTGGCAAAGCGATATCTTTGGTCTGCCAAGTGAAGATAATATTTAGAGCCAATGGTGTAGGCGGCAACTATATGGACCTGAACCACTGTTTGATACAGTGCGGTTTATACAATTCATTAGTTATCGGATTTGCATTAAGCGGCGTTATGTTAAGGTGTAAGCTGACGTCAATCATCACAATAGCGAGATATTTCACAGAATATGTATTACAGTCACACTTTAGCTATCCCATTGCTCTTATTTTTTATTTTATTTTACATTTATTTGGGGGGCTTACAGCTATCATTACAAAAAGGTTTAATAACTTAATTAAAAAAAGCCATTAACAAGCCTCCACAGATATAAAAAGAAGTATTTTACACACACGTAATAAGATTATACAAAGCAATAGTGATTTTTTTTTTTTTTTTTTTTTCGTACGCAGCCACTTCATTTCCAAATACTTGAAAATTTTACGAATTCAAAGTGACATAAGCAAGGTTAACATGAGACAATTTGCTAGAATAAAGGTCGATGGTGTGACCTTCGTGCTCAATAAACTCATTAAAAGCGGTTTGTGATCTTAATAAAAATGATTGTCTGCGATAGTTTGTACGTGCGGGTGGTACGTGAAGCAACCTTCTGGGTCTAGCGTGTCTAGGTGGAACATATAAACTTAATTTACCCACTAAATCAGAACAATCAATTTTGGATTGTGCAATCTTCATGAGCAGCCGTATGTCAGAAATATTACGACGAGTTGAAAGTGGTAACAGATGGAAACGAGCACAGCGAACTATATATTTAGAACGTGGAATTTTGAATTTATATCCTAAGTACCTAATAAATTTCTTTTGTATTCTTTCCAGCCTTTGAATATGTACGGCATAATTAGGATTCCAAACTTGACTTGCGTATTCAAGGTGACTGCGAACGTAAGCACAGTATAGGACTTTTAGAGTCTTCATGGTTTTAAAAATGCCCGCATTACGTATAATAAAACCTAATGCTGATGAGGCTTTCTTAGCTATCATATCGATGTGATTGACAAAAGTGAGCTTACTATCCAAATGGACACCAAGGTCTCTAATGTCACTCACACGTAAAAGTGGTTGATTTTCAAGTGAGTACTTAAATTGTACAGTTTGTGTCTTACGACTGAAAGTAACCACTGAGCATTTTGATATATTCAAAATAAGGTTATTTGTCTTACAGTAGTTAGCCACTCTTTCTAGGTCTTCCTGCAGAAGTAACGCATTAGAGGGGTTGTCAATTGCCATAAACATCTTCATGTCATCTGCGAATAGTAGGAATTGGGAATGTTTAAAACAGTCTCCAATATCGTTGATGTAGATGACAAACAAAAGAGGTCCCAGCAATGATCCCTGAGGGACTCCAGATGGTATAGCAGTCCAGGAAGAAGTATAACCACTTAATACTACTGCCTGAGTTCTGTTGAAGACATAAGAAGAGAACCACCTGTAGAGATCACCACGAATACCTAGATTGAATAGTTTTCTTAGCAGAATAACATGATCGATTCGGTCAAAGGCCTTGCTAAAGTCGGTGTAGATAGCATCTACCTGTCCACTAGTGACCATTTGTCGAGTAACGTAATCAGTGAAAACAACAAGGTTAGACACCGTTGATCTTCCTTTTAAGAAACCATGCTGTTGTGGATTAAGGTCAGGGAGAATACTACTGTAAAGTTGATTATAAATTATACGTTCAAAAATTTTGGCTAGAAGACAAAGCTTAGATATTGGTCGGTAGTTTTCTACCACGTCTTTAGCACCTTTTTTGTGAATAGGTGAGATGAACGCAGTCTTCCATATAGTAGGAACGACACCTTCAGAGAGTGATTTTGTAAATAGTAATGATACAGGATACGCTAACTCGTTAGCACACTTTACTAAAAATATGGCTGGAATAGCATCGGGACCGGCTGATTTATTTAAGTCAAGGGATTGAAGGTATTTCCGCACAATGTCAGGATTGATTTCAATAGAACTAATGTGGCAATTAGAATCGTCTCTAGACGCTGAATGGGTACAAGTGGTAGTAGAATCCAGGAACGTGGACTGAAAATAATTAGAGAAAAGTTCACATATTCCTTGGCCCGTATGGCTTTCATTGCCGTTATATGACATATTGGAAGGAAAATTGGTATGCGAACGTCTGCATTTTACATAAGACCAAAAATATTTTGGGTTCGAAGTGATAGCAGTCTCAATGTTAGCTATATATTTATGAAAACAAGTCTGCTCAACACTATTAGCTCTATCCCGCAGTATCTGAAAAGTGAGTAAATCGTGTTTGTTACCGTAAATTTTGAATTTAGTAAAATATTTGTGTTTTTCTTTAAGAATTTTAATGAGAGCAGAATTGTACCAACGGGGGTAATTATTATTTTTATGTAGTCGTTTTGGGATGTGATAATCTCTTAATTCAACTAATTTTGAGTAAAACTTACTCACAGCATCATTAGTGCTACACTCTGAAAATAAATCGTTCCATTGCGTGTCAGCCAGGGAAGACCGAATACGATCATAGTTACCTTTATTGTATTGGTACATCAGACGCTTCTGAGCTATTAGACATTGAGATTGTGAGACATCAAGTTGGACCAAAAGGGCGGGATGATGAGGGTCTTCCACAGTTAAAGGCTGTAAGCAGGCTGAGACGGAGATGTTTGTGTTTGACAGGACAAGATCAAGTATTCGGCCATGCTTATTTTGGACTAAGTTAAATTGTTTTAGACTGCAGAAATCAAGAGTATCAATGAAATGAGTAAACATATTGGCCGATAACGTGGTAGAAGAAGAAGCAGTAGACGGAGCTACAGCTCTAATACCGTCTTCAGACTCTGACCACGTTATGGCGCTCATATTAAAATCTCCCAGAATAATAAATTTATCAGATGGGCGTTCGATAAATAAGTCTGCAAGTTTGTCTAAGTATATGGTAAGTTGATTAGAGAAACTGTGTCCTTGATACTGTTCACATAGATATAGTGTACATATGTGTATTTTTTGCATACTTTTTCCAGGCCCATCTCTTAAATGAACCGATATCCAAATATCCTCAGCGCTGGACTGCCAGCCAACATTTTCAGTAGCTATGAGGTCCCGCCGTATTGCTACTAAGACGCCGCCACCACGTGACTGCCCAGTTGCACGATCACGACGCCAAATTAAGTAGTTATCATTAAACAATTCACTACTAGAAATGTCACTCACAAGCCAGGTTTCAGTTAACGATATAATGTGATAATAGTCATTTTTAGCCAAGTTCCTAAAAAAAGTTAATGTTTTTGTCCGTAAACCACGAACATTCTGGTGATAAATATTTAGTGTATACATTGTGGGTCAATCCAACAATAATAGAATAAACTCGAAATTATGTTAAGTAGTAACGAAATTAAGTCTGATATGCTTAACTGTTTCCATCCACTAACACCTTCGTCAAAACAAATTGGTAATAGTCGCAAAAATATTGGTATTACAAAAATGAACGTAACCATATAATATGAGATTAAATAATATTGTGAGAGCAACTCAGGAAGTACAATTAACTCAATACAAAAATATAACAATAATTTTTGTAACATAATTGTAGTGTAATATAACCTATAAGTGCAACCATTTAAAGGGTACCAAACACCGCTCCAACTAAGTTCTTCCAAGCACCAAGCGCACGGTACGAAACAAAGCTTAAAAAATAAACACACAATTATGTAAAAGTAGGTGGCATGACATTTATCATTACTCAAAATGAACGTAACCATGAAATATGACATGAAATAATTTTGTAAAAGCAACTCAGAGTATAAAATATTTAACTCAATACAAAGATATAATAATAACTTTTTTATCGTAATTGTAATGTAATATACCCCATAAGTGCAACTATTAAAACGGTACCAAACACCGCTCACAATAAGATCATTCAAGCACCAAGCGCACGATACGAAACAAAGCTTAAAAAATAAACACACATCTATGTAAACGTAGGTGGCATGACATTTAGCATTACTAAAAATGAACGTAACCATAAAATATGAGAATAAATAAGTTTGTAAAAGCAACTCAGAATACACAATATTTAGCTCAGTACAAAAGTATATTAACAACTTTTTAATCGTAGTTGTAATGTAATATAACCCATAAGTGCTACCATTAAAACGGTGCCAAACACCGCTCCAAATGAGTTCTTCCAAGCACCAAGCGCACGGTACGAAACAAAGCTTAAAAAATAAACACACATTTATGTAAATGTAGGTGGCTTGACATTTATCATTACTCAAAATGAACGTAACCATAAAATATGACATGAAATAATTTTGTAAAAGCGACTCAGAATACATAATATTTAGCTCAGTACAAAGATATAATACGAGTAATAACTTTTTTATCGTAATTGTAATATAATATACCCCATAAGTGTGAGTATTAAAACGGTACCAAACACCGCTCCAAATGAGATCCTTTAAGCACCAAGCGCTTGATACGAAATAAAGCTTAAAAAATAAACACACATCTAAGAAAAAGTAGGTAGCATAACAATTAGTAATGTAACAATAATTGCAAGAACAACAATGTTCCGCTCGCACGACAGCATGACAAGACCGGTTCGTGCATTGTGCCTTACGTAGAAACTGGCCTGCGATAAGCGCAAGCACACTGCCAGGGGATTCCAACCTTTTGAAACGAACAAAATATTTTAAAGTGAGTGGTTGTTTAAATCTAAAAAATAACGCGTATAAAACTGTCTTCACACTAAGAGTCATACATGTAACTAGACAATTTTTTGTAGGTCTTGCCCTCTTGAGATGGTGAAAGGTTTCGAAGTTGGATCTCGCCGTACAAAGATTTTCATGTGTTTCACCCAAACAAACTGGTAGTTGTGCTCCTTGGCACGCGATTTTGCTTGTGAGAGAAGCAGTTTGTTTTTTACAGTTAAATGATCGTTTATAAAAATTTTCCCCGCAGCACCGGTAAAACCGATATCTTTGGGAGATAAAGGATTTTTTAACGAGCGGGCAGAAGCGATAAAATCTTCTTTGACGTAACGATTCATGAATGACACGATTATATTCTTGGTGCCAGCTACGTTACTCGGCACTCTGTGAACGAAGTTTATCTGTGTCTTCAAAACTGGATACGATATCTTGTCACCTATTTTGGCTACCATTTCAAAAAGGTTTTCCTTATCCCTCAAAGGTACGCCTTTTATCTCAACGTTGTTACTACGCAGCCACTGATCAGTGTCATGTAGGTCCTCCTCAAGTTTGCAGAGTGAAGTCATGGCCCCAGTAAGATCCTTTTGGTCTTCTTCGACTTTTGTCAACCTTTCATCAAGTTTATGTACTTTGGCAGGGATTCCCTTGAGATCCGCTAGCTCTTTCCGCAGGAGCTGCACTTCCGCTGATAGGCTAGAGAGTGGAGCAAGCTGCATACGAATGCTGGTCAGCTCATGCATGATGGATTCAAGTGACACCGTTGGAGAAGCTACCGGTGAACCCATCACCGGCACTGTGAGAGCACTTGCCTGACCCGAGTTCTTGCAGGTCGCACACCTCCAAGTTGCTTGACGATCCCCCAGCTTCCGGTATCCCTTTTCGGTTATTCCAGAGCACGGAAAATCGAAACTCTTCTTGCAGGCCGAGCATTGGATTGCCTCACCAACATCATCACCGCATCTTCCACAAATCACCATTTTTTTTTTATATTAAAATAACTATATAACACTTAGTGCAGATCAGAATGCCAAAGGTTGAGCGCCAATGTTAACGAGTCACAGCAATACGCGGAGGTAACACGGTTGATCGCGGCGGCTTACGCACGAGAACTGACAGACTCTTGGCACCTACATTGTTGTTATTTGCGCAAATTAATATAATCAACCAGCAAGCATTTATTATATAGGCCGTATTATTATTATTATTTTCAATGAATGCTTAATTGTTAATGATGTAATTAAAGCTATCGTACCTATTTGAAAAATTCTTATCCATAGATTGCTATTTCGTCTAAGAATATTTTTGTTTTTGTTATATCGTAACAACAGTATTACATAGATGCATCTAACTTAGGAAGATTTTTTTCTAAAACTACATCTGCAGCAATGATATCATTTAGACAAACTACGAGTCAGTACAGACTCACAGGTACCTAATCCAAATGCTCCAGCCCATTAACACTACTTGTTAAGATTACAGTCCAATAACTAATGTACCACTATAGGTAATAAAATCCCGTCAAGTGTAGGTTGGACGCCCGTTTAGGGTTTTAATTGTAATTATATAACAACGATTTTAAGGGACATTCTGAGTTGTCACGGAACCTTTGGTGTGTGAGTCCACTTTTCTGGTTTTTATTGCGTTATAAATATTCCTTTAAAACTATTTCAATATATCATACATTTATAAATAGAAAACTCTTTATTGTTATACCACTTTTAAAATATTAAAGCTTACATATAAATTATATCGTGTTACACTAAAAGTGATATGATTTACCAGGCAACCTTAGCATGGAGTTGAACAGACAAAACAATTGTGGTCAGGTCGCGGGCGGGTAGAGTCCAAAAATTTGCAAACAAAAAAATATTTTAAAAATAAATCGTATTATCGCGTAATTTCTAGTGCAAAATTAATTGGACAAATAAAACCTTTTAAGTTGATCTTTGAACATTTTGAAAGTACGGTGCTTGTCTGATGGATACAAGAAGAGAATTCCACCAGTGGGCAGCCTGAATAGTGAAACATTTTCTATAAAACGAACTCGTATGAAGCTTGTGCTATATCTATAGTTGATATAGTACAGGCTTTATTTTTCAATGTAGGTAATAGAGTCCATCGAACTTGCATTATTAATAAAGTTACTCGTAAGTTAAGGTATAAAGCTAGATTGCTTTGAAATCAAATTTGTGGCAAACTCGACTTTATCGCTAAATTAATGGAGATGGCAATAATATTAAGATTGTTTTATATATTGTTTTACAGTTCAACAATTATTATATCCGGTTTTGCTACGTTATATTACAACCAAAGTAATAGAGTCTTGCATTATTAATGACGTGACTCGTAAGCCAGGTATCTTAATAGGTACAGTCGCCTGCAATAATAAGTATACACTTCGTAATTTTCACAATAATGTGATGTCACTAAATTCTTAATAAACGAACTTAACACAAACATGAGTGAAATTATTCAAATTATTCTTTCTTTTATAGATACTTCTGTATACATAGAGAGTAACAGAAGTCTTTGCCATAATTTTGAAAATTATAATGTGTATACTTATTATTGCAGGCGACTGTACAAAGCTTGATTGATTTAGATCAAATTAGCTTGGTAGATTCGATTTTAGCATTAATTTACTGGAGATGACTCACAAAATATTATATTCAGTTTTGCTTTTACTCGTACTAACAACCACAAAATTTGTTGTTTTATTTGGAATATACACTCGAGAGCAATGAATCCGGGTCACTTAAAGAATGTTAAAAATCTCGGAAACTAAAAATGATAGGTTAATGCAATAAATTGTATTTAATAGACAATGTAATACTCCTTAAATGAAAGTAAAAAAAATATGAGTCACCATACATTTTATTAACACAAAATTACATAAAGAAAAAAACTGCTGATCTCTCCTTAAAACAAAAATAGGAAACATGAAATTTTTGAACTTTATTACGATTTCCTTGAATTTTAATACTTCATATTGCCTCCTCGTGCTTCCATTACTGCGTTTACGCGGTTTGGCATGCTGTACACCAAGTTCCTTATACGATTTTGGGGAATATTCTCCCATTCCTCTGTGAGAGCAATTTTGAGCTCACGAAGCGTGATTGGGGGAGGGTTTCGTTGTTTTACGCATCTGCCTAGCTCGTCCCAAGCATGCTCGATCGGGTTGATATCCGGGCTGCGCGCTGGCCACTCCATACGAGTAATGTTCATCTCTTGAAGGTAGTCATTCACAATCCTACCTGTATGAGGTCGGGCATTGTCATGCATAAATATAGCATCCTCACCTAAATTGACCATAAATGGACCAACGTGATCATTGAGGATTTCTTCCACATATCTTACGCTAGTTAAAGAGCCGTTTTCTATGATCACCAGCTCTGTGCGACTTTCAGAAGAAATTCCGGCCCACACAAGTACAGACCCACCACCGTAGGCTACTTTTTCTTCGATGCATGCTTGCTTGAATCTTTCCCCTGGTCTTCGATACACTCTGTGTCTTCCATCGTGCTTGTAGAGCATAAATTTTGATTCGTCGGAGAACATAACTTTTGACCAATCTTCAATACTCCAATTTACGTGGCTCTGGGCATATCTTAGTCTCGAAATACGATGCCCACGCTCCAGTTTAGGGCCGTTTGCAGGTCTAAGGGGTTTTAAGTTAGATTCAGCAAGCCGACGTCTTACTGTCCATGCACTTGGGTTACTTCCTCCGAGGCGTCGAAACTGATTGGTGAGTTCAGTTCCTGTGAGAAAGCGATTTCGAAGCATGGTGTTCACCAAGTATCGGTCTTCTCGTGCTGTGGTACACCTGGTTCTGCCCGTTCCTGGTCTGCGTAGGTTAGAACCAGTTTCTTCGTAACGTCGGAGAACTCTTTGTACTGTTGACAGCGACACACCGACAGTCCTGGCTGTATCGCGCTGACTCCGGCCGGTTTCCAGCATTGTAAGTATTCTGGTGCATTCTTCAGGCGTAAGCGACATAATTTCAGCTTGAATAATGAATATAGAACACTATCAACATGGTTTATGTACCCACATAAATGACAGATTACAAACAAAAGCAAAACCAAATGCTGTAATTTCGTAGTTCCATCTTCGAAAGTGGCCCTTTTTCAAATTTGATTTTTTTATGATATAACTTTACAATAACTAAGAAGTTTTAATACCTTCATTTAAGGAGTATTACAATTTATTGCATTAACCTAGCATTTTTAGTTTCCGAGATTTTTAGGATTCTTTAAGTGACCCGGATTCATTGCTCTCGAGTGTACATTGAATTATTTGAACAAAGCAACTATATTTAAACCACTAAAACATGTCAATGACGTCAACGTATGTGAATGCAGTTGACCTATTTGGCAAAAGGACGTCCTAAATCTGCCCAGTGGAAATATTATTCAAAGCAATTGATGTATGTAGATCTGTGTAAACTTTTGTCATTGATTTTGTGTGAGCTACGCAACGGCAAGTTTGTGCGTTGCTCATCTCATAGGTGATTTCGAGCTAAAAGACGTCTCCCTACTGCAACATGTGGGACAAAAACAAAGTTATATTAGTAAGCTATATATACGCGTTCTTGCGTAAAACAGTTATTCAAGACGGAGAAAGTTAGTGAAATATATTTCACGTCTTTGGCATATTTTCTTAGTTTAGGTCATCAGCGTTCAATATCACTATTTTAGCTCTCCGTATTACGCATAATTAATTATTTAATTAATTCACTTCCGGGACATTTCCTTAATCTTTAATTTGCTTAATATAAGTTTGGTTTATTATCCATCAATCAGTCTCAGTACGGATTGGCGGACAACTTGTAGTCAGCACTTAATCAGCACCTGTAACGAAATCTAACCTAGGTCATAGGTTTTCAGGCAGTCCGGCATTAGAATGGCAGTCGTAAGACAAGCCTAACGACTTCTATTTCAACAAAAAAACAAGCACGGAAGCACTCAGTTTTAAATAACTCTAACGACGCCCATCAAAATGTAGCTACATAGATGTCGCTTAACCTAGTTTTTGGTAAAGAACAACTTGGTAAGCTTAACTACAAGCGCTTTAATGTCACCCATCTGCTGCTTAAACCGTGATTTACTGTATAATCCGTTGAAATGTCTTCTCAAAGCAACTCTGTAACTAACCGCTCACAAACCGTGCGGTTGACGCACGGCCCCGCACCGCTTTCGCACATTACCCTGTCACAACCTGAAAGCTCACGTTCAGTTCACGGGTCATTGCGCTAAGTACGTCTCAGCGATGTAGACTTATCGATATGTAACATACTGGATATATCGATATTCAGGCAGGATATTGTAACGAAACATTAGTCACGTGACACGTCAAATTCGGAAAAGACAAACTATGAGTAACTACCAATATAGTTTCTTTTGCATATTTTACGCCGACTAACGCTGACGGGCTTCGATAGCTATCTCATCTGTTTTGTAGGTGATAATATAAACTGGATTTGATGGAGAGCTGCTAAAGGAAATATGTTTATGTCTGTCGATAGAATAGAACAACATTATTTATAAAATTGCAATGCAAATTAGCAAAATACCATTGGATGACTCTGTGTAAGATTACCGCTCAGCTTTCCTTTGTTTGACGATGATGACAAGCTCGAAGAAGAAGCGAAAAATAAAATCCTGATTAGTAGAGCCTTAGGGCCCACTCTCAAAGGTGCAACACTGCAGTTGTACCGGGGCAATAAGTTCCTACCTCCCCAACTTCTCTCGGCAAAGACTCAAACCAAGATCCGTAGCACAGTGGTGCTTTCGAGCTCGTTGTCAACTAGTTTTTTTAGTAGCGATGCGTGTTCGGCGCTCGCACGAGACGAAAGTAGAAGGCGCTTTTCGCTTCTGCGGCCGTCTCAACTGAAGTGTATTCGGTACTTTCCCCTTCAGGTTTATATAAGGGCCTTCCCTAGCCCAAAGCCCAGTGATGGCTAAGTTAAAGAAAGCTGTTTATCGAGGATCTTTACTGTGTCCATACAAATCAATTCAGTGTGAAAGAGTAAAAACACACATACTTATAATCTAACCCACTCCTAAAAAATTGAATTTAAAATATCGTGGTGATAAATCTCATTCACCATACTTTTCGACACTTCAATCTGCTGCAGTACTTGAAACTCGTAACTTAATTGGATACAATTTTAGAATTATTAGAAAGATACGGCGTATGCTGTAAGTCTGAAGGGTTGCCGTGACTTTTCTCTCTAGATAGAAGCGTACTCTCTCTAGATAGCACTTTGGACAATTGTTTTGGTCTAAAAAAGATCAACCATGCTTTTAATAATTAAAAATGTTCTCAATTCATTCTCATTCAATATCTATAATTTTCAGAGATGAAATAATTATCCCATTTTAGTAAAAGTTCAATTTTCTCATCCTAGACAACAGATGTCACAATGAAAATTAGATAGAAATTTATTTTAATTTATAAGATTCAAGTTTATTTAAATTGGTAATGTTATTATTTCCAATTTAAATAAAACTTGGAGTGACTACCTGCAAGCTGGAATCCCGTTGATTAACTTAACGCACCTAAATAGGTAATAAGAATGACACTGAAATAATAAAGGAAAGTAGAGTGCTATATATTATAAAATAAAACCTGGGGAAGCATCAAGACAATGCAGAACTTGGATCTAAATATTTAATATCTATAATATCAGAAGAACATTCAAAGCTGCATCACCAAGCATTAACATTATTTTAAATAATGAAGGTACCACAAATCGTATTTAATCTATTATTGTATCTTTATGTGCTAGTTACGGCAGCGGTCCTGAGCTGCTTTACTTCAAGTATTTCCTTTATAATTCAGTCATAAGATGGTCTTATACTAAAATGTAAATTTTATAATAATTATAAATCATCGTATTGCAGGCCTCATCACTACGAAATAAATCTCTTAAAAACCTGCTGGCTGAAGCTATTACTCGTATGTCCTTGATACCGTCATGATGTTAGATAAAACACGAATTTTATGGCTTACATATTAAAGGCGGCTTTTCTGTATATTAGGCCTGCTTGTAGGCTTTAAATTGTCTGCGATTTAGCTGCAATACTGGTATAGTAACAGTACATTAGCTTCTTAGTTAAAAATTTGACGCATGTGTGAACGGATTACTAGTAAACACAGTATGTTATTGAGCCCGTTTATTGTGATAGATATAGGCGCAACTGCTTTTTGTTAAATTTTTTGCATCGTGTATAATTTATTCACACACGTTTTACAATGTGTATGATTGGTAATATATGTATCTTAACAACAAAAAGGCTAATTTAATTATGCATATATTTAAAATAACCTCCAACACAGTGTCTTAGGTTTAGCCGCCTGGGTATAGAAACCAAATATCTATGCATTTCCATCCAACCCTTATAATACCTATGGAGAAACGTTAAAAAATACACTTAAGACAATGCTGAAAGTCGAAACTTCTGTGCCAAAATATATTGAAGATACAAAAGATTTCATGGACGTTAAAAAGAATGCTACAAAAATTCTTGTCCGTCAAAAACGGAAAGAACCAAGATACTGAATAAGAAAGACAGACAGTGTTTCATTTCGTAGTGAAAAGAAAATAAGAAACAAAAATGCTAAGAGCTGGTTATGAGGACTGGGACTTAACAATCAATATTTTTGTTCAAAGCTGATAGGCTAGGCTTTGACCATTATCTCGAATGGTAAGTGAATATTTGGTTGAAGATGTTGTTCAGGCTATCGTAGAATTACTGTCTTTCAAGGACACCTACCGGAACACAACGTTAGACGTGTTTGGCAACAGATTTTCTAGATGAGGGTGGTAGCTAAGCCGAAATTCACAAAATTCCTACCACAATGCAAAATTGAGACAGAATAACTTCGTATAGTATCAGTGTATAACTCATATGTAGTTAGACCTGGCAACTGCAACGCTGATTATACTGATAGAATAGTCATATTCCCTCTATACTTGAAGACTCATACATTAAAAAAAAAAAAAAAAAAAAAAAAAAAAAATTAAATATAGGTATTATTAAATATAAGAAAAAAGGGAAGTTGCTTTAGGGTGCAACTTCCCAGTGCCCTCTTTTTCTTATCAGCCGTACCTTTGAATCCTTAACACTGTCTTATTTTACAGCTTGTATTAGAGGCTTAGTCCTATCTAGGTTGAACTTAATCTGGGATTTTCCAGGCTTACAAGGCAGCCGCATATTAAATGGAGGTGTCGGGTCAGGATGTTATCTAAAGCCTTCGGTGTACTTACGTGACCACGCAGTCAACACATATTAAGAATGCATTTTTTAGTGCTGTGAAAGGTGTGACCACTTCCTGGACGCTCAGTAAACAAATGTCTCTTTTCTGAAAAAATTGAGGATGAAACTTTACCACTCCAAGAAAATATGACAATAGGTCTCTTTAGCAAAAGTCCGGTTGGTTCCGCCACAGTGCGTGTCAGATATTCCACCTTGAAGCAGTAATGTGCAAACATATCTGTGTTTAGGCTTGACGGAGACTGTAACAAGTTAAATTATTGGAAGAACGAGACATCTTGAAGCAACGAGCCAGTGTAGTGTCGCACGCAAAACTTATGAAGCAGTGATGGCTCTGTGGCATTGGCTATGGACTGCCGCGCAGCAGGGCCATGGTTTGAATCCCACCGCGGGCTTGAGCTTTACCGCATGGTGGTAGGAAATTTTGTGAATGACCGCCTGGCTAGCGACCACCCTCAAGTAGAAAATCTGTCGCTAAGCCTAACGGTGTGTTCCGGCAGCAGTCCTTGAGAGCCAGTCAAATTACAGGCACATGAGACTTAGCAACTATGTCTCAAGGTGACGGGTGCAGTGCAATTCGTAACTTGTGACGAAATGCATCTATCATAGGCAGAGGTTAGTCCGCTTAACATAAGGTGGGCTCGGGCATGTTCCGTCACAATAACATAAAAAAAAAGGACGAGAAAGGTGACACTGCAACTGTAATCAACAGGAGTGACGCATACCGCCAGGACCGCAACTATTTCATCTCACTTACTTGACATAATATAAAAACATATTAATATAAAACAGGAACGAGGCATAAGTTTTGTTTGCGTGAAACTACAGAACTAGTAGTTTTGCGAAATAAGCTAAGGTACTATTAGTCTTCAATGAGATCTCGTAAAACTTTAATCGTTCATCCACCAGTACAAATTGCAAGCTATTTACTAAAAGACCCTACTTTCACTAATGCTAAGCATATTAGCCTTCGTCTTCTATCATTTAAAGCATCAAATAGTTTGCTTTTCTTTAAGGCGAACGCTGACTTTTATGGCCAGAAAATATGTCTTTTGTTGCCAAGACTATCGCACGCGGTAGGTAATACGCGGGATATATTTTTGTAATATTTCTGTCAATTTTTGGGATACATTATAAAATCATGTGACTTAGTGTTAAATTTACAACATAATAGGCGCTTTATTATTTTTAACTCCCGAATTTCATGACCGTGTGGAATTGTTACCAACCGTAGCTGCAAGCGTATAAAAATTTCCTGCCACAGATCTAAGATTTCTCCATAACTCGACTCCGCCCTGTATACGACTATGCTACACTCCATTAAGAATATTCTCGTATATTTAGTATTTCGGCATAAAGATGATATTGTTGTCCAGGAACCTAAAAAATCTTTACAATACGGATTATTTTTTTATTTAAGTGCTAATATATATATGCACATATTTATATTTTAATAACAAAACTTCTTACGTATTTACGAGGTTAATATATATTTAAAGTCGAACGAAACGTTTTCCACCATTTCTGTGTTTTTGGAAGTCGATATTTTTTTTATTTTCAATGTCTTTTTCAAACTCTTAGTGATGCTTACAAGATCATTCTCTTGTCAAAAATACAGTTTATTAGCGGCAAGAATTGTAATTACCTACCAATAAATCATCCAGGTATGCAGTTTCAATCTTACTGCTGGCTACCGCGGTCACTGCCTGACCCACCTGTTTTTCAACACATGTGGAAAGTGTTGCGAAATGGAGCGATCTAAACGCAGCGATACTATCACCATGCAACGAACACTTTTATCCAACAAATGTTGGATGAACTGGATAAAGAGAGCAGAAGATCTGTTCTGCCTCCAAGAGACTCAGATACTCCAAGCGAAGAAAGTTCAGGCCGATGCAGCTGTGAGTAGTATCCGGATTACAATGAGGCTACGAAATGGATGAGGGAAACATGATCTTTAATGACTTCTTCAGATTATTCAAGGAAACCCGACATACTGAAGATGGAGAGGATAGCTCGAAATACGTCCCAGCTATACGCAGTCAATGGTTCTTGACATAGGGTTTTTGGTCTGCAAGGGTAGTACACCGTTTGTATCGCGAAAGAAGAAAGCAGTCTAATTTTTTTTGTGCTTGATCAGTTAGCTTTTGACTACTATCTCACCTGATGATGTAGTCGAAGATGTTATTCAGGCTAACCTAGAATTACTGACTCTCAAGGACAGCTGCCGGTGCTATAACGACTGCCATTCTAAGATGACAACCGGGGCCGACGGCTTAACGTGCCTTGCAAAGCACGGGAGCACTCAGTAGTAATGTCACTAGTGGTCACCCATCCAAGTCAAAACCGCGACTGATGTTGCCTAACTTTGCTGAAACAGATAAGCAAATTTCGCTGCGAGCGCTTTATTTAGTCACCGGTATAGTGTTGTATTAGCTGAGATAATATGCTTGGTTATTGGAAAAATGCTAACTATCTCATAGAGTTGACTTCTGATAGGCCTAACAAACATATCTGGTGGAATGTTTATTTTTTTATGTCCTTATCGCGGATTAAGCACGAGGACCACCTGATGTTAAAAGTTTCTTGTGCCTGTAATTTATTATTTAATATTTTATAAAACAATAATAATAAATAATATTAAAAAAATCATTTTTCTAATTAGAATTATCTTGTATATTACAATAAAGGTATTATTTATTTATTGGAAAAATTACCACATAGAAAACTATATAAGTCTGGCAGAACTTGGGTGTAGAAGCCTCTTTTCGTATCTTGTGTGGTATTTCCACCACGGTTGCATCCCTTTATAAACCTTCGTTTGTTTTCATGTAACACCCGTGTTTTTCAATCTTAAATTATAAACCAGAGCGTTAGTCTTTATAAAATCATAGTGTATGATAGTTGTGCAATTACCAACTAATAACAGCGTGTTGATTGTTTTGTGGTTATTTAGGCATCAAAGGCTAAGCATATTCCATTAGAAATGAAACAGCTGGCGCGTCGCAAAAACAAACAACAGATGTGTGCGTCTAGAATATTGGAAATATCTTGGCGGAGGTAAATTAAGGTTGAGGTGAGACGAAGGAGCAATGAGGTGATTCAAAGTTAATTAGTAATAAATGGATCCATTTATACAAAACTTGTTAGCAACAGCTTGTTTAATTTTTGTTGAGTTTTCAATTATGAGTCGGTTTAGCAAAACACCTACATATTTATATGACAGTATTTTAATTTTATATGTTTTTGTAAGTGGATAATTAACAAAGAATACATCGTATATTGATGGCCCCGTGGGGTGCCGGATTAGAATTGCACCTTCCCACATCATCCCGTGGGTGTCGCAAGAGTCGACTCAGGGAAAAATACTGGAAGTTGGGCAGCAGCGTCTTCTAAAGAACTGCCATCTTACACTGCGATCCTCAAGCCGCCTGCCAAGCGTGGGGATTATGGCAAATACCCCCTTAATAGGGGAGGCTGTGTTCAGCAGTGGACGATCCGGCTGATACAGTACAGTACAGTACGTCATATATTTACCCTTCTTCTACTATGTCAGTCGTGGCTCAATCCACACTTTACGTACAAAGATAGAGGAACATCGGCGTATCCATCCCAACGGGACTATTTTACGGTACGTGCCGCGTCAGAACAGATCAGAGCTATGCATGGCTATATGATAGAAAGAGAGAACATTTTAAGGTGAGTACAATAAATAGATACTCTGCGCTTTGCGAGCTAAAGTGCTCTTTATTGCTACGAAGCTAGAGTCGCTTATTTATCTAAATGGCTTTGTGGAGTGATCCTTCTGATCCTTTTTATTCTTTCCATAAGTAATTGGTACAATATTTTTTCTCTAACTACACAAAAGTAAAGATCTCATAATTAAAAATGTTTTTTTTCGATCTTGTTAGTACAAATGTCGTAAGGTTCAGATATAGACTCGCACGTAAATTAGAAAACACAAGTTGGTGACAGATTTTCTACTTGAGGGTAGTAGCTAGCCAGGCGGGCATTCGCAAAATGTCCTTCCACCATGCGGTGAAGCTCAAGCTCGCGGCGGGAACCATGAACCATGGACCCGCTGCACGGCAGTAGCCAATGCCTCTGAGCCAGCACTGCTTCTAAAAGTAACTAAAGAATTACCTGATGTAGGTTAAACACTAAGGCAAAAAACCGGTTTTAACGCTTAAAGCATTTTTTTCGAAATTGTTGTTGGAGATAACATTTAACTTACCTAAATATACTAAAGTGATTTAGTGGAAAAAGGATAGGCAGATGATGTTATTCGTAAAGCTGAAGTTATTTTTTGGCTTTTCAGTTTTTACTGTCACAGTGCCAGTTTCAGACCGGAACCGGAAAATATATCATCGTGTTATAGTTTTGTGTGGATACAACCGGAAGTGGCGGACGCGACGGACACAATGGAAAAGCAACATTATTCTTTGTAGATATTGTTAGCAATTTATATTGATATCCGTAGAACTAGGTTATTGGATCAACTTTTACTAGTTAGATAGGTTTCTGGTCTTGATAAATAATCCTACTTTGTATATCTATTGACCGAGTCCCAAAGTATTTACATTTAAGTTTTATTCGAAATTTTTCCAACATTTTTCTTAGACTTTAATCATAAAAACTAATTTGGCTTGTTAATGCAGTTGCATAACGTTTGCGTATTTCAATAACTTTTGCACCTCAAAAGTTGTGTTCTAAGTTTAAGTTCTGTTCATCCTCACTCTAGTTCAACCTGAACAACGTCTTCGACCACATCATCACTTACCAACACGTGAGAGAGTGGTCAAAGGCTAGCATGTCAGCAATAAATAAAATGACATGCTTGAAAAGGTGTTGTTTATCATTCAAAATCTGTGTGGAAAATTGTTACCAATATTATAGAAAGTATATTTAAAAAAATATATTATAGAAAGTATTTTTTAAGACCAGTACAAAAGTTTTAGAAGATTAATTTATTTTTATTACCAATTTTACATTAAATATTTGCTATAAATGAACCCATACGTACTACTATATTGAATCTGTTTTTCTTTACTTTAGCATATTTTTTGCTTGAGTGAGTTGGAAAATTTTGTGTTGCGCTCGGTAAAGTTATTTTGCGTCTCGTACCTTAAATCCTTTGGTACGCTCAGGTTTATGTATTTTACGCCACTCGTTTCTCTTGTGGTTAAATCCTAGAATCCTTTGTTGCCTCCCGCACCAAATAACAACTTTGCAGATAATGAATAGATTCAGGCGTTACTTTGCGGAAATCCATATTTAATAATAACAAATATTTTAAGAAAACACTTAAAATATATAAGAATATATCTAGTAAAAACTCCGCTTAATTTTCCTGTTAAACCGACGTGACGTGACAAACGCTACGCAGCCAAACCGGAAGAATTTTTGACGCGTTTTACTTCTACACGAAGCATCCTCAGGAGGTCTTGACTCTACGAATGTGCGCTCGTAGAGTCAAGACCTCCTGAAGATGCTTCGTCGTTTTCTTAAAATATTTTAAAAATATTTGTTATTATTACAACTTAGCAGCCTTGGATTGCAAAAAAGTACTTTTTACTGAAGGAATGCCTATATTGAGAGGATAAGGAATAGTATGATGAGGGAACGATGTGGTGTGAATGAGGATGTAGTGACAAAAATCAAAAAATGTATGTTAAGATGGTTTGGATATGTAGAGAGACTGAATGAAATGAGACTGACTAAACAGGTATACATGGGACAAGTGAACGGAAGTGTTGGAAGGGGAAGACCTAGGCGAACGTTCCGAAATCAGATTGAAGATGTTCTGAAAAAAGGCCAGGTCAGGAGTACCCTAAACCGACGCCCATGTATGAAAAGATTTATGAATATTGATGAAGCGAAAGAGATATGCAAGGATCGTAGCAAGTGGAAATCTAGGTCTCTGCTTACCCCTACGGGAAAGAGGCGTGATATTATGTACATGTGTGTGCCTTTATTAATACACACAACAAACTATATACAATACTACACTTTCTTATAACTAAGAATCTACTTAACATAAAGATCATTGTTTTCCCACACGTAATCCAAATGCTCCAACCCACTACCAGTTGGCAGTGTGCCTAGCATGCCATCAGCATTGCTCTTGGATTCCAATGCTTATTCCTTGAGCCAAATAAGCGCCAGTAATATTTCGAAAGCATGTTACTCATTTATCAAAAAGCTTGTGTGAATATGTCGGAAGGAAGTAGTTCACACTTGGGAAGCATGTCACACTCGTGCGAGAAAACATCATTGACACTTAAAGTTCGTAGCAATATCTCATGACATGCATGTACATTTTTGAAATATTTGTTTGTAATCGTTCTGATCTATTTACCACAGCAAAATATGTTTATCCACTAAATACAAGAGATAGAAGAGACTAGTTCTAAGCTACCACGCAAGATTGACACTATTTAATAAGAAATGCTTTGTCATGTGTATCACTGATTACAATAAAATACCAACATCTCTAAAGAGCTTCATTGTAGATTTTTACGAAAAAAACTTGAAATTTTACTTCGGCAAAGTGAACAACGTTTTTTGAGTGAAATGATTTTTTAGTCTTCCTAAGATGTAAATAATGACATATTTTTAATGTGTCAAATTACATTTAATATATTTCATTATTTACATCTTATACAAATACAAATATTTTATTGTAAAACTTATGTTATGTTAAAAATTTTAATAAGTACTCTGCCTTTTGTTTTAGTTATAAAACTGTGTTACAAAAGGCAGCTTCTTCCCAAAGTTTGCATATTGTTTACAAATTTTTATATAATACACAATTAAAAAAAGAGTGAAAGTAACTTAAACGTATTCGAATATTTCAAATTATTTGTTATATGTGTGTGTGTGTGTGTGTGTGTGTTATATGAAGTACCGATTTTGTCTTGTTTTTTATTGCTGTTTTTAATAATAATTCTTCCACTTCATCATAGTTCATTTTATTTAACCAGTCATTGATTATGATTTTTACGCTATGCCTTACTTTATGTTTAATATCATTTAACTTATTGTAAAAAATGGGAGCAAGATGGTCATAATGTCTCCTAGCAACTTCACTATTCCATCTAGGGACAGGACAAACGTCACGACGTTTACTGTTTTTCTAATCATCAGGACAATAAATAATGATTTACTTCAATAATTATTTACTCGATATTTTTATTATAAACAATATTTTTACTTCCATACTTCGTTTCTTTTTTAATATTTACAACATGTTTTGCTTTTTTTACTATACTGACATCATTCGTTTTTGTATCTTTAAATAATGAATACTTGATATTGAATGATGTACTTTTTTTAATATAGGTCATCTTTATATATAACACATAAATTATATAAATACCATATAAATATATTTTTTGCAGATTCACATACCGAGTAACGGCAAAATAGGAGAACTAATATAAAAACCTAACATCAATGTAACATCCTACTTTAAGTAAATAAATTTCATTTAATTTCATGCGAATAGTAAGCGATAGATTACTAAACACGGCGGTAACGTGCCCTAAAGTAGAATTACTTACATAGCATTGGAGCTACCTAGACATTAAGACAGCCTCTTACCGATGAGGCCTAGCTCCTGATAATAATTGTAGAAAAACTTCTGCTTTATGAATAATAACTTCATTTAGTAATATTTAGTAAATAGTAAAAAGAATTTTACCCGTGAAAGTAGTTAAAAATAAATTGCGGTTTCTATTATGGAAAATTTGGGCACCTACATAGGTTCTATTTAGTTTGATATTCCATACTACATAACCTCTACGCTATCGGAATGTTTTCATCTCGACGTGCCCTATAAACGGAGAACGACAAAGTCATGGCATTTCGAGCTACGTCGTAGCCCCAGGCTGGAATTTAGATTGACACACCCACGGTTGAAACAACGCGCTAGCAATAATTTGAGTTAGTTCTGGTGCTGGAGGGTAGGAATAAATTAAAATGTATTGTTAGGCTTACTCATATCGTTTAGAAGCAAAACCTTTGCATAAAAACCTTTTTGCAATTTAAATACGTTAAATAATCATGTTTTATTTTTAAGCGTTCGTAGCGAAGCTTGCTAGCTGTTCTTAACCGATCAGCATAGTAAAGCAACGTTCGCCGCGGTCAGAAGTTGGATGGGTGACCGCTTGTGACTTTGCTACTGAGCGTTTCCGTGCTTCGGAGGGCACTTTAAGCCGTCGGGCCCGGTTGTTCTCTTAGGATAGCAGTCGTTATAGCATAGTCGTAGAGCATTTTGCAAATGCCCGCCTGGCTAGCCACCACCCTCAAGTAGAAAATCTGTCGCCAAGCACCTAACGGTGTTTTCCGGCAGATCCTTGAGAACCAACCTAACCTAACCTAACCTTAACAACACCGACCACATCATCACTTACCATCAGGTGAGATAGTGGTCAAAGGCTAACCTATCAGGCTTAAAAAAAAAACTCATCTGCCCAAAAAAAAGAAGTGTTGTGTTGTCAGGGTTCCTGTATGTATATGTCAGTTTCTTTGTTTCACCCTAACTTCTAAACGGCTCATACGATATTATTGTTTGAGATATCATTAGATTCGTTCTGATAGCGAAAGTAACACTAAGTACATAATAAACAAATAAAAAAACAAACTGGTGGATTTTAGACACCATATTTTGTGTTTTTTTACATCCAAGACCTGCGAGAGAGAGCTTCGAGTGGTGTATCAAAATGTAAATTGCTGTTCCATAAACATAAACAACTTTTAGTTTTAAGTACAATGGAACGAGAAAGCTTTTAACGAAGATAAATAATTTACAGTCCAGTTTTTTACGTTTTAAATTAATTACTACTTTTTGATATTGTTGTCAAATTATATTCTATGTCGATCTTAATAATGCAGTTCGTTGGTAGTTCTTTTTTATGGTCGAAAGTTACGATACAGACTTTTAGCCCGCCTGATGTAAACTTCAGCCTGCTCATTACTGCAGTTTCCTTAATCTCCTTTATGCATGAAACTGCACTGCGCTCATCGCGCTGAGAAATTAGTTTTTATATCTCGTTATAAACGCCTACTTAATCATCACTAATTTTACTTGCTTCGGCGCCCCATACGTTTAAACACAGTGATATTTACACACTACTGCTTCAAAGCATAATTTCTGACACATCAGTGGTACTCACCAAGACGGCTTCTTACTGATAAGGCCTTCCACTTGGTGATTATTTTTAAAGATTTCTAGCATATTTATAATAATATTATTATGGTCATGATGGGAAGGTCTTTACTCGAGCGGATTCTCTAACCAGAGTATTCGAAGACATATTAACAAATAGATAGATTTATAAGTCGTTTTCTCTCTAATTCACAAGTACACGCAAATGGGTACCTGCCATCTCTTAACATATCTTACACAAAGTCTAATTTTATTAAACTGATATCTAGGGGTACGTACCATTTGGAGTTAAATTTGCCAAAAACGATCACACTCCCAAAAAGTTGTTCCACTTGGGTCTTGGCATTATTTTTGCCATAAACGCTATGAAGCCACTGGAACAGTTTTAATTACCTTAATCTTATGTCGAAAATGACAAAAGTGGCAAATTGTATTGGTATTCTTAGCGTTCTCATCCTAAATGGAACAGGGGAGAACAGTTACAAACGATTACAGTGATCACAGCCATAGACGCAGAATGTGGTCAAAATTATCGAAAATAACGAAATTGGCGTCAAATGGAATACGGCCTAATTGATACAAGATGATCTAAGTACTACTAAAACATATATCATATGTTAAATACAACGGTGATGTCAACTTATTTCTGTTGCAAAATATTTACCTACAATGTCTAAACTCAAATCTTACACAAACTCAAATTGTATTAAATGGATATGTTCTTATTAAAGTACGCGTGTATTGCAGTGCAACCAAGAAGACATAGCTGAGTGCATACACTCAGCAAATTCTAATTTTTCAGCCATCATCCTTGAGATGACGAGGCAAAGTTAGTGCAGAAGAACAAAATAAAACAATGATGGCCGAGTGAAAATAGCTATGGACTGCCGTGCGCTAGGTCTTTGGTTCGATCCCCACCGCCGCGCGCCGGCTTGAACTTTACTGCATGGTGGAATGGCATTTTGCAAATGCTCGTCTGGCTAACTACCACCCTCAAGTAGAAAATTTGTCGCCAAGAACCTAACAGCGTGTTCCGGCAGTAGTCCTTGAACGCCAGTAAAATTACGGGCACATGAGACCAAAAAACTGTATGTCTCACTGTATGACGGGGGCAGTGCAATGCATCACTAGTGAAGAAATGCATCTGTTATAGGCAGAGGTTCATAGATCGGGTAAGCTGTGAGTGATACTGTGAGTGTACTTTTAGTTCGAGTTCCAGTGGTACGCGTAGCAAAAAAGAAAGAGGGTAGACCGTTTCATCTGCTCATGATTTTTGTTAACCGTTCGTTTCTCCAGTCACCCCGCGATCATGATGCATGCAACTGCGTCAAAATATCGGGAGCTCAAAAATAAAAATCGCCTCGGTACAAATCTCGTAAGTGATAATAATATTTATGTAGTTACCCGTGATAGATAAATTGGCATCGCCAGGACCACTATGTCCTAGTTATGAATGAAATTCTATTGTTATCATTATCGCCTATGCCAATGGGTTAAAAAAGTGTTTAAGTCAGTTTAATAGATATTAAGCGTACGTGTGTGAGTTCCCCTAGTGAAATATATCTATTCTTAAAAAGGGCTTAAGAATATTAACAGTGAAGGAAGCATCAGAGGTATGTACCATGATTGCAGTAACTGTATAATATATACTTAAAAAAAAAAAATTAATGCCAGTTACAAATTGAATATAAAATGAGATCCCGGAATTTCTTTCTAGATTTTAGGTAACAAAAAGTTTTGCAATCACAAATGTTGTTTATTATAACTTCTTACATAGAATTAATAATTTCTAATCTTCAAATTCTTTACCATATTTCAATAATAAAAAAAAATGAGGTATCTGTTTAATATATTAAGAAAAGGTTTTTCTACAATAAATGGAACTTCTAACACTGAATAGTTTGAAATATAGTATAGTAATCTGATCATGAGAATATAATAATTTTCACTCACCTACAATTATACTGATCAAACTGAGACTGACTGACAAAACTTGCAACTGCCAAGTCAATTAGGTATATTATACATTTTTCAGTTACTTGATTGTAACTTAAAAACTACTTCACTAATTTGAATGATATATATACGGGACCAATTCAGTGGTATACCATATTATAGCTGTATAGTATATTTTTCAATAAAAAAATTAAAAAAGCTTAGCTGTTCTTAACAGATCAGCAAACTTTAGCAACGTCCGCCGCGGTCAGGAATTGGATGGGTGACCGCTAGTGACATTACTACTGAGCGCTTCCGTGCTTCGGAGGGCACGTAAAGCCGTCGGTCCCGGTTTTCGCCTTTGGATGGCAGTCGTGCATGGTGGTAGGGCATTTTGTGAATGCCCACCTGGCTAGCTACCACCCTCAAGCAGAAAATCTGTCGCTAAGCACCTAACGGTGTGTTCCGTCAGCTGTCCTTGAGAACCAGTAATTCTAGGTAAGCCTGAACAACATCTTCGACCACATCATCACTTACCGTCAGGTGAAAAAGTGTTCAAAGGCTAATCTATCAAGCATAAAAAAAAAGATCCATAGATACACCATAAAATATTTATGCAATTCAGATTTAAATACAATATACTTAAATAATAAAAAAAAAATATACAAAAAGTATTTTGTATATGTTTTTTTTTTTTATTTAGCTACAATTTGTACCCATCGTCCATTATATCGTCAAAAATTATAATTTTGAGAGACTCATTATAATAGAAATATTACACTTCTCAACTTTGGTCAATAATGGCGTCATGCAAGGCTCTGTGCTGTCCCCAACACTGTTCCTACTGCATATCAATGATATGCTGTCTATTGACGGCATTCATTGCTATGCGGACGACAGTACAGGGGACACTCATTACACGGGCCGTGCAAATATCCCTCGTTCCGAGGTGGAGGAAAGCCGCGAATGGCTGGTGTCTGAAATCGAGAGAACACTAAATTGTGTCTCCGGTTGGGGTCAACTAAACCTAGTCCATTACAACCCCACTAAGACTCAAGTCTGCGCGTTCACCGCTAAGAAAACCCCATGGTCTGTGGCTCCACAATTCCAAAACACTCTTAAACTTCAGTCAAAGCATCGGGATCCTTGGCGTCGACATTTCCAGCGACGTTTTGTTCCGAAGTCACTTGGAGGGAAACGTGAAGCTGGCTTCCAAAAAGCTTGGAGTGCTCAACAGAGCGAGGCAGTACTTCAAATCGGGGCAAAGGCTGCAACTTTATAAGTCGCAGGTCCGGCCTCATATGGAGTACTGCTTTCATCTGTGGGCGGGAGCACCTGGATACCAGCTTGGGCATTTAGACTCGGTTCAGCGACGTGCCATCAGAATTGTTGACGATCCCGAGCTCACAAGCGGTTTAGAACCCCTTAGTCTGAGGAGAGACTTTGCCTCCTTATGTGTGTTCTACCGTTTGTACAACGGAGAGTGTTCTAAGAAATTGTTTGACTTGATGCCCACGGCTACCTTCCACCATCGCAACTACGCCATCGACGGGGAGTCTAACTCCACATATTGATGCCAAAAGTGTTTCGTACTGTGCTGGGAGCATCCTGCCGCAGACGCTCAGATTGTGAAATGGGCTCCCCGCCGTGGTTTTCCCGATGGAGTACAGCATGGGGTTCTTCAAAAAGGGCGTGAAGAGATTTCTTCAGGGTCGGCAACGCGCGAGTGATACACCTGGTGTTTCAAGCGTCCATAGGCTACGTTAACTGCTTACCAACAGGCGGGCAGCATGCTTGTATGCCAGATTTGTGGTATAAAAAAATAATATTTATATAGCAATTCGGTTTTTATTGTATGGCATTGTTCAGTTCACACAAAGCACACCCATTGAATAAAGTAAATGTACGATGCAGATCATAAAGTATAAAGTCGTTTGTAAAATGTGACGTGACCGATGTCATAGTTACACATTTTAGTTGTTAGTAACAACTTCCGGCTTCGGATCAAAAGACATCAGTCTCGATCGTGCACTCGTAGAGTCAAGATCTCCTGAAGGTGCTTCGTACAGAAGCGAAACGTGTCAAAAATTCTTCCGGTTTGATTGCGTGGCATTTGTGACGTCACGTTGGCTTAGCAGGAAAATTAGGCGGAATTGTGAATAGATATATTTTTAAAATTTTTATATTTTTTAAGTGTTTTATTACAAAAAAAAATTAGGGTTTTTTTTTTGTTAGATTGAACATTTTAAATATTTGTTATTATTTAATATGGATTTCCACAAAATAACGCCTGAATTTATTCATTTTCACAATGTTAAACTCAAACATAATATTTTCCTACCTCAAACCCGGAGATAATTTTTGTAACTATATATTTTAATACAAATATTAAACTATTGGTACGTATTATGGCACTGTTTATTAAATATTTATATACAGCAAGGCAACGATTTTACATATACTAGGCATCTTACATAAGATACCTTGTATTCGACCGAATCATTTAAATTTAGTTATTATATTATGATTAATTAATTTGATTAGAATTAAATTTAACTAACTGGATTTCATATGTTGTAATTGAAAATCCAGCAACATAATCGAATAGCAATTAGTCGCTATCATAGATTTATCTCTTTGATTTTATTGGGATTGAATTAAGATGTGTTATTAACTAAAGGATAATTGAAAACCAGAGTCGATAGGAAATCTTCCAAAAAGGAAAAGGATCTTAACTCGTCTGTGTATTTCTTGTGTATTTACCTCATAACTACATACATATGCTACTACATACATACAGGGTGTAATGTTTTTATGATTTTTTATATCCGATAGCTGGTGCTTGTCATGTGGTCTCATTTAAATTGAGTGAGATCTGACGAACAGTATTTAATTTATTCCTAATAATGCGTATTATATATTTAAAGTCGTTTTTTTTTCTTAAAATTCTGAAGCGCTCGTAGTGAAGTTTACTTAGCTGTTCTTAACCGATCAGCAAAGTTAAGCAACGTTGCCCGCGGTCATGAGTTGGATGGGTGACCGTTAGTGACATTACTACTGAGCGCTTCCGTGCTTCGGAGGGCACGTTAAGCCGTCGGTACCGGTTGTTGTCTTAGGAGTCAGTCGTTACAGCATAGTGGTAGGGCATTTTGCGAATGCCCGCCTGGCTAGCTACCACGTTCAAGTAGAAAATCTGTCGCCAAGCACCTAACAGTGTGTTACGGCAGCTGTCCTTGAGAGCCAGTACTTTTGGGTTAGCCTGTACAACATCTATGACCACATCATCACTTACCATCAGGTGAGATGGTGGTCAAAGGCTAACCTATCAAGCATAATAAAAAAAAAAAGTTATAGATAATGTCAAAGAAACTACTGTTTGAACTTTTGAAATTCACTTATAAGTGGCATTTCAAGTTATTTATTGTCTTATACTTTTGAGTTCTTGTGTGGATTTACAATGTCAGAGCGTGTACGTTGGTAGTAAATGTATTCATGATTTGAGTGGCAGTGTGTTTATTTATAAATTTTATACTATTTATTTGGTAGTATTTTGTAAATACTCGCCTTCTAGCAACTACTCTTAGATTGAAAATATGTCGCCAAGCACCTACCATTGTATTCAAGCCGCTTCTGACAGCCTCTTTTTTTATATATAGCCTTATCACTATTGTGAGCCTAAATTTAACAACACGTGAGATTATCCAAAACTAAATTATCAGCAATCAAAAACTAATTACCGATGAAAAAGAAAAGGTCACAAACATAACGATGGAATAAATTTAGTATTAGGTCTCCAAATCGAACTCATAACACCGCATCGCAGAAAACCAATAGATACAAGTGGATTCATTAATTCAATTCATTCATTGAAAATTATATGGCAGAGGCGATTGTTTAACAGTAGATGCTTCCTGGTGACGATCATGATTAATACATATCTGGTGAAATAGTGATTGTATGCTCTTTGAAGCGCTCGTAGCGAAGTTTACTTAGCTGTTCTCAACCGATCAGCAAAGTTAAGCAACGTCGCCCGCGGTCATGAGTTGGATGGGTGACCGCTAGTGACATTACTACTGAGCGCTTCCGTGCTTCGGAGGGCACGTTAAGCCGTCGGTCCCGGTTGTCGTCTTAGGATGGCAGTCGTTATAGCATGGTGGTAGGGCATTTTGCGAATGCCCGCCTGGCTAGCTACCACCCTCAAGTAGAAAATCTGTCGCCAAGCACCTAACGGTGTGTTCCGGCAGCTGTCCTTGAGAGCCAGTACTTCTAGGTTAGCCTGAACAACATCTTCGACCACGTCATCACTTACCATCAGGTGAGATAGTGGGCAAAAAGCTTACATATCAGCCAAAAAAAAAAATGTATGTACATACAAGACAATACATGTTATAAAAACTTTATGATAAATTTTTTTTTTTGGGATGGAGCTATACCTATATTTTTACTAACGTTGTACTACATCCCAATACGATGGTTAAATAAAGATTGAGAGAAAAATTGTAGTTATGAGTCAGTATCATGTTAGCTCTAGCGGTCAGAGCATACCCTGGCTATAGGGGTAGATGGACAAGGGTTCGAATCCAGCATATGACTATAATTTTTTCTCTCGTAAATTGTTAATTTATATAACATAGAGATGATGGGTCCGTGGGGACCGGGAGCTCTTCGTATTTTCCAAAACTTATCATTCAACGGGGCAATGCTGCCAGCATACTGGGCACGCTGCCAACTGCTAGTGGGCTAGAGCATTTGGACTGCCTATGAGTCTGCAATGGCTTATAGGGATCTTAATGCTTTTATTGTAGTAGCTGTAGTGTTGTAAATAGTTCGTAGTATTTTGTTAATAAAGGCATACCGCCTTAAAAAAAACACACACATATAAGAAAACAAAAATATAGTTTATGAGATGTATGATATGCAATATTTGCATAAGAAATAGGACTTTTTTTATGCCTGATAGGTTATCCTTTGACCACTATCTCACCCGATGGTAAGTGATGATGTGGTCGTAGATGTTATTTAGGCCAACTTAGAAGTACTGGCTCTCAAGGACAGCTGCCGGAACACACCGTTAGGTGCTTGGCGACAGATTTTCTACTTGAGGTCTTATTTTGTTATTTGTAATTTTGTCTGGATTTAAATAGCAACTTCAAAACTTATTTACTTATACCACAAACTAAATCCCTGGGCACTAACCCTCAACTTTCTCACAGATCGATTTACCCCCGAAAGCAACGATTGCAATAAATAATTTCCCAATAGATTTACAGAATTAATCATTCGCGGCTGGGGAAATCAAACAGAATAACAATGTAGTGAAACTACCTCCAAAGAGTCCCACACTGTCCAAATTTATTCGAACCTTTCGATCTAAAGATAAAATAATAAATTTTATTGCCAGTTGTAGTTTTGTCAATGAAACTATATTTGAAACTTCTAAAGTTCAGGTTATTTTGTGTTTAGCCTTTTAAGTCATTGTGAGAATTGGCTACGTCAGGGGCTCGATTTTCTTAGCTATTGAACGGCGTTAACGGCACTTAATAGGGTTGTTGACTTGTTTTTTTAAAGTATGTTTAATTATTTAGGACACTGAAATATACACCTAGCATTTTTAATATTTTTTTTAGGAGTCCTGAAATACTAAAAATCCATCTTTTTATTTCAACTTTTAAAATTGGCGCTAAAACATCATTCAATGGCGGCCTGTATGCTTATGACGTCACAAGTACAAAAACAAATAGTGCTGAATGTAATACGTTTTGCTTGCTTCTTGTAGTGTCGTGCGTAATCGATTTTAGAATCGATTATACAGGTTGTTCGGCAGAACGTGTACCATAGTGTAGGGGTGTATGTAGACTAAATAAAACAATCACAGAACCAACACAGTTTGAAGCACGGATACATGAGTGGCAGCATTATCAATTCGTTTTCATACATGGTAATTAAAAAAAACTTTAAACGGTTCAAAATCACTATTTTATTGAACATTTTTGTAATCCCGAAATGTAAACACTTTCAAGTGATCGAGACAATGGCGTGCAGTGACATCGGAATAAAAATAATGATAAACATAAGCTTTTCCAACTGGAAAGTTGTTGTATTTTGCAATCATTACTTATAGTAATAAGTAATGATTGCAAAATGTTTCCATAGATTCTTGTTCCGATTTTCGGTTTTATTATCTATGCTGATCTTTATCAAATCCCACGGCGAAATATGATCAAAGATAAGTGAGTCAAATGTACGTAGACTGAATATATGGAATCCACTATTATGTATTATTTTTGATTTGATGGTGTAATAGGGGCCTAAATAGTAAATCGATAGTGATGCGACATTTGGTGCGTTGCTTGCTATTAGCAATTACTAACGTCAACTGTCACTGTCAAAACCTTTAAAAGCAAACTCTTATGATTACTATTACCTATTCTGTGGCTTTGTTTTTGTCCTTATGACATCATTTCCGCCTTTACTTCCGTTTGAGATCACGTGACTTACAGAAAATTTAAACACATTTTGTTTATTCAAAATAAAGGTAATCCAATGCAGAATAAATAATTTGTTAATTTCATCGAGTTATGTGCTGCAACTACTATCATGTTAACGTTACACTGTATTTTATTTTAGACTGTGTCAACTACCCTATTGCATGAAAATTGTAGTTTAAGACAGTATCCGTAGTCTGTCCGCTATTTAGGTTCGATCGCAAGACAGTGGCTTGCTATCAAAAGTTTTTGACATATTGGTATGCTGTAAGCTATTTTGTTGCGATTGCGTTGCTACAGTGGCGTAAAATATTTTGGAGGATTTTAGATAGAAAAATTGCTAAATGACCTAAATATATTTATTTTATGTATTGTTTGCTTGAAAGTCACTGTATTGATGTTTTGACTGGTAGATGTTTTCATTATTATTTCAGTGGCAATATTTGCAAGCCATAAGATAGCGACGCGATTGCTATACAACTGTGATTAGGAGCTAGAATTAGCGGACTACCGAATTTGACATTAACAGTAGTTCGATCGCAGAAGCATAGCAGTAGTGTGGCGTCTGGTCAATAGCTAAGAGAATTGGGGCCCAGAACGTTAGTAATAAACGTATTCACGAGGGAATGCGTTGATATATGTATACGTATATCACAAAATATACATATGTGTATATTATGAAGTGCTCGTAGCGTAGTTAACTTAGGCGTTCTTAACCAATCAGCTACTTTAAGCAATGTCTACTGCGATCATGAGTTGAATGGGTGACTGCTAGTTGCATTACTACTTGGTGCTTCCATGTTTCTGGGCACGGGCAAGCTAAGCCATCGCGTCGGTCCCGGTTGTTGTCTCAGTATGGCAGTCGTTATAGCATGGTGGTAAGGCATTTTTGAATGATTTTCTGGCTAGTTACCACTCACACGTAGAAAATATGTCACCAAGCACTTAACGGTGTGTTCTGGTAGCTGTAATTGAGAGCCAGTAATTTTAGGTTAGCTTGAAAAACACCTATATCCACACATCAATTACCATCAGGTGATATACTAGTAATCTAATAGTCGAAGTTTGTCAAATGTTTATCAGCTCAGACTTATCAGCTATAAATTATGTTGAAACTAAATTATTTTCGTGGTTCATTATTTTAAAATGCTCGTCTAGCTTGCTACTACCCTATAAATTAACATATGTGGCCAAGAACTAATCGCTGTTTTCGAGCAGCTGTCTCTGAGAGCCTCCTAATCTAGTTTCGTCCTTTTAATCACATCATCGCTATTATCGTAAGAGATTGTTGACAAAAACTTAACTATCTGCAATAATAAAATAATGTGCTTACCTTTCAAAGAATTTTGTGATACTGATTTTCATAATACGTTTCTCTTTACACGCAGCTTCACAATCAGTTTTTAAACGATCTATCTTTTGTCGGATACATTTCTGCCGATGACTGAGACTGCGCAATGAAAGTGCACAATCTAATATATTTTCGTTCTAACACCAAACGAGGAGAACCTCGAAAAGACACCGTTTTAAAAACGAAATTCCGTAAACGTACAAAGTACTTTGCTTCAACATTTATTGTGCGAATCGTGAAGGAACTCTGAGTTACTTAACTACTGTCCTCTGGAAAATACAACCTGGGAGTTTACAAATCCAAAGTAAAAAGCTCTTTTCTGAGCTATGCTTTACTAAGAGTGCCTCATCACAGTACACTGCGTTGTTAATATGAGATAAACAGTGCTCAAATGTGAATAACTAGTCTGCAGGTACGGCAATCGCGAACGAAGTTGCAGGTACAGCTAGTTTTTAATAAAAATACAAAATCTATTACACGCCTGGATGGAAGGACCTTCAGGCTCGTAGTAATAATTGCATCTTAAGAATGACATCGATCAAAAGATGCAGTGATAGCTCAGTGGCATTGGCTATGGACTGCCGAGCAGCAGGTCCATGGTTCGAATCCCGCCACGGGCTTGAGCTTCACCGCATGGTGGAAAGGCATTTTGCGAATGTCCGCCTGGCTAGCGACAACCCTCAAATAGGAACATCTGTCACCAAGCACCTAACAGTGTGTTCCGGCAGCAGTTCTTGAGAGCCAGAAAAGTTACAGGGACATGAGACCTGACAACTGTACGTCTCAGTGTGACGGGTACAGTGCAATTCGTCGTTGACGAAATGCATCTGATATAGGTAGAGGTTAGTCCACTTAACCTTGGGTGGGCCTCGGGCTTGTTCCGTCACAATAACATTAAAAAAATGCAGACCGCAAATTCAAATCAATCCCAATTTTGAGGTGTAAACCGAGCCTCAATTTCCAAGCCGTAAGCTACATTCATACGTATCCTATGATTATCATTATGCCTTACTAATAACGCCTATAGTTTACATTCATATCCCTCGCTTTCCATACATATACAGAAACCAAAGAACTTGTTTATTGATTTGATGTCACGCAACAATGGATAAATTAATCGGGTCAGAGAGTGGACACGGATTTTTTGTCGATTTACGTTCGAGTTCTTACTCAATTTAATTGGATCAGGGATCCCAAAGGAGTTTCACAATATCACTGCGAAAGGAAAATGTTGAACCACGAGCGGAATTATTATGATCTTTCAATCTGAACTATCGTGGTGAATGACTCATAGTTCAAACTTATCCTTTCGTAAAAAAAAAAAAGAGTTAAAATGTAGTCATTTTAGGGATCATTTTTTCTTTCCTTTAACTTAGTAATCATACGAAGACAAAAAATACACGTAGGTAAATATCATTAAATTCCTTAACTGCAAAAAGCACAAGGTTTTTTTTTTTGAATTGGTGCAAATGCTCGTACATTATTGTTTTATACGTACCAACCAATCATATAGCTGCTCAGTTCAGGATGTATTAAACATGTGGTTATGCTTAGAATCATATTACAAGTGATTTTTTTATCAATTAGCAGAAAACATACTTACTTTGCATAGTGGTAGGGCATTATGCGAATGCCCGCCTGGCTAGCTACCACCCTTAAGTAGAAAATCTGTCACCAAGCACCTGACGGTGTGTTCCGGCACTGTCCTTGAGAGCCAGTAATTCTAGGTTAAGTCAGTTAACACCTACGACCAAATCAACAATTACGTTCAGGTGAAATTATGGTCAAACAAAAAATATATACTGTGTGTCATGTTAGCTTAGCGGTCAGAGCATACCCTAGCTTTGGGAGTGGATGGCGCGGGTTCGAATCCCACACATGTAGTGTTTTTACACTTTTCTAACTGAATGCGTGAAAAAAGTTAAGATATAATAATAACAGTTATATTTCCGCTTTCATATCGCATCTTCATTTCTACTTCCATGAACAAAACCATAAAAGGTTATTACACACAGAACATAAAACTGTGCAATATCCCTTACCTTCTCATATCACTGCCATTTTCTAGCGTTAACTGACCCCGTAACAGTTTAACGGTTTTAAAACAATAGTTCTCTGTTATGTCACGTTATAAAGCTATTACAACCTAATGAACTTATATGAAGGTGCAGGCACGTAGTCAGGGTGGGGTTATTTAATATAAATCATATTTAAACACGTATTTGGTGTAAAATATAAGCAGAATTTATTAAGCACAAGACATGACATAAAAACATTTTTAATTAACTGGCAACCGAACACAATGTCAGTCATTTCAATAAATTGGAGTCGGCCAGGATTAGCAATAAGGTTTTAAACCTCCAACACGCCCTCTTAATCCTGGAGGACTTCAAGCATATCTCGTACAAACGACAAGTGCTTACAGCTAGGCAGTGCCTTCGTGAGCACATCAGCAGTCATCTGCTCTGTTGGCATGTACATCAGTTCTAGCACCCTATTCTCAACAGCTTCACGAATATAGTGATATCTAATGTCCACATGTTTTGTTCGTTTATGGAACACTGGGTTATTAGCCAGCTTCGCCGCAGACTGATTATCACTATACAGGGTTACAGTGTGACATTGACCTATCAACTCAGCAAGAACCGCACGGACGTATACCGCCTCTTTGGCAGCTTCAGACAATGATATAAATCATATTTAAACACGTATTTGGTGTAAAATATAAGCAGAATTTATTAAGCACAAGACATGACATAAAACATTTTTATAACAAGCAACCGAACACATTGTCAGTCATTTGAATAAATTGGAGTCGGCCAGGATTAGCAATAAGGTTTTAACCCTCCAACATCATAGAACTGATGTACATGCCAACAGAGCAGATGACTGCTGATGTGCTCACGAAGGCACTGCCTAGCTGTAAGCACTTGTCGTTTGTACGAGATATGCTTGAAGTCCTCCAGGATTAAGAGGGCGCGTTGGAGGGTTAAAACCTTATTGCTAATCCTGGCCGACTCCAATTTATTGAAATGACTGACATTGTGTTCCGTTGCTTGTTATAAAAATGTTTTTTATGTCATGTCTTGTGCTTAATAAATTCTGCTTATATTTTACACCAAATACGTGTTTAAATATGATTTACTGGCAACCGAACACAATGTCAGTTATTTCAATAAATTGGAGTCGGCCAGGATTAGCAATAAGGTTTTAATCCTCCAACATTATTTCAACCTCATAAAAAACGGATTCGTAAAGATTATGCATGGTGGTAGGGTATTTTTACATGGTGGTAGGGTATTTCATGGTGGTAGGGCATTTTGCGAATGCCCGCCTGGCTAGCTACCACCCTCAAGTAGAAAATCTGTCGCCAGGCACCTAACGGTGTGTTCTGGTACCTGTCCTTGAAAGCTAGTACTTCTAGGTTAGCCTGAACAACATCTTCGACCATATCATCATTAACCATCAGGTGAGATAGTGGTCAAAGGCTAACCTATCAGGCATAAATAAATTAAAAAAAACAATAGTTCTCTGTTATGTCACGATATAAAGCTATTACAACCTAATGAACTTATATGAAGGTGCAGAGACGTAGTCAGGGTGGGGTTATTTCATCCTCATAAAAACGGATTCGTAAAGATTATGCATGGTGGTAGGGTATTTTTGCATGGTGGTAGGGCATTTTGCGAATGCCCGCCAGGCTAGCGACCAGCTTCAAGTAGAAAATCTGTCGCCAAGCACCTAACGGTGTGTTTCGGTACCTGTCCTTGAGAGCTAGTACTTCTAGGTTAGCCTGAACAACATCTTCGACCATATCATCATTTACCATCAGGTGAGATAATGGTCAAAGGCTAACATATCAGGCATCAATAAATAAAAAAAACAATAGTTCTCTGTTATGTCACGTTATAAAGCTATTACAACCTAATGAACTTATATGAAGGTGCAGAGACGTAGTCAGGGTGAGGTTATTTCAACCTCATAAAAACGGATTCGTTAAGATTATGCATGGTCGTAGGGTATTTTTGCATGGTGGTAGGGTATTGCATGGTGGTAGGGCATTTTGCGAATGCCCGCCTGGCTAGCTACCACCCTCAAGTAGAAAATCTGTCACCAAGCACCTAACAGTGTTTTGGCAGCTGTCCTTGAGAGCCAGTACTTCTAGGTTAGCCTGAACAACATCTTCGACCACATCATCACTTACCATCAGGTGAGATTGTGGTGAAAGGCTAACCTATCAGGCATAAATAAATAAAAAAAAAACAATAGTTCTCTGTTATGTCACGATATAAAGCTATTACAACCTAATGAACTTATATGAAGGTGCAGGGACGTAGTCAGGGTGTGGTTATTTCAACCTCAGAAAAAACGGATTAGTTAAGATTATGCATGGTGTTAGGGTATTTTTGCATGGTGGTAGGGTATTGCATGGTGGTAGGGCATTTTGCAAATGCCCGCCTGGCTAGCTACCACCCTCAAGTAGAAAATCTGTCGCCAAGCACCTAACGGTGTGTTCCGGCAGCCGTCCTTGAGAGCTAGTAACTTCACAATTACAGGCACATGAGACCTAACAACTATGTCTCAAAGTGACGGGCGCAGTGTAATTCGAGACTTGAGATGAAATGCAGCTGTTATAGGCAGAGGTTAGTCCGCTAAACATCAGGTGGGCCTCGAGCTTGTTCCGTCACAATAACATAAAAAAAACAATAACAGCACATGTTGACTTTGCACTTCTAATACTTCGTAAGTTTATGATTTTTTTTATAATGCTTAAGTTATTCTGGTGTGCATTCAGGAGTTATTTATACAAGGTTATTGGAAAACTGCTAACAACCTCTTACATTTGACTTCCGTTGGTGCTAACAAACATTTTTATTCGAATGTATTCTTTAAGTATGTATTTTTTCGTACCTAAAATATGAAGATATTCGAGTAAACATTTAAGTTCTGTGTCTCGTAGTAAAAGACAATGCCTACTCCGAGCTAAAAGCGCCCGCCGCGGCAACACTGGACCGCACCGCGCTCGCTTTAAATAAATTGTAGAATATTTACATCAAAGTAATAAAAAATATGAAATAATAAATTACAGGTCACTTCTCATATAAAATAGTTTTGATCCTGGAAAACACTTTGAAATAAAATCGTGTTAGTAGAAGTACTTATTACTTGTACTTTTTTGTAACAAAAAACTGCTTATTTTACCGATCTACCTTTCTACCACAGAGGACAGACATCGTTTAAATCTGTCGCAGTATGAAAAAAAACAGGCCAACAAAATGTTAAAGAGTTAACTTGGTATAAAAAAGTACGGAGATTCCTTATCAACAGAACTTTAACTTTCCCCACCCATAATTACCCTAAATTCGTACCTGTGAAAATGTCACCTCTATCATATAGCAAAGAATAACTAAAATTTACGAGGCGGAACTAAAATAGACGAGTAAAACCTTTAACGTAAGATAAACGTCTGTTTACAGAAACCCCAGATTAAGTTTTGCTTCGTGGTTATTATAAGCCTTAGAGACCGGTTATACTGGGTTTGTTAGAAACATGTAATTTAAACGTTATGTGTAAAAAATTCATGGTAGATTGCTGATGTTGTAAATTCTATTTCAAAAAGTTTCTTGTACATTTTGCTAATAAATGATATTACAAAACTATGGGAAGAGGAAATAGGATTTCAAAGCAGTGATGGCTCAGTGGCATTGGCTATGGACTGCCACGCAGCAGTTCCATGGTTCTAATCCCACCGCGAGCTTGAGCTTCACCGCATAGTAGAAGGGCATTTTGTGAATGCCCGCCTGCCTAGACCACCTTCAAGTAGAAAATCTGTCGCCAAGCACCTAACGGTGTGTTCTGGCAAGGCTTTTATATCAGCAACAAAAAAATAGGGTTATCGCTCAAAAAAGTTAGAAATCAAGGAGCACGAAAATGTACACAAGGGTGTGAATACACTCCGTATATCTCAAAGTGAAAACCAGCCCAGATAAAGGTCAATTTCAAACTACTTTTCTACATTGTACTCCCACGTTGAGCAAAAAAGTATAAAGCCACTTCGAGAAGAAAAAGCGAAACTTGGGACCATTCCTTTTTAACGTCTTTTAACAATGTGTCATATCTAATTTTTAGCTTAATATCCCCAGTATAACAACTCTTTTTATGAGCATCTAAAAATGTTATACAACAGTGACTACTGGTTCATCTTTTCGTAAACTATCGTTGTGGAACAGCCTGAGTAGAGTCATATTTAATAGAGTTATTCACGTTTAAATTCTCACCAACATGCAGCTATAGAATACGGTAAATCATTTCTTAATTATCCTGATCCAGATCCTGAAGATGACTTCCTTATAAAGCCGAAACAATTATCGATCCTTACATCGACAACGCGTTAGTGTTAAATATCACGTGAATAACCTGTTCTAATCAATTAATCATCCCTCAAATTTGGGTTTCAATAGGAATTGATTAGAATAGGTTATTTACGTGATATTTTTAAGACGAACCAGTACTCACATTAGATATGAAATTTGGGTTTCAATAGAGATGATTAATTGATTAGAACAGGTTATTCACGTGATATTTAACACTTACGTGTTGTCGATGTAAGAATCGACCATTGTTTCGGCTTCATAAGGAAGTCATCTTCAGGATCTGGAGGGCCGTTCGATCGCTGCTGCGGCCCGTTTCACACTGATACGAAACCCAATATGAAACGGGCCGCGACAGCGATCGAACCGCACTCCGAGCCGAAACAATGGTCGGTCCTTACATCGACAACACAAAGTGTTAAATATCACGTGAATTACCTGTTCTAATCAATTAATCAAAAATGTTCGTGAGTTTTAATAATAGAGATGATGGTTGGCAAGTACCACCTGCTTGGGCACCTGTTATCAAATTAATTAAATCCCATGGCTGACACAAATTTGCAAGACCTCCGGACACTAAGAGCGAATACTGGTTGAATAGGGATCGTTCTGATTAAAATAAAATATCTGACAGTAGTACATAATATAATTTCTTAATAATTCAAGTGACTTATAAAACCAATCAGTCACTACGTGACCACGATCACTAAAAATTTTTTAAAACGTTGGACCAATATAATGATAAATATACGCGATTGAAACCGTTTGAAGTTGTTTAATTACTATATTCTGTATGTCTTGATGAACTTATTCCGTATGAAAACTTTCAAGGACAAATAATGAATGACCATGTGCAACTAAATTATTTATATTTTCAACAACACGTTACAAAAGATTGCAAACAAAAATTTAAATAAAAAAAACATTTTGTAAAATCTATTTCATAATCCAGCTTTACAAGACAAATAAAGTTTACGCTTCTAAAGATTTTGTACGCCATTCTTACTTTTAAATGAACGCCCTACGTATAAATCTTTATATGTATATATAAACTTGTAAATGTATTACATTTAAAATGGACAATTAATTTCAGGTCAGAGCATACCCCGGCTATAAGGGTGGATGGACGCGGGTTCGAATCCCGCACATGACAATTTTTTTTTTATTATTAAATATTGCACTACAGACTCGTGGTACGTACTCTTTTTTTATGTCTATGTACATAAATATGATTTTATCTCTTGTAAATTTGTAATTTATTTCAGACTGAAAACCTCATCAATTTGTTACCTCACGAGCAACAAACTGTTTAATACTAATTTTACAATAAAATTGACACCTTTCCTAGAACGAGTTCCCTTCGAAGGAAACCTAACGATTTCTACAATATCTCCCCAGAGGGCCTACATAGGACAGAGTTAGTAAAAAGATGAGATGTACAAAATGTTCAGTGCGTATTACACACTCATACGAACGGTTATTAACCTACTTTCAGCTCCTCTTCACGGACCGTTTACTCCGCGAGTGTAGGTTATGATAGCCATATCCGCTAGGCGCACTGCGGGGGCCAATCAACTGAAAAATCTTCTTCCTGTTCTTTCTTACTGGTTTTACATTAAATATAATGTGATTTGTTCTTTAGTACGGATTTTGAAGCGAATCATCAAGGATTGTTCGTGAATATCATAATAATTTAAATAATAATTTTCAAGTAGAAAATCTGTCGAACGGTGTGTTCCGGCAGCTGTCCTTGAGAGCCAATACATCTAGGTTAGCCTGTACAACATCTTCGGCTACATCATCACTTACCATCAGGTGAGATAGTGGTCAAAGGTTAACCTATCAGGCAAAAAAAACCTAATAATTAGGACAATTATATGCATACTGTATATACTAGGTGAATTATGGGAGCCCAATAATAAGTGTGTATAAAATTATTGTGGCAATTTAGTGTTAAATCTTCACCTGTACATATCTGTACATTTTAAACATATAAAATACTGCGTTTTGATCTTCTGTACCAAAGTTGACGCGTATCTGTTGTTTTTTAAGTATAAATATATATATATTGATATATTTATACTACTACGTTATATAAAGTACATACGAATACGATATTTACTAAAGTAATAACAGCCATATTCGCTAGGCACAATAGAGACCAAATTATAAATGGTCGTTGGGATTATAGTATAAGTCCTGTCCGAAATATTTTTTACCAGTTTCAAAAATTACTATACATTTTTGCTTAACATGTTTGATGCTTAAATCATACTTTCTCACACTCATACTTCGATATATCTCACACTTCGATCCCCAAGCCGCCTGCCAAGCATGAGGATTATGGCAATCCCCCCATATAGTAGGCTGTGTTCAGCAGTGGACTATCCGGCTGATACAGTATGTTCCCAAGTACCATTTTGAACCAACTAAATACATAACAAAGGTACAGGAAAAATAATAAATTTTTAACCATAACGGTGATTGTTTGGACTGTTTAAATAATACTTAATTATGAACCAACGACTATTTCTGAAACAAACTACTACACAATAATAATATATATATTTTGCAGGGTGGTAGGGTATTTTGCAAATTCAAGAGGCAATTTGCCCGCCTGGCTTGCTATCACCCTCAAGTAGAAAATCTGTCCCCAAGCACCTAACGGTGTGTTCCGGCAGCTGTCCTTGAGAGCCAGTACTTCTAAGTAAGCCTGAACAACATCTTCGTCCACATCACTTACCATCAGCTGAGGTAGTGGTCAAAGGCAAACTTTACAGGAATTAAAAAAAAAAAATATATAAACTCAATACATTTTTGTCCAAAACCCCAATGGTGATAATATTATAATTTTATTGACATTTTCTGTCCAGCTAGAACATATTAATTTAAATCGATCCAACTTGTCCAAGTTTAAAACATGAATTTGCTTTGCACGTCCAAACTTCAAATGTAGGTTGCAGTAGTTATAATTAGAGTACACCCGCATATCCCGTCATTTCACATACTGTCCAATTTCACAAATGTGCTGATTACACGCTTATCTGGACATGAGCTCGGCGATAGTCAGCCAAGCGGAGAATTGTTGATAACGCTCTCGTACGACTGACGTCATGTACTAGAGTGGAGAGAAACTTATGTTGATAACCAAATTAGTTAATAATGTTTCTACACTTTGAATTTAAACTACAATGAAAATTAAAGTGGTTTTCACTCATTTAAGTCATTATTACTGTATATCTATACGAAAAAATATGGAAGCGCTCGTAGCGAAGTTTACTTAGCTGTTCTTAACCGAGCAGCAAAGTTAAGCAACGTCGCCCGAGGTCAGGAGTTGGATAGGTGACCGCTAGTGACATTACTATTGAGCGCTTCCGTGCTTCGGATGGCAAGTTAAGCCGTCGGTCCCGGTTGTTTTCTAAGGATGGCAGTCGTTATAGCATGGTGGTAGGGCATTTTACGAATGCCCGCCTGGCTAGCTACCACCCTCAAGTAGAAAATCTGTCGCCAAGCACCTAACGGTGTGTTCCGGCAGCTGTCCTTGAGAGCCAGTAATTCTAGGTTAGCATGAGCAATATCTTCGATCACATCATCACTTACCATCAGGTGCGATAGTGGTCAAAGGCCTATCAGTCATAAAAAAAAAAAACTCGCACGAAGTGATATGAAAACGTGGGCCCGAGCTCTTCTTAAAAAAATATTTCTGAAATCAAAGTTACTTAGGTCCAACACTGAATAGTATATAATAACTTGTGGAAGTTAGTACCATGCTTATTCCAAATACTGACCTTACATTGACGTGGTTTGACTTCGATAAATTATGTCCTACTTTTTAGTGTTGGAAGCCAACTTCGTTATTTGAAAAAAAAAAAATCACGCCATCTTGTGATGTATCGCCTAAAAAATATCGTTTTATTACCGTTAAATGCAATTGCCCCTAAAATATCCAGGTATGCAATAGTAATAGTTATGGAACAAGTGCGCAAAGTTGTTTATTACAATCGAGACGGGTTTTAAGCCTGAGATCGAAGATCGAAGGCCTAAATGGAATAGGGATTGTAATAAACAACGCGCACGAGTTTCAAACGATGTTTTTCAACACACTTGCGAGGAACGAATACGAAAATTTCGATACGAACATATTTTCTTGATCTTTTTAATAGCAATAATAATCTGATTAAGAAGGTTTAAAATTAAATCTTCTAAAGTTCTTTTTCAGTAGGTAAAAACTCTTTGGTTAGTTTTTATATGAAAAACGAACGAAACAAACTACAATCTCCTTGGTGAGAAGTGTGGAAACGTTTTTTTTCTATTTAGAAAACTAGTATGGTAAAGTAAAAAAAAAGCACGAGTGCGTAATAGACTATATTATGACATTAAAATCGGTGCATTTAGAGGCCCGTTATGAGCGAGTGTGTTGAAAATAAACATTTCAGTTCATTGACTAGAGAAGGACTACCCCATTGATTTTAAATTCGCCAGTTTGATTTTTAATCATTTGCGCTGTGAAGAGAAATCTGACGATATCTCAAATATTAAAATCGGTTAAGCCGTTTAGAAGTTATGGTGGAATAAAGAAACTCACAAACATACATACATGAACCCTGAAAACATAACACTCCTTTTTTGGGCAGTAGTGTAAATTTTTTTTCTTAATTATTAATTCCGTTGTGTTAGTAAAACTCCTCCTTTTTTGAAGTCGGTTACAAAGTTCACCGTATGTAGTTGAAACTACAGTCGGACCTATCTGAATTATTCACGTAAGTTACCCGTATTGTTTCCTATAGTTTATACTAAGTTATTATAGTATTAAGTATCGAAACAAACCTAGTCGTTTACCGTTATAGTTACCATAATTTTTCTGATGTCAATTTGTATATTTTTTCTAATACCAAACAACGATCTTCTGAAGAGGAGTTCGCTTTCAAAATAACCATAATGAAGCCCTTCTATTCCCTCTTATCGACGCCCCTTTAATACAAAAAATGTACAATATATAAACTCATATCGCACACTATTAAGAATTTTTAAATCAGTGGTTATAACTTAAATGAAACCTAGTACAAGCTAATGGCGTATTCTAAATCCAATTTATGAAACTACCGAACTAGTGTCTCCCTGTGAGAATGCTTCAGGCATTTGGGTGGAAAATTTATGAAAATGCAATATGCCTGTATATTACGGTACAGAGTAAAATTATGGAACAAAATTATATTTATCAGGCAATGTTATTTTTTCAAAGACGCATTGCGGTTTAAAACTACAACGAGAGAAAAAAATTAAAGTCATAGTTCAACTAACGATGTACCTACTACAAACAAGACAAATGTTCTAATTAGCTTTGAACTTGTGGCGCGGGTTCTAATCCTGCACATGTTCATTATTTTTTCTCCCGTTATTATTTTTTTTATATTTTTTATGAGCATTAAACAGAAGAAGAAGACAGCATTTATATCAAACGCTTAAAAAAACGTGGCAAGGTATGTAGTATTCCCATCTTACGGCAGACTGCATTGTAATTTTGTCTTTACGCTAATCGTCTCCATATCGATCACTTAAGTTGTAGAGAAACTTGTAATATCAAAGAAATTTGATTAAACTCTCATTACTCCTGTTTATTTAGTTATAGCTGATAGGCTAGACATAGACTGCTATCTAACCTAAGGGTTAGTAATGTTGTTGTTCAGCCTAGCCTAGTGTTTCTGGCTCTCAAGGACAGCTGCTGCAGCACACCGTCTAATATAGGGTGGTAGCTAGCCAGGCAGGCATTCGCAAAATGCCCTACCACCATGCATTATCGACTGCCGTCGTAAGACAACATCCAGGACCGACTCCTTAACGTGCCCTCCGATGCACGGAAGTGCTTTGTAGTAATGTCACTAGCGGTCACCCATCCAAGTCACGACCGCGGCGGACGTTGCTGAACCAAGTTCTTAACCGATCAGGGTTAAGAACGGTTAAGCAAACTTCGCTTTGAGTGCTTCAAAATTAATTATTAATTACTTACGAGTTTAAAGCATTATTGAGTCACGCAAACACCGCTTGATTTTGCTCTGTATCTTTATAGTGTAGGTACGGTACGCTCACGTGTTGTATATGTAACGAAGTCTGTAGATAACGCTCCTTTGTTTCTCTAGTACTCGTACCATTGATGATTACTTAAAATGCACCAAATGCGTTTCATCTTCCTTAAGACCTGTGGATGTTGTCAGGGTTCTCGAGACGACACATTTCTAAATCAAATGCGGGTAGTTGGAGAAAATAACCGCCTTTCAAGACGTTGACACCCGCCTCTTCGGTCCGCTCGTGACCACGACCAATGCAACTTAGTCGAAACGTCGAGGTAAATAAATTTATACATGTTTTATCGAACACGCGCAAAAAAGACGCGAAAGTCTTAAAATTACGATTACTTAAAGGCCTGACACAACTTTGTATATCTAGTTCCATCAATTGTACCGGTCACACTACTTCATACTTACCCCACTAAAGCTGGGTCTGACGGCCTCGTTTGAGCAGGATCGGAACACCGTGAAATAATATTTCATATTTGTGCTAAGACATTTCTGGTAGGAACTGTGGAAATGAATTAGATTTTAAGTAACGGCAAGAATATCAAAGTCGCTTAGTTGATCTAGAACAATATTATAAAAATATATATTTATTTGAATTTTGAAGTATTCAATAATTTTGTAAGCTTTTGTATTATCTTGTTAAATACACTTTATTCCGCTTGAGATAGTAATTCACAAGAGAAAGAAATTAAAAAATAAAATTCAATGCAGGAGAAACCTAAGGTTTTAACTATTAATAATAATGAAGTGCAGTACTTCATTATAATTATTGCTTTTAAAACACAGTTTCAATCTAATTTTATTAAAAAAAACTAGCTTTCCAGCCGTGGCTCCACCCGCGCGTGTTGCGCAGTTGGAGAAAAACTATTATATGTCCTTTTCCAGGTCTCAAACTATTTCCTTGTTAAATTTCATACAAATCGGTCCAATAGTTTTTAAGTTTATTCGTTGAATCAGAATTCAAATCTTTCCTCTTTATTAGGGTGGATATACTGTTATACACATGTTATGACCGTTTCCAGGAAGAGATGATTGACATCTTAAAAAAATAATCGCTACGATGCTTATAACAGCTACAATTATTATTTACCGCGTGCTACGTGTGTCGTAGCAATGCTACGTGCTAAGCGTTTTGGCGCTACGCTGCTACAGAGTTATGCTACGGAGACCAATATATTGTTAGCACGCCGTACACGTTAGTTACGAGGCTCCATTTATCGGGATGCTTGAATGTACCTTTCCGAAGCAGCTTACATTGCGTACTCGTGTCAAGCCATGTCTATGTAGGATATGGCACAACGAAGTGCTCGTAACGTAGACGGCCTTGTCGTACTTAAACAAACAACAAGGTTGAGCAACGTTCGCTGCAGTCATGATTTGGATGATTAATCGCTAGAGGCATTAACTGAGCGCTTTAGAGTTACAGAGGGAGTTTTTTGAAGCAGTGATGGCTCAGTGGCATTGGCTATGGACTGCCGCGCAGCAGGTCCATGGTTCGAATCCCGCCCAGAGCTTGAGCTACACCGCATGGTGGAAGGGCATTTTGCGAATGCCCACCTGGCTAGCGACCACCCTTCAGTAGAAAATCTGTCGCCAAGCACCTAACGGTGTGTTCCGGCAGCAGTCCTTGAGAGCCAGAAAAAATACAGGCTAATGAGACCTAACAACTGGACGTCGTTGACGAAATGCGTCTGTTATAGGCAGAGGTTAGTCCACTTAACATCAGGTGGGCCTCGGGCTTGTTCCGTCACAATAATAAAAAAAAAAAAAAAAAAATAGGGGCACGTTGGGCCGTTGGTCCTGGTTTTTGTCTTAGGATGGCTATCGTTATGGCATGTAAGTAATTTTGCGAAAGCCCTACTGGCTAGTCTAGCTACATTTTTTACTTGAGGTAGGTCTCTCAAGTAGAACTGTCACCAAATACATAATGGTGTGTTTTGGTAGGTGTCCTTCAGAGGTCCTAATTCTGGGTTAGCCTGAGCATCTTCGACAATATTATCACTTATTTTATGAAACCATCAAATTAATATAATAATAAAACACTTAAAAAATATATCTTGTGACCATTCCGCGAAAATTTAAAAATAGTTGTTATTATTGATCTTAAAAGGGTTCCTTTTTTTCCTTTTGAAGAACGGAACCCTAAAAACGAACGTGTTTTTCACTTTTAGTAAATATTATGGGATATAATCTTGTAAATAAGTGAGCTTGTTCCGATTATAGATGTGAACCATCTGGCGGTCTTTTTCTAGGAGAGCTCGGGACACCCGCTTTATATAGTGCGAAGCAAGATGTCAACATGGGCATCCTAAGCTCTCTTTGAAAAAGAACGAAACTAAATAGTTTGTTTACGTCCTCCACACATTTAATCATCATCATCAGTTTTATCATTGCCTGCGCGGGTGAAACCACGAGGCGCAGCTAGTTGATACAAAAATTACACTGACTTCGATCACTGGTGTCACTGGCTCGGGTCACGCGCTTTATGTACGAAAATTGTGTATTATCAATTGTGTATGCTTCATAAGAGCGTCGTAGACGCCAAAATTGAATAAATGATTATGACTTTGACTCTTGTGTATTTTGAATACTCAATCTTTGAACGTAAAGCGCGTGTAATCTCTACGAGTCCCCTCTGCGTGTGGGGGAGAGAATGCCGGCCAGCATACTTGCGCTGGTGGACTATCCTCATTTGAGATGTTGCGTCTAGTATATATAGGTCAATGTAGGAAGATAATGAGATTTAGTTTTATAGATTACAGTTATATTCTTAAATACGCATAAGGTGAAATATTAGTCAAAGGCTAGCCTATTAGAAATAATAAAACTAGTTTTATTGTATATACTATAATTGGTAACTTACTCTAAAGTTTATATTAGGAGTAAATCAAGGTACGATGCAATATTTAAAAAAACAGTGCTTGAAATAAATTTAATTATATAATGGAAAGGTAACCTTCAGGCTCGCTATATCGGAATATTCACGAGCGTGAAGTGAAGTGAATTTTCACGTACTAGTTTTTCCGCCAAAAAAGCGCCGCACCACAGTAATTTAGGTGGCAAGCGGCGTCGATCCCTATAGGCTAAATAAACTTCACTACGGCCCGGTTTTTAAACTCAAATTCGTGTTAATTACGGAACAGTTTGAAAAATACTATTTCACTACTAATATATTAAGTAATAGATCAGTTAATCAATGCAGACAACAATTTTCAGTACAAGTTCAATAAAATAGTAACGATAAGACATAGCCGTATTCTTTGTTAGGTGTCGGGCTAGAATGTCACATACCCCATCTCATCCCTTGGTTGTCGTAAAGGTGACTAAGGGTAAAATACCTATATAAGGTGTGCACCAGAGTCTTCTGAGGAACTGCTATCTTACACTGCTATCTCCAAGACGTCTGCCAAATGTAAGGGTTGGCAAATACCCCCTTAGGAGAGGCTGTGTACACTTGTACAGCAGTGGAAAATCCGCCTGATACAGTATAGGTATCTCTTACCGTTATATTACTTTTTAAACAACACATATTTTATTTGATTTATAAAATATTATCATATAAAGACTTTGTTTCTATAGCTTAGTAAACTTGCAGTAGATTAGGCAATAGTAATACATATTTTTTTGTACCAGTTTTGGTTTAAAATAGCTTTATAATATAAAATCTACTGCAAGAAATACACGTTAAAATTCTTCAAAAGAATTTAGTTAGTAATATATAATATTTTAATAAGGAAGTCTACTTAGAGAATACAATTTTTCTCAAAACAAATTGCACTAAAATAATGTTAAATATAATGGTTTATTTCCTCGCTATTACGTTGAAAGCTATATACGTAGCTAGTATACATAACTTGTGCATAAAACCTATTTATTCTTTGACTTACATAATTCATCCTTTCCTTTGGCTCGGGATGTTAAACATCTCAGCTAAAATCGCTTGTCTATCTACTGTTGATAGAATCAATACGAAGATACATAATAATCATAAAAATGTACATTTTAAAAATATGTATAATTTAACTTCATATTCATCTATGGAAACTTACGAAGAGTTTTTGATATACTATTGAATAAACAGCAATAAAACAAAAACATATTTACTCTGTTACTTGATAGAATACCATTTCGAACGATAGCTTTATTGCGCCGCAGCAAATATTTATCTTACTAAAATGCGCCTTATTTTTATATCAACTATTCACGAAAGGTCAACTTTTACGGCTGAACGTCCCTATTTTATGAAGGGTATATACGCATCGGACGAGTCGAAAAAACGCAGAAAAAATTTAGTTATACCCTGATAATCCATAAGGGTAACCCGGTTTCGACATAAGGCTGAATGTAGACGAAACATGATTTACGGCCAATCGTAAAAACAAGACAGTACGGTGCCAGACGCAGCCGAGCACCACTATTTTTCGATACGGTTTTTGGTGACATCACCGTATACTTGTACATATTACTTTCTTTAGACATGCCTGGTAAACATATAAAATGGCAGTTTCAGAGGTTCCATTCTATTCGATTTTGGTACCAATTCGATTAAAGCACTAAACTTTTAATTGCGTTTTTTTAAGTTACTACTACGCCGTAATCTAAGCGAAAATTGAGAGCAGTCAAGCTTTTTTTTGATATATTATTATGATTAGATTTTTCGACGGTTCAACGGAGATAATTCTTACTTATGGCACATTACAATACTTTTTTCTACTTTTAAGCATTTTACTTAATTTAGTTAGGAGGCACATGTTTTTTGCCCGTATCCTTCGGTAGTGAACTGCTATAACGCACAAAACTGCGTGAGGAGCTTCCCAATGACTTATTGTTACATGTCGTGTGTTGCCGGAAAACGTGTAGTAAAATACCGGTTCATTGACGGAGAATAAGTATACCGGAATTTACGGAAACCGGTATGTTTAGGAAAGATTGAGTACGTGTATTTATTACAAGGTAGCGATTTCTCGTTTCATGTCTTCTTTATTGCTTCTCGGATATATTTTACAACAAACAACGTTTGTTCTCAATTTTTCAAAGACAACATGAATAATGGATGTCGAGCTACACAACCGTACAGTGCCTTTTATAGAACAGTCCTCAGGTATATAGGAGTATACCATATCCACCCAAAAACGATCTAAAAAGGCGACTAGATCTCAATTAGCTCAAAAAAAGTAAAGAAGACAATCGTCAGGCCTATCGTGGTGTTGGACAAGAAAGAAGGTATATAAAAAGGTCGTTTAATTGCAAAAGTATTGACATTTGGTTGCGCGTAGACTGCGATGACCATCCGCGAATCTACGCGTGCCTTTATAGGTCTCATAGCAACGGTAATGCCGAAATAGATCATTTCATGGAGCACTTACAGATATATACTCCGTAGGGCTATAGATTCCGTGCTTGAGCAGATCCCCACCACAGAGATCGTGATACTTGGCGATTTCAACGCCCACCATACCGAATGGCTTGGTTCGCGCACCACCGATCATGCGGGGAGATCTGTTCACGACTTCGCTTTGGCATATGATCTTACACAACTGGTCACCTCGCCTACGCGTATCCCAGATGTGGATGACCATACACCTTCCCTGTTGGACCTTCTGCTGACCTCTCACCCGGACAACTACTCAGTATCCGTGTACGCTCCTCTCGGTTCGTCGGACCACTGCCTGATCCGGAGTTCAGTACCGGTTACACGCCCAACTCGACCCCGTTTTGTAGGTTGTCGTCGCGTGTGGCACTATAGGTCCGCAGATTGGGACGGGATGCGGTCCTTTTTTGCATCCTACCCATGGGGGCAAGTCTGTTTCTTGCCGGATGATCCAGATGTCACTGCCGACTATGTTGCTGATGTAGTGCTTCAGGGAATGGAACTCTTTATTCCATATTCTGCAGTGCCCATCGGTGGCAGGTCCCAGCCCTGGTTTGGTCGTACTTGTAAAATGGCCTCTAGCCAAAAACGAGAGCGTTACCAAGCTTGGGCCAACGCAGTGGCATCTAAGGATTTAAATACCAGCTATCTCAAAAAGGAATATAATTTTGCCTCCAGGTCCTTCAAAAGAGTAATCGCAAAAGCGAAGTCGGAGCATATCGGCAGAATTGGCGAGAGATTAGCCCGCCTTCCTTCGGGAACACGTGCTTTCTGGTCTCTCGCCAGGGCTGTCCAGGGGAATTTTTGTGAGTCATCTCTACCGCCCCTGCACAGAGAGAATGACACACTGGCCCACACCGCAAAGGAGAAAGCCGATCTTCTGGGGTCTCTCTTTGCGTCAAACTCGACTTTGGATGACCAGGGGAACTCACCACCGACTATACCTGTATTGTGTTTTATATTTAAATACATTTATATATATTTATTAATATATTTATTCATTATATATTCATATATTATTTAATCTTATACATGCTTACTAATAGTTGTAGCGATGACTCATATGCAACTGCAAATTCAAGCGCCTCTGACGACTCTTTTGACAGTGCGGTTGGCACTCTTACTACGGTGGGTGAAACGCTCAAAAATATATTTGCACCTTTTTCTAGAAATTTTAACATTTGCTATATTAATGCTCAAAGTATATCTAACCATTTTTCTGACGTTCTTGATACCTTTGACTCAGATTTAATTCATGCATTTTTAATCTCAGAAAGCTGGCTAAAGCCATCCCTACCATCCTTTGCCTTCCCAATTCCTAATTTTGTTTTAATTAGGAATGATCGTATTTGCTGCAGAGGAGGCAGTGTTGCCATTTACTTAAAAAGTAACATCCCTTATAAAATAATTCTACAATCTCCTTCTACCAGTGATACTACAGAATATCTTTTTATTGAAGTAGATCTAGGCGTTAAAATTCTTATTGGTATTGTCTACTGCCCTCCTTCTAAAGATTACTTCTCAGAGCTAGAAAGCAAGCTCGAATCGTTATCGTGCGATTATTCACGATTATTTATAATGGGGGATCTTAACACTTGCTTGGTTAGCCAGGATTACCGACTTTATAGGTCCAAAAAATTGAGGTGTCTAATCGATTCAATGGATCTGAAACTGCTCAATCTGGCTCCCACGCATCACTCTCACACTAATGATACTTTGTTAGATTATTAATAACCTCTGACGAAAGTATGGTTACTGCGTTAGGACAACTTCTCGCTCCAGCTTTTTCCCACCATGACCTTATCTACACTTCACTTAAAGTAAAAGTCCCTAAACCTAAACCTATCACCTTGAATCAGAGATCTTTTGCTAAAATGAATGTAGACAATCTTTTGGCGGATGCTTCCTCAATAGACTGGTCTAACATAGGAAATATTACGATTCTTAAACCAAAATATTATCAAACTTTATGATCGCCATGCCCCCGTACGGCCCGTAAGGCTTAAACACCGCCCTACTCCATGGTTTAAAGACAGTATTCGCAAAGCTAGAATAAAAAGAGATCGAGCATTCCGCATCTACAAAAGTCATAGAACTGAGGAAAACTGGGCCTCTTATAAAAAGCTTCGTAATAGATGTAACCTTATGTGTCGTATTGCAAAAAGACGCTACATAGCTGACCAGATTAAGGTTTCTTCTCCGTCTGATGTATGGAAACTCTTAAGATCGTTGGGGATTGGTAGAGCGAATGAAAAAGATACCAAAATATCTGTTGACCTCGATGTTCTAAACAAACACTTTGCCACGCACACTGACATAGACAAAGCGAGCTTGAAAGTCACAATAACTGAAATTCGACACATGCTCCGACCAGACTTAGCACCATTCAAATTTTCACCTGTCGGTGAAGATATTATTAAAAAAGTTTTCCTTTCCCTTATATATATCTAAGGCCTTGGGTAGTGATGACATTGGTCGTGTTATGATCTCTCATATCATAGATCACGTTCTATCCACCTTAACTCATATTGTCAATTTCTCATTGGATTCAGGCGAATTCCCTGATCAATGGCGTGTAGCGCATGTTGTACCAATACCTAAAGATTCTAACCCTATACTACCTAATCAATTCCGCCCCATTTCAATTTTGCCATTTCTATCCAAAATTATTGAATCAGTTGTGAATAAACAAATCACAGTTTATCTCTCTAAAGCCTCCCTCATTAACACATACCAATCAGGTTTCCGTCTTGGACACAGCACTACTACAGCACTTTCTTAAAGTTACTGAAGACATAAGAAAAGCCATGGAAATGTCCCGAGTCACCATACTTGTACTTATCGACTTCAGTAATGCCTTTAACGCTGTAAACCATGACCTCCTGCTCGCTGTTATGGCGCATCTTAATTTTGATGCATCTGTTGTCACTTGGTTTTTTTCCTACCTTAGGGGTCGCAGGCAAGCTATCCGCTCTGGCAACACAATGTC